>CM061261.1:86095000-87405000 GCA_030848825.1 Tadarida brasiliensis
GATAATACCTCATCCAGATGTTCTAGCATCATTAAGAATATCACATAAACTCATCTGTTGAAATTGACAGTTAAGGACTTATTTTGCTTCCTCCAATTTTTTTTACATCACTCGTAGGATTTGTATTACATATATGGTGCATGTAAAGTTATTAATTTATGTTTTGTCTATAAGAATGCCATTATTATGGTATATACCTAGGAGTGGGATCACTGGGTCAAATGGTAATTCAATTTTTAATTTTTTGAGGTAACACCATAGTGTTTTCCATAGTGGCTGCACCAATCTGCATTCCCACCAGCAGTGTACTAGAGTCCCCTTTTCTCCACACCCTCGCCAACACTTGTTTGATGCTTTCTTGATGGCGGCTATTCTGACAGGTGTGAGATGATACCTCATTGTTGTTTTAATTTGCATCTCTCTGATGATTAGTGATGTTGAGCATTTCTTCATATGTCTCTTGGCCATTTGCATGTCCTGTTTGGAGAAGTATCTATTTAGTTCTTCTGCCCATTTTTTAATTGGATTCTTTGTCTTCCTTTTGTTGAGTTGTATGAGCACTCTATATATTTTGGAAATTAATCCCTTATCTGATGCATCATTGGCAATTATGCTCTCTCATACAGTGGGTTGTCTTTCCATTTTGATGGTTGTTTCTTTTGCTGTGTGGAAGCTTAGGAAGCCTGAAACACCAATCAGAAAGAATATATGTACCCCCATGTTCATAGCAGCACTATTTACAATAGCTAAGATCTGGAAACAGCCCAAGTGTCCATCAGTAGACGAATGGATAAAAAAGCTGTGGTACATATACACAGTGGGGTACTAGGTAGCTGTAAGAAAGTAAAATCTCTTATCCTTTGAGACGACATGGAAGAACCTGGAAACTATTATCCTAAGTGAAACAAGCCAGGCAGAGAAAGACAAATATCATATGATCTCATTTATTTGTGGAATATAATGAACATAACAGTCTGAGGAACAGGGTAGTCCCAGAGACGTGGAAGTAGGGTACAGACTGACAATCGCCAGAAGAGGGGATTGGTGGGGGGAGAGATAAACCACAGAACTTATATGCATGTACGCATAACCAATGGACATGGACAACAAAGCTGGGGACGGGGCGGGGAGGGAGAGGGCGGAGGGTGTCAATGGGGGAAAAAGGAGAAACATCTATAACAAAAATAAATAAATAAAATAAAATGTTAAAAAAAAGAACACCATTATTTATCACAGACAGGGCCACAAACACATACTTATAACGTATAGGATCAGTTACAAGTAAGAAGACTCATTAGATGGTGAGCACTTCTCTCCTGTACACTCCTGTTCGGACTCCCAGAAATACCAACAGCACCCTTCCACTGCACTTGTCTCCCTTTCCTGGGCTTGCTTCTACTTGACATTAGCTGATTACTTTGAATAAGTAAGGTCTCGTTGCTGATGGTTCAATTTTAAATCTCACAAAGTTATAATACTTGTTCCATTTTCCCAAACTCTTAACTGATTTTTCTCAGAATACAGAAAGTCATCTATGTTCTCTGAGAAATGCTAGGCTTGATTCCTGCACAGAAACACTGATTATCAGAGCAACCAAATCCCTAGGTTGACTGATTGTACAGAAGTTCCTCAGATCTTATGGTTCACAATAAATTGTTAATTCTTTTGTAAGAGTGTCTTCCTTCATTTGAGCTAAATATTTGGATATCTCTCCTCTGTTTAATTTCTGGGGCCATAGGGATACTATTGGTAGAGTGTTTTGAATCAGTTAGAAATGGGTTCATATCACCTCATGAGCAAGTAATGGAAATAGCCTTTTCTTTTCTTTTCAGTATGTACTGAAACATTTTAACCATTCAGCACAGTGTATTGAATTAATTAAGAGTCTAGGTGCTGGAGCCAGATAGTTTTAGTTGAAATCCCTGCTTTACCCTTAATTATTTGTGCAATTGTAGGGGCAGGGACTTCGCTCCTCTGTACCTTAGTTTCTTCTCTGTAAAAAGAGGACAATAGTCTATTATTTGCTTTCCAGATATTTTATTTTTCAGAACTATCTTATAAATAATAAAATAGAATAGTTATATTTGACTCCCTCCTCTGAGGTAAACACCATTTTAAAGGTGTTACTCAACCTTCCCAAACATTTTCTTTGTATATTTACTATGTATTTATAGCCACAAAATACCTATTTGGCATATTTTAAAATATGACATAAATATTGTTTTAGTTATCATTCTGCAGCTTGCTCTTTTTATTCAATTTTTAAAAATCAAACTTGACAAAATAGATCCCATTTGTTCTTTTTGATTGCTATATAGTATTTCCTTGTTTGAATACATCCCAACTCCCTCATTATCTCTGATTTGCTGCTCAGTATATAATCTTCACATTTATTATGTATCAGTTAATCACTTTTGGTTTTCCATTTACATGTATTCTCACCAATGCTTGATATTTAATATCAGGGTTGTAGTTGTTTTTTAACCTTATGGGTGTGAAATAACATCTCATTGCTGTTTTAATTTTCATTATCTGATTCCTCTCAGGGTTAAGTAGCTTTCCATAGGTTTATTGATGATTCAGGTTTCCTCTGTAGGGATTGTTTACAGACATAGACCATTTTTATATTGTTTTCTTTCTTCTTAATTTTATGTAAGAATTCTTTTCTACTAAGAGATGCCCTAAAGTTTAACTTTGGCTTCAGTATTAAGAAAAACAAATATGATCCTTGGCTTCAGCGGGTCTCAGAATTTGAGACAAAGTAATGTAATACCTACTTCATGTCAGACACTTGGATCATCTGCCTGCTCAGTGGGGGTGTGACCACACCCCCACCACCACCTTGAATTAGTGCAGCAATGCCAGAACTATGAACACGCTGTGGCCCTTGGATTGACCGTCAACATCTGATATTCATTAATATTCATTTTCAAATTTAGGTGGGCGTTCTAGATGCAACTTGGAATGAAAACTCCTATGCATTTCTTCAGGGAGTTGAATTATAAGCATATTCATTTATTACAATAATAAAATATTGAACTAATGCTGATTTTGAAAGCTGTTAATTTGGTATACAAAAATTATTAAGAACTTTCAAAGAGTTAAACAATGTTAGCAGTTATTATGAATAAGAGAGTGCATTAGACAGATAACATTAACAAGAACATAATTAATATCCGTTTTGAGCCAGCAAATATTTATAAAAATTTAAATGTTAATAAAAAGGCAGGATAATAGAAATTAGATTATATCACAATGTTAATCTTCAGAAGCATTAAGAGCTATATTTAATTTTTAGTTATTTGATTCAGTGGAAGCCAGGAGTTTTTTCAAGAAGAAAAGTCCTGTTTGAGAAGTCTTTATATCTTGTGAGGATGAATTAAATGCAGAATTTTAACTTTACCACCTCTAAATGTCATGAGGAGGAAAAATTACAAAAGCACGTGCAACAATATCCATGATAAATCATTTTTGATCTTGACACAGTGAAGAATATATGAAGTATAAACACTAGAGGAAAGAATGGTAGAAAAATAAAATAGCTCAGACAAATTTTCTTCTCACTTACACCACTTCAAAATATCATCCTTTAAAAGTGCTCTTTAGGATGACAATTTCTTATCCCTTTGAATCTATGGAGGCAAAAATTTTTAGCATTGTTGAAATAAATTTTAGGGGCTTCTATTTTCAATATTAGCTGTGGAAGGATTTTTGAGATGTGCCTAAGCTTTAAAAAAAAATCTTCTAGAAATGTTACTGGTTTTCCCCTCTGAGGTACATTTTGGTGTTTATAAATATATTAGTGATGTTAGGGCATATCTGCTACAAGTGAACTTGGCTTTTAGTGTGTCAGTGTGACGGTAGGGGCCATTAGTAGCCAATAGTGCAGAAAAATGACTGTTCTGCACCATGATGTCAAACTTTTCATTTTAACCATTCAAATTCTCAGTAAATAAATTGCCACAGTCATTTTATTTTTGCCAAAAATTTCAGATTTAATCTTGTGCCTAAGAAATTGATTCTCTGATTTCACATTCAAAGCTGACCAAATATTTGTTATTCAGCCCCAATATATATATTTGTCAAACTTCTACCCAGTGGATATCTGTCTATTATTTATTTGCTTTTTACATATCTTTTTTCCAGTCCACTTACTTTAGGATTTGTTCATAGCATCTATTAGGCAGACTTTAGCACTTTGATGTTCCAATTCCATTGTCTTCTGAACCTGTTATAGCTACTGAGACTTTGGCTGTCAGTCTAATTTTAATTCCATTATAGATAATCCGAAATCAGTTCAGAATCAGGTCTTATGTTGGAAGCTCAGGGTTCCTGCACACTTGGTACATTGTAGCAGTACTGAAAGTTGGCCACATTGTTTAGTGTATCTTTCTCAGTATGCATGCCGGGTTCCAGCATGCTCTTCAGCAATCTGCATTGCTCAGGGTACAAATGTTGTTCATTGCAAAGATGAATAAGAAGGAGCACTTCCCTCCATATCATCTAGCCCCACAGGAGGAATAGACATGTGAGAAATAGTTACAAATCGCAGAGTTTTCATTAAAGTAAATGTTGATATATGTAATTAGGATAACTTTCCTATCTATGTAAATGCAGGATCTGATTCCCAACAGATTGGGAAAATTAACCATTCTTGGTACTTGGTCTAATTCAGACAGCTCTATTTGAAAGTTTTCAAAAATCTCTCTGTGCCCTGATCCGTTTGGTTCAGTGGTTAGAGCGTCGGCCCGCGGACCAGAGAGACCCAGGTTTGGTTTCTGCTAAGGGCACGTACCTGGGTTGCAGTTTGTCCCCGGCCCTGGTTGGGGTCGTGTGGTTGACTACAAGTCAATGTGTCTCTCTCACATTGATGTTTCTCTCTGTCTTGCCCCCTCTCTCCCTCCTACTCTATCTAAAATAAATGCAAAAATGTCCTCAGGTGAGGATAAAAAAAAAAAAAAAATCTGAGAGCCATTTGAGCTTTTGCAAAGGCTAGACTCTAGTCACAGGTTGCCCATTGCATCCTTTACAATCATAACACCTCCCAGCTCACTGTCCCTGTGAAATCACCAAGCCTGTATCCCAGGCCCGAGAAGGCATCTTACCCCAGGGAAGTTGCCCTTTGATGCTCTCTCTCACATACCAAACTCTTGGTTGTTTCTGCACTTTCATAAGTATGTGGAAATAAATATATAGTTATAAGTATAATCAAAACGTCATCAGTTAGATATGGAAAGAACCTCAGACATGATGTAATAAAATCCCAACTGGACACTCGGTCATTTACTGGAGGACTGTCCTTCCCAAAGCAGCACATTTTGATTTTGGACAGCTTTTACTGTTAGAATATTCTCTTTATTATTCAATCAAAATCTGCCTCCTTACCATTCTTCCACTATGTCCCATTTTACTGGGTATACGTTTTCAGAGAAAGTCTAACCTTTCTTCCATACATGAGTCCTTCAAGTATTTAAATATAATCATCTTTATCTATTCTTTATTTCTCTTCTCTTTTTGTCATATTTTATTACAAGACTCACTGTCTTTTCTTTTTTTAAAATACGTTTTTATTGATTTTTAGAGAGAGAGGATGGAAGAGAGAGAGAAACATCAATGAGAGAGAAACATTGATTGGCTGCCTCTTGCACCCCCCCTACTGGGGATCGAGCCAGCATGTGCCCTGACTGAGAATCAGAAATGCGACCTCTTGGTGCATGGGTCGACGTTCAACCACTGAGCCACACCAACCGGGCACAAGACTTATTTTCTATACCATTTAATTCTATGTATCTCCTTTGGAGTACACCATAACCTCCAAATTCTTTTCATAATATGTGTTATGTAAAATCTAACAGCATCCTCATCCTTCTGCTCTGACTGCCTGGGGACCATAGGATTACTATCTTCCTCCTTCTTTCCAGACACTGCATTCTGGAATCAACCTCAGTTTGCATGGACCCCTTATTCACTATAATTTGCTTATTGGTGACAAATACTGAACTTTTGCTTTCTCCTAGCATTTTGAACATGCCTTTGTTTTCTGCTCTTCATACTGTACACCAGTCCTTACTCTAAATACCAGTGTGTGTGAGATCCTTGAGGAGAGAAGCAACACATTTTTAACCTGCAAATTCTTGCTAGCCAACACAATGTGAGGCATCTGTTATTATAAATGCTTAATGAGTGGATGACAAATTAATGAATGAAAGACATAGTTCCTTTTTTATATAAACAGTTTTTAACATGTTTGCTGCTATTCTATAGCAACTCAATTTTTGCTTCTAAGTACGGAATTTTACCATTTACTTATATTTTAATGGATCTAGATAAAGTGCACAGAATTGAGTTAATCACATTCTACAGTTCATGGCACACTACTGTCTTCGGCCAAGGACAGACTTTCCATTTGTTCCTATCAAACTTCAGCCCAGTGTCTTCCATCCATTACTCCTGACGATTGTAATTTGTATTTTCTATGATTAGCTATCTCACACAGCTTTGTATCATTTGCAATTGTGTTAAGCAAAGTAAGAGGATTACAATACAAGAAACAACAAAGAATAGATGATATATTAAGTGCTGAATTGTAAGCTACAGCCTTATTTAAATGCTCTAAGAATTTGGCAGAGATGTAGAACTTGAGCATGTGAACTAGATAAGAAAAGAGTAGAATCACCAAGATGTGAGCTGGGTCAAGAAGGCTTGGTGAGACTTCAAAAAAGAGGAACCAGTGAACAAAGGGAAAATAACAGCCCTGTATGTTTGTCACATGACGTGGGGTAGGACATCTGAAGGGCAGTGGTAGGATATTCATTTGGAGAGTCTGAATCAGAATTCCTCTGCCTTCTTACCCTTTCTCTTTTACCGTAGGTTTGGAAGGGACATGGTGAGGATGGACCTTGCCATTTCTCAGAGCTTTCCTGTAGACATTACTTTGGAATTTTGGGATTTGTCTTAGAAAGAATACTAAGAGAGAAAAGGGAGGGCAGGTAGCATGTAGAGTAGTGGACATGATCAGTGTCTTGCTGCTGCTGTGCCCTCCTTCCATTCCAAACAGATCGAGTCTTTAGGAGAAGACCTCATTCCTGTTTTTTATCCTAAATGATCCTCCACTCTGAGGACGTGTCTACTTGCTGCCAATAGGAAAGTCACACACAGGGTTACCGTCTATGGAATCTGGAATCCGGGGAATCTCATATTTAGCTGAGAGTGTGGGGACTTCATTATTTTATATTGGACCTTTCCTTATCAACCACTGTGACACTGCAGAGCCTCTTAGACACTGGACCTCCAATAGCCCTACTTCTAACACTATGTGTTGTCTAAACAACATGGTTTTGTTTTTCACTTCGCATTGACTGATACAATCTATAGAACCTGATTTGTTCCTGTTTATCATCAATATTGATATCATCATAAAATTCACATTTTAGCTTTATTATCTACATTACTTTGGCCTCACCCTTGTTTTACTTTTATCCCATTATTACATCATGGCATGACCCCCCAATCTACATCCTGTACATCCTATCTGAGAACCACTGATCTAAATAATTTTGTCTAAATATGGGCATCAATCTAGATACATTACTTGACTTGTGGCTAAAATAAATAAGAATTGACTAATCAAAGTATAGATGTTATCAACGTCAAGTTTTAAAGCTCAGTTTCCTTTATTGCATTGTATTTGCAGTGTATCACATTGTGTAAATAATTTGCAAATGATAGATTAATAAAGTAACTAAAGAGCTACTGGATGGACTTGTATATACATACGGAAATATTCTCAAGTACTAAAAAAATAAAGATAAGAATGGATTTGGCCTGCATGTTTCTTTTCAGTTTACCATACTTCCTTAATTATAATCAAAACCAAGATTCTGGAATTTAGCTCATGGATTATGTGGTGGTGACATTATCAAGAGGCACATGGTTTCAGAAGCAGATGACTTACATCCAGCTTCCTCTTTCTACCAGGGTCCCTCTGGAGACATTCAACAACAAAAGAACATTGTAATAGTTGGTTTTCTTTCATCAAAAAATTCCATGCATATTTTGATACATACAATCTAGTCCAATTTGTGAGGAGGACAGAAATGAACTTCTAGAGGATGTCCTGTTGAGCATGAAATAATGCACAGGTGCTAAAACATTTCTAATGTCTGTATCTTTCTTTGATCTGAAGTAGCTGTTCAACATTTGGGACTGTTCAATATACCACTCAATAGTTTGTTCCCAAATCATGTAAATTCTACCTTCCTGTTACAGAATGATAATAAACAATAAACAAAGCTGTATTTTCTGGTTTCCTTGCAGCTGGATTCTACCATTCAGCTACTCCTTTAAAAAAATGATTTGCAGTTGAATTATGTGGGGGAAGTGGAATTGTACAGAGAACCTATTTTGCTAGGGTAGATCAAAGCAGATTTGATAAGGTAGGAAGCAACATTGATCCAGGCTTCCTGAGTACCCCGGTGTGATTCTAGAAGCTAGAGTCCTTTCCTACCTAAACGAGAGGAAGTGATTTATGTTGTCTGCAATAAGAACCCTGCCTATTACAAGCTTATACTATGGATCTATCACACATTAATTTATCTGAAACAATCTTCAAGGTGTGCCTGTTTGACCTCCTTTGGGATTTAAATTTTTATGTTTCCTACTACACTTTTAAATACGTGACTGTTTTCTTCCCATAAGGCCATCAGAACTTAATGAAACATACAGAATAATTTACACTTAGAAATATAAAACATAGACTAAATTAAAGAGTTAAAAAATGGAATTAGAGGAGATGAAATGTATGGTGATGAAATTAGATGTGACTGAATGGTGGACATGCAATGCAATATACAGATGATCTATCATAGAATTGTACACTTAAAACCTATATAATGTTATTAACCAATGTCACCCCAAATGTATATGCATATATTTGGAGAGTATTGTCAGTATAAGTATACTTTGCTTCTATTACCCTACAATTACAACCTAATCTTTACATTTTACGTTTTTAAATATCACCATTCTCTACAAGCAATAATTACTACATGCACAAGTGGGCACAGTTATATGAGGTAATTAGACTATATAAAGCAATCTATAAATTAATCAATAATCATTTATGGAGACTATTGTGCAGCAATCTTGGCTATACACAAGTAGTCCAATACATCGTCCAGCTTACATTCTTCCTGGAAGGTTCAACATATATAAAACCACAGTTGTGGCAGCACCACTACTAAAAGGAGAAACAGCGGACCATACTGGAAGAGAAGAATAAGTTCTATACCTGCCCATCACTTATAAATGCCATGCTTTGGGATAATATGCTGAATCTCAACCTTGACATTTTTTGAACAAAAAGAGATATGAGATATTTGGAATATACCATTGTGTGTTCTAAAATGTCTTTTTTCCAACTCACTCACCTGCAGACAATTCACAATGCACTTCTAGCCCAGTCCATGTTTCAAGCCAGTCTTGGCCCCCAAAATGGAGAGCTTTATAACATCATCATGAAGACACAATGAGGAGTGGGATTGCCTTCAACTGCCAGTGGCCCAGTGCTTAGTGTATGTAGACTGAACCTCAGACATCTGTTTGTTTTCCAAGCCACAGCCTTCCCCTAAGCATCATCATATTCACTTTGGATTTCCATTCAGCATTTTATTACCATCCCCTGGGGGTTGGACCCCATCACCTCGATTTCCAGCCCTGGATGTGACCCTTTGCCAAAGGACCATCTGGATCCGTGCTGCTGCCATCCACCTGATTGTCATTATTGCCTCTGCCTGAGCCTCCTGCCATGTGCCCCAGCAGGCAGGGCTGCTGGACACTGTCAGATGTAGACATTGGCCTAAATCAAGCCTGAGTTAATGACACATCTTCAAGCATCACCATGGACGCTGCTAGTTGCATGCCTCAGGGTCAAATCCAACAAAACTGCTAATGTTTTTTAACTATTTCCCACGTGCAAAGTACCACTCTATGTACTTTGTGTACATCATTTCACTTACTCTTTGTAATAACCATGAGTTAGAGGCTATAATAATTATAATTTTTTGTACATAAGTAAATCTGAGCAAACATATTTAAGTAATTTACCCAAAAAGTGGAGCCATGTTTTGAGCAAGTTCTTAATGACTAGGCCATGCTCATTAATACCTCATCTCCTGCCCGGTGTGGTCCTGGTTTCAGCTGCATTCTTCCCCATAGGCTGGTGGCTGAGGTTTTAGCATTCCATGCATGCTATGAACGATATTAATTACTATTAGTATTAAACAAGGCAACAACATGTATATAATACAATACAAATAATCTATTTAAAAAATGTAAACCAATATTTATGTTGAGGGGATTTCAGTCATGTATGTTGTTCAGATAACCAAGATTTACTATTTCAAGTATCAAAATATTTTAAACTACTTTTATTTAAATTTTCTCTAAACTATTCCATAAATTTTCCAAAGTAAAATATTCAAAGATGAACATAATACATTATTTTCTGACCTCTGAGTAAATGAAGTGAAGTGGGCCTTGAGAGAAGGTACCTTGTGAGAGTATGAGCTTTCAAGTATTTATGGTATATTGACTATGCAGGCGTTGCCCTGTTTTCCTGGTTCTCTGTTCTATTCTAGGAGTTGAGGTGCCACATGTTGTAGGAGGGACATCAGTGGTCATGACAGCATCAAAGCCGGGAAATGTCATATGGGTTTGGGTGGAGTCCAGTGTTCCTTTGTTCTTCTCTCTTCCTCCTCCTTCTACTAATCCTTCCTTCCTAAGGTACTTATACATGTAGCCTTCTTTTGCATCAGAAAGGTTCTGATACACATCAACAATTAAATTAATCTTTCAGTGTCCCCAAATAACCATATTCCAATAAACATTTTAATGTGGAGAACAAGCCAAGAGCAAATTTCTCCTTTTATCTCTTTAATTCTTTGTGCACCATTTTTTTTCTTCACGATTTTTTAAATCTCATGGCATAGATATGACTCAGTGGATCCCGGGTATCTTTCACATTAGGTTGCTCGAGCCTTTTGGGTACCCAGTGAAACAAAGGGATGGGGTTTCTTTGGACTAGGGCACTCAGTAACCCGTAAGCTGAACTTTAGCTTAGTTAGAAAAACAAATGATGTCTTTGAGGGCCTACATGGTGCCAGATGATAAAAGTTTAACTTCAGTTTGGGGGCTAATATCACAGCTAATAATAATATGTGATTGCCTTAAGTATTCTGTCTTACATATCTCTCCTAATGCGTAAAGATGGATTGTGAAAGGAGATAAGCAGCCTAGGAGTCAAATTATGGTCATCTTTCTACTTTGTAAGATAATAATATTAAAAAATATATTGTATTTAATACATGTCAGGCCAAAGGCTTATGAAGGGTGCATGTGGCAATAGGCTGACACCTGGAATCTTGATAAATTTTAAAAAATTAAAGCACCCCGACAGACATGTGACATGAAATTCAGACACTTTGGAACATGAACATGAGCCAGAAGATCATTCTACTAAGGAATATTTAAGTACAAGAAGCACTAGCTTATAGTCCAAACCAAGTTTATGATCCAAACTGACAAAATAAGGTAAAAGTGAAGAAGAGAGAGAAGAAAGAGAGAGAGGGTTGGTAAGGGTCTTCCCAGTGAGGCAGGAAAGCGGGGAATGGAGGGGTATCTGGCAGTGTGAGGACTCAGCTCTATGAGGGCTCAACAGAAAAAGAAATCAGTGTTTTGTGAGCAAATTCAGTTTCTGTTACCTCTCACACTACAGGGAAATCAGAGTTCCATCGCTGTCTTATTACCTCTCACATTTTTAAAAGTACACCTTGACTTATCTGCCTAATTAGACACTCTGCTGAAGGAGAAACATGTATGCACTTTCACTTTCTGTAGGTCCAACTCTATCCTCATGACTGGAACAGGGTAGATAGATCAGTGGTTCTCAACCTTCCTAATGCTGCGACCCTTTAATACAGTTCCTCATGTTGTGGTGACCCCCAGCCATAAAATTATTTTTGTTGCTGCTTCATAACTGTAATTTTGCTACTGTTATGTCTTAGGTGACCCCTGTGAAAGGGTCGTTCGACCCCCAAAGGAGTCACACCCACAGGTTGAGAACCACTGAGGTAGATACCCAATGAGTCATTAAGTGAAAAAGAAATTGAAGTTCTAAGATCCTAACAGTGTTGATTCCTGGCGAGCCAATGTGAATTGGCTTATTTCTCATTTCTCCTGGAGCACAAGTGGCCCTAGAATCTGGAAAAGAGTTAAAACCATAGGTGTGGATAGTGATCCGCACTGTGAAGTTTCAGAGTTCCAGAAAACATGCCTTCCTCCCTCAGTGCAGAATGTATACCGTGAAGGCAAGCAAGAAGAGATTAGAATAGACCTATGCTAGAATGGAAGGCAGTCTGGATTTGTAAAAGACAGACTTGAATACTAAGCCCTCAGTAAATATTTGCTAAATAAATGGATGGCCCTGTCCAAAGGGGCTAGTCACTGAAATGCTCAGCGGAGACCCCAGCAGGCCTTTGACCGACAGACAGGATTTGAATAGGTGGAAAGGAGGGTGTGAGGGTAACACCATAGCATTTTCTGAAAATGTCCTCTGTGCTAAGAGGTACGTTACTGCACAGGCCAATTCATTCTATAACTTTTTTTCCCCAAAATTCTGTTACCTTCTGTCTAAGCTTTCTTTGAACTCCGCCCTCTATGTTTATGCTATGGGAATGTCTTAAAGATATGTCATTGAAATTCTGCTCAGACTCACATCTAAATAAGACATGAACTAATCATAGAGAAATATGACTTCTTTTCATCTGGTTTTTAAACCAAGAAAATATTGTTATGTTTGCTCTTTGACAAACAAGGAGATTAAACTTGGTACTGATAAGGAATCTGAAAGATCTTTTGAAGGAGGCAATAAAGAGAAGTGTTTTGGATACACCCAGCTCAAACCCTTTCTGTCTTCTAGCATTCCACCCACACAAAGCTTTCTCCATGGAGCCATTAGTTGAAAAGACCATTCTCTCCTCCGGATACTATGACATTATGTAACACAGAGTCTACATTCTTACAATAGGACAGAAGCAGAACGTAACCAATGTGAAATAAGGAGGATTCTGGAAAACATATGTAGCAATAACTGGCATAAGGATTTGAACAACAGCAACAACAAAAAAATCTTTTTAATTCACTATGCATTGCAATGTAAGTTGCTTTTTCACAATGCCTTGATATGACATGTGGGATGAAGAATCTATTTTTAAAAAGAGACAGTTCTAATCTCCTGATCTAGGCACCCTTTGCTACAAATTTTCTTAGCACATTTGCCTCTGAGAAGTTTGCAAACAAAGGCAAAGACAGACAAAGAACATATGCTAAATTGATCATTTTTGTGTCTGCATATTCACTGTTTGAGAGACAAGAAGCTGTTCAATCTGATCTGGGGCATGATTATACTGTAGTCCAAATTGAAGTGTCTGTGGAAATGGATTGGGCGAGCTTCTCGGTTGTCAGTCATATCACTTATTCCGTGCAGAGTGAGATGAGGGCACTCATGGGAAACAGTGGAAGTGGTTCTGCATTACACCTAGACAGATGGGTGTTCCTCTTCTGCGAGGGGGCCCTGGATGCCTCAGCAGCCACCGCGGAGAAGAGCAGGGAGAGCCCTCTCCGGTACTGCCAGTGTGGTCCACACCCAGCTCAGGGAGACCCCAAGGTGCATTCCAGGAGCTCAGACTCTGGATCAAGTGTTCTTCTCCAATCAAATCAGCAAACATGCAGCTGCAAGAACTGGGGGTGGGGATGAGGGGTGGGTTACGCATGACATAAATATGGTTAGAGCGAGAGGGTGTAAATGTAAAAATGTAAAGATTTCAGTAGCACTTTAAGACAGCAAAGAAAAGTAAATATTTGATGCAACCAAGTGCTGTGCAGAAAAGAAGGGATTTCTGTGAAAAATTATGTTTTTGAAATGGATCCTTGTCACTTAACAAAAACAATTTAAATCAATGTTCAATGTTAGCTAGATATGTAAAGATATAATTAGCTATGCTCTCAGGGCAGTGGATGGACGATTCCCTCTTCCCTTCTGTCTTCCCACGTGTTTCAGTCAAGGTCCCCAGAGAAACAATCAATATGAGATAGATATATATATAGATAATAGATAGATGATAGATATATAGATAAGTGATAGGTGGATGGATAGATAGATAGATAGATAGATAGATAGATAGATAGACAGAGTTTAAGGAATTAGCTCATGCGATTTTGAGGGCTGGCAAAGGTGAAGTCTGAAAGGCAGGCTAACAGACTGGAAAGGCAGGCAGTATTTCTATTTTGCAATCTTGAGGCAAAATTCCTTCTCCTCTGGGAAACCTTAGTTTTTACTCTTAAGGCATTCAGCTGATTGGATGAGACTCACAGACATTATTGAGGGTAATTTCCTTTACTTAAAGTCAACTGATTGTAAATGTTAAGCACATCTACAAAATACTTTCACAGCACTATCTAGACTCCTTTCTGATGAAACAATGAGGCATCAGAGGTTAGCCAAGTTGGCATGTAAAAGTAGCCATCACAGCACCCTGGAGGGTTCTTACACACACACACACACACACACACACACACACACACACACACACACATACACACCCCGAGCCGTCTATGATGCAGTGTAAGTCCCTTCAAAGATATTTCTGTTTTAAGTGACCCCAGTTTTTTCTTCTATTTTTAAAATCCTCACCCAAGGATATGTGGGGGTTTGTTTTGTTTTAGAGAGAGAGGAAGAGAGCGAGAGAGAGAGGGACAGAGAAACATCGATGTGAGAGATAAACATCAGTCAATTGCCTCCAGAATGTGCCCTGACTGGGGATCAAACCCATAACCCTTTGGTGTACGGGACAATGTTCCAGCCAACTGAGCCACACGGTCCAGGGCCCACTCCACTTGTTCTGTTCGTTGTGACTGCGGAACCTGTGTGTTGGGGTGGCAGAATAAAGATGGAAGCAGCTGACTTGCTAAAGTGCCCTTGTAAGAGATCTGCTTTGTGGAGTTGTTGGCCTTATGACAGATACGTGTGAGCAAGCAATAATGTTTTTAAATAAATTTTTATGTATTAAGCCACTGAGATCTGGAGTTGTTACTGCAGCACATGGCTAAGTCCATTCTTACCCTAAAAAGGGGAATGGGGGACATGTGCTATTGTTGATGTATGTCTGCAATAGCAACTGTGGGCAACAGAAATAAAATGAGGACATTGATCCCTTAGCAGGGTGAACTTTCTTTATTTTTGTTATTTTCTTTTTCATTTAGGATGGAAAGATACCAAGAAAAATCTTCATCTGCTTCACTATTTTACCTGGGGCTGGTCTCTGAACCTAACAGAACCATCTTTTTCTCCCTGGACAATTTGCACTTCAGAACAGCATTTGGAACTAAGTTTTCATAAGGTAGAAAGTAATTTAATGTTGAAAAGATAGAACCAACCATACATGAATAAATGCATATCCATTGCATATTAATAATGCAATATAATAATCTACCCTTCTCACTTTTAGAAGACTCCTCTGAGCCCTTTCCCAATGTTAAGACGGCTCTGAGCTCCAGGCCAATTCTGACTTTTTTCTCCTTGTTTCTAAGAAGTGTTCAGGAAAGTTACAAGCAGACTGCAGGAAATCCATTTGAAATGGAACACCGACAAAGTTCTTCGAAACTAGAGAATGATGAACCAAACTCTGTCTATCTATGTCATCCCTGAAATAATTGCATATACAATGGTTACTTATTCTAGATAAGAATGAACTTAGAGCATGATTACTGTGTTTAATTATCTCAGAGTGCCATGTATGTGATTGTAATGGATAAACTACAAAGTAGTGTGGGTTTATCGTTTATTTTGAAACAGAAGCAACCCCAATACTGTCAGGGATTAAAGTAAAGGAGAAATGACTGTCTCTCAGGGCTCACGTAGAAGAAATTTCTGTATTTGAAACTATGTGTTTGGTTCAGTGAAAAAGTTGCCCTCTACAATCTATAGGGTCTCTTCATTATTAATTCAACAAACATATGACCAGTATTCGGTTCAGTGCTATGTTTATAAAGATCAACCAAGTTATAGTCCCTGGTTTCAAATAGCTTATATTCTAGTAGGAAAAACAGGTTGATAACCAAAAACTTCAGAATGGAGGGAGAGATCATGTATACTGGCACATTAAAAGAGAAACAAATTTTTCTTGAGATTGCTGGAAGGTATCTTTGAGAAGATAATGCTTAGGCTGGGATTTCTGAGAAAGACAAGGTCAAGAACCGACCATGCAGAAAAAGTAAACAGAATATTTAATGGCACCGAATATGAAAAAGGCGTTCTGTGTGCCATGATTAGGGAAATGTAAGAAATGCTGCAGAGCTAGAGCCTTCTCATGGTGCGGGATGAGGCGGGGATGGTAGAGAAGCCAGGATGTGGACACCTTGAGATTTTGGGGGGATTTTATACTATAGGCATTGAGAAGCCATGAGGAGATCAGAAACCCATGAGATGCTTAATCAGCCTTGTACAATCTCATTGATTCCCAGAGTTCATGAGTCCAAGAAATAATGAACTTTACTTCCTTTTAACTTGAACAGTTCTTGCTGTAAAAACCCAGTAGTGCATATCTTTTTCCTGCCATGCAAACATTTATTTTTACCTTTGAGGATCTTTCTTTTTGCTCCAATTCTATTACTCCAACAACACATAAATGTCTTTAAGATAAGGATTATTTCCTCTTTTTCCTGATATCTCTTATGGTGCCTGGCATATGCTTGCCTATAATAGATGTTCAACAAAGGAATATTACTAAGACTCTATGCTTTAGGCCATATAGAGAGCTCCTTATGCCATGGACACAATGCCAGAAAAGAGGTAAGAGACTCCCAAAGTCGGATACCTCCCAGCAGGTATTTAATCAGCATGCAATTTAAATAAGAATCCCTGAGATCAAGTTCAAGCCATGCCACTTACCAGCTGAATTATTTACCAAATCTAAGACCCCATGCTCTCTTGCATAAAGTGGGCACTAGAATATGATATTTATTTCACAAGGCTTTGGTGAAAGCCTGAGATGATATAAGTGAAAGTAATTATGAAATAGTATAAAATTGCTAGCAATGTTGATGAAGAAGATGATGTTAATGATAAAGAGAATGACAATATATTTGCAAGTAGCCAGGCATACAAAAATGTAATTTAGGGATAAGCATGGCAGAAATGAGCAAGTCTTTCTTCCTCATGTCAAGCCAAGAAATATTTACTACCTAAACCATGGTCCGAATTTTGTCAGTGGTGCTTCCTCCCGATGTAGTTTCCATTGGAAAGGCACGTTGCATATTGTGCAAAACCGAATGGGGAGTCAGAATTGCTAGGTGCTGGTGTTGGCTCCATGACTAACCATCTTTTTAACTTTTACAGCCATGAAATGGATAGTAATATAATTTTGGCCTCCTCCTGTGGATTAAATTTATGGTCACATTAAAGGGTATCAAAATGCACTACCTTATTTATGCAAACAAATATACTGTTCTAATAAATGTAATATTGCCTGGAGCCACATGAAACTCATCCAGAGACCGTGCACATATACTTGGGCCAAGAGTGGTGAAGCTGGGTAACTCACAGTTATAACCGTCAACCACATCATCTGTATCCACCTACTCCAAGCCATACTTGTACACACAGAAACTTTATGCATGGAAATGTTTTTCCCAATCACCAGGATTGTAGGAGTGAGGTTATTGCAGCTGTATGGGCACATAAAAAAAGACAGGAAATGAAATGTCAACAGCAAGTGTAATACCTTTCTAATATATTTCCTTCACTTATTGAGACAGTTACCGGGCTGTTCTTGAAAGAAGAATGATTTGTTTATAAACCAGATACATTATTTTAGCTCTTTAGAGGAGGAAAAATGTCTTCATCATATTTTTCTCTCCCCACATCATCCAAGAATATATTTTCTACATTTCTTTGAATACACAATCATTTATTCATTCTTTCACAACTAATTTCTGGGCACCTACTGTGTGCTAGTTACATGTGAGAGTAGTGAGATTAATCAAGGTGTCCTTGCTCTCAAGCACCTTTCAATTGTGTGGGGAAAGTCAGTCATGTGAACAAATCAGAGCAATAAAACATCACAGCTATTATGGTAGAAGTATATGCAGTATACACAGGGAGACACAAAAGGGAATGTTTAATTCTGCCTAGGGAGAAAGAAAAGACTTTATGAAGGATGTGGCATTCGATGTGATTGTTAAAATATGAGTGATTTTACAAGCAGACAACAGGGAGAATAGCTTCCTTCGCTGAAGAGAACAGGGAACTTGAAGTAGCTCAGTGCAGGATGGATTTATTTAGAGAGAGAGGAAGGGAGAGGGAGAGAGAGAACATTGATTGGCCGCCTCCTGTATGCCCCCCACTGGGGATTGGACCCACAACCTGGGCATGTGCCCTGATACGGAATTGAACTGGCGACCTCTTGGTGCATGGGTTGACGCTCAACCACTGAGCCACACCAGCCAGGTCCTCCTCATAAATACAAAACAAACTTTCAGCTACCCACACCATTCTATCTTACCCTTCGCTGCTAAATTTCTTCAAAGTGTTATCTCTTCGCAAAGACCTCATCTCTGATTAACCTCTCCAGTTAACTAGAAGTCCTCTGGATTCTGAGAGGCAATATAACAGCAGCTAAGAGTTCCGGTTCTAAAGCCAAAGGCTCGGGTATGGTTCCTGGCTCTACTACATTTAATATCACAACTAGACCTCTGTGCCTTTATTTCCTCTTCTATAAAATGGGGATAATAGTATCTCTTTAGAACGTTGTAATTATTAAAAGTCCAGATACATTAAAGGTATCTAGAAAAGTGTTTGGTATTTGGTAAGTGCTCAGTAAATGTTTGCTAATTTGGGGGTTGGTCAATCAACAGTATCAATTTGTGTGTATCCAGAAAAAGAGAGAATAGGGTGGGCTACTGTTGTCCTCAAAGGTTTCATAGAAGATGTGGGATTACAATAGGACCTTAAATAATAAGAGAAGTATTTGGAGAGATAGCAAAACAAAGGCCTATATACCAAAATCTATCTCCAAGGTTGGCTGAGTAAACATATATAGACTGTTACACACATGCCCAGCACTGGGCTAGACCCTGTGAGAAATGCAAGAATAACTCAGACACAGAGTCTGTTCACAGCAGAATAGCTCACTCAGGAGGGTAAATCACATCAAATATTTTTGAAAAAGAAGTTCAAAAGACACATGTAGAGGCAGAGCTTTAGTCAAATATGCAGATATGGGACACAGCACGCAGGACCTTACACCACACCTGTCCACCTCTGACCCTGATGCTGAGTGTTTAGGACAGACCTCATTTTTTCCAGACTACAAACATATTTCCCAGTTCCATCACTGGAGAGCAGTGTCTTTGTTAATTCAGTCATTGGACAGGTTTCTTGGCCCACTTGTTGCGGTCATCAGACTTTGCCAACTTGGACACTGTGTGCATTGAGAAAGGATCTATCTTACTCTAGGGCATTTGCCTCTACCTAGCTGGTGTCACAAAGTTTGCATTCAGGTAGATAAAGTCATCATTCTGGAACCAAAATAGGATCACACATGGCAGTCTTTGGAATGGTTGGAAAGCAGTATGGCATAGTGGTTAAGGGCATGGCATCAGGTAATAGGCAGCTCGTATTCAAGCCCTAGGTGTGGGATCAAAGGTAAGACCCCTCACCTCCCTGTGCCCTAAATTCTTCATCTAGAAAATGGGGATAATAAATATTAATAGTATCTACTTCACAGAGTTGCTATGAGACATCTAGCAGGTGGTAAAAATTAGTTTCTGTCATTATTATGATTCTTATTAGGTAAAGACGGTGAGACCTTTGTCCCTAGTGCACGGACGACTAGGTCCAAGCTGTTATTTATAGAAACCTCATGTATACCAGCCTGCTTTACCGCTTTAGCCAACGTACCATCAATACTGCACTGTGAATGGTTAGTTTAGGTTTTTATCTAAACATTTAGATTTTTGTGCACTTAGAGGTTAAAAAAAGTAGCCTATAGTAAATGCTGGTTAAAGTATTTTTTAATGATTCTTTTTAAAAACAAATCCACGCTCTCCACAACATTAAATTACTTGAAATTCGCATACAAAAGCAGTGACCTCGCTCCCATAAATAAATAAAAAAATCCCAGCATGGAAATGCATTAGCTGAAATAAGTGTTTGATCCTTTCAACCAAAGCCCATTTCCTTCTTCCAGCCAGAAAGCCTTGAAGTGTGAGTACGACACTACTTGCAGATTTCTATGTAGGCAGGGGATAAATAGTCCGCTTCTGTAATTAATAACTATTAAAGCTGTTTGACTGATCATATCTTTGGGCTCCTGAAATCTCTTCTGTGCAGGTGTGCATTAATGGAATCCATTAAATTCATATATTTCAACAGATAGTAATTTACGATCTTTTATAAGATCTGTCAGGAGCCGCAGCAGGAGATACAGGCCTGTCTCAGGGCATCACAGAACAAACCTGCTCCCTCCCTCAGAACCGACTTGCCTTTGCGTACTAAATAGGAATGTCAATGCACCGGGCAGTCGCATTAGGGGCCTTCTATTCCATTCGCTGTCTGGGAATATGCAGAATAAGCTTTTTATCACTGGTGAGGCCCTGAACAGGGCTGAACAATTTTCAAAGATGCTGAAGGAAGAGTGTGTGGGAGTGCTAACCACTTTATATTTGCCATAAAAAAGGGGGAGGGGAAGAAATGGAGAATACAGCAGGGCTCTGGGAAAGTAATGGGTTTTCCTGGAGGTGAGTCACCCTCACAAAGCCAAGTGTATCTGCCAGTTCTCTTAATGGGGCAGCCTCCCCATTCTGACTGTTTTCAACAGAAATCAAATCAACCTCGACTGTTTGCTGGGCCCCACCCTCTGGCTTGGCCCAAAGGAAAGCTCTGCTGGCTCAGAGATGGGGGGTCTTTCAGCAGGGCCAGGTTTCTGAATAGTCAAGGTAGTCAGGAGCAGGTGTGGGGGGTACATTTCAAGAGTGGCAAAGTCGTGTTTACCATGTGAAACTCTACTTGAGGGCTTTTTATAGTAATCAAAAGTTGAAGGCAAGCCTGAGAGAAACAGTCAAGATGCTATGTAATTATCGAATAACATCTCAAGGATGGTCAGCAGACAGTGGGCTTCAGGCAGAAGATGGGTGTGTGAGGGCTGGTGGCGGCAAGTTGCTGCCTTAAGCTGCAGGGGGCAGAAAGATGAGGACAAACTGGGAAACTAGAAGGCAGCAAACCTAACAGGTCCCTTCTGTATTGTGTATAGGTACATTGAAACTCTTCTCTGGTGATTTTGAAAGTGGAGAGAGGGTCTAGTTGAGATCAAAGCCCATACGATTGCAATGAATCTCCCCTCTATGGAATCCTTTTATCATTCAAAGAATTCTCTGAAATGATCAGCTTGAGAGTGGTGGGGCCTATTTTAAAGGTGATAACTGAGTCTTATCCCTACTGAAACGTTAATTCGTGTCACTCAGTGGTGGTATCTAGAATTTACCCTTTCTTAGAGATTCCTGAGGAAACACAGAGACATCTGCTTTCAGGGCCCACCTAACAAATCAGCAACACCACCATCAAACTGAACCCAGTGTGTGAGCAGGGAGTGCCCTTGGTGGAGGGGAGCGGAGTATGTTTTAATTTTTGTTTTGTTTTGTGTCTGTTCAAGATGGCATATAAATGTGAATCTCTCAGTATATGATGGACCTTATTTTATGGAAACTTACTATTTACTAAGTCGATTAGGAGAATTATTTATTTTCTTAAAATTCTTTGTTTTATAAACCAATCTACCACAGAGATATCCATAGATAACCCACACCCCACACACTTCCACCCCCAACATTAAACATGAAATTGTTCAATATGACTCTTGCATATATATGGCATAGGACTATGATGTAAATCTATATAAACTAAGATGCTCATATTCTGGCCAGGTTATTGTCAGAATTTCTTTAATGAACCTCCTTATTGTATTCAAACACTTCCAGCAATGGTACTGGCAAGATTAATCAGTGTTAACTACTTGTATTAATGATTCCGGTTAAACCTTTCAAACAATAATTTGTCAAATAAATATTTCAAGATACTTATTTAGTGCTAAGTTTACAAGGAAAAGTAAAGCATGGTCCCTGCTTTTGAGAAACTTATTTAGTGAGAAAGTCTAAGAACCAATAGTTACAAGACAGCATGACAACCATTAAGAAAGGTACATAAACCATTGTTGGGGAGCGTGGATATAAGACAGTCACAGATTTTAACAAGGGTGGGGTTAAAATGAGAGGTCTTTCATTCACTCAACATGTATTCATTAAGCGTCAGTTATGTCCAGATGCTAAGCGAATGGAATTAAATTTTGTAAGAAGGGAGGTCAAAGCAGGAAGATTGTGTCTGATTTGGAGCCCACAAACTGACAGTGAAAGGGAGGGAATTAATATTTGCTGCACATGTATTATCTACCAGGTGTTGGAGCCTCCCAGCAGGTTCATTTCGAGTATTTTTATTCCCACATTGCAGATGAGGAACCTGAGTTTCAGAGAGGTTAATTTGCTTGCCCAAATTCATAGCTCTGGTATAAAACAGAGCTGGAATGTAAACGCAGCTGGTCTCTTTCCAGAGCCATGATCATCCCATTCCCACAGCAGATGCCTTCTTATCCATACAAACAGAATAAAATAAAATGAAGAGAGAGTGAGGGATGGTACCAGAGTCGATGCGATTTTGGTAACTGGGTACTTTATGCTTCAGCTGGAGAAGGAAGCCTCAGAGGCTGTTGAACATAATGGAAAAAGCATCAGCTTTCGAATCAGAATCAACTGGGTTCACACCATGGCTCTACACTGACTGGGTAGGTCATCACTGATTCTCAGCCTAATCAGAGGTGGAATGGGAATAATAACACCCATGCTGTCAATGTGTAGTCAAGCCAGTGTTTATTTTAAGTAAGTATCACATATAGTAGTTGTTTAATATTAATTTGGCTTTTTTATTTTATTTTTTTTTTAAATCCTCAACAGAGGATATCTTTCCATTGCTTTTTAAATAGAGTGGGAGGGAGAGAGGGAAAGAGAGAAACACCAATGTGAGGGAGACACATCGATTAGTTGCCTCCCGCACGACCCCCACTGGGGCCGGGGATCAAACCTGCAACCCAGGTACATGTCCTTGACCGGGAATCGAACCCAGGACCCTTCCATACACAGGCTGATGATGCTCTAACCGCTGAGCCAAACCGGCCAGGGCTATTTCAGCTTTTTACTCTGTTCAACTATATAACCTTCATGATTCCACTGCTAATTCTCTACAATTACATTTAGACCACTGTTTCTCACTATTTTGATATTGCTGACTTGAGCCTGCTTGAGGAACTTTCCCTTGCTCCCCAGCCCACTGGCCTTTCAGTGCTAATACGGGTTGATGCAGTGACCTTGGCCATAGTTGAGGGCACCCCCCACTTCCTCAGAAGCATTAATCAGAAGTAGTTTCTGGTATTGAGCAATGACCACATTGAAGCAGAGAAACCATGTCCTTAACCCCAGGCCCCTGAACTAAAGGAAGAAAACAGGTCTTAAACCGTGGGTGGCTGTGCACGGCCAGGTTACGTATCCACTTTTTGCATAACCCGTGGATAGACTAAAGGGTGGTTCTTGAGGACAGCCGCCACACAGATGGACCTGTTACATAATTGGAAGAACGCCTTTATGGAGAACTTCTTTAAGGTCAGGCTAGCAAGTAGAGTGAAAATGAACTGAGTAGTACGTCTGAGAGATTGACGCAAGTCGAAAAGCTGGTAGAATCAAAATCGGAACAGCAGAACTATCCAGTTGGAGAATTTTTGGAGTGAGACATAATCTCTTAGGTGATGGGTAAGCCCAGACTGGACATGGCAGGAGCAAATGAACTCTAAGGAACAATTTTGGCAGTCGGAACAAGTCGGCCTGATTGCCTTACTGGATCATCCCTTTCTCTATCTGCTGTGATATGAGAGCTGATGAGATCCTCCCCGAGGCAGCGGAACTGTCTCAAACAGATTGTCTCTCCATCCACAGGAGTAAACACTTTACTGGGAGATTTAAAGTGAAATTTAGAATTACAAGAAAGTACCTAGGAAACGAGTATTTTTTTTTTCTTCAGTGAATTCTTAAGAGGGCTTGTCAGTAAAGTTCAAGCAAGCAGGTGTGCTGAAAATTTCTTTAAAACCAAAGAGACAGTAGGAGGCATGCATATGCCAGAAATCATAGCCCCCGTGAGAGAGACAAGCCCATTTTTCAGCAGGAGCAGCTGTTGCTGCATCTGCAGACAGGTTGTTGTCAGGAGTGTTGAGCAGACAGATTTCGGGAGAAAGGCGTCTATGAGAGGGAAGAGGCGCGAGGTCTCTAGTGTATGGGATGCAGCAGGGAAACTTGGGTGTTGGGCTGAGTCCTGTGCTGACATTGTTGGAACTAAAAATTTCATCTGAGTTTTGGGAGACTGGCAGGAAGTAGCACTGAGACTTTAGATTGGACTTTGTGAAGTCCTGAGCAATAAAAATTGCAGTTCACGCTAATGAAACTTCCTGGGAACACTGTAAGCATTAAACAGGGTGACTGTCCCCCCAGAAATAATGCTAAATCACAGTCGCAAATAATTCCAAGTCCGGTTCTGCACAAGGCAGACCATGATTGCACTTTTTAAATTAAATTCGCTCTTATTGCTGTGGCGGTTGCCATTTTTTTAAATTAATAGGAATTGCACACATGGGCCAAAGGGCCAAGGGTTGCCACACTCTATAGAGGGCATGAAGGTACCGATGACAGTGGTAGGTGGGGAACAGGTTCTCTTCATAGATTAAAATGTCTGTTAGAGTCATAGCATCAAATTTTACAGAACCATTTTTTTATTTTAAGGCTCAAAATAACACTTTGTATTTATGCTATATAAACATTTAATTATTTCTTCTAATGTCTCTGTGAACATCATATGGACCAAAATGATCTTACATCCTTTATGTGGTCCGTAGTTAGTACCATATGGTTGTCTATCAGGTAGGTGCTCACGCTTTACTTTTTAAATTACATGTAATTTAAAAAATAAATATTAAGGGGCTCTATTTAATAGTAACCATTTTTATTCCACAAGCCACAGTGTGAGTCATTTATTAAAATTTAAAAGCATTCAGTGGGATTTTAGCAAATATTTGTTGAGCTCAGTATGTACCAGGTGGTTATTTTTCTGACACAGGGATAACAGCACATGGTTCCTACCCTCAAGGAGTCCACTTTAGAATCAAGGAAAAAGATTTTCATAATTGAGTGATCACAATAAGGAGGAATAAGTGCTACAGGATCTGTATCCACCAACTAGACCAGGAGCCTACCCTCAGCCTGCGGATTGGGAAACACTGCTAGAAGGACATGTTGGATGCCCCTGCTGGCTTTGGGAGATCAGTGAAGACCAGCCTGTCAGCTGATTTCTCAACAGAAACTTTGCAGGCCAGAAGGGATTGGCATGAAATATTTAAAGTGATGACAAGCTAGGACCTACCACCAAGATTACTCTATCCAGAAAAGCTATCATTTAGAATCAAAGGACATGTAAAGAGCTTCCAAGACAAGAAAAAGCTAAAGGAGTGCATCACCACCAAACCAGTATTATATGAAATGTTGAAGGGTGTTCTTTAAGAAGAAGAGCCCTGGCCGGTATGGCTCAGTCGGTTGGGCATCATCCAGTGAACCGAAGGGTTGCTGGTTCGATTCCTTGTCAGGGTATATTCCTAGGTTGTGGGCTTGATCTCTGGTCAAGGGGTGTACAGGAGGCAGCAAATAAATGTTTTGCTCTCACATTGATGTTTATTTCTTTCTCCCTAATCCTTCCTCTCTCTCTCAAAAAAATAAATTAATAAAAAATATTTGAAAAAAAGGTTAAAAATATAAACAATAAAATGACAATAAGTACATATCTGTCAACAATTGGATCTAAAAAACAAAATAAACAATCAAGCATAAAAGAAACAGACTCAGAGACACAGAGGACATTTTGATGGTTACCAGATGGGAGGAGGGTTGCAGGGATGGATAATAAAGGTGAAGGAATTAAGAAGAACACGTTGGTTGTTATAGAATTGTTATGGGGATATAAAGTACAGCATAAGGAATATAGTCAATAATATTCTAATAACTATGTATGATATCAGATGAGTGGGAGATTTATCTGAATGATCACTTAGTAAGTTATATAATGTCTCATCATGGAGTGTGTACCTGAAACAATATAATAATGTACATCAACAGTAATTGAAAAATAAAAATGATTTAAATTTTAAATAAATATATGTAGATGACTCTAAATTATCTGTATAAAAAATAAACAAAGATTGACAAATTGAGTAAACTTTCAACTAATAAAGCTAGAAAAGTAATATAATTAATACAAACAGTAAATGAGAGAAAATAATAATAATTAAAGCATGCACTAATGGAATAGGAAACAAAACCAACACAAAAATATAATAAGTAATGAAATTAAAAGTTATTTCCTAAGAAGTATTATTGAAAAAAGATTAAAAATATCTGGTAAGACTTCACAAAAAATACTGTATAGCTCAACTAAATACTATTATGAACAAACAGTGAATATAACTGCAAAAATAATATTAATTTTAAATCATCATAGTAAGTATATGTAATAAAAGTACAATAATAAAAATATGAAGATGCTCATCAGGTTAAAAAATATTCATTACCCTGGGAGAGGGAAAGAACAAAATGGGTTAGAGTGGTAAAGGTCATTTCAATTGAATTTGCAACAATTTCACTTTTAATAAATCTGGATAATAGAACACACTTCTTCATGTTTTAAAATTTTCATGATACATAATAAAAAGGAAATCATAAATCTGTGGAGTATAAAAGATTGACCCTCCTTCTCAAGTCAGAAACAGTAACACAGAAAGGAAAGACTCTCATGACTCATGGAAATTGCTGGTGCATTCCAAGAACTCTTTTTCCTATTAGTCTAGGAGATTAGCCTAAACCATCAATTATTGATGATTTTTTATTATATTCATTGATTACATGTAATAATCATGCTCTCCTTTGTGGCCATCATTTATATATTTTACCCTGTATCCTTAAATCACATGTTTAAAGAGTTCTTACTGTTTATTAGACACAGCCATCTAACCAAACTGAGGGTCCACTTGCACCATTCTGAACACTTCTTCTATTGTTAAGGAGCTGAGATCTCAAGAAATATCTAAGAAACTCCCTTAGTTGCATGTTGGAAATGACTCTTGAATTTGATCTCTTGTTTAAGAAAAGGTTGCCTTCTTTAGATTGAAAGCAGAAAGTTTAAGGTAGATATAGTTAAACTCTTTCAGGTCCTTACCTGACTTGACAAGCAAAATAGGTCAACCCTGGAGCCTGTACAACTGGAAGTGAGGTGAGCAATACAGGGGAGTCTGGAACTGTGATAGGGCACTTGATTCCAGAAACTAGAGAAATACAAGAGTGCCTAAAAGTCAGGTTTCTATTTTTTTAAGAAGGGAAAGTAGGACGAGACTGCCTTCAATGTGGCCAAGTGTTCAGTGGCTGAACGCAGAGCAACTGCCTGCAGAGTTATGAGGAAAAAGAGCTACCAAAGAATCACCAAAGCAGATGCCCACGGTCATCATTTCTCCTTCTTTCCCTTCCACAATCTGTGTTTTTCCTGCCGAAGGAGCACACTCACAGCCATGACAAAACCCTCCTCCAAAACCATCTATCCATTTAAAGTGGTTTCTACTTTACAACCTCAATCCGCCCACTTCTATCTCCTTAGAGGGAAGATACAATGGAAATGCAAAGTACTAATAACATATACACCCTCAACTGTTTCACAAGGGTATTGTAAAGACTAATGAGTGATTGTTTGAAAAGACTTTAGCAGCCTTCTGATGAAAGGTGGAATATGCAAGGAGTTTTGAAGGTTTTATTTTGTTGTCCTTGTTGTTGGTATAATTACAATAGTTGCATAATCTATGAAGCACACTGTCAGCCTACCATCTCCTTCTTTCTTCTTCCTTGTTTATTCGTGAAAAATGAGCCTGCTGCACTCTGTAGGTCTTGGTTGTGTTAATCACTTTTTACTGTGCTATCAGCATATGGACCAAACTTTGGATTATTTTGTTAGCTGAAAAGCCAAACTCGACATTTGGAAATATTTCCTGACCTTCATAACATTCCTCTTTCCCCTTTCCCACCACTAGAGAGTACCTCCTCAAATGTGCTGGACTTCTTATTTTGATAGTTCGTCTAATGGGCTACATTTGCTTAGGGAGCTCTGGGAAGCCATAGTAAACAGCAGAGAGGGATTTTTCTGCCCCTGCCCCTGCCCCTTCCCCTCCCCTAAATGGAAGCTAGCTGTCTTTACAGATCTCTAATAAGGCATACATACATGAGCTCAAAAACATCACTCAAGGATAACAGTCCATAGGTCTGTGTTTATCTGCAAGCTGATTTCTCCAGGTCTTCTTTTACCCTGGGTTCTGGGCGGCTGAACATGTACACCTTTCCTGCCTCCTGCTTCTCTCTTGTTATGTATGGGCTGTCTGTGTCTAAAATCCCTTATGCTGATTTTCCAGACACATTTATTTATGTTCACTCACTAATTGAAAATCTCATATTCAAAGTTATTATTCTGATTGATGTCTGTCATTTTGATCAAGCAGTAGCTCACAGATGCTTTGTTGAAACCATTTTACAAGTGAGTTTATCATCATGCCTTTCTCTCCTGACCTTCTGTATGGCTGGTAGCAAGAAAACTCGGTGGAGCTCCGAAAGAGGAGATGTTTGGCAAGCCTCCCAAATCAAGTTTCATTGTGTCTACACTACGAAAAACAATTCTATTTCAGATATTGATGACAGTAATGCAGGAGAGACAGCGCAGTCAGACTCGGTGCAGAGGTACAGAAACAGGTGGATTGGTAACCGCCCCTAACCAAACCGACCCGCCTCTCTCTCTCTGTCCCCAAGTCAAGCCCAACTTCTCACTCTCCTACACAGATAATATTCTGGGATGGGGATGGGAGGCAGGCTCAGTTGTATTTGTTATTAAAAGATGCATTGTGTTGTACTCTTATTTGAAGTACCCTGACTCAGTCCATGCACCCTTCAGCAGCAGACAATTGCTTGAGGGTGCTGCAGACAGAAATCACGCCATTGAACATAAGGACACAGAGATTTACATTCAAGATCTGGTACCAACTTTAGTAGTTCTGAGATAAGAACAGGCCATTTTACTTCTCTGAGCCTTAATTTTCTCCTCGGCAACGATTATGTCTGCACTGTTTATCTTTAAGGCTAAGAGTTAATCGCTTAGAATTTTATTTAAATATACAGAAATATCAGTTATTTTTTATGACCATTTAAGTCTTTTTAAAGTATTACTGTTATTACATGGAATAATCTCTAAAATGTGTTTTAGATTATAGTTAAAAATAAAAACATTGAATAATGTTTATCAGATCGTTTTCCATGACATGTGATGTTCAGAGAAGCTTGAAATTCTGAGTTACTTTAGATGGGAGGTCACTGAAAGGTGGAAAGGAACTCAGAAGAGAGAGGTGTGGGACAGCGAAAGCAACTTCTCAAGCACTTTGCGTATTTGCTAAATCCTATCAACTTAAGTGTTTTGTCGGTAAAATGTTTCACAAAGTATATATGTTGCTCTATAACCAAATATATCACATTTAAATAAATCTGGTTAATGCTGCAAATGATATTCCTGCTTTGAGAATAACACCTATTCACATAGTTAAATTCATTCTATCAAGAGGCTTATTTTAATTTTTGTAATTCAAATTTCTCAAATATATTTGAATCACAACTTTTTATTTATCACAAAGATTCAGGCCCAAGAAAGTATTACTTTCTGAAACAGTTTTTAAAACCCTGTATTAGACCAGAGGCCTCCTGTGATTAGGTATTTTTGTCTATATAATTATGAACTATTCATGTTGGAAGGACTTTAAGCCTATTTAATCCATCCTTGTGTCCAACGCATATACTTTTCTACAGCAGGAATTCCCCCTAACACATGAGAACTCAGGCATTGCTTAAATATCTTCAAATACGCTACATCACAGGGCCAGAAAGAGGAAATCTTTAATCATTGGAAAGTGATTCAAATTTAGTGACAATTTTGATTTCTGATAATTTTTTAGGCAATAACTCTAATTTCTCTTAGAACTCTTCTCTCCATTCTTTTACTAATTTCTTTAAAAAATAATGAAGTTCTTTTCTTGTGACAGGCACTGTTCTAGACACTGGGGATATTTTCACGAACAGGCTGAGAAAATCTCTGCCCTCACTGAGCTTACATTCTATGTATGAAACAAACCGGCAGCAAGCAAGAACACTGATAAATAATATAACATCAGGCGTCATTAAATGATATGAATAAAGCAAAGCAATTTGAGAGATAGAGAAGAACCATGGACAGAAGGAATCTATCTTAAATTGTATGGTTAGTTAAGTCCTCTCTGAGCAGGAGATATCTAAACAGATACCTAAGGAGAGTGAGGGTTGCGGCAGAAATGAGGATCCAGGTCCCAAGAGGACAGATAAGCTGTGAGTTGGAGGAGTGGCAGAAAGGCCCCTAGTGAAAAAGGGAGGAGATGGAGATGAGACTAGACAACTGTCAGAGGCCAGTGTGCAGGGGTGTGGCTTCTAGAGTAAGTCCTGTGTGTTGTAGTTGAGGTGAGAAGGAAGCTACTGCAGGATCCAAAGAAGGCAGATGGTATTATTAGCATAAAGTGTCCAAAGGAATCACTTTGTATGGAGAATAGACTGTAATGTGAAGAGTAGAAGCAGTGAGACAAGTACAGAGACCACCGTCATGGGTGAATACTCCCAAACCCCTCATCCTTGGCAATCTCTCGCCATCCTCTGGACGCATGTTCCTCTGTACAATCTTCTACTGTAGCTCCAGGCATTTTCCATGGTCTTGTTGGTTTACAAGCCCATCTCCACCACTCAGCCCTGCAGAGGCAAGGACCGTGATTGACTTTTCTTCCTCCGTCTAGAGCCCAGTCCAGCATCGGGTACACGCATACTTAAATAAAGTCAGGTAGAATTCCTCTACTCCTCCTCACAAGCATCAGGCCTTAAAGGTCTGCATTTGAAGACAATCATGTTAATTTCATTATTTAAAAAGTTTCCGAGTTCTGTCATTGAATTTCTATGTACCAGGTAAGGTATGCCCTCTCTTATGAGGTCATCCTGCAGTAGGCAGTTCGATAGGCATGAGCACAGCAGGAAGGGATGGGCCAGATGCAGAGGGTCACCCAGGGGCCTAGCAATGGGCAAAACTACAAGCCTTTGCACGATCATTCCCTTAAGCCTTAACCCCTGGAGATGACATCTAAGCCTCAGCTGTGTTTCAGCTCCAAGCCCAGAAAAGCAGCAAAACTAGATGGTATCTACTAATCAGTGGAGACCAGAACCCTGAGGAGATACACAGTGAAAGCTGATGAATAGTCTATTGAGATCCTCCCCTGAAACCTCAGATAAAGGCCATTAGGATAGAGGAACAACATCAGCTCTCTCTATGGAGTATGCCCTTTCCCACTCCCTTCTTTCCCCAAGGCACTCACCTTCATACCCTCCTCCTCGCTTCTCTCCCTCTCTTTCTCTCCCTCTCCCTCCTTCCCCTTCAGCACAAAGAACCTCTGAAGTTGTTCCCAGAGCCCATTTCTTCCATGGCTACTTCTACCTCTATGACTTTCTAAATAAACTTGCTCTTATGGTTTGAATCTCGGCTCTGAATTCTTTTCTAAGCCAGAACTCAAGAACTGAGGTTGCCCTGGCCGGTTTGGCTCAGCAGTTAGAGCGTCGGCCTGTGGTCCAGAGAGACCCGGGTTCGGTTTCCGCTAAGGGCATGTACCTCGGTTGCAGTTTGTCTCCGGCCTTGGTTGGTCGTGTGGGTGGCAGCCACTCGATGTGTCCCTTTCACGTCGATGTTTCTCTCTCTCTCTCTCTCTTCCTCTCTCTCCCTCCCACTCTATCTGAACAAAAAATGAAAAAAATGTCCTCAGGTGAGGATTAAAAAAAAAAAAAAAAAAAAAAAAAAAGAACTGAGGTTGCTGAACTGAGGTTCACGCCTAGTGCCGCTTTTCACTGCTACAATCCATAATTTTACCTGTGTTACCAAAGCATTTCCCTACCTCATTTATAATTTGTTGTATTGGTAATCATTACTCTTTCTCTGCTCTTTTTCAGAGTGTGGCCATAGCAAGCACATATATGCATCACTTTATTATCCCAGACCATAATGACTAACCCAAATCGGTGATTAAGCTATGTTTGTCCAGGAAAGAAATTTGAGAAATTTAGTGCTATGCATAATTTTCAAATGATTAGAGTTCTTTAGTTTAATAAAGAATTATTCTATTTTGGGGGATCAAATAATATTACAGTAGCTAAAAGAACTTGTATTCTGAAAAAAAAAAAAAAAAAGTGGGGAAGCATGGTCTGTCTACCTAAATGAGAAGGCAAAAGTATACATGAGCTTTTTAATATCACTGAGGAGATTTGGGGGGGTGGTTAAGAGAGGAAACATATTGTGAAATATTTCATAAATTTGATATAGCTTTGAAAAAGTTTCTTCCAAATATAGATATATTAGACTTACTTCGTGGAGAATAGTTCCAGAATCAGAGAATTATTCGACCCAGGTAAATGGGAGTGTAGCAAGTGAGATCCAAAGTAATATCAGAGATTAGAAATAATATTTCAATATTTTGAGAACTCTAAATCAGAATTTTTAAAAATCAGTTTAAAAACATGGGCTCAAAAATCATGAATGTTTTTCATTCAATAACTTAGCCTTATAAAACTATTGAGATTTATATAGTTCAAAAACTGGAAGTTTGGGACAAGAAAGGGATCATGTAAGAAAAACATTAACATGGAATAAAACATCTATCAATAATATTTATGGTTGTATTTAACTAGATTCCAAATCCACTGGCCGATGAAATCGAACCCTATCCAACCTTTTTTATTTTTTTTATTTCTCAGGGTAGAAATCAGCTGAGCTTTTAAGCCAGTCAAGGGAAAGTATATTATTTCCATTCTCTTTTTAAACACTCTATAAAGAACTCTCTTGTTCATAATAGCTTTGTTTACTGCGTAGTACAGCATGTTCTAATTATCACCCTTGCCTCACTAACCACACGGCTTATGTTCCCACACTCATCAGTTATCTTTATGCCTCCTGCAGAAATGAAGAGAACATTAATAAGAATAATACTTGGGGAATAGCATTTTTGATAAAATTAGGGGAAAAAATGTGCTTGATAATACAGGAAATCAGAGCATTTCAGTTAAATTGAAATGACCCATTACCAACAGCATCCTTTCTTTTCTGTTAGTTGTGATTTGATATCAGTCCTTAATCTGCTTCTTTCCTTTGTTCTCTAATAATTTATTAGGTTATTATTTGATTTTGCTGCTTATTTTTCTGTTACTGAGTCTGCTTCCTCTTTTTCCATTTTTAACTTGAAAAGTCCTTCCATCTTTCTTGCTCTTTCCATATTTTGAAATTCTCTCTTACTTCCAATTTCTTTTGCTATAGATTCTTCTCATTTTCTCCTTTGCTCTTTTTATCTCCCTCCTTTCTCCCTCTCCTTCTATCTTCAACTTATAATAACTTCTCTAATATATGCACAGAAAATATCTTTTTATACCCTTGACTGGCAAGAATGTATATACATATATATTGATATGGGAATTAATACATTTTCAGCACAAGAAATGGGACCAGTGGGAATGTCAAATGGAACATTAGAACATTTTTAAATCACCACATAAGCTGAGTAAGGATTAAATAATATTTGCGTGGAAAAGAGCCTAAATAAAGGAGTAAGAACAACTAAGTAATAGAACAGGGAAATGGCTATTAAAGTGATTATTTCAGAAGTAATATATTAACACAGAATAGAAAGGATCTTTCCAATCTGCAAAAGATGGAGTCGATATGTTGTTTTGTTTTGTTTTTCTCATAGGAGCTTTTCTAACATTAAAATATATGTGTCTCTCTCTATATATGAAGGCTGACGTCATGACCACCTTAGATGACTAATGACCCCCTGCCCTGGTGCCAGCCAGTCAGTGGAGACCACAACCCTGACAGGACACACCTGGAAAGCTGATGAATAGTCTATTAAACCCTCCCCTCCCTTGAACCTCCCCTAAAATCTCTTCTCTTAAATGCCCTTAGGACAGAGGACCCAGTGTGCTCTCTCCAGAACACTGGCACCTTTCCCCACCCCTTTCCTTGCCCTGTGCCCTCGCCCTTCCCCCTCTCCTTCCCTCAAGCCCCTTACATCCTAGCTTTCTTTCTCCTAAGCTCCAAGGGCACTTCTTTTGCCTCTTCAACTTGTTTCCTGAGCCCACGCAGCTGTGCTGGCTCACCACTTCCTCTACCTCTGTGACTTTCTAAATAAACTTTTCCTTGCATTTTAAAAAGATTAAATTAAATTAAAAAATAAATTAAATATATATGTGTAATATTTCATACGAGCTGAGGAGGCAACGTGTCTCACCTCATTAAGAACCACATTTGCTATGCTGTTGATTTCACCATTCAAATACGGTTACTGTTTGTAGGAATCTTTTCTAGGATAAAAACCTTAAATGAATTGGAAAGAAAAAACACACGCACAAGAGAGGAAGATTGCTAATTAAAAGGGAGAGAAACGACAAGGCGAGATACAGCAGTCTGTGGATACAAACATTTTCAGCGATGACTCAGGAACACGTTTGGAAAGATTACGTCACCGCTTCCCCAATAGTTGAATATAATCAGCCCTGTGAATTGATTGAAGTTTGAAAAAATAGCAACTAAGACTTCTTTCACATGCATATAATCAGCTCCTGGAAATCTTCCACTTTAGAAAAAAAAAAAAAAAAAAAGGTTACCAAGAGAACCTTGGTATGATGTGGAAATATTTCAGTTGAATACATGTGGATTAATTGCATTTAGGGATGCCTCCCCCAGAAGCCACTTTTCCCAGCCCCTAAAGGGGGAACCACTTTGCAGGGGTGGAAATTATAGCCCAGTGATACTTCTGTCCCCTACACCCACTGTTCAGTCTAGCACCCATTCTAGTCCTGCTTCCCAAGGCTCACAGTATTTCTAGCCTCTTCCCTCCATCCCAAGTGAGCATCTTTTGAACAAGGTTATTGCGACACAGATAACAACAGCAACAACAGAAAGTGAGCATCTCTTCCTTTTCCCCAGGATATCCCTGGCCTGAGACAGCCATCATCTGTCTGCCTTTGCCTCCCCACAGTGCGCCTCGCAGCGGGGACCCACTGTGGAGCCGAAGGATGTGCAGTGTAGCTGGACAGACCTCAGACGGCAGTAGCCTCCCCCTCAGTGCAAACAGTGGGCAGTTAATAGATTTGGGACAAAAAACTAAACGAGCAATTCTGAGCTTTGTTTTACTTTCTGTGTTCTCTTCCCACAAAAGCATGGCCCTGTAGAGTGATCTGAGGAAACAGGGGGGCAGAGAATCTCAGAAAGTCCACTCACCAGGCCACTGGCCTGACTTGGCTGCCAGGCAGGGAAAACTGTACCCACAGTACCCGTGGCAGGGAACACTTTCAGACCTTCTTTCTCAAACACACTTCACACACAGAAAATCATGCAACTGACAACGTTCAGGAAACAGGAAGAGACCGTCACTATCTCGCTACACCCATGCCTTGGCAGACATCTGTGTGAGCAGAGACTCACCCAGTGCAGGAGAGGGACAAGCTCTGGTGCTACTGATGAGGGGTGATGAGGGGTCGGTTGAGACACGGAGGTGGGGCTAGGAGAGTGAGACTAGAACGGAAGCCAATTCCATAGCTGAGGACAAAACAGAGTGAGCGGTTAAAGACTGCGGTTGTTTACAGGGGCTCAGGGTTCCCATGGAACCAGGACCTAGGTCTGGTTGTTACAGAAGAGAACTGGGACATGTTTGCCTTGGGGAGAGGGGCATTACAGTGATGGGAAGTGTGAGGAAACAAGGAGGAAGGGCCAGGAAGCTGTATCTGGGACCTTGGCTTTTGTGTCTGGGCCTTGGAGTATAATTCCAAGTTCCATCAGATTTAGAAACACGGGGAGCCATTCATTGATCATTACTTATAATTCTTTCAAACAATACTTAGAACTGGATCTGTGGTTAAGAGTGCCAGTGGATGACAAAGACAAGGGGAAACATGCAGAAGCTGTCCAAGGTCCACCCTTATAACATGGGGTGTGAAAAGGACACATTCCATGCCACAGCCATAGCTTCCCCTTCTCTGCCCTGCTTGAAACAGGGGTTCCCCTCAGGTCCCATGCTCTTCCCCTGCCCTCTCCCAGATTGAGACACTAGAGAAGAAGCTTGTTGTTGCCATGGTTTCACAAAAACTAGTTCATTCACGCAGTCACATTCCTTTGAAAACATCCTCAACTGTGACTCATCAGACTGGTTTGCAGAGGAATCTATAGCACCTTGAAGACATTTATGGAGAAGAAAATGTTTGTGTGTTCAGGCTGGTGATGAAGTACTGCTTTACTCTGCTTTTTGTTGGCAAAGAAAACCATTTCCTGCGTGTATACACAGAAATGGAAGGTTTACTTTGTTATACAATCCAAGCATTTGTCCAGCAGAGCTCAGCATGTGGCCCTTTGGTGAGTAGATCATATACTCAGGGAAATACATGCTACCTAAACCAAATCTGCTTGTTCCTGCCCACCCTCCACGGTTAAGACCATCAATAACATCATTGCCTTCTTTCCCCTGACTTCTACCCAATTAAAATCATGTTTTGACCTATGAGGAAGTATCTCCCACTCCTTGCTAATGCTAGGGCAAGCAATTCTCATGCTAAAAAGTCAAAGGATAATTCATTCTGGTACCTTAAATTAAAGGGCTTATCAGGAAATATTTTCAGGGTTTATTTTCAAAAGGAAATAAATGCATCCTCTGTAATTTCATACACTGTATACACATATGCAGAATAACCTTCAGTTCACTCCATCCATATGCAAAAACAGTCATTTGTAAAAAATATATATATATATTCCCCTCTGTTAAATAGATTTCAGTTGCTTTAGGTTTCCCCCCTTTCTCTCCTTGGGTCTTGCTGTCAATCGTTACTATCAGCAATGATTAAACATAAGCAAGCATTGTGATTCATCTCTGATAGATTCATCACTGATGTAAACATTCTTTAGTCCTAAGGTCAGATCAGGTAGGGAGCCAGGACGACTTCATACAGATCTATGAAGCTGAGTTTATGTAAAATTGTTTATTGTTATATCATTACTGAACCACACACACATGTATCTAAACCATCATTTTATGAAATATGGAGGCTTGGAAAGGAATTATTATTCAGTTAGTTATAAAAATGTTTGTATTCTAACTTTTTGGAACTTCCAACACAGAGACTGAGAAATGCATAGAGTAATTCAACCTGCTTAGCTCACTATCTTTCTGGAGCTCATAAGGAAATCTCCCAGAGAGAACACCACTATATTATTTGCTGCCTCCAAATATGCATACAAGATACATAGAAACAAATGTTCTCTTAATCATCAGAGAACAAACGAGAGCTGACCTTGGGAAGATATATTGGAAAGCTCAAATTTCTCTTTGGATTTGAGTAAGGAACCCAAATCAGTTTAAAATCTTTACATCTGACTCCCTTCACCCTACTGCATTTCGAACTTCCAATTTGAGAGTTATAGGATTTCTGTGATCTTTTCTATACATTCTTTTGTAATTGTCTCCTCCCCTAACTTCTGTGACTCATTAAGCACTCCTGATTCACTCTCTTACTTCCTTCTCAATCTCCTTCTTCTCTGCCTACCATATATTCCACATACGCATTGTATACTAGATGTCTATTGCTGCTATAAAACTTAGCACAAACTTAATGGTTTAAAATAACAAGAATGTATTCTCTTACAGTTCTGGAGTCCAGAATTCCAAAATCAGTTTTTTTGCTATTTAAGGTATTGGCTGCACTGATTCCTTCTGGAGGTTCTGGGAGACAATGTATTCTTTCATGTTTCAGAGGCTGCCAGAGTCGCATGGCTTGTGGCTGCATCACTCCAATCTTTGTTTTCATTGTCATGAAGCCTTCCCTTTATCCATAGTCAAATCTCCTTCTGCCTCTCTCCAATAGGGACACCTGTGATTACAGTTAAAACCCACCAGGATGGCCTCCCCTTCACAAGAGCCTCACTTAATCAAACCTGCAAAACCCCTTTGCCATAGATGGTGCCATTCATGGGTTCCAAGGCTTAGAGCATGGATATCTTTGGAAGCCATTATTCATTCAACCTACTATACCCTGCGTTCTCTGCTCTTCCGTTTTTGCCCTTTTCTGGTAATATCTTCTCTACCTGCCTGATGACTTTCTTTATTCAGACGACTTCTATTCTAAATCTCCAGTGGAAATCTTTTATTTAACATCCAAGCTTGGCTTTCCAAGTAGCTGTTCTACACTTCCATTCAGATTCTGTACTATAGCAAACTAAAAATACCTGAAATTTAACTTAAAGACTCCTTCCCCTCTTTTTTTCTCCACAGAGATAAATACATATCCATCATTCTCATTATCAGCCATAGTTGAACCTGGAATAATATTGACTTAAACCTTATCCTTCTCCCCAATGAGTCACTCACATACAGTTTAGAGAGTGTCCTTTGATGTTATTTCATGCTTTCCCTCTTGGCTTCCCAGTGTCTACCACAGTTGAAATCCCTACTGTGCTGTGCCTTGCATTCTTTTAACAACCTCTTAATGAACCTCCCTGCTGCCTGTCTTTCCCCATTCCATTTTACCATGTCTTTTGTTTCTAGTAAAGTCATCTTTCCACACTACTTTGATTAGTCATTCTCTCCTTCCAACATTCAACAGGCTTTGCAATGCCCCAAGTCCAAATTATTAAGTGTGTCTCAAGCTAAAGTAGACCCCACTTTTTCCACATGCACACTATTTTCTCCCATATGATAATGTCTATGCATTAGAATCAAGCCTCCTACTCTCCCCTTTTATGGATTTACTGATATGACTCTTTCATCTTGAAATGCCCTCTGATACCCTCTCCTTTTAAAACCCCACAAATACTTCCTCATCCATGATACCACCCCTGATCACTCAAGTCAGCTACCTCTTTTCTTAAAGTCAAAACTATTCATGGCAGACTCTCTTATGTCCATTCATATGAATATCAGGTATTCAGAAAATACTTGCTTTAAATAGATTAACCAACTTCTGCAAAGAGAAAGGAAACAAGTATGTATGAGTCACAAAATCTTTGCCATTTCAAAAGTTTGCAGTGTATATCTTTTAGAAAAAGCCAAATATAATATTCTCAGAGAAATATTTAAAAATGATCACACATGATTTTTAAAAATTATATTTCCATTTTCTTGGGGATCAGTTTCCCAACTTCCCTTGGTCCTGCAATTCAGAAGCAGGATAGAAACTTCAAAAAAAAAAAAAAAAAAGAAAGAAAGAAAAAATAAAGTTCTGCCTTTCTTTTCTTTTGCACATCATTTGAGTTTGATGGATACCAAGAGACATATATCAGATCCCGAGCAGGATCCCAGTGAGAGTTCCCATGGCACTTCAGTCACTTAGTCATGATCTATGCTCTCAACAGTTGAAGATAATGACTTCAGGAACAATCTCTCACAGGTTTCATATTAAATGAGACGAAAGTGCAGGCACCGCATTAAAGCACCTTGTTATTTGCAGAGTACTTAGAGTAACCTTAAATATGGAGATGATCAAATTTCATGACCTTTAATTTTAATTTTTCCATCGTATCTTCTGGTGCAATTCCTATTTTAATAAAGATGTGTGTGTGTGTGCGTGCGCCTCTCTGCCGAAATTAACTCAGACACTTAATTAAGCATGAACACCTTAGAGTTAAATACAGAAGCCAGGAAATGATAATATAAATATGCTTATTTTTATTGTAGGCTTATCTATTTTACCTTCATTACTGTATAGTTTTGAGAGACTATTATTTTTTAAGTCTGCTAGGGGCACATTGTAATGTTAAAAGTCTCCATCTTTGATTTTCTTTCTACTGGCTTGCATGTTTCAATTCATGATAAAATGCAGAGCTCACGAAGTTCTATTTTTAACAAAATATTTTCTTCTTAACATTAGTCATTAATAGAAAACCCTACCATGACAAAATGAGGTAACTTTCTTCAAAGTATAAAGAAGTCCCCAAAAGATGGTAGAAGTTAAAAAAAAAAATAGGGCCTAGGGTAGTGAATATCTGAATATTTTCCCGGAAAGAAACATAAATCCCTGATAAACTCCATAAACACATCGCAAATAAGCACTTATTACTTCTGATTAACTAGTGTGCATAGGTCTACTTAGAATCAACAAAAGAAAGTAGCATGCCACACACCTGAGGAAAATAAAGTTTCTTAAAGTTCATTCCCAGTGAAAACTGGGAAATGTAAACTTCCCCGGGAAGATACCAGAATAAGTCACAGCCTGTGTTTGAAGACCTGTTGGACTAATCTGCCCATCTCAGAAATCACACACTGCTGCTGCCCGCGGGTCCTGCAACAGCACTCCGGTTTGTGGAAAGTGTGTGAGGCAGAGCAGAAGAGAGAGCAGTACATCTGAGTCAACCCACATAATAAATATATATTTTTTAATCATCCTGAAGTGGAAACTGCCTTCTTGACTTTTAAAGGAGATACAAGCAAAGCACTCAAAGGTCAAATGTCTCATGCTTTTTTGTGTAATGGTGGCCCATTGTTTTTCCTCTCCATTTGCCCTATTGGAGATAACCTGATATATTTGTTTTACTACCTGGCTTCCTCTAAGTTAATTACTGGTAGGAAGGCATAGCTGTCTGCATTTGCTCATGAGCAGCTGGTTGTTCTAAGAGAGACACATTCGGTTGCAGGTGGACCCTAACTACGCCCTTATTAATTTCCCTCAGCAGTTTGCTCTTGAATTTTTCCTATTATTTATATATTTTTCTCAGTGTTTTTACGTCTTTTTCATATTTGTTTTCTTGTTTGGCTATTAAAATGTAAGTTCCTTAAGGGAAATCACTGGATGCTGCATTCTTTGTGTTATTTTGGGCTTTATCAATTGAGGGTAGAACAAATATCATTTGCATGCAATGAATGTTGTTGACTGACTGGCAAGCATTTATTTCCTGAATAAAAATGTCACATTCAGAAACAGATTTTGAAAGACTCTGAAGATTACTCCTGAAACTTGGCAACTCCTCCAAGCGACTACTGTCACGTCGATAGGACTATAGGTACACAGCTAATAAACTGCCCGACTCGTATGCTTCGATTTAAAGATCTTCCGAAGACTGGTTCTCTTTGGGTCACCACACTTGCCAGTTTGGACTTTTGAAACCTCCTAATATGGCCTGACATAACAAATTAGCAACAAGAAAAGTTCACGGAAGGACAAGTGTGAGAAAGTGTGCCAAATATATTAGCATTCGTTTTGCAAGCTTGTCTCCAGTTTGTGTGAAGTTGATGGTTGGAGGTTACGCTTTCATTAAAAATTGACAACATTTTAAATGCTAATCAAAACTGCTTGTCCTTTCTACTTCTATTTATCTTGGAAGGGGGAAAAAAAAAGAGAGAAAGAAAGGGGAAAAAAATAAGTTGGCTTGCTTTGAACTACAACAAATACTCCCTCCATTGCCCACAGACCATTTGCCTCCTCCTGTGTAGGACAGATAAGGGCTATGCAGATTGGGTATCAGGACCTCTGCCTGGAGTGTGCAGAAGCCACAGAGTGAGCTAGAGACATGTGTGGCAGGAAGAGGAGAGAGGTCTTGCGGGGTATGTGTGTGTGTGTGTGTGTGTGTGTGTGTGTGTGTGTGTAGCCTTTTCATAAATGTTAGGAAAGAATTGTGGAGGTGGGTAGAGTTGCTTTAACAGCTGGTCAAAAGGAATCTATTTTCAGAAAAGAAGGACCATGCAGTATATGAAGAAATAATGCAATAAGACCTAATAAAAGTAAAAAGAAAAAAATCTATTTCAAGCAAGGATAGCGAAACTTGATCAGTGATGAGCCTTCTGAGATAGTATACATCATTTCAGAACATTCTTAGGAAGGGCAGAAGAGGGTGAAGGAAAACGCTTGGCTCACATTTCTCTACCCACCCCTCCTCGATTTATTGATATATGATCGACATATAACCTTGTATAAATATAAGGAGTACAATGTGTTGATTTGATACATTTATATATCGTAAAATGATCACCACCATAGCCTTAGTTAACATTTCCGTCACATCACATAATTACCTTTTTTTTAAGGTGGTGAGAACATTTGCGATCTATTCTCTCAGCAACAATTGACTATATGATAGAGTATTATTAGTTATAATTTTCTTGCTGTAACTTAGATCTCTAGAACTTGTTAATCTTATAGCTAGAGGTTTTTATCCTTTGACCAATATCTCCCCATTTTCCCCAACCCCAGCTCCTGGTAACCATCACTCTACTCTCTGTTTGAGTTCGGCTTTTTTAAGATTCTACATGTAAGTGGTATTTGTCTTTCTGTGTGTGACATTTCACTTAACATAATGCCCTCAAGTTTTATCCAAGTTGTCCCAAATGGCGGTATCTCCTTCTTCTAAATTTTTTTTTCTTTATTGATTTTAGAGAAAGAGGAAGGGAGAGGAAGAGAGAGAAACATCAAAGAGAGGGAACATCGATTGGCCACCTCCTACATGCCCCACACTGGGGATAGGGCCCACAACCTGGGCATGTGTCCTCACGGGGAATCAAACCAGTGACCTCTTGGTGCATAGGTTGACGCTCAACCACTGAGCCATACTGGCCGGGCAGTATCTCCTTCTTTTCATGGCTGAATAATATTCCATCACATATATAACACATCTTCTTTATCCATTCATTCTTAGATAAGCACTCATTTTTTTTTCTTTTTTGTTTTTTTTATATCTTGGCTATTGAGAATAATGTGGCAATGAACATGAGAGGGCAGATATAAGTTGAGTATGCACAGACATATGTTTTCCATTGTTTAATATGGAATTACTTTCTTTCCACTTTCATTGTTTCTGGCTTCTCAGGAGGAGGGTAAAAACACAACTTAAAAAGAACAATATCTTAGGGTTTAGAATACAATAAAAGATAGTCTATATTTAGAAGCAAAAATTAATCAGTTGAGTTGAATTGCCTGGTCAAATAAATTTACACACCTACATATTTAATTTTTTAGTAAATCGAAGGCTCATTGGACCAAAGAGTTGAAGTGTGTATATGTGTGTGTTCACATGTGTGTATGTATACATATATGCATGTGTTTATTTATGTACGTCAGTAGAGCTATAATTAAGAAGACTATGTATAGAACAGTTTTCTTCAGTGCAGTCTTTGTTTCAACTCTGTGTTTCTCAAACGGGGCCCTATTTGCATTCTGAACAGTAAAATTCTTTGTTGGGTAGGTTTTTTCCTGCAAATGTCAGACATATTCTATTCAAGATTCAGCTGGAAATAGCAAGGTATCAACCTGGAAAGATTTCTTCTTCTCCTTCCCCCTTGCCCTCCCCTTCACCTGCTTCTCCTCTGTAGTCTTCCTCTTCTTCATCTCCTTCATCTTCATCATCACCATGTGCTATCATGAAGTTAACATAGCTCATTTCATTTCATCATTCCAACAACCCTAAAATGTTAGTCATCTCTGGGCAAGGGCTGTACTAGACTTAAAACCAGATATGGGTGATAATAATTTGAAGGCTCCCAACCATTAAGCCAAACCCGAACCTTCCTTAGTAACCCATTACTGATCTTTATTCAGAAACCAATCTTTGTCTGGATCTATTTATACTTTTAATGAATAGCAATAGTTGGGATAATGAGTTCCATAAGTTTATCCCCCACTGTGTTAAAAAAAATAGTTCTTTCCATTTATCCTAAATCCTCCTTTTACAAGCTTCAAAGAGGGCCCTTTGTTCTGGAGTTTGATGAATAAGTCCATCTCAATCCTCTCTCTATTCTTTTCAGCTTTATAGACTTGTAGACTTTGAGTCTGTTCAGCTTTGATTTTTAGAGACTGAAGAGCCTGATTATACGATGCCCCCAAAGAAAATATTTCCACTCATTCAGTCACTTTCATTGCTATCCTCCCTAAACTTTCCGGAACCATCTTTAAAACAAAAGACAGTTTAAACAGAACACAACCAAGCAAAGCATGGCTGATTCCTGAAGGGGAGCCTGGCCAACTGGCCTTGGCCGAGCTTCCACCTGACCGTCCTAATGACGCAATGGAATCATCCGATCTAACACTCGAGGCTCAATTCCTGACTGCACAGCGAGAATGATTTTAAATGGATGGGAATCATCCCGTGCTCCCGTCTTCTTCCCCAGATTTGGAAATCTGGTTTAACAGTTGTTGCTCTATTTTAAAATGCAAATGACCCAAGAGAAAGGCAGTGTATTGCTGTTTTTGTTGCTGTTGTGATTGCTTCTTTTTTTAAATCGTTAAAACCTCAACATTATTTTAGATTTTTGAAACCAGTGCCCGGAATTGTGTGGAGAGAAGGCAATGCATTAGGAGGTCTGAGCCCTACTTGGGAAAACTGGATGGGAGAAAAGACTCCCCTGGTTTTTTGGAAATAAGATAGTGGCACAAAGCTATTAAATCTGACAGGTAGTGGAAGGTGTGCCAGGAGTAAGGTGAGAGCCAGTAAAAGTAAAGGCAAAGGCAGAGTCCACCAGGACTAACATTGTCTTTCTTTCCAAGGCAGCCCCTGGTACACATATTCCACTGAAATGTGCTCCCAGCTTTGTATGCGGTTATGCACTGTGCTTGGCTTAAAACCGTCCATGCTTGAGTTTTCTTAGCTCAAAGACCATCTGATACCTGGATTTGTGTGACAATCAAAACAGCTTGGAAAAATTACTGGGAGGTGCTTTGCATCAATAAATGCAATTTATATGCTAAATAATCACATCAAATAGATAAAGCCTCTTTCCACTTTCTCAATACGATTACAATGTTTAAATTTCAGAACCAAAATATAGGGAAATAAACTTTTTAGTGTTTATTAAGGAGGAGGCCTTGGAAACATTACATGGATTTTTTTTCCCCCCTGACATTATAATTGCAATAACAAGCCTGTGCTGTTCTAATCACCTTTTATCCTTCTCAATGACATGGTATGTGCTATCATTTCATTAATATGATTTTATGGAGAGAGAAACTCAGGATACTGAGAGGTGCAGGCATTTCCCCAAGGTCACACTGTCAGTGCTGGAGTAGTGCTAAGCAAAGGCAACTAATTTTTAATTCAAAGAATACTATTTAAGTTGATGAGATATTCCCATGATCGATAAAATGGGGGCCCAGGCGAAATGTGGACAACCAGAGTGGCATGCCAAGGTATAAGTGAGAAGCACAACGGTGGAAATATCCTGCTGCTTATGAAAATAATGGAGAGCGAAATCAGCATATTCTGTAACTGGAAACTGTTCAATTAAGTATTCATTTCATTTCACAGTCATTTTTGAAAAATAAATCTGTGTTTCTTTGTACCTTTAAGCTCAGTAGTTTTATGCATTAGGTTGATATGCATAACAAAATGTGGACTCTTTTTTAAATTGGCAGATAAGAGCTAGTCTGTCGTTACTATTTATATATTGACGTTGTAACAATCATGTGCTTTTAATTCATTTCACCTTCAAAGATCCGCATGTTTCCAGTTTGTAATATATGGCAGGATGTATTAGGTACACTGAGTCCGTCTGATTCACAGCTTTCTAATCGGCTATTTAGAGTTTACACCAAGCAGAAAATCAATGTATTCAAAATGTAGTAGCTCTCTTGTTAACTCTAGTCATTTGCTTAAAGAGTAATGTCAAGCTGATAATTGAAATATGGCTGAAACCATGCATTTTAATTCAAAAGAAAATATGTTGAAATATTACTCATTTGATCTTTTCCTACACCAACCCCAAAGGGCATGTTTTGCTTGCCTGGCTCACAATTGCACGGAGGAATAGCTAGCCCACACAGAAATGCCTGCTGATGCCCGCGGTGGGGCTTTACCCCCGTCTCAGGAATGGTATGGCCTTGCTGGAAAGCTGTGGGCCTTCTAGAACCACTATTAGTTTGCCTCCCTGGAAACTCTGGTTTATATTCTGTTTGTGGGTGAAGAAGTTGCTGTACTGAATTTATGGAGGTCTGCAAATATGCTTTGGTCGCCTTGCTGTACTAAGGAACACAGGGTCATTTAATGTCAGATGGTAACTGGGGTCTTCTGTTCGAATTTGAACACTTTGAATTTAGATACTTAACATGATCTTTGAAGAACAGTCTATAGATAGGGCACTGAGTCATGTCATTGGATAAGCAGTTGAGTTCAGACAAGGTTTTAACTTATAAAAATATTTACGATAGGAATACCGCAACAATTATGTTTCAGTATGCTTAAAGTTATTATGTATGTGAAGAATTTGACTTATTCTGTGAGGTCCAATGCAAAAAGGGGTTGGAAGTTTTGCAGAGAGAACTAGAAAGTAATTAAAATGATGTAAAAGGTAAAATGGGATGCCTTAGTGATAGCACCTTCCTTGAGGGAACATTTCCTTGATAAACCGGAATCTCAGGGGTTGTTTTAAAGACTCGATCCAAATACAACGTGATGAAGTAGAGGGGAGAGCTGATGTTTGAGGTCTCTCACTTGGGCAGGTGGTGCCTGTGCTCACTACTCTGTTACTGTCTTGTGTTGGTTCTGAGTCTATCCCTCACCATCTTCCACTGACATTGTTGGTGTCTACTGTAGTGCTTTGTACACAGTAAGTACAAACGAGTGTTTATGGACCTGATGATTGGAATAGAGTGGGTGGAAAAGCAGATGCCACTGATAGCCAGATAAAGAATGAAGTCCTGGAGAGGCTCTGAGCTGCGTCATAGTTTATCTTTAGATCAGCCACTGCTGCTCTTACACTAGACATATCTAAGTAAAATCGCTAATTGCTAGATTTCTGTCAATTCTTCCAAATGTTCAATTCCAGCTATGTCGATAACCCAACAGGAAGCTACTTAATGAAATTATGTTTCGGAGCTGAGAAGCAAGGGAAAAAAAAAATTGTGTCCTGTTGAATTTTCAGGAAGAAAGCCAAAGATGATAGAACGTAGCTATCACATACAGAATATGGTCAAAGTGTTGAAGTGAGAATTTCCATTCCTGTTCAGAGGGTCACTGGATCTGTACCGTGCATTAAGAATAAAAAGAAAAGTAAGCTACCTTCCGGGCCCTCTCTCAGCTTCAAGTATATCCCTTCCAAAATCTACTTTTCTTTCAGGAGAGACAAAGGGCTTGGCAAAGAAGTAATATGAGTCAGTCAAGAGAAGGGCTTTTCTTGGCAGGCCTGATTGACAGTGGTTCTCAAAAAGGGGTGAGGCTGCCTCCAGGAAGTATTTGGCAGTATCAGGACATGTCTTTGACTGTTAAGGCTGAGGGTGGGGGTGGTACTGATATCTGGTACACAGAGGTCAGGAATAGCATTTAATGTAATACAATGCACAGGATAGCTACTTTCAACACAGAATCATCCAGCTTGAAATGTCAATGATGCTGAGGTTGAGAAAGTCTGGGTTATAACTCTGAATGTATTTTACATGGTGAGGAAGCAGACAAGAAACTATCTAGACAATTCAATTCACCAAATTACTTAAAAAAAAAATAACTCAAGTTAGTTAACTAAAGTATCTTTTGGCTTTATTGTACCTGGGTGTGTGCCCTATTTTGACTTTCACTTACTTTGATACTGAAAATGGAGGCACTAAAGTGAAGTAAAAGAGAAGGAAGGTGTAAAAGATCACAGGGGAGGTGTGGACAAAGAGAAAGAGAATGGGGGAGCAGAATATAAAGGAGAAAGGGAGAGGCAAAAGAAGGAGAAGACAGTGAAAGAATAGAAGAGGTGGGCTGACTATAAATCAGAATTCTACTTTTATTATAATGAACATTATAATCTGTAAGAATTAGAAGAGTACCCTAATGCTCCTTTTTTTCTCAATTACTTGGATTCCTTCAAAGGAGCCAATTACCACATCTGTCAAGAGGAATGAGATCTTCCTCTACTGACTGTTGCACAAGTACAATGCCATCATATATTAAAAATAGAGCCTCATTCAAGGTATCCCTTTAAGAGCAAGTCATCTCTGTTCCCCACATCTACAGTTGCAGCCCATTATCACCATCTTTTCCTAAAACTCAATCCCATCTGACATGCTCTTTACTTATGTTTTGACTTTAGAAACAAAACAGCTCCATTGAGATATAATTCACATGCCACGGAATTTATCCATTTAAAGTGTACAATTCATTAGTTTTAGCACAGTCACAAATACAACCATTACCACAATTTTATAACATTTTCACCATCTCCAAAAGAAACCCTGTACCCTTTAGCTATCTTCCTCCTCTTCCCTAGTCTCCCCCTCCAGCCCTAAGCAACCCCTAATCTACTGTCCAGACAGAACTGCAATTTGGGGCACATATTACCTTCAAGAATTTTTTCTTCTTTTTTTTTTTCTTTATTGATTTTAGAGAGAGAGGAAGGGAGAGGGAGAGAGATAGAAACATCGATGAGAGAGAACATCAATTGGCTGCCTCCTGCATGCCCCCCCTCTGGGTATTGGGCCCACCCCGACCAGAAAAAGAACTAACAACCTCTTGGTACATGGGTCGATGTTCAACCACTGAGCCACCCTGGCTGGGCAAGAGTTTTTTTTTTTTTTTTTTTTTTATCCTCACCAGAGGACATTTTTGCATTTCTTCAGATAGAGCAGGAGGGAGAGAGGGAGGAAGAGAGAGAGAGAAACATCAATGTGAGAGATACACATCAACTGGTTGCCACCGGCATGACCCCAACTGGGGCCGGGGACAAACTGCAACTGAGGTACATGCCCTTTGCGGGAACCAAACCCTGGTCTCTCTGGTCTGCGGGACGATGCTGTAACCACTGAGCCAAACCGGCCAGGGCGAGTTTTTTCTTTTTAATTATTTTTTTTATTGAATTTATTCAGGTGACATATGTTAATAAAACTATATAGGTTTCAGGTATACAATTCTACAATATATCATCTGTATATGTATAATGTATTCACCACCCAAAGTCAAGTATCAGTCCATCACCATTTATTCCTCCTTTACCCTCTTCTACCTCCTCCAACCCTCTTCTCTCTGGCAATCACCATACTATTGTGTGTGTCCAAAAGTACCTCCCAGGGTTTTATAGTTGAGCATTTACATTTAGGTCCTCAATCCATTTTGAGTTAATTTTTGCATATGATGTGAGGGAGGGTTCAACTTCATTCTTTCAAATATGGCTATCCAGTTGTCTAAACACCATCTACTGAAAAAACTATTTATTCCCCCATTGAATGATCTTGGCACACCTATTGAAAATAAGTTGACTATAGACATATGAGTTTATATATAGACTCAATTATATTCCATTGATCTATATGTCTATTTAAAAAAATTTTTTTTGAAGTTTTATCCTCACCTGAGGATATTTTTACATTTATCTTCAGATAGAGCAGGAGGGAGAGAGAGAGGAAGAGAAAGAGAGAGAAACATCTATGTGAGAGAGATACATTGAGTGGTTGCCACCCTCAGGACCCCAACCAGGGCCGGGGACAAACTGCAACTGAGGCACGTGCCCTTAGCGGGAACCGAACCCAGGACTCTCTGGTCCTCGGGCTGACGCTCCAACTGCTGAACCAAACTGGCCAGGGCTATATGTCTATTTTTATGCCAGTTACACACTCTCTTGGATTACTCTTGTTTGTAGTAACTTTTTTAATCAAAATGTGTGAGTCCTCCAATTGTTCTTTTTCTGTTTTTTCAAGAATTTTTTTGACTTTCTGGGACCCTTGTAATTCCCTATAAACTTTAGAATAAGTTTGTCAAATTCTAGTAAGAAACCAGATGGAATTCTGATAAGAATTGCATTGATTTTATAGATTAATTTTGTGAGTACTACCTTAACAATATTAAGTCTGCTGATCCTTAAATATGGACATTTTTTTCTACTTATTAGATGTCCTTTAAATTCTTTCAACACTGTTTTGTAGCAGTTTTTTGTTTGTCTGTTTGTTTTTTTGTTTTTTTGTTAATCCTCACCCAAGGATATTTTTCCATTGATTATTAGAGTGGAAAGGAGGGAGGAAGAGAGAGAGAAACTTCGTCATGAGAGAGACACACAGCCTGGCCGCCTCCCACACAACCCTGACTGGGGCCAGGGATGGAACCTGCAACCCAGGTACATGCCCTTGACTGGGATTGGAAGCCATAACCCCCCCCACCCCCCAGTCATCCATGGGCTGACACTCTAACCATTGAGCCAAACCTGCCAGTGCTGTTTTGTAGTTTTAATAAGCTTTGCAATATTGTAGCTAAATTCATTCTTATTCTATTATTTTTGATGTTATAATGGAAGTGTTTTCTTAATTTTAGTTTTACATATTTGTTGCTACTAATATGCAACCACTTTTTTTGTATATTGGTCTTGTATCCTGTAATCTTGCTGATCTCATTTAGTAGTTATAATAGTGTTTTAGCAGATTTCTTAGAATTTTTATATGTAAGATTATGTCATCAGCAAATAGAAATAGTTTTGCTTTTTTCTTTCCAATTTGAATGCCTTTTATTTATATTTCACATGCAACTTCTATAGCTACAACCTCTAGCATGATGTTTAATTAACATGATAAAAACAGACATCTTTGATCGTAGGGAGAGAGCATTCAGTCTTTCATCATTGAATATGATGTCACCTGTATTATATTGTTAGGGCTCCTTTATCAATTTGAGAAAGTTTTCTTCTATTCCTAGTTTGTTGCATGTTTCACCATAAAAAGTTATTGGATTTTGTCAATGTTTTTTCCACATCTATTGAGACAATTTTTAAAAAATGTGTTGATATGGTGTATTACATTGATGGATTTGCTGATGTTAAAACCAACGTTGCATTCCTGGATAAATCCCACTTGGATACGGAGTATAATTATTTTACTGTGTTTTGGTATCAGTTTGCTAGTATTTTTTGAGGATTTTGGAGTATATATTCATAACAGATATTGCACTATAGTGTTATTATTGGTGATGTCTTTGCCTGGTTTTGTTTCAGAGTTAAAATGGAAAATGTTTCATTTATTATATGCATTTGGAAGAGTTTTTGAAGAAGTACTATTAATTCTTCATAAAAGTTGAGTAGAAGTGTCTTCTGTGAAGTCACCTGGGTCTGGGCTTTCTCTTGTGGATAATTTAATTCATATGTTTACTTGTTATTGATCTATTCATATTGTCTATTTCTTATTGAATCATTTCTGTAGTTTGTGTCTTTCTAGGAATTTCTTCATTTCAACTATGTTATCTAGTTCATTGACATACAATATTTTATATTCTTTTATAGTCCTTTTTATTCCTGTAAGGCTAGTAATAATGTGTCCTTTTTCATTTCTGATTCTAGTAATTTGAGTCTTCTCTCTTTTTTTCTTAAAAAAAAAAAAAACTTTTTAAATTGATGTTAGAGAGAAAGGAAGGGAGAGGGAGAAAGAGATAGAAACATCGATGAGAGAGAACATCGATTGGCCACCTCCTACATGTCCCCTACTGGGGACTTGGCCTACAACCTGGGCATGTGTCCTGACTGAGAATTGAACCAGCAACCACTTGGTGCATGGGTCTACGCTCAACCACTGAGCAACACTGGCTGGCTTCTCTCTCTCTCTCTCTTTTTTTTTAACTTATCTTTATTGTTGAATGTATTACAGATGTTCCTCATTTTTTCCCCCACTGCCCCCCTCCTCCCCATTCCCGACCCCCTCCTGCCTTTCCCCACACTGTTGTCTGTATCCATTGGTTATGCATATATACATATAAGTTCTTTGGTTTATTTCTTCCCACCCCCCAACCCCCCTTCCCTTTGAGGTTTGTTAATCTAATAACCAATTTGTACTTCTTAATCCCTTCACCTTTTTCACCCATCCCCCTAGCCCCCACCCATCTGGTAACCAACAAAAGTTCTCTGTATCTATGAGAATGTTTCTGTTCTGCTTGTTCATTTTGTTTGTAGATTCAATTGTTGATAGATATGTATCTATTGCCATTTTGTTTGTTCATATTTTTTTATCTTTTTCTTCAAGAAGACCCTTCAACATTTCATATAATAATGGTGATGATGAACTCCTTTAGCTTTTCCTTGTCTGGGAAACTCTTTATATGGCCATCGATTCTAAATGACAGCTTTGCAGGATAGAGTAATCTTGGTTGTAGGTTCTTGCTTTTCATCACTCTGAATATTTCTTGCCACTCCCTTCTGGCCTGCAAAGTTTCTTTTGAGAAATCAGCTGACAGTCTTATGGGAACTCCCTTGTAGGTAAGTAACTGCTTTTCTCTTGCTGCTTTTAAGAGTCTCTCTTTGTCTTGAACCTTTTGCATTTTGATGATGATGTTTCTTGGTGTGGGCCTCTTGAGGTTCATCTTGTTTGGGACTCTCTGTGCTTCCTGGACTTGTATGTCTGTTTCCTTCATCAAGTTAGGGAAGTTTTCTGCCATTATTGTTTCAAATAGGTTTTCAATTTCTTGTTCTCTCTCTTCTCCTTTTGGCACTCCCAAGATGCGAATGTTGGCACACTTGAAGTTGTCCCAGAGGCTCCTTACACTATCCTCACTTTTTTTGGATTCTTTTTTCTTTTTGCTGTTCTGATTGGGTGTTTTTTGCTTCCTTATATTCCAAATCAATGATTTGCTTCTTGGCTTTACCTACTCTACTATTGAATCAGTGTAAACTATTCTTTATTTCAGTTAGTGCCTCCTTCATTTCTAACTGTGCATCCTTCATTTCTGACTGGTCCTTTTTTATGCTCTTGAGGCCCTCACTAAGTTCACTGAGGTTCTCACTAAGTCCATTGAGCATCCTTATAAGCAGTGTTTTAAACTCAGCATCTGTTAGGTTGCTTAACTCCATTTCACTTAGTTCTTTTCCTGGAGTTTTGTTCTGTTCTTTCATTTGAGACCTGTTTCTTTGTATCCTCATTTTGGCTGCCTCCCTGTGTTTGTTTCTATGTATTACTTAGCAAGAGGTATGAGGCTAGCTGAGACCAGATGCTGCTTGTTTGAAAGAATTTAGGAAAAGCTGAAGCAGGATCCAAGACAGGCCAATTCTATGGTAAAGCAACTGGCAACAGCTTGGGTGGGCCTGAAAGTTGGGTGGGGCGGGGCCTCCGGGAATCACCAGGGCGGGGCAAACAATGTGAGCTAGGTTACTGGAGTCCCAGATATGGCGGTGTCTGCCAGCCCAGGGAAGGGCTCACCAAAGGAACGAAAGCCTCTGATAGCATGTCTGTTCAGGAGAAAGCTGCCTCTCCAGCCCTCACTCCAATGCCAAACAGCTCAGTTCTTCCCCATATAAATCTGGTGCCTTTCAAGCTGCCTCCTGCACGCTGGAGCCTGGAGGGAGCGAGTCCGAGTAAGTCCATGCGCGGGCCCTTTAAGAGGAGCTGCCGGGGGCTCCAGCTGCCTCAGCCTCAGTTCCCACTGGTTTTTCTAGCCAGAAATGATGGGGATTCTCTTCCTGGCACTGGAACCCTGAGCTGGGCGCCTGGTGTGGGACAGGGAACCCTCAGTCCTCAGGGAGGACCTTCCCAGCTGAGGTATCCTCCTGATTTTTATCTGCCACACGTGGGTGTGGGACCAGCCCATCCCCCTCCGCCCCTCCTACCAGTCTCGTTGGGGCTTCTTCTTTAATTTCGTAGCTGTAGGACTTCCGTTCAGCTTGATGTCAGGCGGTTTTGAATGATGGTTGTTCTGTAGTTTAGTTGTAACTTTGATGTGGTTGTGGGAGGACGCGATACCGCGTTTACCTCCGCCGCCATCTTGACCGGAAGTCTGGCTTCTCTCTTTTTACTTTGAGCAGTTTAGCTAAACATTTGTCAAATTTGTTGAACTTTTTAAAGAACTAGCTTTTTGTTTCATTGATTTTTTTTCTGTTTTTCTTCTTGTTGTTGTTTAATTTTCTATTCTATTAATATTCACTCTCATTTTTACTTTTTGCTTCCATCTGGTTCCTTGAAGTGTATTTTACCCTTCTCTTTTCAGTGTCTTAAGTTGGAAAGACAGGTTATTTATTTGAGGTCTTTCTTTGTTTTCTAATATAGGCATTTATAGCTATAAATTTTCTTTTGTGCATTGTTTTACCTTTATCCCATAAATTTAAAAATTCTATGTCTTATTTTTCATGTAAGTATATTTTTAAATGTAGTTGATATTTATTTTCTTTGACCATTGGTTATTTAGAAATGTGTTTTTTAAATTTCCACACATTTGAGCATTTCCCAAACTTTATCCTGTTATTGATTTCTAATTTTATTCCACTGTGTTCAGAGAACATACTCTATATGATTCCTATTGTTTAAAATACGTTGAGGTTTGGCTTTGTGACTTAGCACGTGGCCTATCTTGGCAGATGTTCCATGTGCACTTGAGAAGAGTATGTTCCCCTGTTGTTAGGGAAAATGTTCCGTAGAAGTCTGTTAGGTCTAGTTAGCTATGGTGTTGCTCAAGTCTTCAATTTCTTCGTTGATTTTCTAGCTACTTGTTCTATCCATTATTGAAAGCCATTATTATTGAATTATCTATTTCTGCATTTATTTTGTCAGTTGTTGTTTGTTTGGCCTTTTTTTTTTTTAAATCATCACACAAGGATTTTTTTTCTATTTATTTTCAGATAGAGTGGGAAGGAGGGAGGGAGGGGGAGAGAGAGAGAGAGAAAGAGGGAGAAACATTGACGTGAGAGGGACACATCGACTGGTTGCCTCCGGCACTACCCCTACCAGGGTGGGGAAGAACCGCAACCGAGGTACGTGCCCTTGACCGGAATCGAACCTGCAACTCATTGGTCCTTGGGCCGACGCTCTAACAGCTGAGCCAAACTGGCCAGGGCTGTTTAGGTATTTTATATTGTCCTTTAATTTTATATCTTCTCTATGAGGCAAATACTTTGTTTTATTCATTGCTATATTCTTAGCACCTTGAACAATGTATGTTACATAGTAGGGTATCATTAAATAATTAAGAAATTAATATGTAATTAATTATATTGCAGATCTTATGAATAAAGGAAGGAATAAAAGCAAATTTAAATTCAATTTTGAAACTTACACCAACACTTAACCACATGCTTATCCATCAACCTTCGGCCATCCATCTCCTCAATGAATGTTATTGACCATAAAGAGGACAAGCACAAGAGAGTGGAAAGTTCCACACCATTTATTCAATGAATGACAGAAATAGGAAACCCATGGGGTCTTGTGTTGAGGATGTTGTGGTAGTAGGGACAATGTGGATTTCGGTATCAACCTTGAGTGTTTAAGCTCATTGGGAATTCTGAGAAGAAGACAATCAAGAACCAGGAGTTTGTTTTTTAGGCTAGATGATAATGAATGCTCTAAAATAAGGCATAAAACCCTCAAGTTTGCTTAATTGGACGAGATTAGACCATGAGGAAAGATTTCCTTCTGACCTCAGCTGGGGATCAGTTTATGCCCTGATGTATGCGATTGGTCTGTATCATTTTTATCATGTCACTGCAGATGTTATTTTTACTCATACACATGCCTAATCCTCTTGTTAGATACTTATCCCTGCTAATTATTTCTGCTGTTTCTAAAGCAAGCCACTCACAACCAGGGCTTAAGAACAAGAATGCCTCCTTTCTGGAGCCAAACCAGAAAAAAAAAGAAAACAAACAAACCTCAAAGTTTATGATAAAGTATACTTTAATTTATTGTATAGAAAGTCAAGGTGGCATTTTGGTAAAGGTGATGTAGCTCTGTTAAAAGAACACATTCTCCTTGTTTATTTTTATGCCAGCTTGCTTATATCATGCTCAAGAGAGAGATAAGTCACAATTAAATCTCTCAGCATATTGAAGAAAAAAACCTACGTGTCACTTCCTAGGAAGGTCAACAAACCCATTAAATGCCCACTCATACACACATACCCTATAAACCTTCACATATAGGATGCAAAGAATGGAGCACTGGGAATGGATGAGACCAGGCTAAAAATATCATAGCAACTTAAATATTCAACATGTGCTTGTGAAGCGAAGAGGTAACCCAACATTGTGCCAGCTTTTTATACGTAAACAAGAAGTGAGAGTCCCATGTTCTGCCAGTAAGTCTGCAGGAACATAGGAGAGTTATGCCACTTCTCCAGGTCTCAGAGGTCCCTTTCAGTTCAATTTCAGGGCCTGTGTATCTGGCATGATTATAGTCACAGGAAATACAAGGTGAACAAGGCATCCTTCCAGTCCTGAAAGAGAGGTGTAATGGGTCAGACCACATTTTATCAAATGTCCCCTCTTGCTCTAGGTGTCAAGGAAAACAGAATCTCAGACATAAAGGGAAGTTGGAAGTCACCTAGTTCAGAGTTTTCACTTAGTTATGAGTCTCTAGTCTAACATTCTTTGAGGTGGATTGAGTTCATTCTGAGAACTTCCTCAGAGGTAGAGAATTTTCTATCTCACTAGATAGCTCTTTCCAGTATCCCAAAATACCACCAGTAGAACTTGCTCTTAAGAATGTCTTTTGGGAACAAATAAACCTAAAACATAATCTCAGCGAAAATGAGCAGCAGAAGCTGAGATCCAGTAGGAAGCAGACAGGATCACAAGCTGAAAAATGCAGCTTCTAGGGGACAGTGAAGGAATTAGCACATTTTGAGATTTCCTGGGTGCCAGACACTAGGAGGTCCTTTGCTGACAGTAGGTTGGTGAGGACTATGGGACTTGTCCACTTTGTGTATAAGAAAACTGAGTCCTAGTGATGGAATAGCTTGGCCATTGCTCTAGGACCGTAGGGAGCAGAGGCAAGGTTTAATCCCTTGGCTCTCCCAATCTCCTGAGCACAGTCCATAATGCTGCCTCTCTGCTTATTGTGTCCGCATCTGCTTGTCTGATTTTGCTGTGTAATTTGGGACTATTCATTTAACCTCATGGGTCCTCATTTTTCTCTGGCTCACAATTAGTGATATTCCCCCAGCACAAAACTGTAAACCTCAAATTTAATAGCTGTACAGTAGTTACCACCTTAAGAATCTATTTCTCATTAGAAGTTCTGACCATGTGAAGCACCCAGATGTCCTGATGTAATTCTCATTCTGGGCAGGGATGATTTACCATGGCTTAATAATGTGTGGCCAAGATATAACCACAGATACCACAGATGATATATATTGGCACAAGAGATACAAAGTGGATGATACCTATCATTTACTCAATACCAGTCAGTGGCCAGGTCATCATGCTTTAAGACGAATGCTAAAGTGAAATAAAAAGTGGTAATTGTAAATTTGAGATCCATTCTCACATAATATAGCAATCTGCACTCTGGCATGTTTAAACAGTCTTCATTCATTATGAGGTCTGCTTCTGGGGTTTTTGAAGCATATGACACACCTAATAAAACTGCTTTACAAAAATACTACCCAACTTCTGTAATTAAATACGTTTATTATAATAGGGATACAATTTAATGGATCTCTGAAAGCTAGTCTGTATAATTAATAATGAAACATGTTTTAATGAACATTTATTAGCAGTATGAAATACAAATATCTTGTAGATCAGCTCCCATCTAGGAAAACTTCATTTATTCCCTGAGACTAAAACACCCTGCATTACCCAATCAGCATTACGGTCCTGACAGCTCAACAATCGGCTCGGTAAAAACTCATTAATTTGGACTCCCACCAATATGAATACTGTGATAGTTCAGAAGGTAGTGGGACTGAAGTTGGCCCTTGTACTATCTATGAAAAACAGTTTGCTCAATAAATTAGTTGTATAAATAAGAATAGGTAAAGGTCTGTTTAACCACTTAAAATAATTTTCTTTCATATATCTTAACACAATGATTTACATATACACAATTAATATGCCAATTACAAATGAATCCTATTTATTTATTCAAAAGAACTCAGTCCCTAGCTTACCCCCACCCCAAATGACTGAATAAATGTTGAGAGTGTATTGAGTATAAAGTGATATATTAAGAACTTGAATAGATATAAAGAAATATAGGAAATGAACAATTCTACTGAGATTGTAATGTAGTGGTTCCTAGCACTGGCTACATATCAGAAACATGGGGATATTTTAAAATGTTAATGCACAGGATCCATCCCTAAGACTTCTTATTTAATGAATCTGGGTTAGGGCCCAGGCAAACATTAGAAACTGATTATTTGGAGTTAACACATTACAGTTCTTCAAATAGAGTCTTTTAAAATGCAAAAGCTCCTTGGAGTACTAATACATTAAATTGTTGTCAGACTTCTTGTCTTCCTGAACACCTTATCGAGGCTCCTTTCTTCCACTCTCTTAGTTCTGTGCCCAGCAAGGACCTATATGTGTGGCCTGTATCATCCTCAGGGCGAGCGTGTTTGCTGGGTGGCCCAGGACAGTCCTGGTTTATGTCTGTCATTCTGGCATAATTATTAGTGGTATACCCTCTCCTCCTTGCATTTTCAAAACTGTCTTGGTTTGAACATCGAATCATCTCTCACTGAAACTCTATCAATCTCGAAGCTCCTTGTACTCATCCCTTGAACCCACCTCTTCCTGTCCATCCACACAAACTCTCTTCTAACCCAGGACCAGTTTATTTCCTGCATCCACCTGGTCATTTCCCAATACCTCACCATGGGATGCCCTCCTTGCAATTGGTCAACTTGTCAGCATTGCCATTAAAACAAATCTTAGCGTGCTAAGCCAAGTCCTCTAGTGACATGTTGTATGCTCATTTTCAGACCTCACCTCTAGCTCGTGTGCCCTTCTACTGTCCAGTGGATCCCTCTTGCTATTCCTCTGTGCTCCAGGCACGCTGTGCTCTCTGCCCAGGTTCACTTCCGCCTTCCTCGAGGAGCAACCCCGTACCCACTGGAGCACTAACTACAAGAATCACATTCTTACTGAAGCAATCTCTGACTTTCCAGGGAACGGCCACATTGGGGTGATTTCTTTGTACCCACTTCTCTTGTGATTGTGGTTATATTTTTCTGTGTTTGTTGATTTGGTTGTTTTTGTTTATTTTTGTATGCCTGTACTGACAATCTATATTGAAGACTGAAACTCATACTTTTGTTTCTCTAGCCTCTGTTTCAGGGTCTCCACTTAGTAGAAATACCTCTCAATATTGGAGATAAATTCAAAATATTTATTGAACATGATGAAATGTGTTGAGCTAACCACCGTGCCTTTTCTGGACCCTTTAAGTCTGACAGTATGTGAAATTCTTAACAGTTTGCAGCGACTTTGAGTAAAAAATTAGCACTGCATCCAGGTTTAAATAACTATAAAATAGAACTTTTAGTGTGGCTATGTTCCTCCACAATGCAGTGGGCATATAGTCATTACAGACTGTTTTGAAGATGATTAGTTCTATAGATGTGATAATAATCATAGATATTGTAATGAATATAACCATTATTTCTAGTTCCCATAAGATCCTAAGTAAAATAGAAATAATAACATAAAAGAGACACCTATACATACACAAATGATAGGTCTTATCCCAAAATACACAGTGATTACTGAAAATGAGTTATGTCTTCCAGCCAATATAGTTAAACTTTCATTCTGACTGATGGCCTGTCCTAAGATTTGTCATATATATATATATATATATATATATATATATATATATATATAATAATAATCCTTACACCAGGATAAGTTTTTTATTGATTTGAGAGGGAGAGAAAGAGAAACAGCAATGTGAGAAAGAAACTTTGATCAGCTGCCTCCCATACACACCCCGACTGGGGATTTAACCTGCAACCTAGGTGTGTGTCCTGACAGGGAATCAAACCTACAACTTTTTGATGTACAGGGTGATGCTCCAGCTAACTGAGCCACCTGGCCAGGGCTCAAAATATCTTTATTGAAATAGTTATAAGGAGACCAATTCTGTGAAAACCAGAAGTTTTGGCTTTAATTCAAGAAATTCCAAGCTCCAAAGTTGAGATCTGTTGGATAAGTTAAATTTAATTGACTTTATTTGACTGGTTTTATCAGAAGCCTTTTCATTCAGATTTATTGTGTGTACTTGGATCCAACTTTTCAAGAAAAAGTGATTTCCCCAAAATAAAAATAAGTTTGTGGTAATTATTTAAATTTTGTATATTACTTTTCTAAAAGGTGCTGTATGTGTGCAAGAGGGAGGGAAGGAAGGAGAGAGGAAGGAAAGGAGAGAAAGGAGAAATATATTGATTTAGAAATAATGAAAATCTGGTTTCCAAATATAAGATACTTTATGTGACATTGTAGACAGCAAAATTACAATGACAAATAAGTTTCATAAAGCCCATTGTGGTTCTGCAAGCGTTTAGTTATTTAACTATTATAAAGATATTAATAATGAAAACCCGTGATAATCATTCATGTTCGAAGCACAGATTTTGCTAGGCGACTGTTTAGGCCTATGACAAGAACCTGAAATTTGGCAAGGAGCAGAAAAAGCAGTGAGTTAGTAATTATTGTGCTTGGAGAAAACAAAAGCTGATTGTTGCTAATTGTGTATGTCTAAGAGGAGACGAGTAGGTGACTCCATGGTGCACATAGACTATATGAGATAGAATCAATAGTTTCTGTCTATAGTTTGGACCCAAAATATGTAGATCGTCGTAAAGTTTCAAATTAAAACACTTGGTCTAGGTCTTGAGGAAAGCGGCAGGTGGTTGCTAATTCATACAACAATCATCTTGAGGGCTCATATTTCCCATCTTCATACTGTGAGGCAAATTTACTTTCTTGGCTGAGCATTATCAGAATGCATTGAAAATGAGACAGGAGATAAAACTTATGAACCAAAAGCAGATAAACACACCCCGAACCGAAGAAGCAAAATTTCTACCAAGCTTATTAAACACATTAGAATGCGATTTCAGGGGCACTGAGAATATCTCTTCTAAATTACTCTCGTATTTTTTAAGTCTAAATATCCCCTCCTTTAAAATGTAAGTTCTCCAGGACCAATGTGCTGCATGATCTCCTAGCAGCCTCAGAAAGCTGAGTGAGATTAAAGAATTAGAGAAAAGATGACAAAAGAAGGGAGTGGGCTGGAGAGAGGACACTGTCACACAGCTCCCTGAAGTAAGGAAGAGAAAGGGCATATATTGGTGAACGGAGTGGAAAGACAACTTTGCCAACTACAGAATTTTGATGTGTTAATAAACTAGTGCACGGATAAAGCTCTTGACCAGAGGCTTTGTTTAAAATACATAAACACCGTTCTTCAAAATCTATCAAATTGCCAAGCATAATGAATTGGGAGAACTGCCATTTTGCTCTGCATCTGACTTTCTAAGTAGCAAACATTCCTTGGTTTATTTATGTCTGGGCAGATGACAGTGTGGTTGTGACTGTGGGAGGCAAGCACCATCTTTTCCCAAACCACCTTCTCCCTCCCCTCAAACAAACCATGTGCCTAAGGACTTTCAAAAACACCAAATTTTAGCTTTCATATACAGACAGTTGCATTTCTAATGAAGGGGGGACATGGAAGCCCAAAGGGTAGACATCCTTCAAAATGTAGGACTTGGGGAATTTCCAGGGATCTATTCCATCAACAAGGCAATGAATTAGGGGACCTGGTCCTTATCAATCTCCAATGAATAGCCATCGAGGGTTCACTTCAAAGAATGTCTAAATAATTCATTACCTTAATGTATAGTTCAATACTAAAGTTTCTGGGGACCACAAAAATTAATAAAAGCGGTGGACCACACACAGCCATAGACATAGTGTGTGTTCAGTGCTCTATATGCTTTTGCCCATAAAGAGCTCATTTGTTTTGTGGGTTTAAAAAAAGCTTTTGTGGAATTGGACACATATTTTAAAGCTAGTAAACTGCCAATCTGTTTATGCAGAAATCATCTATAGCATAGCCACACTTGCAGTCATCAAAAGTAACACTGCAGGAAGCAATTTAAGTTAACACAAAGAAAATCAACCCACATGACATTTTCAGATTACAGATGGCAGCAGATGGTACCAAGAAACCATGGTCTCAGGCTAATCACCAACTCTAGGAGTGGGAGCAGGGAGCCTTTCTCTTCCCGTATCCGTGATACCTCAGCCATGTCCATCACCACAGAGCCTGCTCTCTCTGTGGCTCTATCAATTTTACCTCCTGACAATCCCTTCATTGGTGTGCTTTTAAAGATAACTTAAATCCCTCCTGAAAATACAGACACTCCTTGCACGCAACCCCTCCCCACGCTCCTCTGGCAGCTTCACCTCTAGCTCTCTGGACCACGTCCCTCCGTTCCTCTGCTCGGAAGAATGGAACTGGAGGCTGCCTGATCATACTTGCAAGCTCAGAAATGGCAAACGGCATTGTTCTTGCACAAATTACACAGAAGAAAATGCGGGGTAAGGTCCTGCCTCTAGAAGCAGCTCACTTCACAATTTATTTATTTATTTTCTTTATCTTTCTTAACTTTCTTTTTATTATTATTATTATTATTATTATTATTATTATTATTATTATTTTTGTTAATTCTCACCTGAGGATATTTTTCCATAGTGGAAGGGAGGGAGGGAGAGAAAAAGAGAGAGAGAGAGAGGAACATCGATTGGCTGCCTCCCCCATGACCCTGACTGGGACCCAGGATTGAACCAACAACCCAGGCACTCACTCTTGACTGGGAATCAAACCTGAGACCCGTCAGTCTACAGGCCAATGCTCTAACTGCTGAGCGAAACCAGCCAGGGCTTTAACTTTATTTTTATTGTTGATTTGCTTCACAAATTTAATGTAATTTTCTCAACTAAAGTATTTACTTATTTGAGAAACATTAAATCTTCTAGCTGTCAAGTGAGTATAATTCTGCCTCTGTGTTCAATGGGTAGTTTTGTACCATTATCATTCAAAGGGCATGAACAAGACCCAACTTAAGGTAGAACTAGGTAATTGGTCCAAATCCGTACCCAGTTTCCAAGTTGTTTCTAACCTAGGAGTTCCTTTTATTAGATATTGTTCACTGTGGTTCTGAAATTGGCCTTGCTACTGAAAAATCTGGACCTGTTATAGACTTGTAATTACCATTCACAAAATCCTCCCAAGAATCCCAGAGGTTAAGCTCTATGCATATTTCCTGGGCCAGGATTTCATCCATGTCAGGCTCCAACCAGTAAGGTCAGTTGACTGGTCCAGCCCCCCTTGGAGGTGAGGGGGACCATTCCCTCAAAGTAAGAGAGGAGGGGGAGATAGGCTGCCAAGTGGGCATGCAGTGATACTCAACATAGACACTTGGACATACAATGAGCTATGCTTTGGTTGATTTTTCACACTATACAGATGTCATATAGACCCTCATTTTAGCAGGTAGAGTACTGAATGTATTGCCCCGGAAAGGCACTCCATATCGACTCCAGCTCTACATTCGCGCCCATCTATACCCCAACTTGAGATGGAGCTGGCATTGGGATTTTCTCAAAAGAAAGACTTTCAGTAAGCCTAAACCAAGAAAGAGGTATTCTGCAGAAAATGGGAACATAAAAGTCATTTCCTCTATCCACAACCGACATCAATTCTGTCAACTTCATCATATTTCAGATCAAAGAATTTCAGTTGAGCAAGGAAATAGTTACAGATCCCGTTGCTAACTTATCTATTATCCACGTACTGCTCCCAGGTAGTTAGCAGGTCTCCCGTCCCTGAGAGTCTTTGCAGGAGACCCGGCTGTCTGTTTCTTTGCTGTAAACTAGTCAGTTTAAAAGCAGTCCTAGGAATGGGACCTGTTCAGGAAAGAATGGATTTTATGCCCTGCTTATTGCTTTCCAAATGCCAGGAGCTTTTCAGAGTAATAGCAACTGGTGTAAAAAGAGAATTTGAAATAAAAGAAGCTTTTATTGCCCCAGAAAGAGGCTGCCCGTAAACTTTCCACCTGCCTTAACCACGGGGGAATGTGTATGTGTATATATCAACAATTTCTGGCCAATCAGAATTTACCTCTCCTATTAGCCTCATATCCTCTATGATTAAAAAAAAAAACAAAAACCAGAGCCGGAAAACAGGATCAAACCTCTTTAATTGCAGTTGTCAAATGTATTTCAGCCCAACACTTCACGCATTCTGTCATCAAGAGGCCATTTTACTGCTGGTGCCGATGCTTTACCCTCGTGCAAAAGCTTTCATCTCGGAATATCAAAGATTTCTGCAAATATTAATTCATTAATTAAGCCTCTCGATGACTGTTCAGAAAAAGAGAAAAGGAAAATGTCTTTCAAAAGGAAGGATATTTAAAATTCGGATGGTTTCAGTGGCAGCTTCAGGGAACAAAGGATGTCATTTCTCTCATGTCGTGAACCCCCCCCCCCCACACACACACACACAAATCAGTCACTGAATCCACAACACACCTTTTTATGAAGATGCAAACATTTTTCAGGTGAATGTTTCATAGGTTTGTCTTTAGTTTCTAATGCATCTTCTTTGTGGCACTCGGTCACATCATTTGTCTCTAATTCTGCTGTTCCTTTGTTCTTGTTTTCCAGTAGAATGTGAAACCTTGTGAACTTGCTGAGATTTATTGGTTCACTTCCGAGTTGCAGTAGAGCACTGTGGTGCTGAAACCCCGCCCCCAGGGAGAGGGAAACCTGCCTTGGATCTAAGCCAGGTTTTTAGGAAACTGTCCTCAAATGCAAAGCCAATAAAAATGTTTAAGTATTTTGGTCCTAATTAGTGGAAATGCCGAAACTCAAAATGAATCAAAATAAAACATGATCACCCCAAATCTATACACAAATAAAAGAGGCTGGAGAATATTTTCCACTCTTTCCACCATGCAACAGGTGTAGTTTCAGTAAAGTCACAGCAAATCCGGAACCAGCATGTGGCTGTTTCTTAGGACTTTTTTTTTTGAAGTGTAGCTTATTTTAACACAGGTCCTTATCTGCTCAGAAAGAAAGGATTATGAGCTGTTATAGAGAAAATGTACTAGAAGTATGGGACTAGAATCGTACCGCCACCCTCCTAATCGGAATTAGACAGATGTGAGTCTAATTGTTACAATTTCTGAAGCCATCTAAATACACCTGAGGGTTAGGAGGGTCCTCACTGGTCATGTCAGACAGAATTTTATTCAGTGGACATGAACACCGCAGGAAGTAGTTTGCGAACCCACGCTCACAGCCACCATGACTAAGCCACTTAACCACTGTTCAGTAAGTGCATGTAAGGTTCAGGCACTGTGTTGGTATCACATTGGATTCTTTCAGGGTTCTTCAGAATTCAAACCTGTGTCTACAAAACCCACACTTGGGTTTAGTTACTTATATTCATAAATTCACTTTCTAACCCTTTCTCCCTCTCTGTCTCTCAACTCGCTTCCAACACTACACTAGAGTGGTTAAAAGTGAAGGACCATAGTGAGGATGTGAATCCCAGCTTTATTCCATACAATTTCTGTGACCTTGGGGGAATTTACTTAACTTCTCCAAGATTCACTTCCCTAATCTACAAAATGGAAGCAATCCCAGTGATTATTTTGTTGAGTGACACACAGAAGGCACTCAATAAATGTCGTTTATGTGGACACACAGAGATTCACATTGACATATGTCTTTGTGCTTTGTAGAGCAGATCATACCACACTGTGTGAAGATTTGAGATCTCCATGAAAGAGAGGACTATGCCTAGAGTCCAGCCAGAAATACATTATACAAAACATATTCCTACATCAAAGTATGTTACATGGCATATATATTCCAAGGGACAAAATCTCAACATTGTCCAAGAAGCAATATTATCTTTTTGAAAATGAGCAGAGTAGATAATTCAGAAACAGTGCTCAGAAGCACTCTCCCCTATGTCATGCCTTCTGCAGTCCAGCATTTAAGACAAAGATCAGATCATCCTGAATGGAGAGAAGGCTTCAGAAATCTATGACAAGGTCCCTTCAAGATGAAAACCCAAGCCTAGGTTCCTCCTAGTCACCATGATAGATAAATATTTTTCATTTTTGTTTCCATTTATCAAAAGATTATTGAATGGTTTTTGTTTGCTTGATTCTACATTAAAGTGTGTTCAGGAAAGTTCAAAGAATAAGATCCCTTCCCTCAAACACTGTTCTAGTTGGGCTGCCAAAATAGGTATTTGTGAAAAGCTCCATTATAATAAAGAACTATGTGCAATTAATCTTAAAGTGGATTGACTACTTTGGCTATGAAAATCCAGAGAGAGTGAGAATGTTACATGTTAGCCTGATCAGGAAATATAACATGATGGAAACACATGATGAGAGCTTTAAAAGTCCAATAAGATTAGAAGGGATAGGATCTGGAGGAAACAATTTGAGCATATAAACAAGTGTAAATCACACAAACACAATCAGAGAATTAAATGACCAATAAATGTAAAGTGTGGAACATGAGAGGAGTCTCTGCTAGGTAGGGTGGGTAAGCAAAACACATTTTGGTTCCTTTGAATTTTATATCAAATAGAATTACCACATTCTGGTGAAGACATTTGCGAGATTTACATGAGATAATTTGAACTATTGTAAAAGACAGTTTGACTGGAAGATAATATGAGTCAATGATGGCTATTTAGAGACTAACAAAATTTGAGTTAAATTAATAGAATTACGGTGCCTTGAAAGCTAAAGAGTAATATAGATCATGGTTAAAGAATGGCACTTAATTTCAGATATCCCATTTTACTTATGAACCAAATCTCTCAAAAATTAATTCAGGCAAGACATTGAACTAGCAACTAGTTTTTATAATGAAACTACCAGAAACTCTGTCTTATGAAGAATGGTTGCGGTGCTTATTAGAAAACATGTGTCTCAAAATATGTTGAGGCTGTATGTGGAAGTGTTGTATATACAGTGAATACTCTCAAAGAGAATGGAAGAACTGTGCTGCAGGAATCTATTGGACTTCTATTTTCAGTACAGAAGAACTTCTATTCCTTATAGCTACACAAAGTGAGAGATGGTGATGAAGCTATTACTGGAAATATTACAGCTGAACTAAATGACCATATTTATCTGTACCAAAAAAGGACTTCATATTAATGGAGAAATTGCACTGTAAGAACCCAAAGGTCTCTCCAACAATACAATTTTATTAATATTTTAGTTCCATCCATCACACTTCTTTTGCTGATGAATGATACACCTTTGCACAATTTTTATTGAGTGTTAAATTGTGTGGCTGGTTTCCACAACAGAAAATTGCTACAGGAATATTCAGGATCTATTCATCAGAAATCTTCCATTTGTAGTGGAAGACTTTTTCCGTGTTCTCCCCACTTAGAAAAGAAGACAATTTGGGTTGAATTTGAACCCAAATCAACACAGTTGTTTTTAACCATGTCATCTGGTATTTGTTTTCGAAGAAGGTACAAGTTTGAAAAATACAACTACCTGTCTTTGCATTTTTATGAAAATGAGATTGCACAATGTAGTTTGATGTAAGCGATTTATAGCTAAAATGTTTCCTGTTATCCCATTTACAAGACTTCCTAATTGTTGTTGGACTTGTTAGCTTAACTCTAACATCTTCAAATTCAAATGGTTTTATTATCATTATTAAAAACAGAAACACCTATTTGTGAATTGGATGATCAAATAATGGCTATATGCAGTAATGAAGCTATTGCATTAATATAGAGTCATTAATGTAAATGCAAACTACCCAAGGCTGCAAGTCTGAGTTTAATAAAGCAGCAGAATAAACCCATTCGGTCTGGGATGTTTGGATTTCACTCGTGCACAGATTAGGATTTCCATTCATCTATCATCATGGCTTCTGGTGCTCAATTCTGCAGGCCACTCAACAGGTAAAATTTCCTGCTTCTATTTCCTCCACATTTACCTTCCTTATGAAGGTGTTGGCTTATGTTTCTGTGAAATAAGTTGTGCTGGTTTTTCTTCCAGCTTATATGGTGACTTATAAAAAGAAAATTGTTGAGTTATTTGCATGACCTTTTGTATTCATTTTCCATAAAATAAAATCATGTGCTTTTCTTGTAAAAGATACTGGTGCCACTCAGCAGCGTATAGGGTTAATTGTTATTTTAATGAGAGTGGCATGCAGCACTGGGTAAGAATATGATTTTTAAAGCTACAAGCTATAAAGGTCACATATCAGTGAAGTGGCAAGTTTTTATGGCATATTGCTAGGAACCTGGTCCATTCTATGCTCACAATGATGTTATTCTTTGCCTGGTGTGGGCTACATGCTTTGACAGCATACTAGAATTTTTTATTAGAAAACATTGTGTCTTAAAATCTTTCCAAATAACTCAATGTCCAACCATGGGATTATGTGATCGGAACAACCTCGGATGTTGACAGCATATCAAAGATTAATACTGAAACTAATAAAGTTATAATCCAATGGTAAAAGCTCAGATCAGACTTTATTAATATCTACAGAGATAATCCCATTGGGTAAAAATTTTCTGTGCGCTCACAATTCCAAATAGCACAGAGTGCTACAGAAACAGTATACAGGATCATGTCACAGACAGTGACACTTACATGGGTGATCATAGAAAGCCACCCTGAAGACAGAGCGTTACAACGGAAACTTCCATGGTACTGAGGGGCCACGAAGGTTATGCTCAGGCAGAGGGAATAACACATGTAAGGCCTAAAAATAAAGCTAAAGTGTTCTGTTGAAAAAAAAAAAAAAAGTAAGGAAGGCTGGGGGAGTAAAATATAATAGAAAAGGGAAGGAGTAGCTCATCCTGGAGCCTGGGAGGCCACCAGCACATGGAATATGGAGTTGGATTTCATTCTAAGGCAATAAGAAGTCATGGTGAGGTTCAGACATGAAGGTGACATCATTCTAAGTAACTGCTGCTATGGAGAAAGGATAGTAGGTTGGCAAGAGTAGAAGGAGGGAGACCAGTTGGAAGGGTCTTGATGTTTACCAGCTGAGAGGTGATGATGGTTGAACTGAGGTGAGCATCCGTGGAGGTGAAGAGAAGTAGAGAGATCTGGAGTAAATTCTGTTGATAGAGTGGAAAGGACAGTGGCCGCATTGCCTAAATCAACACAGAATTACACCCTTGCAAAATTAAATTCAGTGTTTTTGTCAGTCTTTCAGTTCCTTTGACCTCTTGCACAAACTTCTTGGAGAGATGTGATTAAGAAGCATTTCCTCTTGTATCTTCAAACAGAATACAAAGATAGATATTTTATGCCAAGCATGAGTTTGTTTTGGGAATCTATTTCCACAAGAAGCACAGTTATAAAGGTCTCAGCTTCCATAAATTTTAAATTAACAATTGGTGAGCTTAATGATCACTGGAATTTATACTTGAAGATCTTTGGGGAGATGCGTTTTGCAAAAATGAACCTAGGAATTGACATACATTCTGCAGTAACTGATAGAATATAAAAATAAGAGGTAGTTCAGACATTGCTGATAGGATGAAAACGGGCCCCTCAGTGAAATCATCTTCCCTCATTTGCAACAGGTCAGATTCAGAAATGTCACCTGGCTTTGCTCAGTAACCAAAAGAGACTTGGATTTGAAATCAGACTAAAAGACACTATGACCATCAAGAAAAGACCGATTAGGGCTCTGGCATTGGCACAGAATTCCTAGCTGCCTGACATCTAAGGATACTTTTATCTGCTTTTAGGCAATAAAAGAGAAAATCGGTCTCTGCTTTCACGAGTTGCCAATCTCTCTTCCGCACAGCCTGCTCAGCCATTGTCTGGTTACAGGAGTCCGAGGCACGTGCGGAAAATCAGACCATTTTCTGGTCTTTTCTGGATGGTGACGTTATCTTCTCTACACAGGGGCTGTCACAGGCTTCTAATAGAGCCCTGCGGATGGTGGAGATAGGAAGCTATTGGGCCAAGGACCTTGTTTCTTTTTAATTCTTTCCTTTTATAAATGATTAAAGATAAGTTTGCTTTTTCTTTTTCTTTAAGAGACAGAGGCCAGAGAATTTCTAATATGTACATTTGACATCCCAACCCGCCCCACCCCACCATCTTTTTCCTGAATCCTTAACATTGTGTGTTATGTTTCTCCTGGACTGTTCCTGCTAATAGCACTATTAGTCATACCATTCGCAAATCACGGATCACCAAAACTTTCTGAGAGCTTACAAGTAGTAAGTGGTGAGACTCAATCAAGGTCCATTGGCATCTTCATTCTCAAAGACCAGACACAAGATTTAGGAGACGAATAACTTCTGTGCATCCCCATCATTCTTTTGTCTCTTACCTAAAATGTGGAGCAAGAAAAAACAAAAAAAATATCTTCCAGGGTGGAAGTCAGAACTGAATATGTCAAGTAGCTCAGCAATGCCACTGGCAAGAAGCTGCCATCATAAATAGTCTGTTGGACCAGCTACTGAGGCTGTCTTCTTGTCACTATTATAGTCAAACAAAAGCCTGAATCCTCTGACAACAGTGCTTCAGTAGTTAAGTAAGGAGCTGTCATTAGGAAGAAGTCATGTAGTGAAACACATGCTTCCCACCTCAGTAGTAGAGTGCTTGGCAATACTACCCTCGTCCACATGGTTAGGGAGTCCATGGATCGAGGGGTCTTACCTAGGCTGCAAAGTAAAGGAATGGCACGAGACCAGGTTAACATTGATCTACTGCTAAGAGTACAGGGGAGAAGAGTCTTTTTCCCAAGTATGGAGACTGGTCTCCTGCTCAGAACTGAAATGCGTGGCCTCAGTGTCTTTGGACGCCGGAACACACTCCACATCACAAAGACATTTTCTCCTTCTGCTGTTTCCTGAGATCATCTTTTTGCAGAGAGGGCGTAGCACCAAGCTACTTTATTTGACCTTTGGAAGTGCCCGTGTCTGAACCAGAGGAAGTCCAATGACTCCTGGAATGAGCCTTGCTCAGATACTCAAGGGACATGTGGGAGCCAATTGGTCATGAGAAAAAGCTAAAGGATATGCTTACACACACAAATATATATACATACTCACATGCACATGCATAAAACATACATGTGCATGTGAAGAGGCACCTGCAGACACATGTCCGCATAGACATGCACAGCCTTTCAGCACCTGAAGCCCTCAGGAGAGCTGGAAGTCTAAGGTAGGGACACAAATAGGAAAAAGAAATAAGGGTGCATCATCAATCATAACATGGTCAAATAAGCGTCACACAATCCAGCTGGACGATGGTGATAATACCCAAACTGAGGCATGAAACTGCTTCTTGAGCAGTTTGTTTTTCCTGTGGAAATTTGCTGCAAAGTGTGGGTTAATAACAGATGGTTCTGGCCTCCGTGGCCATTGTGACGTCACAGAGTGTAGTTCTGATTCCACGTCACCAGTGTGACTGTCTTTGCTTCAGTTTATAGACTTTCAAGTGCCTATTTCTCGAAGCCAAGTTCTGTTCAGGAATTGAAGACAGGCCTAAGATGGAGGAAGGAAGACTTCCCTGGCCCTCAGAGTTTGGTCAGATGTCCCTTCTTTGTTCCAGTAGTACCCCATGCTTTCCCTCATCATAGACTGACCTCAGATTATTGTAATATGTGTCTCTCTCTCACTACTAGTCTGGAGGCTGCTGGAAGGCGGGGAGTTTCTCATGCTTATTCCCTAATAAGGGCTTGCACAGAGCCTGGCACATAGTATGTTCTCAACAGTTGCTAAATCAATCCCACATCATACATGTTAGTTAATGCTTTAATTCAATGTGAATTCTTATCCTTAAAGATGTACTCATTTATTCATCAAAAATTATTAGCACATGCCATTTATGCTTGGTGAGTTGGGAGGGAAAAGAAAAAAAAAAGAAAAACAAACACTTGATCTTGAAAGGTTTATTCGCAAGGAGTGTGTGTGTGTGTGTGTGTGTGTGTGTAACACTGGGAGAATAGGTTTAGATGAGGCTTAACTAATTGCTGAGATTTTATGCATTTCTTGCTGTAATAAAATGTATAAAATAATTTAATCTATGTTAATTTGAATAATATGCTGCATTTTCTAGACTCTGATTTTGATCATCACCCTCAAAAGAGGGAGAGGTTCTTATAATATTTTTTGTTTCTAATAACAGAACTTCATTATTTCATTATGGGATGGAAGTCAGATAGAATATATTTAAAGTGACTTGGACCTTTTTAAAAGAAAGCAACACGGTTATAGATTTGTTTGTGTTTCCGCATTTTAAGCATCTTGCTCATTCCTGGTCCCTGTGGGCAGCCGGAATGAAAGGTCAGGTTACTGTCAACTGTGAGAAAGTCTGTTTCAGAAATGTTTCCAGCTGAGGTCTCCCAGGAGATGTCACACCTTGACATGTGGAATAAGGTCTTAGAGAAATGCCTTTCAAATTTGTACGTAAATATGCCATGTCACTATGTGCATATGGGTGTATGTTTGTATGAATATGTGGATGCATGCATGTGTTAGGTATGTGAGAGCATGCAAGTGTGTGCATTGGGTGCATGTGTATGTTTTGTGTATGTGCGTGTGAGTTGTGTACAGTGTACATCTTTATGTGTGTTGCACGGTGTGTGTTGTATATGTGTACATTGCATGGATATGTGTTGTATTTAGTTGTACATTTATTACATATATAGGTAATTGTGTATGTGCTGTGTGTGTGTGGCAGTATTTTTTCCAAGTATATTCTCAGGAAGTGAAAGAGAAAATGTGTCATTATCTGTGGAGAAGACAGCGCAAATTAGATAGATTAAAAACAACCTTTCCTAGGTTGTCAGAGAAAATGTTGAAGGGTTTTCAAAAAGGGAAGGAAATCTCTCGGGCAACCATATCTATGTTTGCATTGCTTGTTTCAGAATAAAGCCAAAAAAAAAACACCAAAAAAAAACAAAAAAACAGAAAACAAACACATCCTCACCACACACTCCTGACACAGAGTCATATTTTGAAAAATGCTGGTTGGTAGCACCTCCGTGATGTGCCTGCCTGTGACATTTTAAGATCACAAATTGCTGCTAGGAAACACTCCCTCTTTTCATATTTACACTTAAAAAACCTTTTCTTCTTAATGGTTAATTAGGTCACTAATCAAAAGAAGCTCTTAAGAGGAAAATGAAATGTTGACATTTTGCAATTATTTGCTACTGTGAATAATACATAAACATATTACTTATGGAGAAAGTGGCTTTCAACCTCTTTTTCTGCTTTGAAAGCTCCTGCTGACAGCAGGATCCCTGTGCTGTCTCGGCTGCCACGCCACCCCCCCCCCCGCCCTGCATCCACTTTGGGTCACTTATGTGTCTTATACTGTGCTTTTCCAAAATGCAGAATCAGTGATGAAGTGTGTGTGTGCGTGTGTTTGTGTTTGTGTGCGTGTGAAGTACATTGTTCTCGCCTGTTTTACATCGTGAGTGTTAACACACTGGCACATCACTGATTACTTGAAATAGGAATTCCTTTAAAAATCAGTTTACTCAGAAGCAGATAATATTCTCACGTTTCAGCCCGACAGCAAGCATCTCCTGAGTTCTTCTTTAGTACCAGCATTGTGATAAGTAGGAGCAACGTGAAGAAGGCAGGGACACTGAGTTTGTCCGTAGGGGTTGAGGGAGAGATGACATACAGCACCAGCCACATCCAGGGACTATCTGAGAAGCATATATAAAATGTTTGCTTTCTCATTTAGTGTTTCATCTGTACTTCAGATGCTCTCTTCTTCCATGTCACCTACATTGTGCAATCCCATTGTCAATAATGTACGGCTCCCCAATCTGGATTCCACGTGTTCCTCAAACAGAACCAACCTTCTGTGATCGCCGCTCACTCATCCCCAGGACGTGGCACCAGGATGTTGTAAAGCCAGCACCTTACCTTTCTCGCTGTGGTCAACACTACCCAACTGGATCCATCCACCGCCGTGGTTTGTTCTGGATCACTGTGGAGTCTCATCTCTGGCTCCCTGGCCTTCAACTTTGTTTTCTTGTTGGTTTATGTTGTTTTAAGGTTTTTTTTTCCATGTAAATTAGGTCATACCAATTACCTGAACAAGTGGTTGTGGAATAAAATAATAAATTCAAGTCCACTCACTTGTATTGTCTATTCTGCCCCTGTAGGCCAGAGATTTTCAGCAGGTGTGCTCTGGCACACTGGGGTGCCACAAGAAATTTAAAACATGCAATACCCGCCCGACCGGTGTGGCTCAGTGGTTGAGCGTCGACTCATGCACCAAGAGGTCGCCGGTTAGATTCCTGGTCAGTGCACATGCCCAGGTTGTGGGCCTGATCCCCAGTGGGGGGCATGCAGGAGGTGGCCAGTCGATATTCTCTCTCATCGATGTTTCTATCTCTCTCTCCCTCTCCCTTCCTCTCTCTCTCGCTCTAAAATCAATAAAGAAAAAAAAAATAAAATAAATAAAACATGCAGTATCTGACTACTTAGGGGCACTGACCTCTTTTCCCTTAGATTGTCAAATAAAAAAATGACAACAGACAACACAAAAATAGCCATCCAGTGTGAATGAATAAAATTTATAGCCATTTTCTTTTGGTCAGATCGGCAAAAAATATATTTTTGGGGTGTCCCACAGAATTTCAGTAATGAGTGTGTGTGCCCCGAGATGGAAAAGATTGAACATCGCTGCTCCAGGCTACCATCTGCAGAAAGCACGGTGCAAAGACCTTGGCCTCTTTGTAGTTGTGTTAGGTCCTGGGGTTTCTTAACAAAACACCACACATTGAGTGGCTTAGAACAACAGACATTTAGTCTCTTACTATTATGGAAGGCAGAAATCTAAAATAAAGGTATCGGCAGAGCACACTGTCTCTGAAGCCTTCTAGGAAAGAATCCTTTATTGCCTCTTCTGGTGGATGCCGGAAATTCTGGGTATTCCTTGGCTTGTAGTCACATCTCCAGTTTCTGCCTCTGTCACCACATGGTCATCCCCCTTGTGTATCTGTGTGTCTGCGTCTCTTTTCCTCTTCTTATAAGGCAGTGGTTACTAGATTCAGGAGCCCACCCTTATCCAGTGTGACCTCTTCTTAACTAAACTAGTTGTACCTGCAGAAACTCTATTTCCAAATAAAGTCACAGTGTGAACTTCCAAGTGGAAGTGAATTTTGCGAGGATACTATTCAACTCACGACAGTGGTGACTATGTCCCGTGGAAGACAAATGCATTCGCAAACATGAGTCATTCAAACTCTTACGGTCTAGGTATTTATATTTTCAAAAGGGATTTGTATTTACCTTTCTTTCTCGCTCAGTGGTCGCAAACGTTCAGATGAAACATTTTGATGGAGAACAGTTGCACACTACAAGGATCTGTACACATATATCAAATACTTTTATTATATAGAAAGCATACTGAAACATATAATTTTTGGAATATATTCTTTTATGCCTAAATACAAAGTGAAACAAAATATTCCTGCATGTAAAATTTTGAGTACAATTCATTGTCCTAAATTGCACATTCTATTTCTAGTATATTTTCAAATATATCTTAATTAATTACTAATGTTTAAATGGAAGAGTTTTGAAGATTATCTCTTATACTCCCACATTTTAATGATTGGGCAACTGAGCCTGCAGAAATTAAGTTACATGTCCACTTTTGTCCAGCCCATTGGTTAGAGAATGAAAACCCAATTCTTCTTACTTCCAAGGAAAATGAATAGCTAATATATGCAATCAAATTATTTAATTGGCTCATGGCCCTCACTCTCTCCTCCTTGCAGACATTTTTCTGGGAATGGTGCCTTTAACATAGGAGACAGCAGATAGACCCTGGAGTTTATAAGGCTGATTTGAATTCAACTGAAATACTGAATAGTCACTTAATACTGTTTATGTTTCTTAATCGCTCCCAGATTTGGTTTCCTCAGCTGTAAAGTGAGAACAACAATATTTGTGCATAGAGTTAATGTAAATATTGTTTAAAGGGACATACATGCATAAACTAAAGAAGATTATGCACAAATACATACACACACAGGGATAGAGTGGCAAAACATCACACTTAAAGGAGAGGTGATGACGACGATGATGATGATGACATGATTAAAATAGTAGAGAAATAATCATGTTTTTTGTAAGCAAATATAGCACATTTTTTTCCTCAAGGGATTAATACAAAGCACCCTAGTTTGACCCTGCTAGGTCTTTTTCTTATGTCAACTTATAAAATTTTCTCAACAAAACTAGGTAACAAAGATCACAGGTTAACAAATGAGAAAATTAAGAATCAATACATGTAAATAAATTGTCCAAAGCCATCAGCTTAATATGTGCTAAAGGTGGATTTCAAATAGGTGTCTGTCCAAGAGCAAAGGTTAAGATCTGTCTTGGAGCTGATATACATAGGGCTGCTAAATATTTAGGGATGCAGAAATTAGAACTGGAGTATTGACCAGAGCAGTTATTTAGAAAGCCCTATTGACATGCAGGCACTGACGAACGAGTCAGTAAATGCATGCTTCTGCACCTGGCAGTTTCCGGACACCTTCCAAGCTCAGATTCTGCCTCCGCTCTGCCTCTTGGGATGACTGCTTGATTAATGAGCTTCCATTCATAAAGCTTTCTGATGAGAAATGTATGCCATTGCTGTAAGTGGTAAGTCATATCATTGTTTGGATTGGCATTGAGACTTGCCGGCAAAATCTCTACCCCTGTGGCTAGGGAAATGGAAGGATAATATAATCAAATTTGTGGATTCATACTCGGCAAGTCTGTAGGCTTATCGTAGGGGGCCACTTTGAGTGAAATTCAGTTGGATTCCTGGCTAGATGTTATGTGTTCCAGTTCCCTATGTTTATTAAATATTTTCAAGATTATATCTTAACCTAATCCTTTTTGAGTCTGTGGAATCCATTCTAGTTTAGCTCACAGATGAATGAAACAGCAGAATTTAAAGAAAATGCTAGTGCATCGGTTTTCTCTGAATATTTTTGATTTGGGCAGAATGTAGGTAGGAAGAATAAATTTAAAATATCATTGGGAGCTATAGAGGAAAATACATAAAACTTTAGGTATAACCTCTTGTCTGTGAGCCTCAGTGAAGAACTTAGGAAGGAATGTTGTATATTTGCTAGGCTTTCAGCATCTCAGGGTATATACCTGAGGGTGCATCTAGCTTTCATTTGCCTTGTTATCTGTCTGAAATCTCTAAGAATGTGTCTGCACAGTGGTAAGATAATGAATGATTTTTCAAAGTTTTAGTCAATCTTTTTGTTTTAATTTTTTGTAGAGTATTAAACAACTTGTTTGATTTCTTTGAAATAAACTTTCATTTTGAAGTACAGTAGACACAGTCCAAATGAAAGTTGGCTTATGGGTCCCTTCCAGATTCATATTTCTGTGAGTCAATATTTTTAATTATTCAGGAGTTTTTTAGTAACCCTCAGACTTGTGTACAACATACAGTTTCCAACAAAATAGAAGTACTTTTGCAAAATATAGTATACTAGCTTACAAGACCAGTCTTAAAATTTGCTCATTCATTCAACAAATGTTTATGGAGCAACTATTATATATGAGTGCTGGTTGTAGGACCAGTGGGTCTGTAAGAAGTAAAATTCCACGGAATATTCAGTTTTGACTCTAGGAGTTTCTTTAGAACTGTAACGGTGACATGTAGGCATTTTCTCATTCCAGTTGTCTCACAGGCTGCATATACAGGTGCCACATGAACAGGACTCACAAAACATACCTTTAAAGAAGCTTAAAGGATTCACTAAATGATGGTATGGTTTGATATTTTAGTCCTTTTGTTTCTTGTATACCACCTGTCTTGGTTTCTGAAATGCCACCTTGAGTGAATTGTTATTTCTTTAATCTTAAAGGAGCTCTAATGCACAAGATAATTTTCAGTTATAGTGAAAATGCCTTCTTGACAAAGTGGAATAAACAAGAACCAAGCTCCCTTCACCACACCGAACACTGGAGACACACACATAAGGACATATACACATTCCCTGAGAATACATGTATATACTTGTCTAAAATACACAATACTTAGTAAATGCAAAGGGAAGAAAAGTAATATCACAGTGGGACAGACAGCCAGTTCAATACATGATCACCAAGTGATCAAAGTGAGCATCGTCAGTAGTGGGATCAGACCCCAGCATGCACACATGGAAGGAAGCGATGAGAAGCACCCAGCAGTGTGTTTATCCATGAGAGTCCTGCCAAGGATACATAACCTGAATTTAATCGCAAAGAAAGATCAGAAAAATCCAAACTGATGGTCATTCTACACAAGAGTTGGCCTGTAAATACAAATTATAAAATTATAGGTCACAAAAATTAGTTTCTACTCCACTTTTCTCAAGTACATGAAAACGCCGCCAGAACAGTTGCAACAGCTTGGCAGTAGCAGCTGCCCTGGGAAAGAAAAAATAGAGAAATGAGTCATTCTTGATGAAGTTTGCCAATGAGGTATTAATTCAAAATATAGCTAGACAGGGTAGGGGGAGAAATTTTTCATTTGGTTGGAAAGTTTTCAGTTGCCTAACAAAAGGGACAATTGGAACTCTACTAATTGAAACTCCACAAAACAAAACAAAATTTCTCATGTAATATTAAAAGTTAGTTCGTGAACAACAAAAGACACACACACACACACACACACACACACACACACACAACAAAATAGTTACTAAATAAAATTTTATATATTGGATGTCTCGGAAGTACAAGGTGCTGGGGGTGATAGAAAGAGTTCTGAGATAAACTTCTGTCTCATCAAGTTTATGATCTAGATGAGAAGAGAGAGATACACATGGATATTCTGAAACAGATAGGAGGGCCTTGACCTCTTTCATCCCTACTTGGCTTGACACTGCAAGCTGCCAGATCTCTGACCTAGATATGGGCATCTGACCTAGATATGCACATCTGGCAGGTCTTGATGATCTCAGAGTTGCCTCACTTCTTGACCCCTGCATGTATGTGTTCAGCTAAACTGAGCTCATTCAACCACCAAAAAGCCCCCCCATGGAATCCTTTGCCCAGATCAGCTTGAGTCTGCCTTATTTTCATGCACTTTTAGGATTCCTGCTTTGGAGCATGAGGCTGGGTGTGGGAAGAAGGGAAAGCTGGAGGAACAAAGAGAAATGAGTCCTGATTATCTCCTTGTCGCCCTTCCCCTCGACATTGTCTTGTTTCCCTGACCACAGCCTTGCTCTGACAGATATGTTTCATTTTCTGCATGATTTCATCTGGATGGGCATTTCAAGCTGTGATTTCCAAGTTTGATCTCCCATTGTAGACCCTGTTACTATTAAAAAAGAGGCTTTAAAGTTCAAAGTGAGTTAGAATGAGCAATGTCTTAAAATCCGTATCTTTCTGATCCTTCTCTGCTGTTGGCTGCTTCAAAGAATATCAAATTATTGTACGTTGTACAGAAAATGTCTCCAATGGGCATTCTTTCAAAACGCATTCAGGAAGTCAGTCTTCCAGCTCAGAGATTTTATGGTGAAACCTCTTGTTGTTGATGTGAGAAATTCATTCTGTGAGCAGCACACATTTCTCCCATATGGCTCCCAGCTCATTGTTCTTGTCCTTAAATAGTGACTGAGGTGATCTGATTGTTTCCAGATTATTTGAGGTAACAATTGGACTGTTTTATCCAAATGCACTGTATTCCCCACTCCCCAAACCAGCCACCAACATGCCCCAAAGATGCTTTTGTATGCCCTCCCTATTTCTTTAAAGCAAATGAAACAATTAAATCTTTTTTTTTTTTTAAACAAAGCATACATATTCATCATCTTTTACTCTTCCAGAATTCTAACCACAAATCATTCTTGAGAAGATAGTCAGTGTCTCTGGATGTTAGCTAAATAAGTGCTAAATTCCTAAATAAATTATTTTTATATAATTCAATGAGCATTGATTTTAGGGCTCTGAAAATCACACCTAAAAGAGTTTTGAAAACATAGGCAAAAAGGAAAGTGTTTGATTAACTCTATAAGATTAAAAAACTACTTTGTTTTAAACTTGCATTGCATTAAGTATTTAAATAAAGTGTTCTATGTTGGATATAATTTATAAGCAACTTAAACATCATATTATAATTTGCACATAAAGTCAAGTTTCCTAATTGGAAAAAAGAAAATATTTCATCAATGCTAATAGTATATGCTGATGTAAGCAAAAGCAAACAAACAAAAAAGTAAAAATAAAAGTATGCCTAAAATAGATATGCCAAGACACTTCATTAATGTGGACCATTATAATATATTGTAAATGTGATTATGCAGACACCGACTAGAGTGAAATTAATCATTTCACTATCTAACTATAAAGCTATATATTTTTGAATGCAGTTAAATAAATAATACTACTAAAGTGGAGGGGAAATAAGAGCCTCTTCAAAAGTGAACTGATTTAAGTCTTTAGAAAGTCATTAGTACTTTTATGTTTAAATGTTGGTACAAATACATGCTAGTTATAAATAATTCTTATCTACCTTTAAAGTGTGTTCTTCAAGAACATTTTGGCAAACATAAAAACAAACTGGCTTATGAAAAAGTTAGTATAATGTCTATGATGACCTGAACTAATTAAATGATTTAGTTATGAAGTAGTCCCAACTACATAAATGCATAAACAGAAGGCGAGGACAGTAAGTGTACCTCTGTTGTTGTGGAGAAACTAACTTAGCTTTTTTTGTGTTTTAAAGAGTGTTTTATTGTGGGATTAATAGTACATTGTTCAGAGACTCACTTTTGTTTCTCCCCCAGAGTAAATTGCAACCTGGCAATGACTTTTGTAAATCTCAAGTAAACTTTACATCCCCATTTCAATGTTTATGCTGAGGCAATGAACTCATTTTAATATTTTCTTCAATTTTCTTGCTGTGGACTTATTTACAAATGAATAAAAAAGTTATCCTTCCTCCTAGGATGTATGAAAAAGTACAAGTTTCCCCTTCCATCTCCCAGGTTTAATTATGTTTAGAGTTTTTTCATCCCAGGGGAAAATTCACAGTTGTTTTTGTTTGTTTTTTTGAATTTCTGAATCACTGGAATAAAAAAGAAAATTGCAAACACAAATGTGAAAATCCTCAAAATGACACTGACTTATAGGTATGATTGAAATAACACTGTTGGATTATCTTCAGGGAGGTGGGGTCTTGGTGTTTCTATAGGGAGATGCTGATATCAGTCTGGGAGAAAGCTGGTTCTCAGAGCCTGGAAAGACAAGGAGGTGGTGGGTTGTGTGACTGGCCATGATCTCACGCAGGATAGAACAAGTCATAATAGGGTCCCAGGCATAGCAGGGTCTGGGCATATGCTTGGGTCCTGAACATTAAACATCATAGCCTTGGGAGCCACAGTGAAAGAGGTGGATGCCTGTACTTTCTAATAGACCATGGGGGCTAGGAAAACAAAAACAAAAAACTTAAGGAATGTGACATTTCTTTCATTCTGAGCATAGTGATGAAAATATACCTGTTATAAAAATACTCTGAAATAAGAATCTGAAATATAAAAGTTTTCTTCTTAGAAAATATAGTTTTGTTAAGACCCTTAAGTTATTATAACAAGTTTCTATTGATTTATGAAGGATGGGATTAGTGCATGGCAAGTATCAGAGTTTGGGGATTAGTGCACAGAAAGAATTACAGCTCTGCAGTATAGTTTTTAAAATATTGTCTTGACGCAGTTTTGAGGCTGTGGTTAGAAGCTGGTTAGTTCTCCTTTTGAAATAGCCCATTAAATCTACACCCCCAGTTATCTCATATGTTGTGCTCTCATACTTGGGATCTCTAGACACCCACGCTAATCACTCCAGGTCCGGGTGTCAAATAACCAGGGACACCCCTGTGACCCAGAGCCTTCTAAAATTATTCAAATTGCCAAAGTTACACCTGCTGAGCCTGACTCACCCATTTCTCTCCCTGGACACCACAGTGAAGGTGTTTGTCCACAGTACCCCCTCTCCCTATGACTCATGACCAATCCTGGTGCTTCCCCTGAGTGGCCCCAGGAACTCAGAGCTCCCCAGGGAGTTATTTATAATGAAACTGTAAAATTCTCTATCTCTCCCCCCCCCCCCAATGTGCATCAAGCTTCACCATATGTTACCCAAGGTAATGTATTTAGAATATGTTTTTCATGTACAATAACATTCACCACCAGAGCTCATTTCTGTGTGCATGTGAGTTTGGAAAGTGGTTAATAGCCTTTTGTTGGGTCCTAGTGTGGCTTCCAAATGACTACTTCTTCCTATAAAAAGTCCTCATCTTTTGAAGATCTTACCATTTTAGTTAACCGTTCCACAATTCCACTACCTCATTTAATCAAGACATCGGATCCAGTTGTGCTCTTGGTTATTTTCTTCATTCCAAGATCTGCCATTGTCCTGGGTGACTTCAACACCCACTTGTTTATGTTTGTTTATGTATTCCACATTCTAACATATGCTTCTCATTTGTTCTTTGACCTGTTTGTGTCTATAGATATTCACCTTTATTCATCTTCAAGTCCACTTCTAAAATCAGTTCTGAAGGTCACAAGTCCAAAATCACTCTCATTGGGCCAAAGTCAAGGTGACAATAGTGCACCAAAGGCCATTTTTTAAAAGATCCATATGGGTGAAGGGATTGAACAAAGAAAAAAAGGAAAGACTCATGGACACAGATGATAGTATGGTGATTGCCAGGGGAAAGGTATATGGGAGGAGGTAGATGAGGGTAAATGGGGGATAAATAGTGATGGAAAGAGACTCACCTTGGGGTGGTAAATACACAATACAATATTCAGATGATGTGTTGTAGAATTGTATATTTGAAACCTGTATAATTTTATTAACCAATGTTACCTCAATAAATTCAATTTAATAATAAATAAATAAATAAACTTAATAAACATTTAGCCACATAAAAATAAAGAGAAAAGACATAACTCATCAATAAAAAAAAAAAAAAAAAAAGAGGGATATCACTAGAGATTACACAGACATTTAGATGACAAGGGAACATGACACATAACCCTATGCTAATAAATGTGACAACGTAGATGAAGTTGACCAAATCCTTTGAGAATCACAGATTACCAAATTTCACCCAAGAAGAAATAGATACTATGAATAGTGCTATTCTATTAAATAAATTGAATTTATTATTAAAAACCTTTGGGAAAAAAGATATCTCCAGACCTAGATTGTTTCACTGGGAAATTTTACTGAACATTTGTTCCAGGAAAAAGAGGAGGGAACATTTCCCTAACACCAAGATGAGATACAAACAATACAAAAAACAAAAGAACAAATGAAAACAAAAAACCTACAGATCAATTTTTCTAATAAACATAGACACAAAAATTCTTAGTAAAACACTAGTAAATCTAACCAAGCAATATATAAAAAGAATAATAAACCATAGCCAAGTGGGATTCATCCTGGGAATGCAAGGCTAGTTCAAATCTTAGAAATCAACTGATATAATCGACTATATTGCAGACTGAAGATAAAAAGCAACAACACCCACATGATCATATCAATTAATACTCAAAAAGTATTTGAAAAAATTCAACCTATATATATGACTAAAAAAAATCAGCAAATTAGAAACTGACGGGAACTTCCTCAACATGATAGAGATCATCCATAGAAAAACTATAGTTGAGAATATTTCAAATGATAGAAAACAAAATGATTTTTCCCAAAGATTATGAATAAGGCCAGAATATCTGTTCTTACCACTCCTACATATCATATTGAATTTCCTAATCAGTGAAATGAGTTAATGGAATGAATCTATAAGACACACAGATTGCAAAGGAAAAAATAAAACTGTCTATTCACAAATTATTCTATTGTTATAAAAACATTGTTAGAAAAATGAAAAGACAAGTTATAGACAAGGAGAAAATATTTGCAAACAAATATCTGATGAACAACATGTATCCAGAATATATAAAAAATTATTCACATATACCTAAACTTTGTGTAGTAATATGCTGGAAAGAAATGCATAAAATTATTAACAGTGACAAAACGATCAAGTCTCAATAGCAATGAAACCTTGTTAAAAATAGGCAAATGGTTCAACAGACACTTGCAAAGGAGACACACAGAAGGCAAAAAAGCACCTGAAAAGATGTGTGATAGCATTAGTCAGTAAGGATATGCAAATTAAATCCATGGTAAGATACTGCTACACATCTATTAGGACAGTTTTATTTATTTATTTATTTATTTATTTATTTATTTATTTATCCTCACCCAAGGATATTTTTGCATTTATCTTTAGATAGAACGGGAGGGAAAGAGGAAGGAAGAGAGAAACATTGATATGAGAGAGACACATTGAGTGGTTGCCACTCATAGGACCCCAACCGGGGCCAGGGACAAACTGCAACTGAGTTAGGACAGTTATAAACAAAAGCAAAACAACAAACAAATCACACACACGCACACACACACACACACACACACACATCTTGTAATTATATTAGTGCTGATTAGAATGTGAAACAACTTGAACTTGCATGTATTCCTGATGGGATTCAAATGTAACAACCCTTGTGGAAAACTGTTGACAATTTCCCATAAAGTTAAACATATACTCATTATATGCCACTGTGATTTACTGCAGGTAAAAACTTCCATTCATACAAAAACCTGTACATGAATGTGTATAGCAGATCTATTCATAATTGACCCAAATTGGAAACAACCCAAATATTCTTCGACAAATGAATGGATAAACAAATTGTGGCAAATATATGCAATGGAATACTACAAACACTAGTACTAATAAAAAGAAACAAATTGCTGATACATGTGGCAGCATCAGTGCATCTCAAATGAATTATGCTGAGTAGAAAAGCCAGTCTCCCAAGGTTACATACTGTATGATTCCATTTGTATGACAATCTGAAAAGGGCAAAATTAGAGCGACGGAGAACAGACAAGTGGTTGTCATGCGTTAGGGACCGCTCCTCGATGGTTTTGAGGATACTGAAACTGTTCTGCATCCTGATTGTGGTGAATCTGTATATTTGCTAAAACTCAGAGCTCTGCACCATAAAAAGCCAATTTAACTGTATGTTAATTTAATAAGTGAAATTTTTGAAAATATCTGAGTCCACAGAGGAGAAAAAAAATTGTTTTCATTTGCTTCCAGCATTTTACTCACACACTGGGCATATCTGAAAAATTTTCAGTGTCATTTTGTTCATATCCCAAATCGTGTGGGAGAGTAGGAGTGTGGTCAGCAGTTTTCTTAGGATCAAGGCTCAAAGGTAGGTCACCACTTGTATGTCAGGATTTCAAGGGTGCGGTCAACAGAGCTGCCATGTTGCACCCCGGGGCAGGGAGCAGAATTTCCATGAATACCACAGCAATTCTGCCCCCTCAAGGTAGCACTGACTATATCACCTCCACCCCTTACCTACAAATTGCTTGTGATAATTTAAGTTTCATTCGTACTGAAACTTTATTTATCTCAGGACTCTAATGCTTATTTGAAATTCCATTTTGGAGAGAGGTCCCTCTCATTCCAAGTTATGGGTGTGCACATCAAGTAATGTCCCTTTTAGACTTTCTTTTTTACATTTTATTTGTTACTGTGGGAGAGAAAAATGACATTGTGTAGATGGGGAGAGTCGACTGGGTTGTTTTAACCATAAGTATGTCTTATAGAAGTTAAAAGTTTACAGTAGCTTGGAAGTCTACATAACCCTTGGACTACTTATTTGTAAAATGGTAATAGCATTACCTACCTTATAAGGATGTTGAGGGTTACATTAGGAGACAAAAGTGCCTTGTATACTACATGCTTTCAACAAATAGAAATATTTTAGTTGGAAGGAAGAGGCACAGGAACGCTGTAGAAATTCAACGTTCTTACTATTTCATTTTGCCTAGGGCTAGTCAGTAGTTCCAAACTAATCCAGCTGTAAGGAGAGCTCCATATTCCATGGTGTCAGGCAATGATGATCAGATCTACTCCCTGCTCACTTGAGTGGGCTGCTGGCTGTTTGCAAAGCTAGCTAAGTACTATTGGATCCTAAGAAAAATAAATAAACAAAAACAAACAAACGTAAAATGTCTCTTCCTGTCTTTTAATCCTTCAAGTTGTGAAATCCTAGGCAGTCTAACCCCGAAAGGGATTTGGTGTGGTACACCCTGGAGCAATGAACTGATTACTGCTGCTTGGAAAACGTTGTCTGGGGCAGGGTAATAGCCACCTCCTCCCAGCACGGCACAGTCTTGTTTACCATTATTGGTTTGGACTCTTCTGAGAGTCTTTGACGCGTATGACAAGGTTCATTTCCAAGCCAAATTGAATTCATTTTTTTTCCATGAGATTCTGCGAAGCACTGGCAAATACTTTCAAAACAGCAGAATCCCTTACGTTTTGCTCCCTTTCTCTCACTTCTCCTCCCTTGACATTCCTTAGAATTAATTGTCCATATTGGCCAGAAAACAGCTCCTCTGTTTTATACAGTCATGAATAATTTGCTTAAGCATTACTGGGTAGAATAACACAGCTGGAAGTGATAAAGCAAATTATGGTTTTATTCATGGATTAGAAATAACAATCATTTCTTAAGTTTATTTCCTAATGAAAGACCACACCTCATCTCTTCTACCTCTTAGCTAATATACCTTGTTTAACCCACCCCCCCTTCTTTTTCTGAATATGATTTTTAGCAATAGTCCTTAAATCTCTCATCATTTCAGTGTTTCCTCATGCAATAATGCATGTGTTCTTGACCACTTCCAAAGCTTTGAAAAAAAGTGACTCTCCTTTTACCCATCCAGATTTCTAGTAGCACATCCAACTCTGGTCTTCAGTCAGCATCACCCAACGGGCGCACTCTTTCATGTATATACCTCTCCACTCTTCAGTGAGATTGTGAGGTCTTTAAGGCGGGCAGCATGATGTTACCAAATGACACTTCTGTTATAGAACATTTATCTTGTGATTGACGCATTGCTCTGTCGCACTCTAAGAGTGTAAACAGAGAAATTGCATCGTCTCTTAGGGCCTTTATTTACCCATTGATAAAATGAAAAGAAACTATGGTTGTTAAGATGCCTGATAGACAGATGTACATAGTCATGTTAGTTTCTTCCTCCTATGTTAATGTCTTCACAAGCAGGAATTTCAAAGAAGTGGCTCGAATCTACCCTTAATACTTGCAGACACCACGTCTAACATTATGTTTGAGTGCTTTTAGATCAGACTTACCCCTCTAGTTTTTCCTTGTCTCTCCCACTCCCCACTCTACATATGTGGCCACCGTGTCATTATGTTACCTGCCTACTGCTTGGAGGCAGTTGCATTTGCCAGAACCCTTAAATCAAGCGTTTCATATCCAAAAACAAAGTTCAATACATACATGAATAATTGGCAAAGAAGAACCACTTTCTCCAGTGATGTATGATTCTGTCGGTGTGGAGGGCGACATTCCTTAACCACCGAAGCAATACCTACTCCAGGACAGTCACTGATTTCATTTGTCACTTTATTGTCAGAGTCAGAGAAGTGAATTAAAGCAGGAACTGTCATTATCATTTTTTGAGAACATTCCTTTTCGAAGCCCAGTTTATAGTTTGCTGTTTCACTGGAAGAAAAAGCATTTCTTAGGAGAAAATGTGGTCTTTGCCTTTCCTCATGCCCTTCCCATTTCTTGCAACATTGAAATACCTTTCCCCAAGTGGAGCCCTCCAAAAGTCACAGTTCCAGGACCAAACCATGGACACTGGGAAAGGTATAAAATCACCTTCTTTGAATACACAACACTTGTGCTCAGTCAGAAAAGAGAATGGATCGAAAACCAGAGGAGTTTGCCAGGAATGGGAAGTTCCTCTCAGCTTTCAGGAACTCCTGCTAATATGGACAAAAATGTTCAGCAAGGTCACCGCTCGTTTCTAAGTTATCTCATATGAATTAGCAAAGATACTCCTTTTTTGATGGACAAAGCATGGCTTGGAAAGCTAAAGTCTTGTTAGATTTTAGTCTATACTCATCTTCTTGGCCAGTGACCAGTTTATAGTGAACAACCTACAGAAATAAACAGAGACAGTATATACCAGGGTGGGCAAAAGTAGGTTTACAGCTGTTCACATGGCAGTAATACAAATAAATGATACAGGGATTAAAATATAAATAATGCAAGAATGAACCCTGTGTTTCACGTACTCACAACTGTAAACCTACTTTTGCCTACTCCTGTATAATGCATCTAGTGGTGACATTATATACATTTTTATTTTCATGTCTTCTTTACGCCTTTTTATGTTTTCCTTTTTCCCATTGAAAGAGTTAGCTGTTTCCATGTTCAGGGAAGAAAGCGCAAAGCACTGCTGAAATAAAGGAAGGTGAAGTCCCATCCCAGCACCCCTGTTCTTAAGGCTTGAGGAAGGATCTCCCTGTTCAAAGAAGTCATAAGGAGAAAGAGATATAATGGAGTGAGTCAGGGAGAAGAGGCCCGAGCAGGGTTTGACTGGGTTCCAACAAGAAGCTGTCTGAACTTCCCAGGCGAATCCCTAGGAAGACAATAACGTATCAAAGAGAGAATAGCTGTGACTAAGCCAAAAGGACATTTATAGCCTCTCACACACCCCAGGTCCTTTTTGGCACAGTAACAACAGAGATTCCTGCACCCACAGATGAGATCTGGAAACCACAGAGAGTGGCCATATAGGCAAGGATAAAGAGATCCTTGCTCTGGCTGGCGTGGCCCAGTGGTTAGAGCATCAGCCTGCTCACTGAAGGGTCACGACATTGGGAGGCATCCAATCGATGTGTCTCTCTCACACTGATATCTCCCTCTCCTCCCCTTTCCTCCCTCCCTTCCACTCTCTCAAAAAATCAATGGAAAAAAGATCCTCAAGGGAGGATTTGCAAAAAAAATAACAGAATAAAGAATTTCTTAGTGGTGACCTCTGTGGGCTAATATATAAGAACCCAACTTCCCTGCAACTAAAAGACTTTCTTCAGTGCTAAGACTGAAACCTGGCTCAAGCCTAGGAAGTGAGGGTCACAGGAGGTGAATCCCAAAAGTTTCTACCAGTCCATCAGAGGGTATCTAAAATGTAAGGAAATGCGAGTAATTTGAACATGAAATGATGCTCAGGCACATCTTAATCTTTGGATGATGCTTGTTATCTAGATGAGAGGATGATGACCCAGGTCAGTTGGGAGACAGCAGTATCTGCCATAGTTCCCACTCATCTCACAGTAGGACCCTCTCAAACTGCAGGCTCCTTGTTCCCAGACAGTGGGGACTCTAGAGAAAAGGGTGACGTAATACCTTCTTGCCTGTTCTCCTCCTTCATAGTGATATAATTTTGGTACTACTTCTTAAAATCAGAGGTAAGACTCACTAAATATAGGTAGCAGGTCCTCAGCCAGCCTGTGGGAGAGATGTATTTGGCACAGATGTTATTTCACATACCATTTGCATGCCATTTAAAAGTATGTATATATATTTTATTGCAGTGAGAACACTTAACATGAGATCTACCCCCAACAAATGTTTGTGTCCAATACAGTATAATTAACTACAGGCACCGTGTTTTAGGCAGATCCCTAGAACTTATTCAAGTTTGCATAATTGAGATGTTCTGCCCTTAGGCTGTGGTTACTCATGCCATCTCCTCTTCTGCTCAGAGGGGAGCTCGGGCTCTCTCTCAAAAGGCAAACTCCATTTCTGTCGCCTTTGGTCCTGCTCTCTGCCACCACGCTCTGGCTCAGGGACATTCTCCTGACAGAAAAGGTCTAAGATCTCTTGATGTGACTGCCTGCAACACTTGTTGGCATTGCAGGACTTGGAATTCTGGGAGAGAAAAACACAACATATGTACATATCCAAATTTCTCTTGCAGGGAGAGAAAATATTTTATCACTTCTCTAAGTGACAGCCATCTCAGGAAACCTCACCAACCTAGTTACGAAATGCCATGGGCCCGGAGGCCAGAGAGAACTCACTAAGTGGCATATCCTTTGCACAAAGCTGGAGGTGGCCTCTGGATGGCAATCAGAGATGCTGGGTGCGGTAACCACCTGGAAGACACGAAAACAGTGCAAATCTTTGCTCTCTCTTTGACTTCTCCCGTCCATTCCTTTATGTTCCTTAGCAGGAAGAGACAAAATAAATAAAAGTACACTTTCACTATCTCAGCCTGTGTGTCACAAAATTAGTTTGAGGGATTGCATCCACTCACAGAATGAAAACACATGGTCTGGACCAAAGTAATTAAAAAACTTTTTTTTTTCTTTATTGATTTTAGAGAGAGAAAGAGAGAGCGCGCGAGAGAGAGATAGAAACATCAATGAGAGAGAACATCCACTGGCTGCCTCCTGCATGCTCCCCACTGGGGATTTGGCCCACAACCTGGGCATGTGCCCTGACCAGGAATTGAACTGGCGACCTCTTGGTGCATGGGTCAACGCTCAACCACTGAGCAACACCTGCTGGGCTGGACCAAGTAATTTGATTCCATCCAAATTTGAGTGAGGGCCCTGTCTGATGAGGTGTTAGCCTCTGTCAAAGGAGAACATGACAGCTGGGGGAAGTAACCGGATATAATTGCTGAATCACCACATTTCCATAAGACTGGATGTGGCTTAGGAAAAGACAGTGCACCAGAACCTTGCCATGAAGAATCAGGAATAAATATGCAACAAACACTGTGTAAACACAAAGAGAAAGGAATAATCCCTCCACCCACATTTCTGCCTGGGTGTAGGGTGTGGGGAGGTTCTGCTGGCATGGAGGTGGTGTGGGAGGTTCTGCTGGCATGGAGGTGGTGTGGGAGGTTCTGCTGGCATGGAGGTGGTGTGGGAGGTTCTGCTGGCATGGAGGTGGTGTGGGAGGTTCTGCTGGCCTGCAGGTGGTGTGGGAGGTTCTGCTGGCATGGAGGTGGTGTGGAAGGTTCTGCTGGCATGGAGGTGGTGTGGGAGGTTCTGCTGGCATGGAGGTGGTGTGGGAGGTTCTGCTGGCATGGAGGTGGTGTGGGAGGTTCTGCTGGCATGGAGGTGGTGTGGGAGGTTCTGCTGGCCTGCAGGTGCTGTGGGAGGTTCTGCTGCTATGGAGGTGGTATGGGAGGTTCTGCTGGCATGGAGGTGGTGTGGAAGGTTCTGCTGGTACGAAGGTGGTGTGGGAGGTTCTGCTGGCATGGAGGTGGTGTGGGAGGTTCTGCTGGCATGGAGGTGGTGTGGGAGGTTCTGCTGGCATGGAGGTGGTGTGGGAGTTTCTGCTGGTACGAAGGGGGTGTGATACAAGGTGTTTGCATGCTGAGCTCCTTGTTGTGCTGCACCAAGAGGCAGGCGAGGCCAAGTTGCTGAAGACAGTAGCACATTTTACTACATCCGTGAAACCTATCATTGTTTGGAATGTCATGTCCTACCCTGATAAAACCGGAAAAGCCGCACAAATGCATTTTCCTAGTAAAATGGCTACTGCTGCACCCCCCTGCCCCGCCCATAGCAACGTAAAGTTGTCCTGGTGTAAAGAAATATAAAAATTCACAGAAAGACTTAGAGTCCTTCACCATTCCAGCAGTCCCCAGTATTTGCAGGTAAACTGGATGTCCTGGTGAATTTAGCCCTCTTTCTCTCCCCCTTTCTCTTTCTGTCTTTTTCTATCTCAGTTCTTTTTAAAGTCATATCTTATGATTTGATGAAAAAAAAAAGTGAAGTTTATGTGCTTCAAAAACATTGTGTGTGGCACTTAAAATTTTCAGAAAAAGGTGGTGGGGGTGATTCCATTAGTTGCCTGGTTATTATTAACAGGAAAGGAGCAAAGTGGAAACCAAATAATACAGACATGCCCTTTACACAGCTTTGCCAGAAAGCTACAGTTTAACACTCCAGGTCTGTTCCCCGCTGACCAACAGGGGAAGAGACTGGACAAAGGCAGTTTAGATGCATGCCCAGTGAGGTCTGGTTGACCTGGGAAGATGCTTACCTGTCAATCACACCTGGGAACAAGTCATTGGCCAGAATAGGCATGGCCACTGCAGGGGCACAAAATCTGAGCTACATAAGCTCTTGAACAAAGGAATTGCTCTTTCTTGCTGCTCATATCTGAGCTGGCTTTCAGGGCTCTCAAACTCTGCATTCAACCATGTGGCCCACGGCCATGTGGGACCCACACAGTGGACTGATGGACTGAGCCTAGCCTGATGCCTGACACTACACCAGACCCAGCTCCACCATGGAATGGAAACTCTGGACACCAGCCCTGCTTCTAGCTCTACTGAAGCCCCAGCTGCCCCCTTTCCAGGACTGGCTTAAGGGGAATGGGCCTTTGGAACCCGAGGAATATAGCTCCATGAAATTAAAGTTTCTTACCACATCTCATCCTTCTGTGGGGGCCTCTGGAAATGCTTATTCCAGTGGTGCCCCAAGGACCCCATTCTTGTCAGAGACAGAGGAAAGAAGGGGCACGGGTGAAGAAACTAATCTTTTGTTGTCATGGAAGTATATGTGTTTGAATAAGCCATTCTACAGTCATGCTGCCAAACCCAATATACGTATTTTTTTTCCAATGTGACTCAAAGTCCACTGCTATTTCCAGGATACTATATGGCAAAAATGGGTTTCCCTTATGGTCTAAAACTTGCAAACACCACAGAGTTTGATGTTAGAGGACGTGTGTAAAAAAGATAAGGTTCTTTTGTGGCCAAAGCCTTGTGTTGTGTTCCACTATAAATAGATTGTGTTTGAGCTGTGACTCCTGGCGGATACTACCAGAAGTCTGTCTCTCTGGAGGCTATGAAGTCAAATATGGACACCACCAGTGGAAATTATTTAGTAAAAAGTTACATACTCTTGGGATTCTGCTGAAGTATTTTTCGTTCATGCAAACGTCTGGCTTGACTCCACAGGAGCCACATGTGAATTTGGAAGGAAAATGTAAAAAGTGTAGGTGAAGGTGGGAGGTAGAGCCGTTACAAGACGCAACACCTTCCTGGGTGGGGACAGAAGGGAAGAATGGCTTGCAGAGGAGGACAGTTATTTTTCCGAGAAAAATAACAGAGAAAAACATCTGTCTTTGTGTTTAGATCATAAATAACTTCCCTCTCGTGACCTATTTACTCCTTAGTTTCTTGACAATTTTGATGAGGACAGTCATTCAATGTTATTTAGTTATGGACTTCAGATGCTAAATAATTATATCGTTTTCCCCCCCATCACCCTTGTTTCTCTTAAAATTATGTATTTCCTATTAAAAATAAATGTTCTCTGTTTCTGAATACTGTGCCATTTAGCATAGCATGCTTAATTAAAAAGAAAAAAAAATGTGATAGCTTTTGGTAGTGAGTACTGAGGACTTAAAATTCCTAAAATATGCAGGCCCCAGCATCTGGCTTGTAGATTGGGACAAGAGAAGATTCTGAGCCCTGGCAAGGTGGCTCAGCTGGTTGGAGCATCTACCTGTATACCAAAACGTTGTGGGTTTGATTTCCGGTCATGGCACATACCTGGCTTGTGGTTTGATCCCCAATCAGGGTGCATACAGGAGGCAACTAATCGATGTTTCTCTCTCACATCAATGTTTCTCTCTCTCATTCCCTGTCTTGCTCTCCAAAATTAATAAAAACATATCTATGAGTGAAGATTAGAAAAATAATTCTGAGATGTTCTAAATTAAAATAACAGCAACCAGAGAGTAAAAGAGACAGAAGAGTTAGCCTGTTCCTAGCTGTGCACCAGCTCAGACAGCACATTGCTCATATTCCTGGATATCTGTTGGAATTTAGGATTCCTTTCTAGGTGGCTATTTCTGTGATTAGGTTATCCAAGAGAACAGCCAGCCAAGTACATCAAGTCCCAGGAGCCTCTTCTACTTCTTAATTTTTTTCCCCTCACCTGAGGATATGTTTTTTTAATTGATTTTAGAGAGAGGAAGTAGGGAGAGAGAGAGAGAGACTGATCAGTTGCCTCCTGTATACGCCCTTACCAGGGATCGAACCTGCAAGTATATGTCCTGACTGGGAATCAACCCTGCCACCGTTTGGTGTAGGGAATGATGCTCCAACCAAATGAGCCACCCGGCAAGCCCCCGCTTCTTATTTACAAATGAGCTTTATGGACTCTGCTGTGGACTCTGCTGCACCTGTCCCAGAACTAGCCCCGCCTTAAGTTCCCCCATCCCCTATGTCTCTAGATGATGTAAATCCTTTCAGAATGGCTTACATCTTTCCTCCTGCTAATTGATGTATAAAAACACTTGCAAAACTCCTGGACTTCAGCTGTCTTTCCTACCCAGCCATGCTGCTGGTAGTTTAGACTCCATGCCCCAGGAACAGCCTTCCTTTGGTTTGGGGGAATTTTTTGTTGTTGCTAGCAATGGCCCAATAAACCTTTTCTTTTAAAAAGATGTTCAACCGTGGAACTTAGATTGTTTCTGTTTAACAATGTAAAATCCCAGGCAGCACTAGTCACTGGGCTGACAGTGGGAATAGAACCCCTGGTGTTGTACAGTGGGATGGCCCTGATCACCCTGAAATATGGGTCACCAATTCTGTAGGTACGATGATCATGGCTTTAAGAACTGCCAAAGTAGCACAGGTCAGGAAGGTGGAAGAACCACTCCCCTACCTGCTGTCTCTTCCTGCACATTGGCTTCTGCTTCAAGGCCAGTGCCCTGAATCACCCAGAAGGAGTAAAGGAGCCCCTCTACCTCCTAGGTTGTGCCTCTTGGTCTCTTGTGTTTCTTAAGTGCAAACTCTGGGAGAAAATAAAACTGTACTCGGCAGAAGAGACTTGGTAGGTGGCTCAGGGTCCGCATCCCCGAGCTGCATGTGGTTTTCTGGGAGTGGTGCTGGCCCAGACCCCATCTCCTGGGTTTGGATACGTGAACACTGGGCATGGGGTTCTGCATGTCTGCCGAGTTCTGACTGAGAGAAACAGGCCACTGCTCACAGAAGTTTCAAATGATCTAAATCTCAGTCATTACCTCTGGCCTAGTCAGACGTAAGGGCCTTACTTGAATGTTGCATTCTCACTGCTGCAAAGATTTGGGGGCTTCAAGGGGACACTGAGCACTGGGAAGGCATGGAATGCCAGGATGCGTCCAGTCAAGTCAGTTCAGCTCTTCTAGAACAGTCACCTGGACATAGTGTGAGCACTGACCCTTTCGGTGTCTTCAAGTTGATGGCTTAGGAAAGAGAAATGCTTTTTAGACTGTTAACCTCCCGCCACATTCAAGATGGCAAAATCAGCGAGGAGACGGTCACCCACACTTTCTGTAATGGCACAGAAACTATTTTATGCATAACTTTTGTAGCATTATTTATAAAAAACAAGCAAACATCAATGCAGCCCACTAACTGGGATTGTCTTAAAAATGGAAGAATTTAATATGGTAAAATAAGGGGATAGCAGTTTTAATTTTTCTCTATTAAATTTTTGTAATATTTCATAATTATTTTCAATATATGAAAAAGTAACGATAGGAGAGAACAAGGATAGATCTCTTAGATAACTATAAATGATTATAATCACAATGTTCTGCTTCACGATACGTACACATGATTTCTGGATGTGACTTGGAAGGTGTAGGTCCCAGAGATTAGTTGCTTCTGAGGTGCCTTTGGAGATATCACAATGATTATTTTGCTAACCATATTTTTCTGTAGGACCCTGAGCCTTTCTCTTGTCAATATAACCCAGAGAATCAAAGGATAACTGCCTATACTTTTCTATAAGATTATAAGAAATTCAGCGAATTAAATTCTCTATGTCACAGAGGATCACATTTTTCAATTTTAAAATTTAGTGTTGCAGAATTTAGAGTTTACTTCCATATTTTCATATGGAAAGTCTTGTAAACATCATTAATTTTCTTTTTTCTTTTCTCTTGTCTCCCTTCCTCCTTCTGTCCCTCCCACTCTCCTTCCCTTTCTCCCTCCATCTCTTTCTTTCCTTCCTTCTTTCCTTTTTAAAAAATTATTTGGCCAAAATGAGACTTTGTAGGACTTCTGTGCATAACTCTGAATCTGAGTTTATAAGAAGATCAGAAAAAAGATGTAAAATATGTCTCTAGACAAAGCCTGGAGATGATTTTTCTTACGTGTAAGTTCAGCAATCACCGTACCTTCCTTTTCCCAAGAATCCCTCTTATCTTTATTTTTTTTCTTTCTCTCTTCATCAAAACTCAAATCTAAAATAAAAATACATCTAATCAATTGACACTGAATGGTTCAGATGGTTGAGGTTTTATTACAAGACACAGCTTGTAATTTTTCCCTTTTTGTGTATGTGATTTTAAGTGTAGAATAAATCAAGATAGAGGCCAAATTCTCCAGTCCTGGCCTGAAGGTGGACCTGGGGAGAGGGAAAGGGAGCAGGTCTCTACCTCAGACCAGCAAGGCCCCACCTGAAGCACAGCTGGACTAACCTGGCATTGTGGGGGTGATTGGAGGCACCCCCCATCCCAAGGCATCCTCACTTTCAAAGCTCCCCTTCAACAAGTCTCCATGATCAGAACAGAAACATGCTCCTTTTGGTTACACATGTGCCCAGAAATAAACAAAGGTTAAGCCATGAGTAGTTCATATTCAAATATGTACCTCTCCTAAAATTCTTTCCTGACAGCAAATTTGTAAAGGTTTGGAAGTAAATATGAAGACACATATTTGCAAAGTATGAACAAGACTAGGTGAGAGGGTGGATTATGGGTAAGGAGAAAGAAACTTATTCCATATATGCATTTATGAAAATTCATAGCATGGGCAGCCCTGAGCATAATCATAAAAATAAATGAAACCTGTGTTTGACACCCTCTACATTTATCCTACCATGAAATTCAGGACAAACAAGGTCCAAGGCAATCACACAGACCCTTGATGTTCTACTCTCTCTCCCCCACCAGCCTGGCCTCCCCCACCCCCACAGTCCTACATAATACTGCACCCCCACTCCCATATGCTCAGGTGCTTAGCTAGCTGATGGGCTAAATGGACCTAATAACAAAATCCCCACCAAATAAAACAAAAAATAAAAATTCCTTCCTAAGGATATTTTCTTTTGACTTAACAAATGAATGAGATTATCTCTCCAGTGATGGGACAGAACTATACTATTTTTAGGCAGGGGGAGCCTCCTTGTCGTCCAACAAAACACACCCAGTGCTTAAGTGGCCATTTCTTTTAGCTCTGTGCACAGTCCATTGGTGCTGATACACCCTGAACAACAAAATATGGTCACACCTAAAGTCACTGGAGTTGGTGGTTGGAGTGTAGGGTGTTTGCTCTCTCCTATTCATCAGTGAGATACTCAGCTCAGGTTGGGCCCCAATAAATACCTCAAACTTTGACCTACTTTTATTAAAACTATTTTCCAGTTTGTAAAAGTTTGTAAATGTTCAATTAAAAGAGCCTGCTGTGAATTTGGGATCTTCTTGCATGTGTTTTTTTTTCCTTTTCATTAACAGTGGCCTTGAGCATATCAACCAACTCCTCAGTCAGCAGATTCTGTAGGGGGCTTTAGAAATCTATTTTCCCCACTGCAGTTTCCTCTAAAGCTAAAAATGCCTCTGCTTATTACTATTCCAGGCCCTCCTCATGTTCTCTCATCTGGGTCCAAAGGCAGTAATCATCTTCATGGAAGTTTCTGTGTGCTATGGATGTAAGAGCAATGGTTCATCAGGTGGTCCTCTGTGACCTCCAGATCAAGACCCTGCTTTATTGCAAGGACAGTCCTGTAGAGATGCTTCTTGCCATTTGCAAGTGCTTCTCCTGCTGTCCTGCTTCTCCCGCCCTCTGACTGGGATCCTATACTCTTCTAAAGAGGTGATCTAATAGGATGGCTTCTCATCCAGCATGGACAGACCACTTCAATAGCCCCCGGCCTCTTCTTGGTGGTCAATATCAGTGTCTTTGGCTGCTTGTTCCTGGTTGCAGCCAGGGCACTTGGGTCATTGAACAAAAGGCACAGGAACTTTGTAGGAGACAACATGGCTACCCTCCTTCCTTACAGTGTGCTTGCAGGAATGACAATATAAGATTCCTTTTTCTCTTTTTTAATATGTTTTTATTGATTTTTTAGAGAGAGAGGAAGGGAGAGAGAGATAGAAACATCGATGAGAGAGAAACATCCATCGGCTGCCTCCTGCACGCCCCCTACTGGGGATCGAGTCTGCAACCGGGGCATGTGCCCTCACTGGGAATTGAACCGGGACTTCTCAGTCCATAGGACGACACTCAATCCACTGAGCCACACCGGCTGGGCACACTATAAGATTCTTACCAACATATTCCTTTCCTAACTTATTATAGTGTTTATTTAAATGGTTGGGCTACTTGCTTTACCTCCCTCACTAGTCAGTAATCCCCTTGGGTAACATTCCAATATTCCAGTGCTTAGTACAGTACCTCTCAGATAGAACAGGCTTGATAAACACTGAGGGAACTAAATTTAATAAATTGAGAGAGCCACTCATTTGAGTTTCTAATACAAAATGGCCTTGGCTATTCTGTTGTAAAATATTTAGCAGTTCAGTTAAAAACGCCCCTGTGAATCTTTTATGACATCATTTATCTTTCTATTTCTTTTCAGCTTTAAATTGTGCTGCCAGATTTATTTGCTGTGGTATTAGGTTTCCGTGTCTTCCCAGTTCTAGTCCAGCTCGTCTAATGCAATTCGGTCTTTTTACTGCAAGTCTCAGACTCAAATATTAAATCAACATTTGCCATTAAGACTCCACATTTGTCTACGGGATGATGATTGGATTCATCTTTTGGAAAGGAATCTATATAAATACATCTTCTCTAATAATTTCCAAAGATAATCCACCCCACCTTATGTTTCTTAAAATGTGGACTCCGGGACTCTGCAAGTTGCTTTCCTCTGGGCTCTTAACATCTACTGTCATTTCATTACCTTTACCGTGTGATTTTTCTGATGTTTGCTGCCAAATAAATTGTTTCAGAGCAATGCTGCCTGGTTTGCCATTTTTATTAAAAGCGGGATCTGATCAACAACGTTCCAATTATACAGGTAAAAAGAGAAAAAAGATAATCAGACTTCAGATGAAATTGCATCCAGACAGGCCTGTAGTGGAGGGCGCTAATAATATATGGCCTATGTATTTGTGCAGAACACGCCAGAAGAGAATTCCACATCGCTAACAAAGTTCTCTATCGATCGCTCACAATCTGGCAGCTGCAAGCAGCAAGGTGCAGAATCCAGTCTTCCTCGCTGCTGAATATGTATGATCATGGCCCATGCAGGCCCCTTCTCTGCCTACAGGGTCTGCCAGCCCCACAGCTGCTTGGAGAGCAGAACGAGGGTTTGCATTAGGCCCTTCAAGTCATTTCTCTCCCAGACAGGGATCTTGCATTTTAAACACCACTGCACAAAGAGCTGGGAACTCCTTCCCAGAGTCAGTTCTCCTGGCTCACCACGGAGAACAGAGAGAAATATGTGTCCCCTGGAAACAGCCACAGCCAGTCCTCAGGAGGGAATGGGCTGAATGAGGCATGTGTGGGTGCCCCTGGCCCTCTCTGCTAATGGTAAGGGGGGAGTAGGGATTGGGAGAGAGCTCAGGATAGCCCAGTTTAGTGATCGCTTCTATTTTTTTAAAGTACCCTCAAACTTCCTTATCCTCTTTTTGAAAATAAAATGTATCACAGCAGCCTGGCCGGTGTGGCTCAGCGGTTGAGCACCAACTCATGCACCAAGAGGTCGCCGGTTTGATTCCCGGTCAGGGCACATGCCTAGGTTGTGGACCCGATCCCCATTAGGGGGTGTGCAGGAGGCGGCCAATCGATGTTCCCTCTCATCGATGTTTCTATCTCTCTCTCCCTCTCTCTTCTTCTCTCTCTAAAATCAATTAAGAAAAAAACATTAAAAAAATGTATCACAGCAATTCTTCATAGAATACTTGTTTTGATCCTTGCAACAAACAATCAGTAAGAGGCAGCGCTGTGTGTGGGTCAAGAAGTGGGACATGGGAAGCACTCTCTCCCCGAATTCCAGCAGTGTACCAGCTCTGTGACCTGGGGCAAGCTATTTAACCTCATTTTCCTTACCTGTAGAATGGGAGAACAGTAGTGCCTTTCACCCAGGCTTGCTGCCGGGAATAAATACATCAGTACACATAAAGCACGTAGAGGCGTGCCTGGCAGAGTAAAACAGTGGAAGTTATCAGAACTCAGGAGATCTAGGGTTTCTCTCATCTGAGCTAAGTGATGATTGAAATGGGACTTGCATGTTCCCATGATTCCACAGCCAGCTAAGTGACAGAGAGGGAAGAGGCATTGACGTCTGCAGATGCCTGAAGTGTTGGGGGGTAAGCACTCGCTGCAGCTGATGCAAACCCTTTAACAGATCTTTGTGGGGGTTTGAGAGGAGTTCAGGCTTATTAGCAAATGTGCATTTCAATCTTTGTTGGACGATCTAATCTGAAGCCCTTTTATGATAATCAAACTTATTATCAAAGACTTATTGAGTACCCGCTATGTGCAAAGCTTTGATAGACTTGAAATGGAAAACTGGTGTTCCGGCGTGGTTCCCATTCACCTATCAACAGTTCTGCGTCCAAACATTTGACACTGACTAGTGTGTCAGAGCGTGAGAAGGTCCACTAGGCATGGGGAGGGCCGTGTGGAACCCACTTCTCCTGGATGAAGTGGAAACAGGAATCCTGCACTTAGCTAACAGACTAATTCTCTCCTTTCTGTATCTACTACATATGTGTCATACGGTCAAATGTGGCAAATACTGCTGGAGCATCACGAAATACACAAGCAAAGTCAGACTCAATGTCTACACTTAACACACTTGTCATCTAATTAGAGAACTGTGTACCGTATGAGTTTAAAGACTCCAGGTATAATGCAGAAAAATGCTCCTAACAAACGTCAGTCAGAACACAACATAAAAACTGTACCACGTGGGCTAAGAAAGAAGAGAAATGCATCCATCCCAAATCAACAAACGTTCCGGTCTCACATCCGCCTTTTCAGAGAGGACGGGAACATGGTGATGGAGGAAATCTTTTCCAAGATGCAAGAGCTCCCTTAAGTGAAAACAGAAAAAAAAAAAAGTTTGAAAAGCTTAAGAATTCTAGCCCTGCCGGTGTGGCTCAGTGGTTGAGCATCGACTCATGCACCGTGAGGTTGCCGGTTTGATTCCCAGTCAGGACACATGCCCAGGTTGTGGGCCAAATCCCCAGTGCGGGGCATGCAGGAGGCGATCAATCGATGTTCTCGCTCATCGATGTTTCTATCTCTCTCTCCCTCTCCCTTCCTCTTTCTCTAAAATCAATAAAGAAAAAAAAAATTAAAAAAATAGAATTAAAAAAAGATTAAGAACTCCTTCTGCTTCTCAATAGCCTCTTCGCTGCCCCATTTCTGCCATGACAGGTGACTCCTTGAAGCCCCAGCCCTCCCTCAGTAATGGTCCCTCTAGGTTTTCGTTTACTTTCCATCTTAGAGAAAAAGGAGTTGGGAAAGAAGGGATTTCTTTTCCAGCAGTTGCCTTCTTATAGCACATTCCAGACTTCCACCCTTTGCATCACCTGCCTGAGAGACTGAAGAAGGGATAGGGGGAGGGTGAGAATCCAAATAAAGGGAGGAGAAAAGTGGTTAAAAACTTAATTTAATATACCGCACTAAAGATGCTGAAAAATGCATTTAGTTCAGAACCTCCACCACTGAGTACTGTGAAGCAGCATTTAGCTCTAATAGGGTTTCTGCTTCATCAGCTACAATAATTATTTTCCTTAATTTATCTTGGACGTTCTGTATAATGATCTCCATGTTTGGGGGGCTCTCCTTGTAAGTGAAAACAAAAAGCAAGCGTGTGATTTGCTTCACCTCCTACATCTGGCTGGCCTGCTTCCTTTCCACAAGGCTAAAATGTGTCTTCACCCTCTCTCTGCCACCAGCATGAATTTCTTGACTTTAAGACCGTCCATTTCCACCCTCCCATCCCCATCCCCATGCACCATCTAATTGGCAATTTGCCACCTCTACCCTTTTCTTTAAAACGAGATCAGCTTCCCTGCAACTTGCAAGAATATTCTGTCCCTTGCAAGAAACCCCAGAGAGGCTCATCTTGAAAATGTGCAAATGTATTATTTAAAAAATGATATCGAGATCAAACTGCGATGTGTGTTTATATCTTTTTGATCTCTATTTTTGTCCTTTATTAACTATCCCCCTACCCTGTTCCTCCAAGTGTTAGCTACAGATTTTCAATCACACCCACTGGCAAAGCCAACCCACAGGGGAGCTCTCAGCAGTGCTCTTCCCGAACCAGCCCCGCAGACGAAAGGCAGATGGAAAATTCCAGGGGTTCCGATCTGAACATTTAAATGATCATTTATCGTAACACAAATCTGTGAGATATGTATTTTTAGTTTCCTGTGCAGAGCAATAGAATTGAGACAATGCAAAGGGCCCTGGTGAGGGTGTTGCACAGAAAATGCTTCAGAGGAATTACAGTCAGCCGAGGATGAATCTGGGGAGACTCTGAGAGGGACTCAGGACAGCAGAAATGCTGCTTATGATCATCCCTTCCCCTGACACTCTGTCTTTGAAAATTGTACTCACAGCACTATTTTGTTTTTTGTTTTTTTTTTAATTCTCACTCAGGCAGCGAAGCAGTAGTCAGGCTACACAGTTTTGCATCCATTTTACAGATTCTAAATGATTCGGGGCAATCGGTAGCAATGCTTGAGCCAGACCTGTCACCCCCAGGAGGGTTCCCTTTGCACTGCTTGAATCCAAAATATCCTGACATATTACCCAGCAATGAAGGCGACACGTGGGAACAGGTTCATTACTTCAATATTTAGATGTGCTTCAAAGACAAAATTTTGAAACAATATTTTAATATAGCTGTCAGTTATCTCGATGATAGACAACACATGATTACACATATCATAATGCATGACTTCTGAGGTTTAAAATTCTTCAAGGTTTACTTTCCACATCCTAAGATGAAATGTAAGAGTGAATAAGATACACCTGAAGTCATTTAGAGAGATATCTGTTAGTAACCAGTGAGTGCAGTCCTAAATCACTGATCTGCCACTTTAACCCACCAATGATCATTTAAAATAGCTTCCTGGATAGTTGTGCACACATGGAAAACCAGAAAGACATTTTTAAACCGAAAAAAAAATGTTATTTATGGAATCCTATCTCCATTTTCACAATAAGAACACATCAGCTTCCAAAATGAAGCCAGATCCTACAAAGAGGAACAGTGGTGGGAATCTGAATCAGGTGTCAATTACAGAAGTATAGACTCTTTGCAGGAGTGCTTGCAAACAGCTTGTCATGGCCTAGTGTGCAGTGCGCACCTTCTCCTTGTCTTCACTGCTCACTGTCACAGGCTGTGTCTTTGGCGCATGTATTCTGAGACAGACTCCTAAGAAAAGCAGCCATAGAAATATGGAGTTATTAATGAGTAAGAGGATTTTACTCACTTCTGGTTTTCTGTCCAGCTATTTCTTTGGACCTTTTAGAGCTACTTTTCCTGCTGTGGGGTTTTCTGAATTACAGTCTGCAATTGCACTTGGCTGTGTGTCTCAAAAACAGCCAATAAGTGCCCGGCTGGTGCAGCTCAGTGGTTGAGTGTTGACCCATGCACCAAGAAGTTGCAGGTTTGATTCCTGATCACGGCACATGCCCACGTTGTGGGCCCAATCCCCAGTGAGGGACATGCAAGGCGCATGTAAGAAGCATGATGTTCTCTCTCATTGATGTTTCTCTCTCTCTCTCCCTCTCCCTCTCCCTTCCTCTCTTTCTAAAATCAATAAAGAAAAAAAAATAAAAATAAAAACAGCCAATAAGTCACATAGACTAGGCATTTCTATGTGGCAGACACAGGACATAGTTCTTTACATGTATAATCTCACTGCATATGCACAGTAACTGCCTGAGGGGGGTGCTGTCATTTCTGTTGTATGGCAGTGATGATACTCACCTTCCCTCCTGACTGCCCTGCATTGTTGTCTAAGAAAGGACACACATCATTGCCCTCTTAAATTACTTTTGTCCCTCTTCTCTATTTTAATAAATGGTGCCATTGCCAAAAATCTTGGTATTTTCATCGCTTGCCCTCATCCCCCACATCCAACCCATCAGCAGTTCTATCCACCGTATCTTCAAAATACCCTACACGCCTCCACTCTGTCTGGCCGCTCCTGTCCCCTCCTGGTTCCATCCAGCATCATTGTTCCTCTAGACTTGTGCAGTGGTCTTCTTATTGATATGCCTGCTCCATTTCCATGTCATTATAATAGAAAAGAACGATCCTTTAAAATATAAATAAAATTTAATGTCCTTACTATAAACCTTCTAATAGCTTCCTATTACATTTAGAATAAAATGCAAAGCCTGTATCCTGGCCTTAATGATCTCACCTAGGCTAATTTTTAGACCTAATCATTCTCTACCTTGCTCCCTCTTTCCCAAGAACATGGTTTCTTGAACCCTCCAATGCATTCCTGTCTTAGCACCTTCACACGTGCTTCCTCCACCTGGCATATTCTTCAGCCTTTTGCGTGGTAATTTTACCATTCAGATCTTGGCATTACGTCGAACCTGAAGAGGCTTTCCCTGTCCGCCAAATATAAAGTTGTCACCCAGGTGTTCTTAGCACTTAGTGCTGGTATTTTTCTTTTTCGCTTCCAAATTTGCTTGTTTACGTCTGTCTCACCATAAGAGCAGGGACTATGTTTATCTTATTCACCGTTAGGACTGGCTACATAATTTCCAGGGCCAAGGGAAAAAATGAAAATATGGGCTGCTTATTAAAAAATGATTAAGAATGTCAAGATGATGGCAGCAGGCATGAAGCCAAGTGCCGAGCCCTTCCCAGCCTGAGGGGCCTGTGCGAAGGCCTAGGTCCCAGGCCTATGAAGTATTTCACATTGTACCCCCAGCTCCTAGTAGCTGCTTGAATTCCCTTGTCTGAAATTTTTGAATAAACTCTTTTTTCATTGATGTGTTAAATCAACTTATTTGTTAAATAAATGACTACATTAATGAAAGAAGGGAGTTAAAAAAAAAAACTAAGCTGGACATAACAAATTTGTTCAACACAGAGAGTGAAATGCTGAGTTGGAATGAAAACTCGGGCAGTCTTACCTAGAATCTCTTCTCAGCCATTGTGCTCACCCTTCATCCCAAGGCAAATAAAATCCAGTTGCTGGGACAAAAAAGAAAGAACAAAAAAATCCGTCCTTTGCTTTCAGTGAAACTTAACATCATACAGAAATGAACAATGGCACCCAGTGGCTACTATTCAAAAGAAGGGTGTGCTCAGTATTCTAGGAGGGGCATGAAAAAAGCTGTAGAAATAGAATAAGGTGAGTGGTTAGAAGCTGTAGTTGGGTGGGCTTTGAAGGCTGAACGGAGTTTGGTCTGTGGACAATAAGGAATGTTCTCTGAGTAAGGTCCAATAGAGGAGGCACTCAGAATGTTTGGACATGTGGTGAGAAGGCCAGTGTGACCAAGGAAAGACCGTTAGAAGGACAGTGGAAGGAATAAAGCTGACACCATAGATAGATCCCGATTATGGTGGACACTCAAAGTTTAGGGTCTTCAGTTTTCAGTACAAAATGGGAGCCAGAGTTGTGCTTTTCTGAAAGAAGAACTGAAGAAAGATGAATCTGGCACTAGTGGACAGAAAGGCAAGTCATAGAAACCACAGGCCATGAGCCTTGCTAGGGTGCTGGCAGCTGGGGTTTCAAGGAAGTAAAGGATCATAGGAATCACAGAGAAAATAAAAACCTAACCAATCAATTGAGTGGGGAAAGGAGTTGGAATTCCAGGTGTTGACTCTAAAGTCGTAAATCTCTGGCATCCCTGTTATATGTTTGCTGGTGATATGCTCTCATTATTTCTGATCCTTATAACAGATCTGAGAGGGATATTTTATTTATTTATCCACAAATCACAAGAAAAGAAAGGTTAAGTGTCACTTGCTGGAGGCCACACAATCAGTGCAGGAGGTAGGCTACGAGCTCACATCAGTGTGGCTTTACCATATTCTGTCTCGGTAAATGGGGAAATCAGGTTGGAAGCAAGGAGGTCAGGACTTGGCAGCTGGTTAGGAACAGTGGGTATTTATTTATTGTTGTATAGCAATCGCATTTGTTTCATGTATATATATATAACGTCCCTTTTGTCTGTTTTCTTTATTTTTGTGTGTGTGTGTGTGTGTGTGTGCTTTTACAGCCAATAGCACAGGACTGGTCACTTAATGAAACATTCTATAAATTCATTATAAATATTACGAAAAGTTGCAACTCATAGTTGAGAGTAAAAAGTACCTGGATTTCAATAGAATAAGATCTAATTAACTTGGTAAAATGAAAACTAATGTTGACTAAGAAATTTTTAATAAGTCATTTTAGTAGGCTTATGATTAAAAAAATAAAGAATTCTCCTCAACGTATTATTTTGTCCCAAGGCAAAATAGAGGAGTGATAAAGACATGTTCAACAAATACCAACAATGTTTGTTGTGGTAACACTTCTCACTGGAATATTTTACTCAGCTACCTGCCATGAACACACCATAATCTTTGGATTTTTTTTTTTTTTAAACAACACTGTTCATTAGACCAGTAAATAAATTCATTTCCTCCCCCATGTCTCATCAGAGACACTTCCAATTCATTCAAAAGTTACTTGCTTTAGAGTAAGCCACCATCCCATCGAAATCTGAAGTATGTATGTCTCTCTCTTTGGGGACCATATGACCATTTAATTTAATTTAATTTAGGGAAAAACTGCATCAAAAATTGTTTTGCTCCCCCAGGGGAATACATGCTTCACCCACCAAAGAAGCTCTAAATTTTACATCCTGTCAAAAAGCTCATTTACATACATCCCATCTCATTCTATTGACATGTGAAATTGAGTTTATATTTATCCTCCACATAAACACACCTCATTAAATATCTACAGCACGGAGGGGAAAGTGAGAGTCATTTTCTGTTCTTATTCCTAATGAGGCCACCTTGGAAAATGAGAAGGAAAGAACTCAGACACAGTGAATTCAAATGCTAGGGATAGCCTAATCAACCTTGGGGTAGGATCAATGAATCAATCAAACTGTGCTGTGGAAGGGGAAAAGGTAATACAACAGGATATTCTGGCTTTCATGATGACCACTGTCCATCTGGGAAGGTGACATAGCTATTAGAAAAAGTAATTATTCAAAACAAGAGCAATGAAAGTTTCACATGCAAACAAATAACATTTTACTTATTTGTATACTCAGACTACAAAGATGATTTCACAGTGTGTCACTTTGGAAGTGAGGAAACAGTGCAGAAGGAGTGTGAAATTGTAGAACACCTATAGAAGGCAATTGAGCAATACCTGTCATAAATACAAATGTGTTTACTCTTTGGTTAAAAAATTCTTTCTTGAGATATTTATCCTACAGATACACAAGCAAACATGAAAGAACTGTGTGTGAATAAGAAAATTCCATGCACTTTTTTTTTTTTTCTATTTGAAAAGATCAGAAGCAATCTATATGCCCATCAGTTGGGGATTGCTTAAATATATTACAGCACATCATCTAATGGATTTCTATGGCTAGTAAAAATAATGGAACAGCCCTGGCCAGTGTGGCTCAGTTGGTTGGGCATCATCCCATGTACCAGGGGGTTGCTGCTTCAATTCCAAGTCAAGGGCATGTGCGGGCTTGTGGGCTCAATCCCTAGTGCAGGGCATGTGGTGTTTCTCGCTCTCTCTCCTTCTCCCTTCCTTTCTTTCTAAAAAGCAATAAACTATTCTTAAAAATAGTAATAATATTATTAATAATGGGTAGCTTTTTATGTATGGATATAAAAGGATCTTCAATATATATTATTTTGAAAATAAGAAGATAAAGTAGAAAACAAAGAGTTTAATGTTATATATAGTGTTTCCTCGCAAAACATATCATAGATACATATAAGTATGGGAATAGCGAACTAACTATATGCATAACATATATATGAAACCTATAATAATATGTACATTTCTTTCTCTCTCACACACACATATCATGTAAATGCATCAATTACGTAACACATTTAACAACCATGTTTACTTCTGGGGAGTGAAACAAAGACCAGGGGTCAGAGGAGAAAGAGAAACTTAATTTTAACTATATATGCTTTGCATATTTACAGTTTTGTTTTGAGTGTGTATATATATATATTTCTTATTTAAAATTTAATTCAAGACAGTAAATTGATACTATATAATCGAATATGATGAAGCTGGTCGATTATAGGAGACTCACTGCAATTGGAGTTCAGCAAAATGAATGTGCACCCCAAGGTGAGGTACCAAGAAGTCCTGAGGGAAAAACCTGCTCTCAGGTTTGATGAAGGAGTAGTGGGGGTGGAGTAGTGTGGTGTGAAAGTGACTGCATTTACCAACATCTCCAGAAAAAGAGGGAGCTTCTAGCTCCTACTAAACCCACTCTCCAGACTGGCAGTCACTTCCTCAACATGAACTCTGGAGGACCTGTATAAGGTTAGGACAGAGGGCATCCAAATTTTACTGTAGAATCACCCATATTGACAACCTGTCATCCCATGTTGCTTATTTACACCTCTCCTGGAGAGATTGGAGGTGAGTGGGGACCCAGACTAAGTAATTCACCTTGCTCTAGGACACTTGTGTCTCCTGAGTTAGACTCAGAAGCAGCTTTCATCAGAAAAGATAAAGATTTCAATAGTCCTAAATTTCTCCTTTCTTTTTCCCTTTTTAAAATGTGGTCATTATCATTTTCTAGGTGGGCAGTACAACTGAGGAATAAATCTTTGTGGATTCAATCGGTACTTTTAGAAAAAAATGCATATTGTTGTGTGAAAGACAAAGTGCCCCAGCAAAATAAGGAGACAATTTTATTCAGATTATTGAAGAGTGAGAATGTTTGCTAATGGGGTACATCTCATTGAGAAGAAAGGGGAGCCAGGGTCCTACAGAGGGCAGGTAGGTAAGGGAGACACGAGTTTCATGGGAGTATGTGGAAGAATGAAGACGGGTCCTATATCAAATATGCTAATGCAAAGTTGTCTTTTGTGGTTAGCCAAACACGAACAAGTGGAGATATTTCTGGAATGTCACTGTTTTCTGGCAGCACAGGGCTCAGGTGAAGTTTGATGTTGTCACCTGCTTCCATCTTCAAGAAGAGTCTTCCTAACGATTCCTCAAGCTACCCTCCTGTTTTAGCTGTGGCTTTTTCTACCTTGTTTTCCCAGTTGCCTACTCCAATTCTCCTCTGCTTTTTTCCAGTATGGTCTGCCTACCCAGGTAAAGTGTTCGTGGTCTAATTCTCCTCTTTCTTCCTATTTCATCTAAGTGATTCTTAGTTCTGATTAGTTTATATATTCTCTTCATATTCTTAATGACTCTCCTTGTCTTTAAGGAACCATTTTCAGTACGTAAGTAACTCGATAATCTTTTGCCTAAATGTTCTTTAATAACATATGTCATTGACCCTTGCTTGGCCTTTCTCACAGTGAAAGAAAATTTCCCCAACTCTGGAGAAATACTGACTGGATGTCTTTGCCACTAGGTCTGTTCTGAAATAGAAAGAGAGACCCATTACAAAAAATGATCAGTTATAAAGGAAAATAAAGAGCTTAACTGTTCTTCAGTTTCACCAACGACAAATTAGGAAGAAATGAACCAGGAGAGACAAAGGAAGGATTTAGGAGATCAGACTGAGCAATAAATATTGACAGGAGGGAAGTTATTATTAAGTATTAAGACAGGTTATCAAGGATGGTTATGAAAAGTGAAGGAATTTCCAGGCTGCCGGAATCCATCACCTTAAGCAAACATAACATATACTGATATTTCTTTAATAAAATATATACAGAAAGAAACATATTTGTTTTACAGAACCTCAACCATAATATAGTACTTTTGCACTTCTCATATCCCAGTGACATGAACTTAACTTTCCGATTGCATTAACATTTCTCTAGCTTCCACCCCTGGATACTTAGAAGCAAAAGGCATTAAATTATGAGTAGAATTCTAGCCATAGATTTAAGATTACAGTCTATTTTCTTTTCTTTTAAAATCATTTAGAGTCTATTTAAGTATTGTTACCTTGCTACAAAAGTGATTCTTTTATTGGATAAATCTTTGCTATTATTATTGCTGTTGTTATTGGGAGGGGCCACATTTCTTTTATATTTAGTGAATTCAGTGCTAACACATGAGATCTGCAAAATACTGTGCTAACCTCTAAATGTGCCTCTGTGGCCACAGGTTTTTTTTCCAGGTCCAAAACCTGCGTGTTTCTGAACTTTTATATTCCTATGCAAATAAAATGCCTTTACAAGGATGCACACATCTACATCCACAGCTAATTACACTCCTAAGGACTCTTCATTGTCTTCCATTTATGCATAATTAAATCCCCTTGCTCTTTATCTGCTCCTGTAAGCTTTAACATAGAAATACAGAGAGAAAGAAAAACAATGAGTGCCACCCCACCCCCACCACACACAACCCCCAACCCTGCTTGCTGGGTTTAAAGGAGAATCCTTCATTTGCTCCAGTCTTCTATGCCAAGCATTTTGCAGTGAAACACTCCTACAGTGTGTTCCAATGGGTTCTCATTTGGGGAAAGAGAGTGTTACAGAGGGGCAATGGCACTTTCCATGCCTGTTCCTGAGCCATTTTAAAGGGAGTAAAACATGCAGGAAAATGTTCAATGGATTTTATAGCAAGTATCATGGTGCTGTTATCAGCTTCCTTGTGGGAAATGGTAACGTGTATTCATATAAACACAATGGGGTTGAACATCACCTCATATTCATTCGGATGCTTCCCAGTACCCAGCAACTCACGCACAAATGTCTATTTGCTCCCCCTGTAGCTCTCAGCAACCAAGGCTCCCTAACCCTCACAGGCCCTGCTGCTGCCCAGCAGCTCAATGAGCAATTGAATCTTTATTTCGTAAGCACATCCTAATTCCTACCATTCGCCAGAAATTTGCTCAGTTTTCATTCTCATCTAGACTATTTACCTAAGAGGATGGATAGCCTTCTTCAATTTTTTTAAACCTCATAAACACAAAAGAGCAACAGTCATTTTTTTTTATTTTGTTTTTAATCAAAATTCTGGAAAAGCAAAACACCAAACCAAAGAATAGCAACAAAGAATCAAGCACTGCGGCACAAGTACAATAGTCAAGGAGAGAAAACAGATTCAGATGCCCAGCTAGAACCCCCTTTTGGCAATGTAGTGGTTTTATGAAGATTAAAAAAAAGACCCTTAACTGCTAAATATCTTAATGTGTTCAGATAACTGTGCTGAATATTCAGCTGTGGGTCTATGAAGGCAGTTGGCTGTAGTGGGTCAATTTTCAGACCATGATTCCAACTACTGGCAGGAAAGCCCTGATTCGCCCATGACCAAGTTAATCGGAACAACAAACAGTAATTGAGTGGAGAGACTAATCTTGACATACTACTCTTCCTGAACAAAATGTCATTGTAAATGAATATGGCTATATCTGACCTAACATCCACCAGGAATTTTGGAGAAAATCAAATGAAGTCCAATCAACTGCAGAATATATTACTCTACACATATGTTAAGCCATTCTCTAACCAGAATCTTGCAAGTGGAAGGGCTTTGGGATATCGATATTCTAACTCTCACAGCAGCCAGGCTGATGTCATAATTAATCAAGGAAGAAGACATATAGTAAGACATATAGTAAGACATAGTAAGACATATCGTAAGATAGTCTTGAGCCTGAAGTAAACACCCCAATTCTTATAACAGATAGTTTCTATATCATACATCATGTATCTCTGACTACTTTGGTCAATCAGTGTTTTATGTTGTTAGTTTTGGATCATTATATATACCTAGGATCATGAAAGTTGGTACTGACAGTATCTTCTATATTAATTAATTTATTAATCAATCATTTATTGAGTAATTATAATTTTCTTTCACATTGAATATATAAAGATGAAAATGCTGCTCACCTTTAAGGAGCTCAGATGTCATTAAAAGAGAGAAGAATATATATAAATTGATTATGGCTGATAGCTGTTTTAATAGTCCTTCATAAAAGGTACAGTAATAGCCTAAAGGAAGCTATAAACACTTCTAAGGGCAGAGCTTAGAGAGAGGATTCAGGAAGAATCCATTACCCGATGAGCAATTAAGGTAGGTTTTGGAGCAAAAGAGTTTGACATGTTAAAGAAGAGGAGGAGAATGTGTGTGCAGAGAGAAAGAGGTAAGAAATACTTTGTCGCATTTGAAGAACTGTTAACTATTTTTTAAAGGCAAACAGGGAAAAATAAGGAGGGGGCAAGAAAGGTAAGTCATAAACTATATAGGTTGAGGATATTGAATAGCAGAGAAAAGTGTAGATTGTATCTTCAATGAGAAGAAACCACTGGATGAATGTATTTCATTCTTCTTTTTCAAAAAAAGTGTTTTCTAGCATCATTCTTAGGAAAAATATGGAATTTTCAGAGGTGGAGTCAAGGCCTCATCATCCCTGACTTCTCATTTTCTTTATATGTGAAATCAAGTTTATTTTGCATCAGTTAAATTTATGGAGGGAAAAACCATAGCCAAGACAATTTGAAAGTTATATATGAAGTAGGAAAGAATAATGTTTCTTGGTGCTGGGGTAATGAGGCTGATGATAAGAGGCAGGCTGAATAAGCACAAGTTTCAGATTTTGACAACTATCCTGGTTAACCAGTTGACAGTCTCTATTGTTGGCACCCAGGGACTTCGTTCTTATTGTCCAACTAAGAAAGCAACTTTGCAAAACTCAGTTCTATTTCTACCTTCAGAAATAGGCAGATTATTGGGTATCAGGTTGATAGTCAAATGTAATTCCATTTTCCTAACCCAATTATTCTTTTGAATTAAAAAAATAAAGGACTCTAAAACATTATATAAAAATTATTAAACTCTTTTTTTTTTCAAATGAAATGAAGGCTAGTAACCAAGAAGGTAATTGGGTGCAAAAGTTTGCTTTATTTCTGAATATTTCAGTCTAAGTCACAAAACAAGAGATGCAGCAAAGGCTAATTCAAAGTGGAGAGTCTACTAGACCACTTCATGAAGTTAGGAGCATGAAGGGCTCCACTCACTGCATAAAAGGAGTAGCTGGGAAAACTTTCCTAACTTGACCTTGGCGTTGGGTAGATGGAAAAACAAAGATAATGTCCCTTGAGTTTATAAACACAAGCTTGCCTTCATATAGGTTTGTGACCCTATTTTACTCTTCTTATGTGTTCAAGAAAACCTCAAGCAAAGAATTTAAATGTTCCTGAGCCAGAAGAGCCCTCCCACCCCTATCCGACATATACCAATTTTCAGTGACTATAAGCAATTGTAATTCATCTATTGCAGGATGCTCCCTTTACTACTGACAAAAGAATAACCACAAAAACAATGTTCTAATGAGAAGCTCATTGTATGTATATATATATATATATATATATATATATATATATATATATATACACACACACACACACACACACACACACACACACAATGAGTTAAACATAGAAGAAACAACAATAGTAGAATCAGACTCACAAAGACTTCAGATATTACAAGTACCAGATGAGCAAGAAACAAGAGAGTATATATTACTATCTAGATTTGGAATAAATGGTACTTAGAGAAATAAAAGAAAATAGTTGAAAATAAAAGCAATAGATGCATTAACAGAAGATTAGACACTACTAAAGGGAAAATTGGAAACATGAAAAATAGGCAACTTTTTTTTTTTTTTTTGCATTTATCTGTAACATAGCTCAGGGAGAGCCAGATAATAGTGAACATAAGAGTCAAAAGTCATGGGGAATAAAGTGAGAAAAGTCTGATATGAATGCAATCAGAATTGCAAAAAGGTGTAATAGAATGAAAAAGAAGCTAATGAGAAGAAAGAATGCTGGAAATATATAAGATTTGTTGAAAAACAGAAATCTTTATATTAAGGAAACTCAATGAATTCCAAGCAATACAAATATTCAGAGGCCTTCTGGGGTTCAGACCAGCATTTTTATATTCAGACTGCTTAAACAGTATACTCAAGCAATCAAATTTCCAAAATATCCAGATTCTTATAGCTAAAATATATCTTTTACATTTAATTTTTTTTCTAGTAGTAATAAAGAGATCTTTGAAATTATTAATAAACAGAGCTTAAATTTTCAAGAGTCCAGAAAGCCAGAGGTCAGAGATAACAAAGGTCAGAGATCCATGAGATCCTTAAAATATCTCAAAAAGGAAAAGGAAAATAGTTGAACAGATTTTCTCCCATTTTTGACAAGAGCACATTTTCTGTTGCCAATGGCCTGCTTATTCTTTCCTTCCTACTTTGCTTTGCTGGCCAAAATGGAAATGACAAGGTGTTGTCCTAAGCAGTTTTACAAAATTGATCTGGCAAGACTAATACAGACCTTGGTCCCTAATCATTCATCAGTACCCTAAACTGAAGCAAGAAAAGAACATAGGTTGCTGCACACATTATGTGGGTTCCAAGTCAACAAAGACTTGATGATGGAAGTCCAGGGGACCTTTCCTTTCGCAGAAGGTAAATCACTCTTCAGAAGCAAACCCTGGTATGGGTGATCTATTTGTCATTCAAAGAAACCTTAGTTTTTCTTAAGGTGATTAGACATTCACTATAGAGAAAAAGTTAATTATCAAATACTTTTTCTCTTCTTTTTGTTGTGGAGGTGGGGAGGAAGGCAGGAATATAATAATTAATTGGAATATTTTATGGATGATTTTTATAAAATTATTTCAAAAAGTATATATTTTTTGCGATGCCCAAGTCTAAATTAAAGCCCATAACCCAATTATTCAACTTCACTTAGCACCTTTCATTATAAAATGTGCCTGCTTTTTAGCAGAGTATAAGTCAAACAAACCTTGATGTGCTCATATGTGCATCTATATTCCTTTATACTCTATCTTACACCTCCCATCACCAATCCCATTGTATTCTTCTTTACTTTTGAGCCCACACTGATTTATTGTTCTGAATTTCCATAGTATACATTTCCTGTGGTATTCATTTATGTTTTCCTACTTTATGCCTTATTTTTATACCCTGTTTATTTTGAGTACATTTCACATGTGAAGTGTTTCTTCTTTGAGACCAAACCATGACTACTCCTTTAGATCTCCGTTGGTGCCCAGGAAGGAGCTATACTACAAAAATGACTCCATGCATTTCCGTCTCAAATTGTACTGCAATCATTTCTTGAACGTGGTTTATTTTATTTGTAGAATGAATACATGATATAAATAACTGATCCAGTTTTATAAATGTGTCATTTCCCCTAAACTGAAATTTAGGATTGCTAAATGGTCACAAATGCAAATGATTTTCTTAGGAGAATCATGGCTTTCTGTGTAAAACCTCAGAAGGAAGGGATTTGGGGGGTGGGAAGCGATAAACCAAAGAGCTTATACGCATATATGCATAACCAACGGACACAGGGACACAGACAACAGTGCAGTGAAGGCGGGGTGGGTGGAAGTGGGGAGGAGGGGTTAAATTGGGGGAAAAAAAGGAGGGACATCTGTGATACTTTCAACAATAAAGAAAAAGAAAGTCATTAGAAAAACAATCTTTGCCATCAAAAATAGACAACTTAATTAAGCAATATCATCCTTAGCATACATGTAAAACATAAGGGCAGTTTACTTTAGAATCAGTAGATAATTCAAAGAGAACTTTAAAATTAAAATGGGTTTAAAAAGGGGTTTTTTTTGTTTGTTTGTTTCACATTTGACAAATATGAACTAGTGTTACCCAATGTTGCCCATAATTAAAGTAAATGAGAGAGCAAAAGCAATTATTTGGTTCATCAAATGATTGATTACACCAGGTTGAAGAGACCATGTACAGGATTAAATTTTCTCTGAAATTATCAGAGTTGTAGAATGAGGGAGTGGGGGGGATTAGAAGTATATGAACCAACTTCTCTTTCAAGTTTAATAAGCATTTATTAAAACCTAAGGTCTTTTCTTTTCTTTTTTTAAATCCTCACCTGAGGATATTTCTCCATTTATCTTCAGACAGAGTAGGAGGGAGAGAGAGAAACATCGATGTGAGAGAGACATATCGATTGGTTGCCTCCTGCATGACCAAGGTACATGCCCTTGACTGGAATTGAACCTGAGACTCTTTGGTCTGCGTGCAGACGCTTGAACAGCTGAGCCAAACTGGCCAGGGCTTAAAACCTAAGTTTTATCAATTACTAGTTACTTGATTTGGAAAAAGTTGTTTAATTTATTTGAATTTCGGTTTCCTCATCTCTAAAATGAGAATAGCAATAACTACTTTGCAGAATTGTTTTGGAGATTAAATAACCTAATGAAAGTAAAGGTCTTATCATTATCTGTAGCATGATATTTACTTAATAAACTCATTAGCACACAAAGAAGCCATTTCTCTTGCAATAGATTTACATAAAGTAAACATGGTCCTTACTTTTTCTGTTAGATCTGTCAATCATTAAGATAGAGCCTCTTTTGAGAAAGCTGACCTGGCCATGGACAACTATGAGGGAGGAACCCCAGACAGCCATCTTTTGTACTACTCCCTGGGTCTGCATTTTGGGATGGGAAGTGCTCCAGATTCAAAGGCATCCAATCTTTCTGCTATTCAACAATGCATGAGAAGGCTGATATATACATTTATTTAAGAGTAATTACATTCTACCTATTCATAAGATGCCCAGGTAGAGCTCCCCATCTTCCAAAACACACTGCCTATACAAATATCTCTTGACTATATCCAACACCACTTCGTAATACTTAACACCCATGTTATCTCTCATGCCTGAAACTTGCATAGTTAGCTAATTGTTAGTTTAGCTATTCTGTGTATATCTATTCATCTTCCAAAAAATAAAAGTTCTTTGAGTGCGCAAACTAAGGCAGGTGTGTTTTTTGCATTCCCTTTATCTTTATTACATGATATCCCTGAGTAGCAGTATAGACAAAAATATGAATGAACATAAATCAAATAAATGAAAGAATGAATAAATTTAGTGTGGTCAAAAGGCTTATGTAAGGTTGCTCATAGGAACCATACAGGAAAGTTTTCTATTTCTTAATGAGTAAAGCAGTAGCATTTGTGCATTTGTGTTTTTTGTTTTTTTTTTGAAGTTGGGTTCCCCAATTTATCCTGTGGAGGCTGTTATAATTATGTTTGTCACTATAAATAAAAACATTGGGTGCAAAAGTTTATTTTAGGCACTACAATGTAATAATTACAGCATATCAGACTAATGCAAGGGTCTTAAAAAACTTCCTATTCATCTGATTGTGTTAAAGAGTGTGTCACAGGAAACTGACTTACTATACCAGGTGAGTTGACAAGATGGGGCAGAGGAGGTCTTGGCACAAACTGAGGTATTCAGTCGGAATTGTTTGCTTTCAGTTCTCTTTAATTTCAGGGGAAAGGAATCTTTCATCTCTTCTCCACACTTGAACACTTGAACAGCAGGTGGGCAGACATTGAAATTTTTCAGGAGAGTGAGTGTGTGGGTAAGTCACTTGGAAGAAGTTCAAACGTCATGTATATTACTGATGTTGACAACTCTAACTGCAGGACACGGGGAAGTAATCCTAGCTGGGGTAGAGCTGGCATTTTCGGGGTATTTTTTAAAATAGAAATGCTCTGACACTGATCTAAAACCCTAGTTCCTGAGGGCTTTGGTGTGTAACTGTGATGTGTGAGGCCAGGCATACACAAAGGCTGGGATGGAAGATTTTGCTCAAATAAAATTGGAAGCAGCTTATATGTTCTGCCACTTCTCAAATCAACTGCAGCTTCTTGAGTTGGAAAACACCAGATTTGCTATTCATTGTTTTTTTGTTGTTGTTGTTTGTTTCCACTGCTGCCTTTGCCTTTCCAGGGTCGAGATGAAGTGAAACCTGTTTCAGAAGCATACACGCATAGTTTTGAAAGCATTTGGTTGAGTTGTATGTTGCTCTCCTAAATTTCTTGTGGCATGTGTCCATGACGCCTATGTGTGAGTGTGTGTGTGTATGTGTGAATCCAACTCATTTGCAGATGGCTGCACTCATTTTTTTCAAATAGATATATCAGCCTTGTCCAAAAGCAATTGTTAAAATCATTCAATATGAGCAGAGGAGTTAAGCTTCTGGAAAAAGAGCAGTGAAGGTGTGAAGTGAACTAAATTTGTTGTAAGGACGTTGGGGTGTTTGGGAAAGACCATAAGACCACATCTTTGAAAGAATGGGCCGTCTTTTTTTCTTTGTTTTTAAATTTATATTTATTTTAATATCTTAGTTTACTTACAAATGTCTTTAAATGATTACAGAAGGCGTTATATATTTTTTTCTAATACTAATGTAAAGAGATTGAACAAATTACAAAGGTGTAGGCAATCCCTTCCTTCATTTCTTTCTTTTTTCTTTCTTTCTTCCCCAAATTATGACCATCTGACTTGTCTTTTCTACCTCAGAGCTCACCTTTCACATTTGTGATTCTGTGTTTATTTATACCTCAGGTTAACTTTATGTTTGTTTTTGCAAAAATGAAGAGCCCCTCATATCTGAGTTATCTTTCATAGTTCTGTAAGTCTGTGGATAGTGCTAGTTAGCTCTCCTTTGTTTTAGAGATGTAAGTTGTCTGGAAATGAGGAGTTCCATGTAAAAACCTAAGAGAGGTAATGGTGCAAAAGAAAACAAGAAAATAGAAAGAATGAAAATGTGTACATTTTCGCACTGGTGGCAGAGTTGAAGTCACTGTTTAGGATAATAAAAATGTATTATGTGTTCGACGGTTGACTCTTTAGATGATCTCATTTGTCATGTATGGGGTGATGTTTGAATGTGATGTGATGATGTAGACACAAAATAATGATGAAGACAGAAAGGTAATCTTGTGCCCTTTCTCTGCCCCATAAAACCACATACCTCTTTGGGCAATTGACTTTACTTTTTACCCACTTTTCCAGACATTCTCCTCTATCTTTTCTTCTCCTCTCTCCTGGCTTCCTCACAACCTTCACTCCTTATTCTAGCCTGTTGATTTTCCTGACAGAATTCATTCTTTGCACTTAATCAGCTCCATTAAGTTAATTCACTGTCAAGGGGGTAAACACAACTTCAGTTTAGCTGTGGTCTCTGATAGGCCAGAATCACTCAAGAGAACTCTGGGGACAGTGCTCAGAAACCCGCATGTTGCTGCTCTTCTAGAATAGGAGGATTGAAAGAGGCCTGGCATTCCACTCAATCGCAATTCAGTTTGACAGCAGATTATTTTTGGACTAGGAAACTCCATCAGCCTCCCAAAGAGACACAGACATGCACAGTTTGTTTCACGAACTGGAAAGATATGAGGTGCAATGAAGAATTTGGATCCCAGTTCTTCCCCTCCTTGAGAGTATGGCCTAAGGCCAATGGGACTATTTCATGTATTCATTCAACAAACCATATGAGAATGTCAGGCACTGCTCTTGTTCCTGGGCACGGTAGAGGTGAGCAGTGCTGACAAGGTCCATGTTCTTATGGAGCATGTATTTAATGGGCCAGAACAGCTCATACAAACATATACTAATAGACAAGAGAAAGTCTGGAAATGCAAGTGCTAAAAGAGAAACAAAGGAGGGTGATGAGTTAGTGTATCCTGGACCTTAAAGTGCATGCAAATCAACTGGGGATCTTGTTACAACGCAGATTCTCATTCAGAAGTCTTGGGTGGGGCTCGAGCCTCTGCACTTCTAACAAGCATCTATTTTTTTTCTTTCTGTTAATGCCACCAAAAGATATGTTCAACCAGCAGTCATTTGGCATTCATTTAATAGCCACTGCCATGGTGGGGCCAGAGGCCTCATTTGCATCCCCTCAAATTCTATGGAATTTCTGCCACTGACATGTTTTAGACAGTGACAGTAAAAAAGTAGTATTTATTCAAAATATATAAGGCCTAATGTGCTAAACTAAATATTGTCAAATGTACAAATGAATAGAAAGAGAGAATAGAAAACAATGCACAGGTCAGCCAGGGAGGGTGAAATCAGACCTTTTTCCCCTGGCTTCCTTGGGCTTCCCTGGGTGTCTGGCATTGTTTGCCTGCTGATTAGTGAGGTGTCTCTAGGTACATTAATGTGGAAGGTTGGATGTGTTTGACAATAAGTCAATGATTCTTTTTGACACGACTTTAATAGTACTGAAGAAGTGATTGTAAGATGATGCCTTTTAATGGGATATAGATATAAGCGACCTGCTTTTTATGACAAAGGTCAATGGTATTGATGGGTAGTGTAGAGAAGATAATTTCCTTGGCATGGTAGGAGACAACTTGCATGATTCATGAAGGTATCTCTCTCTCTTTCCTTAAAAAAAAAAATCTCTTTCACAAGGAAGAAAGAAGAGCGCCCCTGCCAATTTCCTCCCGCTGCCACTTCATTTGAAATAAGGAAAAGGTGATATCCCACCATAGAATGAGTCATTCCTCAACAACTGATGGTAACCTCTAGCTGGCCGAGGCCTTCAGAATTTGACAATCACATATGGAAAGACTTTCCTTTTATTATGAAAGAAGTGGATGTGTGCCATTCCAATGGGACATATAAGCAGTCAAGGAGCAAAGGCTGAGTGGCAGAGACTGGAGGAGGGCAGATGGCATGTGAGATGAATACAGGAGCATATCCATATGTGTCTACATGGTACTTACAGGTCGAGCAATAAAGCACCAGAATCAGCTCTGCAGAATTACATTTTGTGGAAGGGTCAGGGGCGAGCAAAATGAAGGGTACCCTGTGGGCAAAGGGCTGTTTCTTGATGCACAGCCAGCTGGCCTTGGGCTGGATTGGGTCAGGCAGAGAACACTGTGGATCCTTCTAGACGGTGCCCACAGCAGGGCAAAGGCAGTCTCAGCAGAGATTCTTCTGCTACAGCTTTTTGTCCCTGCACCTCATTGAATCTTGTATTTTATGGTGGAGGAAGAGATAGGAAATAGAAAAGTGTGGAGAAGACAGAACAAAGAGAAGGGAGGGCAGGGAGAGAGAGAGAGAGAGAGAGAGAGAGAGAGAGAGAGAGAGAGAGAGAGAGAAGAGAGAGAAGGAGGAGTGGGAGCAGGGAAAGAATGAGATAAAAGGGACAGAAAAGAATTTACACATGGAAAGTATTTGGGAACTAAATAGTCCTACAGTCTGCTTTCCTATCGGGGTAGGGTTATTTTCTAAGTCACATTAAAATAGTTTTATCAATGACTCTTTCCAGAGAGGATGTGTCCCTCACTGCCTCCTGCCCTCGGCCCTCTCACTATCCGCTAGAACATTGCAGGAGCTGTTTATTTTAGAAAACTTTGGCTAGTTGATCTTACCCACAATGTTTCTTGTTCCCAAATTTAAGTCCCTCCATTCACCTGGGCTCTCCTTGATTTTTATTCTAAACTGGACTGTATTTTCTTAGATGATCTGTGGCCCTTTCCACCATCCCACTGCATGCCTGTCTCTCAAACTTTTCTCTGTGGGCTATGGTTGTCCTCCCCCACAGTTAACAATGAGGGGACGTGCTTGAACAACGGTAGTTGACAGTGAGAAGAGTGGTATTGTGTAGGATGGTAAGATATTATGATCCTTAACACACAGATATTTTTGCCAGTCATCTAAATTCATTGTTAGAACTCAGAGAAGGGTAAAGCTTTGCCACTACTCAAAAGACATCAGTGTCACTCATGTAACTTACTCATTCTTCAGTGTCTTAACATTTTCATCTCAGTGAAGAACTGCATTCATTTCAGCTACACATTTCCAAGGCCAAAAGAGAGGCTTTATCAGTGAAACCAAAACCAAACCAAACCAAACCAAAAATAACCTACCAGCTTCATTGGTGAAATATGAAATTCTATCACATCCCAATCTGTTGTATTTCAGCTCTCTTCCTTGGTTATCATCACAAATTCCAATCTCATTGGTACTCTGGTGTATTCACCTATTCAGTGTTTTGCTACCATACTTCTCCTGTCTCCTTGTTCTTTATCATCCAATATGACTTCTGTTATTTGACACATCAACACTGTCATCCATCCAAGAGTCCATCTTCTCAAATAGCTAGTTTCTAAGTACTGCAAAAAAAAAAAAAATCATTCAATATCATGTTAGTATAAATTTAGCATATCCAACAACTAATAACTTAGTGCTGCTAGGTAATGGTGCTATTTCCAACATTGTTTCAAAACATCTCAAACATCCCATCAGCCCAACCTTGGCTCCATATGCTACTTCCAATACCTACCTACAAGATAGGCTTCTAACATCATCCTTTCTGTTTGAGAGAGCCCCTCTTCCCTATCTAAACCTCAATCAACTTTTGGTCAAGTATGCCTTCTCTTAAGTTCCTTTCTGCTTAACTCAATCTGATCCCAATTACTTCCCATTGGTATTTGAACATAATCAGTCCCTTATATCATTTAAGGAAGAAAAAAAAACCACACACCATAAACCCTTCCCTCTTTCCCTCTCTCCACCCTACTGCATTTTTAAAAAAATATATAACTGCACTTTTAAGAAGATTTGTCACTTTTCTTTACCTCAAAGCCACTCTTTACCCATTGTCTTTTGGATTGTGTTCCTATCATTTCATGAACTAACTCTTAAAAGGATACTAATAGCATTGTTGCTAAATCTATCATCTGCTTTCTGGATATTTTCTTCCCTTACTTCTTTTCAGTCTTCAACTTTGACAATCATTCTGTTCTAGAAATCCTCTGTCCCTGGCTTTCATAAAATTATGCTTCTCACATCTTCCATCACCCCTCTGAAGGCTTCTTTTCACTGCTGTTTCTCCAAATAGTCTGTAAATGTTGATATTTCTCAAAATCCCAAACTTCTCTCTTTAACTCCACCTTCTTTCATAGATCTTATTTTGCAAATCACTCTCACAGAGGACCTTCCAAGGACTCCAGAAATAGGGTTGTATCCCCTCTAAGGTACCTTTCCAAAGTACCTCAAGTTTACTTCCTATTTGCATTCATTACAAAACTTGTCATTGCTAATTTACAGGGTGGCATCCTCACGGTACTATGAACTCCTTGGAAACAAGTATTGTCTTCTCTTTGCTCTTATAACTTCAATGCTTAATTCCATGCCTGTCAAACCTTAGTCATGTTACAACTATATGTTGAATGACTGAGATTGCTTATTTTGACTATAAGTGAAGAGACTGATTTTCAGAAACTTCAGGCTTTCTGGTATAAAATTAGAATACTTGAAAACCAGTGTAGTAGGGGGTTCAATAGACAGGTAAGACTAATGAAAATATAATTAATTATATGAATCTAAACTACCAAATTTTGTGCTCATCTCATTGTATTTGCTGTGTGGTTCTGAATAAATATAATAACTCAGATCTCCTGTATTTCTTTACTTCTTTAAATTTAAATATTTAAATAATTAAACAACTGAGTCAATTCTTCTTAAAAGCTTTAGGAAAATGGCCTTGATATAAAATTACATATATAGTCATTTTAGACTTTTGCAGTAATTACGGATTTCTGGCAACACAAGACAACATATGTGTCTGAATATATGTGTCTACATCTGTATCTAATTAGGTGTAAGTTGACTGACATTTTGCTTGATGAAAGGTAGAAATTACTAATAATGATGAGGTTGTAAACAGCACACATAAAGTTCTATTGCAGAACAGAGAAAGTAGCAAATTGATAAATTATTTTTTTTCTGTTCATTTACATACTCCCCCAAATAAATTTTATTGGCCCAGTTTTTACATTGATAAAAAATATTGATTAATATTTACTTGCATTTTCACCATTATATTTCTACTAAAATATCTTGCTTTCCATTTCAGGAAACCAGTTTCAACTAACATTTTAATTTGCTAAAGTATTCTAAGCACAAGTTGAGAGATCTCACTTTTTTAAAAAGAATGGAACTGTAAACAACAATAAATATATGTAATTATCTATTTTTCTCTTTTACCAACAATAAATACCATTTTAATAGCTAAATGATGTGATTATGTGTGAAACATACCTAATGCCATACCAATTTTCCAAATATAAATCTTGGATAATGGAATTGTTTTCTCCTACAGAAGAGAATGTTGATTCATGTGTTCATGAATACTTTCATGGTTTTTTTTATCAAGGTACCAAAAATTCATAGAATCACAAAATCTGAAAGCTGGAAAAGGCCTTGGTGATTGTAGAATCTGAATACTTCATTTTACACACGAGAAAACTGAAAACTGATTTCCCTGTCTCCACAAGGCAACTAAGAAAGTGCTTTCTGCTTTCTTCTGTCACCGATAATTCTATTCCATACACCCAAGCCAGCATCTATCTCTTCATTTTCTATATTGCCCCCATGCAAATGTTGAGCTCCAGGCAGGCCCCCAAAATGCAATTCCCTGGCATGGTCTCTCTTTCTCTTCTGTAACTTTAAAACTCTCTTCCTTTTATTTGAACTCTCTATCTTCACTTGTATAGTTCCTACTTAAGACTCGGCTAAAGGGCTGCCTCCCCCAGAAAGATCCCCTTGATCTGAAAGACTAAGACAAGTGTTTTGTTTTGTTTTGTTTTAATTATGTTTCCAATACATTATTATTTCTAACATAGTGTGTATATTATTGAATTGTAATCGTGGACTTACTTCTCTGCTTGCCTGTTCTCCAGGTCCCAGCACAGGGCTGGCTCATAGCTGGAGCACAAAGAATATTCACTGCATAAATGAACAAATTCATGAATAGAAGCCAAATACTCTTACATGCTGAAACTAACATAAAAACAGAAAGAGTATTCATTATACTGGGTAAGAAATGAAAAAACAAACAAACCAACAAAATGGTATTGAAATTAACTTATTGTTAATCTTTATTTCACTTAACTACACACATAAATGCTTGCAGGCACACACACACACACACACACAAATGAGAGGGCTTGAAAGTAAAGAAACACATTCAACTAAAATTCTACCTACCTAAGTGACTAATTCTCAAACACTGCAGAATAACTCTTCAGGGCAAATGCAATAGAAGTGGGCCTTGAATGACCACGTACCCTTCTGAGGATGCTGCAGCAAAGCCGACCAAACACCAAAACCTCTGTCAGAGCATGCACAATGGGCGTCTGTTGCTGTGCGGGTTGCCTTTCTTGACCAAAGTTTAGCTTAAGAGATCCTTAAGTCCTGGCCTTGCCTGGATCTTTGAAAAGCACTTACCAGTCTTTGTCAGCAATCAAACCAAAACCTCCATCAATTTCTTTGAGAAAAAAGCTACATGATCCAGCTGACAAAATGATGTATATTATGAATAATAAATCTCTCAAGGGCTTCAATTCACATTATTTACTAGAAAACCATAATTTGTAATGTTTACTTAAACACCGGCTCTCAACAAAACACTTTAGAAGCACTTAGCATCTTGTCCCTGAGCAGTTTGCATCTGAAATTTGGACTGCTTAATTTCGTTGCATGGAAACAATTTTAGCATGCTGCTACCCCATCCACCACCAAGACCACCAACATCAGCCATATCTGCAGTCATAACCGGACTGTGATGTCTTGAAAAACACATCATATGTCTTGGAAAAAGCAACATCACCGCTATTGGAGCAGAGCAATGTCTGCAGGAACCCACTGCCTCATGAAAGATGAGTCCTCACCATGACTCCAGAGAAAGCACAACAATTTTATATACAAGCAAGGAAGTCCCAGCTGGAATACTTTCTTTAACCTCTGGAGTCTTATTTTTTTCATCATCTGATACACTTTACTGGTTGCTTTAGCATTTAAAATGAATTAAGTGCTATTAAACCCCATTTTTAGGTAGTTTCATCAGTACAGCCTAAGGGAATATAAAGCAAGGAGCTTTCTTCTGGCAGAAATCCAGATACTAATGGTGTTAAAATGCCTTCTTATTGCGTTTAAGTCAGTAGTTAGGTCAAGTAGACAAACATATTTTAGAATATGTTTAAATAAGCACTCCATTTAGTGTTTCTTTTCAACTCACACATTTTCTCTTCCTTATTCTCTTTCCTGGCGAATCCAAAAGATGACATACTCACAGGCACAGGGACTGTCGTGTCTGGACAAATTGAATTTCTCAGACTAAGAAGATCTGAGTCTAATGGCAATGATGATGATTATGATGAGGATGTCAGGAGAGACAACAGGACATTCTAGAGGACAAAAAGGATGATAGGGGTATGAAATCGTCACTTTGTAGATGGGCATGAAGGAGACATGTGTCCCTGGACACTTGGCCGTGTCTTGTTTGCAGAAGTAAGAAAACTGGCCACCAGTTGTGAATATAAATTTAGGTTTTGTTTGGTCTGTGAAGAAAATGAGTCTTAAATCTCATTTGCAGTTACCATGGTTTTGGCAGAGAGTGATATCGCTAAAACAACTTAACAAGGGCAATGGCATTTTAATTGTAAGCATCTAACTATAAATGAAATTGGGATATATATTTTTGCAGAGAGTGGAGGGACTTAAAAGAAGCAGGAAATGAAGGCCATAAGGAGATTTTTTTGTTGCTAAAATGATGTGTGCAAAGTGGTGCGTCTAGACAAAAATGAGAGATTAGGCCATCCTAAATTGTGATTTAGGTGGCAAGTGGATGGAATGAAAGCAAAGGAACTCTTAAAGCAAATACATTATGTCCAGCAAAAAATAATCATAATCATGTGGTGGAAAATAGAATGAAAAAATAATAAATATGAGAATTGGATGTGTTTTTTTGTAAAATGATGAATTCTATCAGATGGAGGACAATTTTGAATACATCTTGTATATGTTCCTATACACCTAGCACTGTGTTGGACAAAGAGTAGATGTTCAATAAATAATTTTTCAGTAAAGATCATGTATGCATGGGTGCAAAGATGGATGGGAAGAACTCTGCCTGCCTGTACAATAGTCAGGACAAAATCAGAGATGAGCCCTAGAGTCTGGGAAACTAAAGAGGGAAGTACCCTAAGGTAGGAAGTTCTTAGTGCCACACTATGTCTCACACAAATGCTCGAATTAAGTTAATATATTATTCATGGTCAAGGGGACATTGTCATATTGATATTGCCCATCAACAGGTCTTGGTCAGCATCTGCTAGGATGTTTTTTGTTTTTAAAATAATTTTCTTTATTGATTTTAGAGAGAGAGGAAGGGAGAGGGAGAGAGATAGAGACATTGATGAGAGAGAACATCGATTGGCCACCTCCTGCATGCCCCCCACTGGGGATTTGGCCCACAACCCAGGCACGTGTCCTGACTGGGAATCAAACCGGTGACCTCTTGGTGCATGGGTCAACGCTCAACCACTGAGCCACACCAGCCGGAAGATACTCACATTCTAGTGCTTATAGCATCTTGCCTTGGCTTGAAGAATAGGAAATAATATGCATGTGTGTACTTGACCACAAAATAATCATTCAATATTTTTTTCTTCTATATCTTTTCTGCATGTGTTTCTTTTTTTTTGATCCAAGACATTTCCATAAAATTCAGCATTCACTACATAGAAGGACATTTAAAGAATATTTACACTAGATTCTCCTTGGCTTAGTAAATTTGCACACGTGTGATCTCAGTTGTACATCAGGCAAATGTTGTAAAATTCCATAGGGTCTCTGTACTCATAAAGGTAAGTGAAGAAAATAATTTTATTTATTCTAAGATAGTCCAGGTATGAAATTAAAGTAGTTGTTCAAAACTATACGGATAACACTTATACTTTTAAGAACAAAGGGACATGGGTGGTTCCCATTTGGAATTCTGTTCCAGAAAGCTAGGTCAGCATACTCGACCTTCACATTCACACAACAGGCTTAGGTGTTTTTGAGATACTTTTAGCAGGGTATATGGGCATTCAGCAGTTTAATTCTCCTGGAGAAGAAGAAACCTCAGTGTGCACACAATTCATTTCCCCCCATTAATGTAATATTCAATTGGACTAAATTATCCCGTAGCAACATTTGATCAGCAGCTACTGGATCTGGCTTCATTTCCTCTAAGGTTAGTCAAGTCACAGCTTAAATTGCTTAAGAGTTGGCAGCATCAAAGTTCCCTCTTTTTCCTTTATTAACTTCTTTTCTTGTACAGAGTTAAGAACTGGCACAGGGAGTGGGAGGCCAGTATGGGAGAAATACCACAGGTCATCACCTCTCCTTCGGAAAGGTCAATGCGACGAGGATGTAAAAAGAAAAAAAAAAGGGAGATGCTCAAGACTTTTCTCATTTTAAACTAGTTAATCCTCAAAGGAAAATCTAAATCATATTAAAGAGTATGAAAATGGTAAGAACAGTAAAATGAAAAACATCCATTTAGATAATTATTGTACTAAATGTAACAGAGAGCCAGGCAGGGCGTAGTGTTTAGAGTTGAGAGAAATATTACCACACACCTCATTTTCCTTCTCAGTGAAGGAAGGTGACTGTTCTAAAGGACATGAAGAGAATGATTCTCCTCTCTGTAGGACTTTGACTTTCTGCAGTCAGATGTAAAACCATGTTTACCTTCAGAAGATAGGAGAACCATGAAACTAAGTTAAATGAGAAAACTCAGGAATAATAAGGAACCTAAAGATGAAGGGAGCGGATGTCACAGAGGAAGGGCCTCGAGGGATTCTGAGAGCAGAGGAGCAAGGCTTTGCTAAGAATGTCCTCAGATAATAAAAGTCAGACCTGAAAGCAGGTGGGGAATATAGGCAGGACAGACAAGGAGGTCATGCTAGTTTGGAAGCCAGAATAGGAAGCAGATCCAGAAGGCAGTTCTGAGGGGGCAGGACAGTTAACTCCCTTCATCCAGAACCAGATTTAGAATCCAACAAAGTGATTTTAGTAATTCTGTTCAAGTCAGAATGAGGTGTTGGGTATGAACAGCAGGCAAGGCAAAAAAGTAAGTTGTGTGTGTGTGTGTGTGTGTGTGTGTGTGTGTGTGTGTGTGAAGAGTTAAAAAAAACCCAGGGGGGTAAGGGGAAGGAGACTGAGGAGTGTATTGAAGGACACAAATCTGGCTAAAAAATTGATGCAGTTCAGTGTTTTACTGTCCCCTGTGCAATCATGGGAATGTTACATTTTACGTAACACTTTTAGATATTTGAAAATTTGCACCCATCCCATTGCCACCAGTTATAAACCACATCTACAATTCAACCATGCAATACAGCCCAGACTTTCATCAAAGTAGTTCCTTCTCCTGGCAAAGATGATGAGCAATCATAGATTGTGATGCAGTCAGACAGGGAGAAACTGAGAAGATTTTGCTCCAGAGCCTCAGGCCAAAAGCCTGCTCATGAAAGTTTTCCAGGACTTTTATTTCCCACACAGAACACTGTGGATGGTCATTTTGAAGGTGCTAGCAGAAAGACCCCTTAATGAGCCATATTGTCCTAAAATAGACCATGAGCATTCGTCTATTTTAGGACAATAAAGGGTTGAACTCCCTTTCCTGGGATTTAAAAGTTGGGTTTCATGGATTGCAGCTATTTCAAACCAACAGCTGGCAGGGTTTAGAATGGTGCAGTACAATAACACTGTGTTTCAGAACTGGGAGTTACTCCTGATGGCAGGCACCAGCTACTCTTCAATGAGCATCATGAAGAAGATTTTAGTAATACTGAACTGCAACAAAGGTAGTTTGCTCAGTGACAAAGGTACTCCCTAGCTGTACTTTGGACAGGGTTTAAACTCATGAGGGTACAGTTCATAGAACATAACGTTTCCTTCTGAGTTTGGAAAGATACAATAACATGCACAGTTGCAATCTATTATTAGGAAAGCCTGAATGACAGGTGATGTCCAAAGATAGACAGAAATGCTATCAAGTACAAAGCAACAATCAAGAAGCCCCTCTTAAACAAATTGTGCAACTATGTGTGTATTTTATATTTCTTTTATTAAACTTACTTATAACTCAATATATGACCTTTGGGTCATGGAGATTAGAGAAGATTTCAAGGGAAAAAATAATGACTGCTTTGCTTCGGCTTAACTACTCTTAAGTAGAAAACTTCTGAAATTAAATCTACTAGTTAAACAGAAAGACATTTATTTAAGAAAAAAATACTGCTCTCAAAATTTTGAAGTGCCCCAGGGCTCATTCCTGGGATCCCTTATCTCCTCTCCATAGGTATAATCTCATCTACTCCCATGGCCTCAAATTCATCTATATGATAATGACTCCCAAACTGTATCTCCAGCCTTGACCTCTTCTCCCATCTTCAGGAGAATATCTCTAAGGGATTTCTAATATGCATCTCAAATGTACCATGCTCAAAACAGGACTCTTCTATACCTCTCCCATCCCTCACCTTCAGACTCTTCTTTCCTCAGTTTGTCTCAAATGCTCTCTAGGTAATTATCCTACCGACTAACCAACACTCTTGCTCAATCCAAAAAAAAAAGCATCCTTAATTTTCCTCTTTCCTTATTTTTTGACATAAAAAGCACAAGCAGGATCTGCTGACTCTATCATATCCAAGATCTGTCCAGTTCTCTTGTTCCTATTTTTACCAACCTCACATACTGATCCACATCATCTGTCCCCTGGGTGTTGCAGAGCCTCCTGCTTTTGCTTGGTCCCTTCTCTCACACAGGTGCCCAAGTAGTCTATAAATATTGTAAACAGGATCATGTCTTTCTGATTAAAATCTTACAAATGTCTTTTTTTTTTTTTTAATCATCACCCAAGGACATTTTTGCATTTATCTTCAGATAGAGCAGGAGGGAGAAATGGAGGAAGAGAGAGAGAAATATCGATGTGAGAGAGCCACATTGACTGGTTGCCACCCACATGACCCCAACCGGGGTCGGGGACAAACTGCAACTGAGGTACGTGCCCTTAGCGGGAACCGAACCCGGGTCTCTCTGGTCCGCAGGCCGACGCTCTAATCACTGAGCCAAATCGGCCAGGGCTTACAAATGTCTTAATGTATTTAGAATAAAATGTAAATTTCTGACTCTGACCTTTGATGACCCACATAATCTGGCTCTAGTCTACCTCTAACTTTATCTAATCACCTTGTCCCCTAGACCAACACAAGAAAGCCACTAAGCATTCTTTTTGTTACTAGGGCATGTCAAAATTGTTCCTACATTAAAGTTCACTGTTTTTGAGGTTTTGTCTGCCAGGCATAATTTCCCCTCTATTTTTTTTTTCTTTATTGCTTTTAGAAAGAGAGGACGGGAGAGGGAAAGAGACAGAAACATCTATGAGAGAGAACATCAATTGGCCGCCTCCTGCATGCCCCCCACTGGGGATTGGGCCCACAACCTGGCCATGTGTCCTGACTGGGAATTGAACCCGCGACCTCCTGGTACATGGGTCGACAGTCCACTGCTGAGCCACACCAGTCGGACTCCCCTCTAATTTTTATGTGACTGGTTCCTTCCTGTAATTTAGGACTTTTCCATTTTAATTCTCGGCACTTATCAGTAAATCATAATTTCTAGTTGAACAGGGTCATTGCCTTTACTATCCACTACTGTGTGCCCAGTGCCTAGAAAAGTGTCTGTCACATGGTAGGTTCTCAATAAATATTTGCAGAATAAATAAATGCCCTTCAGAGTTCTCATGCTGATTCTGTAACTATAGGTGTCATTGTGTGGGAGGCAATTAGCTTCTTTGAGAGTCACCTGTCTAATTTGTAAATTATTAAGTTGGAATTATAGCCTGATTATTTAGATATATTTCAGATTTAATGTTATAAGGTTTTTTAATTCTATAATAATCCCATACTTAAACTGTGTCTGATACAAATAATCAGATTGGGTTAGAGATCAAAATAAACCAAAAATATAAATTTACTCTTTTTTTTTTTATTCTATACATTGACTAGCAATTAGATAATTTTGCTACTAGGCCATAGGGAATACTTTGGTAGTACTTTTATACTCTAAAACCACAAATTAAAAAAAAAAATTTTTTTTGTTTAATTCCAATGTAAGAAGTGGTGGGCTTTTTAAACAGCAATTGAAATTTATATTAAAACAGCTGGTATTAAAATAATATTACATTGGAATAACATGTGGGCAGGTCTCTGCTTAAATTCTACCTCTGCTCCTCAGGGGTGGCATGATTTGGGGACAATATTTAACCTCTTGAACTTCAGTTTCCTCTTCTTAGGAATGATAGGGCAACACTCAAGAGTTAGGAAGTTCCTAAGCAGTCCCTCGCATACATAAAAAGAAACACAATTATAATCAATGATCTTCCTCCTTTTCTTTCTTCTTGTCCATTGCATACACTTCTATTCAAGATCCAGCCATCCAACCAACCCTCTTAACTGTGGTCAGTGACTTCTTTTTCTGATAGTGATTCTGCAACCAGACTGTAGGAGAACTATCACAATGACAAGGGTTACGAATTAAACCTTTTTGGCACTTTGCTAAAGCCTCTCAGGAATCTCCAAAAGCCTCCCCACCATGCCCCTGCATAATCTTGACATATGTCTTAGCAAGAAAATACTAAACTAGTTTAAAAGCTATGGGAGGAAAAGATTGCTATGCTTATATTTAGTTTCCACCAGGAGAAGACAATAGATGAAAGTTTTACATAACCACAGAACTCCTTATCTGTAAGAAATCCTACTGTCTTTTGCCCAACGAGAAAGAGAGTTTTCTCAAAATGGATTGCTTCCCTTGACTTATAATTTCTGTTCGTAAGGCACTCCACTCTCTCCAAACTAATCTATGTATTGCATTTGCATAAATTTGTTCCCACGCCAATCCCCCAGTCCTAGGACTCATTTGCTGGCTCTTTAGATTCTCATTTAAAATGACTTTAGAGTTCAAAATTTTCAGCTCTATCAGAGAATCATCTATTAAGGAGAAACAGAATATTGAATCAAACCAGATCATAGAAATAAAGTAGACAAAATAAATACCGTTCATTTTCCATCTCCACAACCATCCCATGAGATCGGGTGGTATAACTAGTTAAGGACAAACTGGTGACTAGAATCAAGATCTACCAACTCCTATGTAGTGTTTTTAATCATGACACCGTGGGCTGATTTCCACTTGTGAAATATAATGTGCAACTCCTGCATGTGAAAGTGTGAGTAACCACGGTGTGTTTATTGTCTTTTCTCGTTGCTGAGAGATGGAAGACTGCAGTACATGGTCCCTCTACTGAGTGAGCACACCAAGTGGAAAAAGAGGAAACAGAAGGACCTACCATGATCTAAGAGACATAACTGACATTCAAATAAGAGCATTCATTTATTTTCTTATGAAACATTAATATCAACACAATATGTTTTAATGCATTCAATTCAACAGATAATTATTTATGGAGCAAAATATGATTACCACAGTGCCTTATATCCTGCTAAGTGCTTGGTAAATGTTAGTTATCATTGCTGTTATTTCTCTGTGTTCCACATAATATGCAATAGCATTTTATAAGACATTTTTCTCATTCAGTTCTCTCAGTAATTCATAGTACTATTATTATTATTACTATTGTTATTATTATTATTAGCACATCCCTATTTTACAAGTGAGAAAACTGAGCAAGACATAAATATCGTCTCTGCCTCTCTCAGCCAGTAAAAGTTTGATGAGACATTAGATATCGCCTATTTGCATCTTGTACCCAATTCAGTATTCCCTTCTATAACTTTTAGGCAGAAGGTCACACAGTCCTCATATGAACCACTGCAGATTCAGGGATCCAATATATAAAAGAACAGCCTGTTTTATGTATTACTCACGATAATCTTCAGAGGTCTTCACATACTGAGCCCAATTCTGTTTCCCAGTAATTTCTATCCATTAGTCTTATGTTAAACTCTCTCTGGAGCTTCAAAAATAACTTTAATCTCTCTCTTACACGAGTAAAATGATGGAAAACTGCCATCACAGTTCTCCTTCCCTTCTTCAGGCTAAGCTTCCAATTACTTCAACAATGTCATGTCTGGTATGTCTTGCACGTTGCTATCTGGGTTGCTTTTCTTTCTGTACACTCCCATTTATCAACGTCCATTTTTTAAGTAGCAGTCATAACTTTATAAAATACTTGAGGCATGGGCTAGACAGTGCAGAGCACAGTGGGACTTTTAGTTCCCTCGGTGTTCATCCTATAACACTCCTATGTGTCGTTCAAGTTTCAGCCCAGGTGTGATCACTTTGATGTGAACATCATCTTCACTCAGCTTGGGAGTGGACATTATTTTTATATTCATTCATATAACAAATATTTCATCTGCCATATACATAGAACAGGTGCAGTTTATTCAACATGTTGTAAAGAATAAAACAAGCTAATTGTATTCCTTCTTTGACCATATAGAAGCCAGACATTAAACAAATATATACAAATGTATGCATACTTACACATTCTATGAAGTCAAAGAGTAGGGTATTAGAATAGTAAATAGTAGAGGTACTTGGGTGGTGGTATTTTATGTAAGCTCTGAAAAATATCTAGAATATGCTCAATGCATGCAAGCATTTGTGTGTGTTTTCATGGGGCTAGGGTATGTGGCAGGCAGTTGATGCTTTAGATGAGTGAAATGAGTATTTTGTGGAAAGAAAACATTAGGTCCTAAAATCCCCAAGGCAGGAAAGGTGTGGCATTTATGAAGAGAGAAGTGAAATTCAGCATTCCTAGTGTGGTAAGGAAGAGATAGAAAGACAGGTAAAAGAGGCAAGAGAAAGGACACCTACTCATGACATGACACATTTTGCTTTGTATACATATTTTATGTCCGCTATAGAAATATATTCTCATCTAGGTTAGTGATCATGCTTCATCTTTGGAGCCCTCACAAAATTTAACAAGTACCTCATAACCTGGAGCTAATACAGATGTGCTGACTTAAAATGAATAGACATCTCTAATTCTCTTTCATATCTATATATACTAACTACATTTTTATAAGCAATCTGTGGTTAGCTAACATACTGATAAGAATATTGAACAGAAGTAACCAAGTATTTAATTTTAATTCCAATTTTAATTCCATATCTCAACCAAATACATTTCTTCTATTGACAGATATTTACTAATGAAATGTATTTGAATCTGGCTGTTCAACCATTTTCACTCAAACACTAATTTCTCCATTTTATATATTAAAGATATCACAAGAATTTTTTTTTTTTATTTGCATTGCTGGAAAGTCCCTGAGGAATCCCTCAATGATAGAGAATATTTTTTAAAAAACATATAGGTAACATTATCTTTAATTGTAAGAAACGCAAAGTTTTCCCACTAAAATCAGATACAAGGCAAGGATACCCCCCACTTACTATTCCTTTTCAACAACATACTGGAAGTCTAGGTAATGAAATAAGACAAGAAAAGGAAATAAAAATTATACAGAATGGAAAGAAAAAAAGTTGTCTTTGTTTAAAGATGACATGATTGTCCATGTAGAAAATCAGAAAAGACTAACAACAAATCTCCTGGAACTAATAATGAATTTTAGCAAGATTATAGAATACAAGGTTAATATAGAAGAATGAATTGCTTTCTTATATATTATTATTGAACAAGTGGAATGTAAAATTAAAAACACAATACCAGCCCAGCTGGTGTGGCTCAGTTAGCTGAGCAATGTCCCATGCACCAAAAAGTTGCTGGTTTGATTCCCAGTCGGAGCACATGCCTGGGTTTTTGGCTCCATCCCCAATAGGGTGTGTGTAGGAGGCAAAATCAAAATAAATAAATAAATAAATAAATAAATAAATAAATAAATAAATAAAACACAGTACCATTTATATAAACACTCCAAAAATAGAAATAATTAGGTATACATTTTACAAAATGTATAAAAGATGTGTATGAGATGCCCTGGCCGGTTTGGCTCAGTGGTTGGAGCGTCAGCCTGTGGACCAGAGAGTCCTGGGTTTGGTTCCCGCTAGGGGCATGTACCAAAAATAAATAAATAAATAAATAAATAAATAAATAAATAAATAACAGATGTGTATGAGAAAAAAAAACTCAAAACCTTAATGAACAAAACCTAGGAAGAGCTAAATAAATGGAGAGATATTCCATGTTCATGGAAAGGAAAACCTATATTATCAAGTTGTCAATACTTGACAACTTGGTCTATAGATTCAATGCAGTCCCAATCAAAACTACAGCAAGTTTTCTTATGGACATCAACAAGCTGATTCTAAAGTTTATGTGGAGAGGCAAAAGACCCAGAATAACAAACACAGTATTGAAAGAGAATAAAATTGGAGGACTGACACTACTTGACTTTAAGACTTACTGTAAAGCCATAGTAATCAAGGCAGTGTGGCACTGGTAAAAGAATAGATGAATAGGTCAATGGAACAGAATAGAGTCCCAGAAACAGTCAACTGATCTTCGACAAAGGGGCAAAGGCAATAGAATTGATGAAAGATAGTGTTTTTAACAAATTGTACTGGGACAATTTAACATCCACATGCATAAAAATAAGTTAAAACATAAACTTTATACTCTTCACAAAAATTAACTCAAAATGGATCATAGACCTAAATATAAAACACAAAATTATAAAACTCTGGAAGATAACATAAGAGAAAACTTAGATGACTTTGGGCATGGCAATTTCCTTTTAGATGCAATACCCAAAGCATAATCCATTGAAGAAATAATGAATAAACTGGACTTCATTAAAATAAAAAAATCTATGCTCTGAAAAAAAGCAATGTCAAGAGAATAAGACAGGCCACAGACTGGGAGAATGATGTAGTGACTTCCTGGCTTATAGTAAACACCAATCAATTGTGATCATTAATTTACATCCACAATGAATGATTCTTTAACTTCAAAATCCACCTTTGGTCATGTGTAGTTCATGAACCAATGAATCATTTGACACCTATCTTTGCAATGCATTTATATTACAGTCATTCTCCCTTATCCACTGAGGATACGTCCCAAGACCCCCAGTGGATGCCTGAAACTTTGCATGGTACCAAACTTTAGATATAATATTATTTTCTATACATATGTAAATATGACAAAGGTTAATTTACAAATTAGTCACAGTTAGGGATTAACAATAATAAATAATAATAAAACAGAACAATTATAACAACATACTGTAATAAAAGTTATGTGAGTGTGGTCTCTCTGTGATAACGAAGACAGCTACTAAGTGACTAATGGGCAGGGAGCATACATAGTGTGGATACACAAAGCATTAATTCATGTCCAGAGTAGGACGGAGCAGGAAAGAGTAAGATTTCATCACACTACTTAAAATAGTGAATAGTTTAAAACTTATGAATTGCTTATTTCTGTAATTTTTAATTTAATATTTTTAGACTGCATTGACTCTAGGTAACTGAAACCATGGAAAATGAACCCACAGAGAAGGGTAAACTACTGTATATACAAAGAGGAGCAAAGCACGTAAGTTGAATAAGATAGAGCATCAGTCTTAACATAAAGAGAACTGGGTACCAGTCCACACTCTGACACATTCTGTGAGATCTTGAGACAGATTATTATCTTAAATCTGATCAAGTATCTGTTCATTATTTCTGCTTTCAAAATTCAGCTCATCGAGGGACCCTTATAGCTCTTCCTGTTTCCTGTCTTCTAGCTGTCTCATGACCTTAAAGGTTCTGCTTCTGTTGTCAACTTCTTCCTTCTTTCCACAGGATCTATTTCAAAATTTTGAAATGACTTGTTGACCACATCATGATTGTTTTGGAAGAACTTTCTGTATCAGGCCACCTTACAGATCACTGACTAGTGAGATTGGCTGACCATGGGATTAGTACTCAGTGCAGTCCAAACAGCTGAAATGAGGAGAGGGTCAGATGATAAAGAATAGAATTTAGAGGGCTCTCTATTCTGCAGAGGTGATGTCAGCAAACATTTTCTTTAGAAGTTGAGAGGTATAGATGTCAATATGACTGATATGTCTAAAACAAAGTTTAATAAAGTCCTCACTTAATATCCTTGATAGATTCTGTGACATTAAATCAAACAACCAATTTTACCATAGGCTAATTGATATAAAGTAGAGTTAGTTTCCTTCAACATCAAATCAACATTACAATGAAATGACAATGAATGAAATGACAGTGACTGAAACAATGTTATTCCTGGACTTGCTGTACTATGTACCTGGGACTGCATTTGGTACCAAAAAAATAAAGATGAATAAGACACTTTTTTCTTTCTTTTTTTTGTTTTTTTTTGCCATTGAGGAGTTCATATTCTAGTGTGTTAAATATAAATTTCACACACAATGAGAAAAAAGATCAGTGTGTAATGGTTATGATAAAGGTATATGCTCTCTGCTAGAGCAAAATAAAGGAAGAGGACTTAGATTGTTTGGATGTTAAGGAAAGCTTACTTCATAAGATATGGTCCCTGAACCTGAATCTTAAAGTGTAAGCAAGAATCAAAAAGTAAAAGAAAGCGAGTGTAGGTAACTCATTCTGCAGTACAGAGACACACACATGAGCAAGGACAAGGAGGCATGGCAGAGCACTGGAGAGTGTCATGTGTCTCCTTACGTGCACTCAACATTCCTGGGCATCTACAGAATAACTGCAGATGATTGATGCACCTATGAGAAGTGAGTGTGAAGAGAAAGAAAAGGAAATGAGGGGAGTTAAATGGGGTGGTTAAAGATGCAGAAGAGAGAGAGACCGAGACAGAGACTGAGACAAAGACCAAGAATTCAGTGATGGATCTATGTCCTAGAGGAAATGAACAAAAATGGGATTAAGGGAATTCCTGGGAGGGGTGCCTTATAATAGATACAGGACTGCTCTCTCATGAGACCAGAGTTAAGATTGCAGGTTGATAAACATTCAGATTAGAAGCAGAAAGTCAGGTCCATTCTACCTAATGGCTTTGATTCTTCTGTGAAGCATTTGAGGGGCTCATCCGCTGTAGGGGAGGGTATTTGGAAGTGAGACCCTTGGGGAGAAAGCCAAAGTTTGGGCACACTCACTAAAGACATTCAGAAAGAACAAAATAACACGGAAAATAAACAAAATAGCCAGCGATTAATAGATGACCAGGAGTAAATAAAATGTCAGATAACATAAAAGGTCCATCTAAGACTGTATGCTATAACTTAGTGACGATGAGGAAGGCTGGGTGAGTTTCACCAACATGGCTCTGGGAGGAGAGAATGCAGATTGTGGTATTGATCTATTCCCCATATCTCTCCATGAGAAATGATCAGTTAGTATTTTGCTTGTTCCAGAAGAGAAGGTAGAGGGTATGAAATGATTCAGAGATCAACCTTGGGGTTCAGGCTGACAAGGTTAACGGGAAAAACAGGGTGAGGGGCAGTGGGAAGCCAATTTCCAAGACAGTCCAGGGGATCACTGGAGTGAAGGACATTATGAGATAGGAGAACTGGTCAAATGGGAGTGACGATTAGAAAGCTATAAAAATGAGGTTCTGTGACAAGTCAATATTATAGTGTGACATCACCGGAATTACTGATATGATCACATTACTGTGACTGATGCTACAGGGGTCTTATAATGACACTAGATAGGTCTAGTATGCAAACAAAACAGGAGAGAACTCAAATGACAGAAATCTTTTTTAAAAATATTTTTTCTTTATTGATGTTAGAGAGAGAGGAAGGGAGGGGAAGAGAGAGAGAGAGAAACATCAATGAGCGAGATCATCGATTGGCCACCTCCTGCATGCCCCGCACTGCACTGGGGATCAGGCCCACAACCTGGGCATGTGCCCTGATGGGGAATCGAACTGGTGACCTCTTGGTGCATGGATCAACGCTCAGCCAGTGAGCCACACAGGCCGGGCCAGAAATCTTTCTACTCTGCCTCCTGCTACATGATCTGGCGTAGTTTTTTTGAGGAAGAGTAACCGCTTATGACTAGACTTCTGTTTCAGATCTTGTTGCCCCCCGCCCCCCCATCTTCTTGCCCCCTGACTATTATTTTGGAACAGCTTTGCTCTGGATCTGCAAAACCCCCAATACACAAAGTTGTAGACTGGGAAGCTATACTCTATTTGGTGTCAAGAATCGAGGTTACTTAAGGTGTTATACTTATTACATAACCAGGGGTGGGAGAGGGGGCTTCTTGCCCTGGTATATTTGCTGAAATTGTGTATCAGGAGAGTCAAGGAAACAAGACCCCAGACAAGATAAAGAGACAAGCATCAGAAACCTTCCTGCCCCTTTTGTTACAAAGGTTGCCATGGTGCTACAAAGAGATCGAATTCAGGCAAACAAGAGAATGTACTGTATTATGAGGGATTACAATTTTTTTTTTTAATATTTTTTTTTCTTTTTGAGTCAGCCTTGTTGAGAAAATTTCCTGACTCACCCTGTGTGTGGTATGCCATAACAGGAATGTTCTCCAAAATACCGCACACCAGAGTAGTCTCTGCTTTTCCTATTTAATCCCGAGACCCTTCCGGGGCACAGCCATTGGGCTACGGTGTGTCGTGTCTGGTGATACAGATTTTTGAGGTGTAGGATTTCCACGTGATGACAAGGTCAACCGTTGGCCTGGGTGCAGACAAGTAAATGGTTTAGAGATAAAGATCCCTGGCTTTCAAGTTGTGAAACCACCTCTGCCATTTGTTTTTAAATACATAATTTCTGGCTGATTGCAATAAATATTGTAGCACCATTCGGATGTATCCCCTGAAGGAAAATTTCTGTTCTAAGCAAAGGCTGCAGCGCTGAGACTCTTTCTGCCAAAGTGAAGCCCACCACCCTTTTCCCCTCTTGATAATCCCGGTGATCTTTTGTATGTACACAGAGCTGAAAACTATAATCACCCCAATTTTATAGATGATGTAACTGAGGTTTAAGGACCAAAGGAACCTTCAACCAAAGTGTACAGGATTACAGAGAAGCTGGGACTGAATCCACCGTCTCTCCCTGCACCGCAGGCCTGGTCCCTGGGAGGGAGGACAAGGCTTTGCCCAAGAGTTCATGCATCGTGTGTGTGTGTGTGTGTGTGTGTGTGTGTGTGTGTGTGTGTGTCCTGTTTGCATACAGGCCCCGAGGACTTTTGTCATCATCCAGAATCACTGGTCTTTACAAGACAGTCTCCGAGAGACTGAACTCCCCTCTTTTTTTTTTTTTTTTTTTTAAATTTTTATTAACAGGCTTTAAACATCTATGTGTGAAGAGAGGATGTGGTGTCCGGGGCAACAGCATCTGACCCCGAGGCCCTGCCAGCTGTGTCTCTCAGGCTTGCTTTCTGCTTGACCTGCACTCCGGGGAGGCGCAGGGCTGTTTAGCCCCCGTATCCCCTGGCAATCTGTTCAGGAAAACAGACCAGAAGGGCTGCCTAGGGCTGCGCCAGCTTCAGAATCCTGCTGCCATCTAGGGATGAGATGCAGCGTCTTCCTTTCCTGCTGGCAGGCGCCGAGCGGGCCGCGTGGCCGCGGGCGGGTGCCCTCTGTCCCTGCCCCGCGGGCCAGGCGGCTCTGCCCCGCGAACGCAGGTTACGCCCAGCACAGCCCCGGCCCGCGCCTGCCGCAGGGGGACCCCGCTGATGCCCCCGCCCCAGACTGCACGGAGGAAGCGGGGAAGCGAGAGGGAATGCAGACAAAAACAGTGAGAGGGAAGAAAGAGCGAGAGCAAACAGCTAGGCTGTGAGGGACAGACACACTGCAAGGACGGGGACAGAAGGAGGGAAGGAAGTCCATCAACAGCATCCACCAGCGAAACCAGACTGTGCCTTAAGAACGTGCCATGTCTGTGTTCAAGGAACCTAGTCACTGTCCTCACGCTGGTCACCACGTGCAGCTCACCAGGTCCAAAGCATCCCGCGACTTTATTTTCCATATATCATTTAAAAGATTTCCTCTTGCAAAGAGGAGGGGGGCAGATACCGCCTTTAGTAAAGACGGTACAGAAAATCCGAACAGAGGAGACCTAACTACAGAGTTAACTTTATGTATAGCATTACCGTGCAAGCATCTTTTTCTACAAACAGAACAATGGGGTTGACTACAGGAGAAAGGGGGGGGGGGGGACGCATGGATTTGGGAAGGGGCCCTGCTGTTGGCAAGGAGGCCCTGCTGGGAAACTTCAAATCAAATTCCTTCTGAAATGAAGTGTTATTAAAAGTAACTTTAATCCTTCCAGCCAGACGGCTCATAAAAGCACACAATTAAGTCACACAAATGACAAGAGCATTCTCTCCCCTACCTGTTTTCCCCTTCCGAGAGTAATTACTACAGGCTAGTCTTGTCTCATTTCGTGCAAACAGGAACAGAGGGCTTTGGTGGCAGGTTCTCTCTTCCTCCTGCCTCTTCCTTCCCCGCTGCCCCACCCCAAACCCTTTCCGTGCTTCATCCCAACCAGCCTTCCTGCAGATCCCGCCAAGAACAAAGGGGCGAATTTCAATATTTCCTCTTTGTGCAAGGTTAATTGAAAATCAAAAAGTCACTTTTAAAATGTCATATTAAACTCGCCACTGCATCAATTTCCTTTTGGTTCTCATCTCCATAGGTGAGAGAAAAGTGTTTTTGAGGGATGGTGGGGAGGCAGGGAAAGTAAGGACATAGTGAAGAAAAAGAGGAAGAAGTGAAGGGATTAAAAAGAAATCACAGATACACACAGACTTTGATTGCAGATACACTAACATGCAGTGGAAAATTGTTTCCCAGTGTCCTCAGTCAAAGGCAGCCTTTGCATTCCGTACTGTTGCTTGATATTCCAGGGACAGAATTGCATCCTAAACGGAGGGAGATTAGGCCTCCATGTTTTTATGTTTTAGTAGATGGATCTCAGTATGATTGCCGTAAATGCTGTGTTTTAAGATCTTAAAGGGTAATGTAATAACCTGATTGTCTTTTTTCCCCCTTCCCACTTTTTATTCCCCTCTGAAACACACACACACACACACACACACTGTGCACACAAACACACCCTCTTGCTGGAGACCCAGCCCCAAGGCTTCAGACCAGCCGGTTTTTGTCACAGGGTACTTTGGAAACTTTGGGCTGGAGTTAAGTTATCCAGCATCGTTAGCTTTACTGCTGCTCCGGTAAGTTCTCTTTCTTTAGCTTTCCTGGGACTCAGTTTCCTTATCTACAAAATGAGGCATCAGATCTGCCTCCTAAAATCACTACTCAGACTCTGAGGTGCTACATGAACATAACAAGCACATAGTAAGTATTTAATCAATTCTCAGGTTACATAGACCTGGTTTGTTCTTAACAGTGTTACCAGGTTTGCAGAATGGCCAGGGATAGGACTCTGTTGCCAGGTTCCATTGGGTCCACTGAGGGTCTCCTACGCTCCATGCTGCTCTGCTGTGGTCATTCGCCAATCCTCCGTAAAGTCAAACCTCCCTGTCCAGGTGCTTTAGTCTCTCTGTCTAATGCCTGTCACCTTATTTTCCAGATACTGGACTACAACCCTTCCTCTGATGCACCAATGAATCTTCTCTTTAAGGATCATACTAATCATGGTAGGTTTTTCTAGTAGAAGTCACTGGATTTGTCATGGATTGGATTTTCTAATATACCTACAAATAACTTATTAGCTACACAGGGTAAATAAGCAGAATTGTAGAATAAATTTATTTAAAAATAACCCACCTGCATTTAAGTTTACTCCTTTTCTTTTCAATAATATTGCAGTATTGTGGTGATATCAGATGTGTCCACCAACCCTAAGTGAAGGTAGGGGAGAAGGAGATGGCAGCTGTCTAAACTCAGTAGACACATTGGCCATCTAGCTTGTCAAAAGTCCACTAGCATTTTCTTCTTTGGCAAGATTAACTAGATAAACACTGTGTTTTACCCTGTGGATTTCTCTGAATCAAACCTGTATAAATACACACTGTGTCCCATTGGACCCCCTTTTAGTTAAAAGTCTTTTTAAAAATATTTCATCTACTGTGCACATTTTCTCAGCATGCCCAGATATAATTGACCACTTTTTGGGGGAGCAGCACTTGGTCCTATATAAGCTTCTACTGGTATATCTGTTACAATTTATTGCACTTGTTTTGTTGAAATATATGTGTCCTCACCCCACTCTCTGTATATCTTGAAAACAAGGACAATATTGTCTGTCTTTCTCACCCAGGAATGTAGGGGTAGATGCTTAATAAATAATTGTTGGAAGTTGAAGAATTATGAAAATGGACCTTGGCTTGTATCAGCATAATATTGAGACAATTTCCAAATAAATTTAGTGATTAAAAAAAAAACCACAATTTGATAGTCAACAGAACGGTAGTCAGTTGACTGGATGAATTAATACCTTCAAACAATTAAGTTAGAATTTGTAGATATAGTCTGAGTAGACAAAATATGTATGTATATCCCCAAATGTTCTTTTGTTGGTGAGGCTGCTTACACTGAATAGGATTACACTGAACATGTGTTGGCATGACCTACTATTGTTTTAATCCACCTGGGTTTCTTAATGTTATCCAGAACTCCACTCCCATAACATCACTCCTAAAGAGAAAGAGAGAGGAGGGAGAGAGGGAGGGAATAAGGGAGGAAAAGAAATCAGTTATATTAACTGATATATCTACTCTTGAGTTGGAGTGGAATTCCAGAAAACTAGTTGGAGACAGCTCTAAAGATCATCTTTTAGATCCCTACATTAGAACATTGGTATAGAAGAACATCTTCTTGTTCCTTATTACTCTTGTGTTAGAGTTCCAGAAAAAGATTCTCTAGAATTTTAATAAGACTCTTATGAATGTGAATTGACAAACACACGAGTGAAATTTATTTATAATGCTCATTCTAAGTTTTGGGATTTCTGGTTATGTTTAGTGAAGAAAAAATATGAGAACTTGGTTTTAGTTTAAGTGGAATCTTGTCTTGACATTTCCTATCATCTTCTGTATAACCTTAGGCCAAAAAAATAAATCCCTCAAATACTCTTTTTTTTTTTTTTTTTTCCTTTTGGGTAATGGTGTGATACTTCTGACCTAACACATAGATTGTGGTAAGAATCAAATGAGTTAATTCCTGTAAAATTGTTGTGAAAAGTTATATGCACAATGGAAGTAGAAGATGCATTTATATGTACTATATTTTAGTAACTTATGTGGATATACTGAATGCTTACTGTATGGTGACTTTTTTTTTTTCTGTTCTGGGGCCAGAAGCTGGCTGGCAGTTGGCTTGCATCTTGCATCTCAAATAAAAGATGTCAGATTAGAGTTTGCCATATTACAAAAAAAAATAATATATATATATATATTTTTTTTACTGTGTGCTAATGATGCACACATAGGCTAAAATCTCAAAGAGCCATTCTTGTTGAGAAGGTGGATATCAGTGCCACCAGGTCTGAAAGGGAAGGGAGCTGTGGCAGAGGTGGGACAGCAAGGATTTCCCAGACCCTTGTCTCCGTTCATTTGCCTTTCACGCTGTTTATTTCCTTCTCTTGCTCTCTCTTTTAAAAAGTCTCTGTATCCCCCTTACTGCTAGTATTTTGTGAGATATTCAGAATGTGTGTTTAATCCATCCAAGTTTGTAATCTCCAGTGTCAAAGCTTCTGCTTAATGCTGAGTTAATGCTCAGTTGTGCCAAAGCTTGAAGCTTTCAGCGCAGCCCAGAAACCAGCTGTGAAGCATCACTAACACGGAGGCTTCGACTCCAGAGGCTGCTGCCTGCATGGAGGAAATGCATCATTTTTTAAACCTTCTCAGAGCAATCTCAGAGCTGTGTAGAGTGTAATTGGGGATCTGTTGAAAAAAATTTATATGTGAAACCATTTTACAAGAATTACCTGGGGCGGGAAGGGGTTGGGGTGCTTCCTTGAAACTTTTTCTTCTAAACACCTTGCATCCACAGAAACAGGTCTATCACTTGGGGCATTTTCTACTTCTGATTGCGTTGTGTTTCTTTCCTTCCCTTAGCCATCTTTTTCTTTTCAGTGAGCTGAGGTAAATACATTTGATGAGGCAGACATTTTTCTGTCTACAGTCTTAGAATTGCTGTTCTTGGAAGGAAGAGGCCTCTGAGATATCTTAACCTCTGCCATTGCTTCTCCAAATTTGTCCAAGGACCAGTAGCATCAGCATCTCCTGGAAGCTTTTTAGAAATGGAAATGATATGCTGATCTGTGTTTTAACAAGATTTCTGGGTGATTTTGAGCAATGCTAATGTTTGAGAACCAGCTGTAGGCTATCTGGATTCAGAAATTTCTGATATTACATCCTTGGAAGATGGTCATACAATCTAACTCAAACCATTTTGAGGATGGGAGACTTGCTATATCAGAAACAACTTGTTCTATTATTAAAGGCTGTTATAAAGTTCTTTTAGAATCTGTTAAGCAGATATTTGCTTCTATACCATTTATTGATGCTTGGCATATAGTAGGTGGCCAAAATACTTGTATTAAAAGGAGAAACTATCAATCTTAGTTTTGTCTTCCAGATATACCTATTTAATTCAATAAATCCATCTAATCCTTGTTCCATGAGGCAGCCCTTCACATATGTGAAACTACAAAGGTGCCCCAGTTCTCTCCTTTTTAGGGTAATGATGGCAATAACTCTTACTTTCTCCTAAGAAGACACCAGACCCAGTCTCAGGCATTTCCTGCCAACCTCCTCCAGCTATGGGCTCTTTCTACATGAGGCACATTCAAAGCCTCAGGGCGTATACTTATCAATTGGAAATAAACCATATTTCCCTGTCTTGTATTGTGCAAAATTTTTTAAAGAAAATTCATAATTTCAAATTTAAATTGATATTATTAATTCTGACCTGTTGAGCTTTTATTTTATTATTCCTTTGTGGACAGTTTTCTTTGTACTTTATTGATCTAAAAAAGGTGGAAAGATAATAAATGTTTGCTAAAGAAAAAATTTAAACTAAGAAAGCATTAAAGAGAAAACTAAATACCCATCATTACACAACTCAGAAGAAATAGCCATTAATAATTCTGTCTCTGCCTCCTCTTCCTCTCCTACAGAAGAGAGTCAGCAGAAATATAGGTGATAGTTTCATGTGAACAGATGGGGCAAGAATTAGGTTAATTTAAAATATATAATATAGATCTATTTTGATAAATAATTTTATAAAATTGGGATTATATTCAAATAAATTTATAACCTACTTTAAAAATTAACTCTTTGCCTTGAACATTTTCTTACACCAATAAATATTCACAAAACATCATAACTCTTAGCGACTAAGAGTATAAAGCACATGGAACATGATTTTAATGGATTTTCTATTATGTGACTATTATGGGCTAAATTGTTTATTTTCTAAATTCCCATGTTGAAGTCCTAAGTCCCAATATCTCAGAACACAACTGTATTTGGAGATAAGGTTTTTAAAGAGGAATGAAGTTACAATGAAGTCATTAGGGTGGGCCCTAATCTAATATGACTGCTATCTTTATAAAAAGAGGAGATCGGGACACAGAGGTTACACAGCAGATGGCCATGTGAAAACGTAGGGAGAAGTCAGCCATCTACAAGCTAAGGAGGTTGGACACAGAAGAAACCAACTCTGCCAACAACTTGATGTTGGACTTCCAGCCTCCAGAAATGTCAGAAAATAAATGTCTATTGCTTAAGCCACTCATTCTGTGGTAGGCACATTGCTGCGGTAGCCTTAATAAACGAATGTAGTGACGAGCGGTTCTCTCATAATATTTGCATTAATAAATAATGCTTGTACATCCTGGTATATAAATAATCATTTACTTCACTGATTATTTTCTCAAAATCAATGCCTAGAAGTAGAATTATTTGGTCCAAAAGTGATTAGTTAGTTTGGAATGTTAACTAATTCCAGTGTTAATTAATTCCTATGTTAATTGGATTCATTATTTAGAATGTTGATTTTTCTGTAGAGGATACTGGTTATTCTTCGCACCTTTCTTGTCCCACAAATGGAATACATTTTATTCGTTATCTCCATGTTAAACCGTGCAATTTTCTATTACCTTAGAGAGAATATTTTAAAATCTTTGTCTTATAAATAGTATGCAGTCACAAAATGTAGAAAATATGTTATGAGCCTGGACGGTGTTGTTCAGTGGGTTGAGCATCGTCCCATGGACTGAGAGGTCCCAGTTCGATTCCTGGTCAGGGCACATGCCTGGTTGTGGGTTCAATCCCCAGTAGAGGGCATGCAGGAGGCAGCTGATCGATGTTTCTCTCCCACATTGATGTTTCTATCTCTCTCTCTCCCTTCCTCTCTCTCTAAAACATATATATATATATAAACATATATATATAAAGAAAAGATAAACTATGAATACATTTATACAATGAAATACTAGTCAACAATAGAGAAGACTGAACAGATATATGCAACCACTTGGATAAATCAGGTATTTTTGCAATAGCATATAATTACTTTTCTGTGACATTCTGGAAAAGCTAAAACTACATGGAAGGATTAGGGTTTGGTGAGTGGGTTTAGCGATAAATGGGCCATATGAGGGCAAAAATTTTGGAGGTTTGGTTAACTGTTCTGTATCTTCACTTTGTTAATAATTACATGAATCTATATCTGTTAGAATTTATAAACTATATACTTAAGGTTAATTTTATAAGTATATCAATTAAACTTAAAAATGTATTAAATATAAAAAATATTCAAAAATTAATATTCTTCATATCTGTATATAGTAATATCTTAGGAATTTTTAAGCTTTCAAAAATTATAATTCGTTTTGATATGTTTTTAGTATGCACATAAATATTAATTTTGTACCTGTTTTTTCATAATATTATATTATGGTATTTATTTTATTTTTGTTTATGTTTTCTTAAATAGACTGTTCAATTCGATAGGCCTCCCGCCCCCCCAAACCCAGATCTACTCCTGAAGTGCAAGAAGAGAGCAAATTGGAGAAACTGTGTAGTAAGAGATTAAATAACCTGTATTTGTCTGTTTTCCAGCGACTTCAGTCTAGCATCCTAACATCAGTCAGTGGTTGTATACAAGTTCACTGTAGCTACAGTGTGTACAGAAGGGGGAGGCAGGAAATCTCTCAGACACCATGACCCTACGGCAGAGTCCTGCAGGAAAATGTGGGATGAGAGCCAGAGGCAAGAAGGTCGAGTTTCATGAGGACAGAGTAACAGAAATGCCTTGGGAGCATCATACAGTGTCTGTTTCTTGGAGGAGCCTTCCTTGGCCATGCCACAGAAGGTGCCTCTCAAGGGCTTCAACCACAAAGCATACTTGGGAGGACATTCGAGGCTATGGTGGCAGACGGTGGAAGAATGTCCATGATGGAATTAGGGTGGAATAGGCTTTCATTTGTGATGCATGTTTCCATATTTGCTGTAGAAAGTGGTTTTTACTTTGAGTGGAAATTAACTACTTTAACAAAGATCCACTGAGAGAGTAAGATAACCCAGACAATCAAGGAAGCATAGCTGTGCTGCAGCACTTTGTTTTAATTCTTGGCTTAGATTAAGGGTGATGTGTGAAGGACAGGGATCCCAAAAGAGGAATTCTAGGAGTCTGAGAGATTCTGGAGTCCTTGGGCTTTAAGTAGGACCCGATTGCTTTTGAATTTGATTTCTCCCAGGCAGAAGCTAGCTGGATAGGATATATGTGCCATACTTATAAATATGTAAAGGAGAGAGATGGCATGTGGACTCTGAGAGTAACAACTACTGGTCACCATGCCCTGAAGGGCCTCAGGACTGGAAACAGGACAATGGTACCTCGTAGACAAAGTAGAGGAGCAGATGGACTCAACTGAGGAATAATGCCTGGGGAATCTTCGAGATATGTTAGAAGTAGGTAAATCTAGCCAGAACCTGTAGTTCCCCCTCACAGAGTGATGGTATAATCACATTGTGAATTTGGAGCACCTGATGTCACCTCCCTAAACAGAAAGGGACATGTTACCTGTAGTGAGGTATGGAGAGAGCGAAATACACAGCGCTTAACAGGTCGCAGTAAGACTGTTTGGGTCTGAATCTAATAACTCTACAACTGGTTACTTACACAACTCTGCAGATGACAATTTCTTTAAGCCTCAATTTCCTCATCTGAAACAAGAAGAAAGTAATATGAACCATCTCTCATTGATGTGTTGTGGAGATTAAATGCAACAATGTGTACAAAGTATTTTATACAATATCAGCCATGTAGTAAACACACACTTGCTATTTTTGTTCTTCTTAAGCATTGGATTTGCCACCTCCATTGGAATTTGTCTTATTCATATGTGTGCTATTATAGTCATGAGCTGCTGAATGACAGGTATACGTTCTGAGAAATGTGTCGTTAGGTGATTTTGTCGTCATGTGAACATCATAGGGTGCACTTACACAAACCTAGATGGTCTAGCCTACTGAACACCTAAGCTTATGGTACAGACTATTGCTTCTAGGTTACAAGCCTGTACAGCATGTCACTGTACAAAACAACACAAGATTAAAGCAAGCACATGAGAAAATGATGCGATCAAGAGACATGATGAACACGAGATGTATGAGGCTGCTGCGGGTGTAACAGGCACACTGTTTTACAGCAAACTTCTTGTATAAGTAGAAAGAGAACACGCTAAAAAAATGATAAAAAGTATAGTATAGTAAATACATAAACCAGTAACACATAGTTTATTATCATTATCAAGTATTATGTACTGCACCTAATTGTATGTGCTATATATTTTTTTTAAGATTGTAGGTTTTTTTTAATTGATATTTTAGAAAGAGAGGAAGGGAGAGATAGAAACATCAATGTGAGAGAGAGAGAAACATCAATTGGCTGTCTCCTACACACTGGAGATCGAGCCGTAACCCGGGCATGTGCCCCGACTGGGAATTGAACTGGGACCTCTCAGTCCATGGGACGACGCTCAGTCCACTGAGCCATACCAGCTGTGTTGTGCTATACTTTTATACGACTGGCAGTAGGTTTGTTTACAAACATGAGAGTAACATGTTGTGCTATGACATCATGATGACAATGACATCTCTAGTAAAAAGGATTTTCACCTCCATTATAATCTTATGGGACCACCATCATATATGAGGTTTGCTGCTGAATGAAATGCTCCGTGGCACATGACTGTGTAATGCTCAGCTTATGATAAGTGTCTAATGAATGGTTATCACGTGGGAATTGTCTGAAATTTAGATAGCTTGGACAGGAAGTCCACGGGGGAACCTGGATAATGGCCTTGGAACATGCATTCTACAAGCATGGTATTGGCAGTGGGTGATCTTGGAGGTCAGAGTTCATAATGTTCACTGGATGGAGTGGCTCTTTATTACAGCAGGTAGTGTGTGGTCAGTGGGAGTTCAGGGAGAATACGTCAGAATGTCAGAGAGGGAATCACCATGCTTATCCAGCAGAATGTCTAGGGCTCAAATGTCTCCAGCCACTGGGTCAGATGTGATATCTAGAGACAACTATTTCTGCAGGACAGAGAGAGAGAGAAAGGGAGGAGAGAGAGAAAAGGAGAGAGATAAGAGGAGGGAGAGAGAGAGAGAGAAGAGAGGGAGGGAGAGAAGGACAGGAGGAGGAAGAGAAGACTTTCTTCTAGGTAGGACTCCCATCAGATAACCTTGAGGTTCTAGGCGTCATCAGGTTTAATGAACAATTCTGTTACCATCTTTGGTTAAATTCTAGTAAAGCCCATTTGCACATGCCTTTCATCATTTTTTCTTTTCTGGGGTACAATAGCTAAGCTGACGTCCAGATTCAACGAGCTGAATTCCTCCTTGCAGCTTCCCAGAATGTGAGCAAAGAAGAGCTCAGACAGCTCTCTCCTTCAGTAATAATCTTTGCATCCATTACATTGATATTAATTTTTAGAAAGAAGAAATAACAAACCTGTGAGATTAAATAATGATTTTCTCATTTTTTATATCCCATACTTTTTATTTTATAGTATCAATATACGTACTTGATGAAATAACTCCCTAGCAGCTTTCTCTAGGGGAATAAAATTTTTCTGACCATCTCAGGAATATAATTACCAGGAACACTACTACTAATCAACAATTATACAGGATATTGATTGTGCTCTTGTCATCCTTCATCTTGGCCGGAATATGTGAGTATTGGTGTATAAATCATATTTATCCTGTTCTCTCCGTTTGACATAAACCTCCGCAGTCAAGATTCTCACTCTGGTCCTGCAAACACAGATGCTCAAGTTTTAACTTTAACCAGCTGTATAACAAAGCAAGAAACAATAGAAGGCAAGTAAGCACTGGCCACAGAGGCAAGGCTGCCCCCTGAAAACCTGAGGCATCCAGAGTTAACCTTTTTCCTGTAAGCTGCCTCCCTCAATTACTCCTTCAAACATACCCAGGAGAGAAAGCAGTGCTCCTTTGTGAAGGCAAATGGAAACTGAGGCCCAGTGAAATTTCAAATGTAGCTGATATAGAGGGGGCAGCGTTCAGAGGGAAGTTAGAAATGAGTTATTCTTTATTGTAGCCTGTGTAATTCAGGAAACTCGTGTGTCCAACCAGTTACACTTTAGAACCACAGAGGCCTGGGTATATGGGGCTTGTATTAACATTAGCTGGGGACTTAGTAGAAGGCTCTAGCTACTTTCATCACTATCATCATTAATGTAGTCATCATTCCTCTTTCACAGAGTTGACTGAATGGCGGCTATTTGTCCATTTATTTGATTTCCACACTGGATTCAGTGGCAAAGATGGCATTCCTCACAAGCACAAAGTCATTTCACAAGAAGTGCTTATTGAACAAATAACATTCCTATGTTTGGCCCTGAATATTTTATGCACTTTTTATTTATTTTTTAAATTTTTTTATTAATTTATTTTTGTTACAGATGTTTCTCCTTTTTTCCCCATTGACACCCTCCTCCCCGACGCTCCACCCCTTCCCCAGCTTTGTTGTCCATGTCCATCAGTTATGCGTACATGCCTATAAGTTCTGTGGTTTATCTCTTCCCTCACCCCCACCCCCTTTTCTGAGGGTTGTCAGTCTGTACCCTACTTTCACATCTCTGGGTCTACCCTGTTCCCCAGACTGTTATGTTTATTATATTCCACAAATGAGTGAGATCATGTGATATTTGTCTTTCTCTGCTTGGCTTGTTTCGCTTAGGATAATACTCTCCGGGTCCCTCCATATCGTCTCAAAGGATAAGAGATCTTTCTTTCTTACAGCTGCATAGTACTTCATTGTGTATATGTACCACAGCTTTTTTCCATTCATCCACTGATGGGCACTTGGGCTGTTTCCAGATCTTAGCTATTGTAAATAGTGCTGCTATGAACATGGGGGTACATGTATTCTTTCTGGTTGGTGTTTTAGGCTTCTTAGGGTATATTCCTAGAAGTGGGAACACTGGATCAAATGGCAATTCAATTTTTAATTTTTTGAGGTAACACCATAGTGTTTTCCATAGTGGCTGCACCAGTCTGCATTCCCACCAGCAGTGTACTAGAGTCCCCTTTTCTCCACACCCTTGCCAACACTTGTTGTTTGATGATTTGTTGATGGCGGCCATTCTGACAGGTGTGAGGTGATACCTCATTGTGGTTTTAATTTGCATCTCTCTGATGATTAGTGATGTTGAGCATTTCTTCATATATCTCTTAGCCATTTGTATGTCTTTTTTGGAGAGGTGTCTATTTAGTTCCTCTGTCCATTTTTTAATTGGGTTCTTTGTCTTCCTTTTGTTGAGTTGTATGAGTACTCTATATATATTGGAGATTAACCCCTTATCTGATGTATCATTGGCAACTATGCTCTCCCATAGAGTGGGTTCCCTATCTGTTTTGATGGTTTTTTCTTTTGCTGTGCAGAAGCTTTTTAATTTGATGTAGTCCCATGTGTTCATTTTTTCCTTTGTTTCTGTTGCCTTAGGTGATGTATCAGTGAAGATTCTGCTGCGTATGATGTCCGAAATTTTGTTGCCTACATTTTCTTCTAGGATTTTTATGGATTCACGAGTCACATTTAAGTCTTTTACCCATTTTGAGCTTATTCTTGTGTATGGTGTAAGTTGATGGTCTAGTTTCATTTTTTTGCATGTAGCTGTCCAATTTTCCCAACACCATTTATTAAAGAGACTGTCTTTGCTCCATTGTATGCTCTTGCCACCTTTGTCAAATATTAACTGAGCATAATGTCTTGGGTCAATTTCTGGATTCTCTGTTCTGTTCCACTGGTCTATATGCCTGTTCTTGTGCCAGTACCAGGCTGTTTTGATTATAGTAGCTTTGTAGTATAATCTGATATCCGGTATTGTGATCCCACCTACTTTGTCCTTCTTTTTCAAGATTGCTGTGGCTATTCAGGGTCTTTTTTGGTTCCATATGAACTTATCGAGTATTTGTTCTAGTTCTGTGAAATATGTCACTGGTATTTTGATGGGTATTGCATTGAATCTATAGATTGCTTTGGGTAATATGGACATTTTAATGATGTTAATTCTTCCAATCCATGAACAAGGTATGTGCTTCCACTTTTTTATATCTTCCTCTATTTCTTTTTTCAATGTCCTGTAGTTTTCTGCAAATAGATCCTTTACTTCTTTGGTTAAGTTTATTCCTAGGTATCTTAATTTTTTTGCAGCGATGGTAAATGGGATTGTTTTTTTAGTTTCTCTTTCTGTGAGTTCATCATTGGTGTATAAGAATGCCGTTGATTTCTTGACGTTAATTTTGTATCCTGCTACTTTGCCAAATTCATTTATTAGGTCTAGTAGATTTTTGATGGAGTCTTTAGGGTTTTCTATGTATAATATCATGTCATCTGCGAATAATGACAGTTTCACTTCTTCCTTTCCAATTTGGATTCCTTTTATTTTTTCTTCACGTCTAATTGCTGTGGCTAAGACTTCCAGTACTATGTTAAATAAGAGTGGCGAAAGTGGGCATCCCTGTCTTGTTCCTGTTCTTAAGGGAAGTGTTTTTAGTTTTTGCCCATTGAGTATGATGTTGGCTGTAGGTCTTTCCTATATGGCCTTTATAATGTTGAGATATGATTCCTCTATTCCCAAATTGCTGAGCGTTTTTATCAGAAATGGGTGCTGAATTTTGTCGAATGCTTTTTCAGCGTCTATTGATATGATCATGTGGTTTTTACCTTTCATTTTGTTTATGTGGTGTATCACATTTATTGATTTGCGAATATTGAACCAGCCTTGCATCCCTGGGATGAATCCCACTTGGTCATGGTGAATAATTTTTTTGATGTATTGCTGGATCCGATTTGCTAGTATTTTGTTTAGGATTTTGGCATCTATGTTCATCAGGGATATTGGCCTGTAGTTTTCTTTCTTCATAGTGTCTTTTTCTGGTTTTGGAATTAGAATTATATTGGCCTCATAAAATGAGTTTGGAAGTCTTCCTTCTTCTTGAATTTTTAGAAATAGTTTGAGAAGAATGGGTGTTAGTTCTTCTTTGAATGTTCGGTGAAACTCCCCCGTGAGGCCGTCCAGGCCTGGACTTTTGTTTGCTGGGAGAGTCTTGATTACATCTTCAATTTCCTTAGTTGTTACTGGTCTGTTCAAGTTTTCTATCTCTTCCCGGTCCAGTTTTGGGAGACTATGTGTTTCTAGAAATTTGTCCATTTCACTTAGATTGTCGAATTTGTTGCCATATAAATGTTCATAGTGTTTTTTAACGATCCTTTGTATTTCTGTGGTGTCAGTTGTTACTTCTCCTCTTTCGTTTCTGATTTTGTGTATTTGGGTTCTCTCTCTTTGTTTCTTGGTGAGTCTAGCTAAGGGTCCATCAATCTTGTGTATCTTTTCAAAAAACCAGCTCTTTGTTTCATTGATCCTTTGAATTGTTTTTCTGGTCTCTATGTCATTTATTTCTGCTCTGATCTTTACTATTTCCTTCCTTCTACTTGCTCTGGGGTTTTCCTTTTGTTTGCTTTCTAGTTCTTCAAGTTGTGAGGTTAGAAAGTCTGTTAGAATTTTTTCTTGTTTCTTGAGGTAGGCCTGTAGTGCTATGAACTTCCCTCTCAGAACTGCTTTCGCTGCATCCCATAGATTTTGTGTTGTTGTGTGTTCATTTTCATTGGTTTCCAGAAAGTTTTTAATTTCTTCCTTGATCTCCTCGGTAACCCATTCATTGTTTAATAACATGCTATTTAGCCTCCATGTATTCAAATGTCTTTGCATGTTCTTGTTGCAATTGATTTCTAGTTTCATGCCATTGTGGTCTGAGAGGATGCTTGATATGATTTCAATCTTCTTGAACTTGTAGAGACTTCGTTTGTGTCCCAACATGTGGTCTATCTTTGAGAATGTCCCATGTGCGCTTGAGAAGAATGTGAATTCTGTAGTTTTGGGGTGTAATTCTCTGTATATATCTATTAAATCCATTTGGTCTAGTGCTTCATTTAGAGTCTCTGTTTCCTTGTTAAATTTTGTCTAGAGGATCTGTCCAGTGATGTCAGCAGGGTGTTGAAGTCCCCTGCTATGATTGTATTGCTGTCAATTTCTCCTTTGAAGTCCTCTAGAAGATTTTTAATGTATTTTGGTGCTCCTATATTGGGTGCATATATATTTACCAAGGTTATATCTTCCTGTTGGATAGATCCTTTCAATATCATGTAGTGGCCTTCTTTGTCTCTAGTTATGGCCTTCTTTTTGAAATCTATTTCATCAGATATGAGTATTGCTACCCCTGCTTTTTTTTTCCTTTCTGTTTGCTTGGAAGATTTTTTTCCATCCCTTCACTTTCAGCCTATGTGAGTCTTTTGTTGTGAGGTGGGTCTCTTGTAAACAACATATATATGGGTCATGCTTTCTTATCCAATCCGCTACTCTGTGTCTTTTGACGGGGTGTTTAGTCCATTTACATTTAAGGTGATTACTGATATGTACTTATTTATTGCCATTTTTGTTTAGTGTGTTTCTATTTTCCTTTCTATTTCTTCTACTAATTACAGCAGTCCTTTTAACATTTCTTGCAGTGCTGATTTGATGCTAATGTATTCCCTTAGCCTTTTTTTGTCTGGGAAGCTCTTTATTTGACCTTCTATTTTGAATGATAGCCTTGCTGGGTAGAGTAGTCTTGGGTTCAGATCCTTGTTTTTCATGACCTTGATTATTTCATGCCATTCCCTTCTGGCCTGTAGTGTCTCTATTGAGAAGTCAGCTGATAGCCTTATGGGGGTTCCTTTGTAGGTAACCTGTTGCTTATCTCTTGCTGCCTTTAGGATTCTCTCTTTGTCTTTAATTTTTGGCATTTTAATTACTATGTGTCTTGGTGTGGACCTGTTTGGGTTCTTCTTACTTGGGACTCTCTGTACTTCTTGAACTTGAATACCTTCTTCCTTCACCAAATTAGGGAAATTTTCTGTCACTATTTCTTCAAATATATTCTCTAACCCTTTCTCATTTTCTTCTTCTTCAGCGACTCCTATGATGCGAATATTATTACGTTTCCAGTTGTCCCACAGTTCTCTTAAGCTGTCTTCCTGTTTTTTCATTGTTTTTTCTTTTTGGTTTTCTGATTGGTTGATTTTTTCTAACCTGTCTTCTAATTCACTGATCCGGTCCTCAGCTTCTTCTACTCTGCTGTTTAGTCCTTCCAATGTGTTCTTCATTTCTGCTATGTCATTCTTCATTTCCAATTGGTTTATTTTCAATATTTCTATGTCTTTGCTCATGGTGTTGATGTCCTTACACATGTTGTTGAGCTTCCTCAAGATCATGGCTCTGAATTCTAGTTCTGTTAACTTGTTTAACTCCATTTCATTTATCTCATCTTCGGTGGAGGTCTCTTGTTCTTTCATTTGGTATCTGTTTCTTTGTTTTACCATTTTGGCTATCTCAGTGGGTTTTGGAGCCTGCCAAATTTTCCCTGTGGATGTTGGTGTTCTGCTGTTTGTGGCTCCCTGTACAGGGTTTGGATGAGTGTGGGAGGACCCACATTATACACCACTGTCCAGTCTTACTTTCCAGGGTATATTTGCAAGCCCAGAAAAGGTTCAGTTATCCTCTAGCTTTTTGCCTAGAGACTATTAGTCCCGGTTACTTGAAGAGCCTTGGGTTCTCAGTTGAATCTCTTTTATGCACTTTTTAAAATTTAACAGGGATTTACAAACTAACAAACTTTAAAGTCAAAATTTTTATCTAGCCACACTGAGGCATTTAGTTTTGCTAAGCAAGACTGGAATTGGGGATGAGTGAGTAACTAAATACCCAGTTCTAGGTAGAAATGAAGAAAGATACTTTTGGAAACTTGAGGCCACATACAAGGCCAAGCAAGTTAGGGGATATTGGCTCCACCTGGCCACAGGTCTGATGGCAAGTTAAGCACACTGGTGGTTACAGTCATTGTATGAAATGGTCTCAGAGACTGTATCTGACTTTTAACTTGGAAACATCAACAGAACTAAGAGGTAACTGAATGGAGGAAATCTCTAGGAGCATACGTCAGACTCTCTAATATCCATTGGAAGAAAAATGTACACAATATAATATCTGGTACTCAAAGAGAGTGAGCACAATTCTATTTGGAGTACTTGGGAAGTAACTGGAGTTAGCAGAGTTAGGGGCTGGGATCCTCTTGCAAAAGTGTTACTTGCATAAGGCCACAAGGATGCTATGTGAGCACCTTGCTTCTTCATCCTTGATGTAATCCTGGGTGTCCCAGCTGGTGTTGTCTGAAAATTTTGGAGGGGTGTATCAAGTGGCTTCGTCCTCTGCATCAAAGACATCTGATTTGTCTGTCTTCATCTTCTCCCCACTTGTCTATACTCAGTTCACTGTGTTTGGTTTCCTCAGGCAAACATGTCCTTAAATATCTTTACCTAATTATCCTACTTGTACTCCAAAAGCAACCACAAGGCTGCTCCCTGGGAAGTCATGTTTATTTGATTAATTCCTGAAATGTTCTCTTTATCATGAATTTCTTTTTTGATCTGATTTTTCTAGTCTGCTCGTCATGAACGTGAACCATCCACACTAGTCCTTTCACAGACTTTGCAAGTTTATTTAAGCGCGCGCACACACACACACACACACACACACACACACACACTTCACTAGGTTTTTCTTCTCTTTCTGATTTGTCTTCTGCCTGAGTTTCTCCGTTAACACTTCATGCTGCCCTCAGATCTGGCAGTTCTACCAGCTGTCCTTGGATGTAACATGTCCCCTTTTATAGAGCCGTCCAGCCTCCTGCAGAGTTCATCCCTGCTTACTGGTCTACCACAGTGAGGAGTCAGTCCAATCAGAGAGTATTACCAGAACCACAGTGCTCCCCAGCACCACACAGTGCTTGACTTCATATATTCCCTCTCAACAGAATTCCAGATGCTGTGCCCACACCTTATGCTTTGACATCTCTCTTCTCAGACAGTGTCGGCACTCACTCTGATTGTTTACACCAAGCCAATTTTCCCAGCATCATACTCTCTTGCTGCTGTCAGACTCCACGGGACCAAACTTACTCAAGGTGCAACTGCCCCACCCCAAACATTTGTTTGAAAAAAAGTGAATTTATATTTCACTTACTTAATCCTTTAAAAATTAGCCTTATAAGCAATTAGTGGTCCTTCTTGACCACGAATTTAAGCTCCATATTTCCTTTGTTCACTCTGAAGCCTATCATGCTTCTTTTCTTTTCCTTTGTTTTCTTATAATGCATAATCTACATTGCAAATTTAGCAATTGCTACTGATGGTAGTTTTTAGTGCAATGCTTTAAATGATCTCTTTAAATTTTTCTTCCTCTAGGCAAGTGGTAGAATTGCACTTCCATACACCCTTTAAGTTTGGACATGTCCATTTGACTGTTTTTCTGGCCAATGAAACTTTAAGAGTCAGTACACATTCATCTTGCTCCTTGATGTTACTTTGGGAATTGTGCATAGAAATGAAGCCTTCCTCAGCTGACCTTCTGGTTGCGTATGTTAAGAATGGAGTCACCTAACTGACTCATGGTGGGCAAATAACATGAGTAACAAATAAACTGTAATGTTTCTTGTATCTGGGATTTTGAGGTGATTTGTCATCTTTGCATAACCAAGTCCAGCTTGGCTGATATACTCTCTAAGACCTGGGCATCCTAGGTTACATTGTAGATAGGATTGTAGCACTTAGAAGAAAGAATCTCTCTCTGTTTTATATCTTTTAGATATTTGAAAGAGGGCTGGAGATATGTAGGCAATAATTCATTTGTTCAATGTGAATTGATTAAATATGCATCGCTGTTTTATCTCTGTGGCTGTGATTTTCTTTTCTTTAAGGAAGAAAATTGGGTGATGGGAGTGCTCACTGAATGTAGTCAAGGTCACTTGGCATAGAAAAATTGGCCAAAATGCCTAGACCATACATATTTATTAAGCACTGGTGAATCAATAGTAAACAATATAGCCCATACATCTCACTTATAGGACTTATGGTTTCTTGGCAAAGTCAGACAAATAATAAGCAATCATAATGCATTGTCGTAAATGACAAAATGGGAAACTATAGGGTCCAATGGAAGCACAGAGGAGAGATATTTTGGTAGGTAGGAAAGGATCATGGAAGTGTTTTAAGAAAATGTAAGCACAAAGCTGAACTTTGATATCTGAGAAGCCAGCTAGATAAAGAGTAACTAGTGGGTAAATGAGGGCAAGCTTTAGGAAGTAGGTTCCAGTAAGAAAAAAAAGAAACAGTATTTGCAAAAGTTTAATGGTATAAGAGTTTGTAGCAGTTCAGAGAGACATCAGATTTTACCATTATGCCTAGTATAGTGCTTAATTAATGACTTGAGATATAAACTGTAGTCCTTAAAATGTATTTTCTTTGGCTTGTTGAACTGTAAACCACCTTGAGTTGGGACATATGTACATTAATAGAATACATAGGTCTAAAGTAACCCTGTGAGAAGAACTCTTCCAACACTTACCATCTGGGAACACACACGCGCGTGCACACACACACACAGCAGTCTATTTTTTGTTCCTCACAATTTATTTTATGTCACTCCCTGATAATTTCTCTATATGAAGAAATGAACCCAGTGAAATTATATATGTATTTGGTCATGATTCATTCAAACAATGTTTAGACTATCTAAATATCTATTTTATAGAGGACCTTGATCCAATTCTCAATGTTTTAAAATGATTTTTTAAAGTGGTAAAACATAAAACAAAGAAACGTAAGTGTGATTTTAAAAAAGCATCCAAATACACTCGTGAGTCCTACAATTAGCCTTATGTATGATTACACAGTTATCTTAAATAGCACAATAAGGTTCAGATACTCACACATTGTGAAGAATGAATGAATGCTCAATTAGGAACATGTTTAAGTGAAATTCATAGACCTAAACTTATTGTTCATTTTGACAGCATTTTCCCAATTTTTGTTCACTCCGAAAGTGTTTTTTCCCCTTTTAATTGGCAGGAAGTAACAGGCAGGGCTCTGCCAAAGGAGATCTTAGAGGGAAATCACCTAAGAACTCTAAACTGAGTGCCAGGGCGGACTGGTGTTCACTCTAGCGGGTTTCCAAGTTCCGAACATTGGGATTTGAATACACATGGAGGGCCACTCTGGACTTGAAGTAATGCTGGCTGTGAGCCGGTCAACACGCAGGTCACACACAGATTCTTTGTGGTGGTGGAAAAGTTGGGGATCAGCTCACGGGGGAGTCCTGTGGAAGGAGTGCAATAGGTTTTACTTTTTAAGCAGTAACCCATTAAAAATGAAAACGAGAAGAGGCCTTTGATCTGTGCTTGGAGCCCTAGAGAACCAAAACCAAAAATGGAATTAGAATTCCACACTTTGAAGGTTTGTGACCAAACTCGTAATCCACAGCCGTGCTTCTCATTCCCTTACTCAGTCCATGTTTTTAGAGATCTGGAATCAGTTTCCTTCATGTCATGACAAGTTTCACATTAACCTACTCAAGTCTCCACATTAAATCAGATACATAAAAATGAAAACTTACGCATGGACATTAATTCCTTTTGTAACTTGTGAAAAGAGGAAAGAACCAGAGGTTGAAAACTTTCAAATTTACACCCAAGTTACAAAAATGTTGAACTGTATTTTTCCTTCATGGTTTTTCTATTTTAAGAATTAAAATGAACTGTGTAATATTTCCATACACATAAATACCAGAAACTATCCATAAAAGAAAAATAATTTTTATTATTCAGGAAGGTATTTCCTTGATGGGTTTGTGTCCATCAATGAACTATATCTTGTTTCAAAGCATGCAGACATGTAGGACTGCTTCTAGAATCTCAGCAGGCTCTTACAGTGGATTCTATCACCCCGATAAGAAGGGGAGGAGCAGGGAAGAAAATGTGAGCTGCATGACCTCTGGTGAGTTTTCTAACCACACCTCCCCTCTCAGTTCACTTAGCTGCAACATGGGGGTGAAAATAAGCCCATTTCATTAAGTTTTTGTTACAACTAAATGAAACAATGCTTGTCAAACACTTAAAACCCAGCTTCGTAGTTAACAAGTGATCAATAAATGAGTTGCTGGTGGTGTTTATACGATTGTTGTTGTTGACATTACACAGTAACTAAAGTTGATAACCTTCTGCTCTCAGAAAAAATGAAAAACTACAGCATCACAACTAGACCTGAGACCCTAGATGGCTGCCATTAGGTAAGAGTGGAAGGGAGGGGTAAACATTATATCAAAAAGGGTCTGGTGTCCTGGCCTGTTTGGCTCAGCGGTTAGAGCGTTGGCCTGTGGACCAGAGAGTCCCGGGTTCGGTTCCCGCTCAGGGCACGTACCTCAGTTGCAGTTTGTCCCCGGCCTCTGTTGGGTTGCGTGGATGGCAACCAGTCGATGTGTCTCTCTCACATCGATGTTTTTCTCTCTCTCTCTTCCTCCCTCTCTCCCTACCGCTCTATCTGAAATGCAAAAATGTCCTCGGGTGAGGATTAAAAAAAAGGATATATTGATCACATGAATAAGAACATGCCTGCCAAGATGTGGAAAGGGAACAAGAGAATGTTTGCTTAGATTTATGATGATCAGCATGAACAGAGCTAGTATGGCCTTCTTACAACAGAATGCTGTGTCCTTTTATAGAAAATTGTATCATCGAATCTTGGATTCAGACCAGTGGCTTCATCTTTAACAATAAAACACACACACACAGCAAAAACAAAACAAAAATTGAACCACATAGCGATAGTGGTAAGATGATCATTGTAATTCAACCAAAACTAAGTTCTTAAACAGCACAGTTATTCTAAAGGGACCACACCATTCCAGAGGATGACTCAAGTCTTGAAGAGGCAGCATGAAAATAAGGCTAGGTCTGCTCCTGAGAATATTCTGGCTTTCTTTCTCTGAAAATCACAACTGCTTCTTGGCGGTGGAAACTGTGTATCTCAAAGTCACCAGTGAACCGGGTTTGCATGTGTTTTCATTTTTAAAAATTAAAAAAAATATATATATATAAAAACCTGAGCAAACCTTTCCCTGTGCACTAAGCCTTCTTGACCTTTATTGAAATAACAAAACAGTCACTCAAAGGACATGGGGATGAATTAAAGGTAACTTTCTATTTGCCAACATTCAAGGGGGCATAGCTTGCCTGCTTTCCTCAGAGGGCTGTTCTGAGAGAATGTTTGCAAAACAGTCCTCTCAGGAGGGTTGCGGAAATACAATTTTTTAAAATCTAAATGTCTGGATATAAAAAAATTTGATATGTTAACATAGAAAAATTGCATTAGCAGACTTAAGACTGCCTTGAAGAAACAATACCAAAAAATGTATGGGGAAAACCATTTAGATTCTTGAGTTTTAGGTCTCAGGATGGGTGAGTGACTTCAAGTAGCAGTGTGGACCTCAGCAAGCCAGCTACAGGTATCAATGTGTTTTGTTGTTAGTGTTGCTGGTGGTGGGTCGTATTGTTTTATTTTTGTTTTCACTTCAGAATTGTACATAAGATATATCAGGTTCTGGGAGAAAGGGGATTGGCAAATCCTAAGAAATCCTTGAAATAGCATCCAATTTATCCTTCTCTTTTCTGTGCCTAGGTCACATGTAACAACTGTAATAGTTTCTGAACTGATCTGCTCTGGCCAATGCCTTCTTCAATCTATCTAATATAGTTATTCCATGTTTATCTTTATCGTTTTCTTATTTATAAAACATGAATTATCTACCATTGCCACAAAATCAGGTATACAAGTTGGTTTGATATTCAAGGGTCATAAAACATGGTGCCATTCTCACTTTCCATGTGACCTTTTATATTTTTTCTACATACAATTTCTTTTCCAGAAAAAGTGGGTTACTTTCCATTCTTTAAATATTACTCACAGTTTTTTTCCTTTGATGACATGGGTCCTTCTTCCCTGGAGCTCTTATTATACTGCCCTGCACGAAATACTGGCACCATACATACCACACACACACACACACACACACACACACACACACACACACCACTCCAATCGAGTCAACTTTGGGAAGGTGTCCAGGTTGAGAACTCACTGATTTCACTGTTTCAGAGGCAGTATTTTGTCTTAGTGTTAAGAGTTGTTCTGGCAGCTGTGCCAAGATTTGGAGGTACACCACTTCTACTTACTTAACACTCCTTTTGGGAATCTGCTAAGTACATGACTTTGACATGAGACATTTGACCTAACATTACATTATGTTTCATCCTTGGAGTTATCATCAATAAATCACATAGTGAATGAACACTATATATGTAAAACTATTCACTGCCACAAACATGGGGAGAAAACCCTCTTGATGTTCAGGACTGAGTGGGAGATAAGAACTTCACTATGTTACTTAAAGAGAAATTCTAAAGTTGGCCACATAAGTATCTTGTCATCCATTATTTTAGCAAGATAGCAGAGAGCAGGAGAAGCCCAGACCTTTACCCGCTCATTTCTAAAAGAACAGATTTCAACTACACTTCAACATTTCTCCCAACAGAACGACTGGTCTGATTCTAGAAAGCTGGAGGTCATGTATTAGTGGCCAATTATAAGAAATATGATTAATTTCTAAAACTCCATATTAGAATGTCACCTAATTCTTACTTTTATTTTATTGTTATTTATTTTTCTCTAAGCATTCAAGGAAGAATTAAATAAGGCTGGGTGGAAATGATAAATTTGTATCAATAAATCTAAATTCCAGTGATACATTTGCCACTGCTTTATTTATAAGCTTATAGTAGATTTTTATTCCACATGTACATGTCTTTACACTTATAAAGAAGAGTAGTAATAATTATCATACAAGGTTATAGTAAATCTAAATTGAGATATTTGACTTGATATATGGATATATCATGCACTATCATTGGTTACATCATTCTTAGACTTACTCCCTTTACTAAAAATTATATGTTATAAAAATCTAAAGATATCTTCAGTAATCATAAGATGTATTATCCTATAGACTATAAAAACCCAAAATAAACATCTGTGTATTTCTGTGTGATACAAATAAATAAATCATGACATTTTTTTTCTCTGTTCCTTTTGACTTGCTTGCAAATAGAATGACTTCCTACTTTTCAGTAATGGAACAAATGCAAGAAATTGTCCCTCAGATGTTCATACTGAGACTATGCTGGGCTATGCAGATTCAATGTCTTGGTAAATTTATGGAGTTATCATAATTGCTAAAATAAATTGTGTCTCTCTTTTATAGGGAAGACTCAAGACTAGTCTGGGAATGTGCCATTTTAACCATAATAATGCCTACTAGCCAACCAATCTTTATAGATCAAGGCTTTCCTAATGAGAATAAGACACCATGCTTAAAATAAGCCAAATTCATGGTTCTTTGTGGAAAATTAAATAATTTTCAGTCAATTTAAATGAAAAGAAACATTTCATAAAGTTATAGAGAGTCACATGGAACCCAAGAAGAGGAATTTGACTTAGCATTAAGAACAGCTAGAAAGAAACTCACAATCCAAATAAATTTTCTTTCAACTTTTTCTCTGTATTTCATTCTTTCCTGCAGACTGATTACTTATATTTCTCTAACTTAAAAGAAGTGTAAGCAAATCCACCAAAAACTCTCAGAGTATGAAGTAGAGCCTTTGTCTCTGTTCACGGATGTCCCAAAACTTTCTTGAGTCAAAGATCAAACATTTGTGTCAGGCAATGTCCAGCATGCATAATGGGCTCACCCAACAATCAGTTCACTGATTCCAGAAAACAGAATTAGTGAAGCACATGGCAGCTCCTGGTGAAACTACTTGGATAATTTGGACAACGAAAATTCCCGGAAAGAAAGGGTAAAAATGTTTATTACAAAGTCCCAATGAAGAAATCTTCCCTGATTTATTTTTCCTAATGTAATTCTCCTTTGGATACCTCATAGTTTTCATTTCTGTGACTCAGACATATTAGTATTTGATTACACATGATCATATATTGTTCTTTATTGTACAGATACATATCTTGTTTCCAAACCAAGTTACAAATGCTTTGGTGTAAGACCATGTCATATCTGTGTTGTGTGTTGCAGAAGGTCGAGCATGGTACTGCATATGTAATAGTCGCTTTATAATAATACTTTACCAAGATTGTTTTGCATGGGTAACTATGAACACATGTTTAGTTTAATCACAAATAGCTTAACTGAGTTTATTTTTCTGTATCTATCTTTTTTTTTTTTTTTTTTTAACTCACGAAAGGTCAGGTAGTCAGATCAATAGAACCAATCATTCATGTTGAAGCCAGTTCTAACCCTTTTCAATGATATTTATTTTTTCAGTTACTGTTTCATATGTGTATGAAGGGCACAAGGGAGGGCAGGGGTCTAAGATAGCCGCAGGGGAAAGATTGGCAGCAGGAAGGAATGGACTGAGGTAGTTAGGCAAATTATATGACATACCAATCTCAAAGGAGAAGAGGGCTAGTAAAGGCAGGGTAGACTAACACTCATTGTGAATTATATTACATTCATATCTTTTAAACACTTATTTACAACCCAGATGGGTTTTTGAAAAATCTTGATCAAAATATTCACTTAATTTAGAATTTCCCAGACTATAAGTTTCTAAATATTAGGTTATAAGTATTTTATAAAATTATATCTCTATCTGTACATGTATTGATTAATATAGTAGCTAAAGTATATATATGCACGTTTTTAGTTAAAATATTTAGAAGTGAATGTATATCAACATTTTATTAAGACTTTTTTCAACAATCAGAATACTCTATTTTCCTCAAAATCACTTACAGACATTTCTACTTACTACTTTTAGCAAACACATTTCTCTGGCAGAGAGAAATATAGAAGTTATTAATTTTGCTGTTAGCATTAAGATCAATATTATTGCTGATTACAGTCATTTCAGTGTCATTATTTCCAGGAAATCTTGGAATACGAAGCTGAGACTAGCCACTTTACAAAATGGTATCTCCTGCCCGGCCAGTGTGGCTCAGTGGTTGAGCATCGACCCATGCACCAAAAGGTCACCAGTTAGATTCTGGCAGTCAGGGCACATGCCCAGGTTGTGGGCCAGATCCCCAGTTGGGGGCATGCAGGAGGTGGCTAGTCAATGTTCTCTCTCATCGATGTTTCTATCTCTCTTTCCCTTTCCCTTTCTCTCTCTCTAAAAGCAATAAAGGAAAAAAAAATTTAAATGGTATCTCCTATCAAATGTTCCATGTCTGTTTTTGTGAGTTACCACCCATTGCTACGTATTTGGTATTTAAAGAAACATGTGCTTCTGATTTAATTACATAGTTCTAACACATTCATTTTGAAATTTAATTTTTTCTCTGTGCCCAGGAATACTTTTTGATATGGCTAATACAGGGATAGTGACAAATTTATGCTTTCTAAAGGATCAGACTCTGTTTCAGGAACCATTAAAAAATATCTTTATTATAACAATACCAGAAGTTGAGAAGAATGCGAGTCTCGTACAAAGTTTTAGAAATGTTTCTCCTACCAACTACAGTTTTCACTTTCTAGAATAAATTACAGCCAATGTCCTCTTATGTGAAGGTTTTTGTTGGCAAACAGATGAGTGGGACTTGGGAACTCAGGTCTAGCCTATTTAAATCAGAAGGAGCATTAGCGCAAATATTCTTAAGTAAGCATTCACTGCCTAATCAAACGAAATTGGCTTGCTCAATGTTCAGTAGCATGTCTTTTCAAATCCTGGCTCAGGCTCTTGACTAATGTGGGCTACTCACTCAGATCCCATTGGGGCTGCAGAAATCTCCTATTTCCTTTCATTTTCGGGTGTGCAGCTGCATTTCTAAGCCATGACTACATTGTTAAATGAATCATTGATTTGGAAAATCTAAAGTGACCTTCAGCTTGTTCTCAAGCTCTACCTCAAGACAAGAGAGGCAAAATCAGCAAAATATTGGAAAGAGGTAGTTTTTCTAAAGGTATTTGTGGCAGGTAGAAGGCTAGAGACCACTCTATACGTGTGTAAGTGTGCGTGTGTATGTGAGAGATTCTATTCGATGTTCAGAAGTGGCATTATTCATAATAATCTGTGTTTTGAGAATGGCTCAACAGATAAAGGTGTCTTCTTATGGGACAGAGGCAAACCCTGGCCTTGGCTTCTCAGCTGCTCCTTTAAATATGCTACTCAGAGAAACTGAATTTCTTCATTAAGGTGATTTGGACCAGTTCTGGGTACTTACCTAGTCAGCGCAATGATAGTTTTTCTGAACAGTCTAAACTACAAAGAGGTACGTGACTAGAAATTCTACTTTCATTATTTTTCTTTAACTTCACCTTTAATTTTCCGTTATGGTTATGGGGAATGTTTTGTCAACAACTGTAGACATACACCCAGCCCCATGGAGCAGTACAGCATTTTTTCAACATTGACTTGCTCCTCTTCATGATGGCTGACCTAGTTAGACATATCAATATTCAATGAGACATATAGATTACCCTGATGGAACTGCTCAATGAAGTTCATGTAAGGTCAGTAGGAGATGCAGGTATCATATCCACTGAGTCTCTAATTGGTCTCATGCCAGAAGTGTCGTTTATCAATATAGTCCAGTTAACCTCACTCGCCTATTCCCTGAATCCTTTTTCCCTTAGGAGCTAAGTGTTTCCAAAGGTTTCTCTAGCTGAAGCAGGTATTGGAAAAAGAATTGATAAAAAAAATCAACCCTTAGGTATAAATGACTGACAAGTCTCAACTGCTTTAAAACAGAAAGTCCCTGCATTTTACTGTGCTTGAAGGTTTCTACTACTATTGGAGCCACAGTTCAGGTTCCCTAAGAGATGACCTAAAATAAAATAAGTTAGGTCCTTTCTTAAAATGCATGTTTTTTTGTCTTTGACAAAATTTGAATGACTCATGTGAGGAGAGTTAGGATATATCAGAGGCAGGAAAAAAGTTTGTCAGTGTGATTTGATTTTGGAAGTTTAATGAATTTAATGAATTTCCTAAGAAGGGTAGTTCATTTATTATTAACTCCATTGTGGAGCTAAGGAAGCAGAGGCTCGGAAAGGCCTAGTAGCAGACCAGAGAGCAGCCTTCTGACCTGTAGCTTCGGTCACGTTCCTGATCCAGAAGCTGGCCAGGCATTCTTATCTGTTGTGAGGCACCAGGTTCCTTTCATAAACTTCCAAAATCAAATCACACTGACAAACTTTTTTCCTGCCTCGGATATATCCTAACTCTCTTCGCATGATGAGTGATTTTTATTCTCTCTCATCCCATTCTTAATGTTCAGGTGGGGGAACGTGATGACTATAAAAGGCAAGCAATCAATATCTGGGGTTAGACAAAGCTCTGTAAGCCAATCTGCAAGCCAGAGCCAAGCTCCTTGTGTCCTTAACTGTAACCTTGGCACATGAAAAGCGACTTCCATTCCATTTTACCAACGTTTCGGTCAAAGATCAATTGCCATTGTAATTATATCATATATCACAGGACGGGGAATCAGTGAGAGGGCAGGCCCTCTAAACTAATACATATCATTAGCATTTAAAGAACATGAAAAACAAATTGAACATTAGTCCTTATGTAACTCTTTTTTCTAGAGCAAATAATTTTCCAAATTAAAATGAATAAATTAATGAAATTGCCACATGCCTGGTAATGTCGTCAAGCCCTCAGCAAAGTTTAGCTCATTGTACTTCTCTGTCTGATCATTATAACATCTAATCAAGGGGAGCTTAAATACTTCAGTGAGCTCTCAAAATAAATTTGATCAGCGCAGCTCAGGTCTCGTGGATTCCTAGGGTTACTGACTAGGTGAAACATGTTTTTGTTTTAATCCCCGTCTCAGCTCAAAGAGGATTAATGCCCATAATTCTCCTATCCCCATTTAATTGAGAAATGAAGTTTGAAGAGGCACCTCCTGGAACACTCCACTTTGAAGTATGACCTATTCACTGTCTACACAATAAATCTTCCTCTGCTCACACACACTTACACACACCCTTCATGTCCCAAAGAAGGAGAAAAGAAAGGCATTGTGTGTATATGTGAATGTGCATATTTGTGTGTGTCTATTCCAAAACATCCAACATTGTTGTTTTCCCTTTTCCATCGTAGAATTATCCTAATGAAGGCATTCTCTGGGGACCTCAAACAGTGTCCCAAAGAGCTGTGACCTTACCTTTTCCTGACACTTTAATATCCCCATTGGTGAAAATATCCCTTTTATTAGTACAATGTAATTCTTGCATTCATGTTGCATAACTGGGAGTTTTACTCTTGCTTTTCCACACCCATAGCGGTAAAATGTCTGAAGGAAAGAAAGAAGGCAGACACTATACCCTGGAACTATTTTCTGAGCAGCTGGACAGGCACCAGTAGGAAAGGACCAACATTCTGAATACTGACCCGTCCTTGTGTCCTTCGACAGACCCAGTGCTAAGATCTAATATAGAAAGGGCACAGACAAGCCCAGGAAGACTTAATGTCAGTCTCACTTTTTCCATCCAAGTTGATGTGAGGGTTTAATGAGGCAATACCTGTGAAGTGCTTAGCATAGGGCTGAGTACACAGTAAGGCGTCAGCAAATGCTGGCTGCTGTCATTTATATAAATAAACATCTTGCACCTAAAAAAAATCTTACACCTAAGTCTTAATGCTTCAGAAGGACTATATCTGACACTCAGTGTCTTTTCTAACCTCACCTTGGAAGGGGCATACCACCACTTTATCAACCACAACCTATTGGTCATACAGACCAAACCTAGTCTAATGTGGATGGAACTACACAAGGTCATGAACACTAGGAAGCAGGGGCCTTTGGAGGCCATCTTGGAAGCTGACTACCACACTACCTAAAGGCTGTGGAAACTTTTACCAGCCTGCTTTTATTTACATTTTAACCTTCAAGGATCAGGTTTGTGGGACTTCAGTAAATAATTATATACCCAGAAAAAAACAATATTTAAAAATTGAATATCTACTATCAATTTACAGATGTTTTTATGAGATATCTCACTTGAACTTTAAAATAACCTTTTAAAATAGCCAACAGAGTAGATACTACTGTAATAATTTCACAGATAAGGAAACTGAAGATCAGAGAGATGTAATGATTGACCCAAGATATCAACTAGATATCCTCCTAAAATTCTCGTGGCATTTCTTCTGCTAGGCTAAGCTGCCTTGTATATTTGTTAAGTGCCTAGCTGCTTATGTGCTGGACAGAGGGTTTGCAATAAATCACAAGTGTGTGATTTTTGTCTTAGGGGTATTTTCTGTACTTTCTAAAAAAAAAAAAAAATCACTAGATTTCAGCAACTGATATCTGCTTCTTTTCTTTCCCATTATTTGTCACACACAAATGTGCACACACACACCCATGCATATATACTTATAGACACACATGCAAGCACTGCTGTTTCTGATCTGTTCTATTAATCGTAAACTAAATTTCTTTCAGAAAATGCTAGGGGTCATTGTGTCACAGAAAAATCTCCTTTCCATGCAGTTAATATATATAAAAACTTTAACCTTGGCCTGGTAGCTCAGTTGCTTGGAGCATTGTCCCATACACTAAAAAAGGGTTGTGGGTTCAATTCCCAGTCAGGGCATGTACCTAAGTTGCAGTTCGATCCTTGGTAGGGGCACATATAGGAGGCAACCAGTAGATGTTTCTCTCTCACATCAATGTTTCTCTCTCTCTCTCTAAAAATAAATTAAAAACAAACAAACATATCCTCAGGTGAGGATTAAAAAAATAACTTTATAGCTTTCCCCTCTTTATGCCAAAATAAATTGTAAAAGGTTATATGTTTAGTCTTCAGTCAGATTTTTCCTGTTTAGGGGGAGTTTTTCAGCTACTTCTATTTGAATTGGTAGCCATTTGTATGAGAAGAAAATGAATACTAATGGAAAAGCCCAGAGTGGATTTGGAAAATTATTATAAGCGTTCTGCCATAGGTTTGGGCCTTTGACAAAACATCTATTCAAGGACAGGAAATTCTCTATTTCTCTTCTGCATTTCTTTTTCTGAATAGAGCTGGATTGAATAACTAGAGCTGATAAAAGATTCAGAGCAATTGCCTTACTAAGTAATAGTGAGCCCACGTTCTAACCAATGGGACAGAAACTGGTCTTCTGTACATCTAAGTAGGCAGTCTTCCATTAACAGATTTATAGCACAGGCGTTGAGGGAGCAGACAGTTAATAAAGAGCAAGATCCCTATAATTTTCACTCTTCCTACAACATCCTCTACCTCAGCACTAATTAGGACATCTTCCCTCTAAATTCTGCATACCTGCAGATTTATTTGCACCTCCAGACATTGTGTTTGCAATACACCCCTGCCTTCTTTCTGCATATTCAAACCCTCTGACCCTCCTTGAAGACTCCTCAACTAGTAATACATAATCATTTACATCTTTGCTACTGCTTATGAATTTCAAAGTGCATTAACATAAGCTAATTCAGTGATCCTCACACAACCTTAGAAGTTTAGCCCCAAGAGTATTGTCTTACTGTTTTCATGGACAAGAAAAAGATTGGGGTGGTTCAATTAGTAAACAAGGTCATAGAGTTAAAAAAAAAAAAAAAAAAACACTGGAGTTGATGCCTCCTTTACTGAAACCTACCTACTGCTTCACCTGCATCTACAACCTGCATGAGATTTCCCTTTCTGAGTGCTTGGAGCTCTTGGAGTCTGTCACATTCTAAAGCAGGCTTTAGGTACTAACTGTCTGGTTGTGCATATAACTCATTGATGACTGAGAAACAGAAGGATCCTCCACCTTTTACATGCATCCTTATTGGTACATGCCTTCTTCCTGTGCTTACCGAAAGGTGGCATCATGGGAACAACGGAACTAACAGGAAGAATAAGTTAGACACCGTGGGTACTTCTCTCTTTCCTGCTCCCAGCTATCCTTGAAGTAGATAATAGAATCAATTGAGATCTAGAGTTATATGCTTCATTCATTCATTCACCCTTTCATTCATTCAGTTAACATAGTTCATGTACTATGTGATATTCCCTGAGTTAGGCCCTAGAAAATAGAGTTGGATGTGGCATATTCTTGGTGTCCAGGAGCTAAAACTGAGTAGGGGAACTTCCACTCTTTCTTTGAAATAAAAACAAACATAAACATCAATGTGCAAGAAAGAAAGAGATTACTCATTTCTTCCACCTGCATGTCATCATGAGTGAGCACATGACTGTGACTGAGCCAACTATGGTATAGATCCCTCTTAGAGGACACTCTGAATTTGAGTATGCAAGTTTAACAGCTAAATCATATTTCCCTTAAGCTGAGCATTATCTGTCTGAATTTACATTTGTAGCTTGGAGATTGTGAATGTTAGGCTGGCCCCCTCCCAGTTTTTCTTTTAGATTCTAACCTGAATGAAAAATAAAAATAAAATAAAAAGAACACAATATGAGGATTATCAAATACTTCAGGAAGTCTATTGTGGGTAAAGACGAGATAAAACCATGTGTTCTACTTATATCTAAATTATTTCACAAAGGATATGAAATAACTTTGAACTGCTCAGCTGTTTGACTAGTTTTTGATAAATCAGGAGTTAGAACTTTGAAATTTCCATCTGCTTTTTGCCTAGTCAACCACCATGGACAAGTAGAAATGAACCTTCCATGAGTGTATTCAATAGCCCCTCAAAACCTTGTGCCCAGCATGTTGCCTTTTAAAATACATGATCCTATGGTCAAAATTCTTGTTCTCATTCTCAGAGCTTTATGTTTTCATCACTTATTGGACTTGAATTCTGTACAGTTTTTGGTGGATATTTCACTAGATGAACAGTCACTATGAATAAAGTAATTTGGGGAATTTAGTGGTGAGCCTCCAACAAGGGCAGTAACGTGAAAACAGTAAGTAGAGATAGTCCTCAGAGGAAGTAATATGAATGGGGATGAGGCACTAGGGGTGAGAAAAAAATTACCATCCCAGATGAGGCTACAGGTGAACTGTACCTCAAAGAATAAAGAGTTTTGTACTATTGAAATTGGAATGGGAAGATATAACAAGCGAATAGAACAGCCTGAGCAGTTAAGAACCTCGACCACAATTTTCTACAATTATGCATGTTTTTGGACAATATTAATATTGATTCTCTGTTCCATATACGTAGTATATTCATAAGATTTTTCATTTTGTACTGAATGTATTTTGTAATACAAGAGTCTTTAACACAATTTGAGAACAAAGTGGAGACAGACTCATGGATCCAGAGAAGACTGACAGCTTTCAGAGGGAAGGGATTTGGGGGCTGAGTAAGAAGGGTGAGGGGATTAAGCAAAGAAAAAAAAAAAGACTCATGGACACAGACTACAGTATGATGATTGCCAAAGAGAAGGGGAGGTGGAGGAGGTAAAAGAGGGTAAGGGGGGTATAAATGGTGATGGAAGGAGACTTGACTTGGGGTGGTGGACACAGTACAGTGTACAGAAGATGTATTGTAGAATTGTATACCTGAAACCTGTGTAATTTTATTATCTAATGTCACCCCAAAATTGAATAAAAAATAAAATACTTGATATCTTTCACAAAATGATATTCTATACTAAAATTCCAGAGTTAAAATCAAGGCCCATAGATATATTTTTTATCACAGTGTAATACAATACTGCTTTATTGGTAAATTCTCATATTTCCTGAAAATCTCATCATCTCATGGTGTCATATCAAAACTGCCTTCATAAAATTAGGATGATTCCAGAAAGCTTGAAAATAGAGAGCACTTATTCCCATGATATATGATCTTCCTGGACCTCTACTTCATAAACTCCTAACTTCCTTTCAAATCATATAGAAAGGCTGATTTTTCCTTCTTTGTACACAACATTCATTTTTCCCCTCTCTCTGGGCTATTATTTATTATTTAACTTGGTTACTGTATTATTTAAAGAAAAAAAGTAGTTTGCAATATTGCCTTATGGGAGATGCTGTAGAGGGTAAAGCGATATTGATTGCATTGTAGCTATTAACTACTGTTCTGAAAACGAGGAAGGAGTGTGAGATAGTGAATCAGGGCACGAATTATCTTCACACTTCTACAAGCTATAAAGAAAATAAAATTAGCAAACCACCTTCCAAATAATCAAAAACTTTATAATTTCTTCTTCAGGATTCATAAAACCAGCTTTAAAGTTAAAGATAATGGGTGAAATAACAGAAATGAAAATGGCCCTCAAGGAACAAAGAATTTACCATATTTTTAGAGGGTATGCAAAGAATAATCAAGCTGTTGTCATTTAGCTGCAGTCCACATTTTCAACAGTAACTACTAAGACCGTCACACAAATACACTGTCCAGTTAGACTGTCTGGAATTCTTCATATATCTTATCCTGGTTCTTGCTGAAGATATTTTCTCTCCTAAAATGTTCAGATTTAATAAATCTAAATTTTCACATACTTCCATTTGATGATATTCCTTCATTAATACAGTTGGATCTCTGTTCTTGTTGTGAATGCAGATATTGGCAGAATACTATTACAAGTGAGGATTAACCAAACAAATAGAGATTCTGTACATTAGGTTTCACAGAGGGAAATATTCCTGAATGAATCTGTGAGAAGACTTGGGATACACAAATAACTCAATGGAGTAAATGTAGTCAGTAAAACACAAAATGGAAGAACATATTTTTTATCAAACAGAGAGAAAAGATGCAGATGTCCAAAGCTCAGTATGAAGTCAAGGCATAGGTACAGCGGAATTCAGAGTAGAGAACAGAGGTCAACAGATTAAGTGGGAGGTTATTTCTGGGGGAAAAAAATAAAGAAGAGGTGTAATTTATCACTGACATTTAATTGGCCTCCATGGTGAGATGCATAGAAGTGCCACCAGTATTTAAAAGCCTATAGATAGGGCAGACAGAATTAATCAATCACATTTCCAATTGGATTCATCCTTCTGTTAGGTGTTGTGGCAATAGAAAAGATATGCTTCTTTAAAGGAAGTTAGAAGACCAGTGTACACATAAATCAAATAGAAAATACTATTTCACAGCTCAGAATATTGGTTTCCATAGTCCATCTAAAACACCTTGCTCATAGTGATTGATCAGCAAATACTTGTTAAATGAATAGAAAAGCTGTTGGTGTTTTCTAAATTCTATGTACTACAAAATTTGAGAAGATAAATTCAAAGAGGGATAGATAATGAGGAAGATCTACAAGAAGGTGGGGCTGGAACAATGCTTTTGATAGTAGAAGAGACAGTAGGAAGTAAGACTGAATTTGAGAAAAATAAAAAAAAAGAGATATAAAATAATTTCACCATTAATTAAATTATTGCTCAAGTACTGAATTTGAATTCCAGAGTCAAAAGCCAAAGTGTCTTATCTCATTTATTATTTCTTCCAAAAACATACTTGATTTCTCTCTTGCTAGGTAATAACTGCTCCCCAAACAATGCTTATGGTTTTTAAATGACTTTTGTAAAACAAAACTGAAAAATATCATATAATATATCACCATGAGTATCTCATACCAGGAGCACAAATATGTAACTAAATTTTATCAAGTATTAGGAGCAAGCATTATGTTAAGTATTGTGCATATGGCTTTGTATTTAATCTAAATAGGTGAAGGATACACAGGCAAACCAGGCAGTTGGATGTGATTTTTGAGATAACTCTTAACAATAAAGAATGGTCATTAAACCAAGAGCAAAGGTGTGGGATTTGAATGGTATTCCTACTGTATTGGAGGGATACAAGAAAATCTTCTGTGTCTTAGAGAATAAAGCACCTTTGGCACTGTGATGGGAGACAAGAAGAGAAAGTAAACTAGATCAAGTACTTAAAGATTTTGAAATTTATTTCAAAATAGAATTTCTGCTGTGAGCAAAAGGAAAAAAGTAATTAGAATCAAAACGCTAAATAAATTCCATATTTTATATAGAAAAATATGATATAATTGAGAATGAGAAATTGGAGAGGAAGGAGACTGGGGGTGGAAAGTGGTTGAAATACCCCATGACATGAAGGTCTGTGAGTCAAAATAGTCAGAACAGAATTGTACAGGCAGGGGTTCGTTAGGAGATACTTCAGAGAAAAAAAAACAGCTGTACTCTGCAACTATTTGTGCTAGAAGTTGCTATTGTTCTCTGAAAAGTAGACATGTAGAATAAAACTATCAACTTCATTTCACAAAGCTAATGGAAGCTCTTGGATTAGATGTGTGGACACAATGGTTTCTTAATAAGTTATCTTAGTACTTTAATTACCCTGAACAGTACAAAGATAATTAATTACAGATCGCCACAGCAGGAGCTCGCCTCAAGAAATTGACATCATGGTAAAATACAGACCAGAAATCACCCTTTCCACAGGCAGGAGAACCAAAAACACAGTCCAGAGGTGTTGAGCCAAGCACTCTCTGATTTTTTTCATACATTCTTAAATCAGATCATACTTTCTCCCTTACTTGAAAAAGAGGAAGTGATGGTTGTGGAGTGTAATCACTAGTGTGTAAATCACCTGGGGATCTTGTTAAAAATATAGATACTGATGAAGTACGTCTTGGCTAGCACCTTAGAATTTACATTTCTAACAAGCTACTGGAAATTCTTATGCTTATGGCCCATGGAGTAGTTAGAGTGGTTACTGTGACAACGTTTTCCAGTGTTAAAGTAGGCTCTGTGATTCTAACTACAACATCTGGGTTGAATAGGGCTCTAGTTCTCTGATTTCTTGCAAAGTTCAGGACCAAGGACAACTTTTCTCTTTTTTTGCACGATAACTAGGTAGGCTCACAGTAACCAGTAATTGCTGAAATCTTGACAAATGTGCCCCAACATAACTACAAGAGGATAATTCAATTAAATACTCATAAACCATCCAGGGTTAGAAATGTTGATTCCAACTCTTTCACACTTCTCATATATTCTTCCTTCTGGCTCTAGAGGGTTTAAATATTTTTAAATTAGCTCATTCTGCCCCTAGAGATCTCCATTTCTTCATTTGTTTTATTTGATCACATTAGCTTATAAGCTGACCCATATATTTTGGGGATGTGTTTGGGGACAGAAATACAATAATGAAATTAGCATTTCCTCACCAGAAGTTGGGCTTCAGAGTGGATTCTGCTTAACTGTCATCTCTATTTTCTTCATCACAGTGCTTTGCACATAATAAATCTTTAATAAATATTTTTTGATTGATGTATAGCTTTGAAATTTTTATTAGTTTTGTGGGTCTGAAATATTTGGTTTCCCAAATCTATTTTTACTTTCTCCCTTTAGAATTTTACTCAATTCTTTCTTCTTCAAAGTGCTAGTAAGTATCTCAAGTTTATCCTTTCAACTTGGAGGTGATAATTCTCCATTTTGGGGGAGATGGATGCTACGCTCCAACATTTGAACACTTAATTAAAGCATAAAGAATGCTTAATTAGGGTAATAAATGCAATTAAACTATTTATAATGGGGAAACTGCTGCTCAATTTTTAAAGCAACAGAGAGGAGATGACCAGATGGGTTAATTAATCAGTGTTAACTCTAATTTGATGAATACTTTGAGATTCTCTGATACAATAAGACTATAAAAATGCCATTAATTGTTGTTTTTATGTCTAGATAGAATATCATTTGGACCCTACTTCCTTAGGCCTCTCCATTTAACAGTTTTCACTTGCAAAGTTGACTTTAGTTCTCTCAGGGTATAATTCTCTTGTTTTCTCTCCCCATAGTTAAACTATACTGCAACAGAAGAAAGTAAATGTCAATTTTCAAAATTTTAAGAGATTTGTTTACATATTGAGCAATGCACTACTTTATTACTTTTAAGACAAAAACATCTTTTTATTTTAATCCTCACATGAAGATATTTTTTTTTCTTCAAGACAGAGAGGGAGAGAGAGAGAGAAACATTGATGTGAGAGAGAAACATCGATTGGCTGCTTCGTGCCTGCACCCAGACCAGGGATGGAACCTACAACCTGGGCATGTGCTCTGACTGAGAATTGAACCAGTGACCTTTTGTCTCAAGGGACTGAGCCACACCGGCCAGGGCAAGGATAAAAACATCTTTTGCTGCCCTGGCCAGTTTGGCTCAGCGGTTAGAGCGTCGGCCTGCGGTCCAGAGAGACCCGGGTTCGGTTCCCGCTAAGGGCATGTACTTCGGTTGCAGTTTGTCCCCGGCCCTGGTTGGTCATGCGGGTGGCAGCCACACGATGTGTCCCTTTCACATCGATGTTTCTCTCTCTCTCTCTCTTCCTCTCTCTCCCTCCCACTCTATCTGAACAAAAAATGAAAAAATGTCCTCAGGTGAGGACAGAAAAACAAAACAAACAAACAAAAAAACATCTTTTGCTGTCACTTTTGTTAAACTCTGTGAGTGCCAATATTTTTCTGTGAGTGGAAACGACTACCATTCTCCACATTCTGCCTTTGAGCATCACTTCCATCAGCCATTGCTTTTTGAACACCTATCATATACCCTGTGTAAAAGAAGCTTTGTTTACTTCGATGACTTTTATTAATATACTTTGTAAAATTGATTGAGCCTCTTTCTTGCAATTTCTGATTGGGAAAAGGATCAACCAGTGTGTGATATTTAAACTATTAGAGGAGTTAACTCTGGCTCCAAAAGTACCGTCAGTGACCTCCTCTCTTGTGCATGTACACTGATGATAACCTAGTGGCACTGAGTGGCGGGAGAAGACAAAGGTCTGGGCCACCATTGCTCTTTGTCAAGGCTTTACACAAAAGTACTGACTGTGCTATAATAGGAAATCAACTTGCCAAAACATTACAAGAGGCTGAAAGCTTCTAGCTCACTGAAATTCTACTTAAATTATTATATGCTTGGATGGCTGCAAGAACAACAGATAGCTATGCAATTAATACAAACCATGTCAGCCTCCCTCACTTCCTTCTCATCTCCATGCAGACCAGTAATGAGGCGCCTCTTGACACACAATCACAACACACTGACAAACCATCTTGGTGTGGGAAAAAGACACAGAAAAATCCAAGAACCGTGACAATGCTAGCAAGCACAGTTCCCCTTCACCAGAGATTTCACATCATAGCTGTCCCTCAGGCAGAGGCTCCTGGCTGGAGAACTCATTATCTCCTGGGCTACAGACAAATTTCCAGGTCTGAAGGGCTCTTATGCTATCATATAGAAAGCAAAAGTTGTTATCTAGAAGAATGAATTTCTTCTTTCTTATGTTACTATTCCTGAAAAAATACTGAAAATGAATGATTTTCTGAAGCAATTACACATTCTACTGCTTATTTTCACCCCTATATGAACATGCATCTACCAAGAAATTAGATGGTTTCTTTGCTGTGGCCTCATCCAATAGATTAAAAAAGATAATGATGTTAACTTTTGTTATTAATAAAAAAGGTGGAATTTCACCTGATATACCATGAATTATAATTGTTACCACTGTGCTTTATTGAATCTGTCCATCAATATCACAACTGACATGCTTAGTGAACTCTTTTCTTACATAATTATGTGAGTAGCTACAGGTAATATTTAAAGGCATAAAACACTGTCTTTGAGCCTGTATTTTACCTTAATACCAATAGTGAAATAAAATGTATATGTAAAAATATGAAGAATTATTGAATGCAATACAATCTAATTACAAATGGAAAATACAAACAACCTGTAGGATGGGAGATGAGTAACTGAGAACAGGATTATGGTCAGAGAGAGCAAAACAGGTACAACTCCTCTAGGAATAGTAGACTCTGAAGAAAGGGATCTCTAGATAAGAGGATCTATGTGAGAAGCAAGAAGACTCTATATTTATTAAAAAAATAGTCACTAAAATGTCCTCATAGGTAGTAATATGAAAAGCAATAACGTTCTGCACAGGAAATAAAATTGGTTATTAAAGAAAGGAAGACATAACAAATAGAAGTTATAGTTAGAGACTGCAAAACTTATGTCCTAGATTTTTAGAGAGGTCTAAAGTGAGACAAAGTGAATAATTTGAAAAAAAAATAAAAAGATAATAAGGTTAATTGCTAAATCTCATGGTATAAACTCTATCCTTTATGAAAGTTCACATCAAAAAAAATATCAATGGAAAATGGAATAGTCCAGTAGGGTATTCTAAAGGTGATAGATCTGGACTTGCATTTGAACTAGTAGCTAATATTTGAGTTTATAAAGAGAAAAGAATAAATATCAGATGGAAATAGAACATAATATAAGATATGAAGTCAGTATCAGATACAGCATGTTTATGGGCCAATAAAGACCTTAATTAAAGATAAGATGAAGTACAGAATAGTGATCCACTGAAGTTTTAAAAAATAACTGATAGAAAGTGTTTTTTAAGGTAGAGTAATCAAGGGCAGTGGTTCCATACTTTGGTTTTTAGACACAAAGAAGACTGTGAAAATAAAGCCACATATTCATGTGGTTCCAAGTACACATTGAAACATGTATCTACAAAGTAATGAATATATCTGCAACATACATCTCCTTTAAATATGTAGAAGTATGACTAACACAATAGATAATAAACAAAATATAATATTATACCATTCTATATTTTCTCAACTAACAGGTGTGGTTATTATTTCATACTGAGGGATACATTGCTTCCTTAAAAATGCTGCCAACTTACACCATCATTTGTTTTTCAGTTTTCAAATATAAAATGCATGTCAGATGCTTAACATTTTCATTTATTTTACTTACTGATTATTTGATGTTTGATTTTTAATAATGGTACTGAGTTATACTAACATAAATGTGACAATTAAAATTGATGTATTTTATTGTTATTTCTTCTTAAAGTTTTAATAATTGATTCAGAATCCATTTCCCCTTGATAAAATATGTACATTTTTTAATGACACTAGGACCTTCTAATTCTATTTGTCTCCACAGAATTTGACTCTTTTCTTCATCAAGTAGCATTTGTGGTGTATTATTGAAGACCAGAAAGTAAAGGCACATTTAGGATTTAGCTGAGAGTGGCACATTCCGAAGCCAAACGAGCTTGTTTCGTTACCCCACACTTTGGATTTTCATCACTTACAACATGTCAACTTGCTAAGCACAAATATTCCATCCTCCAAAAAGCACTAAATATTGAAAACGAAATTTGATGAGCTAGAGTAAATAGGATAAAAGTGATATAATGAAATAGCTCAAATTTACCAAGAAGTTATACCACATACAAATAGGAAAAAAAAACACTAACTGGTTTCCCAACCTTGCTCCCCACCCCAGACACAGAGCTGTCCACCCACATAACTTATTTCTGCAATAATAATACATTTTTTCTCTTTCAAATAGAGAATGTTGGTGGATATACACTTGATAGTGAGATTTGTATTAACTTTGATGTTGAACTAGATGTAGTACATTGAAATTGCACTTTGATTTGTGAGCTTTACTTTCTAAGCTAATTTTGCAGGAAAGGGTTAACTCAGCAGATCTGGACTGATCAAACCCTGGACATTTCAAGGGTAGGCCTGCCTTCAGGACTAACCCTTGGCCAACAGCCAACTCTTAGGAGATAATCTCTGAGCCTGATAATAAGATTGTTTTGTATGCCTGAGGTCTGAGGTCTTGAGCCATGCAGATCCATTTAACCATGTAAGTTTATTCTGACAATGTGACTTCTAGTAAATGTTTGTTTCATCTGGAAGGGAGGTGGACTGGAGTCGGAGAAGCTGAGAATAGTGAACTAGACACTGGCCCATGTAATAATACCCCAATCAAATCCTTGGACACTAAGGCATGGGTTAGCTTCCCTGATTGGCAAATGTGGGACAGGTATTGTAACACGTGTTTGCCGGGAGAACTAAGCGTGTTCCCACCAGCAGCGACACCTAGAAGCTTGCACCTGGTTTGTCCTGGGTTTCACCCGTCTTTCCCTATGCTGATTTTCATTTGTACCCTTTTGAAATAATAAATAATAACCACAAATAAAGCAGCCTTTTTTTTTAGTTGTGTGAGTCATTCTATAGAATTATCAAGCCTGAGTGTGGTTTTGGGGACCCTCATCACACTACTCTTTTCTTACTCCAAGTAAAGACTTCCCTAATTTGGCCCTCATTGCTTTTCTTCTATTCTGAACTCTTGACACTTATCAATACCAAAGAATTTAAGGGTTTTGCAGAGCTCTCACTTGAAGTGTTTATTATTGTTTTATATATTTCTCAGTTAAATGAATTGCTTATTTTAGCACAAAGACTGTGATGGCCACTTTCTCTCCGAAACTTGCAATGTTTTCATAATAGTCAGCACTAACTAGGCACTCAATCAATACTTTTACATTAATGATCAGTCAAGAAACTGATGAAGTTAATGGTGAACTAGAAACATCTCTCAGTAATTGATCTAATTATGTTTGTCAATCTATCAGCACCTGTCCAGAAATATTCTAGATTATTCTTACTGGACTGCCTAAGCACTGAGAGAGCTTATTTTGCACTTATGTTCCTTGCATATAGCAAGTACCAAATGTTTATGGAATGACTGTGTACAAAGGAAATCTATTGGATTTTGTAAGAACCTTAGTTGAATTTTTATGAAGACTTAGGCAGGACAGACATGGAAATTCTGAGTTTGAATTAAATATTTTAGTTGAAGGATTGTTTCATGTATCTTAAATAACCCTGATGATTATCTCAATCATTATTTTAATCTTTATGTGCTGATAAAAATTATCACATAACTTAGTGGATATTTTGTATGGCATAACAAAATGTGTTGTACTGGAAGAAACTCTTGTGTATTTTTAAGTATTAAGTAAAGGCTCTTTAATATCTTTTTTTTAAGCTTACATTTTCCTGTAGAACCTTTCATAGCTCATAAAATACAACTCAATACATGAGCAGAGAAAGGATGTAAAGGTAGTAACACTAGGTATTATCAGTCTAATAGAGCTGGTAAAGGGACAGATGATGAAGTTGAGAGTAAACATTTTTAAGTTCAAAAGATTATGTAGATCTCTGCCTCATTTCTTAAGTCATATTACTCAGAAATCTGAGATAAGTGGAAAGTGATCTCTTAGGGAATGTATTCCCAGGATAAATAGGTAAGAGAGTGAGGGATGGCAAGCAGAAAAGGAAATGAAGCCAAGCAAGGGTATAGTTTTAGGCCAAGTCCTGCAGAATGTGACTCAGCCCTATTCACAGGGTCATTGGGTGTGTAAGGTATACACCTACCTCGGAGGTGTTACTTCTGTAGGTAAGGGAGCTGAGCTTTCACTCCATCAAGTTATTTGCTAAGCGTAGCTCTGGGGATCTAAACTCCCATGCATCCCCCATTCTTTGTGAGCACCAAAAAAGAAACTCCTTTTTTTTCTCTAGAACATTTCTCTGAGAAGAGTCAGAGGTGCAGACTATTTGAAGTAAAATCAAAAACTCCAAAAGGGATTCAAGGAGATCTGAGTGGAGTACTGACAATATCCACTACTGGTTAATAAAAATAGGCATTGGTGCCATAAAATGTGATCAGTGGATTAGCAGTGCTTGAATTAATTGTATTTGAAAAACTGTTGAGCAAGAATTTGAAAATTCTTTATTATAAGTATACCAGCCTTTAATCTAGTAGTCTCATTAGCTGTTAGGAGCTAGAGATCAGTGTGGAGTACAGAATGAATCCATGAAAAAGAGTAAATGGTACAGAAAGAGGAGCATCCCACCAGAATTAAGACAAAAAGATGTTTAAATTGACTGTGATTCCTTTTGCTAGGAATGTGTTATCTTAGAGGACAAAGTTTAACTCTGAGAATGTGGATTCTTCAGTTGAAAAAGGGAACTTGAACCTACAATACATTTGATCAGTGTTGTCCGAATAAATAAAATTTAATTAAAAGCTTGTATCTTACAAGTGCTATGTTTGAATAGTCCAGAGGGGGTATTAGGGATTATTCTGAGTATTTTGTTTTTGTCTTCAACCTCTGTTCATTTTGTCTGTGTTCCTGCTGGCAGAGTTTTCTCTCCTATTGAATTCTATGAGAACTTGGAAGAACTTTTCCTGTGAAGAACTCAGAGTGGCCAAGGTTATGGAATGAGAATTCCTGTGTGTAGTGAATTGCAAAGATGAATTTTAAAAATCCCCCTCATGTACACATGGCCCTTTGCAATGTGACCCTGCCACTTCTGTTTTCCAGAGATGGCTTGTATTTCTCCACTTTTCAGGTCAAGGTAGTGTTGTGACTTATTTACACAAATAAAATTCAGTGAAACTAATGTATGATTCCCAAGCTCTGGGCCCCCGTCGTAGAACCACACAACTTAGTCTGTCCCAGGTTCTGCCAGGAGCCTGATCTCAGCATGGTGGGGCCCCCAGAAGTTGAGAAGATATGACTAGTAGTTTCCCATGAAGGGGAGTTGCCAGTCAGTTTGGGGGGAAGGTGGGTGGAGTGTCCCCTATTCTAGAACCACACAACTCTGTCTCTCCTGGATTTTTCCTAGACCTTGGCAGGGCAGAGCCACCAGGAGGTGGGAGGGTGGGGCCCTTGGGAGTCCTGATGGGGAGGTGCCAGCCACATCCTTGGGAAATGGGGAAAATGGTCCCTGCCCTAAAGCCACACAATTCAGTCACTGACACTTCCTCTATGCCCTGGATTCTTCCCAGACCTCTACACCCTGGCCCAGGCCTCTGACTCCTCAGCAGAGTGTGAGTTTCACAGGGTGGGGCATCAGGGAGCCCAAAGGGTGAGGCTATTACATTGCCCCAGGCTGGTGCTGGATGGAGGGGAGCGTTCCACCTAAGAAAGATGGCGCCTGTGGTATAGGAAAGTGACTCTGCTCAGGGTCCCTGGCTGCTGTCCCTTCAGCTCTCTCCCCAAAGCCACAAGCCCCAGCCTCTCCTCTAGTCTGCCCTGCCCTCCCTCTGCTGGAGTCCAGGGTCAGTGGCTGAAAATGAGATTTTGTGCATTGGCCCTTTAAAAGGGCACCTGTGTCTCTAGCAGACTCCTATCTCTCCCTGGTGAAAAGAATCCCCACTGATTTTTATAGGCAGATGTCATATGGGTGCCTCTTCCAGACTTGATGCTCTGGGAGGGGGAGTCTGGCTTGGGGTTGAGACCCCAGGCTTCTCAGAGGAACCTTTGCAGCTGAGATAATCCTTCAGAATTTCAGCTGCTATCCATAGGAGTGGGGCCAGGTCTTTTTGCATTTCCACAACTCCTACCGATCTTGAATTGGCTTCTTCTATAAATCCTTGATTATAAGCCTTCTCTTTAGCTAGTCTTCATTTGGTTATTTAGTCATAATTCCAGTTTGGTCCTGGGAGGACATGAATGTAACATCCACTGACTCTACCACCATCTTGGATCTGCAAACCGACTTGAAACGTATTTTAAACGCCACGCTATATCCAATGTTTTCACTAAGCACAGTAACATTTATATGCATAATATAATAATGTGTTTGTTTCAGAAATAGTCTCTCTTTGCCAATCTTTAAAGTAATTCTAGAATAAGAAAATAAGGCAGTAAAATCAAGTATATTCCAATGTCTGCAATATGGACCTTACTTTAGTTTTTATTCAACTAACTTCAGCAAAATAAATTCAGTAAATAAACCACGTTTTATTTTGCCTGTCTTTTTTCCACCAGGTTTCCCTCCCTTCTTCTCTCTATTCTTTCTGGCAATAAATATTAAGTAATTATTATGTGCATGGTACATTCTTCAGCAGTGAAAATGAAACAGTAAAAGGTCAGGTAAAGAACTAGATAACTGAGCTTATATTGTATTAGAGAGTAAAGCAGAATAAAGAAAAAATATGAGCTACTAATGAGTGCTATGAAAAAATAAATAGCATCATTTGATAGAAAGTAGTTAGATAGCTTCCAGATACTGGGTGGCTAAACAGAAACTGAATTATGAGCTAAAACCAGCAGTGGTCAAAACTGAGAAGTCATTTAAAACAGCCATTGCAGTGACCTTGGGGAAGAACATGCAGAGGGTGCTCTAAGGACTGACAAGCCCGTGTGGCGCTGGCTGGGGAGGAACTGATAAGGAGTGAGACATAAAATAGTATAAAAAAGATGGGCATCACCTGATCATACAGACCTGTGAGTTCCAAGGTATGTATATTTATTTTATTCTCATTGCAAGAAGATACTATTGGAAAGTGTTAAGCAGAGAAAAAGCATTACCTAACTTAACATTCTAAAATTTTCTTGACTCTTGTGTGTGGAATAATTTACAGGAAGGAGCAAAAGTTGAGGAACACAATCTGATGAAAAGGCCACTGAAATAATTCAAGGGATGGTGATGGCTTGAAAGAATGTGGTCAAAGAGAAAATAGATATAATGTGAGGAATTTGGAGAACATTTTCATTAGGAGGAAAAAATGATTGGGCTTCATGATCATTTCAATATGGGTGGTGAAAGGAAGATTGAAATAAAAGGGGACATAGATTTTTGGCTAAGCAACTTAAAGCCTTTTTTGTTTTGTTTTTTTAAGGAACAATTAATTGTATGGCTTAAAACATTTCTGTTTTAGTTATGTTGACTTTCAGGTGCTTAAAGAGACATCTAAGTAGAGATGTCAAATATATAAAAGAATAAATTGTTTTGCCTGGACAGTGTAGCTCAGTGGATTGAGTTGTCCCATGGACTGAGAGGTCTCGGTTCCATTCCCGGTCAGGGCACATGACCAGGTTGCGGGCTCAATCCCCAGTAGGGAGTGTGCAGGAGGGAGTTGATAGATGTTTCTCTCACATCAATGTTTCTATCTCTCCCTTCCTCTCTCTCTCAAAAATCAATAAAAACATAAAAAATAATAAATAAATAGAATAAATTGTTTTGTAATTTAGAGGAATGGTCAGATTTAATATAGAGATTTGGATGTTAAAAGCATATAGAGGGTATTTAAAGCCAGATAATTAGGTGATATTTCTAAAAAATGAATATATGTGTAAAATAGAAGGGTGTCAAGACTTAGCTCTGGAGTATTCCAACATTTAGTGATATATCCCAAGAGAAATATGCAGGAGAGCAGATATAAAAAAATTAGTCATTGGGACACAAGGAAAATCAGGAGAAAGTATTGTCACTCACTGGAGAGAAGGGTTTGAAGAAGAAGAAAGTGGTTAACTATTTTAAATGAGAGGTTAATTAAAGTAAGTAAAGACAAGTAATCATTGATATAGACAACAGATTAGTTGTTAGAGACCTTCTCAGGAGCAGCTTCAATGTCATGAAGGGGCATCAGCTCTTCAAGAGTACATTGAGGAAAGAAAGTAGCATCAGAGAGGAAGAGCAAGAGGAGACTGATATTTTAAATAAGTCTTTCAAGAATTTAGCATAGAAATGTGGATATGGCTGGAAAAAATGTATGCAAGGTTTTTATTTTCATTTTCTCTTTCTCTCCCCCCTTCATTTCATCTTTCTTTCTCCCATTATTGATAGAAGATAGAGGATACCAGAATATGTTTACATGCTTATTAGAATAATATTGACATTAGAGGTAAAATTTAGGGATAAAATTGTGACAGTGCTGATACTGGAGTAGGAAGAATCACTAAGGAGCAAAGTTCCTTTGACGTCAAGAGGACATGGAATCCAGACCATAAAGTGGAGGTATGGACTCTTATAAGATCATGGGAATTTATCCATTAATTTATTTCTGTAATGCTTGCTTTTCATTTTGGCTATAGAATATAATTAAATTATAGTATTGTGGAAGTTATGTTGTGTTGCCCAGATTTTCCCCTTTAGAAATTAACTACTCACTTCCATAGATGCTGGGAGAGTTGATGATTGGCAGTTTTTAGTTGAGACTCACTTGATGGAATGCCCTTGTCTGAAGAGACAAACTCAACCAAAGACTTGCCCCTTTTCCGTGGGTAACATGCATCTGAAGACTGGTCAAAAGTCTACCTTATTTGTACCACATCTGAACATTTCTGTAGAACAACCCCTCCTTTCAGAGTGCTCCACAGATTCAGCTAAGGCCTTTTCTAATAACTAGTAGGCCAGCTTTCATCAAATGCTACTCCTTCACTCATCCACAAGTATTGATCCTGAGAATACTCTCCAGTAAACTTTCATATGCAAATCTCTATCTCAGTCTGTTTTTTGAAAGCCAACCTATGACATTTGTTACCATGAATGACCTAAAAAGAAGGTCCTTTTGAAACTGAGATTTTGAAGGTGCAGCTAATCTGTCAATGAGAACCCCACAACTTGTAGTAGTTATAGGAGCACTGGTGGCTTCTGTCATGGTAATACAGCAATTGTTAAGACTTTTGGAGGTGTCAAATTGAGATGGTATATTGACAGAAAGGAATAAACTAACAGTACTTGAAAATTATGGAGAAATCATAATTGTAAGAGTTATATAATTTAATGGCTGATGCTGGGGAATATTTGTCTTGGACAAAGGCAAGGAAAAGCTATGGGTGATTCATCATCAAAGGTTAAGTATAAATCCCAGACAGTATCCTTATCATAACAGCAGAAAAGATGGAAAATGAGGCCTAAGGCTTAATTGTAAGCAGAGCAGAGTTGAATTCCCAGCTTTAGAAGAAAAGTAGTAAAAGTAGTATGTTATAAGAAGGGGATGGGGACTTCTGAGTTGATGCACTCAAACCTGAATCCCCAGATTCCCTTGAGTCCTCTGTACTTTAGAAGTGGTCCTCTCCTCTGGGTGAAAAGCTAACACTCTTCTCATTCCTAAAGATGATGCTGGAATTTCTACCTTGAAAGACAACACATCCTAACTTCCTTTCTCTTTCTGACCAATAGACTGAAAAAAAAAAAAAAAAAAAAAAGGATTAAATCACTATGTAACCTATTCAGGGAATTGTTGGGACTACTAGGAGAGAAAAGGAAGGGACCTTACCTTGAAAGAGCTGAAGGATTTAAGCTTTATATGTACTCAGGAGTCAGGAAAGCATGTATGGGACAGATCCAGGGTGATGATGCTGGGGGATAGGCATAACATTTACTATGTGAGCACTCCTCCATAATGTATAGGACTTAAAATCCTGAAAGAATCCTGTAATATATATTGCTAAAATGAATTTTATAAACTGGGGAAAAGAAATGCTCATAGCAAATTATATAGGAATATACTACTGTGGCAGATAGGTGGAGAAGGTATCAGTAGGCTCAGAGATTGAATATTCTACATACAGCTAGAAAGACATAAAATGTCTATTTTTCTAAAGGAGGACACAGAAAAAAATCCTATGTGTATCAAAGCAATGATGAGATTCTTGTGAAAGTGACCCCAACATCACTGAGAAGCTCAGTGGTGGTTCTCCTGTGTAGCTCAGAGATGATGGTAGGAGGTTGAACAGTTGGGCTCGCTGGACATGGGGTTGACAGGATTCACATATAGTAAATGTCAGGCATCATTATTCAACAGTCAGAAGACAAGTGGGTGCAATGATTATAAAAAGCAGCAAAATCATAGTGACAGACAGGGGATCCATATCTTTAGAGAACTATGGAGATGGTTCATAGAGCAAAACATCCCTATGGGCAAGATAGACAGGCTGCCAACAAAAATATTGCTTAATGTATACAAAAAGAGGAAATCAAGTATGGATAATCAAGAAGGTAAGGGCTGCTGCCTCAATAAAAAAAAATCATTATTCCCTTACCAAAATTACAGACTTCATCTACTTTTTATCTGCTGTAATCTATTAACTAAAAGAGAAACTGGATCTCTGGGGTAAACAACCCTCCAACACCATGGGAAATATATATGGAAATGATGCCTTCAGTCTTTCCCCAAAGAGATCAGACCAGATGAAGAAGTTGTGGTGAATACATTGAAGGCCTTCTGGGAGACAATTCTCCATGGGTCTCTAGCATTTCAGCATGTTTACACGCAGAAGCACTGACTGCCTTTATACTAGACTATCTTTCAAAGATGTTTGTATACTGAGGAGATTTGGAAAATAGAGTGTCTTTCTCCAAAGCAAAGGGTAGGTTTGTGTACTGTCCACAAGAGTAAAGACAAAGTTTCCCTCTGGGATATAGGTGAGGCAGACTTACTATTCATTTTAAAATATTTATGTTCACTAAATTTCGAGTTCCTCAGCTGTGATGTGAACCCACTCTGTGTACAGCATTCACCTGATCCCTTCACATCACCCCAATAGGTTTTGGTGTCAAGGAAGAGGCCAACATGCTGCTCAGGCTTCTTGCTATGTTGTGAGTAACACAATCCTTCATCTCTGATCCAGGAGTTTTGTGTCTTCATCCAAACAGTTGTATGCTAACAATTTTAGCTTACAAGTAGGATAAACTCTTGTATCCTTTACAATTCTGAAGAAGGCTTTCATAAGATTCAGAGACCTGCCACATCAGTAAAGTCTTCAGGGTCCAATATTCTCATGGACAGGACATCATTATATTCTTCACCTCCCCACACTAACAAAAAAGAACAAAGAGACAAAATATCTGGTAGGTATCTATAGGTTCTGGAAACAACATTTTCTATATTTGGGAATATTCCTCTGACATGTATAGTAGGTGACATAAAATGATGCCAGTTTTGATGGAGTCTGGATTTGAAGGGACTCTGCAGCATATCTAGGCTATGGTATGAATAATATCTCTGTTGCAAACAGATGCTACTTGGAGTGTATGGAGAGCCCCAGTAGAAGAATAACAGTGTAGTCTACTGGGTTTCCGGACCAGACCATACCAGCTGCAACAGAGAATGATATTCCTTTCAGAAGACATCTTCTGGCTTGACATAAGGCAAGAGATAAATGACTTCATTCTGTGTCACAAAGTGGGCTTGGGACCAGAAGTACCCATCAAGACCTTAACTTTGTAGTACTACCAACTAGTAAGACTGAACATTTTCAACAGTGATCTATTTTAAGATAGAAGTAGCACATGTAGGATGAGTCATAAACAGGTATGGAGCTCACAAGTAAGCTGCATTAGTAGATGTTCCAGAACCCTGTTTCATTCACTATATTGCACCAATGCCTCTTCCTCAGACCATATCTCTGATAGCATGAGGTCAACTCCATATGACTGGCTAACAGGGAGGGAAAAGCCTGTGTTTATTTCATAGGTCGATTAGCTCAGTCTATGAGCACAAACCAAAGTAGTCTGCAAATGCAATACATTCCTTCTCAGTGGTTGCTATAAAAGTAGTTGTGAGTGGAAATCTCCCCAATAGTCAGAGGTTAATGTGAGACTCCCCTATAATAATCAGCAAGAAGCAAATTAAAATGATGATGAGGTATCACCTCACACCTGCCAGAATGGCTGCCATCAACAAATCATCAAACAAATGCTGGCGAGGATGTGGAGAAAAGGGAACTCCAGTACACTGCTGGTGGGAATGCAGACTAGTGGAGCCACTATAGAAAACAGTATGGTGATTCCTTAAAAAAATTAAAAATGGAACTGCCATTTTATCCAGTCATCTCAGTTCTAAGAATATATCCCAAGAAGCATGAAACACCAAACAAAAATAATATATGCACCCCTATGTTCATAGAAGTGCTATATATAATAGTTAAGATCTGGAAATAACCCAAGTGTCCATCAGTAGATGAAAGGATAAAAAAGCTCTGGTACATTTACACAGTGGAATACTATACAACTGTAAAGAAGAAAGATCTCTTACTCCTTGAGACAGCATGGAAGGACCTGGATAGTATTATGCTAAGTGAAATAAGCCAGTCAGAGAAATACAAGTATCACATATCACATGATCTCACTTATTTGGGAAATACAATGAATTAAATAAGATGATTAACAAAATAGATCCAGAGACATGGAGGCAGGGAAAAGACTGACAAACCTCAGGGAAGGAGGGTGGGGGGCAGGAAGAGATAAACCAGAGAATTTATATGCATATTTGCATAACTAGTGGACACAGACAACAGTGTGGTGAAGGTGAGAGGGAGGTGGGGGGAGGCAGAGAAAAGTAGGGGGTTGGGGGGGAGGAGGGGGAGTGGTGAGGAGGGTGTCCATGGCGGGGGAGGAGGAACATCTATAATACTTTAAACAATAAAGATCAATTTAAAAAGAAAAGAAAGGTGCCAGAGGTTAAAAAAAAAAAATGACTTGACTAGTTGGTTGGAGCCAGGGGACTGGAACTGGAAAGATGAGCAGATAATAGAGAAGTAAGTTTGAGGAAGAAGAATATGGAAAGATCCATGGGTGTGGTCACAATGTGTGAATATTTTTGTAATCCATGTGAATGCCAATCAGAGAACATCCATTTCAGAAAAGTCATTATAAAACCAAGAGACAGAGTAACCTAACTGATGTCAGCCACTTCTGTTCATTGTCTATCTTAATGCATCTGGAGAAATCAGGACTAGACAAAAAAGACAGGATTTATCAGTTTCTTCAATGTATTATTTATCCATGAATCAGGTCTTAATTTCTTGCACTGCAATAGGTTAACACGCACTTGGATGCAACAAAACTGTCTGTGCAAGGGGATTACATCTTCTCAGCAGTCCCCTTTCCACTCAGATCGTTTCATATGACGTTCACTATGAAAAACAACAAACAAACACAGGCAGAAGATACTCAAGATGGAAAAATTACAAAGGTTAAGGAATCCGACAAAAGTCTTATAGTTATACTTCCCACCTCTCTTACTGGAATCACTGTATATATTCTTGAAACTATTCCACACTTTTGTTTGGGAGAATAGAGTCCACTAAAGACTAATTTTGTTTTCCAGAAAATAGAATCAAAGAGATAGTTATACACACACACACACACACACACACACACACACACACACACCATGGGAGATGTATATAAATATCTTATGAATAAAGGAATTGAAATCATGATTTTGAAACTGGTTATATCCTATATTAGGTTTGAACATGAACAAATTACTTAGTCTCACTGAATCTAAATTTATTCATTTTTAAAATGGTTTAAATGAGCTAATTTAGAGAAAGCTTTATATAAGGTTTTGTACAAAGAAAACATTAAGTACGTATAATATATAGTATTATTAGTAATTTCTATGCTAAAATAAGGATAGTGGCTATTAAAATAGAATGTTGTAAGGATTAAATGAGACAAATATATTATTTCATATTTGACGTACTAAAATATTATTAAATCTTAACTATTCTCTGGTGATATTATTAAAAGATGAGTCTTATTTGCATTATGGCCACACTTTGTATTAGCTCAATATTTGCTTACACACATTTCTTATTCTCTCACCACAAAAAAAGAATCAACATTTTTTACTATACATAAAGTATAGCAGTGCCAAACATATTCATTTAATCTCGGACTAACTGGGATTTTGTGATAATTCGGTCAGTGGTATGTTGAAATATCCTTCTTTGCCGTGGAACAAAAGTGTTCATTGAAAAAATGGATAATATAAGTAGTACCAAAAAGGAAAATTAAAGGTGCTTAAGAGAACAAACTCTTATAATTAATTATTCATACCAATAGGAATAATATTAAGAACTTAAAATGTGTAGGCACTATATTAAAAGTTTAAATTTAATGTTTATCAATGTTATACATGCTTCTAGTTTTTATTTTTTTAATTGCAATGAACATTCAAAAATTTTATAGAATTCATTATTTTAAAAAGAAGTTTCCTAACCCTCTCCCCTCTTCATATTTACATTTCCTGCTACCCATAATAAAACACACACACTTTTTTGGCTTTTTAATAGATCTCTTTGCTATTTTCTTCTGCATCTCTAAGTGATATGCTTGTATAATTACTTTGGAGTTCTTTCAGAAGATGAGATCTTAGCAATCTCCTCATCCCATTTTGCCCTCAAACATATACATTCTTCTTATCTTTTTATCATTCATAAGTGATTATGTCATTTTTTGGAGTAAATCTGTATTTAGTAATTTATATATTTAAATATTTTTTTTGTTTCTCTTACTTTAATGATTTCTTTTGTTTACTATAGTTTCACTAGTTTATTTAATTTTTACTAGTTGGAATTTTATTTCAATATATCACTACCCTTTAGATATTCTCTCTGTCATCTTCTTGAAGCAGTTTTTCCAGATGTCTTCTGACTTGCTTCTAACCGGGTTGACTGATTTCTAGAATCCACCTGTCTTTTGGAATCTCCCTTCACCATGACCTGGAGCATTTCCTTTGCTTCTCTGTTGTGTTTCCATTCTCCATATATCCCTTCTTGATTTATTTTCTTGTTTTTGGCAAAGCATATTATACCATGTCCTTGTAAGAAAGGGTGCACAGGAGGAAAAGTTCTGTGTTCTCAGGTGTCTGAAATGACTTTATTCTACTATCACTATTGATTGATAGTGACTAGGTATGGTATCTTAGGTTGGAAATTATTTTATCTCAGAATTTTGGAAACCTTTCTCAATAGTCTTTAAAATTTTTTTTTTCTTTATTATTGATTTTAGAGAGAGAGAAGGAGAGAGAGAGATAGAAACATCGATGAGAAAGAACATCTACTGGCCGCCTCCTGCATGCCCCCCACTGGGAATTTGGCCCACAACCTGGGCATGTGCCCTGACTGGGAATGGAACTGGCAACTTCTTGGTGCATGGGTTGACACTCAACCACTGAGCCACACCCGCCGGGCTCTCAATAGTCTTTTAATTTTCAGTTTTGTTTTGTTTGTTCCATTTTGTTTTAGAGACCTGATGCCATTTGGATTCTCAGTCCTTAGTATGCAAACTTCTTAATCTCGAAAGCTTTAAAATAATGTTTGTACCCATCATTCTGAAATTCAAGATGCTGTGTTTTTGTATAGATGTGTTTTCATTTATTTTCTTGGGCCCTTCATAGGTTCTCTCGGTCTGGCAACTCAATTTCCTCAGCTCTTAGAATTATTCTTGAGTTATTTTTTATTGAATTTTTTCTCGGGTTTCTTTGCTCATTGTCTCTTGAATTCTATTATGCAGATATTTTATCTTCTGTCCTGGTCTTATTATTTTTATGTTTTCTCTATTACTGTTCATCTCAGTCCTTTGTTCTTACTGAGAGACTTTTTCAAATTTACGTTTCAATATTTTTATTACATCTCTCATTTCTTTGATTATAATTTTCATTCCCCAAAGCTCATATTTCTTTTATTAATGTTCTTTTTTTATTATCCTCTTCTTATTTCATAGATTATCTATTTCTCTGAGGTTACCTGGATACTAATCTTCTCTTTCCTCTCTTAAGATATTAAAGATATGTATTTTTTTATATTTATTTTTCCTGCCTAGTCTCTTTTTCCACTTATCTGTTTCTATTTATTTGTTCTGGCTTATTTTCTGGTTATCATGTGCTGTCTACTTACATTTATGAGTGTAAACTAAGACACTTACTGGAACCTCAGAATGCATGGGTGGGAAATATCAACTGTAATGTTCGCTCAAGGAGATTTAGTTTGGCTATTTTATTGAGCAATCATTGGTGTCAGCACATTAAGAACTTTTTCCGGGAGCAAGTTCGCATTTTCCAGAGAAGGCTCTTGACTTCTGTCTGCAGGGCAGCAAATTGGCTGAAAGTCGGCCGGTCGGGTTAGAAAAGAAGGGTAGGAGTTTTAACAGGCACCAGCACCCCGATGCACAGTAGAGTGTACTCTTCCATGACTGTGACATGGTCCTGGCTGGAGTTCGCTGCTTATCCTCCTCAGGTGGCAAAATTCCTGTCTTTTGATGGTATGAGAGGGGTAGTTACTTGCTTATGTAAAGTAAAAGAAGGAATCTAGGAAAAGTTCAAATCAGTGTTTCTCAATGGGAGAAGTATATTGTTATTTTGGGCTGGACAATTCTTTGTTGTGTGAGATCGTCCCATATAGTGCAAAAATATATCATTGCAGATCCCAGTCCTCTGAATGCCAGACGCCACCCCTTAGTTACTGTGATACTGAACAATGCACTCCCATGTTGCCCGCACTCCCTGGAAATGAAACTGCCTGGATTGAAAAGTGATTTCTAAATACACCTTTTTTTTTTTTTTTTTTAATATTTTTTACTTTATTGATTTGAGAGAGAGAGGAAAAGAGAGGGAGAGAGAGATAGAAACATCGGTGAGAGAGAACATCAATTGGCTGCCTCCTGCATGCCCCCCACTGGGGATCTGGCACACAACCTGGGCATGTGCCCTGATCGGAATCGAACTGGCGACCTCTTGGTGCATGGGTCGACGCTCAACCACTGAGCCACACCAGCGGGCTCTAAATACACTTTTATCCACTATTTTTACTTGAAGCCCTGTATAAACCTCCTCTAGAGATACCACCAATTCTTGAGATTTTGAACACTTCTGCCAGAGCACAACCAATTTTGGAGGTTTTTTAGGGTTTCTTCCATGTAAATTGAATTGTTTCTTCAATTTTTCCACTGCCAGTTTGAATTCAGCTTTTGAGAGTCTGATAAGTTATTTAATATCCATTGACTTCTTAGCTTCCAAAATTTTACTGTTTTTCGTTTGTTTGTTTGTTTCTTCTCTTTGAGGGTTTGTATAGTTTTTAAAAGGTTCCTTTATTGTTGTTTTATTGGGGTTTCATCAGGGAATTAAAGCTAATGAGCACATTCTACCTACTGTCTTTGACTGTTACAAAAAATCCCTTTTGTGTACTATTTCATTTATCAACTATCTGAGGAATAAGTTTAAATTAAGTCCGATTTTTTTAGCCAAGGAAAATGAGGTTTACCTAGGTTGTATTTCTTGCCTATGTGCTCCATATATTAAGAAACAGAGCAATACATTTAAGCCAGTGCTCTCACACCCTGCTACCTATTCTCACAGGTTTTTTTTTTGTTTGTTTTTGTTTTTTTTTTAGTGTTTTCTTCAGTTTGCTTATGGGTGCAGGGTGAAGAGAGGCGTGTGGGTCAGAGGCAGTTTCCAGAACTGGAGTGTGGGCTCCTTCCCAAGGTCTCTTAGGACAAATCATCAGAGGCTCCATTTGGCTTTGGTTCTCTTAACCCAGCTGACCTACGTGAGCAAACTCCAGATGGCCTCAAAAGTCAAGCCTGGCCCTGGCTGGGTGGCTCAGTTGGTTGGAACATCGCTCCACACACGAAAAGGTTGAGGGTTCTATTCTCAGTCAGGGTACATACCTAGGTTGCAGGTTCAATCTCTGGTTGGGCTGTGTATGGGAGGCAACCAATTGATGTTTCTCTCTCACATCAATGTTTCTGTTTCTCTCCCTCTCTCTCTAAAATCAATAAAAACATATCCTCAGGTGAGGATTAAAAAAAACAAAAAAAAGTCGAGGTTGTTAAAAAATTTCTTCAGATTGTGCCCTATGTGAGTTACCATCAATACCCTCCTACCCCTGTTCAGACTCCATACCTTATTTCTATTCCTCATCATTGGATAGAAAACTTAAATATCATTTTTTTATAGGGGCACAGAATAAACTATCTCCTAAAAATAATTATTTTGCATAAAAAGTTCTGCATACATTTTTAGGGAATTTTCAGATTCTCAGAATCCAATGTGAGAGCCCCAGAAGCTTATGGATTCTTTTTATTTAATAATGGTAGAACTATATTCTGAAAAGCACCCACCCTAAACTTTTACTCTTTTGTATATAAGCTCTAGAAAGACTAACATTCTTTCCCCGAGGACTTTTAAAATATGCTTTTGAAAAAGATCCTTTGAAGCTACTGTAGGCATAAGTTATTTTAAGTCACTCTTACCATTTTTTCCCCCTTTCTGTTCTAATGAACAAGTGAACTTCTAAAAATGTCAGCTCATAATAGTGACTGTGAGAAAGAAGACAGGATGGTTGTGCGAGGGCTTACTTGGTCTCTTGGGACTTTCTAGAGTGTTCTCCATTGATAGAATGGAATAACTTCAACATCTAACAGTTTTCCCCCTGACATATTATAGTGCTGGCAATCCACAGTGAGCTTCCTTCATTAAGTGTATTGTTATAGTTAATTTTATGTCAACTTGATCGGGCAATGGGGTGCCCTGATATTTGGTCAAACATTATTCTGGATATTTCTTAGAGGGTGTTTTTGGATGAAATTAACATTTAAATTGGTAGCCTGAGTAAAGTAGATTGTTCTCTCTTATGTGGGTGGGTCTTTTCTAATCATTTGAAGGTGGGAATAGAAGAAAAATGCTGACCTTCCCCTAAGTAGGAAAGAATTCTTCCTGTGTGACTGCCTTCAAATTGGGATATCATCTTTTTTCTTGCCTTTGGACTTGAACATTAGCTCTTCCTGGGTTTCAAGTCTGATGGCCTTCAGACTGAAAGGACACCATCGGCTTTCTGGCTTCTCAGATTTTGGGTTTAGACTGATAGTACACAGTTGTTTCTCTTGGGTCTCCAACTTGCCAGCTTACCCTGGAGATAGTGGGGGTCATCAGCCTCCATAATTGCATGAGCTAATTCCATATAATAACTCTCGATAAATAGATAGATGGATAGATAGATAGATAGATAGATAGATAGATAGATAGATAGATAGAAAGAAATATAGACATAGACATAGATATAGATAGATAATATATATTCATCCTATGGGCTCTGTTTCTCTGAAGAATCTTGACTAATACATACATGTTAGAAAGAAGGAGATATAATGAGAAGAGAAGAAAAAAAATGTTTTAAAATCTAAGGATGAACACATAGTTTAATAATGCTTTAAAAGATAAAGATGGCTTACATTTTTCCTTTAAAATAAAAGATGCCCCACGTCCTGACGCCAGCCCCACAGGACAGAGTTCTGTGGAGCCTCCTGATGAATTTGTTGTCCACAGAGCAACCACTTCACTGGACTTTAACAAGCGAAATATTTAATTGATCTGTTTGTCAAATCAGCATCCCAGCTTTTCTTGTTATGTAAGAGTTTCTTTTTTTCTCTTAAATCTGAATGGGAAGAAAGCAGGAATCTTTTTATTTCCCATCATATCGAAGTGATTTGAATGGAACCAGAGGAGATGCACCTTAAATATGGAATTGTTTAAATGATTTTTGTTTCACTCTCTGCAATATGATAGATCAGCACACATGAAGAAATCAAACATCAGAAAAGGCTGGGTTCGAATTCCAGTTCCTCCTTCTAATATTAGTTTCATGAATACAGCTAAGTCACTTATCCTGTCTGGGTTTCGGTTTCCTCCTTTTCTAAATCTAGAAAATAATACCTCACATTGTTTTCCTTATGGAGCCCTTATGAAAAATAAATTGGATAATGTATATAAAATCATATGTACTATGTGTCTAATAATTAGTATAAACACATTTTAATACCAGAAAAGAAAAGAAAATGGAATGGAACATGGTTTGGCTAAGGAAAAGAACAGTTTTATCAGCATAAAAGAAAAAAAGATGAACGTCATTTATCTGAAATCTCAATGCTATAGTATTTTCTTTCATGAGTCAATGCATAAGTAGTTAGATCTAATATTTGTACCCACAAGCATGTAGGTATCTACATTATAGATCCACACAAGTCGATTGGAACTCTTTGCTTCCTTTCCCTGAGTTTAGCTGGAATAGTTCCAGAATGAAAGGGATACTGATTAATCCCTCAAACCCCCTATAGGCCTAAACATCAATGCGATTATCTCAAAAAGCCTAAAAAGAGACAGAAAGATCACAGAATTTTAGAGCTGGAAGCAATCATCAATCCAATTCTTCCCTACCCCTATTTTGCAAACTCCCCAGATAGAGACAGAAGTTTTGAATAATCTGCCAAGTTCATTTGAGTAATCCATGGCACAGTAGGTCCTCCAGGTTGGCCTCTTAACTGTCCATCCCATTGTCCCTCTTTCCCCCCTCATACCCCCCTGCTCTGATTTTGGTGTTTATGTCTTTGAGGGGAACTTCAGACCTTCTGAGTGTGGGATCCTTGCCTCCCTCTCAGTTTAGCTGGATTTGTGTAGAAAGGATTTTCTGGCCTGGAGTTTATTTAACAAGTGCTGGAGAGAGGGCACACAAACTTGTGTTTTGGCCCCTGGAGAAAGGTGATGATTGTAGGGGAGTATATGTAAAGACAAATTATTTTTATTTTCTGAGGATTCTTTCCTTGGGAAGAGCACTTTCCAGGCCCCTTGTCAGGGTGCTAAGGAAATGTTTTCCACAAATGGATACCTGGCTCCTCTCTTTCCACATAGTAAGGGTGTGGGTCAAACCATCTCATTGTAAATAAAGCTTTTTGCGGTGGTGTTGAGTGTGGGTGTCTCCAAGTGTCACTGAATCACAATTGACCTTAAGAAAAAGAAATGGATATGTTTCTCTGCTCTGCCTATTCATCTCTTCTACTCCCATAGCCTCTGGCAACCACTGATCTTTTTATTGTCTCCATAGTTTTGCCTTTTCCAGAATGTCATATAGTTGGGATCTTACAGTATGTAGTCTTTCAGATTGGCTTTTTTTCATTTAGTAAGATACATTTAAGTTCCCTCCATGCCTTTTCATGAATTGATAGGTCATTCATATTTAGTGCTGAATAATACTCTATTCTGGATGTACCACAGTTTACTTATCCCTCCACTGTTTGAAGGGCATCTTGGTTGCTTCTAAGTTTTGGCAATTATGACTAAAGCTACTATAAACAGATGTGTTAGGGTTTTTCTTGTGTGTGTGAATATAAGTTTTTTATGTCTCTGGGTAAATACCAAAGAGCATGATTGCTGGATCATGTGGAGAGAGTATGCTTAGCTTTGTAAAAAAGTGAGAAATTGTTTTTTAATTTTATACCACTTTGCATTCCCAACAGCAATGAATGAGTTCTGTTGCTGCACACCCTCACCAGCATTTGGTTGTCAGTGTTCAGGATTTTGGCCATTTTGATAGGTGTGCAGTGGAATCTCATTGTCGTTTTAATCTGCATTTCCCTGATGAAATATTCTGTGGAGCATCTTTTCATAAGCCCATTTGCCATCAGCATATGGTCTTTTGTAAGAAATCTATTAAGGTCTTTGGCTTATTTTCAACTGGTCATTAGTTTTCTTATTATTGAATTTCTTTGGATATTTTGGATACCAGTCCTGTATATATATATATTTAATTTGTTAGAGAGAGAGGAAGGGAGAGAGAGATAGAAACATCAATGTGAGAGAGAAACATCAATCAGCTGCCTCCTGTACGCCCCCTACTGGGGATCGAGCCTGCAACCTGGGCATGTGCCCTGACTGGGAATCGAACCAGGACCTCTCAGTCCATGGGACCATGCTCAGTCCACTGAGCCACACAGGCCAGGCAGTCCTGTATTTTTTTAATGTATTTTTTTGTTAAAATGTTTTCCCAGCCTGTGACTTGTCTTCTCATTCTTTTGATAGTGTCTTTTGCAGAACAGAACTTTTTAATTTTAATAAAGTGTAGCTTATGAATTCTTTCTCTCACAGATGGTACCTTTGGCTTTGTATCTAAAAGTCACCGCCATACCCAAAGTCATCTAGATTTTCTCCTATGTTATCTTCTAAAAGATCTATAGTTTGATGTTTTACACTTAGACCTGTGATCCATTTTAAGTTAAATTTTGTGAGGAGTGTATGGTCTGGGTCTAGATTTGGTTTTTTTGCATGTGGATATCCAGTTGTTCCAGCACCGTTTGTTGAATGAGACTTCTTTAATGTTTTTAAGAGAAAGGACCCAGGAATTGGCCCTGGATAAAAGTGTGAATGTCACTTCCCCTCTCCTACCAGTTTCTCTTTCTATGCTGTTTCCCCTAGTTGGACTGTTGGTCTGAATTCTCAGATTCTTGTGCTTCCTCCGGCCTTCTTTTGAGGGCAGGAAAGGCTATTTCACCTCCCAAGGGTTTCAGGAATTTTCATTATTGCTCTTTTAGGACTGTTTTTATTTTAAGGGTGTCTGAGGAAGATGACACAGTTGCCTTAGGAGGAACAGCCTCTGGATTACATCGTCAGTGTTGTCGTCAGGCTCACTGGGTATTTGGAAGTGGTATGGTGGTGAGAGTTCAAATGTTGATAAGAAAGAAAGAAAATGTTTTTTTGTTTTTTTTAACTTTGGACTATGTGTCGCTCTTTTTGCCTTACATTCTCATTTAAAGGCTCATAGCCCGGAGGAGAGTTGTATGCTCCCTGGAGAGCCTGAAATTTCCTAAAACTCTGAGCATTTGCTGAGCCTCACTGGAGTCCTGTGAATAACCCTGCATTCAGATCTGTAATACCCATTCATGTCACACACATGCGCAAAATTAAACAAATACGTTAAAGAAGACGAAAGAAATAACCTATTTGTTTCTTATCCTGTCATTTATTAAATGGTGAGTCCAAATACTGCTACTTCTTCTTGATTCTCCCCAGTCATGACTCCTCTCTGGACATTGGCTCCTGTGGCCTGTGCTATTTCTTGGCTCATTCCTTCAGTGAGAAATAACCTATGATCGGAGCTTCTATCTCTCGGTTGGTGATCCAACACTCTCCACCATTTATTTTTAAGGAATGTAGCAGACAGCACAATATCTTAGCAAGTATCAGCTGGCAAGGAGCTCTAGGTTATCAGCAGTAACAGTTCTTAGACTTAGTTTATCCTGTCAAACGATCTGGTGCCCTGAGATTAATTTTGGCTTGCTTAGTAGAAGATATTAAATTCTACTTACATACCATACTCAAAATGGAATTTTATCCCATTGTCTGCCCCATCTCTTCCACATTTCTGCCATCACAACTATAATGTTTCTCCATTGCTCATTGCTTTTCTTGGTAGCATTTCCTATACAAGACTCAACAGATACTGCACAGGACTTATGGTTTCATTTCCAACCTCGCAGTAATCTTTAAATAGTTTCTCCTAAGTTTTCGTGCACTACAGAACTAAGATAAAGACTAGTGTAAGATTAGAAGAGAAACTGCAAATGGTAACTGCCCCCTGGTTCCCTTTGCAGAAGGTAAGCTTGCCCCATAAACAGAGAGATACTGGGCTGTGTTCTGCCAGGGCCAAATGTATTCCCTACTTATATTTTGATGGGGTATTAGATAACTAGAACAATATGTGTAATGTCTGCCTCATGTTCTGAAAGTCCTAATGTTCCTTTTTCCTGATACTCTCATTTCCAACAATTTAATTCCATTTTCTTTGAAGCTAACTTAGTTTAATACCTCATGATCTCAGACCGCAAAAACACCCTCAAGACTTGTTTCTCCATCTCTAATCTGTCTAGCTTTAACTACAGGCTTTCCTTTCACCGTGTTTACTGTCCTAAACAACAGATTTCTCATCTAAATTCTCAGGTCAGGACCCTGAAAGGGTTTCCAGGTGCCTGGGGGAAAATCTGTGCAGTCTTGAGTTCAGTGACATTCACAAGTACTATCGTCTCTGTTTTCTCTCATGCTGTTCCTCCATGGGAGCCAGTCAGGGTGGTCAGTTCACCATGCCACAAAACATCCTGGTGGGTTTCAGCTTTTGTATGTAACTCATATCCACATCAATTCTGTCTGCCTGAAAAGTTCTCCTTTTTTTTTTTTTTTCCTATTCAGATCTAATGCATCATCCAAGTCTTAACTCAAGTTTTTAATTTTTATTTCTCTATGAAGCCTTAGCAATCTGTAAGAATTTCCCTCCTCTTATCTTCACCCACATTTATTACTTGCATTAATCATGTTGGCACAACTTAATCATTAGTGATTCTAGTTATTTTCTCCTATGTGCCTCTTTTGTTTACGCAGCTGTACAGTTAGCCCCACAAAGCAGTAGGAGTAAGCTCCCTAGAAGACATATTTGATGATATCGTTTCCTTATCTAAAACTTTTCAACAGCTCCCCATTGTGGCTAGGATAAAATCTCAATGTAAAGGCCTTTACTACCTGTCTGTACCTCTCTAGCTTCATCAGTAATTGGGTTTACCATTTCCTCTTATTCAAACTTGAAGACAGCAGATCGACTTGACTGATTTTAGAGTCTTGCCTCCAGTCTTATACACAATAAGCCATCAAACCTGTGCACTTCTGCCTGCTAAAGATCTTTAGAATCTGCCCATTAGTCTCCAGTTCTAACGCCGCTCATCTAGAATATAGCAACATCCGCTCTTTTCCGGAACAGGGACTTACCCTTCTGTCCTGAGTGATGTTATAAAACACAGTGCTAGGTTGGAAGTGATTCTGAGTTATCAAAATAGATATTTAGAATAAGAATTTGAACATGCATATTCTTGGGTAAAAGGTAAAATGGGAGTCACTGTCAAATTTTAACCAAAGGAATAGGTGACAGGAAAAAGGGAGAGTATAGAGTGAGTCAAAAAGAGGGTGTAAGTCAGAATACCAAAGATGCTTGATATTTTATATGTGGAATCTGAGAAAGAGCAGCCACAAAGAGAGAGGAGAATGGATCTAGTGAGGTGTCATGAGAAACAAGAGAAGAAAGTGATATAAAATAGGATTTATAATGCTGAATCCTGAGAGCAGATCCAATGTAGATAGACTGAGATGCAATATATTATAATATCTGTGAAGAGGAACAGGTCAAACGTACTGTGCACTCATTATATGTCCAACACTAGACCCATAATAGTTTATTTAAATTTTGTAATTGAGTAAGGTAGATGGTTGCCTGTGAAGAAGTGTGGAAGTGAACTGAGAAGTTCTAGTGAGATGTAGGATAATAGAGGCTATTTCTCTGTTTGATTGTTGTTGTTGATGATAATGTTGTTTTTCCTAAGTTGAGAGACACTTGAGCAATCTTTGATGCTGATGGGTGGGACCTGTACAGAATCAGGAGTTGCTAGGGAGAGAGAAGATAGAGACAGTGAGTTCACCCAAGAAGGCAGGAGACAATAGATGCAGAGCCCAGGTAGAGGGGTATTAGTCAATAGCAGAAGGACCACAATATCTTCTTTTTACTCCTGGGCAGTACTGAATGAATGTATGGGGCCGCCTGGAAGCTGACAAGTAGAAAAAGCTGCCATTTCTTTCTAATAGCTTCATTTTGGGTAGAATGCAGGGGTGAGCTTTTTAACTGGGAGTCGGATGTTAGAGGAAGTGAAATAATCAATGCATTTGCAATCTGAAGATCTGGGTTGAAATTCCCCAGTTTTGATGATTTTCTTGCAATATCTGAGCTGGCCTTTTTAAGTTATTAAACCAGGTTCATATCTCCCAATATTGAGGGTCGTAATGGCAACACCTAACCCAGGGCCTGTCACATAGTAGGTATTCCAAAAATTTATAGTTAAACCTGAATCTGCACTGCCCTCCACCTCACCCTTTTAGCTTGTTGAATTAGAAATCAGTAATGAGCTGTTTCAAAGCTTTCTGCCAACAGCCATTGCAAGTATAAAAAGGAAAAAAAAAAGAAAAAGAAAAGAAAGCTTTAGTGAGTAGACAGTGCTATTTTCTGTAGAGAGGAAGAGCGCTCTGACTTAGTGCCCACTATGCCCGGGGCCATTAATGAAGCCTGGCTCCTTTTTCTCATCCTTGCAGCCATTCAAAAGGAGAAAGTTCTTCTTGGCAAGGAAGTGCTATTTTCAGAGACAAGATTAGGCTCATTTTGGGCAGGAGTCGTGCTTCTTCAGTCCCGGCACCTCTGAAGATTAGGTTAAAAGGTAAGAAGGAATGACTCAGAATAATTGCATTGCTTTCCTGTGAACTTTAAGATCTTTTAGTGGAGGAGTTTTACAAGCAGTGATAGATAGTCATGGAGAGAGGAAAAGTACAAACCCAAGGGACAAGAATGGCAATGCTTGACTGAATTTGCACACAAAAAGAAGCCTGACCAGCCTTGTTATTTTCTTTTTAACCACCCCCAATTTCATAGGGATATATATATGTGTGTGTGTGTATATATATACACACACACACACACACACACACACACATATATATATATATATATATATATATATATATATATATATACAATATTAAATCCTCACCTGAGGATGTTTTTCCATTTATCTTTAGATAGAGTAGGAGGGAAAGAGAGAGAAATAGACACACACACACACACACACACACACACACAGAAAGAGACAGAGAGAGACACATTGGCACATTGGCTGGCTGCCTCCCGCATGACCCCAACCAGGACCGGGGACCGAACTGCAACTGAGGTACGTGCCCTTGACCGGAATTGCACCCACAACTCTTTGGTCCTCGGGCTGATGCTCTAACCACTGCGCAAAACTGGCCAGGTCTGCAGGAATATTTTTAATAGACCTTCATCTTCCTAGGTTATGAAAACAATTTTTTTCCCTATCTACCTTCACTAACTGCATGTCTTCTAGAAAGCAGATTTTAGAAATCCCATTCCAAGTCCAGGTATATGGAAGTAAAGTGCTATATGCACATGTAAAATTCAATTGTTATTTTATAATTGGGGAACATACATCCTATAATGATGTCTCTGAGTCAGAACCCAATATCTTACTTCTCAGCACTAATCAAGCAAACTATTGAAAAGTATTTATCATACTTACCTGGCAGGGGAGATACCATGATCACGAAGGTGGTTTTCCCAAGGCGAGGCTTATCCATTGCACTCCGGATGTGCTGACCCCTGCGATTTCCCCAAATGTGGGAAACTCGACTGCATAATTTGTGGTAGTGGGGGACTGGGTTCGCGCTCTCCCCTGAAAATAAATAAATAAATAAATAAATAAATAAATAAATAAATAAATAAATAAAAGTATTTATCGATCCCTTATTGAGTTTTTAGTTTAATGCTTCACCTATTTGGGAGATGGAGCAAAAATAAAGTTAGACAGTCTCTAGACTTATGATTTTATGATGTACTTGGAGACAAAAGGCATGGTTCAACTGTGTGCCTGACAATAAGGAATAACATGTAAACATAGATATTTAAGTACTATGTGTACTCATTTTTACTCACTTACTTGTTCCCCTCCTACATCCATCCACGTAGGCCTCATAGTCAGTCACCTGGGAGGAACCCTTGGTGTCTCCCTTTTACTTTTACTTTTTAAAAAATATGTTTTCATTGATTTTTTAGAGAGAGAGGAAGGGAGAGAAAGAGAAACATCGATGTGAGATAGAAACATCCATCGGCTGCCTCCTGCACGCCCCCTACTGGGGATCGAGCCCACAACCCAGGCATGTGCCCCGATAGGGAATCGAACTGGGACTTCTCAGTCTGTGGGACGATGCTCAATCCACTGCCACATGGGTCGGGCAGTGTCTCTCTTTTTCTGATCTCCATGTCCAATCAATTGCTAAGTCCTGTGGTTTCTACTCCAAAATATTTGTGGAATGTGTCCACTCATCTCTGGTTCCCAGTGCCATCATCCTGTTGTGGCCACTGTCTATTCCCACCTGGACTACATTAATAATTTGACAACTGGTTCCCAGACTTCCAGCTACACCCTTTGCCAATGCATTCTATACAGTGAGCCAGAGTGATTTCTCTCTCTCTTTTTTTTATCCTCACTCGAGGACATTTTTCCATTTTTTGTTCAGATAGAGTGGGAGGGAGAGAGAGGAAGAGAAAGAGACAGAAACATCGACGTGAAAGGGACACATCGAGTGGCCACCACCCACAGGACCCCAACCAGGCCCGGGACAAAGCGCAACCGAGGTACGTGCCCCTAGCGGGAACCGAACCCAGGTTTCTCTGGACCGCAGGCCCACGCTCTAACCGCTGAGCCAAATCAGCCAGGGCCAGAGTGATTTCTCTAAATGCCAAATATAGCAATGTCCTCAAGTTCATACACAACCCCAATCTTTCAAACTTTATTTCTTATGTCTGTTTAAATCATCCTGTTCAAAATCATCCTAAGACAAAGGACGGGTCTTAAGACAAAGCCTGGGCTCCTTGTTGAGGCTTTAAGACACTTGTTGTTCTGGCCTCAGCTTGAACCTCAGGACTTTTCTCCAAACACTCAGGAAAAGGATGAATAATCTGGTGCCACTGACTCCTTTTCTGCTTCTTCTCTGCCCTCACCTCTGGCCTCGGTCTACTTTTATCCCCATCTTTGGAAAGCCTGAATTCATTACCTTGTACTTCTATTGTGTTCTGAACTCAGTCATAACAATAATCAGTTTATTGTAATTGTTTATTTCTAGTCTTTGTCCTCCTTCCTCTCTGTCCTTCAGTAGGAAGGATAACTATTTGTTATCTTACCATCTGAAGCTGGATCAGTCCCTGGCATTAAATAAATGGCCACTAATTAAAAGTTGTGTGAATAAACATGGGACTGGGTAAAGGTAAAGAGAAATTTTTGTAAGAGAGGGGTAACTGACCTATAAACCCACAGGGAAGGATTGATGTTGGCTGGGGTTTGAGAAAGCCACAAATAGCATTTCATTCTGGGAAATCACATGAGGAAAAGCATTAGAAAATAGATACCAGTGTGATAATGGAGAAACCACCTGTCTGATAGAAGCAGTAGGTGAACGTTGGAAATACTGGGAAACTGGAAAATTGACAGTGATATTTTTGGGGGTAAAGGGGGAGTGTTGTATAGTTCAGAATATAGAACACCTTGATAACAGGAAATAAATTTGTCCTTGATGAGGTAATAAATATGGAATATTTAAAATATTTGACTAGCATCTAGAACTTGTCAGGGAGAGAAAGAGAAAAGTTTGTCTGAAAGACACTAAAGCTCTATTCTTTCCCCTATTCAGATGGTAGAGCAGCAAGAGATCCTCTTTCTACAATTCTTGAATTGGAAGACAATTTTTTTTTTCTATATCAGTGATTGGCATGCAGGTTGCACAAAGCATAAGCTCACACGCCCTGTAGTCTGATGGCTAAGTCTAAAGCAATGTGCTTTATGTCTGAGCTGTATAATATTAGGAAAGTTATTTAACCTCCCTACACCTCAGTTTTCTCCTCTGAAAATGGGGATAAAATAATTGGATCTACCTCATAAAGCTGTCATGAGGAAGAAGTAACATAATTCAGGTAAAGTGCTTGACTCATAGTAAACATTCAATGAAAGTACCTATTATTTTCATGACATATCATACTTCTTTTTATTGTTTTGCATTCGCAGTTTCCATTCTAAGGTAAAGAGGTTCAGCGTGAGTTATGTACCCTTGTTAAATTAGTTTTCTGATTGTGGTTTTTGATTAAATGTCATGTAAGATTCAAAGTAGAAATAAATAATCACGCAGACAAGATGTTATAACACAAAAGAACCACAGAACATAAATGAGGGAAATTTTACCATTTGTGTCACTGTCTAATTCACCTGAAGGACTGTGAGGCATTCAGAAGAACTTGATGTTCTGTGAATTAGTAAGTGAGTTAACTCATTTGATCAAATATTTGAAGATGACAAACCAACAAATGTTCTCTATTCATTTATGACAAGTGTGATTCACATAGCACACAATAGCACGGATGACAGCAGACACACAGGCAGAACCTGCTTATCCCTCAAAGCAGAGCCACATACGGGGCCGCATAGAGATGATTCAACAGAAGTACGCTCTGGGATAAGACACTGAGAAACTGGAGGTTCTGTGGTGGGGAGGACATGGCTGGGACCCAAGACAGCAAGGGAAATGGAGTTGATGGAAGAGATCAGCTCTGACAGAGATGTTGGATATTTCCAAGCTGAAGTTCCAAGGAAATACCAAGCTCAGCCACAGGTCATAAGCATAAGAGAGTTCTGTGGTTGTGCAGAGCAGAATCCTTGACTGCAAAATTTATTGTAATTAGCCAGAATACCATCTTGTTGTGGGGGAACAATTCATTCAGGGCAGGTTCCCAGCCAATGCTGGTACATGAGGTGAGAAATTCAGCTCCTTGAGGATAGTTCTGGCAGGGACTAGATAGGAAAATAAGATGTGATACAAGTTGGTTGACATCTAGGGTCACAGACTAAGAGTGAGCCTGTTTTTTTTAGTAGGCAGGATAAAAGAGCAGAGGAAAGGGTAAGAATGAAATGTGATGTAGTAGAAACACTGACCATGTATTTCTTTTCTTTTTTTCTCTTTATTGATTTTAGAGAGAGAGAGAGAGAGAGAGAGAGAGAGAGAGAGAGAGAGGAAGGGAGAAGAAGAGAGAGATAGAAACATTGATGAGGAGAAGACATTGATTGGCCACCTCCTGCATGCTCCCCAATGGGGATTTGGCCCACAACCAAGATATGTGCCCTGACCTTGAATCAAGCTGGCGACCTCTTGGTGCATGGGTCGATGCTGAACCACTGAGCCACGCCAGCTGAGCTGACCATATATTTCAATACAACACCCTCACAGAATTGAAAACTCATTCTTATTCCACCCGGCATTGTAAATATTGGTTGCACCACTACCAAGGGCCATCACTAGGTTAAGAATTGGGAACGTCACAATTCCTAGCTGATAAACGTTCCTTCTCTGTCAACCTGGGCTCAGAAAATAAGATCAGGGACCTGTGGTTGTATCCATAAGAAAGCTCAACCATGGGGACCTGAAAATGGCACAAATAAGAGGATCAAAGCAGTGGATACAAGCCTGCGTCGTACAAGTCAGCAAGGCCAGACCTAGGCACTATCAGACAACACCATGTTCTTCACTGAGGAGTGTGACGGAAACAACCATACCTACCCTAGTGTTCTGAGTACTAGGAACCTTTGTGGGAAATTGTATGTTGGCTTGGAAATAAAATGAGAGCTCCAGATGTTTCTGATTGAACTATAGTACTTATGCACAGGTAGTTCTGGGAAACATTGTTCTGGTTATTTTATAATTATATATAAATTTCTAGAAAAGAAAGAATGACTAGAGAAAACCAAATAACTACTTCTTTCTTGTTTATTTGTTTCATTTGCAAATGATGTCTGTGTTATTAGGATGGTAAAGCAGGTTTTAAACATCTAAGCATTACCTTTCCCTCATTTGTTTAAAAACCTTTTTGTAGCAACAAGGTAGCTTTTGATTTCTTCTCAAAAGCTATGTTGTGTTTTGAGTTTCTTGCAGCATTTTGTGAAGACTGTCCAAATATGTTTCTGGACGTTGATAATTGCTATGTACTTTCACTATTTACAAGAAAATACATAACTAGAGTACTCCTTGAACTCAGTGGCTTAATATATTACTGAAAATGAAAATAAAATGCTATTGAACACTTGAGAGAAGCTAATAGGTGAAGCATGATGGTTTAATATCAATAAAAATAAATTTTGATATGATCACTAGAAACTATCTTTAAAGGTCTCTGCCTTTATTAAAGGCCAAGACAATGGACTAAAAGACAACTTTTAATATTTTTTTCTTATCTTTAACTTATTTTAACTTTCCTTAGGCAATAAATGTGCAAACTAAGATCACACTTCTTTAGCTATTTAAATATATAGCTTTGTAAAACAGGAAAAAAACTCCAAGAAAATTATTTAGGTGACATGTTCTTGGGCAAAATTTGTCTTTGTAAGTCTATGGGAAGAACTTTTCCTTTACTGTTTCTTTCTTTTTTTTATCCTCACAGGAGGGAGGAGATTGGGCGGGGGAGAGAGAGAGAGAGAGAGAGAGAGAGAGAGAGACATCAATGTGAGAGGGACACATCGACCAGCTGCCTCCTGCACGACCCCCACCAGGGCCGGGGAGGTACCGCAACCAAGGTACATGCCCTTGACCAGAATCGAACCTGAGACTCATTGGTCCGCAGGCCGACACTCTAACCACTGAGCTAAACCAGCCAGGGCTCCTCTACTATTTCTGTTGCAGAAAATAAAACGGACAACAAAAAATATTTTTAGTTGTTTTAAAGAACAAACAGTTTTAAACTCATTTTTTAAAAACTGCTTTCAATGATCTCCACTTTCAAAGCGTAGAGTCTGAGACTGACTGAGAGGAGGGAAAAACGGATTATAAAGGCCCCACACAAATTGTGTTGTTTGGCACATCTACAAAGGAATGCTGTAGCTTGCCTGCCAGGATGGTTAAGTTAACACTTAGTATGTGTACCAAACAAAACATGCTTTTGGGCAGCACAATTTAAAAAAAAAAAAAAATTTCCCTTACTGTCCCACAAATAAATAGCCTGGTTTCTGCCCAAAATATTCAAGGAAAAGGCTGTGCTTGCCTGGGGCAGAGACCATATGCCTTGACTTCCAGCTTCCTTCCATCAAAGCCGTGCAGTTTGGAAATTAAAATCTACAGCAATAATGAAACATATTAAAATGCATGCAAAGTCTTGAGGGCTTATAATATGCTAAAAACTGGCAATGCATGTTTACATCCATATATCAACTTGGATGTGCTGAAAAGATTTAAAGTGTAAAATATGCAAATATGTGTCATATTGTCACACTTGGTCTCTCTAATGGAACTCCCTTTCATCTCAAGTCGTCTTAATTTCATGAATATTACATGGCCCTCACACCTTTTACTCCTGCTGTTGCTAGGCTGAGAAGATTATGAAAATATGTTAATAGTAACTTTCATCAAATAAAAGTTGCAATATTCCAAATAAAGCATTTTTTCCCTCCTCTTAAAATACAAATGGTGAAGGGTTTCACGCTATTTTGTTTCCCTGTGGGAGACTAGATAACTATAGGCCAATTAAATTAATGAGGAAAGACCATGTGAACGCCAACAATTGTGCATATCCTGGATGTTTGCACATATACACAGGTATATAGTGGTATTTAAAATACTCTTGAAGAATGAAAATCATTACAGCTCTGTGATACTGATAGTATATAGAAATGTTCTTCTTTTAAATGCGGCTGTCCGACACAAAAGCCCATGATTTTCTATCTAATTGTTGAAACACTGTGGGAAGTAGGAGGAGAGGGGAAGTTAAGGAATGTGTCTTCATTTATAAAGGTGAAGAACAATGATACCACTGAAATCTCAGATAACCCAAAAAATAATAATAACAATAAAATGGAAAAGAAAAAATAATGATATGCTCTATCTTGGATACATTGTCCCAGAATTTTTAGAGTGACAGCCTTGTTGTTTTATCTTGACATCTGCTGAGAGGCTCATTGCCACTTGCCTTACTGACAACTTGAGTGCTTGGTGAATGGCAAAAGCAACGAAAAGCATTCTTTCTGGGCCTAATTCTAGCCAGTGGGTAAGAACTGGTGGCTATGTAGAAATGACAAGAATCTTAGACTGAGTGCCACTCTGGATTCCATGACAGAAAAACAAACAACCAAACAAACAAAACTGGGTTTATTTAGAATTTTATTTTAAAGGAGCACTAGACTTAATCCATTTGGAGAGAAGATAATTTTTAACCCATTAATGGATTTTTAAATAAGTAGTTAAAGAATGGGTAACAAAAAAAGGTTATTCTGACAATATCTTTGCCCAAGATTGAAATGAACAAGTTAACATTTGAAAGGAGCCAGCTTTTATGTGGGCTCTGATTCTTCAAAGTGTTTGCACAGGTGAAAGGAGGAATACAAACAAGGAGCCGGAATACGGAGGCTCACGTTGGACAGGCTGCAGTGCCAAGTGCGCTGGGCTCCACGATGCCAAGGGCAGCGGGAATAATATTGGAAACCACGTAATGCAGGAAGACTGCAGGAGGAAAAGCTACGGCTGAAGAGAGATGGCATAATGCTGACTGATGACAAAGAGAAGATAGAACTTCATAACTTTTTTTTTTTCTGAATCTCAGTTGTTACTGCTGTTTTTGTTTGTTTTCTTTTGCATTCTTGCTGTTCCCCTAAAAAAAGAGCTTAAGATTGTTAGATAAAAATGAACAAGGGAAGTGTAGCCCTTGCTATGTGAAGCCAGAGGAAATAAGCATACAGATACTTTCAATGGGTTTTATACTGTTTATTAGAGATTCCTATTTTTTAAATAGTAATATATATAATCATAGTGGAAAAATTGGAACATTCCCCAATTTGGAGAAAAAGCAACATTTATATCTTTTTCTCTCACTCAAAGGCAACGTCTCTATGTGTTATGCAAAACTTAGACCATATATTTTAAACAATTTTGTATGCTATGACTTAAAACTAAATATTATCATGAATAATTCCCTACATCATTAAGAATGTTTTATAAATCTCAATCAATTGCTATGCAATGTTTTATACAATGTTTTCATCAATATTTGGATATTTAGTTGGTTTTAAAATTCTGTAAAATAATAAAAAAATAAAATTATCTTCTGAAATGCAGTATTTCCTCATTTATTACTTCTTTTTTTTCTTCTTGGCTTAAATATATCAAGCACATTTCAAAAGAGAACATAGATAAGACTTCTCTGGCTAGTATGCTGAACTAGGTTATTCAAATTAAATTCCTTTTGAAAAACAATTAAATGGACTGGAAACAAATTAATGACATCAAAACTCATTAAAGAAGGTGTCCAGCATCAGTTAAAAATAACACATTACTCAAAAGAACAGAGCAGTATGACAAAGAAGTAAAAAAAAGGCAGATAGCAGAAAGATACTGACTCATACTTCAGACACAGGGAATGTCTAAAACAGACTAGGAAATGACCTTGCTTACTATGTTTAAAGAAATAAAGAGTGGAACAGATGAAAGTAAATAAGGGCATATTTGAAGAAAACAAAACAGCATTGTAAAATACAATTAAGCAAATTTAAAACTCAGTGGAAATGTTTTAAAGTAGAAATGACACATCCCAATTGAGAATTAAGAGCCACAACCATATCAAAATAATAACTAAACTACAGAACAAGCACCACTCAGAACTGCCTGGAATTGAGCTGAATGGAAGTCCTAGAACTTGTGAACTCAAGATGCCACATCAAGACTGGAAGGAGGGGTGGAGATGTGGAAAGGGCTTGTCCCACACCCACAAGAGGTGGATAAAAATCAGGAGGGATATCTCGGCTACAAAGTTTCCCCCTGGGGAGAGAAAATCAGGAGGGATATCTCGGCTACAAAGTTTCCCCCTGGGGTCTCAGACCCACACCAGGTCCCCCAACCTAGGGTTCCAGTGCCAGGAAGAGAAGTCCCCATAACTTCTGACTGTAAATGCCATTGGGGGGGTTGGCTGAAGGAGATGGAGGCCTTCTAGAGTCCAGGCAGTTCCTCTTAAAGGTCCTGCACATGGACACACTCAGACTCACTCACTCCAAGCTCCAGTGTGGGGGACAGCAGCTTGAAAGGCACCAGAGACATACGGGGAGGAACTGAATTGTTTGGCATCAGGGCAGGAGCTGGGGTGGAGGGCAGCTTTAGAGGCCATTGTTCCTTTGATGAGTCTTCCCCCACAGAGAGCCAGCAGGCAGGAGCCATATCTGAGAGACTCCATCAACCTGGCTCACACTGTTTGCCCCATCTTGGTCATTCCACGAAGCCAGACTCCACCCAACTTTTGGGCCCCCCCAAGCTATTTCCAGTGGCTTTTCCATACAAATGGCTTACCGTGGCTCATGTTTCAGATTTTCCTAAAATCTCTCAAACAAACAGCATCTGGCCACAGCAAGCTCTGTACCTCTCACCAAGTGGCCCCAGACCTGGCAGGCACTAGCAGCAGCTGGTCTTGGTCCACAGCTTTGCCTCACCTGGGCACTTCCAACCCCAGCACAGGTAGCAGCCACCAGCAGATTGTTTTGTAGCTCATGCCTAGTGACCCTGGACAGAACACAGGCAGTGGCTGAACTTGGCCTGCACCTCCCAGGAGGCCTCAGATCCAGAACACCCAGTGGACATCTTAAGGCCACATAAAAGCACCATCACACAACCATCTCCACAAGTAACACTCAAGAGGCAGACTGAGTGGTTACCAGAGCCACACTGAAGTAAGTCCTGCTCTGTGGGGTGGGCCCCTACACAGTTGATCCTCCACAATGGTCAGAGGTTGGTTGTCAGTGGTCATAGCCAGTCCTTGCAGCTGATCAGACTACAAGTAAATCCCTCCCAATGACATGCCAACATCGAATAAGGCTCAACTACAAGAGGAGGGTATACACAGCCCATATGGGGGCACACCTCAAGTGCCTAGCTTGGGTGATCATGGAGGCTCTGCCACTAGACCCTACAGGACACCTACTACTTTAGGCCACTCTACCAAGCCTGGGAGATGCAGCAACTCTACCTTATACACAGAAACAAACACAGAGAGGCAGCCAAAATGATGAGGCAAAGAAACATGTTCCAAATCAAATAATAGAACAAAACTCCAGAAAAAGAATTAAACAAAATGGAGATAAGCAATCTAACAGATGCAGAGTTCAAAACACTGGTTATAAGGATGCTCAATAAACTTAGAATCTCAAAAGCATGAAATAGGACCAGTTGAAATGAAGTCTACACAACTGAAATGAAGAATAATTTACAGGGAATCAACAATAGAATAGATGAAGCTGAGAATCCAATCAGAAATTTGGAATATAAGAAAGCAAAAAATACCTAATCAGAACAGCAAAAAGAAAAAAGAATCCAAAAAAGTGAGGATAGTGTAAGGAGCCTCTGGGACAACTTCAAGCATGCCGACATTGCATCATGGGGGTGCCAGAAGGAGAAGAGAGAGAACAAGAAATTGAAAACCTATTTGAGAAAATGACAAAAACTCCCCAAACCTGGTGAAGAAAATAGGCATAAAAGTCCATGAAATGCAGAGAGTCCCAAAGAAGATGAACCCTAAGAGGCCCACACCAGGACACATCATAATTAAAATGCAAAAGGTTAAAGACAAAGAGAGAATCTTAAAAAAAGCAAGAGAAAAACAATTAGTTATCTATAAGGGAGCTCCCATAAGATTGTCAGCTGATCTCTCAACAGAAACTTTACAGGCCAGAAGGGAGTGGCAAGAAATATTCAAAGTGATGAAAAGCAAGAACCTACAACCAAGATTACTCTACCCAGCAAATCAAAAGTAATCTTTTGATTCTGTCATTTAGAATCAAAAGACAGATAAAAAGCTTCTCAAACAAGAAAAACCTAAAGGAGTTCATCACCACCAAATTAGTATTATATAAAATGTTAAAGGGTCTTCTTTAAGACGAGGAAGGAAGAAAAAGATAAAAAATATGAACAATAAAATGGCAATAAGTACATATCTATCAACAATGGAAACTAAAAAATAAAATAAATAAATGAGCAGAACAGAAACAGACTCATAAATACAGAGAACTTTTTGATGGTTGCCTATATGCAGTGAAAATATCTGTAATGATAGAAATGAAAATCAGGTCATTTTAGAACAAAAACTGAGAGAATTAAACAACAGATATTTTAATTAAAAGACTGGTAAAGTAGGGATTCCAGAGAGAATGCGATTCTCTATTAAAATTTCAGTAATATTTTATCTACAATGAAAATAGTATACATGTAACACATGTAAATAGTTATTGACTACATAAAATATTAATAATAATGTCATATGAATTTTTAAATAGTATCAAAATTCCAGAAATAATGCCATGAGACATAAATCTCATGGGTATAAATAGAATTAGTGATAATCCAAGAAAAAAATATAAGACTTTATTAACTTTTTATTTTGGTAGATTTAGCCATAAAAGAAAGAAAGAAAGGGCATAACTATAGATATAATAGATAAAAATAACAGAATGCAAGCCAAATTGTATTAAATATAAAAGACAATCCTGCTAAAAGACCATCATGTTCATGACAGAATAAAAAAGCAAATGCTTTTTATAATAGATACATATAAAGCATAAGATACAAGAAGGTTGTGATTCAAATATTGCAAGTCAGACAACATAGATTTTATGGACTAAAACACACTGGCAATTGGGATAATTACTTTATAATAATAAGCGTTTCATATGATATCTCCCTTCCCACAAGCAACCTGAGGTGACCTCAGAAAACCCCACAAAGTCATGCAAATCAAGAAGTTCAAATATTCATGTTTATTTTTTAAATAAGCATGAAACTACCCAGGCCATCAAGGGGATGCTTATCCAAATAGCCACCAAGTATCTGAAGGATGTCACTTTACAGAAGCAATGTGTGTCATTCCGTCATTACAATGTGGAGTTGGTAGGTGTGCCCAGGCCAAACAGTGCGCTCGCTGGAAGCAGGGTCAGTGGCCCAAAAAGAATTCTGAATTTTTGCTGTACATATTTAAAAATGCAGAGAGTAATGCTGAATTGAAGAGTTTAGATGTAGATTCTCAGGTTATTGAGCACATCCCGGTGAACAAATCTCCCAAGAATTTACAGAGTTCATGGGCAGATTAACCCATACCATGAGCTCTCCCTGCCACATTGAGATGAACCTTATTGAAAAAGAGCAGATTTTTTTCCCCTAAACCAGAAGAGGAGATTGCACAGAAGAAATGACATCCCAAAAGAAACTGAAAAAGAAAAAAATGAACAAAAAAACCACTTATGGTCCAAGAGTAAATTCAGCATAAAATAAATGCTAATAAAAGTAAAAGCAGAAAAAAAGGAGTTTCAGATAACTAAGAAGATATAAACAATAATATGTATGTCATTAAACTATAACCTCAAATTATAGACCAAAGTTTATTGAGTTATAAAAAAGAAAATTTAATTTATTGTGAAATATATCTCAGTAATTGATATTATTAGTCAATAATTGGTAAGGAAATATAATCTATCTAATGGACATATATAGAAAATTATCCCAACTAATGCAAAGCAAATATTTTCCCCCAAAACACAAAAACTAAAATTGTCCAGAAACTTTATCAAAAAATAAGCCTTAAGAAATGTCAAGGGATTTACATCATATAGACTGTTATCTCTAACTACTAGGTAAAGTTGATAGATGACAGATGATAGATAGATAGATAGATAGATAGATAGATAGATAGATAGATCCATAGGTAGATAATCTGCGTATATTAACAAATTAAGAAACATTTCTTAATAACTCACAGATTAGAGAAACAGAAATAGAGTTAGAAATTATTTTAAGCTAAATTATAATGAAAATGCCATTATTCAAAAATTGTGGACCACAGACAATATAACCCTCAGATTGACAATTCTATAAGCTTTGACAAAAATCTCTCTATATATTTTAGAAGAAGCATATATATGTATGTATACTTTACAGAAAAAAGGCTGAAAATTGATGAACTTTATAGCTTCTAAAAACCTAGAAAAATAATAGCAAAAATAACCTAACAATTATATGAGATGAGTAATAATACTATAGTAATAAATTTCAAAATACAAATTTTATGTAGCAAACAAACACACGATACATGGACTCAATACAGTTACAAGTTACCTGTTAGTTCTTTGACAAAAATCTGATTAAATTAACAATCTCCTGGCAGGATTATTCAAGGGAGAGAAGGGAGGTGGATGGAGTGATAGATGAATGGCATAGATAAACAATATAAACTATAATGGGGATAAAAAAGCAAATCACTGTAGATTCTTCAGACGTTAACCCATTTGCCAAAACGAATTACGTGCCACTCTAAACATTGATGTGACAGGGAAATACAACAGTCTGGGAGAAGTGACAACACATATTTGTTAACTACAGTACCATCTACCACACCTCATAAAGTTACTTTTTGTTAATTAGTCCAGACCAATTTTTCTCCTGTCTTCTATAGACAAGCTCTCTCCCACTGACCTTTGTTCAAAGAAAAAGAGGCAAATAGATCATTTATTTATCTTTTCTGAGGAAAGCTGTGGAGTAACTATTTTCCTCCCAGTTATAGGTGGAATATGCATTTCTGAAAATGCATAGCCTTGTGTGACTTGAAATGTTCTCCATTCATGATTATGGATGACATCTATATTTATGATCCAAATCTCGCTGTGTTGCTTTCCACACCTCGTGGATGGACTCAGTTCCAATTACACGTGACCAGTGGGAAGGAGCCAAAGGCTGCTGATATTGGGCTTCTCTATTTCTTCAAAATTTAGAGCCAGTATAAAAAATGTACATAGGCAACATGACCACAGTACCTTCTGAACAAACTAGCCCACCAGGCCTGATCCTTAAGCAGAGATTATCAGTGATGGCATGGCAGACCTTTTACTTATAACGATGCACTTTTTCAAAGTGTTCCTTTTATTATCTGTCCTAAAGCTCATCTATTTTTAACTGCCCAGATTTATTATAAATGGTATAGCAAAGTTTATAAGGTCATGTAACCCTTGATTACTCCTGCAGTAAATCAACCCAAATTCATTTTAATGAGATACATAAATTCTTGGTTGATTCTTTTCTTTTCTCTTTCTTTTTTTTCTTTTTGATGAGGGTTCATCTCAGTGCAAGCCCAGGGTTTAGTAATTGGTTGAAAGATTCTCAATTTTGTCTCCTGACCTTGCTCTTTTTAATGTCTGCATGCAGCAAAATGAGAGTCATTCTAAAAGACCAGAAAAAATAGATTCATAGTGAACACCCAGAATTAAAAATGCACCCAGAAAATAAGTTTTCAGGTTTATTTTCCTTCTGCATAATTCATCGCCACAATGTGCACAAGAGTGATGTCCCCCGTCAAGAGATTTACCACTGATAATGAGAAAAGAGAAAATAACTGTCTGATTATGTAAGCAAGATAGAAGCACTACCAGCAAAAATATTGAAATTTTTGTCAATGAATTGTGAGTTTTCTTTGAGTTACATCAAACAACCTGTAGAAAGTTTTCTTTTCCACTGTATTGATTTATCTGAACAATTAATTTGGTTGTTGACACAGGCAATGGAAAAAGAAAATAAACAATCATGCATTTGATTGCTTATAATTTTTACATCCTCAGAATGCCAGGTAGACAATTGGGTGAACGCACCTAAAACCATTACAACAAATCATATGGTTACACTTCTGAATCTCTTTTTGACACAACTGTAGCTACACATTATTCCAAAGAAAATCTGAACAAATAAATATGGCAATATACACAATTTGTTCCCTTGATGAAGGATTGATTGTCCCAAACTTTCTAACCATCATATTTCATGAAAAAAATGTAAATATTAACTGAACTTTCCTTTTAGTGGGGGCTTCTCAAGCATAGCTTTGCAAAAAAGCTTTTATTTTAACAACAGGCCATTTTTCACATAGCCCATATCTAAAGAATTATTCCTATAATAATAATAGTGATGATAATAACAATTATTATTAATATATCTTATTCTTAAAGCAACTTAGAATTTTTTTACAATGCCTAGTTTTTCTTTTTTTTAAATTTTTTTTTCCTTTATTGATTTTTTTTTTAGAGAGAGAAAGGAAGGGAGAGGGAGAGAGAGATAGAAACATTGATGAGAGAGAACATTGATTGGCAGTCTCCAGCATGCCCCCCACTGGGGATCGGGCCCACAACCTGGACATGTGCCCTGACCGGGAATTGAACTGGTGACCTCTTGGTGCATGGGTCAGAGCACAACCACTGAGCCACACCAGCTAGGTGCTAGTTTTTCTTTTAGATACTATATGATAGAAGTTACTGAACCAAAATAAGTTCAGGATTGGTGTTTTAGATTGAAATATATATCACCTTTTACAGTATGTCCATCATGAACAACAAGAAAGTTTTATATTCAATGTTCTATTGACAACCTCATTTGCTGTAATTGTCTTTATATATTACATACATATTTTAGTCAGAACATTGTAATATTGGGGAAAATAGAGGTTAAGTGACAGCATTTCAGTATATATAGAGGAAGGAAATAAAATCCCAAGAAGTGACAGTGGTGGAAAAATCAAAGTGAGACCCAGCTGTCCTGATCTCTAACCTGGTATACTTTCTACCAAACATTGGTTTTGATCATCAATCTAAAAGAGAGTCATACGAACCGAAGAAAGCTCCAGAACAGGGAGGGAATGCCAATCACATTGAAAACTAGGGTATGAGAGTGAGTTTTACCTACCAAAGGATAATTTTCTTAAAGATCAGAATTATGTATACGGAGGCAAAGACTAACAGGGTCAGACGAAAAACTACGAAAATAGAGATAGCAGAGAAAGGGATTTTGATTTTTCTAGTTCATTCTAGAATGATATAAATGAGAGCACTTTTGAAACACGAAATAATTTAATTGGAGGCAAGCATTACTTTACCTAGAGACTAGCACATCTATGACTTTCATGGTACAGGAGATTCATCCATCAGCTGTAATTTGAGAATATGATGCACTTAGCACTATATTTAGTGGTGACATGAGTGTACATTCACAAACTTACAATAGATTGGCAGAGCCAGAACAAAAATAAAAAAAATTGTGAAAGAATTTAAATAACTGTCCATGTACATGACATTATTTTATTAAAATCGGCCTCACCAAAAGATGCAACTGGGGCAGTTTTGAATGGAGACTGGTGAAAGGTAGACAAAGGGAGATAGGAAGATATTCCAAGGAAGAAAGAGATGGGCAAGGTAGAGGAGGCAAAAATGCCTAGGGCCGCAGAAGGGCTCAATGAAGACAGCCCAGTTTCCAGCAGAAAATTCATTCTGCAGGACTTTCAGAGTGAGCAATAGAAAGGCTGTTGGTGGGCAACTTATAGAATCTAATTAGAGGTGCTTGTATTTATATATGATAAATGCCTAATAAATTATGGGGGGGGCTTTTGTGGGATATTGGTAAGTTAGTGTGCTTAAATTATTCCTGTTAACACTTTCAGAATCCTGATATAAATGAATTTTGATATTAATTCTAAATTCAAATAATATTTGAGCACATTTTATACCACGTTATCATTGAGAGAATGTAATGACAAGCCACCCAAGTTTTTTTGTTAATTGAACTATTTAAAAAAGCTAGTAGCAAATGGCTTTATATTTGTAACTATTGTTTAGTTACATATCAATATTTAAACACATACATTTAATATATGATGGAAGAAAATATATGAGTGCAGACATTACACTAAAGTGGGATAAATAATCATATTGACTGTTAAATTCAGGCATAGTTTCACATTTTCTGTTTTATAAGACACATGAGATTTGTGTGATAAATTAATATTTATAATTTATTATTTGTCTGGATATTCTATTCCCAAACACTATCCAACAGACATTAAAAGATAGGTTCATACTATCCTTGTGTAAGAATGTTCATAGCTTTATACATAATAGCATAAAACAGGAAAGAACACATATGTGTATATATAGGAGAATGGATAAAAATTTCTTGATATATTTATACAATGGAATACTACTCAACAAACAGACCACCAATATATTCAATAGCATACACACAAAAATATTATTCTAAGTCAAAGAAGCTGGAGTAAATAATACTCTTTACAAAAGAATAAATAATGTATGATTCCATTTATATGCATTCTAGAGTAAGCAAAACTAGCCTATGGTAATAGAAATCAGGTCAGTGGCTGCTTCTGTGGTGAAGGGGTTGACTGGGAAGAAGAATAAGAGAGCATAATGGGTGTTAGAAATGCTCTAACATTTGATATGCATTTGTCAGACAGTACACTTAAGATCTGACAGTTCGCTGTACGTAAAGTTTACTCTAATAAAAAACAACATCCATAGCTGTTTTTCTATCTGTACTTGGCTCACTTTGGAACCCATATGGAACCTCTACTAGAGAGTCCACCATTTTATGTTCTCTTCACTCTTTGTTTACGGATGGTTGGAAAATTTTTCTTCCTTAATTTTATAGAATGTATATTTATTGTTTTTAGATATCTTAAGAAATTGTTGGATTCTCTATAATAGAGAATATTAATTTTCATCAATATATCTCACGATTTCTGAATACATGTTTTAACGGGGTCATATCTAAAGCACAATGTCAACACTGCAATTATAAAGTGGGTTCTGAGCAAAGAAACTGCTTGACTATCCTTGAACTATTCAAATGCATCCAAGTTTCTCTTAACCATTAACTATAGCTTGACATGCCTTTTCTTTATTTCCCCTCTTCTTCTTCACCACATGATGCTATACTTCTCTGGGCTACTATCACCTGTAATTCAGTCTCCTTCTTAACTTCTCAACCAACCACTTCAGTATTATGGTCTATTTTTCCTGTAAATTGCTGTAAGTTCATCCCAGAAGGCATAATACTCCCAACTTGTACTCAAGTGGCTACATTTGCACAATGAGTCCTTATAGTACTTTATAAGTTTAAGAAACTCTAGATGTTCATAATATAGTCTATAGAAAATTTCTCACTCATTTAAAATGTTCTGGTTATTAGAATTAAGTTCAAAAGATTTTAGTATATTTTCTAGAAGTTCAAAGAGAACAATGCCACAGAAATTAGGACACCAAGCTTGTCTTCTCAGTTATAGCTCAAATTATACCCTGCCCAGCAGTTTATTTCATCCCAAGAAAACGTTTTGCTCATATATAGAGAAATTATTGTATTAAAAATAAATCTAGGGTGCCTTCCAGCTCAAATTAAGTGTGTGTTTATGGTTTGAGTTTAAAAGTGAGATAAAGCAACCCAAACCTAAAGCCTCCAAGTGTGTGCACTGTACATAAACACTTTATGATTAAAGGTGAAACATATTAAATAAGAATTTTAGTGAATTCAACTATCCCCAGTGACTATATCATTTTCCTATATAATGCTTGTTGATCATCAAATACGAATATCTAAAAAGTAGACACTAATATAACATTTTTCAAGGAATCTTATAACTTGAAATACCATTGATCAAAACTACATTAAAAGCACAAAACTGCTGACAAATACTTTTTAATTTTCAATAAATCAATAGGTTAAATTAACACCATGCAAGAGCACGAATAAAAGTAAATTGTCACTCATGATGTAAAAAAAATTAAAATAACAAACAAATAAAAAACAACTCTCCTGGTTTGTGTTCTCCAGAATTAGATCTTAAAACAAGAATTTAAGTGAAAGTTGTTCATGTTGGAGGTGATCTCAGTAGGGAGCAGGGAGCAGAAAAAGAATGGAAGTCAATCACACATGCACAATTGGACCAGGTACTACTGTGGCGAGTGGAGTTCCAACCCACTGGGGAACTCTGGGAGCCAGTATATTACGTGCCTCCAAATTATTCCACCCCAAGTGCAAGGCAACAGCATATTTATCCCTCCACTCTCCTCAATCATTGTTTACAGGCAGATCCACAGAGCTCTCAAAACTAGACATAGACTATATTTTAAGTATCTCAACACCTTCGCTAGTGGAAAACCTCAACTATAGTGTATTAGACTGAATCAATTTAATTTTTTTTCTCCTCACAGTGAAAAAAAATACTGGTCAAAAATTCCAATTTATTTTCTCGAAATCACATGCTTGGATATTGTCTGACTCAAAACTAGAATAAAAATGTCCTCACTTGTGGGTTAGATAGAATTTTACATTTCATATCATAAATACACGTTGTTCTCAAAGTGCGATGTTCAAAGGAGTAGCATCACCATCAGCTAGAAACTTGACAGAAATGAGAATTCCTGGGTCCCAAGAACTCAATGAGCTGATTCAGCTATCTGTTTTAAGCCATCAAAATGACTGACATGTGCTAAAAATTTAGAACCATTGATACCCTCTATTAGTGTTTTATCTATACACAAATACATGATATTCCCCCCACTCTTCATCACACACACACACACAAAATATGCTATATAGGTTTTTAAAGTGGATTGTATGCTATATTTTTTCTTTTCTGTCTGATTTTTAAAAGATATGTGTATTCACAATGTATATGTATCCAAGAACTTGTATTAATAGGTCAAACCATTAATATGTTTCCCATGTAAAAAAATAATCTAATTTGGAAGCAATTTAGAATTTGGAAGAGAGGGATACTGCATTCACATTTGTGTGCTTTTCTGGAAAACAACTTTTCTCTTTAGGCTCAAATTTCTTCAACTTAAAAAAAAAGTCTTGAACCAGATGATTTTTTAAAAATTCCATCTAGCTCCATATTTTTATGCTCCAATGACTGGTTGTAAGTGAAGGATAATTCCAGCAGAATGGTGAATCTGTAGTCTTCCATTGTTCTGGCTCCACTGATGGACAATTTTTTAAGAAACAGAAAACCCAGAAATTTATAGCATCTGGCTGGGGTTTGAGTGATAGAAACCATCTCCCTTTATGTATCAGTTGGTATGCCAAAGTCTTTAAAGCTGATGTATTAGCTTGTCTTGGTCTGGGAAGCCACAGTCTGTGACATTTGCAATCCCCAAGACCAAGTCACCTTCTCGGAGCCGGGGTGTCCTGGTAGACCACATTTAAGCATCAGGCAGCTGCAAAGAGGGGGGATTCTCTAGACCACCATTTTCAAACCATGTGCCGCAAGACTTTTGTAAACATGCAATACCTCACTATTTAATCAAGGGCACTGACCTCTTTTCCCTTAGATTGTCAAATAAAACAATGACAGCAGCCAACATAACAATAGACGTCCAGCGTGAATGAATCAAAATTATATCTTTTTTTTGTGTGTGTCAGATTGGCAAAAAATACAGTATCCTTTTCAGTGTGCTGCAGAATTTTAGTCATTAGTTTATGTGTGCCGTGAGATGAAAAGAGGTTGGAAATCACTGCTCTGGACTCATGGCCGACTCTCGGCACTGCTTGCCTTGGCAACTCCTTTTCTGGCCTATCAGAGCTTAGCTTTGCAGAACTGTTTCTAATATTTAACTAACATTTTCCCTGATGCAGTTTCAGTCCGTTACACTATGTTCTTTTCTTAACAGTGTGAGTCACCGGCATCATCTTAAAGAGGTGCCTTGCTTGTAAATAAGCCACAATCAGTGTAGTTTCCAACTGATGCACTGCAGCTCATTCCTTCCCCACAGTGAGCAAAGTAACTTTGAAAAGGACAGAATCACTCTTCTTCCCCCAAAGTGTCATCACTGCAGAGCTGCAGGGTGAGCCAGTGGTCATTCTGAGGCTTTGTTAGCAATGAGACTCATCTGCTCGTTCATTTTCTAGTATCAGCAGAACACTCAGAAATAAGTATTGGAGATGATTGAAAAGGATGTCTTTTAACTCATCACTGAGTGTTCTCTAGTCCCAAAGTGCCTAGCAGATTGTAAGAATGTAATAAGTGCTATTTTAATACATGATCAACATGATCAAAGCCTGAGCCCACCCTGGAGTCCCTCTTAATGTCTGAAACAGTTCGAAGAGGCCAGTCAGGGTTTCATTGGCAGAAGAGCCAGGAAGGCTGGAGACTCTTTATCTCAGGTGGCAGGGTCATTTCAGGCCACTCCAATCATCTCTGACATATTTTAAGAGAGCCATGTATACAAGGAGAGTTGACAAGCAAAATATTTAATTTTATTTTTATTTGCTAAAACTGGCAATGCTAACACAAGCCATAGTCTTTTCACTTAAACTGAGAGAGCTGAAGGAAGAAATAAATCATATCTTAACCAGAATAAATAATTTGCATATAAATAGAAACCTTACAAAAACGCTTTAAATTATTTATTCCCTTCCCAGATGAGGTAAACATTACCTCCATTTGACAGATGAAAAAACAGAGTGACTGAACGATTTCTCATAGGCTCCTAAGCAATAGCAACGGGACTATTGCTCGTGGTTCCTCATGCTGAGAAAGGGTATTCTCTTCTGCCATGGATCCCGAAATCAACTTAGAGGATGTGGCTGCTTCTTATCTGCCCAGCATCCAGTGTTTCTCCACCCAGGGTACAGAACTTGTATTTTTTTGTGGAAAACCATTCTTATCTCAGTTTTGTCCTGGAAGTTTGGATGGGATTTTCCCTACTACTAACTCCAGAGTTCATCGTTACTGGCTTAATGTATCAAGATATAACAGGGGTTGTGATGAATGATGCAGAGGGGTGCCCATGATGTCAGCTGCTCCTGCTAACAGAGTGAACTTCACAATTTTTTATGAACTAGAAACAAGGAAGCGTATCGCCCCGGGAGCTATGGACAGCCTTGTTGAAACCACAGAGAGAAAGCCTGCAGAAGACGGAGGAAGGCAAAAGTATTAGAGATGAGAAACCAAGTACTGTCCTCAGTGTACAAGAGCTCAGTCGATCATGGACAAGTTCACCTTATGTTGCTGGACCACCTCCTCACTCACTCTCATCCCAGCTTATGCCAAGGGCATTCTCTCTACCCTGAGTCTTCTTCAAATGTAATTTACAATTCTCAGTGTATGTCCTTTGTTTTATATCTTTGTGATGATAACCCTTGAATACCTGAATACAAAATTCTAAAAGAAGCATGGAAACCAGTTTTGCTTATAGAACAAAGAAACATAGGTTTTATTTTTAGAGAAGGAAAGCTAGAGAAAGGCCAGCTCATTGACATTCCAAGTTGACCTTACCATCTAGCACAATCTCTGTTTTAAAGTCTGTCTCTAGATTACAGTTTCTTCCTCTTCAAGTAGTGTTTCCTGCTCGATGCCAGTTTCAATGACCTCTGGGTTAAACAGCCTCTATTACTGTGTGACCTAGTATAGGAAGAACTGACTTAAGGGCAAACTGAAGATATTTCCGTTAGGAGGTTTGCTGCTGTTCATGGAAATGACTGAACATGTAGCCAAGAATACCCCATATTTCTGGGTTGTTGCAGTCAAATGCTCCTCTGATTTAACTAGATAAATTATAGGACAGAAAACAAAAATTAGGCTAATGTCAAAAGTAAGATGGTATATGCAAGAACACATTGTGTTTTTTTTTTTTATTTCTTTTATAAAAGTAAATGCATTAAATAAATCAAAGACTCTATCCTGAATTCCAGTACCTAGATAAAAGGTACATTTGGATTTTAAGTGATCATACCTTTCTCTCCGTCCTTTAACACTGCCATTTGATACTTGTTTATATTATATTTTCTCTTGTAAGTTTGTATGACTTGCATGATTTAAACTTGCAAAGTTCAACAATCTGGAGGTTTCGCTTCTCTTAGATCTTCCACAGTACTTAGTGCCGATTTTCACCTAGTATACAGGGACAAAAAGTATCAATTCCTGTGTTCGAAAACCTGGATTAAATTGTTTTCCTAGTACTTAGGAGCTCTTACCCTATTTATTCAGTCTTATTATCTATAACATGGGGATTGGCAATGGCTATTGCTCAGACCTCATTGAGTTGCTGAAGATCTCATAGAATAATGAACCTGGGCTTATACTTTAATGCAAAGTACAATGCATAGTACACCTTCAGATCTCTCTGCTTCACTCCTTTTCATTACTTTTGAACTATTTTACACATCTTTGTATATTGTAGGTAACTGACAAATGGGCAATCTTTTCCAGTAGAGTTTCCAAGGACTTCCCTCTCCACTGCAGAAAAAAGTTTTGCATCTACAGTATTTGCTATTCAGTATAAATTTGTTCTTTTTTTTACTTTTCCTTTGAACAGGTTATGACATCTGTCTATTCTCACATATAAAAAAATATCAAATCTTTAGCACATTTATTTTTTATATCTGTAAGAGATGATTTTGCCTTATTCTGAACATTATTTTTTAACAGTTTCAGAGATCTTCTACCAAGAGGACTAATGGATTCACCTACCAGAGTCAGGTAATCTTCCTCACCAGAGGAGACCATACTGAGGGTGGTTTTTGCCTCAGGAATATCTTATTTTAGGTCTCAGAGGTAATAGAACTTTAATGACTCCAGGTTTCTCTAATGTTAATTTTACTCTCTAATAATTTTGTGTTTTACTTTTTTATGTTGGGAATTCAGTTTTGTAGTTTTATTATTTGATGACCTCTGTATGAGTATTAATTGTTTATAGAAATCTACCTTTTGCTAGGTGAGAGACAACAGAGACTCTGGTTTATTAATCTGTTTGCTTAGGAGTTGAATGTCATCACCTGACCACTTGATGATTTTTAGTCTTTGTTAGATGAGAGACAGAGAAACTGGTTTGTCAATCTTCTCTCTGTTTGTCCATTTTGAGCTCTAATCAAGTATGAATTTGTACAGTGGGAAGGAGATCAGTTCTATGGTAGAATGGTAAACGTTTGTGATTCTTTATATATTCTTCATCCTTGGATGACTTTTAGAGTTGAAACTCTTTATATTTGTCTTTATGTCTTAGTTTCTATAACTCAGACCTTTACCTCCAATTGTATAGATGCATAATGGTTTCCTACTTCTAGATGATATTGATAAATTAGGCTATAAATTCTATTAAAGGAACTTGTTTTGGTTGGCTCATAGAGATAAATAAGCACTTATATAAACTGAATATTCCTAACATTTCCAGAAAATAAAGAAATTGAACTTTAATACTTTAAATGGGCCAAAAAATGTATTTTTACAAATAACAATTTAGAAATGTTTTAAGAATTCAAGGGAATATAATTTAGATAAGTCTGGCAAATGAGACTACTTAAATATTTTTGGTTTAATATAAACAGCTATGTGTTCTCTGATTTATCAGTATTAAATATAATACAAGTGTACATTTTTCTTCTCTATATGTATGTTTCCTAAACTAATACAAGTTTCGGATCAAATAAGCTAGCATTACTTCTACTTAATGTTCAAGATTATGAAAAATGTAAATCTGTGTTTTGAATCTCTATTAAGATTAATTTTATTCTCCCAGCAATTGTGCTTTGTAGTTGTGAGCTTGAAGAAAATGTCTAAGATCTTTCGGTGACTTAAATCTTGGACTGATATTAAATCAAGTTAATTAGTACACACTCAATGGATATTTAGATCATTTCTAAGTTAGACAGAACACCGAAACACTGATTACTAAGCATGATTTTGACTTTATGTGTTTTTGCTTCTTGTTTTTATATGCTACCTAGAGGCTAAATCTTTGTATCTGTTACTGATCGTGTTTCTTATGGCCACTTTGTGAAGTTGTACTCTAAGAGATGTGTGTGTCTGTAGAAAGCTAGATTGTGTATATGCACGATCCTTGCTTGTCAACGGCAACTTGCCAGTGTCTGTCAATTTGCAGTCATTCAATTCCATTTTTCTCAGTGAAATAGGAGTTACTTTAGCTTAAATTTACAGTTACTATAAGTAAATGAGAGTATGCTAGGAGTAGTAGTGCAAAAAGGTACAACTTTATACACGAGGTGACAAGATGTGTTCTTGTTTAGTATGGGAAAAAGAGAATACATAGTTCTCTTCTAAAGTAAACTGATTGTTCTGGAATAACAAGAAGGTGATGAGGAACAAAACCTGGATGGATATAAAAAGATGAAGAAGGTTCATAGAAAGGGAATTTTATTCCCTTTGGATTGCAGCATATGCAAATAATGAGAGTAAACAATCTATGAAATGTAAAATCTTAGCAAAATTTGCTCAACTTTAATGGGCTTGTTTTGTTCCTTTATTGTCTGTTGACTTGGTCTATGTATATAATTCTGTGTAATCTGCACAGATTATGTGTTTTACCAGGAGAATTTTCTGTGCTTTATGGTCACTTTATTATGACCTCGATTATTGAAAAAACAGTAACAACAAAGGCTCCTCACTAATGAAAGAGCTAAGGCTATTTACAATCATGTTATTTTTTATGCTTATTTTTAAATGTTTTATTGTCACTTTCAAATGAGTAAGCAAGTATTATTTCTATCTTATGTGTTTAAATCTCGTGACAACAGTTTTAAAGTTATTTTTGGCCTTCCTAAAATTGAATCCTAAATGTAAAATAAAGTAAAATAAAATGAAACTCTCATACCTTTTGCACCCAAAATTATCTTTGAGACTTCCTAGAGGGCTCCTGAAAAATCACAAAGATGTGTTCTCCTTATAAAAGAGAGATGGCAAAATAGATTTATTTGATATGTAAGCATTAATGAATTTTATGAAAGGAATTGTCAGATCTGAAGAGATGATCCTCTGTTCCTAGGTTAAACATTCATAGATATATTGTTGTTAATATAAGGAAACTGTATGGTTCCTGGAGCTGTGTCAATGCTCTGGCTCCCCAGACATGTTTCTGTTTATCAGAGGCCCAGTGCTGCTTTGCCTTATGATATTAGGTAGCAATGTTTTCTTAATCTTTGTTTCCACGCATGACTGCAATCTCTTACTGAGTATTCTTACATTCATGGCAGTATAGTTATTTGCATAGATTCCATCAGAATTTACTATCCTTTTACAGGAAATAATTGGAAACATTGGTTTATATGACCAAGTCTTTTTCGGGAATGTCATATTTGACAATGATGCTCATTTAATCAGCTATAACTATCCACTTTGAAGTAATTAAGTTTGCTTTCTTGTCAGTGCTTACAAAGCCCCTTTGGAAAAACTAGCCTGGTACCTGGCTTTTAGGGTTCCAAGTCTTAAAAGTGAGTAAGAAATGCCACTTTTTGGCTGGTCTAGGAAGCCTAGAATATTATAGGGCTTTGCAAGTAAGGCATTTCCCCAATTTATACTATAGATGAAATCCACTAGATGAGTTTCTTGACTTGGCTTTCTAGCCTAAAGGGGCTATTAAAAATCCAGTCTGAGATTCCTCATGCAAATTTCCAGCAAAACAAATACATAAAGGTCTATGTATTAAGTTAGCTGCACTCTTGATGTGTCTATGTCAATAACCAGGCTAAATCTAATGAGACCAGTCTTATTTTGCAAACAAGAACAATATTTGAGATTACTTTTGATCAAAACAGAAGAGACCATAGAAATATATTATAATGTACATTTGTATTACAATGGAAAACTATTCATTGTCCACATCACACTCCTCTGAACAGTTTGATTTTAGCCCTGTTCATAATATTGAACTCTTTACCACCTGTTTGTTAATTGTAAGTAATGGATGAATAAACTATGTCTTTTCCATAGAGTTTCTATTGACCACTCCCTTTGTGGAAAAACAAGTTTTACATTCATTTGCAATTCAATTCCTTTATTCCATATAAATGTGTGTGTGTGTGTGTGTGTGTGTGTGTGTGCGTTTAAACTTTTTCTTTGAACTTGTTATAATATCTTCCTGGTTTCTTCATAAGAGAAAAGTCAAAACTTTAATATATATTTATTTTTATATCTGTTTGACAGTCCTGATTTTATCTTTTTCTGAATATGTTTTCATAGTACTATACAAATGTCACATGCTACTAATCATTATTATCATTCTTGACCTGCCCTTTGTCACTTTGTAAGGATTATTAAACAATATTAGCAGTAATAAAAAAATTCAGTGCAAAAGACTTAATCATTGTGATTATTTAATGAAGTGGAGATGACTATTTTTCATTAAATTAAATATGTTTTATTTCTCTTTAGGTGATTAGAAAAAAAATCCCTTTATATCCTCTTATTAATTAAAATGATTTGCTAGGTGGGAACAGCATTTCCCAATTGTATCTTGCATTTACCATTGTCCCTCTGTCAAGGGCCTCATCTGAATAAGCTGAGTGTCTTGTTTGCCTTGCCTTACCTGTCCAGCATGAGTTCTCAAAAATAATTGTTAACAGTTCTGACATTTCTTCTGCCAGTTTCTCTACTCTGGGATAATTTTCGTTAGAGCTTGCTCATTTAAGTATATTTACATTATCTTGGTATTTTTACCACATCTCCTTTTTCTATTATTTCTTTTTTCTCTTGGTAACCCTTGTTTCTGTAACTTTAGCAATTTACCTTTTTCACATTGAGAACCCCAATTATATTTTTGTCTATATTGTTGCTATTGACAACACTTTAGTATTGTTCGTGGAAAAATACATACCCCTAAAATATAGAAGGGGATACTAAGATTATCTCAACAAAAAGGTACGTATTTTATGGGACATTTTGTTATGATATAATATATAAGTCGAGTTTTGGAAACAAGGGGAAATGAGATCATCTCTGTGTTGTCCCACATCACATGAAAGATGAACACAAATAGTTTATAGTCTTGTTGATGAGATAGATTATAATACTCCAAGCCAAGTAATGAACAATTTTAGATAGTCAACAGATACAGATAGATAGGGATATTGATATCTATGTAACTATGTATCTATGTATCTATCTATCTATCTATCGCTGAGTTGCTGTCTTCTAGGTTTCAGACGAGAGTGCTTTGGATGAGAACTTGAATGGTAAGGCAGTCTGAAATGGTTTTATGGTCCCTGAGGGATTTGAATGATGCTTATTAGTGTGGGTGGATCTGTAAATCACAGTCAATGAAAGTAAAAGAATGACTCAGTGTGAAAGTGCCAGACGGGATGCAGGTCAATTTGAGTAGGAGCTGCCAGAGTGGGATCTATATCTGCCATGTGCCAACTCAAGGCCTGGGCCAGCTCTTTGAAGGTGATTGTCACATTCATGTAATAAAGAAGACAGCACCTTCCTAGACGACTATTTTAAGAATTGGGGATAAAATGTATAGATGCCTCATATTCAATTGGAATTTACACAACAGTAGTGATTATTATTATTCTTTTGAAAAACAACTGTCCCTAGGCTTTGTTTTGTAACTGGTATGTGTGTGTGTGTGTGTGTGTGTGTGTGTGATTCTGTCTCTGTGTGTGTCTGGGAGAACACTTCTGTAAAATAGAGCATTTCATTACATTGGATTACTTCTTGTTATCTATAGAGAGAAATGTATGTTAGCCTCATCCCAGTTGCTTCCTTCCTCTTATCTGTGCTTTTCAGCCTTTGGCCATCTTGAGGTCTCTCTGGCAACTTTGACAGAAGTGAGTCCCAGAAGCTGGGACCATCTACTTTTTGCATTAAAGCTTGATTGAATGTGCACTTTGTGACAGCAAATGCCCTTCTTTTGTTTTCTAAGGCAAATTTGGGCCATGGGCATCAGGGCCAAGGAGGAGGGAGAGTTTCTTAAGATAGGTTCCACTGTTATCTAGGGCTGAGACCAGGGGTGAGTATTTGTCTAGCTTTTGGGGGACATAATGTACTTAAAATACAGGGATCTTTTGACTGTAGCCTTTCAAAAATATGACTATCATGTTGGTTTTGTGCTACATTGGAAGAAAAATGTTTTATGAGGCCAAGAGTGTTGACACATTGCAGTGTTTCTGTGGGTATACCGTCAAAAATGTAGGTACAGCAGGTGATACTCAGGCTGGTGTATTTATAAGGACATTATGTGGAAACTACAATATGTATATATTTTAACATAGACATTTGTTGTGAGGGCCAAATTTGAGTTATTTTGTCTTCTCTCCCATATAGGACAAAAGGAGAATGAGTTGGGTTGTCTCAGATACACAGAATATAACTTTCAATGGGGGAATTCAGATGGAGATATACTCAGCCTTAAACTAATCCAATCACCAAATCAATCAGTATATCTCTGAGCTACATTTTCAAAATGTATTCCACTATTTATTTACCTGTAATTTATCCTCTGCCTTAGAGAAATAAGATTACTATTGCTAAGATTTGTTTGAATAATATTTGCTCAGTGTCTGCCATGTGCAGTGTTATACTGCATGCTGGGAGGGATACCCAAGAGTATGAATCTGAAACTAGTTTTAAGGCGTTTATAGTCAAGTTACATAAAAGGGCATCTTGGAATATTATTAGGTGTCCAATAAGGATAGCTAACATCATTGGATGTTTAACATTTACTATGTGCCAGGTTCTATTTGGTGTGAGTTACAAGTGCAATTCATTTAATGTTCAACACAACCTTATAAGTTAGGTAATATTGCCATCCCATTTTACAGATGTAAATACTGAAGCATGATCAGCTTCAGTAAAATGTCCAAGGTCACAACTAGTGAACAGACTTGCTAGGGTGTGAGGCCAAGGGGTCTGATTGAAGAGCACACGCTCTTAGCCACTGTCCACTTAGGAGAGACCATGCCTGCTTTTGGAGCCAGGAGTATTAGCTCCCAATGAATTGGGTGTCGCATAAATGGCTTTGAAAAGGAAGAATCTACATAGGGCTTTTAAGGATGGATATGATGTGTTGGAATTTAAACCAGCATAGTAGGAGCAAGATAAAGCCAATGACCTACTTGCAGGATAAAAATTGGCAGGGTATAGGAGTTCAATGTTTTCAAATCTGACCATCCATCCTCCATCCATCCATCCTGTTCTATATGTCCACCTCACTTTAATTCTGAGTATAAGTCTGGTCATAGAAGCAGAACGAAGGTTTGAGTCATGAAGAATAATGTAAGCTGCTGTAGGCTGGGGATGAGAGCTGGTTATGAGAGCTTATACCCTCTTTCCTGTCATTCTGATAGAAGGAACTGAGTCCAGAGAAATTGGAGTATGAAAAGCCATGGGCTCTACAACGTCCACTTACACCTAATACAATTTCAGCAATAGATGGCTCATTTAACTAAAACTTTTTGTTCCATATTTTTAAAATATAAGAAATGGTTCTCCCAAAGAATGATGTTTATGTTCTTTATTAACTCTGGAAGGAGGGAGAGACGCGACTCTATTAGAATGTGCTTTATATATATATTAAAAGTTAACCTCCCTAACTTCTACCTCCTTATTGAGAGCAGGTTATATTGCCAAGTAAAAATGATAAAGTCCACTTCATCCCCAAGATACCTGGTATAGAATAATCCTAGAACCCCAAATTTTTAAACCAGGGAGAAATCATAGGAGTAATGTTATTTATTGTATTAATGAGGAAAAAGACTTCCCCAAATCATAGCTCTGGTTGTTGGCAGGGGCTTGACTGGAACAATTTCCTCTGCAAGTAGATTTCTTACTGTGTATAGAGCTCAAATGTCATTTAATCATGTATGCCTTGCATGACGCCCAGTTTAAAGAAGCATTGACATTGATACATTATTATTAATAACTAATATTTTTTCATTGATCCTGTAAACTCCTAGAAAGTCTCTTCATACCCCATAGATCTAGCTGAGTATCTTGCACCCAATCAATGCATTTGATTAACTGACTTCCAGAAGCAAGGGCGGAGACCCAAATTCCTGGCTTTTGGATGAAGATGTGAGACTCAGCAGATTCTTCATCTTGAGGCATTCAATATCTACTCCAAACCTGAAGATTATGGTGGGAAGGGAACTGAAACTGAAAATTTACTTAAAAATTTGTGTGAACAAGAGGGAGTGAATTCGAAATTTTACTTTAATCCTGACATCAAAAGGAAATCTATGGAATGAAGCCTCCTAATAAATGAAACTCAAAATAAAAATAAATAAGTAAAAGTTGGCGTGAATACCCTTGCTAACAAAAGCTGCTGAATCTCCAACACCTCTTACAGAGATTAATCCCTTCCTACAGGCCAAAATCTAATTATAAACCATTCTAATTAGTCAGGAAGTAGGACTGCTGTTCCTTTTTGAGGAAAAAATCAAGGAAAGGATGCTACTGCTGCATGAGAACTCCAGAACGAGGCAGAGAGAATCGAGGTGTTAATGCAAGTCAGACGTCGCATATCATAAAGCTCATTTGCTTGCCTCAGTTGGCTACTGCCTGTATATTTTTATGGGGCATCCGCAGTTTATTTTGCTGCTTTAAGTGTGCTAGAGTTCCAGTTTTATTGTAGCAAGCCTTTAAACCTAAAATAAGCATTATGTAAAATATTATTTTTACTTTACATTAAATGGATCTTCAAAACTTTCAAGTGCTCTAGGGCAAAAAGAAGAAAATCTTCTAGAGAAAAGCCTTAATATTCCAGATATAATGAGTTTGTTTTACATTATCTTGCTTATTTTTATTTCCTCTGGACTCTTTTCACTTGGGTTCCTTTCACATCCCGGTTAGCAAAGGAATTGACCAGAACTAAGAACAGCCCTGGAGCGATCGCTAAAATTCCGCTGTGCTTGTCAGATACCGTCTGACCACTGATTACTGCCCAAGGGGAATTTGTTTCCTTTATAAACTTTTCGGTGGGTTTTCATCACCAGGGAAACAGCCTTTTTCTCTCTCTTGAGAATCTTCAGAATAGTATTGAGGAAAGCATGAGCTTTTTAATTTTCTTCTTATTTTAAACCTTGGGTTTGTATGCCATTTTAAAAGGTAAGATGAAAGAAAGGCCTCTCCATAATATTGAAATCAGGAAAATAGCATCCTAATTGATGATACAAATGTGATATACCTGGAAACTCGCCTCAGGCAAAGGCCTACATAAATCATGCTGGATACGTACAACCGGAATCTTTCCTTTCCCTTACCTTTTACCTATGGAAAGTATGCAAATTCACGAACTCGATATTCTGGGGAAAGCTTGGGATTAAATAGGTTGTATTAGTCAGAGTCTTATCAGGAAACAGAATTCACCCCAGGTTCAAATGAAAATAATGAAGGGACTTTTCACAGAGGTGTGGGCAGTTCTAGGGGGACAGTGAGAAGATAGTAAGCATTCAGAGATGAAAAAACATCTCAGGCTCTTACAGACCAGCAACCCCCCTTAGGGCCAAGGGACTTCAGGGAGGACATCATGCTAGTGGTGCCTCTGAGGGCTGGAAATGTGGAAGAGGGGACCTGCTCTAGGGGCATGGGTTGGGACAGACGAGAACAGAGAAGTGTGTGTGTTGGGGGTGGGGGGGTGCCAAGGCAGAATACCCGATACTCAAGAAATGAATGTATGGATTAGCAGAAGTTCAAAATAGATTTCTTTTTGTCTACCTGAATAGGAAACTCAAGAAATCAGGAATTTTTATTTTAGGCTTTACACGTTTTAAACTTTTATTTAAAATTTGCGTGTTGGTCTTGACGTTTAACTTTTAAGGAGTCGCTTACTCTCCGGTTTGCGTAGGGGCAAGGTCAGCATGTGAGAAATAGTGCCTCTTGGAATTTGCACCCTAGGTGCTCACTGCTTCATTTTATTCCCTGTGGAATGAAGCAGCAATATAGGTCAAGCTGGAGTGGATCTGAGAGAGAGACTCCATTTGAGAAGTCAGGATCAAAGTCATGTAGGGACTGAGATGAGGAACTGTATGAAAAATGCCAATTTAGCAATCTGAGGAGAACAGACATTATTTTAAGTACCCTGGTGTTCCTGGTGCTGATGTTCTGGTCACACTGAACTTCCCATTTCCTCCTTCCTGCTTCCAAACATTTCAGGTGCCTCCTTTTTCAAGCCAGGTGCTTTCATAGCTCTGGATTTAGACCTCTGTTTTTTGTGATCAATCTACTTAGAACATTCTCCAGCCCAATCTCCATCTTAAGACTTTTACTTTCTCTTTAGAGGGTCAACTCAAATGTTTGTCCATATCTGTGACTCCTCCCTCAAAAATAATTATTTTCTTAGCTGAAATAAGAATTCCTTTAAGACTAGCAGGATGTCGTCATTGAGTGCCTATTACACTGTATGTAAAGTCAAATAACAAATCATCTAAATTGTGGCTTGGAATGCTGGTTATGCTTTATGTTGATTATCAACGTTTGCAGTTCATCTAAGGACATGGTAGGATTTAATTCCCTACCCTTTTGAAGTTAGGTGTGGACATGTTAGTTGCTCTAGCCAATGATGTATTATGGTAAGTGATGTATTTCATGTCAAAGTAGACATGAAACTAATACATGATTCCCCACATTTCCTTCCAACTTCCAAGATATTCTAGCTGTTGAAGCTTCATTAATCTGCCTCGTAGAGTAGATAGGATTTGCTATAGATCCCCCATTGACCCAAGATGGACATGTTAGGTAAGTGAGAGGAGAAAATTTTGTTTGAAGTCACTGTAATTTTGGGTTGTTTATTACTCCAACCTACCTCATTATGACTAATACAATAGTTTCCAGAAATACCACTGTTATGGACTGAATGTCTGTGTCTCTGAAAACTTTGTATGTTGAATTCCTAATCCCTGAGGTGATGGTTTCAGAAGATAGAGCCTTTGGGAGGTAAACACATCATGCCAGTAGCATCTTCATTAATGGAATGAATATTCTTAGAAGAAGAAACATGAGCACTTGCTTCCTTTCTCTCTGTTCTCTGCCATGTTGGGATATAACAATAAGGCAGCCATCTACAAACCAGGAAGCTGGTTCTCACCAAAACCCAGTCATGCTGGCATGCTGATCTCGGACTCCCTCCAGAACGGTGAGAAATAAATTTCTGTTGTTGATAAGCCACCAGTCTATGGTCATTCGTTATAGCACCAGAACTGACTATGAATACCACCATCTAGTCTGATGGAACTCTTTAAATCCCACCAGATAAAAAGAAAGGAAGAAATAACTAAACAATAAAAACCTTATAAAAAATGTCACCTAAAATAGTGAACAGAAACAACATACAGGAACCTCAACAGTGGTGTTCCTCAAAGGGTATTAGTAAGAACAAATATATCAGTATGAACAAAGACATGGTATAGCTGTGCTGCAGTGTATGTGTGTAGAAAGAAGTAGGGAGGGGCCATGGAGGAATTGAATTGCCTTTAGTAGAAGTTCTGAGATGGAGAACTGTTCTGGAAATATAAACGCATAAGTAAAGCTTGCCCAGATTATCAACTGAGCAGAGTTCATAAAATCCTAGCATCAAAGGATTGGAGGAAGATCTTCAAAGGTCATTTGGTTCCTTCACCTCCTTTCAAGTAGGATCACACCAAAACCATCCCAGAAAAATGAGAAGCTCTTTTATTTTTAAAACTCTCTATAGGAAGAGATTTTCTCTGACAGAACTGTTTCTCAGCGAGTGTTAAAATCTCTGTTTTGAATGATAAGCCTCGCTCGCATTCAGGACACTTAATACAACACCCAGCATCTGTACTGGTTTGCTGGGGCTGCCATAGCAAATCACCACACACTGGGTGGCTTGATCACAGACGTTTATTTTCACACAGTTCTGGAGCCTGGAAGTCTAAAATCAAGATGTCAGCAGGGCCATGTTCCCTCTGAAGACTCTAGCAAAGAATCCTTCCTAGCTAGCTTCTCCCTAGCTTCTGGGGGCTATCAGCAATCCTTGTCTTTTTGCCTTGGGGCCATATCATGATCACTCTAATTTATGCGTCCGTTGTCACATGGCCTTCTTCCACATACGTATCTCAGTGTGTCTTCATCTCTTCTTGCAAGAACACCAGTCATTACCTTTAGGGCCCACAGTAAGGTAACGCAAATTCATCCTAACTTGATTAATTACAACTGCAAAGACACTATTTACGAAAACAGTCATATTCTGAATTTTTAAGTGGACACACGTTTGTATGAATACTATTCAAAACACTCCAGCCTCCTTTGTATCACTTGTCCTGAAGCTGAAAACATCTATGAATTTTTTTTTTTAATTGCACCTGTAATTGATCTGTCTCATGGTTAATGTGAATTTTATTGTGCATCTAATGGAGATGATTTTCATTCAATTATTTTTCTTGAAGGCTAAAATATAAAATCATTTTCAGGTGTCAATATGAACATAGCCATAGCACCAGTTTTTTGTGGGAGCAGAGAAATCAGACTAAGATACAGGAATTGAAGTTGGAAAAGTAATAATCTAGTCACACTGGTTGATTAAATGAATGAAATAAACATATTTGATACACTCAATAAGTCAAGATGTATTATGACATAGTGTAGAGTGTGGGGTTCTCTTGGCCATAAATAATGCAAAGATGTAGAGAAAGGCAAAGAGGGATGTGCTGAAATAATCAGAGAGAATTTAGGAAGGAGGAGGAAGACATAAAGGGTAGATAGGGTTTTATAAAAGACATATTCTGTTGGGGGAACGACATGATTAAACAGTAGAATGGGTAAAGCAGTGTCAGTCACTAGAATTAACTGGCCACAGAGGTTTAGTCAGAGAAGAGCGTTTGTAAAGAGAACAGCTGGGCTTTGATTTATAAAGGTCAACCAGGGCCTGCATGTGGAAGACTTTCAATGTCAAATTAACTCCAAGCATCTTCCTGCAGGTGTTGGAGAGGTCCTGGAAGCATTTGAGCCTCAGAGAGACATGATGTAGATGGGGGAGAAGATACACTTGGTGACGGAGTGAGGGTTATGTTTCAGGTACGGGAGCGTCAAGATTATCCAGGAGCACTCTGAGGACTTGCACACAGTGAATGCTGGGAAGTAATAACATAGCTGCCCTCACATGGAAATTATTTGCTCCATAGAAGTAATTCCACTGAGGGATTTGTGTGGTTTTCTAGTAACAGTCTCAGAGAGAACATACTTTCCTTTCCCATGTCTCCCTTCACTCCTCAGGATGTGAGAACATCACTACCACCCCAGTGTGTGAAATCTGCTGCTTTGGCGGCTCTCCACTTAACCTGAGTTTCACTTAGAAGAATAAAGAAAAGTACATTCTCAGCCTTCACTGTTGGGAAAAATCTCCTTATTCAGCAAAAGATAATGTAAGGTCGCCCCGTGAACTCAGCCTTGCAGAAAACACTCCTGTCGGTTGGCATGAGCTTTCTTCCTTTCACCTCAGGCAGGTGGTAACGGCATTTTGCAAAGGAGGATTCCAAATTAGGTTAAGCACCAAAATAGGGATGTGGCCTGGCTCACGCTGGTGGGGAAAGATTGCACTGCTGAAGTATATCCAAGTTCTCCTCTTAAAGCCGTGTTGCACTGCAGCTCTTGGGAGAATGAAAATAGAGAGAATGGTTGACCGTGCTGCCCTTCCAACCTTCTTTATGCTGGCCTTGCCCTGTAAATGATGACCTGCCTTATTCCAGCCAGACATTGCTTCTCTGGGCTGTCTTCATGCTACTTACCAAAGCATTGACTTTATCCCGGGGTATGTGCACATTAACAAGGTCTTCTAGGACATTGAAACTTTCATAAGACATACAAAGATGATATTTGAATGGTGAAATACAAGATCCCAAAATATGTGTGTGTACAGATATTTTATACACACACACACACACACACACACACACACACACACATACACACACAGAGACACACACACACAGCCAAGACTAAACATACCCAAATAAATTAAATTTAGTGTTAGCTATTTTCTTAATACATAATTCTCAGGAATTATTATTTTTTAGTCAGTATCCTTCTTAAGTAGATTCACTCAAATCACAGCATGTGATTGTAGTTCATTTTCACAGATATATACTATTCCACTGTGTTATTATACAACAAATTATATTCTTGTTCTCTTGATGAGGATTTGTGTGTGGTTTTCCCCCAGGTGTTTGCTCTTATAAGTGGTGGTGCTGTGAACACTCTGTTGTATATCTTCTGGTGAATATGGGCAAGTGTTTCTCCTGGGTATCTATAAAGGAGTCAGATCGCTGGGGTTACAGGAATATAAATGTTCAATTTGTAATAATATCAAACCATGTTCCAAAGTGATTGTAGCAATTTATACACTTAGCAGCAGTGTTTTAAAAAAAATCCTATGGACCTTTTAAAATCTGCTAACACAGACATTATTTTCTTGGCCAATAAAATGGCATTAAACATAAACATGCTTTGTGTTTTATTCTATTACCCTCATTATTAAAGGGTTGGAGCACTTGACTATATGTGTTTCTTCACATATACCTATTTTTCAATGGGTATGCCAAATTCTTTTTAGGTTGAGCACCCTTTCTTAATACCTTTAGTCTGGCTACAAAAGGCTAGAAACTCATTTTTATTTCTTTGGATTTTCCCAAATAGTGTCTACAAGTCTTGCCAGCAAGTTACCTCTGTGAGATCAATGGCTTCTATGATTTCCTGTGTCTCCTCAGTTGGAAAGCCTATAGGAAGAGTTACAGTTTATATGATGCTGTGCTGGGCACAAAGCAAGAATAAGCACATGTCACTTAATTTCTGCTTTTTAGGAACTTGAAATCTTGAACAGTCACCTTGATTTAAACCCTCGTCATATCTCCTACCACTTATCAATTTATTTTTTACTTCCAGGTTTTGTTTTATTCTGGCCAAAGCAGAGGTAGAGTGTACTTTTCATTTGTAACTCTTCCCCCAAAAACCTGAGAAAATATTAATCCATATTGTAATATATTAATAATAATGTTATTGCTAAAAATAAAGAAAACAGTGGACTTCCGGTTGAAATGGCAGCATAGGTAAATGCGGTATCACCTCCTCCCACAACCACATCAAAGTTACAACTAAACTACAGAACAACCATCATTCAAAACCACCTGAAATCAAGCTGAACGGAAGTCCACAACTACGAAATTAAAGGAGCAGCTGCATCCAGACTGGTAGGAGGGGCGGAGGGGGACGGGCTGGTCCCACACCCACGTGTGGCGGATAAAAATCAGGAGGACACCTCTGCTGGGAAGGTCCTCCCTGAGGACTGAGGGGTCCCCGTCCCACACCAGGCGCCCAGCTCAGGGTCCCAGTGCCAGGAAGAGAAGTCCCCATCACTTCTGGCTGGAAAAACCAGTGGGAACTGAGGCTGAGGCGGCTGGAGCCCCCGGCAGCTCCTCTTAAAGGGCCCGCGCACGGACTTTGACTTGCTCCCTCCAGGCTCCAGCAAGTGGGAGGCAGCTTGAAAGGCACCAGAGTCATATGGGGAAGAACTGAGTTGTTTGGCATTGGAGTGAGGGCTGGAGAGGCAGCTTTCTCCTGAACAGACATGCTATCAGAGGCCTTTGTTCCTTTGGGGAGCCCTTCCCTGGGCTGGCAGACGCCGCCATATCTGGAACTCTAGCTACCTGGCTCACACTGTTTGCCCCGCCCTGGTGATTCCCTGAGGCCCCGCCCCACTCAACTTTCAGGCCCACCCAAGATGTTACTAGTTGCTTTACCATAGGATTGGCCTGTCTTGGAGCCTGCTTCAGCTTTTCCTAAATTCTTTCAAATGAGCTGGATCTGGTCTCAGCTAGCCCCATACCTCTTGCTAAGTAATACATAGAAACAAACACAGGGAGGCAGCCAAAATGAGGAGACAAAGAAACAGGTCCCGAATGAAAGAACAGAACAAAACTCCAGGAAAAGAACTAAGTGAAATGGAGTTAAGCAACCTAATAGATGCAGAGTTCAAAATACTGCTTATAAGGATGCTCAGTGGACTTAGTGAGAACTTCAGTGAACTTAGTGAGGGCCTCAAGAGCATAAAAAAGGACCAGTCAGAAATGATGGATGCACAGTTAGACATGAAGGAGGCACTAACTGAAATAAAGAATAGTTTACACAGATTCAATAGTAGAGTAGGTAAAGCCAAGAAGCAAACCATTGATTTGGAATATAAGGATGCAAAAAACACCCAATCGGAACAGCAAAAAGAAAAAAGAATCCAAAAAATGAGGATAGTGTAAGGAGCCTCTGGGACAACTTCAAGCATGCCAATATTCGCATCTTGGGGGTGCCAGAAGGAGAAGAGAGAGAACAAGAAATCGAAAACCTATTTGAAACAATAATGACAGAAAACTTCCCTAACTTGGTGAAGGAAACAGACATACAAGTCCAGGAGCACAGAGAGTCCCAAACAAGATGAACCCCAAGAGGCCCTCACCAAGACACATCATCATCAAAATGCAAAAGGTTCAAGTCAAAGAGAGAATCTTAAAAGCAGCAAGAGAAAAGCAGTTAGTTACCTACAAGGGAGTTCCCATAAGACTGTCAGCTGATTTCTCAAAAGAAACTTTGCAGGCCAGAAGGGAGTGGCAAGAAATATTCAGAGTGATGAAAAGCAAGAACCTACAACCAAGATTACTCTATCCTGCAAAGCTGTCATTTAGAATCGATGGCCATATAAAGAGTTTCCCAGACAAAGAAAAGCTAAAGGAGTTCATCACCACCAAACCATTATTATATGAAATGTTGAAGGGTCTTCTTGAAGAAAATTATAAAAATATATGAACAAACAAAATGGTAATAAATACATATCTATCAACAATTGAATCTACAAACAAAATGAACAAGCAGAACAGAAACATTCTCATAGACACAGAGAACTTTTGTTGGTTACCAGATGGGTGGGGGCTGGGGGGATGGGTGAAAAGGTGACGGGATTAAGAAGTACAAATTGCTTGTTAGATTGACAAACCTCAAAGGGAAGGGGGCTTTGGGGGTGGGAAGAAATAAACCAAAGAACTTATATGTATATATGCATAACCAATGGACACAGACAACAGTGTGGGGAAAGGCAGGAGGGGGGCAGGAATGGGGGAGGAGGGGAGCAATGGGGGAAAAATGAGGAACATCTGTAATACATTCAACAATAAAGATAAGTTAAAAATAAAAAGAAAAAAAAGAAAAAGAAAAAAACAAAAAAAAATAAATAAAACAAGGGAAATATTTATCTAACATATTAAAAGTGAACATTGCCACAGGCAAACTTTTCATCTGTCCATTTGACCTTGTGCTTTTCAGAGGCAGCCTCTCTCTGACCACTTCTCATGTTACAGTGACTAAAGATGTATGCCACGTTCAAGGTTCCTGAATTACACTTCGAGGCTTTTCAGAATCTAACTTCAAAGCTATTCCGAAGAAGAGCTTTGTGGGTTACCCAACTTCAAAGCATACTTGAGTTTGTTTAACATCATTAAACAGAGCAATCTAAGAGACAAAGACACGGGCTAAAGTCAAAGCAATTTTAAAGACATCATACATCATTGTCTTTCTATTATTCTTCCTCTCCATTTACTAAAGCCTGTCACCCACTCAGACACATGTCCAAAGAGCATGCTATGGGGTGTGTTGTGTGCATATATGTGAAGAGGAGAGGTTGTTCTGTACTTACAACTTGGCCTTATCATTTCCTCAGATTTCTTTTCTCTATCTTAAATGTTCCCTGATATATCTACCTCCAGTATATTGACTAAGCATGTGAATTTTTCTTTAATCAAATACAATAGCCTATTTCCAAAAGTCATACTTTGAGGCACAGCTGTCACAACATCTGACAAATATCCAACGTGAAGTATATGACCTAGCAAATCTGAATGCATTCTCTCATTTTTCTCATATTTTAACATTTATCTCTCCTTCGTTCAGTAGCATTTGTCAACCTGCCTCTACCCATGGCAACCCTTCTTATTTTAATGCTCTCACTCTTATCCACAAACTAAATTTACATTTCTGGCTGTTATAAATTTTATTTTGTTGAGAGACATTATTACAAGAGACTGAAGCCCAATAAACACCCAAAGACAAGACTTTCAGAAGGAAAAGCACTCATTTTCTTCATAGACTAGAAAATATGAGAGTACATAAAAATAAAAATAAAATATTTGGATAAGGTTTTCCATCAGTTTGTCAAATTGTCTATTCTCATCTATTGAAGAACATTGGTAGAGGATTGAAAATATCAACGAGTTTTCTGAGTTGAGTGTAACTCTGCAAAGATGTTTCAGGTATGAATCTATTGCATGTGGAATATAAATATGTAGGTACAGTATGACATTCATTATATATATATATTTAAAATTGTGTCTCATTTTATGTGTACTTTCTTCAATTAGTTAAAGTTACAGACTTCTACAGAAATCAAATACTTTATAAATAGGTAGTAGGGATCAAATTTGTTAGGTAGGGGGATCAAATAATTTGTTGTCCAAATGTAGACACTTTTGAGAATGCAAAGTGATTCTATTAATAATTAGGCAGTGATAATAGGCATAGACAGCAACTGTGACAGGCATCAAGGGACAGATTGTAAACCTAGACTTAAGATGTAGGGGACTTCAGTGGCTTGGTCACATGCCTTTTAAGTGTTACATGACACCAGAAACCAGGTGTTACATTAGAAATGCATTGGAACAAGTGAATTAGCTACAATCTGAAAATGTGCACTGATCATTTTGCCCAAGGTCTGAAGATGATTCACATCATACCACTAACCTTAGAAAAATGAAAGTAATGTTGCAACTGCATTCTCCCAACTTCTCATTGGACTTGAGATGGTAAAGGATTCTGACAGCATGACTTCCCTTTGGGCAACCCAAGCCAGTGTGACATAATGCATTCTAATATAGCCAATTTATCAATGAAAGGCATGATGACCTTCTGTACATGTAGTTACTCATCTCAACAATGCCCTGGGTATGGGTGGGTGTGTCCTGGTCTGATGCAGGGAGGAATGATTAATTGAGTTGGTCTTTTCTCCATCATTATTCCTGTTGCCCTACTTAGCACTATGGTATATGAAAGGTACGCTTACTAGTTTTGCCTCTTTTGTCTTCAGTTTAGCAGAGGCTGACTACCTATCGGGTGTCAGAAATATGCTAGGGTCTTTTACATACATCACTGTTATTTATGATGATTTGAGATTTGAGTAATTTCTCTTACCAAGTGAGTCAAATAAGTTTTTTTCTGCCTCTTACAGACTTCCCACTTCACTTGGGCATTAAGGTTACATGGGAAGAAGCCCTCTTCAGGACACTTTCTGCCAGTTTTCTCATGGTCAGTGAAAGGCTTACTAAGATTTCTATTTCAGAAGTCACTCCCGTTATATTCCCATCTTCATTCACAAAAAGAAAGCAACAAATAAAATTTCTGTTCAATTTCAATACTCCTACTTCAGAACAGTGAAGACATGTTTGGATTTGCTTATGCATTTTACCCAAGGAAATGTGTGGAGAGAGCCCAGGGTGAGTCTTTGTTTCATACAGTCAAGATCTATAGAAGAGTTGTATGGATGTAGGCCTTCCCTAGGCCTTAGAGGTATCTTTTTCCAAAGATTAAAATCTGTGAGAAGGAATAATTCAAGGACATCGATTATTCTATTGTAAGGAGGAGGCAGGTTGTAGCATGACAACATTCAAATATTGCGTTTTCAAAGTTACAAGTTGCAAGAGGAGACAGAATTTTTTCAAGAAGAAAATAACATTTAAGATGAGATTTGAAGATACGGGTAAAGTTCTGACTTAGACAAACAAAAGTCAAGAAATTTTCCTGGCAGAAAAAATAGCATGAGTTGCAGCATGGAAGCAGGGAAATATAAATATACAAAGGATTAAAATCAGGAAACAGGTAAAATCAAACCTTTGCTGGAATTTGAGGCCAAGAAGTAAATGATGCAAGATTAATGGTAACTAGAATTACTTTTCAATCCCTTCTCAGGAGAGATTAAAATTGATCCATTCTATTTTTTAATTTAATTTAATTTTCATAACATGTCTGTGATATTGGTCAGACCATTATTTCCATTTGTGGGTTGGATAGCTGAGATAAAAAGGATTGTTGCTAACCTAGTGGGGCAAGGAATGTCCTCTTCTTCTTCTCTCCCCCACTGGAAGCAAAGTGATTGGTCAAAGAGCAACACATTTCCAAACACAGGAGGCTTGATTTCCTGTTGAGATTTTGAGTTTTGAAAGTGGGACAATGATTTTGTCAGGAAACTTCAGTGGATTAAGCCACTGCTTCAGCCATGCTAATAAGGCTGCTGCACTCACACTGTGAGCAGAACCTTGCCAACTCCAAACTGCTGCTGCCCGGAGATCTCATCAGTCCACCTGCCGTGCACCTAGCACTTCAGTCCTGATTCCTAGGCCCAGTAGACTGAAAATCAGCTCTGGCTACCGGCCTTGGCCTCCTCTACACAGATGCTGCTGCCTGCAGTCCTCATTGCCATCTTCAGGCCCAGCATCCATCCACCTATCACAACTGACCAGTTTCTAGGTTGGCAGAGACCATTGTGCAGATGGGATCAGCAATAATGTCCAAGTGGAAAATCAAAGCAAATGCAGATGGGAACACAAGGTGTAGACTAGAAGCCTGGATCCAACTATGATGGGGGTTTAGAGAGATTGAACTTGCTAATTAGTGACCTTGGAACCATCTTCACTGGCTAAATAATAAATAAAAATTTACCTGAGCTGGTTTACTAGTAAATCTAATTCAGAGAATATGCCCAAATGCAATGGATTCAGCTAGCTTTAATCCCTGAAGGTCATATGCAGGAGCATGAAATAGTAGGGCCATACATTATTTGCATATGATTAGCATGTAATTTACACTCTTCTATTTAGACTCTGCAGTTTGTTCTCAGTTTCTTTTCAAGTGAAAATTTGTTTAAATTTTTTTTCTTTTCGAATGATCTTGTTTAGCTGTTCCTAAGGTTCCCCCCCACCCAAGTCTTAACAGGTAGAACTGTATCATGGAATCAGCATCATGCACAGCAAATCTCCTAGGCTTAAATTAGTGAGCACCATGATTGTTCTGAGCAACCTCAATTGTCCTTCTGCAGTTCTTTTCAGAGAACATCCATGAAAGGACATACCACAAACCCGTCCCCTAGGGTAGGAAATGTACTACATTTGCTATAGGAAAATCTAGGTTTGAATTGCAGTTCCCAATTTTTCTGGAGTTTTAATTGCCAGTGGTATGACATGGGAGAAAAATAACTGTCTTGTGGTCCTCAGTGGTGACTATTAGGATCCAATGAGATAGGGCATTCAGTTACGTATGGTGAATATTAAACCTGTCTTTAATTGTTTGATATTATGTTCATATGAAATTTAGCATTGATTTTAATTTTTAAAAATATTAAAGTAAATATTTATCTTGATTACTGAGTTCTTTCATGAGTCTTACATTTTGCTCCTGAAATAAGTATCTTACTTGCCTCACTCTAGTCTTCAACCTGGACATTATATGGTCATATAGCTGAAAAGGTTTCAGCCAACCAGACACCGTTGCAGGATAGTTGAAGAGAGGATAGTGTACCAGATATCTTCATCACCTCAGAAGAAACCCTGGTACCCCAGGACATTTAGAAAAAAGTGTTGACATTGTTAAACCTGAATCCCTCTCCAGAGGAAATTACTTCTGGCCTTTCATTGCCCATGAAGATGAAGTACCAACTTCCTAACCTAGCTTCAGAAATCCACTACAGTATATATATTCCTCTGTTACACATTTAGACTTAACACTTAAATTGTAATTCATTTGTCCATTTAGTTGATCATCACTACTGCTCAAGCATCCTGCTCTCATTTTAGATTGCAAAGTCTTGACTTCCTTGTTATTCCTTCCTGGATTCCTTCCTATTGAGTAGAAAAAATACTGACCAGTCTATGCATTTCAACTGTATCCTTACTTCTCTGCTAGGCTTTCCCAGCTGATTGCAGCCCAAGATGACCTCCTTTCCTGATATACACAGTGATTACTGTCTCATAATACAAGAGCTAAGTACATCAGTTTTCTATCATTGCTCAGTTATTTCGTGTATATATCCCGCTTAATGTTTTCCCCAACTAGCTGGTAAAATTCCAAAGGGCAGAGAACATGTCTTAAGTTTTAGTTCCCTTCTATGAATATTTACCTAAGAATTTTTACACACACACTCATTCACTTACACATTTTCTTCCTGTATGAAGGTCTCTGGCACTCTCATATATTTCAAATGATATATTCATTCCATGTAATTTCTATCTTTAAGCATTTAATTTAGAGTATAGTTATAGCTTGTCCTAAAATATTTCTAGTAGTTTCTTGTGAATTAGTTGAGATCTCTAACTTGAGCATTAGCTCTTCTATTGCAGGAAATATGGTTTTCCCTTCTTTTGGGTCATCTCTAATAACCTCCTTTGGACCACTGGGCTTTCTGCAGCTCAAATTCCTAAGGAATCTACACATACCTCTAGCTGGACTAGAAAAACAATAACAAAATATCATTAACTTCTCCACAGGTAGTCTATCCATAAAGTTGATCCATATTTGAGGAATTCACTCTTTTCAACTTGATTAAATGTTTAGGATATTTACCTTCACTGTGAACTTTCCTGAACCATGTAGGAGAATTTTACAGTATAAAATAATTTTCTTTTGTAGAGACAAAATATTGAAAGTAACTTTACAAACATATATCCTTTCTTTATATTATACTTCTTTTGAATAATATTCTAATTACAGACTAATAGGAACACTTTTGAAATTTGATAACACACATAACAAAAGGCATCTTTTCATCTGTGCTCATTTTTTGCCAGGCAGAAAAGCATGAGAATAGAAGGTATTGGGCCAAGTTCATCTGTAATTAAACTTCACAAAATATAGAGAAAAGGACCCTAAGAGAGAAATTCTTATGTTGAAATTTTATTTCCAAATTTACATTACATCATCTTAAAATCTTCAACTTTTGATTGAAACATAATTTTTCTCTCCTAGTGAAATTAATTTTTTATATTAGTGTTTCCCCTTTCTATATATTATCCACCAAAGGAATAACTCGAGCAATGGTGTACTGGGTGTACTGGCTTATATGCACCAATTTTTAAATTTTCAGGAAAGCCAGTCTTTTAAAAAAGTGCTTATATTAAAAGTTAAATTACATTCACTTTATCTAAATATAGGATATTAAAGAAAAAAAAAAGAATACTTAACACATTTCTTCCTAAATATTTTAAGTTGCTATTATCTGTGTTTTTGAGCATAGTTATGTTTATTCTGTCTCTATAGTGGAAATACAATAGAATGATGTGCTAAACCACATCTCTTCTCAACCCCACACTCAGCTGTATCACATTGGTACCTTGGAATTCATAGAAACCAGCAAACACTACAAATTAGGACTTGATTTATTGCTTTGTTGATGGTCTTGTCTTAAGAAAGTGATGGAGAGAGTGTTATTGCTTCTCTGAAGTTGATGTTTCTTTTATTATTGTTGTCATACAATATTATATTAATTTCATGTGTACATAGTGATTCAACCTGTATATACCCTATGATGTCATCAACATAAGTCTAGTAACCATCTGTCACTGTACGAAGTTATTAGAATAGTATTGACTATATTCCCTATGTTGTACATTACATTTACATGGCTTATTTATTTTATAACTAGAAGTGTGTAACTCTTATTTCCCTTCACCTTTTTTACCCATCGCCTCATCCTCCCCCCTTATGGCAACCATCAGTTTGTTCTGTGTATCTAGGAGTTGTTTCTGTTTAGTTTGTTCATTCTTTTAGATACCACAAATAAGTGAAATCATATGGTATTTGAATTTCTCTGTCTGATTTATTTCACTTAGCATAATACCTCTAGGTCCACCTTGTTGTGACGAATGGCAAGATTTCATTCTTTCTTATGACTGAGTATATATATACCACTATATATACCACATCTTCTTTATCCATTCAACTAATATTATGAGAAGTTGTGGCAAATCCTTATTAAAACTAAGATTTGCTATGGCTGAGGCACTCACTTGATCAACAGCTTGATAACCATATGAATAAAAGAAAACTATTTTGGACAAATTAATTTGTGTACTCTGGTTAGCTCTTTTTTTTTTTAAGGTTAAGTATTGCAAACATTCTAATCATTTTTTAAAATATTTCTAACAGTGGTTTGGACAGTACCTCTTTTTTAAAATATATTTTTATTTATTTTTAGAGAGAGATAGAAACACAGATGTGAGAAACATCGATCGGCTGCCTCCTGCAAGCCCCCTACTGGGGATCGAGCTCACAACCTGGGCATGTGCCCTGATGGGGAATCGAACTGGGACCTCTCAGTCCGTGGGATGACACTCAATCCACTGAACCACACCAGCCAGGCTGGACAATACTTCTTTATGTTCCCTTAGGTTCAATAATAGAATTTTTCATTTTTATGCATACTCATAATAACAAAGATTTAGAAATTACTTTATAATGCACATTATAAATATATATTTATATTTATATATATTTATATGCACATTATATATATATGCATATATATATAGTAATAATCTGCAGACAAAATAGTATTTCCTATATGATTGATGAAAGATACATAAAGCTCAAAAAGTCATTATAGAGAATCAGTTATGGAGATAAAGTCAAAGATAGGTAGGTATCCTGGTTCCATATCATGTGCATTTTCATAATTTAAAGTTTTTTTTAATAAAAATAATAATGCTTGCAATATTGGTGAGATAATAGTTATTCTACCTAGTTGTTACCTATTTCCTTAGGTATTTTATTCATATATGCTTAAATGGTCTCTTTTGAAAACTTTTTAATTTCTTCCATTTGAATTTAAGGAAAATATAGATCTATATTATTTAGGTTGGGGATTCTCAGTGGTTTACAATTATTTTTCTAACATGGTTGTCCAAAAAGGTAAGGAGAAAGACAAGTGCTATTACTTTTTGCTATCTCATTGGCCAAAACATGCATTGCTTCTTGCAAATCGACTGAAATTCCTGCCATCTACTGCTGTAAACCTCATCTAAATGTAAATTAAAATTAAAATATTTCTTGAGGAAAAAAACTTTAAACACCATAAACCTTGGCTCATTTTGTAGTGGTTTAATGAGTTTTCTGCCATCCAACTTTCCCAGCTTCCAAAGAGATATCTAATGATATCAAGCACAAGTGTCCTGTACATAATTGTATGAAGTTCATGGTTTCATTCTCCTAGAAATAAAAGACACAGTGGAGAGGTCCAAATGTCTGTCATACTAAGGATAGGTTATCTGGACTTGGAGTATTAAAACAAATTATAATAGTTGCTTAGTTCATTAAACAAACAGAAAAACTGGCTTGTCCTATTTCATTCATAGTTTTGGGATAGCCTTGACTCCACTTTTCCAATTTTCATTTACTTCTTCAATAAATATATATGGAATAGCAACTTTTGATGAAGTGTGATTCTATACAGTAGTTTTCAGAAGAATCCTGGTTATAATCCCTGCTAAGCTGTAGTTTCTGATTCACTTTGAAGGAGGTTCAGGCTGTCCTGTCTTGTATAACAAATCTGAAGACTTCAGAGGGCATGCCAGTAAAAATGGTAAAAAAATAATGTGTGAACCGAATTAGTTCTGCCTCTTTAAACAAAGAATCTGCTTTGATCTTGATGATTGGGTGCTACTTTGCTTCTGTAGACTTTGCCATGCCGGCTTCTACCTGAACTTCTATATGGCTCACAGGTTTTCATTGGATCTGCTGACCTGTGTTGAAACCCATTGAACTTTACTCACTTTCTGGCATCTGACTTGGCTTCCTATTACCCCAGCTCTTGTTGTTTTAATTTAAACATCGACTTATCACCCAGAACCAGAACTTTGCCTACATGTTTAAATATTATCCCTTGTGATATATTCCTGCCTGAGTATGAATTTCCTGCTTCATGTTATACTCCTATCAAATCAAGAACTACATGACATGAACAATGCTAGAAAACGCTTGATCTAATTGATAATTATAAATCAAGTACAGATTGCATGCTTACCAACATAGGCCAACTGCTAGGCAATAAAATTAGTTTAAAAAAGTTGAAGGATTGAAATTGTAAAGAACATATTATCTGATCAAATGAAGTTAAATCAAATAAATTATATACTTAGAAAAAATAACATATATTAGAAAATAAACTTCTAAATAATCCATAAGCTGAAAAAGATAATGTAGATAATATTTTCATTGAATTATAATGCATGTACAGCATATCAAAATTGTGGGTACAGGTAATACAGTGCTTAGTGATATTTATAGTTTTAAATGTTTATATTATAAAAGAAAAACATGTTTGTATTCAATGACAAAAGGTTTCAACTTAAGAGTTGAAACAAAGAGCTAAGTACTCCTAAATTCAGCAAATAGAAAAAAATAATAAATATAAAAGGAGAAATAAATAAAAGTAAAACAGACATATAATACAGATAATTATTAAAACAATTGACTCTTTGAAAAGATTATTAAAAGAGAAACGAAGTCAATTACTAGTACCAAGAAAAAAGGAAATGGGCATCTGTACACATCTAGTAGATCACAAGAGGATAGTAATAAATTAATAGAACAACTTTACTCCAACAAAATCAACAATTTTGATGAAATATAAAAATTATTTGAAAAATTATGAAAATAGATCCACAATAAAACAGAAATTCTGAATATGCTTAAGTTATCAAAGACTAAAGTAAGTTATCATTACTAAAATGGATAAAATGTAACATCAATTCATGATAAAAACTGAGAAAACTAGGAATAAAATAGAATTTCATCTACCTGATCACAAAACAACAACAGTGAAATAAAAAAAAACAAACCCACAGCTAACATCATACTTAATTTTGATAAATATTTTTCTCCTAAGGTCTGTAGCAAGGCAAGTATGTGCCTTCTTACTACTTCTATTCTTCATTACACTAGAGGTCTTAGCTATTGCAATAAGAGAAGAAAAGATATAAAAGGTATAAATACTGGAAGGAAAGAATTAAATCTATTTTTTTTACCCATGACATGCTCATTGATGCAGAAAATCCATACGGCTGTATAAAATTACTAGAACTAACAAATGAATTAATTACGGTCATAGGAGATAACTTAATATACAAAAATCAAATAAAGATTTTTATATTAACAGTAAATACAGAAAGCAAATTTATGAAATTATCCCCTTTATAATAGCATCAAAATACATCAAACATGTATGAATAAATTAAACAAAAGATGTACAAGATCTTTATACTGAGAACTATAAAGTATTACTAAAAAAGAAAGCCTAAATAAATGCTAAAATACAGTGTATTCAAGGATCAGAAGATTCAATATTGTTCAGATGACAATTCTGCCTAATTTTGAACATAGATTTAACACAATCCTAATTAAGATCCCAATAGCATTGTATAAATTGGTAGGCTTATCCTAAAATTGACATGGAAAAACAAGAAACATCAAATTCCCAAAGCAATCTTAGGGGGGGAAAAAGAAAACAAAGAAGTATGAGAACTTACACTGCCTGATTCTAAGACTTATATAAAACAGCAGCATTCAAGAATGTGTGGTATTATATAAAGATTTATTTATAGATAAAAGTGCAAGAATAGAGAATCTAGTAATAGGTTCACACTTACATTATAATTTGCTTTGCAATTAAGGAACCAAAGCATTTCAATGGGTTATGAAAATTCAGCAAATGATGCTGCAATAAACTAGATATCCTTATAAGAAGAAAAATCTGTGGAGATATTCAATCCCTGCACCACCCCCCAACACCTGCCGCACACAAATCGAAGCTGTCTGCTTGCTCTCTATCTATGGGTTTGTCTCTATTTTGCTTGGTAGTTCAGTTTGTTTGTTATTTTATTTTTTATTTTTTTTTATCCTCACCCAAGGATATTTTTCTATTTATCTTCAGGTAGAGAGAGAGGGAGAGAAAGAGAAATATCAACGTGAGAGGGACATTTAAACTGGTTGCCTCCTGTATGACCCCGACCAGGGCCAGGGACTAACTGCAACCTAGGTATGTGCCCTTGGCTGGAATTGAACCCAGGACTCATTGGTCTGCAGGCCAATGCTCTACCACTGAGCTAAACCGGCCAGGGCGGTAGTTCAGTTTGTGATTAAATTCCACATGTGAGTGAAATCATATTGTATTTATCTTTCTCTGACTTATTTTTTTTTTAAGAGAGAATTTATGGACATGGACAATAGTGTGGTGATTTTAGCAGAGGAGGGGTTGGGTGGAGGTGGAAGAGGGCATAGAGGGGATAAATGGTGATGCAAAAAATTAAATTAAATTAAATTAAAAAAATAAATCTAAAAAAGTAAATTATGCATTTTTATTATAATATCTATATTTTCCCCAAAGGCAGAACAAAAAGAAATATTATTAAGAGAAATGTTACCTCTCAGCCATATAATTATCTTAATCTGTGTATACTCTGTTTCTTTTTTTACTATTAGAAAGACCTAATTGACTTGTCATGTTGTGTAAGGTAAGTGAAAAGAGTCACATTATATTCACAAATCATATCATAGTTGCTTCCTTTAGTCAACACTCCCTCCTCTTTCTCAGACACAAAATGAATGTAGGGACTAGCAAATGTAGGGAATCACATGATAGAGTTCAACAATAACAATAAATGCTAAATTTGCTGTTCCTCAATTTAATATATCTTTCCCCCAAATTTACAAACATTTTGATTGTGAAATAGCTTGTATCACATTAGGTCCAGAAAAAGTGGAGAGAGAATGACATACTACATTTTTTTTAAAGCCAGACAAAACTACAATTTAATATGATATATAATACACAGAGTCATTGACTTCATATCAATTAAATTGCTTCAATTTAAATAACATTGTTATCAAGAGTGTGCACGATTATATTTTTGACTGATATCTATTAAACATTTATCATTCTGATTGTCCTTCTAACCTGTTTAACTTTGAGAAAGGATATCTGGAAAGGCTTTCTGGAGTGTTTTTCCACAAAAATTGCCCTGAACATAGATGGTTCCAAGAGTGTGTATACTGATTCACTGATATTCTTGCCAGGCTCTTGTCCCATCTTTTCATTTTGTCCTAATCAATGAGTGAGGGATAGCTTCTCACGGTCACGAGAAAGCATGTGCCAGGTTGCATCCTCACAGTGGCTATGTGAAAGGAGCAGGGGGCAAGAGTTCTCTTCTTGTGTTTTATGATGGAGGTAAATTTTCCCTAGAAGTCTCCAGCAGACTTTCCTCCGCGTCTTACTGGCTAGAATTGGGTCACCGTGCCATTGCTGTAGACAGAAAGGACCGGGAACATCAGTATCTGACATTTGCAACCTCTGTTTTGGGAGGATGATTTTGAGAAGAAAGAAGAGATTGGTGTTTACAACACTGGCTAATACAAGAATGTGTCATTTAAAAACAAAACAAAACAAAACAAACAAACAAAAAAAGGCACTAACTTAGAAGGATGAAGGAACTACTGGTGGAATTTAAAGTTCAAAGACCAGGGATTTTTTTTTTTAATAAGGCAGACTTATTAACCTTGTAACTCTAAAAGTATATATTAGGTTAGTCTATCTAGAAATCCTTTTCTTTCTACCACTGATTTTCATTTCCTGAATTATTCTCAGATCTCTTCTTTATTCCTAACATAAAAATTAGAAAGCAAAGGAGATGCAATGTGAGTATCAAACTGAAGCAGACAGTGACAGGTAAATATGGACTTAAAATGATGGCAAAAATTCACCCTTGCCTCCCCTAACAGAAGACTCTCTGATTAAGACAAGTTCCAGACCAGGAATTATAACTGGTAAGTTTAATGAAGAAAAACAGAATATGTGAATTTCTTTGTTTTGAATTGAGATGTGACCCTTAATTTTTTAAAAATATTAAAACAATCTGTGCTCCCTGAGAGAAATATGAGCAAAGTTAACCATATGAATGTGTGTGTGTGTGTGTGTGTGTGTGTGTATATATATATATATATATATATATATATATATATATATATCCATACAGACATAGTCCTGTGTACATGTATATCAACAAAACGTCACTCCTTTGATGACAGCTTGGTGAATATTTCGTTCCTTTAGCTAAATTCTGATGAACCAACATTTGAGGTTCATGCAAACAAATTCCCCATGGAATGAATTTTTTATTTGTATCGCTATTAATATCACTCAGCTCTGAGACCGATGCCTTCAAAAGATTCCACTGCCCTTTGTTGTGTGGGAGTGTATGTGATTTTGATTAGCAAACCTGCACACTTCCTCTAAATTTCCTTCTGAGCTTGTGCAGTTAAAATAATTATAATAAAATCTATTAACTGCTTGTTACTGCAGGGGGAAAAGGCACTGCATCCAAGCTTCCATCTGCAGCCATTGATTCTGAAGTGGTGAGTGACAGTCCCCCACTGCCTAAGTAGGTTATAACAAGCTAGCTTCGGGCTGCAACAGCCAGTAGAGTGCAGAGGAGAAACGACTGGCCTCCAAACTTGTCTTAAGCCTCAAGAAAGAAGGAGAGGGGGGAAATCTCTGCCAATAACTGTAGTGCCTGTTCTCACATTCAGCAGCAGGAGCTTTGTAATTGCCAACTCGCTTTAATTCCCACTCACACCTTAGGGGACAAGGCAGAGAACTCTCTCTAACGGATAGTAATAAAACTATTATTCATCTAATCACCCACAAACATATGTGTTTCTTTTGTAACGACTTTGCTGCTCTCATCCCCATAAAAAATACACACACACACATAAGCCAACTCATGCAAATGAAAACACAATAGTGAAGACAATGTAAACCAAAAGAACAGGCTGCTTTGCAGACATACAAAAATCCTACCTCACATTCATTCTGTATATATATAATTCCAATGAATTCCTATCAACCCACACACCACAGTGAAGGCCCTGTATGTAGTGATAAGAGGAAACCACACTATTATTTATATCTTTCAAATGAAATCACTTCTTTTGCTTCAGTGATTGACCTGAATATATCAGGTGAAAGTGTATTTCAGATCGAAAGCTGGCCTCATTTCTCGCTCTGATTTTGCATATGGCTAGATAGATGAGCTATAAGCCACACATATCACCACCTGATTATAATCTATTTTTTCATGTTTCTTTGTGTGTGTATATCATGGTACATACTCAAATTATCTGATTTCTCTGTGTCCATTTCTGTAAAACATACACACACACACACACACCCTTGTTGTACCAAATGCGCCACAGGATTTATATTTGTGTGCATAGGTTAGTACTCCAGTATCTCTCATTAAAGAATAATAGGTCAATTCTCTCAACTGTGTATGATGATAAAATAATGAGATTATGATATGGGTAGGGGGTACCAGGTATCAATACAGATTAGTACTGCCTTCTAGAAAACAATTTACAAATTGGCAATCTTCCCACTGAAGTAGTAAGGCTCCAGGAATATGGATGGGGCATTGTAGTGAATTAAAACATAGGTTTTATTAGTGGTTCCATCAATTTATATAGGACAGAGATGATCTGGTTGAAACGTTATATTGGTGCATGTGTCTTAAAACTGCATTTTCATGACAATATTGATTTTACTTAGTTTGTATTTTTGTTTGGGCTTACTTTGATTATAAGAAAAGAATTGATAGTGATTTGGGAATGTTCATAGCTCCAAGCCATTCCTCGAGCCATTGCTGACTGGTTTGTACCCAGATCTGTCTACAAAGCTCTTGCACTTAACTGCCCTACAGATATCTCTGATAAGGGATTAAGCAATAAGGAAAAATAAAAATAAAAAAGACTCATAGACAACAGTATAGTGATTACCAGAGTGGAAGGGGGGTGTGGGAAAGTAAGAGAGGGTAATGGGGGATAAATGGTGATTAAAGGAAACTCGACTTTGGGTTGTGAACACACAATATTATACACAGATGATATATTATAGAATTGTACACCTGAAACCTATATAATTTTATTAACCAATGTCACCCCAATAAATTCAATTTAAAAAATCTACGAACTGGGGAAAGTTGGTTCCAATGTCTCCTTTTCAGAGGCTCTCATGCTCTGAGAGTACCATGCCCTTCAGTCTTCCCTGCATGCAGTAAACATCCTAAAGCACTTTAGGCAGTGACTACAGTAGAAACGTACCCATTTGATCTGTTAGGGAAAGAAGAGGCCAGTGGCCTCGGAGAAGACACTTGTTAACAAAACTATCTCCCCTACAGGTCTGACACAATATCTGAAAACTCACCAGCTGGGACTGGGTTCTTAGGAAAATGCATGTTATCTGCAACATTTCCCTCTGTCTAGTTGGTAATATTTTGATTGTAATTTCTCCCATGGGGAAGTTGTATTTTATTATTTTATTGTAAATTAGATTTTTTTAGATTAACAAGTCTCTAGAATTATCCTGATGTCAAGAAATAAAGGATGGGAATACTATGATGGAGACTACTCAAGAGAGAAAACACGGGAAGTTGTTCAGAGACAGTGAGTCCTGCTTCAGTGGTAACATATGGGCCCTTGGGCAGGATGATAAAGCAGACAGGCATTACTTCCATGACAATGATTTCAGAATAGGAGCCAGGAACAGAAATGGGAGAGGGTCCTTAAAAATAAATTCCACCTAGTTTTCAGGTTTCCCAAGGGCAAATCCTTTCTTAAGATCTATCCTAGAACAAAGAGGCAACTTAGACTCATGGACCATTAGACATATATATGACAGTAGAAACCATGAAATTCAATTATAATTACAGAAGAAGCTGAAACTCTGGAAAGGTAAGTTAACTGCTCATAGGAATAGTATAGATAAGGATTCCAGAGAAAGGGAAGACTAATATTTCTGCTCCTTCTACCTATCCCTGCCCATTAATATAATTATGTTTTTTCCTACATATTTCAACACAAATATAAGGGGAGATAGAGAGAAAGGAAAAAAAAAAAAGGTAGGAGTAAGAAAAGAAGCAAGATGGGCATAGAAAAAAAAGAATCGAAAAGTAATACATGATGTCATGGTGGCTATTCTGTTTATAATTAGTAATGAGAGCATACTGCATTTTAAAGAGCCTCAGATGAAAGGAACTCTGAGTAAGCACCCTATGATAATAATATTAGAAATCAACTACTGAAAGCTTTCAAGAGCTGTGGTTTCCCCTTTGGCTTTTAGCAGCATTCAAGGTTGAAAGATCAGAGGCTATATATTGGGGAGATGGGGATCATCAAACAGGCATTGAATAACTGGCATCCTATAAAAGGTCATCTCAAGTCAATATCAAAGAAATAAAAAGGCAGACTAGCTAACTTCCCCATCTCATAAAATGTACAGATGTTTGAGCTAAAGGAGATTTTCTACTCAATGTAAACATTTTCTCATTTTGCTGTATTCACTGGCTATGGATTTCTCTAAGGGACTTTGATCCTACGGTGAAGGAATCAATTCAAAAATTACTCATGAAATCAACTGGTAAGAAAATACAGTTTCTTGTATCAAAAGCATTATTACTCTAGAAAATAAAATCTGGAAAACACAACTTGAAAATTATTTTGGAAAATCAATGTTTCCATTCAATTCAGTTATATTTTATTTATTTGCATTCAATTCAATTCTTCATCTATGTGTGTCCCAACATGTGACCATATCTGTGTTAGATGCTATGAGGACCACAGAGCAAAGAATTCAGCTAACACCAACTTTTGAGGAGTTGGTATTAGTGAGATCAAGTACAAACACATTATACATCTGCCAACAGTGTGAAGTCAACCCTCCAGGCCAAAAGAGAGGTGCCAAGGGCAGAGAAGTAAGAGGATTAACATGAGGAAGGTGAACCTCAAGTAGAATTTGAGGGATGGCTTTGATTTGAAGGATCAAGAGAGATCATTTAGGATTGAGAGGAAAACATGGTCAAAGGTACATGAATCAGAAGTAAGAACAAGAGTGAGATATAGTGAAAGTGTGTTGTTGACATTGGGGAAAGTAAGTTTACACATCAACACTGTGGCATACTAGGATTCCACATATTAATGAAAGCCAAATTGAGTCCTTTCTAAGAGATGCATAAAAATAATATAAAAGGCCTGAAAAGAAATTCATAAGTTAAGAATATAGGGATTCATTATAAACTGTTCCTTAGAATTGTGCAATTAAACATGGAGTATGAGAGTTGGATAATCATATCTTTTCAAATAGGGACTGATGACCTGTAGAATCTTCTCGGAGAATGGGAAGTATCGCTTGGTTTTTGCATCACACACCTCACACAAAAAAACATTGAGAACTATGACATACTGATGGGGATTTTTAGAAACCTCAGTCTCTAAATTTCCAAATTCTACAGACTCTGCTAACAGTGGATAAACAGTAGTAAGATAGATATTCGAATAAAAATGCCTTTTCACATAACACCTACCTGTGTCAGAGGAAGAATACGCCACTTATTGTTCTGTGGTGCTTGTATGTCAGAACTGCTCAGCATTTCTGGGAGTCTGTTATCTAAGGCTATATCTATATAGGCACTGAAGTGAAAAGTTGAAGTAATTGACCAGTATTTCAGACAAAACAAAAGAACAGACAACAAATCAAAGTAGAGTTTAAAAACAAGCATTTTTAGGTTGCCTTTCTAATCATCTCAGATTGTTTGCCTATCTCTCAATGGGCAAATCAATGTTGTCTCTCCAGTTAGGCCAAGTGAAAATGCACAATTATTAGTCAATGGGAACACAGAGTCATTAAAATCTACTTATAAAAATCCTAAGGAAATGCAGTCTTGCCTTGGCCTGGTGTGGTTCAGTTGTTAGAGTGTCAGCCTGCAGACCAAAGGGTCACGGGTTTGATTCCCAGTCAAGGGCCCATACCTGGGTTGCAGGTTCGTCCAGGCCCCAGACAAAGTGCTTGTGGGAGGCAACCGATCAATGTGTCTCTTTCACATTGATGTTTCTCTCTCTTTCTCTCTCTCTCCCCCTCCCCTCCCTTCCACTCTGAATACCAGTGGAAAACATATCCTCAGGTGAGGATTAACAACAACAACAAAAAAGTAGTCCCTAAAAATCCAAACACAAAATTTGTTGCAAACTGTAAGGCTTTTCTCATCTTACTTTGGCTAACTAGGATGGTTATCAGCCAGGAACACTAACTCCTAAATCAGAAGAAGCCCACTGAACTCAACAACATGAAGCTCTTGTTAATTTTGTTCTTTCACTTTTTATTTTTGGCCATAAATTATTTTCTTCTAATAACGTTAATAAAAAAAATTGGATATCATGATTGAAAAATAGTCTCCCGCTTTGAAAATAAATGTGTCCGCTTCATCTTGATTCTTATTTTCACTAACCATAGGAGATCATTATCTGGTCAGAGCATTCGGTTCTGTTCATGTTGCACACACTATTTCGGTCTTCATTTTAAGAGAAATTATTTGTCAGAAAATTTGTGTTGACCAGGTCTCATCAGACCACTATGGGAGGATCAAGCCACCAGTGTGCTTAAGAATCAACAACTAAGCTTTACACAAAGCCCACATTTCACAGATTTTTTTTCCGGATCAATTAAATAAAAACTATGAGGACCTCTCACCCTCGTAGATCCTTATGTCGTGTGATTAAATTTGTTGATTCTATATTGCCTGTGATTTGCTTCAAAATGTGTTTCTAATTTTTGTCACTGTATTTGGGAGTTGTTTTGTTTGCATATTTTCTATGCTTTATAATGTTGAGTAATAAATACTGAGTAAATATCTATTCTCTTACTTATGGATACTTGGATGGTTTTCATGCTTTTGTAGTGTTATGTTGCTGTTGTTCATATTATGGAATAAATGCTCTTGTGTGTATCTCTTGCATGCATAGGCTAGAGAGGCTCTAGCATGCACCGCAGAGAGATGCTGGTGGGTAATATCCATGCATATGTATGACTTTTCAGGAGAGGATGGCATGGTTTACGAAAGGTGCAGTGTTAACATTGACATCTGCTATGGTGGAAGGTTCTTTAGTTGCCCCACATTCTCATAAATGTTGGAAAGTTTCATACAAAATAATTGTGGATTTGTGAGTTAAATACTGTATTTTGGTATATTTGTTGTTCAATTTAATTTTTCTCTTCTCTGAATTGTGTGTGCATTTCTTTTCCCTATAGTAATTGGTTTATGGTAAAAACAAACAAAAACATTGTTTTTAGAAGTACAGTTGTTTTGATATAAATGTGATGTAGTTTTGTCAGCATGTCATCATCTCATCTGTTGTCATTAATAAGCACTTAGTAGCTTAGCCACTCAGGGGACTTGTTGGGGGCTTATCCATAGAGGCATCTGGAGCAGAAACTATGGCCTGAGGACAGTTAGACTATAAATAATAGAGTTTGTGAGGACCTATTTGAGAGTGTTCTGTCTGGGCAAGGCAAAGCTTTACTGCTCTAAAAAGCTCCGTGAAGACCTTTTGGGCATTAGCTCCACTGTAGTAAAGGTGACTCTTTTACTGGCAGTGGTACTGGTGAGAGATGAGCAAGGGCAGAGAAGGAGAACCTCTTAGGTATCATCAATCCCTAAGCAATATGCCCTAGCAACAAGGGACTTTTGTTTTTGCCCTGGCAGATGGAAGTCAGCTAGCAATTGGTTAAGTCATCTCTCTGGAGAACCAATCTTGTAGAAAAAGTTCACCTCAACTAAATTGGGACTCTATTTCTTTCTTCTTTTGCCTGGAACAATAGTGTAATTAATCTACTTTGGAGTATGCTATTTTTTGTTGGTTTATTAAGAGACATTATCCTGCATGATATTGGCTTGTGAAATTTCTGCAGTGAACTGTGTTAAATAAATGGACAAACTCAAGTCTATGAGCATAATTTGTTGCCCAAAACAAAACAATCTTTTCTTCAGGAGTGTCTTGGCTATTGATGGGACATTGCTCTTTCACATGCATATTAGAAAGAGCTTAGCAAGTGAATTATAGACTTCTTGGTATTTTGATTGGAATTATGTTAACAAAAGTTGAGATTGACATGTTTTGATAGTTTTCTTCATAACCATGTTATATTATTCTATTTCTTTAGGTCTTCTCTAATTATTTTCCATCAAATTTAAAAATTTCTCTACGAAGACCATGTATACCTTATGATAAATGTATTCCTAGATTTACGACTCTGTTTTTAAAATTCCATTCTAAATAATATCAATATTTTGAAGTTACTTTGTTAAAGGTATATCAAAGCATCAGTTAGTTGTGTAATTGGTCTTACATCTAGCTATCTTGCTACATTATCTTCTCAGTGCTATTTTTTTTTCTGTATATCAATTGTAGCATAGTATGTAAATATATTATTTTTTATTTATGACAGATTTGTTTTTTTCTTTTTAAATTTTTATACCTAATTATTTGACTTGCTTATGGATTTGTCTAGGAATTGCAACTATAGCACAAGGTTATATAGATATAATATTGTGAGATGTTTTTATTTAATATTTCTTCTGTAAAAAATTAAATGAATAATTAATATATAATATATTCTAATATCTGTGGTATTTATAGTCTAAATTGGTTCTATACAATTATTATTTTATGGCTATTACTGCTGGTCATTTATATGCTTGGTGATTTTGAGTTGGGCATTATATATTATTGAAATTAATCTGTGGAATGCTGGATATATTACTCCAAAATTTTTTGCTTTGTGTTCTGTTGGAAGCCAGGATGTGATACTGGACCTGCACTATTTTTATTCCCTTTTAGTAGACCAGTTTAATTTTACACCACAAATTCAGCTCCTTAACATCACAGAAACCACAAACTTTTTCTGCGGATACCAGAGCTGCTGTGATTTACATGAGGCTTATCGTCTCCTTTGTCTGCAGTCCCTTCTTGCTTCAAGTCACTATCATTTATTTCTTTACTGAGTTTTTAAAATTTAATTATTTTTCCTTAGAGATCCCTTTTGCTTTCTTGTTAGCTCAGCAATACTTTCAGAATTATGTTGGCAGAAATGTTTCCCCCATGTTCTTTCAATGTTCTTAGTTCTCCATATTTCTACCATTCTTCATAGAGAATCACTATCTTTCTAAAAAATGGAAGTTCCCACCTTCTAAATAATAGCCTTCATCACCTGCTTCCTGAAAGATGTTCAGGCTTTTTGTGTGCTAAATTAGTGGTGACTGGGGAAAACGTTTGTTTATTTTTAATTGAATGAGGGCAAGCCATGCACTTTCTGTGTCTTAAACCAAAGACTACAACTTAATTTGTATAAAAAGAAAACAGAAAGTACCTGTAAAATTCTTATTTTTAAGTGTCAGTTAGGGAGGTCCATTTCACAGTTTTATGGATAACTTGAAAATGTACATTTCTCACTAACACAGGTGATTCTGATCCAAAGTGTGTCCAAAGTTGATACCTTGAGATACATCACCTCATATCTATCTTACATCCGTGATTTCTTTTGCTGCCTCTGTGACTAGAATACACTTAATCTCATCTCCCCCTTTCTTTCTTGTTCTAACTAATTACTACTCTGCTTTTTATGGCTAATTTTACTTACTTGATACCTCACCTTATATGAACCCACCTCCAAAATGCTTTCTTTCAACCCTTACCCCAAAGTGATATGAATGTATATAGCACGTTATGTTGCACCTCTGTATTGCATATTTATTTATATGCTTGTTAATTTGCTTTATCATCAGGCAAAGTATTCATAGACAGACTAGATTTCCTCGTATTTAATTTTTGTACCCAGGCTTAGCACTTTATGCAATGCATTGCAGGCACCCAATAAAACGTATTCTGATTAGCAGTACCTTTTCTGGTAGAAAAATAAAATATACAGAACACATTTTTTTTTTCTTAAAAAACCTAATTCTACCCTAACAAATTGAAGCAATTTTAATATCATAGACAGACTATAGAAGATCCTACTTTGCATAACCCACTACAAAGAGCACACCATATCTGCCTTCAGTCATTTGATCTATACAATGGAAGCATTTGCTTTGTTGAAGAAAAATAGAGCCAGACAGTGGTTAAAGTGGGAAAAACAGATTTTATTATAAACTATTGCAATAGGGAAAAAAGAGACCAATATAGTACTGGGCTCAATTCTGAATACAGCAGGAATATGTTGGGACTTATAACCAACTAGTAGAATGAGCAGATCAGCGGATGGAAAATTACTAAGAATCCCCCAAAGGTAAGGGGATTCTTACTAGGCAGATTTAATAAGATTATTGCCAAAGACAAGCCAGGGTCATAAGATATCTAGGGTGAGAGATGAAGATCTGATCACATATTGAGGGTGATCAGATATCACCGGTGGGGGATCTTTGCTACACTGACTTAGCAAGATGCCTGCTAAAACTGTGCTCCTCAGTCTGAAGATAAGAAAGGGTCCAAGGACAAAGTCTAGTTGAAAAGAGGGCTTGGAAGAACCTTTCTCAAGTTTGGTCAGGAGAGAATTTTTTCAGCTTTACTGTTTTTTTGAAACATTGTTTATCATAGTTGCTATCATAATAGGCATCTATGAGAATAGTTTACAATGGAAACTATTACATGAGGAGAAAATACCTGTCAAGTTTTTATCTATGTGCTCCCAAATACACTTCAAGAGGAACTGTAACCAGAGGCCAATTTTCTATGTCAAAGGTGAATATTAGCTCTTTAAATTAAAACGTCGACAGTATATTCAGTGTAGCTAAGGCACACTCTTTCATCTCTTTACTACTGCTGCATGTAGCAGCTTCCTTTGTGTAGAAGGATGAGTGTCCAACTTCAAAGGATGAGGATTTAGTAGGACTTCAAAGGTGATGTGACAGATGGTACACGAGGAAGCATGGCCCAATGCCTATTCTCACATTCAAAGGTGTTTTTAAAACATGAACTCTGTTGACATTTACACATGATAATGAGTATGGCATTTCATCTGCCATGCTTCTCTGCTGTAGTCCCACATTAGTTATCCACTGAACACGAAAGATGCTGGGAGCCATCTTGAATAAATGGGAAGTTAGACAAAATGGCATTCAGCAACCTTTCAACAAATATCAGGCTTCATTTATGCCTGTGTCTTCTTGTCAATAAGGCAGACAACCTCAGGGTCATAAATAGCAATTCTATTTAACGTATCCAATGCGATATCTCTTGATTGAATGCTTGCCATGCATGTAACATTGTATTAACTGTTATGGGAGATTTAAATGAAATGTATTACCTAGTACCTGACTAAGGAAATCTATGTGAGATTTTAAAGACACATATATGTGAAGCAATTTATGGTGTATACAAGGTGTTCAAGTCCATGGTGAATTAGAGGAAGTCCACGCAGAATATGTTCGTCGGAGCTTTCACAGAGGAGGACTTGCAGCAGGCAGCTGCTGAGTTACTGTCTCTTAGGCAGGTAGAGTTCATGAGGAAAAGGGAACTGAGGCAGAACAGAGTGAAGGAAAAAGATACCAGTAATGATACCTTAGCTGTTGTTGTTGATTTTTTTGGGGGGGGATGCATGTGTGTGTGTGCGTGTGTCCAAATCGCAAGAAGGCAACGATTTTAGAACTGTAGACCTTGTTTTTACTTTACATGTTCCTGAAATCTAAGCTAAATTTTTCAAAAGGAAAGAAAACAAAAGAAAATATAACTTTCTATAATCATACTTTTTTAAACATTAGAAATTTAAATCAACCTTCCAGTTGTGTATTCTTATTGTATTCCTGGGTCTGGTCCGTCTAATGAGACTCCTAGGGAAAAGGGTAGCTGCGAATTCCCTGTATGCAGTCGTTTCTCTCTCCTTCTATACACAAAAATACACCAATAGTGACTAACAAATTCTTCATTTTTTAAAACCATGAAATGAAAAGATCATTCATGCCACAGAGCTTATGCATATGGACTATTTAAATTGTTTTCAGTTAGTGTAAAAAATATCATTCTTAATTCATTTGGCATTTCATTATTTTGGTTCATCTAAATAAATGAATTCTGAAAGGTTACTGTGGAGATACCTATCAAGCATCTTATCTAGCAATGAGTAGAAGAAAAAAATGGAGGCTGTGTACCCTGCAAACTCTAATCTAAATGTGTCATTAGATGGAGAACAAGTTGTTAATGCCGCCCTTGAAGTCGACCTTGTCAGAAAGAAATGTAGACAGTGCTCCACAATCTTCAGTCTGAACTATCTTTCCGACTTTCTCATCATCCTTCTCTCAATGTGGAAATACATCACTGCTTTTAACTAATGTTCAAAACATGCCAAACACACACCATTTTTCATACCAATACAACGACCGTGGATACGGTGACCAGGAGTTGACATTGTCTTTGGAGGACTGTTTTGTCAAAAATCTAAATAAAAAAAATTACCTCCATCTATGGAAGACTCCTTGAATATGTTAAAGGTTTATATTAGGCAGAAAAACAAACCCCACATTCACACATCAAGTCCGCCTGATGTTAAAGGGCAAGGTTGATGACAGAAAAAAAAAATTACAATGGCCCATCATGCTAGGGCTGAACAATTGGTACAACTGGGAGATCACTGGGAGCAAACTGACTTTCCGTGACTGTCATTTAAATATTTGGGCAGAGCACATCCTTATACGTATTAGAGGATGCCGAATCTGAGGCATGATCTACCCAAGTTGAAGACTAAACTCTTTTTAAATAGAACCTGTATTTTTTAATATGCTAACTATTTTCATGTTGCCATGTTTCTAAAGACCAATGTGCATATGAATGTAAATATAATTTTAACCAATGAAACTTTTTGATGAACATTTATAAAATTTCCTAGAACATTGAAAGAGTCCTCTGCAGAGCTGTGTTTTAGTATCTTTTCTAAATTTTAGAACTATATGAAATGAGAAAGTAAATTAATCTATAGTCTTTATTTTGTTATCACTGAAACTGTGTGGTCATATTAAATCTCCTTAATTCTTTCACTCATTTCTTTCACAAATATTGTATTGAACATTATGTATTGAGCATAATGACAAAACAAACATACATAAAATTTATCTTTGTGGAACTTATCTAGTGATAGAGAGAGGCATTTAGCAGTCATACCAATAAACATATATGCATGCTACTGCAGAGACTGGAAAACTATTCACAGTTTCTATTCTTACTTGACTAATAGCTAGACTAAGTTTTCCATATTTTCTTGCAGTTAGGTGGCCAGTATAACATAGTTGATGCAATATACTCAACTTCCAGTTCTGTCCCATAAAAGTCCCATGCATGTTGTGATTTTTGATGATTTCTCATTATGTACCATATTCATATTGGCTACATAATGATTTTGGAAGTCATGTATTGAAAATAGTATGGTCACAAAATGGAATGAGCCTGGGTCCTTGGATTACTGCCTGGAGAAAGGGCATCTGGAGATAGACTTCATATTAGTCAGAAATCATGTTATAGATTTTCAGTTAGATTGATTCAGTCATTAATAATACCTGGTAAATATATAAATTTGCAACTTCAAGTAAGTGGCTGCCATAAGAGAAAAATAAGAATAATAAAAGGTGTGATACTGGGTTAGCAGTTGATCACTTGAGTAATGGGAAGTTGAGAATGTCTTCCACAGGCTAAAAAGATAGTGATCCACACAGTTCAGAGGCAAAATGTTTGGTAAACTGTCTTTGCAATAACTTAGAAAAAGATAATGTGTGTATTGAGCCTATAGCTACAAGGCAAGTGGTTAACAAAGCCAGAGAGATGGTGCGACATGGCTATTATTGTCTGACTTTAATGAGATGTTATAAGAAAAATGAGTTCAAGCAAAAACTCACTGATTTTCAAACAGAATTGCAAAAGGACAGAAAGATTATCCTTCTGAAAGCGTTGGAATAGCCAATAACTTCTGGACTCCAAAGAGAAAGAAGAAAGATTGAAAGTGAACATAGTACAGTAAGACTTTTTAGCTGAAGTAAATGACTCAGCTCTGCATCAAAGATGAGAGTAAAATAGAAAGCTTATTTTCATAATAAGCCTTTTATTTCAGATTGTCTAAGTCACCATTAAACTAAGAGACAGAGGTATGAGGGTGATGAAGCAAATAAATGGATAGGCATGAGAAATATGTGGTAGGAAAATGCTGGGTATCCATAGAATCAATAACTGTAAAGAGACTGAGGTTTTATCTACTTGGAAGCTAACAATTTGACTTGACGCAATTTCATGGATTCTGGCAGAAGAACCCCAGGTCAAAGACAGAAATATTTGCTCACAACAATAGTTATAGTAAAAGATTTGGTCCCCTCCCCCAACCAGTTCCCTGTGTTCCAGTTCCCATGGGGCAATATGAAGGCATCTGTGCACAAAGTGGGTTCTATTACATTACAGGATCCTGCACTCCCAGAACCCAAATATTTTATAATGGGTAATGAGCATGGGAGGTCTCTGCCTGGAAGGACATACCATCTCTATCTTATGATTTTAAATAAATCTGCTCTGTGCTTCAGAGCTAGATACTTTCTGTAAATTCCAAAGCTCTTTGCCACATAAACATCCTTGAAAAGACATTCCAGGATCAAAGGCACTCCATGACTTTTGTTGCAAGATGTACACAATTGTGACAGTTGCATGGAGAATACTTCCCAACATGTAACAGTACATAATAATTTTTAAAAAGCAAGTACATCAGAAGCTTACTAACTTTCTGAGGAAATTATATTAACAAAAAAGCCACAACCTGGACTGAAGATTTTTTTTAAAAAAGTTTTGAGTCATTAGGAAAAAAAACAACAACACAAATAACAACAACAACAACAAACTTTAGGCCATGAAACTTGTGAAGTGTGAAAGCTGTCCATCACCGAGGAGGACTTTTTGTGAACTGCCTGCTTCTGGTATGGCTATGGTAAGAAATAAACACAAGGTTATCTCTCAGAGTACAGACATAAGAGCCACGAAGAACAATAAAAAGAATTCCTCCCACGAAGCAAAATCAGAGTTCAATTAGAAAACATCTCTATCATTTGAACTATTACACTTTGAAGACTTATGTGTAAAGAAACACCATCTATTATAACTCTGATACGTAAGCTATGAAAAATATTATGCTATTAACATAAAAGTTGAAATACACTCTTATATTTGAGGAAAATGATTGCGATTAGGATGTCAAATAGTGTTCCTCTGAAAATCAGCCTGAGGTGAGCAAAAAGATTAGAGATAAGACTACTCAAGGTGATTAAGTATACTGTAATAGAAACATTGTTTCTAATATATATTTGCATGAAACAGAAAGAAAAAATAATCAAAAACTGGAAAGAGTTAGTGAGCTATATGATCTCTTCAGGTGGCCTAATATATATGAAATTGGAGGACCCTGAGGAGAAAAAAAAAGAGGAGGAAATAAAAGAAATATTTCAAGAAATAATAGCCATAATTTCCCCAAATTTGTTTAAAATTATAAAGTCACAAATTCAGGAAGCTCAATGAACCTCAAGCAAAAGAAGCATGGAGAAAACTACATCAAGACATATGACAATCAAATAGTTCAAAAGCACTTATCAGAAACAAATATTTTAAACAGCCAAACAAAAAAGTCACTTTTTGCATGTAGGTAAAATAAAAAAGAATGACAGAGATTTCTTTTCAGAAACAATGCAAGAAAAGAGGGAGAAGCAGCTTTTAAAATACTAGAAAAAAAACTATCAACCTAGAGTTCTATAATCAGCAAAAACCTATTTTAAAACAGAAGGAGACATAGAGCATTAAATAACTATATTAGAGCAAAATCATGGTCTCAAATTAAGGAACCATTTAAGAACCAATAAAAGAAAAATAAATTAACAATAAGCAGAACAAAGGAAATGATAATAATCAGATCAGAAATATAAAATAGAAAGAAGATAAAAATACAGAAAATCAATGAAGCCAAAGCTTATTTATTTTTTGAGAAGAATCAATAAAAGTGATATACCTCCAATCAGAATAACCAGGAAAAAATTAGAAGAGACACAGATTACTAATACCAAGGATGAAAGACAGAACATCAATAATTAATCTAGTGTTTTTTGTAGCCACACAAATACACAATCATTCTAGAGTTATTAAAAGGATAGGGAATATATGATGAATAACTTTAAAGCAATACCGTCAACAATATAGACAAAATGAACAAATTCCTTGAAAGACGCAAGAGCAGAACATCAGTCGGCTGTATCCTGCAAGCCCACCACTAGGGATTGAGCCAGCAACCCAGGCATGTACCCTGACCGGGAATTGAACCAACAACCCTTGATACTCAGGAGGATGTCCAACTAACTGAGCCACACTGGTCAGGGCTATGTCATCTCTTTCTTTAAAAAAAAAAAAAATCTTTATTGATTTTTAGAGAGAAAGGAAGGGAGAGGAAGAGAGAGATAGAAACATTGATGAGAGAGAACATTGATTGCATCCTGCATGCCCCCTACTGGGGATTTGGCCCACAACCTGGGCATGTGCCCTGACCGGGAATGGAACCGGTGACCTCTTGGTGCATGGGTCTACACTCAACCACTGAGCCACGCTGGCCAGGCAGTCATCTCTTTCTTATAGTCACCTGTCAAATATAGTCCATAGCAACTAAATCATGCTAATAAACTCTAGTTCCCAGAATGAGCTTAGTCATTTCTTGTCTTCCAAGCTATTGCAGTGTTCATTTTATCAAAAGTTTGACCATTTCATTCTCTCTCTCTCTCTCTCATTTTTTTGGGGGAGGCAACCAAATTTTTGGTGGCCTTGTTTCGACAAGGCAGATAACAAACAAACAAAAAGTTTGACCATTTCAAAACCACTTTTATATCTTCAATAATCGCTTTCTTACCTTTGTTGCCATGTCCTGAGAGCGGTGTCGTAGCTGGTAGGTGTTTTGTTACAGCACAGGAGTGGTCCTCTCCTGATAGCAGTCTATGCAGCAGTGCGCACAAGCAAGTGTTGCTTCATTTCCAGCAGCTCCTACATGCCTGGGAGTCTGCAACAACAAAGGATTATTTCTTGTTCAGTTTACTTGCTCATTGTGGGTCAGGGGTGGCTGTGTTTCACAATTTCTTTACTCAGTTGACAGCTATCTCTATGACATTGTTAAGTTCATAGAAGAAGAAAAAAAGAGTATATATGTCTTTTCCACGTAGATGTGCTATAGGCCACTTCAGTTTCTATTCATTGGCAAAAAAAAAAAAAAAAAAAAAGGAATTACATCACTCTGCTGGACATTAATGAGGAAGAAAAAATATATATAATCATCTTCTTGGGATGGTTAGCAAATATTTTGAACTATCATGCAATCTACTGCAGGGCATTATGGAAAGAGAGAAGAGCCTATGATTGCAATGATAGACTATGGAATTGAAGTTGGGTATAAAGGATGTAAAGCAAGTGGGGGTTAAGTCTTAAACTAATATATTTGAGAACTGTATCAGTCCTATAAACAGCAGATGTTGTAATAGAGCGATTTGAGGAAAGGAGCTAGAAAACATATAAGAATTTGATTAGGAAAAAAGATAATTAACATTTCTGGAGGAAGTATTCTCTGATTAAATCAATATCATAACATCACTTTTCTTGGATTTGGCATTCTAATATTTGACTGTCTCTATCTTAGAAATTCTGGCACTTAGCAAATGTCATTGGGAGTGCATTGCATGTACAGTGACATGCTGTTGTTTTCCCCTAATGCTTTTTCTGCAAATCTTAGAGATCAATATGGATCATTAACTAGCTGTTTGAATAGATTGACAGATATTAATTGCAAAGACAACTGAAATTAGTGTATTGACCAGATAGACTTTTTTTTTTTTTTTTTTTTCATCTTCCAGGTGCATTTGGCATCCTCATTGGGTTAATCCTACAGAAATCTCTAGACATATGTTCAGGTTGAAAATTCTATATTCCTTTCTCTATCAGTTGTCACTTTTTAAAAATAAAAGTAAAGCATGAAGCTAATGTATCAGAAGTAATTTAGAAATTTTCTTAAGGCAGGAGGTTTTGAAACGAATTCAGCAAACATAATTCAAATTTGGTCCAAATTTGTACTTCATGAAAGGTATAGAGAAGCCACACTATTTAAATGAAATCCATAAATGTCAGAATAAAGTCAAAAAAATAACTTCTCTTTTCTTCTTTAGAAAAAGATAATTGTGAGAAAGAATAAAGTAACTGAGAGAAATCCATTGTATTTCATGACCAAGAAAACTTCAATCATGCTATTTATTAGTTTACACTGTGTCAGCTCTGCCCCTATTTAAAAGGACATAGAACTCATTGTGTAGCCCCCCAGAAACACGGGAACACCAGGAGAAAGAGGCAGCCATCATCTAGAAAACAAACAGTGAAATGAATTGCTATTTGTCACCTTTCTAACTGTTCTGTTGACCTGTGGACCCCATCTACTCTGAGTGGTCTCATGCACAATTCTTAATAGACTACAAAAGAAAAAAGCAATGCCTGCATTTTGAGAATAGGATTCATCCTCCAAAGGTTTCTCCTTAAAGGTAAAGAATCATAACTGTTATCTTTGTGGTCAAATTCCTTTTTCTCACAAAAATAAAAGAATGCTCTTTGAGGGTGATTTTCTTTCTTTCTCATCAGCCCAGAGTGATAAAAGACAGATACTAACAAGTGGAATTAGCCTCCCTCTCTGCCTAGCCTTAGATCAAAAACACCAGAGGTAAAATCAGTTTGTCAGCCATTTTCCTCCATTAGAACAGAGAGCGTAAGGTTTACATAATTCCTAGTGTGCTCCTACCCCAACATAATTAGGAGTGTGAATAACCAGCTGATCAGCTCTGCAGTGTGGGTATGATCTATGGAAAATGTCAGGAGCCCTGTCTGCATGGTATACGCGATGCATTTATGTACTCTCTTTCAAGAAGGTGAGGACATAGTAACTGGTGGCATTTTATCTTTTCTCCACCAAAGTACAGAATTTTAAAAGGTCTGTCATGAGCCAAACCTTTAACATTTATGTAATTCATCAACCCTATTCAGCAAACATTTTTGAAATCCTAATAATGGGTTAGTCATTAGGAGATACATAGATGAAAAAAAATCTTTATGAATACTTTTATGTGTCTTCCAATTGTACCAACATGCCCAGCCTATAAAGTAAGAAGTTACGACCTTTGTGGATGTAGGATGGTGCAGGTCTCAAATCTGTTCACACAGCTGTAGTATGCTGGTTAAATGCCCACAAAGAGCTGAAAAGCATGGGAGGTCATATCTTGCACAAGCAAATTCACACAGAAAGCTGTCTCTTGATATTCTATACAGTGTAAGTGGTGGGATCTTATGTTTTTGTTTATTCAATTTTTTTGTTTTGTTTTTAATATGCTTTTATTGATTTTTTTTAGAGAGAGTGGAAGGGAGAGAGAGAGAGAAACATCCACGTGAGAGAGAAATATTGATCGGCTGCTTCCTGCACTCCCCTTACTGGGGATTGAGCCCCAAACCTGGGCATGTGCCCTGACTGGGAATCGAACCAGGACCTCTCAGTCCATGGGACGATGCTCAATTCACTGAGCCACATCAGCTGGGCTGTTTTTGTTTTTTTAATTGAAGGGATGACTGTAGACTGACCCCATCCTTTCTTCTCTTGTTGACCCATACTCTTCTGTGAGATGTTGGATTTGGGTAAAGGCAGTTTTACATGCACAATTGGTGTTTAATCTTATATGTATATTTTGGCTGAAGCTAGAGATGTAGTTTGTACAATGAATCATAGTCATCTACACTAATATGAAACCAAATTCAGAATGCATGTGTGCTATCCTACAACCAAACCAAGATCAGTCCTAAGGATACACAAAGAAGTCCTATCAACAAACACCGTCATCACTTTCCATGCTTAGTTCTGACATTGACATTTTCCTCTAGATGACTTTTTTTTTTTTCCTTTTTCTTTTTCTTCCTTTTCTTTTTTAAATGATCAACTTGAGATGAATATTTCCACCCCAAATAATTAGGACAGTTTGGTTGAAACCCTTTGCTTTTTAACTACATTAACTAAATGCATTTGCCTCTCATTCTGATGTCACATAGCTAGGTTTTATTAATAGCTGACCCCTACGGAATGTAGGATTGGTTTAAAACTTAGAGAATCATGAGATTTTATTGCAAAACAGTTCTGTGATGGGGTAGAGATCCTCACTGTTCATATGAAAAATGAAGACTCAATGTTACTGAATTTTCAGTAATAGGATACATATTTTAGTTTGCTTCGTTTTCTTCTGTTGGTTCTGTTTTTAAAGTATGGGAAGGGTTTCATTAAGTAAGTCACTCTTTCTGACTAAGGAGCTTCTCTGGATTTAGGAATTACTCCATCTGTAGGAGAATGGAAGGATAATAAATGGGATCACTCAGGTACCAAACAGGTATTTGGCCTCATCAGCAAGGAACTGCTCGTCAAATTAAAAATGATTTTTAAAAAATCTATTCTGCAATAGACCTATATTATTTTGATTATATGTAGAGCAGTAATTCTCTCTCTTTTTTTAAAAAAATACATTTTTATTGATTTTTTAGAGAGAGAGGAAGGGAGAGAGAGATAGAAACATCCATGTGAGAGAGAAACATCTATTGGCTGCCTCCTGCACACCCCCTACTGGGGATTGAGCCTTAACCTGGGCATGTGCCCTGACTGGGAATGAAACCAGGACCTCTCAGTCCATGGGACAACGCTCAATCCACTGAGCCACACCAGCTGGACTAGAGCAGAAATTCTCAATATAAACTCATATAGAAGGGATACCTGCTAAAGGGAGTAGTTCAAATAATAGCCCTCACCTAATTCCCGGAACATTTAATAAATGTACATAACTCTCTTAAATTTAAGAATTCTTTCCATAATTTCTCCATAAAACATTAGAGTGGCTACTACAAGTCTGCTCACAATAGATATTAGAAAGAAGAAACAAGTTACAAATGAATATTGAGACAAATATACAGGAAACACTTGAACAAGCCTCTTCAACATCTTTTATCTCCCTCTCTTGAGGGAAGCATGAGTACTCGGTTAAGAGTATAAAGTATATATAGCCATACATATATTTTCTATTCGTATAAATGTACTTTTAGTTCACATAAAAATTATTGATATTTTATTATATTCAGTTCAAAGCAATATAAATTCAGGGCTGTACACATCTGAGTTTGAAAGCATTTGTTCACCTTTCCAGTTATTTGCTTATATAAAACACGTTTTCCAATTCCCAATTCCTTTAAGTGAGTGGTCTGGGGTAAAACTATTGGCGTATATGTTTTCAAATGACATTTTAATTAAATGCTGTTACATATAAAGACAGGCATAGTCATACAACTTCTCTAGAAATAATGAAATTTTCAAGATCAAACTGGTAGGATTAATATAGTCAAAATTGTAATATCTTTTGAAGATTCATGCTTATATTATCTCCCATTAGAATAGCAAACTAATGAGCAATTGATGGACCATCAGAAGTTGCCCTTAAAGAGAAAAAGAAAGAGACAGAGATAGACAGACAGAAAGAAAAAGTGAGAGAGAGGAAAGTTATTTACAGGCATGGTTCACTTTAATTCTTTAAAAAATCCATTGCAGCTTCTGGTCAAGATGGCAGCACAGGTAAACACGGTACTTGCATCCTTCTACAACCATATCAAAATTACAATTAAACTACAGAACAACCATCCTTCAGAACTACCTGAAATCTATCAGAATGGAGGTCCTACAACAAAGGAGATAAAGAAGCAAAATTGAGACTGGTAGGAGGTGAAGACACAAGGAATGGGCTGGTACCACACCCATATGTGGCAGATAAAATCAGGAGGGATATCTCGGCTGTGGAGGTCCCCCCAGAGGAGCAAGGGGTCCCAGTCCCACAGCAGGCACCCCAGTCTAAGATTCCAGTGCCAGCAAGAGAAGTCCCCATACCTTCTGGATGTAAAAACCAGCAGGGATTGTGGTAGAGGGGAACAGAGGGCTGATGGAGTCCCAAGCATTCCTCTTAAAGGGCCTGCACAAGGACTTACTCAGACTCACTAGCTCTGAGCTCCCACATTGGGGCAGCAGCTCAAAAGGCACTGGGAACATAAGAGGAGGAACTGAATTCTCTGGCATCAGGGCAAGAGCTGGAAGGGCAGCTTTCTTCTGGACAGAAGTTTCAGCAGAGGCCATTGTTCCTTTTCTGAGGCTTTCCCCCACAAAGCCTACAGGCAGATGCCATATCTGAGTCTCCATCAGCCTGACTCACACTGTTTGCCCCACCCTAGTGATTCCCTGATACCTTGCCCCATCCAACTTGCTGGTCCACCCAAGCCTTTTCTAATAGCTTTTCAATACAAATGGCTTATGTTGGCTGATGCTTCAGACTTTCCTAAGTCTCTCAAATAAGCACCATCTGGCCTTGGCAAGCCCTGTACCTTTCACTAAGTGTCCCCAGACCCTGCACTAGTGGCAGCTGGCCTTGGTTTGCAGCTTGGCTTTTCCTGAACACCTTAAGTAGCAGTCATTTGCAGATTGCTTTGTAGCTCATGATAGGTGACCCCAGGCAGAACAAAGGAAGCAACTGACCTTGGCTGCACCTCCAGAGAGGCCTTAGAGCCAGTGCACCCAGTAGACAGCTTCAGACCATCTTGAAGTACCACCCAACCAATTCCACAAGTGATATAATCAAGGGGCAGGCTCAGTGGGCACAAGGCCCCACTGAAGTATGTCCTGCTCCATAGGGTGGGCCCCTGCACTGCTGATCCTCCACTCTGGTCTCAGCCAGTCCTTGCAGCTTTAAATACTTCCCACTGATGTGCCAACCGCAATCAAGGCTCAACTACAAAAGGGGGGTGTTCATGGTCCACACCAGCAGGAGTGCCCAGGTTAGGTGAATGGGGAGGCTGTGCCACCGGACCCTAAGGGACACCTACTACATTAGGTCACTCTACCAAGTCTGGGAGATGCAGCAGCTCTACCTAATACATAGAAACAATCACAGGGAGGCTATCAAAATGAAGAGATTTAAAAAAAAAAAAAAAAAAAAACATGTCCCAAGTAAAAGAACAAAACAAAGCTCCAGAAAAAGAACTAAACAGAATGAAGACAAGCAATCTACTAGATGCAAAGTTTAAAACACTGGTTATAAGGATGTTCAAGGAATTTAGTGAGAACTTTAATAACATAAAAAAGGACCAGTCAGAAATGAAGGACACACTAAGTGAAATGAAGAATAATTTACAGGGAATTAACAGTAGAGTAAATGAGGCTGAGAATCCAAACAATGACTTGGAATACAAGGAAGCAAAAAACACCCAATCAGAATAACAAAAATAAAAAAGAATCTAAAAAAATGAGGATAGTTTAAGGAGCCTCTGGGACAATTTCAAGCATACCAACATTTGTATCATGAGAGTGCCCGAAGAAAAAGAGAGAGAGAGAGAGCAAGTAATTGAAAACTTATTTGAAAAAATAATGACACAAAACTTCCTTAACCTGGTGAAGGAAATAGGCATGTAAGTCCATGAAGCGTGGAGAGTACCAAACAAGATGAACTCAAGAGGTGCACACCAAGACACATCATCATTGAAATGCCAAAGTTCAAAGACAAAGAGAGAATCTTAAAAGCAGGGAGAGAAAAGCAGTTTTGTACCTACAAGGGAGCTCCCATAAAACTGTCAGCTGATTTCTCAACAAAAACTTTGTAGGCCAGTAGGGGCTGGCAAAAAATATTCAAAGTGATGAAGAGCAATGACCTACAACCAAGATTACTCTACCTAGCACAACTATCATTTAGAATTGAAGGACATATGGAGAGATTCCTAGATATGAAAAAGCTAAAGGAGTCCGTCACCATCAAACAGTATTACATGAAATGTTAAAGGATCTTCTTTAAGAAGACAAAAAAATAGATAAAAAATATTAACAATAAAATGGTAATAAATACATATCTATCAACAATTGAATCTAAAAAACAAAACAAAATAAACAAACAAGCAGAACAGAAACAGACTCATAGATATAGGGAACACTTTGACAGTTACCAGATGGAAAGGGAGTTGGGGGGGATGGGTAAAAAAGGTGAAGGGATTAAGAGGTACAAATTGGTTATTACAAAATAGTCATGGGGATGTAAAGTACAGCATAGGGAATATAGTCAATTATATTCAAATAATTATGTAATATAGTGTCAGATGGGTGTGAGATTTATCGAAATGATCACTTAGTAAGTTGTATAATGTCTCATCACTGGGGTGTACACCTGAAACTAACATAATATTGCATGTCAAAAAATCTATTGTGACACTGCACAGTCATAATCTACAAGATTTTACTTTTTAATAAAAATTAGTAACTTACATTAGTAGAGTTTTCATATCAAAGTTACAAAAGATGTAAAAATATATTATGGGATTGCTTCAAATAAGTAGAAACAGAACAACATTTAAAATATTTCTTTACTTTTTCTTATTCCAAATCCTTTTATGATATTTGTTGTTATATATAATATATACATTATATCTCTATATCTCACATATATGTACATAGAAGCAAGAATATTAAGGTAGCTTCCATTTTTGTAAGTGTCAAAAGGTGAAAATGAAACACTTTCACTTTGCTTGGACAAGTTGGCAGGGATTGATCTAAATTCTAGGAAGCATACACCTTAAGAGGAAAAAGAAATTATTAACTAGTTAATGTGGTCTGAAAATACATACTGGCAGAACATCAATTTAACTTAGTAACTAGCCAGAAACCAACGGGCAACAAAGAGAGATACGTTTATGTTTTTATATCTTGTTAAAAATGTGATTAGGTAATCCTCAAATAATAGAATATACTGGATGCCACTCCTCATTTATACTACAAAGCTAGCAACTTAGTGATATTAGTAATTTTTTCGAAACACACTTCTGTAGCACAAAAACAGAACAAAAATTTAAAAGATGGGTAGTATATAAGGTATATACATTCGATCCTGAAGAACAAGTGTTATGTATTGACATATATCATCTATGCATTTTTATCTTGTCACTGAAAAAGACTGGGTCAAAGCTTTTAGAAATCAAATGTGAACTCATTTTGAAATACCAGCAGTGTTTGAATTTTAAATTAACCTATTTACAATAAAACTATGCCTGCTGATTGCCATCATCTTCAGGAAAATTAACAGTAACGATCATTGGTGTCATAATGCAATTTCCCCGCAAAAATCACATAGGCTTCATTACTGTTTACATAAATTGTCATAAATACCAATTATGGCTGAACATAAAATGTAATGCTCTTTTTTTTAATCATAATCAGACTATTGTTCTTCTAATTCATATGCTAGGGGAATAGGGTTTTGATTCAACCTTTGTTGTGAAGCAAATGTTTTGATGGTAGTTAGTTTTGCTCCAAGTGCTGGTTGGCTTCTTGTCAAATCACTCACTCTCCATTTGGATCATGTAGCCCTTGTCCCCGTTCAGCGTGTCCTCTAATATACTGGGAAGAACATGGAGGCGTGCTAATGGCAGAGGAGGGAGATATACACTGAAAGTGTCCTCCAGACTTCATCTGAGAGGTGGCTTCCAGTGGGATTTATAACGACATTTGGTGTGATTGCGTGGAAGCCCCCATAAAGAAATAATGCAATAACAGACCTATTAGAGGAGCGCGTTCGCAGCACCAATTTCAGCTTCCCCCATAGGTCAGCAGAACAAATAGCCAGGAAAGGCAATACCCTGTTAAATGGCTAATTTTCAAAACAAATAAGAGTTAAGTTGCTGGGAGGGGAGTGGGAGGAAAGGCCAGGAAGGACAGATTCAGCATCCTTACCGTTTTCGTCTCTAAGGAGATAAAGCAGTCCCAAACATTATTCAGACAGAAAGTCGGAGCAGGGGCCAATTCTCTCTGAGGACAAAAGTCCTGTCTTTGCTCTCTATCATCTGGCAAAGCAAAGGTGAGAATCATGCCGTGCAGGGCCTATTTTATCTCATGGCAGAACGCTTTCCACTTGTCTCCTGGTTTATTCTTTACCTTTCTTCTTCTTGACTAACTATCTCCTAAACTTGAACAATAAGGTCTGCCCGAAGTTGCCACCTGCTTCTGATTCAGAGAATTCCTTAAGAATTAGAATCAGAAGAAAAATCATTCTATTGATCCTTTGAACAGTGTCGTCCACGTGTGTTGGTGATCACACACAATTACTTGTATCTGGAAGGGATGGCCGGTGATCAGTCGATGTCCTCCAATACTTCAAAACTGGGTAATGTCTTCTATTTTAATGAACCCTGTAATTTGTCCTAGCTTTACCCAATTCTATCCTGGTTGATTAAAGTAAGCGATACTGATATAGCCCATCAAGTTGAATAAAACAAAATTAGGATGGTTGGTTTAAGAAAAAAAAACAAAAAACAAAAAATAAATAATAAACAACGGGTAGGGATTTCTTCTCTGGGAGAAATGAAAGTAGAACGAACAGAAATCCAGTAAAATTAGCTGCTGTTGCTTCACTGTCGAAGCTAGAAAAATGCCAAAGGTAAGCAAACTGCATCAGCAGGGAAGAGAAAATGGGACTTTTACTTTTTTTTTTTTTTTTCATCTTTCATAATCTCATGCATTATCGGTAACAGGGTGAGACATTTTAATACGGTGTGATCATCATTAAAAGGCAGATATTTATCTTATCACAGTGCATTAAACTCCCAGAAGGAAGTAAGAAAAGTGAGAGAAAATGAGAGACTCTCATGAACTATTTAATGAAACACTATGGTTGTAGTTTTCCTTGATTGTTTTTGTTAAAAAAAATTTTTTTTTAAGTGATGTTGGACAACACTGGTTCCAAATACGCCCGGATTGCACCCGGGGCCTGTGCATTTTGAGAAGTCTCTACTGTATTCTGACTTTGTTTAATAATTTCTAATTATGTTCTACAACACAAAATTAAATATTTCTGTCTCCATTGTGTGTACTTATTCATGAGCTGGGCATTAATCGTAAAACAATGTATCTTGTTGTTTATTTATAGCAGATGTGAGTATTTATGTTGCTCTGTTCAGGGTTCCCAGCTAGGTCTTTATTTGTATAGTGAGCAGCCTGGTTTTGCATGAAAATAGTTTCTGAGCTCTACAGTTCATCTGCACTCTTGTGTTGAAAACACCAACAACACAACAACTTTTTTTTTTTTTTTTAAGAGAAAGAATGTATGAATAACTAAGAGATTTCTGCTGTGGCTCTTCTGGTCTCTCACCAGCAATGCAGCCAGAATACATTTTGGGGACCAAGAAAATTCAATTGAGGATTTGCTTCACAGTTTAAGATGCTGGCTTCTTGCAAACAAAAGCTGCCTGGGCCATGGAGAGCTTTTCTTCTGAAATACATTTGCATAGTGTTAATTTTCTATTTATTTATTGACTTTTTAAAATGTCTGAGTTTGTCGGGGGTGGAGGGGAAGCTGCTTCCAGTGTGTCCTTCCGAGTCTGCCTCCATGTCATGGAATTCAGTCACTGACCATAAGAATCCCCTGACAGATATTTTTTAAAAGATATTTGTCTTTGTCATTTTGTTAGCGTAGTCGACAATATGGCAAACTTAATTTAGAAATTATAATGATAAAAAATGTAAAAAGTTGTCTTCTTATGTTTTTTATTATCCTCCTGATGCTTCTACCCAGGGCAAGAGTTTTATTGGTTTCTGTGTGTTCTTTAAGAGATTTTTTTCTATGTCGATAAAACCCAAAATATATATATATATATTTCTTTCCCATTTTAAAACATATTTCAGCGTACATACTGCCATTACTTTTTCCCCATCTGACATTATATCTTGGAAACTGTTCCACATCAGGATATTAAAAACCCCCCTTCTGCCTGGCCAGTGTGGCTCAGTGGACTGAGGGTCATTCCAGGGACTGAGAGGTCCGGGTTCAATTCCTGGTCAGGGCACATGCCCGGGTTGGTGCAGGCTTGATACCCAGTAGCAGGCGTGCAGGAGGCAGCCAATTGATGTTTCTCTCTCACATCGATGTTTTTATCTCTCTCTAAAAAATCAATAAAACATTAAAATTGAACTCTCAAAAAAAAAAAAAAAAAAAACCCCTTCCTTCATTCTTTTTTATAGCTATATAATATTCCACTATATGGCTATGCATAAAGTATTTAATAAGGGACCATGTTTTATTTCTAATCTTTTTAAAAAAATATGTTTTATTGATATTTTTAGAGAGAGAGGGGAAAGGAGAGAGAGATAGAAACATCAATGTGAGAGAGAAACATCGATCCGCTGCCTCCTGTATGCCCCCTACTGAGGATCAAGCCCACAATCCAGGCATGTGCCCTGACTGGGAATTGAATCAGGACCTCTCAGTCCATGGGACAAACCTCAGTCCATGGGACAATGCTCAATCTACTGAGCCACACCAGCCAAGCTTATTTCTAATCTTAAACCAGACATATTTAACACAATGATTACCTAAAACTTTTATTTATTTATTTATTTCGAATGGGAGGGGAGGGGGAGAGAGAGGAACATCAATGTGAGAGAGACACATCAATTGGTTGTCTCTCACATGACCAGGGATAGAACCTGCAACCGAGGTGCCCTTGACCAGGAATCAAACCCAAGACTATGGTCTGGGTGCTGATGCTCTAACCACTGAGCTAAACCAGCCAGGGATTAAAACGTTTAAAGTAAACATTTACAGACCCACAGAATGAACAACTGGTTAGTGTACAACGACCTAGTGACATGGTTCTTTGTCAGTGTGATTGGCGATCAGGTAAACACAGCCCATTCTTAAGAACTGTGCTTAAGAGTAAATGGTGGCTAATTTAACTATTTTCAATATGGAGAAATACATTAGTCTTTAGAAAGCATTGTTTTTGATAGTCCAGGTGGGACAGGATGGCTACAGTGGGCTGGAGTTGGTATTTCCCTCCCCACCACATCTGAAACTTCCCGTTGGTCCTCTCCCACCTGAAGGAGTGAAAAGAAAACAAAACTGAGAAGCAGCTGTGAAGGACACAGCCCAGAGGCACAGGCTCACTGACACACTGAGACCTAGTCTTAAGACTATCGATCCTTCCCTCCCCTTCACCTTCTCCACCACAGCACTGAAGACCTGTTTACTGAAGTTCCTTTTACCCGGTACATTATGTCCAGCTTTCAACAAAAAATGATAAGGCATGCCAAAGGGCAAAAAACACCATTTGTAGAGAAAGCAAGCACCAGAACCAGACTCAGAGATGGCACTGGTGTTGGAATTATCAGACCAGAAACTTAAAATAATTATGACTAACATGCTAAGGGCACTAATGAAAGAGGATGTTGCTTAATAATCTGGAAATGTAAGAACTGGGTTGGTAACTCGTATTGTATTTCCTTATACACTGTGCACTGTGCATGTTTTAGTGACCTTGGATTCCAAAGAATCCCACTCATTATGGAAGGAAAGGAAGGCACCAGGATAGGGAAGGAGAGGAGCTGTTCAAGGTCTGGCAAAGACAAAATCCTGGAGTGTGAGGGTCCTGGGGCAGAGCAGGCTTCACAGACCAGAGACCTGCTGGAGAAATTATCCTATTAAATGCAGGGCAAGTCCAGAGGTGACACCTGCCCCTGGGGGTCAGAGGGAGAGGAACCGGGGAGTCTGGGTGCCAAGCTGCCAACCCCACAATTGTAATGTCCACCCAATAGCTCACTTTCTTACTCTTTCCTTAGGCTTCCCAGGTATATCTGAAGATCTACTACCTACCCCTATGGCATGTGGATTCCACAAAATAAAGGGATTCCACTTGCAAGGGAAGGCCCTAAATATTTATTTCCACATAAGTTAAGTGCTGTGATTTGTGTTCTTTAGAAGGGTCAACAAAATAAATGCTTTGTGTTCCTTCTCTCCTGCTAATCATCTCTCAAAGGAAAGGGTTCCAGTCCTTGGAAGCCTGCCATCTCTGCACTCACAGCTGTGGCCCTACAGGGAGGACAGCCAGGAAGGAGCCCACCCTGGCATCCACACCTAAGATTGCTCAGGAAAAGGGGAGACAGCTGAGTAAAGACTCACCACATTGTAAAAGACAGATCAGAATATAGAAAGCACGTTCGGTTCCGGCGTCTTTTACTAGTAACAACCCCGGTAATAATCAGACTGTGAAGAACAGAAATGTCTAAAAGGAAGGCTGTCCATCCCTACTCACAGAATCTGGAAGTGGGGACCGTGCATCGATGGGCTTTTACCTCCAAGTCTCTGGTTTGATGCCAGATATAACGAGACTGACCAAATGTCACTCTAATTAGAAGACAATAAAGTTCCCTAGCAAAATGCATTCCACAGTTTGAACTCACTTTAAGGGGACATTTGTCTTCATTATGGGATGTGCGTACTTGGGGCTTGGCGGGCATTTCTGCTTTAAAGAGGCTCGTGTCATAATGAGGGTGAAGATGGAAACCTTTGCCCGGTTCAGAGCACCTGGGGCTTGCCCCGAACATGGAGCCTCAGCCTCCAGGTGCAAATCAGCTGGGCCTGGTCTCCCTTCTAGGCTGCTTTCCTATAATGGTTCCAAGAGAAGAGAGGCAAGAAAACAGCCCTGACAGATTGTGGAGGTGATAAAGTTCCCGAAAATTAGACCTGCTAATAGGGTGAAAGTCTATTATTGCTTGAAATCTCCTAAGGTTTTATACTGTTTTCCTCCTTCTCTCTCTTTCTCTCTGTTTTTAATTGAAATATGAAATTCTGTGGGGGACATAACCAACTGAGTCGATAGCAAGTCTGAAGCTTAGGTGTGCAGCTTATTTTGTCCTTAAGCAATAATTTTTTTTTTTCCCTGCAGGTGTGTGCAGGGTCTTTCCCTTGCCCAATGGAACAGTTTTCATGGGATACTATGGTTTACCCTTCAAGGGCAATTTTAGGGCCACTGATAACTCAGCTCCAACAGCTGCTGGCAAATGGACCTTTTGGAAATTGAAGTATCCTTTTCCCCATGTTCTCCCATTCCACCTCGCTCAGAATTACCGTGTAAGTGAACACATCCCTGTCCTCTTGCAGATTTGCAGCATGTTAGGAGGACCATGTGGGAACCAGACATAGAGACACAGACAGACTGAAAAGCACCGGAGATGGTGATATCTACCAGTGGACTGTGATTCAGCCACCTTGCCATGTGTGAGAGGCAGTAAAAATCAGAAAAATAAGAAGGTACTACATGACCCATAGATATGCCATTTTATTCTATCTTTGTATTAAAATGAAAATATTATCTAATTTATTTGTATTATAGGATTCTAGTAGGAAATAAATGCACTATTACCTGTGAATATGCTAGGTAAATGGTTTAAAAATTCAACCAGTCACTCCCCTATATGTAAAACAATGCAAGTACAGATTTTGAAGTCACAAATAAATTCAGAAGCAAAATGTATATATATGTGTGTGTGTATATATATATATGTGTGTGTGTGTGTGTATGTGTGTGTGTATATATATATATATATACTAAGCAAATATATATATATATACACTTAGGCTATATTCTAGACTTTTTTCAAATCTACAAATGGTCCCTGACTTATGATGGTTTGACTTACAATTTGTCTATTTTATGGTAGCGCTAAAGCAATACAAAATAAATTACATGAAATATTCATACTTTATTATAAAATAGGCATTGTGGTAGATGAAGTTTGCCTGACTATAGTCTAATGTTAAGTGTTTTGAGCTTGTTTAAGGTAGGTTTGGCTAAGCTATAATGTTTGGTAGTTTAGGTGTATCAGATGCATTTCTGACTTACAATATTTTCAGTTTAGGATGGGTATATGGGGATAAGCCCATTGTAACTCGAGCAGCATCCGTATGTACACTGACCTCACCAGCTGTTGGAGAAATATGCTCCATGGCCATAGTTGACCAGTGCACAGGCTCTGGAGCCCACTTTCCTGAATCCACACCCACTCTCTACTGAGAGACACTGTATGTTATTGTTTCTTAGATCTCTTATCTGTAGGAAGATGATCACTTTTGAAGGAGTTTTGGAATACTATTTGGACAGAGTAAGGGTTCAACTGACATTAAATATTTTTTCCTTAAGGGTCATGTATTCCTGCCTCAATATTTTTTATTATATTATCGTCCTTACTTTTGAAAAATTTTCCTGTCCTCCCCGGCCAGTGTGGCTCAGTGGATTGAGCATCATCCCATGGACTGAGAGGCCCTGGTTTGATTCCCAGTCAGGGCACACGCCTGGGTTGCGGGCTAGATCCCTGGTGCGTGGGGCGTGCAGGAGGCAGCTGATCAATGTTTCTCTCTCACAATTGATGTTTCTATCTTTCTCCCTTCCTCTCTCTCTAAAAAATCAATAAAAACATATTTAAAAAGAAAAGAAAAAATGTCCTGTCTTGTATATTTGAAACTGATGCTTTATTTGATTTCATTTGGGTTCAGGAGGTTTTCCCTGATCCTTCAAACCTATAGTGGTATCTCTCTTCTCTGAGCTTCTAGAGTACTTATTGATGGTCCATCAGTTGGAACTTAATCATAAATTGCCTGTTAATATTGTTTTTCCATTGATTATTATTTTCTAGGAAGCAGCATGAACAGTGGAATTAACTTAAACCTTGGTATCAACTGACATGTGATTGAGTTGTTGGTCCTTCATCCTCAAGAACCTTATTTAATCTCTGAGCTTCATTATATTAACCTGCAAAGTGAAGATTATGATGATGATAACACCTACGTCACAATTGTGAGGATCTACAGAAAGGTCTGCTAAAGTTTTTGATAACAAGGAAAATTGATTTACTGCTCTTATATGTGCTCTGGTCTATCCAATTAAATATATGGTCTTTAAGAAATAAAGTGCTATATATTTCAGTGTCCTATAGCATCTGGTAGGATGTTTTGTCCCCAGTAGATACTCAATAAGTATCTATTGGTTGGGAAGTTGATATATTGAATAAATACATTAATTAACAGAGATGTCATTTGGATGAGGTTTCATGTCATGAATGAGAATAATTAGAAGAGATACAGAGTACACAAGGCAGATAAAAGGTGCTTTAAAATCTACCCAAAGAAAGGGATTGAGCCTTGAGTGAAAGTAAAAGCATTTGTGCCTTTGTTGTTGTATGTATATGTATGGTGAGAGAGAGACAGACAGAGAGAAAGAGACAACGGCTTAAGAACTAAGAAATAAATTTGATTTTAAAAGATATATATATATATATATATATATAAACAAAATCTCTTAAGGTTCACTATGCTAACAGGAAATGCTCTCTCTTAACTACATAGGATATAGCTCGGAAATAGAAGAGATGATACACACATCCACTGCTTGCCTCTGGCTTTCTGTGCTGATGGAGTCAAAGGCTTTTACACAATTTTAATTTCAATGTGGAAGCGTATTCTCTCCTTTTCTTCCCTCACCTGTCTCTTCCTTTTCATTTAATTAACTAATTTTATGCTCATTCTTGCTCAAATTATGGAACAAGTGGTTTATTTGGTGCTTCAAATATGGTTCTGAGCCATGTCCCCACTTCAGAGTTACTCTTTTCCATTTAGCAAAACTAAACCTGATCCATCTAAAGCTGACATTTTAAATAGTTGGATCTCACGTCTGACATGACCCAACAACCAATGACTTGGTTTTTCTAGTTGGGATGGTATGTTATGAAGTGTACTTTGGCTTGATTACAGCACATAATTTCTCGAGGAGTATATAAACAAATTAGAAGGATCACATGGGCAAGGTATTAGTATAAATAGGCTTTCCACAAATCTGTTTCGTAGGGATGAGAATTATCATGGATCTATACTTTCAGGCTTAGTGGTTAGATGCTTGGAAGGCTGGCAAAACCTTGTACCTGGAACAGGAAATTATTTAGAGCGGTTGTTCTCAATGCTAAGAGCCACAAATGCCTCCCATTTAAAACTAGTATTTTCTACCATCCAGTGTAGTACCCTTATCTTAAATTCATGAATGATATAACTTACAGCATACAGATTTTTTAAAAAACAATATAATATTCAAATTTAAACTTTAAGATAAATGAAAGGTATATAACATAAAAGATAATATGTATTTTAATATTTAAATACACAGGCATAACTATACTAAGAAATGTAATAAAGTAGTTGGCTGCTTTCATCTATACATACAATCATCATGAAAGAATCAACTATAAATTATGCTAATGCAGCAGGTGGTATTAGTATTCAAACACCGGGAGTGCTATTGTCACCAGTGAAATGATTTTCTGATATGACAAAAAACTCTTGATAAAATTCTGAACGAAACAAAAAAGGATCTTCCTTTGATTTACTGGATAGTTGCATTTATTGAAAAGCCTGTGTATATTATTGAAGCTGGTTTTGTTTATATATAAAACAGGTGTAGAATCTGGGCTTATATACATGAAAGACTGGTGAAGCATTCAACACTCCGGTGGGACCTGGGATATGTTTTACCATATGATTTTCTACTCGTGGCAATAGATGAGTCTCTTTTGGTTTCCAACCACTAAATTCCAGTAGTGCTCATCAGTTCTTTAACAACAGAAATGCCCTCAAAGAGTAGTACTGCCTCTACTTATTGTTTAGGGGAATGAGGACTCATGAAAGTATAGTGTACCACAAATTATGGGTAGGTATGGTTCTTTCTAGGACCTCTGGGCTCAGTAAGAAACAGTAGTGCTTCAGAAAGTTGGAAGAACTGGAAACAGGGCAGGTAAATTCAACATGTCATGTAGGACATTTGTGAGACCATCTCTTACAGTGCTCAGCATCCACACTTTCCCAAAAAAGTGTTTGCAAAAGTGTGCATTCTCTCAAGGGAGATCTAAAACTATCACTTGGTAGATTTGGATCATTCTTCTGATCTAAGTAAGTCTGACCAAAAAGTAATCAATAGAGCTGATTTTTTTTTCTTAAGAACAGGTATATTTTTTATTAACTTTTATGAGTATTTGCCCCTGCTCTATCCTTCACTTTGTCTGTGATTTTTGGTAATCATAAACTTGCTTACTAGGATTAACTCAAGGTGAACTAAAAAATTAAGTGTTTCCTCAGGACCCCTTCCCAATCCTTTTCTACAACTTAAACAGTAACATTATCTCGCTAAAATGTCATCCAGCCCAGAATCTCCTGGAATGTGATTTGCTTTGTACCAACATCCTTAGCACATTTCAGTTTGAATATCTTCAGCCTCAGAAAACTCACTGCTGGATTCAGAGTGGTTCCACATATGTAGGAGAAAACCACTTACCTTTTGATGGTTCTCTTTATTGGAGTCAACTCTACACTCTTGCCTCTGAATCTCAATCAGCAAAATTTTGACATAAAACTTTAAATCTACTCCAGACGTCATAATATTGTGTTCTATTTCCCTTACTCTAGTCATATCCTTCAAAGTTCCATCTCTGCACTAGCCATGCAGGAAAGATGATGAATGACTCATATTCTCCCCTTTATTTTGAAATGTAATACGTCAGCAGAACAAGCCAAAAAAAAAAAAAATTGTAAAGCCAAAACAAACAACTGTTTCCTCTAGTTTTCTTCTTCTTTGGCAAACCTAGGCATTAGGTTGCTTAGAAGTCAAGTTAATAATACCTGGAATCTTTATGGAGCAATTTTTATACCTTTCTTGCTTACCTCAGTTCTAATCATATCTTTTTGTCCTCAGAAGAATCCTTTTTAATGACATGGAGAACAGTCTAATGGGGACTCTTTACTCAAACATTTGCCTTTGGTAGAAGTTTCCAGAAGATCCATTTCAGGTATCCTCTTTGCATGTCCCAAATTTGCTTGAATCTCCACATGGTAGTAGGTATTTGTTTTTTATCTCTTGATTCATAGCATGCATAACATAATTCTGTAATTAGACAAATAAATTTATATTTTATTAAACATTTTTACTATATTGAATAAGTATGTAATATATGTAGAACATGTTATTAATCACAAAGACATATATTTGAACATTTATATGTATAATTTATTTGTTTAACCTATATCCTCTGCTTATGATACATATGATTCTCAGGCCCTTTGCAATGGTTTGCCACTATTATTGGCTTTTTCTTTCTTTGGTCTCCCTTAAGCCACCCATCAGTCTCAAGAGGGACATAAGCCATGGAATTTACAAAACCAAAAAAGGTTGAGCAGTGGTCAGCAGACATGTATTTCCCAGTGTCTCACTATATGCACAGAAACCTCACCTTTGGAGTCACTATTCTCAAGTCTCAGGAAAGATTTCAACCAGCCCCACCACAAACATCAATGGCAAAGTTATGGTATTTCTGGCACTGTAATAATTATTTAAATAAATAGTCTTTTAAAGTAATTATAATAATTCTATAAGGAGGTTTATTTATTACTACTAATAAGTGAATTGAGGTTAGAAAATGCAAATAATTTCCCCATGGTCACACTGCTAATAAGTATAGGAGCCAAGAGTTGAAGTTGGGCTAACCAGAAACCTTGTACTTGATCTCTTTCTTCTGCTTATAGATTTCTCTAGGAAAGGCAAACATTCTCATTTGTATTAGAAATTACATTGTGGGACCAGTAGGGCTTTTCATTACCAGTTGTTGATCCAACCAGGAATAAGATGCTAGAAGAGATGGAATTTAAGTGACCTTCTTAGCCAAGAGGAGAAAAGGGGTATGTAAAAACCGTCAGGGATAATAGAGCTTTCTTAACTACCTGCTGAAGCTTCCACTAAAATTCTGACAGGTCCTGAGAGAGTGCTTCCATAATATTCTGACCAAAAGAGGACAAAATATGTCTTCTAGGGATATACTGAAGGCCTGCCTCACAGTGATTCTGGTTCTGTTGATCACCTGACAAGGTATCACTAAGTAAGAAGTTTCTGTTCATAAACAGTTCAACTTGGGAGGGAACTAAAATTCTGGATGGGATTTAATTTTACATCCATAAATTTGGAATCAAGAAAGCTATTTCCTAATAATAGGGATCATAATGATTAAAAAAAATAGCCTGTCGATTCATTGTGTGATTTCTAGAGTTTCAGCAACTCTTTGCTCCCAAGTTGCGTCCTCAATCTTTTGCTAACATTTAAACTTTGAAAAAAGGCTAGCAGCTATGTTGTCCTTCAGTAGGTGAATGGATAAATAAACTATGGTATATCCAGACAATGGAATATTATTCAGTACTAAAAAGAAATGAGCTATCAAGACATGAGAAATTTTAAAAATTTTGTTAGGTAAAAGGCTATTTTAAATGGGAACAATTGTTTAAAATCGTATTTTAAAAGCAAAATAATAAATGATTTCTATTTTTTCCAAAATGCCTTTGGAAACAGAATAAAAGGTAAAAACGTGTAAAAGGAAAAAGAACAGAAAAAGGCATGAGGAACTTTAAATGCATATTACAAAGTGAAATAATCCAATTGAAAAGTGTACATATTGTATGATTTTAACTATATCACATTCTGGAAAAGGCAAAACTATGAAGACAATATAAAGATCAGTGTTTGCCTGTGGGAGGTCAGGGGGAAGAGTTGAATAGGTGGAACACAGAAGACTTCAGTCAGTGAAACTATATCGTATGATATTATAATGATTGATATATGTCATTATACATTTGCACAACCCATAGAATGCACAACACCAAGAGTGAACACTAAATTAAACTAAGGACTTTAGGTGGCTATGTTATGTTGATGTATGCTCCTCCTTGGTAAAAAAAAATGTACCATTCTGGTGAGTGATGTTGATAATGGGGGAGGTTATGCATGTGTGGAGACAAGTTGTATATGATACATTTCTGTACCTTCTTCTCAATTTTATTATAAACTTAAAACCACTTTAAAAAATAATCTTTAAAATAAAAAGCTAGAAATACAATTCCTAATCTCCATGGCACAGAATAAATGAGTAGTATCACAGCAGATGTTTTGGTGAGCAGGGTACACGGTATGGGAAGGAAGAAAGAGCAAGAATTACTTTGTTGAGAAGTGAGACTCCACAGAGACGTCTGGCATTAAGAGCAGAGGCAGGGAACCTGATATATAGCTCCCTGACCTTCTCACAGGCTCCCTTTGTCGTCAAGACTAGGAGAAGTCATGAACGTGGCACCTGAATTATTCTCATCAACTCCTTTTCCACAAAGATTTCTACTATGTTCAGTACTCTCTGGTAGCTCAATGCTCACTCATTATACTGTCTGAATTCATGCACAAGCCTTTGTTTATATACCCTGTGATTCCTATTTTATCTAATAAATTTGATTTTAAGTGAAGTAAGAACAATGCCCTCTAACTTTTTATATTCTCCACACCATCAAGAACACTACTTTAAAAAAAAATCAATAAGTGCTTGCTGAATGACTTCCTGATAAAATCAACAAAACAAAACAAAGAATGTGAAAACCAGAAGTGGATTTAGAGACGAACACAAACACCATGCTGCATTTTGAAATTAAGAGAAGTTAAGCAACATGCCCAAGGTCACACCCGTAGTTGGTAGCCATCCAGGACAAGGACCCAGGTGTTCTAATTCCCAATCCAGTATCTTCCATTATATCGTGTGCTGTCTCACAGAGCCTAACAAATTAGGCCTCAGGAATGTTATGTTTTCCATTGTCTTCATTTTTCTTTTAAATTTGGCACGCACTTTTTGTTCACTGGACCATCTAAACTTCTACTTTTTATTGTTCAAGGGAATTGTCCCTAGAACTATCAACAAAAGTGACAGGGATATCTATCCATCTGCTCATTCATCCATCACGTACCCCAGTACAGTTATTTACATAGCAGAGTGACACTGTAAGCAAACACAGTGGAGCAAAAGAGAAAGAGGAAAGGACAAAAAAGACATCTTGGATTTTTATGAGCCATTTTCCCTACAGTGTGCAATATCCAATAAGCATTATGTATACAGTAGGTGTACCTGTCATGGTCTATATGATGCTTTGGTGGTGGTGCCTTTGCCATTATCAATAGGGCCATTATAACACACACTACCCCCAGTTCTGCTGAGATGCATACATTGGCACATTGCCAAATAGTTGCATGCGATGGAGAAATCTGCACCAGTTTACTAGACATTATTATACTGAAAAAAAGCAGTGGGAGCTTTTTGCTAAAGAGACAGATTCCCAGAACAAGTGCCTCTAATTCAAATCCGCAAACTAATGTCTTGCATCAAGTTGTTAATAAAACAAATTCTATAGTGTGGTTCTATCTTTATTTCATGAGTACCATTTAACATACAAAAACATACTTACATGTACAGACACAATCACACACAGCAAACATAGGAACGTACACACAGAAGCTCCCAACTAGAATTTAAATTGCTAAGCTAGTATCAAACTCAAAGCACAGTCCTCAGTAAAACAGGTCTCTCCTGTCTCATGGATCCTTTCAGAACACCAATTAAATGACTGAGCACCTAGTTGGTGCTCAGCAAATTGACTGAAATATTGATTTGTTGGTTTTTTTAAACTGTCACAATCTCTGCAGATTCTGCTTTATAGCCAGGGAGAAACTCTATGGTCATCAAATGATGATCAACTTCAAGGAAGTGAGTTAGATCCTGAAGGAAAGGAAGGCGATTTGGCAGGTACAGGATTTTAGATGGCCATTTTGTCTTTTTTTCAGACAGTGTGTAAGGTGGTAGAGTTGAAGGGAATGGGGAGTCTGTTTCATTAGTGTTTCTGTCCCATAAATCTGAAAGGAAACAAGCCAGCTCTTCCACAGGCTCCTCCTCCAATCTCTTCTACAACACCATTCCTCTACCCAAACATCTGCACACTGGGGTCCAAGCTGCACTTCAGAATGAAGCAGAACTAAGGCTTTCCAAGCCTTCCAACTCTGGACTCGTGTGAAGCGTCAGATTGATGTCTGATTCTCCCTTCAATCTGCTAAAGGAAACTTTTCTTTACCACCTTGATATATAGGTCTTGCTGGAAGGAGGAAGAAGGAGAGAAAACAAATGGCACATGTGGCTAGTCTGGAGCAGAAATCCCTATGTTTAAGGGCATATAGGGTATTTTTTTTTCACAGCTATGCAGTATAAAAGAATTGGAGAGAGGAAGGTGTAATTTTTATGGTTTTTTTTTTCCAGTAGGTCATAAATGAAATCTCCTTTAACATCCTTCAGTATGTGTAACTAAATAATGGAAATCTTTTTAATTTTTTTTTTTTATCCTCACCCAAGGACATTTTTGCATTTATCTTCAGATAGAGCAGGAGGGAGAGAGGGGGGAAGAGAGAGAGAGAAACATCGATGTGAGAGAGACACATTGAGTGGTTGCCACCCACACGACCCCAACCGGGGCCAGGGACAAACTGCAACCGAGGTATGTGCCCTTAGTGGGAACCGAACCCAGGACTCTCTGGTCCGCGAGCCAATGCTCTAACTGCTGAGCCAAACCGGCCAGGGCAATAATGGAATTCTTTTAAAAATTTTCTTCTGACTGCCCGGCCGTTGTGCCTCAGTGGTTGAGCATTGACCCATGCACCAAGAGATTGCCAGTTCAATTCTAGGTCAGGGCACATGCCCAGGTTGTGGGTCAAATTCCCGGGGGGGTGGGGCATGTAGGAGGCGGCCAGTTGATTTCCTCTCTCATTGATGTTTCTATCTCTCTCCCTCTCCCTTCCTCTCTCTCTAAAATCAATAAAGAAGAAAAAAAATTTTTTTGATTCTTTTGACTGTTAAACTTGAATACAGGACTGAGGAGAAATTTGACCATGACTTAGACACAAAGACTTAGAAATAGATCTTTACAGGTTATCTACTCCTCACTCTCACACCAGACTCAGATCTCAAGTACATGATTATTGGAAGATTTTGGTGGGCCACTGGTTGAGTCATTTCAATATTTCAGATTCAGCTGGAAAATTGCTTTGCTACAACTTTCATTCATTAATTCTAATGATGTTCTCTAGAGGTGCACAGAACAACTCCACTTTCTTCCCCACTGTCTCCCACAAAATTTGTTCTTACACCCCTCAGTAAGTATGTTCTCCTCCATTCTGAATATCACTGGTCCTCTCACTAGCTCTCTGACTGTATTTCCAGAACCTCCAAAATGACTTACCTCCTCATCTGAACATATTTCATGTTGTGAATATACTTAAACTGTGATTCACAACCAAATATAACACTCCTGGTGGAGTCTGGTAAGTATAAGTGAAAGCCAATTATTTTTATTTAATTTTTTTTCTTGGTATTATACCTCATTTCTCATCTCACATGCTGTTTGCCCTGATCAAATAACCATTCATGTCCTTCCTCTCTCTCTAAAAAAAAAAAAAAAAAAAAAAAAAAAAAAAACTGCATGCACACCCTACTCTATACCTTTTCAGAAGCAGTTTGTACAGGTGGTATGGAAATGAACTCTGGGGTCAGAACAAAATGGGTTTAAATTCCAGGCTAAGAGACTTTGAGAAAGTTTATTAATCAATTGGTTTTTTTTAAAATGATTGTTTTTAACCAGTGCACCAAGCACCCATCATATATACTTCTCAGTTAAATGTTACCTTGCCAGTTGGGGTGCTTTATTGCAGATATTTAAGGTGTTTTAAAATCTTAGTTAAGCCATTCAAAGTTTTCATAATTGAAATAGCTCAAGCATTCATTCTTCTATCAGCTTTTTGACATCTGCCTGTTAGATAAATACATCTTCTGTATCCTTGGTCATTCAAGAGTGTTCCATGGACTGACAATACTAGCATCACCTGGAAATTTGTTAGAAATGCAGACTTTCGGGCTCCACCCCAGACTTACTGAATCAGAATTTGGTTTGAACAAATTACCCAGGTGATGCACAGTAAGGTTCAGAAGCACTGCTTTTAAATCATTATCCGCAGAATTGAGGAAGACATTAACCAGTATAGCACATGTGAGAATTATTCTAACTCAGTACTGGCCAGTTAATATACTCTTTGTATATGCTCAAGAAATATGAGAAGACCTAATGCTACTGTAACTCAAACTGTGTTACATCATCTCTCCATGTAGACTGTAAGAATTTTTAAACAAATATTACTCTTTATTTCCTCCCATTTGGATTTCAGCTCTTAGTCGGAACAAATGTGGGCCAAGGCAAAGAGAGGATGAAGGCACAGTCTGTGTTTAGAAGGTTGAGGCCTGGATTCAAATCTTACCATGGCCACATACTTACAGTGTGACTTGGGCTAATAGCTTACACTCTAATTCTCAGCTTCTTCATTAGTAAAATGAGAATAATGATAGTACCTGTCTGCTAGCTTTATTGAGAAGATTAAACAAGATAATTCATATAAATAATTTAGCAAAATTGCTTTAAATGTAGTAAGTGTTCCTTTCCTTTTCTGAATTGTTACAGCACCTATTAGAGAGTTTGCTTTGGCTCATAACTGAGTGTTTTGTACACTGTCTCCATATTTATATGCTAAGTGCCCTGATGAAAAGTGTACTATTTTATGCCACTTTTACTTAAGCCATGAACTGGCTATTTGTCTAATGTCCATAGGTAAGACAGTTTGGGAGTTGGAATTCATTTTTTAGTAGAATCCTAACCTAATGCACAAATGCATATCCAGAGATGATCAGGCTGGTAATAGTCATACTAGAGTGTTACTGATATTGGTCATACTAGAGTGTCTAACTACCTCGTATTAACAACTTACCTATTGGAAAACCCATTTAATGTTCTTGTATGGACTTTTGCCTCAATAGAATTGGTATCTTTAACTGAGAAGTTGGAGGACAGAGATGAAAGGAGATGAAGTAAGGTTCAGTTCTCCATAAAATAAGCATATCCTGCTGATATGATTCCATTAATGTCCTAGTTATACTTGGTTTCCCCCAAACTCTACTAGGAGTCAGGTGGTAAATATTAGGGGGACCGGAAAGTAATGTCGTTTCTGTGCGTTTCGATATTCGGTTGTCATTTATCAGTTTATTGTGTACTTCAAAATTGTGCCAAAAACATTTCAAGGTTAGAGTGACTTGTTTACTCATAAATAATTAAATCTTGATTTTTTTTCTTGCAATTTATAGTGAAATGGCCGGCCAAATACCAGAAGAAGTACATATCCGGCATTGTATGCTTTTTGAGTTTCACAAGGGTAGTAACACAACAGTTGCTACCAAAAACATTTGCGATGTTTATCCAAGTGCATTAGACGTTCATAAATGCCAAAGGTGGTTTTCTAAGTTCAAATCTGGTAATTTTGATCTTTCTGACTCGAATCGATCAGGAAGACCAACAACTTTAGACAATGACGTGTTAAGGGCAGAAGTGGCAGCAAATCCATGTCAGACAATTGAGGAATTGTCAAACACTCTTAACCAACCTTGGTCGACCATCCAAGAACATTTGCAGCAGATTGGTAAAGTAAGCAGAGCAGGTGTTTGGGTCCCACATAATCTGTTCGAAGAAAACAAAGCTAACCGGTCCACCACATGCAATTTATTGCTTCAGCGGCACAATACAGAAGCGTTTTTTGATCGCTTGATCACTGGAGATGAAAAATGGGTCCTCTATGATAATCCAAAATGCAAAAGGCAGTGGCTCACTCAGAATGAATCGCCACAATGTACAGCTAAGCCAGGTTTACACCCCAAAAAGGCACTTTTGTGTGTGGTGGAGTATTTGCGGGGTCGTTCATTTTGAAGTGCTGAAACCTGGACAAACTGAATGCAGACCTTTACTGTGAACAATTGGATCAAGTAAATCAATCTTTAATTGAAAAGTGCCCAGTGATTGTCACCAGAAAAGGCGTTATTCTGCAACACGATAATGTAAGACCGCACTGCGCAAGACGAACCCTGGAAAAAATTAATGAATTGGGGTGGGAGGTATTGCCTCTCCCACCATACTCACCTGATATTGCGCCATCAGATTTCCATTTATTCCGATCGCTACATTTTCTAAGTGGCAAAAATTTTGAAAATTTGGATGACGTCCAAAATGCCATCTCCAGATATTTTGCTCAAAAACCAATTGATTTTTATCGATCCCGCATTGAAAATTTGCACAGTAGATGGCAAAAGGTTGTTGATAACAAAGGTGATTACATCATTGATTAAAAATAAAAACTTGCTAAAAATTTATCTATTTGAATTAATGTCGTAAAAACACGACATTACTTTCAGGTCCCCTTAATACTTGAAAACAGGTAGAAACCCCAGCCTTGGAACTAAAAATTTTGGATTTAAGTCTCGGCTTTCATAGTTACTAATCTTGGAATTTTATTTAATTTCAACTATCTCGGCCTTCATTTTCTTATTTATGAAATAGGGAAACATTTCAATATTCTCACCAGATGGTTAAAAATTATTCATTAGAAATGTCTTTGTAGACTCTAATATCTAGGAAAAACATGACAGAAGCAAAGCAAGAGATGTTGGTAGAAGTATTTCCCCCTTTGACTCTGGTGCTTTCTCTACTCTTGCAAAGATATTATGCACAATATGCTTTGATATGCTTTATGATTGTTCATGTAAACCCCCGAGAGAGGTATTAGAAGACACTAGTGGAATACATTTCTGTCAGCACCAAAATTGCTATTTATTTCCACCATTGACCCATCATGGAGATGGCAGTATGATATCAAGGACATTAAGAGCTGCCCTTGAGTAACTCACCCACTGGCCTGCTATGGGGTTAAGTTGCGGTAATGGTATTATTCCTTACGGGCTTCTAGTGGAGCTCTAGTTTTCTTCTTTTTTAAATCTGGGTCAAGGCTAATGTGTTATCCTAGGAGGGTTCATATATTAGCTAGTTAACATATTAGCAGGGGTTATTGTCTCTGATTAAGCTATTACCACCCACTGTCCTGTAGCAAAGAAAAAACCCTGGGGGAATGGGACACAGAAGGACACATTTTGATGAAAGAGAGGCAAAATTAAAAGCATGATAACTAAGTTTGGGGCCAGTTAAAATTTTTGTACCTTGGCTTCCAGGCACTAAAGCATTAAGAATGGGTCTCCAGAAGAGGCTTCAAGAAAACAAAACCCAATTTATTATCTTTTTCAAGGGCCCAAATTTGCTTATATGGTAGATTCTATATGTAGTTCAGCATGAGGTTTATCTAAAAAAATATTAATATTAAGACCCTTTAGATTTCTTTGTTGGACTTAAAACTCTTTTTTTTTTAATCCTCACCCAAGGACATTTTTGTATTTATCTTCAGATAGAACAGGAGGGAGAGAGGGGAGAAGAGAGAGAGAGAGAAATATCAATATGAGAGAGACACATCAAGTGGTTGCCACCCACACGACCCCAACCAGGGCCAGGGACAAACGGCAACCGAGGTACGTGCTCTTAGCCGGAACCAAACCCGGGTCTCTCTGGTCCCTGGGCCGACACTCTAACCGCTGAGCCAAACCGGCCAGGGCTGGACTTAAAACTCTTTATCAAAAAGGTTGCTCCTTAATTATCACCATAAAAAACAAATTTTGGGAAATTTATCTCAGTTTTCATTTAATTATATATCTATATCTGTATCTGTATCTATATGTCTATGTATCTATATATCTATATATTTATATAGATATGTACATGCACATACATCTATTCCAGAATAATTTTCGATTTAAAATAAAACATCAGTTCTTCAGGTTTTCTAATATTTTGGGGCCCTGGAAAAATTTCATCTCATAGACTTATAGCTGTAAGATGATAATATTGAAATGCAAGTCACAAGCTTCAATTAGGTACAATCAGAAATCATGCGGTGACTTCATTAAGTATCATTAAGAATGATCAAAATATTGCTCTTAGGAAAAATACATCAAAAGCATTGCATTTACACATTGATTAAACAGGATCTGCAATTTCTAAAATCTGGTACGAGAAAAAAGAATGGAGTAAATTAAGTGCTCATATCCCACTTAGCAACAAGGGAGTGCTTAGCAACTGGCAAAGGAAGAAATAAAGGGAGATGGCGGAAAACAAAATATGATCAGCCTCTGAAACTGGGAAGAAATCGAGAAATGACAATGTAACTAATTGGAGTTGGAGGAGAGGTTGCTGTCCCAGGAGCAGCGGGCAAGTTAACATCAGTCTGCTTTGTGTAAGGTGTTTATTTTTATATCTAGTTTTAGGAAATTAAACCCAAAATTAGAAATCAGGAGCACACGATAGACTCTCACTGAAACCAAGATTGTGGCTAGAGTCATCTTTGGTGCCAGGCATGTATCCATTTACAAACACTTTTCCTGTTTTTTTCCTGTACTAAGATGCATAGCCTAGTTGTCAGTTTCACAAGGTCTTATGTCATAAGCAAACTTCAGGGAGATGTGATATTGTATCCCTTTGAGAATTCTTTAACATCATTATTGTTCTCATCATACCCTGGTCCCTTTACTTTGCATTTGTTCTACCTTCCCTGGGTATTCCATTCACCCCATGACTTCGGCTCTCACTGTACACTGATCATTCTCAATCCTTCTCATCCACTCAGAGACATCTCTGTCCTGTGCTTAAATCTGTGTTCATGCATCTTTCAGGGGTCACTCAAACCTACCACGAGGGACCTCATTTTCCCCACCCTCTTGCTCTCCACCTCCACTTACTGTCTTAGGAAGACCATCATCCACGTAGGCACCCCAGCCAGGAACTGCCCTGTATCTATCTCACTGCTCACATCCGAGTGTACCTGAGTTCATTGGTTCTTTCCCTGAAACATATGTCAGACTTACCCTCCTTCACAATCAATCTGAAATTTAAAAAAATAATACTCTTCCTTTCCCATGAGCAAAATCTAAATTCTTAGCATCACAGGAACATTCTTCATACTCTGCCTAGATTGACTTTTCCTTTTAAGCTTGGTTCTGCCTCTTCCTATTTGCCCATAGGCGATGTTCAGGCCATGTCCTGCACCTTGCCGTGCGTGGGCACCTCTCATCTAAAACTCATGGTGTGTTCTCCTCGTAGCAAGTCCTTTCCATTTTTTGAACCTTGAAGACTCTCACAGAGTTTCAATGTTTACATCTTCATCTCATTATGGTAAAATCCCACGCTAATTTTTTTTATCAAAGAAATTCCAAAGGAACAGACATTTACAGTACAATTTAAGACATGACAAAAAGTATCTCTGGAAGTAGTAAACATTCAATAAATATCTATTTAATGTAGTAAAATATATGGACAGAGACCCCGTATCCTAAAAATTCAAACCTAAAGATGAGGAGTTGAAAACATTTTTCTGGACCAGAGAGTAAATATTTTAGTCTTTTCAGGACACCTAGTATCTGTTGCAAAATCTAAACTCTTCCATTGTCGCATATAAACAGCTATAGAGCTGCCCCTCGCCCCTCAAAATGAGCAAGGCCATGATCCAATAAAACCTTGGTCATGGACATTAAAATTAGAATTTCACATAATTTTTAGGTGTCATGAAACAGTATTGTACTTTTGATTGTTTTTCAACCATTTAAAACTTTGGAAACAATTAGCTCAAGAACCTTACAAAAGCACTCAGCTAGCTGGATGTAGCCCACAGGCTGTGGATTGCTGATCCCTGCTGTAGCTCAAGACTTGTTTCAGATTCTTATGGGACGAACGCTTTATATAAATCTCATTTGGAGTTTTGCCATCTACAGTTCTCCTAACACATTTATCATTTAACATAGTTCATATCAATGCCATTGCCTTATTCTAGCTGTCATTCCAGCTGTATCCCAACCAGTATCCCAGGCCACTGGTTAAGGTATACCCCTCCTGCTGGTAGCATGTGAACTATGGACCTCCAATAATTGTTAAGATTTTGTATACTAAATAGGCAAAGATCTTGGCTTGCCTTTTTTTTTTTCTTAGCAATTTTAGAACAAACACAGCCTCTGTGCGATCCAGTGTTTGACGATCATTTACTACTTAGACACTTCCTGTATCGTCACAATTAATTTTTCAGTCACTATCAACTTGTTTCCTTGAGAATCCAAAATTTTCCTGAATTGCCATCTTCTCATTTGTCAAAGCAATTTCTTACGTCATCTAAAGCATTTTAGTTTTTTTAAGCAGAGCACCACTTCTAATCTTCTTAATACTACCAGATTGATTTTACTAATCTTCCCTCTTCCTCCTCTCCATTATGAAATCATGAACTCCCACAACCCTCTCTGGTAACCCCCTTTCTCGCACCCCTAGTATTCCACACTTACCTAAGATACATTCAATTCTGACTTAGTCTGTTCAGGCTGTTATAACAAAATAACATAGACTCGCTGGCTTATAAACAACAGAACTTGATTGCTGAAGTTCTGGAGGCTGGGAAGGAAACTCGAGTTCAAGGTGCCAGCAGATTAACGTCTGGTAAGGACCTGCTTCCTAGTTCATAGATGGCCATCTTCCTTCTGTGTCCTCACACAGCAGAAGGTGGAAGGGAACTCTCTGGGGCCTCTGATAAGGATACTAATCCCATTCATGTGGGCTCTTGTGATCTAATCTCTTCCCAAAGGCCCCACTTCCAAAAGCTGTCATATTGGGAATTAGGCTTCAATATACAAACTGGGGAGAGGACACAGCTGTTCAATCCACAGCAAATACATATAATAATATTCACAAGAGGAAGGAATGAGAGAAGGGGGAATAAGAAAATGAGATTAAAGAAAGGAGAACAGCAGTAAGAGGGAGTAGATGCCAGAAAGAAAGAAACAAACGAAAAGGAAGGTTATATTATATAATATATACTTTAAAATTATAATCTAAGAAACTCTCTCATAGGTATTATCTTCTATGAGCTGGGAAATGGGGAAATTACTTTTTTTAGAATGACCCGGAGAATTTAATCAGTTAAAAAGAGAACGGAGGCTCACATCAGATTTTTTTAACACTTTTCCCCAAATCATACTCTGTTCCAAAATCTGATAGAAGATATTTCAGACTGACAGTTTTCTCTTCTGAAGTTTCCCCTGTGTTCAGACTCTGGGCATCCTGGGTCTTTCTATCTGGATAGAAATCAAATCCTGGTACAGAATCAGAATGTTGTAGCCTCTTGCGATGGCATTTAGATTCCTCAGCTGCTATTTCAAAAAACGTCCAAACCTATAAATATTAAACTACATTGTGGGGCCCTAACCTTGATGGAGGGCAGATACCATTTAATATTGCTAAGGGAAGAGAAAAGGTGCAGGTGTAGGCAAGGGAAAGAAACAAAAAATAAACCAAAAATGTCAAATCTGATTGATTAAAAACTAGGTAGGCAAATCAGCAGGGGCTGGTCCAGCATCACTGGAGAGTGAGGTCAGACAGGGCTGTTTTAAAATTATTTGGTATTTTCAGAAATTGATTACTTAGGGAGAGCATTAAGAAGTAGCTGTGCACATTCATTTAATGGGCCAGTGCCTCTTGTACAGGGCTGGGATCGTCACATTCAGTCTCATCTACTCCTAGTCAAATCGTGCTTTCTTCTGGGGCATGTTTATTTATTACAGGTGCTATAAGCATAAACTACAAGCTAGAATAATAAATAATTTCTGAGGTGGGAATTTGTGAGCGCCTCCTCCCCACTCATCCTTCCACTCCCAACCCCCAGTGTGACAAGCATCATTGGTTATAGACCTATGGATGTTTGTGGGCTTGAAAACAAGTCCTATTCTGTCCTATGGTGCATTTCCGTGATTGAGCAACTTATGTGGCAGGAACTGAGGGATACTAGGATGTCCTCTTGGTCCCCCAAAATGCTTCTTAGTCATCTGCTCCTTGAAGGAACATTCCACTAGTTCTTTGAGTTAGGAATACCCTTTGCGAATATAAACAGTCTTGAGAGATGTGTCTTGCATTATTGTGTATGTAATACAACTTGGTGTAAATTCATTTTGTTGATCAGCTGGAAACAAGCTCTGAAAAACAAAGTTCCTGTGATGGAGAAAGAGAGGGATATTTTGGAATAAGGATCATGGACCAATGGGCTCTATTTTGTTGGGTAAGGCATCTCATGAAAGTCTGTTGAGCAAGGTGAGAAGGAAGAAAGTACACACACTCACACTCTACTCACAATCAAAAGTGTATCTTTGTGTTTCAGTTCCAATCTGATAACTGCCTAGAGATGTCTCCATTTATCCAGAGATCATTTCAAAATGCCCCTTATGACATGGCGAGAGACCCCACGAGAAACTCTGCTGGTTTATTCTTACACACAATTTCTCTTTTTATCAACACTAAGAACACACCATCCACATCCCTCCATTTATATCTCTGTACAACTTTTAACATTTATCTGAAACTGCAATTCTATGAGTTCTGTTCCTTATTTCATTGATTAAAAATGTCTTTCTCCGATTTCATATTGATAGCTTGTGATGCTTAATTAACAGTTGTGTTCTCAGATCATTTTATCTCCCTCCTATAGATCACAAACTGTTTTAAGGCAAGAAATACCCTATGATTCTTGTATCCCCAACATATGGTTGTATCCAGGACACAAAACAATTAGAAAATTAAGAAATCACTTACCCCCTTTTTAAAATAGCACTTCGAGGTGTAGGTGCTAAAATCACTGACATATCTCAAACACAGACTGGAGCTCATGACTCCTCCGAGACCACAGCTTTACAGATTTCCCATATTTCTCCAAAGTGAATCTTTCCAGCAACTTTCTGAAAAGTAAGAGAATTTCTTTAGGATATTACCTTGATAAGCATAAAGGCATGAAACGCATCCCCGTATGCAGTATCCAATGGTGAACATTCACTCCTTCCTAGGCCTGTATTGCAAAGCCATCCCACAATGCCTGTACTAATTAGGCATCCTAAGAACCTAAAGTCCCCTTGTGATCACCATGCAACACTGTAACCCAGTGCCCCTGGCATCACAGTATTTATCCCCAGAAATAATTACACCATGGCCAAGGCAGCAATGTGAGTGCATCCCACGACCCAACAGAACAACAAGGGAGACCCTAAGGCAGTATTTAATATTCAGATGCAAGCAGGGGTCACAACTAACACATCGCCGGTTTCAGATAAAAGTCAAACATATCTGCGATCCCCCCTTCTCTGAGAGTCCCTCTTTAAATTAAGACTTGGCCATGCAATGAAGAAGAATGCTAACGCTTCAAAGAGAAGCAGAGCCTTGTTCTCCGCTGCTCCATGGGCGACCAGCTCTCTTCCCCTTCGGTCCAGATGGAGGCTTTGTTCTCCCGAAGTTGGTCAGGTGCTGTGCCTCTCCAAAACGAGGGAGGTGAGCGAACCTCAGGAGCCTGCACCTGTTTAAAAAGCGACTCGGCTCCCTCAGCTCCAAAGCCCTGAACGAACGTCGAATGCCTCCCTTTGCCAGGCAGCTTGGCTATTCCCCAGGCGTTTTCAATCTAGTTGGGTAAAACAAAAATTGCATAATTTGTCATTATTTTCAAGGAATGAGATGTGCCTTCCACAATCCCTTTCGAGTTAAATACAATGATGCTGAGCTTCCTGTGAATGCCAATGCCTTCTTTCTCAGAAAGGACAGGGATAAAAGATGGGAAAAGAAACACCCAATTGATTGCCTGTAATTTGCTCTCGTATTTGTTATTGATGTATTCTGTGTATGCATTTTAGGGATAATTAGCAGAAAAATTATTTTCCCAGGTCTTCAGTAAAGAGAAGTCAAACCTTCTGGGGAAAGCTGGGACCGGAAGACAGGACTTCTGAGTCAACTTCAAAATTCAAAACAAATAAATCACATCCATTTAAGCAAGTCACAAGTTATATAATCATTCAATTTTCTTGTCTTTAAAATGCGAATTAAAATGATCTTCTCTAAATAGATCACATTTAATTATGAAGCTAAAGTGGGAAAAATGGATTAAGAAAGTGCTCTAAAATGTTAAATATCCTCTATAAATGTAAAGTAGTTTCAATGAGACATAAAGGGTGGGGCAGGATACTAGGAGCCCAGTCACTCTTTCTAAGGTGAAAAGCTTCAAATTCAGGCCGAAAAGGGAGTGAGGAGCGAAGAAAACAACCCAGGAGCCGTCTTTGGAAAGCAAGGGCATCCTAAATCTCATCTATTAAGAGCAGAGAAAAACACCTAAAAACCTCCACCATATTTTTTTTGCGTACAGTGCCTTTCTGCTGCCACTTGGTTACAACAATAGTGGAGAAAAGTGGGCCCATAAAGCAAGATTGATTGCTGGGAAGATGATCAATTGCTGCTGTGAAAGGGGAAAAAAACTGATAAATGTTTGTTTTTTTTTCCACTCTCTTCACAACCTATTGCTGAAGCTGTGCAAAATGTGTCATGCATAAAAAGTATGCAATTTTCATGTAATTAGAGGAACACAGATGAAAATGAGTTCCATCAGAGCAATCAAGGATGGTAATGTGGTGTGTATTTGTCATGAAAGCAAAACCCAACAAGTTATATGTTTTATTTTATTTTAACTCTGAAAATTATAAATGCCATTTGCCATGGCCAAATCTATAAATTTCAATAATCCTCTTTTTTTTTTTTTGAAATGTGAAGTTTTGGAACTGCAGATTAGAGCATTTTACTCTTTCAAAGAATAAAATGCTATTTTATGAAAAACACTGAGATTACAGGACAGGTTTATTCCATGGAGGGTCAGATTTACAGTGGAAGGTGATAGGTTTATAGTTTGCTATACAAGATACACAGTAGAATTTATTTTCTCTAAAAATACTCTTGCATCTTACAGTAGTGATACGTGCTTCTGATCCCATCCTCATCCCCTCAGAACCAACTGTATTCAGTTTTTATATTCTTTGGCAAGAAGACATGCATTTTTCTTTTTTCCTTTCTTTCTTTCTCCTTCCTTCTTTCTTTCCTCCCTCGCTCCCTCCCTTCTTTCCTTCCTTTTCAGTCATCCATTTGCTTAGTTATTATGTTACTGGAAACAGTTTATTGAGATCAAAATTTTGCCTGGCCTGCTAAACTCTGACAATATAAAAATAAAAAGACCTGATCCACATTTTCAAGTTGATCACACTTAATGGGAACAGAGACACATAAGCAATTAATACAGTGAGATAGTATCATAATAGGGATAGATTCAGGAGATTATGGGGAGAGTTGTGTGAGCTTCAGTTGGTAAAACTGGTGAGAAAGTTAGTTACTGTTTAGCTCAGTTTGCCCATTTAGGGATTAGTTGGGCCAGGTGTGGAAAATGGCAGCCCTGCAGAGGAAAAAAGCTGTGAGGTCCCCTGGAAGCTGGTCAACTACTTATTTCTACGGTGGAAAGTGTGAGGAGGCAAATAGTGAGGCCAATGAAGAGAACTGTGGAAGGAAAACTGAGGAAGATCATTGTAGACCAGCTAAGAAGTTTGATCTCTGTCTTCAGGGCAATAGGAAAAATTTAATGTTTGAAGCATCATTATGGTATCATCAAATCCGTGTCTAGAAGAGACACTCTAGCAGAAGCAGGGGAAGACCAGTTATGAATCTATTATGTTAACTCAGTTGAGAGATAGTGATGGTTGGAGCCAAGGTGTACAATGGGCAGGTTTGAGATTTCTCACAGAATTTATATAATGTAGAAATCGATTATAAACAAGGAATGAAGAAGAAGGAGGACTTTAGGTATTTAATGCAAGCAACTGGGTAAATAGTGATACATTTTACTAAATCAGGGCACACAGATAAAGAGAGCAACTATATCTTGAAAGATAGTGAGTTACGACTTATACCTGTTTCATTTGAGATAATGGTGGAATGTTTAAGATTGATAACCATTGTATACACAATTTGCATGGTACAAATCCAGACATTTTTCCATTTTGGAAATATTGTAAGCTTGTAAGGTTATTAGATCTAAGCTGAGAAAACCATTCATTCATTCATTCATTTCATTCAAAATGAATATTGAGTGCCTACACTATGTAGTTAAAGCAGTGGTCAGCACAAGAACTGTTTATGAAATCCACTTTTGAACTCAAACCCTACCCTGCCAGCTATGAACTCTTTGACATGGGGCATTTACAATAACCCAGTAAGCCTCATTTTCTTTATCTGTGAAATGAGAGTAATTGTATCCACTTAGTAGAATTAATTATGATGTTTAAGGAAGATGAAGCACACAAAGTTCTGGATATATAGTTATAAAATTAGTATTATTGAAATCCAAGTCACTAATATATATGTGAAGTCAATAAATATGAACAACATAAAAATACAGTCAGGAAATTTGACCTACCTAATTATTATTTTTTATCTAGTGGTAACTAATGTTAAATAAGGGGAAATTGCATCAAAAAACACTGAGGAAATTATAATTTGATAGCATAATATAGCAAATATTGTGAAATATTTACTACTGAGAAAATATGGGCTATATTTATAAGTATGTCCATGTGTAGTGATGATAATAATAAAAGTAAATTAACCCATATTTGTGTAGTGCTTCCCCATTTACTAAACATTTTAACGTATATTGGCCTGTAATATTCTTTTCTTATTATTTCTTAAACGTTTGGTAGAATTCACTTGTGAACCCGTCTGGTTTTTGTTTTGTTTTTTGGGTTTTTTTTTGTTTTTTTTTCAGGAGGCTTTTTTGATTACTGATTCAATTTCCTTACTAATAATTGGTTTATTCAGATTTTCTATTTCTTCATGATTCAGACTTTACAGGTTGTATGTTTCTAAGAGTTTAATCATTTCTTCTAGGCCGTCCAATTTGTTGGCACATAGTTGTACATAGTAGCCTCTTATAATGGTTGGTATTTCTGTGGTATCAGTTTGAACATCTTCTCTTTCATTTCTAATTTTATTTATTTATTTTTTTTTTGAGTCTTGTCTCTTTTTTCTTGGTAAGTGCAGCAAAGCTTTGCCTATTGTTGTTGTTTCAAAAAACCATCACTTAGTTTCAGTGATGTTTTCTGTTGTTGAGGGGTTTTTGTTTGTGTTTTGTCTCCATATCATTTATTTCTGCTCTCATTTTTGTTATTCCTTTCCTACATCTAACATTGGGTTTTGTTTGTTCTTTTGCTAGTTCATTGAGATGCAAAGTTAGGTTGTTTATTTGAGATCTTTTTTTTTTTTTCTTTTTTTTAATCCTCATCCAAGGATATGTCTTTTATTGATTCTAGAGAGAAAGAAAGGGAGAGGGGGAGAGAGAGGAAAACAATTATTGTTTTCCTCCCGTACACGCCCCAACCAGGGATGGAACTGCAACCTGGGTATGTGCCCTGACCAGGAATTTAACCCACAATACTTCTTGCACAACACTTTGATGCCCTAACCAACGGAGCCACACCGGCCAGGGCTAGATCTTTCTCTTTTCTTAATGAAAGTGTTTATTGCTATGAACTTCCCTTCAGAACTGTTTTGCTGTAAGTTTTGGTATGTTGTATTTCCAGTTTCATGTGTCTCAAGATATTTTTTATTTCACTTTTAATTTCTTCTTTGACCCATTGGTTGTTCAAGAGCAGGTTGCTTAATCTCCACATGTTTTTGAATTATCCAGTTTTACTCTCTAATTGATTTCTAGTTTCATACCATTGCTAGATATGATCTTAACTTTCTTAAAAATATTAAAATTTGTTTAGTGGCTTAATATATGATCAATCCTGAAGAATATGGTCTCTTTTTCTTAGTGCTCATAGCAGTTGCCTTTCAACTGCATTTTCAGTGAAATTTGTTTTATGTTGGCATTTAAAATTGGCCTTGAGCTGCTTCATGATTGGTTTACAAGATTAGAAAACGCAAACATGGTCCATGAGGCTTGGCTGCTGTTTAAGAAGTTACAGTGTTGCTGCTGACATCAGTGCTTGCCTATTGCCACAGCATTGTTTCTGCGGAGCCTTGAGCCTTCCTGAACATGTGAACTAAATAAATGTATCATTTTCACACAAACACACACACACATCTAACTAACCAAAATCCAAACAATCCAAACAAACAAATACCAAACTTTCCTTACTTTTCAAGATGTTCCATTATGACAGAAACTTGGGACTATTTGTCCCAGTTTAGAGACATGAAAGGCAACTTAATAAAAAGAAATTATAAAGAAAAAAAGTTGGGGCCTTTTTTTTTTAAAGGAATGAGAAAATGTTGAAAAAAAATTATTGAGATTTTAATATATAGGATGCAATTTCAAATAATATATATGTTACTGCTTTTCTATTATTTTTCCTGTTAAATCTGAACTTTTTTCTTATTTATTTTTACCCTTATGTATATAGAAGTTACGACATCATGGTTATAAGTAGATTCCTAGCTTCTCTCTGCAAAATAGGAAAATGTCACCAAAGGGCAGCTGAGCTGATTCTATGCAAAATAAAGTGGCGACAGCAAAAGGGTATGCTCTACTGACCTGCATTCTTTTGTCAAAGATTCGTTGTCTGTTTCAGGGCACCAAATTCTGTTACATTTTTCTGTGTGTCTATACTTTTATCAATACTATGTTTTCTCAATTACTGCAGCTTTATAGTAAGTCTTGAAGTCAGGTAGTGTCAGTCCTCTAAGTGTTTTCTTCTCTTTCGATAATGTTTTAGCTACTGTTGATCATTTGCCTCTTCTTATAAACCTAAGAATCAGTTTGTTAATGTCCTCAAAATAACTTGCTGGGATTTGGATGATGATTACATTGAATTTATTAATGAAGTTGGAAAGAACTGACATCTTGACAATATTGAGTCTTCCTATTCATGAATATAAAATATCTCTCCATTCATCTAATTCTTCTACATTTTGTTTATCTGTCAGAGTTTTGTAGTTCTTCTTACAAGGACCTTGTCTATATTTTGTTAGATTTATAACTTAGTATTTTATACTGTGGGATGCCAGTGTAAATAGTATTATATTTTACATTTCACGTTCCACTTGTTCATTGCTGATCTATAAGAAAGATGTTAATTTGTGTATATGAACCTTGTAACCCACAACCTTGCTACAAATGCTTATTAGTTTCAAGAGGTTTTTTGCTGTCGTTAATTCTTTCCGATTTTCTATATAGATGGTCATGTCATCTGTGAACAAAGATAGTTTCATTTCTTCCTTCCCAATCTGTATAACTTTTATTTCCTTTTCTTTACTTATTGCATTAGCTAGTAATTCCAGTATGAAAAGAAATAGTGAGAGGGGACATCCCTACCTTGTTCTTAATCTTAATGGAAAACATTTTAGTTTCTCACCATTTAATAAAACATTAGCTGTAGACTTTTTAAAGATACCCTTTATCAATGGAGGAATTTCTCCTATATTCCTAGTTTACTGAACCCGACTGCATACTTCTCCCTGAACTGTAGACTCAGAGCAATAGAAAAAGTAACTAGATTATTCTTAAGGCTAACACACTTTGCATGAACTAAAACTCTCAGTGATTTGAGACCTGTGACAATGGGGTCTTGTTTCTAAATTCATAGCAAGTTAATGAGCCTCCCCGCCCCGCCTCAGTTTTGACCTCTTTACCTTACTTTCACAGTCACAGAATTGTACCTAGATTACTGTCCTCTTGCTTATTCTGAAATTCAATTTAGATTTGATTTAGAGAGAAGATAAAATGAAGTAAAGTGTAATGTGGAATTTGGGAGGCCATTACTGTACCCAGAGATAGGCAAAAGTCATTAGGGGACTCTCATTAACTCAGAGTCAATATCCCAAGCTCTGGTGTCTGATCCATGCAAAGATTTAGGACAGTGGACAGTATACTTAAAAAAAAATATTTTTTATTGATTTTTCAGAAAGAGAGGAAGGGAGAGAGAGATAAAAACATTGAAGTGAGAGAGAAACATCGCTCAGCTGCCTCTTGCATGCCCCCTACTGGGGATAGAGCCTTCCACCTGGGCATGTGCCCTGACTGGGAATCCAACCAGGACCTCTCAATCCATGGGACAACACTCAATCCACTGAGCCACACCAGCTGGGCAAAAAATATATTTTCTAAGAGAAATATTCTAATTTCGAGTTAGCAGTGTTGTTTTATCCCCAAGACCCAGATGGAAGATGTCAAGAAAATAAACTTGTCCCCCACCTCTATCCTTACCCCCTATTGATAAACAAACCTATACCACTGGGTTTGTTTATCCCAAAGTGGATAAGCATGTGCTCACCACCAACAAAACATTGCTGGTTTCACACTCCAGTGACTCTCAGGCCATCTGTCCAGGTATTAAGTGATTTGATTCTCCCCTCAGCTCACATAAACTAGTGATCAAGGACGATCTCTTGAAATCCCCAGCCACAGAGACTCCTGATTGAGGTAATGAGGAAAAGCTTACAGCTCTATGCAAGAGAATCTGAGAATAACAACAACAAAAATGACAAAAAGCAATAAGAACACTTAGGAGGTATACTTAACTAGAGGCAGAAAATCTGAGTTCTAATAGAGGTGTGCTCCCAAAATATGTAACTAAGGCACATCTATTGGCTTTAAACTGGTTAAAAGAGTTATTGAACATATATAAACACAGTGCTAGGTATCATTGTAAATTAAAGATAGGTAAAAGTACTCCTTCACTTTTGAGCGTTTTCAATAAAATTAGGAGTGTCAGATAAGTACATGGAATGCAATATAAACCAAGTCATGACAAAAAGAGGAACTATGCAGAAGGGGGATGACTGAGAGAGGATGAAAAAATCTGACATTATTGAGGGCCTCAAATGCCAGTTGCACTTTCATAAAGTAGATCTATGATTCTCAGGCATTTGCCAGGACTTTATGTGTAACTTTCATGTGGATTCCACACTCTTACAAGCCATGACATAAGTAAAGAGACTTTGAAAACAATACTAATTCTATCCCTTTCTTTCCTACTCAAGAAATCATATCTGCAAGTGAGCAAAAATTATAACATACTGCAATGATTTAAATTTTTGAGGACTTAACTGTTATTATCATCAATTGTTTTAGTGTACCTAAAGCTAAAGAATGCATAACAATTGAAAAGATTGAGGCAGAGTTTTGAATCTTTGAAGTTTTTTAGGTTAGAAATAGAAAGGATAAAACTCTGAATAATCATGAAAGAGTATTACTAGCATTTTTTCTTTTAATTTTAAAAAGAGGGTAGAAGATACAATCAGCCAAACTAGCGATTGACTATAAAAAATATGTACTAGGCTTCTGGATATCATCTAAAATGTAGTTTTAACTATTCATACAAAAATAGATTTATGATTTAATGGAATAAGCAGTTTGCAATCTAACTCATAGGATTACATATTGATACTTATTCTTTCTTCATCTTCTTTTTTTTTAAATGTCTTTATTGATCTTTTAAAGAGAGAGGAAGGGAGAGAGAGAGAGAAACATCCATATGAGAGAGAAACATCAATTGGCTGCCTCCTGCACGCCCCCTACTGGGGATGGAGCCTGCAACCTGAGCATGTGTCCTGACTGGAAATCAAACCAGACCTCTCAGTCCTTGGGGCAAAGCTCAATCCACTGAGCCACACCAGCTGGGCTTTCTTCATCTTCTTGATCTTCATAATGGCATTGTCTCAGCTAGACATTAAGGAAATGGAAAACAAGAAAATTCTATGTCATCGCTGACAACTGGAGACACAAGAGTTAATATCACAACTTGAATATCTTAAGCCGTATAAGGACAGTTAGACATATCTGAGATGCTTTCTGCTGAATTCAACTCACCAACCCCAAATTGGCCTTAGTGCTTGGGAAACAATTTGGAATAATGAAGAGAGCACACACTTGTAAGGCAAACAGATGTGAGTTAAAACATATTTCATCCCTGGGTTATCTGGACAAGTTAATTATCCTCTCTGAGTCTCATTTTATTACTTCAAAGGGTAAGAGCACCTACTTTGGGTGAATATTATATATTGCATCTTATATTTGTCTATGGGAGCTTTAGACCTGCTCATGTATTACATCCTGACAGCATTGTTTAGAAATTAAATGAGATAATGTATAAACATCGATGCAATAAACACTCAATGCATTTTTCTTACCTTAATTTTACACTCGCCTGACTTTAACCCATCAATTTGATATGTTCCAGTTAGAGACCTATGGGGGTTTACATAGAAGAAAAGCTTCTGTCCAGGACTGGAAATAGTAACTTCACCTTACTATCATGTATTTATGGGGCAATAGCAAATGTTCAGATTCACTTCTCCTTTACTTTGTTTAATGCACTTAAAACCCTCTTCACCCATACCTCCTATCATAAACAGGCCTACAGTGCCGTTTGCAGATAAATAAATCCGTAAATAAATAAATAAATAAATAGACTCCCAGAGCCAGCTTGGAGGAACGTTTGATAATCTGAACCATTACGGAGGTGAAATTTCATTACACAGATGGTGACATCCCGATGTCTATCATCAACACACAGCAGGTAGAAACTATCAGCCAGGCCCATTCCCTTCTATAAAATTACACTTATATTAATGTCACTCCAGATTTCATTATGCGGAAAATAATATTGCACAGGTCTCCAGCACAAGGAGGACAGGGGGGCGGGGGTGTCAGGCGGTGAGGGAAGGCTGAGGGGGTCGTGATGAGAGGGTGGGGTAAGAGACTGTCTGTGGAGAGGCCATGGAAACAAATTCGGATGAGGGCTGCCTTGGACTGGCAGATAGACAAAAAGGTGTGTAAATGTGTACATAAATGTGTATTTTAAAAGTCCTTGTAGACTCTGCTGCCAGTTCATGCTGCTTCTTGATTGACTCACCACCAGAACTCCTCGGCAGCCCCTGATGGAATGTTTAAAGGCCCTCCTGTAGGAAGCTAGGAGATTTACAGTTAATTTTTATTAATGAAGTATGACAGGGATCTCCATTAAGCCAAGAAGAGGTTTCAGCAATCCAAAAATATGCTCCTTTATGTGGGGCAGGCATTGCCAGACCCACCCCCCCATCTCTCTCTCTCTCTCTCTCTCTCTTTCTCTCTCTCTCTCTCTCTCACTGTCTCTCTCACACACATGCACGCACACACACACAAACTTTAAGCCTACACATACACACAGGTGGCAGGGAATTAATAGTACAATGAATTAAGAAACAAAGGAGAACATCTACTTATTTACATACCTATACTCAGCTATCAAAAGAGGGAACAATGAAGTAAGGTTTATAAATATGTAATCATTGTGTTGTACACCTGAAACTAATATAATACTATATGCCAACTGTAATAGAAAGAGAATTTTTTTTCAAAAATGAGGCAGAATAAGGATTACATGAGAGTCTTACAGGGTGGGGATGGTTTTCCCATTATTCCCTCTCCCTCTCCATTCCTACAGCAACCCCCCCCCACCATTTTCTATACACTCCAAGAGAGAAATTACTGCCATTTCTGACATGAATGATGATTACTTTCCTAGCTGGCCCACATTACTTTCCTAGCTGGCCCAAACAACTTTACTTGGACCTCTCTAATTTACCTCCCACACTGTGGCAAGATTGTTTTTTTCCATAATACAAATCTGTTGTGTTTAATTTCTGAGGAAATCCCTTCAGTGCTTCTTCTGATTTACTGGATTAGTGAAAAACTCAATATCACCTCCGGACACCGTACAAATGTGGCCCTGCCCATATCTTCAGGATTTGGTTTCTTTGGATGTCTATATGATTTACCATTCAGTTTTTTGTTTCATTTGTTTCTTTCCTAATCACACAGATTTTTCATTTTTCTAAGCTCAGCTCCAGCCTTAGTAACTTGAGGATTTCCTTCCCAAAATCATATTCTTCCTTTGCAAATGATTTTTGATTGTTCGCCATTGGTGGGGATGTATATACATTTTCTCCCCAATAAACTAAAATTTTGGCAGTTTAGTTTTATGGACTCTTTAACCCCAGTATACTGGCCCACTAGTGTATGCCATCCTTACCCTTCTATGCCCACTGCAGAGATATCGTATTCTGCATTCTATAGCTTGCTTATACGTTATCCATTTCCTAGTACTAGTTTTCACACATATCTTGATTTGAATCTTACCCAACTTTAAAGAACAGGTTATTTCTTATTTTCTCTATGAAAATTTCTCCTCAAGTATTTTGATGTCTACTTATCTCTCCTCTATTTGTATTTATGTAGAGTTCTATTGACTTTTGCATACAACTTTGTTTTTAAGACATGTATACTAGTTTGGTCTCATTAAATGGAGTACATCCTCCATTGGTTATAACATCTATTTTTAAATTTCTCACAATACTAGTCTCAAAGAAGGCAATAAATATATGATGAGGAATGGCTGAAACAGGAATGAATTAATCAATACTACTGTTCATTAAGTAATCCTTGGGTGGATTTTATTTTTTTAATGAATGTATGTTATATCCAGGGGGTGGGCAAAAGCAGATTTACAGTTGTTCATATTAAAAGAAACCATGCAGGTTATGATTATTACAATATCTTTATTAACTCAAAAGAATGCCGCTCACAACTGTAAGTCTACTTTTGCCAATCCCTGTATATGTTATATATATCTCTATATATAATATATAATTTCCCATTCATATTGTTTTGCAGCTTTAAAAACCATAAAACCTCTCCGTCACCCTTTTTCTGAGGCTATTTCATGCCTCAAGATTAAACAATTATAATGCCACCATTCTCTCACTGTAGGGACTCCTCAGGTGTTCTTACTGGGGTTCTTTCATCTTTTTTTCCACACTTCTTTTACAGAAAATTGGACGAATTAAATGACCAAGACTGGGATTTCACTTTTATAACATGGGCTGCAAAACTTTACAAAATACCCTCAGGTTTTAAATGATACAATCTTAACTGGGGTTCTCAAACTTTAGGGTACCCACAAATCAATAACGAGCTGTTATTGACTCTCAGACAGAAAACTCACCATGATCCCAGTGAAGCATGCTTGAGGGAACCTCTGGAATCCTAATGTTAACACATATGGGATTCTCTGCAGCTGTGGTGGAGAGCACATTTTGAGAAACATTCGTTAGAGATCAATGACTAGAAAGTTGTGAATATATTGGTGATGTTATTAATCAGCGAAACTACCAGCAAATTGATATCCAGTTTCCTCTACCGCTGTCTAGAACTCTTTTTTACTTTCACTCAGAAAAAGTTCTGAGTTTCAAATTACGTGCCATTGAATTCATATCTGCCCTCCCTATCAAAAACTGTACTTACAAAATCACCCACTACTCTATAATCAGAATTTTTATCCACTAAGTCATTTGACATCCAAGCTTTGATTTCATTAGTTAAATTGAACATTGATAATATAATCTAAACGGCTACAGAAGGGGTAAAATTGGTGTCTTCAAATTGTGTTCATTAATCCAAATTAATCTTCAGAAGGTGGAACATACTTTCTTTTTTTAAAACATTTTTCTTTTGGCCCTGGCTGGTTTGGTTCAGTGGTTGGAGCGTCGGCCCGCAGACCAGAGAGTGGTAGGTTCGATTCCGGTTAAGGACATGTGCCTCAGTTGTGGTTCAGACCCCAGTCCCGGTTGTGCGGGAGGCAACTAATCGATACGTCTCTTTCACTTTGATGTTCTCTCTCTCTCTCTCCCCCTCCCATGCCACCTGAAGATAAATGGAAAATTTCCTTGGATGAGGATTAAAAAAAATTTTTTCTTTTGGTCATCTTTTTTTCTCTCACACTAGCCCTTTTCTAGTCTGTAACTCCCCTACTCCCTTTCTATTACCCAATTTCTTATATATCTAGAACACACACATAGACAAACACAGACACACACTGAGTTCCAAGGACAAACTTATTGTACTATGTTCTAGCCCTAAGTCTCATCAAATCCTTCTTTCTTGATTAAATTCATAAATGGCTTTGAACTTCCCTTACTTTTCTTAAGGTCAGTATTATATAGTCACCCCTGAGTAGAAGATTGTATTGACACAATGTATTATTTATACAATAAAATTTTGACTTGAAGTTATAATCAATTAATTCAAAGAATTTGAATTCTACTTCTCGATCACAGAAAATCCAGTTGAACTTAATTGAGGTAAAATGTAGATACAATAAACTGCATGCATAAGTGTACATTTTGGTGAGTTTTGACAACTGTTCACACCTATTTAATTACCATCACAATTAATAACATTTCCATCAACCCCATAATTTTCCTGTGTACCTTCAAATTCACTAACTCCTCCCTGAACACCCTGTTTCAGGCAAATACAGATCTCAGTGCATTCAGTTTTGTAATCATACACTATACACATTTTTATATCTGGCTTCTTTAACTCATCATGCTATTTTCAAGATCCAACCATGTTGTTTCATATATCAGTGATTTGATGTAGTATTACTGAGTAATATTCCATTAGGTGGATGTACATTTTGTTTATGCATTCACTTGTAGTTGGATATTTGGGTTGGGAGCTTATTATAAATAAAAAGACTATGAATATTTAAGAACAAAAACTTGGGTGCAGTTTGGAATTTTGAGGACTACCCTTGCATTCAACAGTCAATTGTGAAGGACCTGGGATGACTCACCACGGAATTTGAATGTTATACATGGACCAGCATCACCTACATCATAATTACTTAGAGTGCATGTTAAAAATCCGATTCTTGAGCTCTGAAGCAGGTATACAGGACCAGAATCCCAGGAATTTGTCCTGGGAACATGTATACGTAACAAAGCTCCTGAGTGATAATGGTGCAGCTTACTCATTTTCGTCAAGTCTGGACTCAAAGTTGGCCTCAACTATTACAGACAGCCAGAGTTCGAGTTCTGCATCACAGATCCAACCTCCTTCCAGATCTCGTAAGGAGCCCAGAGTGCAGAAAACAGTAAGGACCATGAAGCTTTTATGAATGATTAATATTTCAAATATATAGAACAAAAGTAGACATTGAGGGAATAACAAGGGTGAAAATAAAAAAAAAATAAGAAGAAACAAAACCAGTAAACGAGAACTCAAAATTTCCTGAGAGTGGTTCTGGTCAAAGATCACTGAGAGGACAACCAGGCTTTAGTACAAATACTTAGATAAAAATGAGGGGAACAAAACTCTACTGAAAGTGATAGCAGCAGGGACACATTCCATTCCACTGAATTTTGCAGAATTTCCTCAACAACACTGCTGCAAGCCCTAAATAAGTCTTCCATCATTTTCTTCAAAACATATGCATTTTCTACTCAATTTTCTCAAAAAGGAAAATAAAAGGAGAGGAGGAAAAACAAAACAAAGTAAGGAAATAAAATCGCAGCGGAGCCTTTTGCTCAGAACCTGGTGCTCAGTCGGGCGCCTGCCTCTGCAGCTCCCTGCGCCCACCAGGGAGAGCAGGGGCACAAGTCTGTCTGCCCATTGCGGAATCAAACACTCTGCCTCTCCTCCGAGACGCGCTGTTGGCAGTCGCACATGGATCCGCTCCAGGACCAGCAGATTTCAGGCCCCCGGAGAGATGCAAGATTGCAAAGGGCAGGGAAGATTGGCAAAAATATTGACTTTGATATTTTATCACTTCACATTTTTAAAGAGTAGAAATGCACTGGCGACTGCACCTTTCTAATCAGATGCCGCCAGAGGTTCCCAGCACTGCACACACACCAGAGACTGCAGCACCAACAAAGCCCCGCATAGAATAATTTATTTAATTTTAAAAAATATGTTCTTATTGAATTTTTAGAGAGAGATAGAAACATCAATGTGCGAGAGAAACATTGATTGGGAATCAAACCGGGACCTCTTAGTCCATGGAAGGACGCTCAGTCCGCTGAGCCACACCGGCGGGCCAGAATGATTTCTTTCTTTTTTTTTTTAAACCTCACCCAAGGACATTTTTCCATTTTTTGTTCAGAGAGTGGGAGGGAGGGAGAGGAAGAGAGAGAGAAACATCGATGTGAAAGGGACACATTGAGTGGCTGCCTCCCGCAGGACCCAACCAGGGGCCAGGGACAAACTGCAACCGAGGTACGTGCCCTTAACAGGAACCAAACCTGGGTCTCTCTGGACCGCAGGCCGACGCTCTAACCGCCGAGCCAAACCGGCCAGGGCCAGAATGATTTCTATGACAGCGAAGTAATCAGCCTCCTTTCTGCTTTTCTCTTGGGTTGATTTCTCTGGTCTTCTGTTTGGGTGGCACTTCACAGCATCCTATTATGGGACTTCTCAACTTCTGGCTATTTTCAGGTACGGTTTTGACCTCATTTATCTCTTCAGGGTATATATAGCTCTCCTGACTGTTATGATCTAAATGGTGACAAGCAGCACCCCAACTTTTTTCCTGGTTCTGATACAATGTCACTTAAGGAGAAATAGTAAATAGTATTCAGTGCTTGGGAGAATGTATTTATCTGCGAATGGTATCCAACTTTCAGCTCGTCAAGGAAGAAGGATCAGAAATTTGGCTTTTAATGAAAAATGTTAACTCTGTTCCTCTGCACTATCCCCTTGAGAATGGTAGAATTCACCTGAGTGTCCCTTCTTGAGTCAAACCATAGCACTTACAGCAACCTCAGCCTATTGGTATGTAATACTCCTGCTGCACCACTGCCTTTAGCGTGATTAGAAAACCAAGGTTGCCTCACACACACATGCGCATGAACACATACACGACGTAACACAGACACGCACACACACACAAAACACTACAATAAGGAAAAAAACCAGGCAAGATCAGGCACAAAAGAATGCTAACAGCCTATTCATGTACAAGAAATTTTCTTTTACGGAACCCTTTAAATTCATTCTTACCTGAGTTTCACATAAACAAAACAAAAAAACAGGTCAAACTGATCAGAAAACACTTTATGAGTGATATTTGTCAGGAAATATTATCTGTACCCTAGAGAACATAAAATGGGAGGCAGAGAGTTCTCTTTCTAGGACCATGGCCCCAGCCTGTGCCAGAGATGGCATTGTGTGTAGTAATTGTCCCATCTCTCACTTGGCTATGAGAGCAAGGAAAGCCCTAGCCCTGGACCACTTCCCCAGCAAAAGATGACAAAATGCACATGATATACCCAGTGGTCAGGGATGGTGATCTGATGGAATTAGAGACTTTGGACACCTCAGGGAGCTCACTAAATTGCTCAGACACTCTGTGTGTTCCCTTTACCATCCCTTAATCTATAGTTTCCCTCAAGTTTTTCTAAGACTCACACAGTTATTATCTGTTTTCATAGTGTTTTCATCTTCCACTTATTAAAATCTGCTCTCCAAACCTACCATCTGGAGAGAATTTGGAAATGTCAATCCCACAGAAGTGATACCCTCAGGTGAACTTGCATTTGTACAAGGAACAATGATGATGGTATTTCAGCCATAGCAAATGGATAGAGGAACATTTTAGAACAAGAAAGCTATCTAGGATCCATCAAATCATACTTCATCATCTGTTCTTCCTAACATGTGTAGTTCCTGGGGCGAGAGTACAAATAGAGATCCACATAACATATGCTTAAATATTTAAATTTTTATGTCAAGCCAACAAACTATGAAATTATATTTGATCCTCCTACTTTGAAAAAGATATCTTCATAACAACCGGAAAGGGTACATTTGAATTTAGAATTCTTTGTCTGTGTTCTAGGCCAGAAACATGACAGTATGGAGAAAGTGCACCATCCCTTGGTCTTCCTACCACTGACTCTGTCCAGCCATGCAGGTACCATATACACGTGCGTGGACACACGAGATTGCATCTCAAACTCCATCTATTGTATATAGTTTCCCTTTGGCTATCCCTTGGCCACTTCCTCAGAAGACTTGGGAAGAGGTCTACACTGCCCTTAGAAGTAAACCTGGAGCCATTTTAGCAGAGAATGCCAAGATCCCAGATACCTGGAACATGATCTGGAAGAGGAACGAGGGTTCCACATGAGCACATCTACACAGGATCATGACTATCAAGCACTGTGTGTAAGCACCTGTGAGAGGAAGGTTTGAAAAGAGTTCTCTAATGCTAGGTCCAGGCTCAAGGTTCCTCTTGCCTAGGACTAATGCAGCACTGCCCATTGGACCACAGCTGATCCTGGTGGATCAGCCAGGTAGAGAGCACATTTCATGCAAGGTCCAGGGAAGAGAAGATATGATGCATCTTTTGAGAGACTAAAAGGCTAAGTTACGCCAAACCTGAAAGAAATATCAGTGTGGTGAGTAGTCTTTTCCATACACCAACCCCAAATCTCATTCATGTTTTAGAAAGTGAGACCAAAAAGATTGAGGAGAAATTTGCGATTCTCTCAAATGTGTCAGCAGTCTCCAGGGAAGGTGGCACTTCTGCAACAGATGGCCAACTGAATTTTTTTTTTTTCAATGATGATTTTATGCCTTTGGCAGAAGTTTTCAATATAATTTAGGAAAGATGGAAAACAACATAAAGACAATTGATGCTATTCTTTAAGACTGGGGGAAGGACATCGGAAATAGAGTTATTATTGGTCCTAGGTTAAAAACATAAAATATTTGTTGACATTTTATAAAAAGACTTGTCATCAAAATTGGCAAAATGAAGCCAGGTTTCAAATTCATACTGTATTGGGTCAGCTGTAGGGTATGAAATTCCCTGGAAAACAGAGGTCACAAATTAGGTTCAACCATGTCTTTTACTCATTTTCTCATTTCCCTTAACCTATGTTATAGTACTTTAATTGCCTGCTGATGGCTTGCTTGGCCTCCTAATCTAAATGTTCTATCCATCCTCTCATAAACATGTTTTAAAAGGGAATTTGAACACGTAATTATTAAGCACTTTTGGCTGCTCCGCAACAGTTGCGTTTGAATTTCCCGCTTCTTAAAGCACCAAAGAAAATGATCCCCACTCCCCCTGTTGTATCTGGCCTTGATCAGGTTTTCTAACTTCATTTCCTGACTATCTCCCCTAATAATCACAAAAAATTTCCCTCTTATATACCATGTTCTCTTAACATGAGCCCCTGGATATTCTATTCCTTCTACCTGGATCACATCCTCTTGACATACTGACCTTGAACTTCTATTTATCTATTAATTCTTGAACGTTTCTCAGCTCTCCAAGGAGGAGTTAGTTGTTTCTTCCTTTTGTTGCCCACAGTTGGGCCACATCCCCAGGAGGGCAGTGTTCTGGCCAGAGAGGTCTTACCCTCAGCATTTTTTTGTAAGTGAAACCAGCTACCTTCTTTTAACTACCAAAGTACTGCTTAATTTACATTTAGCCCATGTCAACAAAATTACATCTAGAAGAAGAAAACATCATGTTTCTTGTCTCTCTTTTTGAGAGTAAGAATTTCTTTTCCTCAGAAGCTCCTCAACAGGGCTACCTCTTACACCATATGTCACCCCTAAACCAATCACTGGCAAGTGCAATGCAACTGCCGTGCTAAGGTAAAGACCTTGGAACAGTGTCATGTTCCCTAAGGGGCAGGTGGCAGAACAGAAGTGAAATGGTTTTGAGAATGTAGGATAAGAAAATGAATATTAGGATTACCAGCCAACGGTGTGTCAAGTGGCTTGATCTGAGTAGAAGTCACTTGTGTTAGTACTGTCATTATAAAATATAAAATTTTAAAAACAACAAAGCAAAGACTACTGCAGGATTCCTTACTGAAAAGATGAGTGAACTTGTCTTCCAAGATGTGGCCCCAGTTCTGAAAAATCATCTGTTATTTGCTATGGTTTCTTTCTCTGCAGCAACACTTGAGTTTTGAGACCACAGAGTAGGGCTGCCAGCTGGAAGCTCTCATGATTATTCTTTAAAGGTAACTCTCAAAATCTTTGTTTACTGTACCACTGTAATGATAAAGCCGGAAGAACGATACCTCAACTCGGGGAAAAGATAAGTGTTTCATTTGGTTGAAAACTGAAACTTCAGCCTGGCCAGTGTGGCTCAGTGGATTGAGCATCGTTCCATGGACTGAGAGGTCCTGGTTCGATTCCCAGTCAGGGCACATGCCTGGGTTGTGGGCTCGATCCCAGTAGGGGGTATGCAGGAGGCAGCTGATCGATGTTTCTCTCTCACATGGACGTTTCTATCTCTCTCTCCCTCTCTCTCTAAAAAATCAATAAAACATATTTTTAAAAACTTTAGAAAATTGAAACTTAATGTTAGCCTTCTCAAAAATCCTTAATTTCATAGAAACAGGTGTGGGGGGTGGGGGGGAAATGCTATGGTGCTATACAGAATTTTGGTTCCAGGTAAATTTGGGACTTAAGGAATCTCCTGTGGAGTTTCCCATATAACTATAGTCAATGATAAAATTAACCAACAGTCTATCGCCACATTCACAGACAAGACCCTCTAGGCCTTAAATTTCTGACAACCAAATCTTTGTCTCAGATTATTGGTCCAAGATTTCTGGCCACCTGGAGTTCTCTATTGGGTCAAAGTCTATAGAAACGCCTTGGGGGAAAATAAGAAAAAAATACTAGCTAAGGTGTTGTGATATGGAGTATAAATGAAGGATATTACATTTATCTGCATCCAGTTATTATTGCTGTTGTTCACATGTGTTTGCATATGTTCTAATTAGTCTCTTTCTCTACACAAAAAAATGTTGCATTGGTAGCTAAATTTATTATGTAGTCCACAGCTTATTGATGATCTGGTAACATCTGGGTGGGATTATGATGGAATTAGAGGAGAAATATACAACATATGGAGACTGTGGATTCCAAGACAAACAGCATTTAAAGGAATTTGTCATATTCCCTGTGGATAAAGTAAACAGAGGTGTCTTAGAATTGCCTCCCTGCTGGAAGGCCATGATTATGTTTATGTTTGTCCTCATGGATCATGTCAGATAGGAGCATCCTTGAAACCATACATGTAGAAAGATGGCAGCCAATGATATGAAGGATAGGGTGTCTGAGAAAGAATCAGTGAGCTGGACAACTGGGAGAGCAGAATAGCAAATGCAAACTGGAACGTTTCAGCCACATTAGCACTATGGCCAGCCAAGCCCTTCTCAATATCTCTTTCTTTATGAACCTGCCCTATCACAGACCAGCGCGTGTGAAATAAGTACTGAAGTGTTCTTCAAGCAGAAATAGCCATCGATTGAATCAGGATCAGATGCCCTTGTGATTTAAAAGTGACAGGGCCAGTTTTTGCATGATGAACAATAGTGTGTGCAGTCATCAATGACTCTACCAAATAGGGTTAATGGTAATTAAGTGTTATTCAGGCTAACTTCTTCTGTAATTTGGACTGAAAATATGGTGAATTTTGAATAGGCAGGAAATGGGCAGAAACACATGAGAAATGAATGCACAAAAAAATGTAAAGTTCCTTTGCCCACCTTACCTCAGAGATGGGAACTGCGTTGGAGCTGGGATCAAGAATGGACTGACAATCAGAGACTTCTCTTATGTCTCCCTGGTAAATAATAACAAAGAGATAACAACCCGTGAATTTACATTTTGATGGGACCAAATAAAAAGAAAGTCTGCAAATAATCCCCTGAATCAAAATGCTCACATTAATATGGCTATATTAAATTGTGTATATCAAAATGTCCTGGACGATACTTCATTCCATGGCTTAGCGAGAGACTGCTTGGTTTAAGTAACTGAATCTACAACAAAATACAAATTATTAGTGAGATATTGACTCTTCATTTAGAGGATACATGTACTTATGTGTATGTTCATGTACATAGTAACACATATATGTGATTTAGCAAATAGCTATGGAGAGAAAATTACTTGCTGCCAAAGCATGCTGTCAGGAGTTTTAGGGGATATATATAAGATAAATTATGTCCTCTGACCTCTTTTGTTAAAGCTGTTTAGATCACACTTACCACCAAGAAAGGGGGAAAAAAATCAAAGTAAACCTAGGATAGTACATGAATTTGAAGTTATCAAATTATACAATCAGGGATTCTTAGATTTTGAAAAAAACTTAGAGTTCATCTTAATAGATATACTTGGCATCAATAATTGGACTAATGAATGAAAAAAACTAATGAATCGAATGAGCCCTGTTAAATGCATACAAACTGTTATCGCCTTGACTTACTTACTTTTTCATGTATACAATGAACACATCTGTACTCTGCTCTCAGCGTTTGCATCGTGCCTTGTGTATGGGACATAGTTAAAAAGGCCTTGGTACGTCTTTATTGAATCCACACTGCCAGAAGATATCTGTGCAAAATGGGGAGAAATAGGTATTAATTTTGGTTTCATTAATCAATCAGTAAAGCTTTGTTAAACGTTTAATGAGTGATAAAAGTGCAAGACAGTATAGATAAAATGTATATTCATGGATGAATATCAAGGGAATTCTGAAAAAAAAATCTGTACATTCAGAAAAAATAATCCCTATTATAAACATATTATAGATGATTGTGCTGTCTTATAGATAGCTACTTTTGTTGTTGATATACAATCTTCGTAATATGAACAAAAAATTGTATTTCCACAAAGCAAAAGATATCTACCTAATTTCAATGACTTCATTATTTTTCTCTTAATATTCACCTTCTTAAAACACCCAATCAAAGGGCAGATACAGTTGAACAATTGCTTATAAATTAATCATCCCTCCTTCCATGGAGTTTATGTCATTTTTCTCTTTTTTTTTTTTTATCCCTTGACTCCTTCTCTTTCCGCTCATTCTAAAAGGTAAGGATTACTTAAAATTTTCTTTCTGTATTACTAGACCTAAACTTCCTGAAATCAATAACTAGTTTTTGTTTTCTCTACTGTATTCTCTGAGTCAACCAACAAGGTGGCCCTGATGTAGGAGCTGGGTGTGTATATAAAATTTGAGTACAATGTAGGGAAGGACTGTGCTTTTAGTCTTGAGCTCCCATCTTGCTGACATATGGATCAATGTTCTGCATGGATATCTCCGGGCTCCTAAATCAAGATTTCTAAAACACATGTTGTTGCTTAGATGGACCTAGAGGGTATTAAGTCAGACAGAGAAAGATAAATACCACATAATTTCACTTATAGTTGAAATCTAAAAAAAAAAACAAACAAACAGACAAAACAGAAACAAACTCATAGATACCAAGAATAAGTCTTTATCTATGGTTACCAGATGGGAGGGGATTTGGGGCTGGGTGACAAAGGGAAGGGATTGAGAAATACAGATTGGTACTTACAAAATAATCGTGGGGATGTAAAGAACAGCATAGGGAATATAGTCAATGATATTTTAGTAACTATTATGATGTCAGGTGAGTACTAGGCATTGGTGGGATCACTTTGTAAGTTATATAAATGGCTAATCACTATGCTATTCATCTAAAATAATATGATATTAAATATCAACTATAATTTTTAAAAATTTAAATTTAAAAAATTCTAAAACAGAAATAAACATTAAATCATCTTCTAATAAAAATTAATCCAAACATCTTTTATCCTTACAAGTACCCTGATAACTGAGTCCTTGGACTGTTGAACATCAGAGTAAAATCATGCAAATTGAACTCCCACTGGCCCATTTTAACACCACAGAGTTTTCTACAAGGAGACCAAACACGATGAGCATGGCTTTTACAGGTGATACATTTAGATCTCCGGTTCCTTCTCTCCTCTTCATAACAGGCTTCTGAAAATTGTCATCTTGCAAATACTCTACAAACTCTTTCTCATTTTTAAATCAAAATCTGTTGCTACTTAAGGCAGTGCGTATTGACCTGAGATTGGAAATCATTTAAAAAATCATTTAGAGAGTTTACAAGATTTCAAACAAGAAAACCTGCTACTTTTCTGATATGGCATTGCCCATCAGAAAATAGTTTTGAACAACACTGAATTCTTTGGCCCAAAGAAAACAGACCGCCCCAGAAACAATAAGATGTGTCACAATAATTTACGATTTACAATCCCTTTCCCAGATCTCCTGTTGCCCTTAGCAATCCTTAAAGCAGAAACAAACAAAACAAATCCTTTCAGCATATCTTCATGAAACTGTCTGGGATGTGACAAAACTTTGAGAAACAGTTTTGTGATAATGGTTTTGCACTTTATTGGTACTTCTCCAGAGGAGGTAGTGAATGGCTGCTTTCAAATACATAGAGCTATCAAAGGCTAAAGTCAATAAAAACCTCTGGAGAATAATTGGGGAGGGAAGAAAAAGGGAAAAAAGAGCATAAAAGGAATGAAAAGGAAAGAAGGACCTATAAATATCAAAGCCTAAGGAGTCTATTTCGCAGGAACAGATGATGCAAAACAAAATTGGGAATAGTTATTGGAAGACCAAGGGAGGAAAATAAAACAATGAGATATATGATGCCTGTCCTCTTGCCTCAAGTCTAGCTCATCAAACAATTTTTCATTCCATTTTGTATATATGAGTTTCATCTGACTACTGCCAGCAGAAAGTGCTTGGATTTTCTGACTTTTTTTTTCACTGTCAAAGAAAATAATAAGTTGATGAGATCCAAAGGGAGCTAATATAACATCCTTTTGAAGAATGAGGAAAAATACAAATTGAGTTGTGTTGATGAATAAAGCATTTCTATTTTTCATGTTCTTGAAAATAATAGTAGCACTAATGATCATAAACAATAAAGCACGTTATTATGCAAAATGCTTATCTGGGTCAGAAGGCCAGAATTTGTTGGAAAAAAGTATACTTCATTTCACTGCTTAAAAGACCATGGACTGTATTATGCAATTAAAAGAATTTGGAACTAATGTTCCATCTCTGGGAGTACCTGAGTGACAAATTACCAAAGAATGCCCCTGGGAATTGCCAGGGCTGATGATGACATGAGCTGATTTGGGCAGTGGTAACTGCAAAGCACAAGAAGTACTTCTGCTGTACAAATGCCCACAGAGCTGGGCAGTACCTTCTGTCTGAAAAAAAATAAATAAATAACTCTCATGGCGTGGGAGGGCAAGGTATCAAATCAGAAAGGTTAAGGAGCCTGGTTATGGTTTTCAAAGCAGGTTAGCTTAGTAGGGACAGGCCAGAGGAAGAAGATGCCAGCCAACATGAGCAGGTAGCCGCTCAGACACCTGGCGAGGACACCATTTTAAAGTCAAATTCTAGAAGCTTAGAATCGCGGAGGTGGAAAAAGAACCTACACAAATGCCAAAGATCGTGATTCTGACCTCTTGAGGGCTCAAAGAAGAAAAATCATGTGCCGCTGATAGTGAATGCATTGGGGATGGAAGGATAGAAACAACTGAATAATCTGGAGACATCAGGTGCACTGGGGATCTGGGGCTAGAATTTTAGATGAAGTCGATCGGGTGATACCATCTTTGGATTCATTTCTTGGCCCTGGTATCAACCAGTTCTGTGACTCTTAACAGGTTCTGTAAGCTTCCAGTATCCAGTTTAATCACCACTAACCTGAAAGGACAGGACTAAATGTTTTCAAAGTACTGCCTTACTCAGAGACACTATTATTTTCTATTCATGATAGTGTTTGCCATTACACAGTGCTCTGCACCTCCAAAATGCATTATGTGATAGCGTTTGCTTTTTCAAACAGTCCTGTGTAGTAGCTCATATAGAAAATGCTATAGCTCATTTGAAAGATAAGAAAACGAAGGCTTAGAAAGGTAAGATGACTTTCTCAAGGTTGCTTAGCTAATTAGCATCAGAACAAAGGCGCGAAATGTTGGTCAGCTGTAACTACATCACATTATTCCTTTCAGCAATTTTTTTAAAAAGGCTTTATGTAAGGAAAATAATTATCTTATTATCTTCCTTGAATTTTCTTCAGTTGCCTTATATCAGCAGAGGTTAGAAACTAACTAAAAAAAAAAATAGAACAAAAAGTCAGGATTGGAAAAGTAGAAAGCCTGTACATTTGTATATCAAAAGAAAATGTAAGCAAAGTTAAACGACCAATAATTAGCAAATTTATATTGAAGATGGACAATGTAGAAGATCCTATGCCTGGTGTTGTGGGAGAGAGATATTTCTTAAGGCAATATATTTGCCCCACGGGGGGTTTCTATAACCTTATAGGAACATGATATAGGTCTAAAGGGAATCTCTTTACAAACATGGTACATAATGTATGGTTTAAAGTATAATGTTTAGAAGTTTCAAAAATGGGTCAAATCAAGTCCAGTTCTGGACAGATCAGGGACAATCTGAAAATTTGGCATTTGAGTTTGGAAATAAAGCAGAACATCTTGATAATTTTTAAGGGTTACAAATCTGTCAAATTAAGTAAAGCATATTGGTTAACCTAGGAAATGAAAAATGAGTGAAAAGATACTTCGAGCTCTGCAGCTCACTGTAAAGTGGTAGCCACACTAAAACATGTCACATGACACCATTCACATCTCACCGTACCTTTTCTCTTTTACTCACCTTTATTCCCTGTCCTAAGTTCTGCTTTCAATGGACCCAAGATAAGATTATAACATGTGTTTGGAGTTCATAGAAAAAGGTAAGTCCATGACGTGAGTATAATTCTTCCTTAGATGACAATGTGTAGGGAAGTCTCAGCAAAACTGTAGATATTTTAGGCATGCATAGATGTGTTAACAAACATTTGTAAACCTAAATATTACACGAGAAAAAATAAGCAAAGCGGGAAGAATAGTTATTCTTATATCAATAGTCATATGTTTTTTACTTAAAAGAAATTGAACTAAATGGAAATGCTTAAGAAAGTATTGGAATTGATATGTCATTTTTTTTTTTTTTTTATCCTCACCCGAGGACGTTTTTTCATTTTTTGTTCAGATAGAGTGGGAGGGAGAGAGAGGAAGAGAAAGAGAGAAACATTGATGTGAAAGCGACACATCGAGTGGCTGCCACCCACACGACCAACCAGGGCCAGGGACAAACTGCAACCGAAGTACATGCCCTTAGCGGGAACCGAACCCAGGTCTCTCTGGACCGCAGGCCGACGCTCTAACCGCTGAGGGCTTGATATGTCATTTGATCATGCAACACGTAATGTAAAGAATAGTGAATTAGGGTCAGCATGCTTAAATCCCGATTCCTGCTCTGGCAAGAGTTAGCCCTTTAAACGAAATAATTCGTTTCATTTTCTGGACCTTGGTCACATAAGCAAGTTGGAAGAGCCACAATTTGCAAATTATGTACTACAGAGCAAGAGTCCATCAAGATGTTCTTTGTAAAAAACAAACAAGCAAAAAGTTTTATGATAAAATATATTAAAGAAATACTCCAACATTTCTAATTTGTACATTCTCAAAATATATAATGTATAGAAAAGGCTCAGAAAATACACATAGCAAACAGATCTGTTTAAATTTCATCATAGCTTTTTCCACATGGAAGATATTTTAAAATGTGTTGTTGCATTGAAGATGAACATCTTACTGACATTATTTTCTTTGAATCTAAGTTGTGGAGATGCAGGACTATTGATAGAGTCTTCAAGTCCTAGAACTGTGACGTACAATATGGTCTCACCAGAAGAACTGCGCTGGAATTTGAGATCCATGCACTATCTTCCACCCACAAGCAGCGAGAACGAAGCCCCCTGAGATGAAGGACTCAAGAAGAAAGAAACAAAAAGTGTGACCTCCTGTGGTGGAAGGGGTGAAATCAAGTTGTGTACCTGAAATGTGACATGGAGTCCTGGCTTTGAACTTGGAGAAGAAGAGCTTCTGATGTTTCTACTGATTATTTAGAGCAGGGTGTTCAACGGCAGCACTATTGACACTTGGGGCTGGATAATTCCTTCCTGCTGGAGGGTGTGCTGTTCATTGCAGGGTGGATATTTAGCTAGAAGTTGTAGTTATGAGGAGATAAACTTTAGGAAAATCCCATGCCCCCTACATGGGCCTGAAAAACATGTACTATAGATATCTGGAGAAAATGGGAAAGCAACATGTAGGAAAGAAAAAATAGAGTGAAAAGAGGATGACTTAAGGGACAGAGAAAAGGGAGAGGTGAAGAAAAGGAGGAAATGGGGAGAAAAGGTGAAGGGAAGGAAATATGGGGAGAAGGAAGAAAGGAAAGAGACTTATAATTATTTCAACTGTATAGTGGAGGAGTTGAAGGATAAGGTTGTCTGAGGTCTTTTCTAGCCCACCTGTAAGCAGTGTGAGCTTTGGGGACAAAAAGACTTGGTTTTACTCATAGTTTGTATCTTTTTACATCCTCTTCAGTAGTTCAGTTAACCTGTCTGAGTTTCTTCTTTGTATTTCTTTTTTTTTTTTTTCCAGATGGAGCAGGAGGGAGAGAGGGAGGAAGAGAGAGAGAGAAACATTGATGTGAGAGAGACACATCGAGTGGCTGCCACCCACACGACCCCAACCAGGGCCGGGGACAAACCGCAACCGAGGTACGTGCCCTTAGCGGGAACTGAACCCGGGCCTCTGTGGTCCGCGGGCCGACGCTCTAACCGCTGAGCCAAACCGGCCAGGGCTGTCTAAGCTTCTTGTCGGCAAAATGTGCATTACAATTTTGCTGGTTTATTTCACATACTAGAGAAAATGTATGTAATAAGCTTAGTACCTTGCTGAGAATTTAATAAATGGTAGTTGCTTTCATTATTGCTTTTTTTGGGGGGGACTTAATCATGTGCTATCTTTTTTTCCAATTAAATCCATATATCTATTATTCTTACTCTTACCTTTTACTAGCCAGCATATGCCAGGTCATCTTGCCATAATAAGCAATTTTAAAATCTCAGAGGTTTAAATGACACTCTATTTCATGTCTATTTTATGTCAGAGAGGTCCCTGGCCTAATTCATCCTTGCTCACAGACCCAAGTTGATGGAGTTTCCATCAAATGGAAGGCCAATGGTAGGAGGAGAATTGTGTGTAGCTGCTGCTGCTCTTAAATAATTCTCAAGCAATTCCCCAAGAAGTGACACGGATTACTGCTGCTCCCATTTCTTTGGTTAAAGCAAGACTTAGGCCACTGGGTCAGCTTCAAGGTGGCAGTGAAATGCAACTCTGATATATGCCCAGAAAAGGGGATGCTTGAAAACTATCAAAAGCACCACACCTCACCAACGAAGTCGATGACTGCCATACCTCCCTACCAAATTTTCTCACTGATAAAATAGGGTTGTTGTGAACATTACAATGGTTAGTACATGTTGAACATATAGAACATACCCTGGCAGTTCTTGAGATCTATTGTTATTGGCAACTCTTCTAAGACCTGAGCCATGGTCTTTGCTGCCTTGCTGCCCCATCAGCACTTTGCCTGGTGCTTTGCATCATCTAGTTACTCAGTAAATATTTGTGGAATTGAATTGAATGGTGTTGCAGCAGCATGGCTGGGACCACCCACCAGCTGGCAGACCATGCACATGTAGGTTTATCAGCTTCATTTCCCCTGCCAAACACCAATGCACGCCACTAAGCATCCCTCAGCTGCGAGTCTCCATTTTGGCAACCTAATTGACCTTAATGTAAATGTTCCCAGCCACATAAAACATGTTGTGAAGTGCACAACAGCAGTCGCAGTTGACTGCCAGCTGCCATCACACTGTGTATGCAATTTATTCCTCCACAAATCCTCCTGAACATAACAAATAACAATGCCTTCCTTAGAAACCTCCCAACAGTCAGCACACAGGATACTACCGGCACATTTTAATGACCTCTGCAAAAGGAAAGAAAAAAGATATACAGACTTTAAAAACAAGGGCCTGCATCCTGGTAGACAGACACTGTTTCATTTGAGCCTAGGAGAGGGTCCCCGCCTACCTATAGCCTAATTGGATTCTGCTCCTTTGTATTACCTGCACAATTAAATATGAGGCCACTGGGGAAAATATGCATTAGTAAAAAGGTAAGTGAGTTCTACTCTCTCCTCTGCCACCTCATGCTGAAGCATGCTACTTAATTTTTCTGGGTATTAGTTTACATGTCTGTCGAATGGGGAAAATAAAGTTTGCAGGATCTTTTTCCAAAAGGGGATGAAAGAAATGGACAGAATATGAAATATGGGAATTTATAAGTAGGTAAATATTATCATGTAGCTATCAGAAAATAATAGTAAAATATTTTATTTTTGAAATCCTCATTTTTTTCTTTACTTTTCCATGTGTGATGTCCAGTCTTCCCTAGAGGTCATGTGTAAAGAGTAGCAGCAAATTGGCCAGCCATTGTGGCTCAGTGGTTGAGCGTTGACCCACGCACCAAGAGGTTGCAGGTTCGATTCCCAGTCAGGGCACATGGTCAGGCTGTGGGCCCAATCCCCCATGGGGGGCATGCAGGAGGCAGCCAATCGATGTTCTCTCTCATCGATGTTTCCATCTCTCTCTCCTTCTCTCTTCTTTCTCTAAAATCAATAAAGAAAAAAAAATTAATACGGTGCTTTTGCCTCAGTGCTTAGTGTTTAACTTGTAATAATACAATGCTCACTTTCTCCTAGATCTTTGAGTGACTCAGTGACATAACTTTGTGCTCTTTTCCCCACCTTCGGGGGAATATTTATTCTATTAGAATTATTCTGATAGTGAGAAGTGTTGGTTTATTCTTTTGTCTTTCTGCTTGTTAATAGTGACAATTTATCCAGAGGGACTTAAGAAACCCTGTAAAGAGTTTAAAAAGACATGGCTAGATGAAGAGACAGGTGAGTGATAGAAAGATAATCAGAAAAAAAGCTTTGTCTACAAAAGGAAAATGTATCCCTATGTAGACAATCCCATCATGCATCCTGTCATGAACATGACGATAAACTTCTTTCAAGATATTATTGAACATTCATAAAATAGATTAATAGTAAACAACTTAGATTATGTACTGTTCATATAAAATACTAGATAAAGCTATTGGTGCACTTCAGCTGAGAATGATCTCCAGGATTTGAAAATATCAATACCATATGCACTGTGTAGAGATGTAGTACAGACATTTCTTAGACTATAGTAGACCAGGCTGCTAAGAACTTGCAGAATGAAGGTAGTGAAGGTCTCGGTTGATCTGGAAACTCTGTTGTGAGCTTGGAGTATATCTGTGCCTAGCTGTGCTCCCTCCAAACCCCCGCAGCTCTGATTTCAATTCTGTGGGTTGGGCCGGCTCTGGAATCCTCTGCACCAAGGCAAATTCAGGAGACGAGAGGCAGAGTTCCCCAGAAGTGAACCTCAGGCCCTGGTTTTCTCAAAGCTCTTTTCTTGACTTGATGCGCAACTTCTCCCCAACTTAAAAAAATGTCCAGTGGGGTAACACAGCTCCTCAAAATGAACAAAAGCAAGTGTTGTCTTGTTATTGTTGAGCCATTTGCAGTCAAACAGGCCAATGGTTTTCTGTTGGCTTCCAGTTACATAGCTAATTTCTATGATCTACTTTCCTGTGCATTCATAATTAACGCTTAAACGTCTTATACAAAATGACTACTGAACGACCTGCCATGCTCTAATAAAGCATTTGAAACTAAGTCACTCAATTATGTTGACCTTATCCAGGGAAAATGTATCAAGAAAAATAGTGCAGCCAAGCAAACAAGTAAATAAGAGTGAGATGACGGGGGTGGGAGGGGGGAACATGGATGTAATCAGAGGACAAGGAGACAGAAAAGAAAGTAAAATATGGTGGCGGAGGAATAGTGAATATAAACATGAAACCGGATAAAACCAGCCCCTGGCTGATGTTTCTTCTTCCAAAGTAGCCAACAGCAGGAAGCAAAGATACAGGAAAACAGGGAGCTGGCAGTGTTTACTGTTCCATTTGAATCCTGACATCACAAGGGTCTTACTTCTATCATTTGAACAGAGAAATTTCTAAACATTGAGTATGAAACTTTTCTAACACTTCTTAAGTATACCAGAGACTAAGAACAGAAAATAACTACTGTAATTTAAAATTCATTACTATGAATTGTTCTTTATTTTGCATCCTTTTTTATTTTATCCTGCCATTTCACTGTCTCAACCTTTTCATCCAGGGCCAATGATAATCATTTTTCTCTCATGGAGCCTTTAGATAATTTCTCTTTTCATCATAATTTTAATATAAGTTAAAAGATCAACAAGAGAAAGAACCTTAGTTTACATTAGTTGTGTTGTGTACTTTTTTCCCAGTTGTTGAGTGTGGATTAGGTTGGATGTTAAGCAACTTTCATATAAAATTCTAATTTAGAAAAATGTACTCAAGGAATAGACAGGTATAACAATGTTCATTATCAAGATCACTGTCCTTTTCCTACTTTTGGGGGTTCTGCTTTGGAACCTGAAAAAGGAAGAAAAGAAGAAAGGGAAGAAGGGAGGATAGAAAGAAAGAAGGAAAAGACAAAATAAGGAAAATACAAAAACAATAATTAAAGACCTACTTTGTTTCAGGCAAGAGGTCAAATACTATACACATTGTGTACTTAACCATCCATTGATACTTGGAGAACCATTGTTATTGGCAAACACAAGTTTTAAAAAAATTGGCTTGTTCAGGTTAACTTGTATGAAGTCACATGGCTATTAAGCAGCAGGTGTCTATTTGACTTCACACTGTCATTTGTTAATTTATTGACATATTAACCAGAATGACTTGAATTGTGCTGTTCAATAAGATAGCCACTTGAGTGGCTATTTAAATATAAACTAGTTAAAATTAAATAAAATTAGGAATACAGTCCACATTTTATCAGCCTCATTTCAAGTGCTCAGTTTACCACATTTGCCCGGGGGCTACTGTCACAAGCAGTGGAGATAGAAAACATTCCTCTTATTGTAAAAAAAAAAAAAAAAATTCCATTGGCCAGAGCTGGTTTAGAATGTAGTCTTTTCATGGGTCAGAAATTTTCTATTTCTATTGATTCTTGTGAGGCTTACCACTGTACATATATTGTGATTTCCTTCTCTGCTCTGAGGAAAATTTTTTACTGGGTAAAAAAATACCAGTCAATATTTGATTATTTTAATGCAGAGGAAAATAAATTCCATGACATTCAAGCTGAAATTCTTGGTAGACCTCAGCCAAGGGGTTGGTGAAATTTATGGGCACAGCTGGTTTGCAGTTGTAAAACCCTATATTTTTTAATGCAAAACGGCATCTGTGCCTGCTAATTGGATACTTAGGCACACGCACATAAATTGCCTGGGAATTAGAAAGGTGTATTTCTTAAGTCCTGCCCACGTCTTGCCATTTGACAATCATTGCTGGGATTCATTTTTCCTCCTTGTTATTCTTGTAGAGGGAGTGGAAAAAAAGACTTCTCCTTGTTATAAATACTGCCCGTTGGGAATACATCCTTCCTCCTAATCCAGCTTTAATCCTTTCAAGCTCTGAACTAAGAAACCACTGTCTGTTGTGGAAGCTGCCATTCTAAATAAGTTGGAGCTCTGTGATCATTGCCACCTGTCTGGTGAGAAAAGGAAAAAGCAAACTTGTAATGCCACAGGCAACCCCATCGTAGGAGTTGAATTCGAATGTTACGCTGAGGCCACAGAAAAGCAGTCAGGACAAAGCCTTGCCTAGCCTGTGTTTGAGCATTTAGTTCTTTGCTAGTATCCTCTAGTTTGCAATACAATGGTGACAACAGAATCTAGGGGTATTCTGTTACATGTTTCATGCAGAAGTTTATTAAATTTGCTCTCATAATTATTGTGAGCCTTCAAAGAGATGACTCGAGCTCCTGGAGCCTAGACTTCTCCCACCTGAGCAGATTGCTTTATCATTCTTCCTTGCACTGGTAATTTCCATTAGAAAGCTTGCTAACCTGGTATTGACAATGACAAACCATAATCAGAGGTGAAATAGGCTCACCCACTCTGATCCGTGGTAAAGCCGATACCAGCTATCGGGGAAGAAAAGAAACACAGGAAAGTAAACACCCAACTGCTGGTCTCTCTGCCCCTTTTATGTGAGCACTAGCAAGTGTGAAACATGAATGCAAAGAAAGAGAATGCTTTTCAGAGATTTAATCCCTTTAGAATAGAAAGCTTTGGTTGCAGTTTAAGATGCCTTTTCACCTCAAGGTCACAGCTTGAATCTCATCTGGATTTATGTATAGTGTTCGCATTCAATTATTTTTTAGCTCTTTCTGCAGTATTGCCCCTTGCACGGCATACGTTGTTTATGTACATTGGGCCTTTTGCACACTGGTCCTGCTCATTCTCGTCTGCTCTTCTGGTTAATATGCCCTGATCTTTTAAATTGGTTGATTGGGTTATGATGGATGGGTTTATCCTTCTTCCTCCTTTCTCTACCTAGATATAATCAAGTTGGAATCAGACTTTGTGACCCTCGATACTCAATAGGGGGAAAAAAAAGCTTGTAGAACAGGGTTTACATGGTGAATCTTGGCACCTTGGCACTGGGTAATACAGGGTCTATCTTTCTGCTGTTTTCAACCAGTTTAGAATGAGAGTCAACTGATTTTTTAAAAAATCTTTTTATTGAACATTTAAAATATAAATATATAGAGAAAATTACTTAGACATATTTATATAATGTGTATACATATATATATCCATATGCACATATATATGTGTGTATATTTTTAAACAGATGGCTTACATATACTTATTTTAAGTATAATAATAATTTTTATGAATAAATATTTATTAATGAACTTATGTAAAAGGCACTGGCAGGAACTACACATGATAAAGGATGCTAGACTTTCCCTTAATTATTTAATAAGAAGAAATATTTGTGAAAATAAAAATGAAAGTGCAGAGTAACATGATGACAAGCAAGTAATATATCATAAACCCTTCAGAAATGCACAGTGACAGAGGAATATTGTGGTCTGGGTTAATTAAAGAAGACTTCATACAGGAGGTAGGCCATGAATATTATATCGCACAAGACCGAGATAGGCAGAGAATTGTATTGTCGGGCATTTCAGAAAGTTGGAATTTGAAATATGTATAGGGCAAGCTGTGAAGAAGAATTAAGAGGCATGGAGCACGATCCCTTGAGAGGTTTGGAGACATATTGAAGCACTGCTTTTTTCTTTTCCATATACACCTAGTCCATCCTTCCCCTCTTTGCCCTCTTCCCCTTACTCCCCCTACTAATAAAAGGCAGCAGACCTAGGGCTGCCATCCTGTCCTGCTGAATCCACAATGCCGTGGCCCCGAAATGCCTAGATGACCTTCGAAGTCTGTGAGGTGGGGGCCCCAGCTGAGGATTTCAGCAGAAGAGAACCAAGCTTCCAGCCTAATAGTGCTCGAACTGTGGTTTGGGGCTCTAACATTTTTCTTTCCTTTTCTCTTAGAGCCATCAATCGCCTTCTACAGACATTGAATTCACTTACAAAGTTAAAACAGAGAAATAAAGTGGAATGCAATGATCAGGAAATTCCATTTGTTTTTTTCTCCCTTTCATCATTTTGTTGAATGTGTGTAGAACTATATGAGGTTATTCATTTGTACCCAAACAGGAATATAGGATTTGCCATATTGGATCAGCCCATTGGTCCATCAATGTTGTATTCTCACTGCCTCTGGCACCAGATGATACATGAAGCACTGGAGGAGAGGGAACCCCCCCCACCACCACACACACACACACACACACACATAAGCAGCAAGTCAACTGTGCAGTGCAATATGGGGGTGAAAGTCTTAGCTGCTCAGATGGGACTATATGAATGGAATATGTATTTAAAAATGTCTAAACAGGGTGGAAGATGCATCTGTTGAGCACCAATTTAGGCAGTTCTTACCTTTGGAAATTGCGTCCAATGCCTTCCTGTTCATTTTCCATTATAAGGACTATTATTTGTCTCACAATAATAAATTAGAATAGTGGAATCAAACAGTCCCATTCCAGAAAGATGAAGACAACACTCTACAATGCCTGACACGTTGCTGCTTTCTCTGGTGAAAGCATAAATGCAGTCAGAACCAGAATCTAATGTAATGCCTCAGGATCTGATCCCGCCTTCCTTCGGTATTATTAAAATGGGCTCCCAGTCTGTTTGATGACTTGGGCTATTCACTCATTCACTCGACAGAAGACCAGGTTGTATTATGTGGAGATCTTCTATCCAATGTGAAGAGTGCTACAAGGAAGGTCCCCCGGGCTCAGTGGAGTTGCGGAGTTGGGGTGCCATGAGTAACAACAATGCAGGTAAGAGCACAGCGTGTGGCACAGTGTGTGCTCCAGGTGTGGCCAGATGAAATAATGCATGTATTCATACATGGGGGGGGGGGGACCAATTATTTCCAGATGACATGAGATAGAAAAGACACTGTGCTGATATTTTTCTTCCTGGAGGGGAATCTGAACAAAATATAAAATAATTTATCTGACATCCCTCAAAATCTAATAATGTGCGATGAAATAATATTCTTATTTAGCAATAAATTACAGGGCCAGAATTGTGCTCAACTGTGGATAAGATACAGTTTCCTGATCTGAATAGTAATTATGTAAAATCATTTCTCGTTTCATCAGGGTTTTTCAACATGAAGCCCCAGACCAGACCTGTTGATAATATTATAATAATGATGGCAGAGCCAGCTACATGTTCTGCGGAGCTCAGTATATAAAATGAAACTACAGGTCCTCCAGTTCAAAAAGCACAAAAAAAGTCCCATTAAACACATTAAATATAAAGATTTTTTTTCCTAGACTCCCATTCAAACTGTCATGGTGGTCGTGTGCTTTTCTTTTTCTTTTTCTATTCAATGTCATTCTAATTAGCAAAAATTTAAATTTAAATTATTAGCATGACTTTTACCACTCATCTTTATATTGTACAATGCCAGTTTTAAATGCAAATATAAAAGCATTTAACTTGTATGTGGAATCACCAAAATCGCACAATTCATATTCCGAGTTCATATATATTTTGCTCTTAGCGGAACAGCAGACACACTACACAAAACTAACTGTTTGCATTTCATTTTTTGATATGCGCATGCTTTACCCATACTCTCTACCTTCTGCTTAATGATAAGAAAGAATTGAAAAGAAAAGAACTGTGGGTTGCCCTATTTTTCCCTTTCCTTCCAAGGCATTATTTTCAATGTAAGTGGTTAGCTAATATACCGGGAAGTAACTCAAGTAAGAAAGCATATTATAGGGATCCTGGATTTTTCATGATTCTTAGACTGCAATTGTCTTCATTCTGCATTCAAAGCAAGTTCTGGTTCAAATGCAAATGGTATCTTGTGGAAAGTGTGGCCTCACTTAGTCATAGATGTAACACACGTACTTTGTACTATTGAGTCTTACTGAACTCCAATTCACTTTGGGTCCATAAGAATTCTGTGCTCTCGGTACCTTGTGAATTTTAAATGCAAATGGTTGTAAGAAATGTTGGTAATATTGCATATTTTGTGTATCTCCTCTTCTCATGTTCATGCCCTATTGTCCCACTGAACTTCACTTATAAAACACAAGTTCAAAGATAAAATTATTAAGAATTCAAGAGGGTGACTAAGAGCATTAAACCGAAATTGTAGACCTCTTAAGACAGAGATCTGTGCAACTGCACAGTTCTAAGCCCATGAAGCTAGCCCATGAATCTAGCCTCAGTAATGATACATTTAACATTGTGTGAGGCCACATGATAAAGCCACTTTCTATACATTCTATCTTTCATTTTCACAACTGCTCTAATTTACACATGAGGAAATTGAGATTTTGAGATGTTAAGCAATGAACTTCTAGGTCCTTAATATTCAAAGTATGGTTCTCTGTATCAGCAGCATCAGCAGCTGAGGTTTGTGGGAAATGCAGAATCTTGGGCCCCACCACAGACCTGATGAACCAGAATCTGCATTTTCATTAGATCCTCAGGTGGCATGTTGAAGTTTGAGAAGCATTTTCTATACCAGTCTGATGACCAGTGAAAGGGGTCAGAATTTATATCAAGTCCTATCTGACTTCAGAACTCAAACACTAAACCACTCCTCTATTGCTTAATATAATCCAAATTTCTGATCGGCCCCAGTCATGTGTATTAAAAGACAAATCTGAACTCCCAGTTGACTGTGATCTGCACCACTGACAGTAACCAAAGGCCTGGAAAATGCTACCATGCCTTCCAGTTTTACAAACCATGGTAACATTTATAAATCATATTCTTATGGAGCACAAAACTAATGGCGAGGAACACATAGGAAGAGATATATTTCTGAGGTTAATGTAACAGGCTTTAAGGAAAGATAGGTTTTGAGCTGGACTATTTAGCTTGCTTAAGAGAAGTTGGGAAAGATACTTGCAATGGATGTTTTCAGACGTGAAGTGTTATGCTGGGTGAGCATAGTTTCAGATCCTCACATGAACCTCTGAGATGGATAGACATCCTTCTTCCCCTTAGATAAAATCACCCATAGGCAGGGAGTGGCATTCTGCTGGGGAAACTTAACTCACCTCAATAAATTATACTATATGCAAGTAAATATTGCATTTCATATATGGTGAGTGTCGAGCACTATTTAGTGTTACAGAGAATAATAGCAATGAAAGACAAGAACCACTATCGGGAGCCTCTTTCTAGAAGATGATTAGTTATTTGACAAATTAACTCATTTAATCCTCGTTATATTTCTATGAAGAATGTATTGTTTTCATCATCGGTATCTAACAAATAGGGAAACTGAGGCACAAAGAGGTCAAGAACCTAGTCCAAATTCACACAGTGACTGGGCCTGGGTTTGAATGCAGGCCCTCGGTTCCAGAATCAGGGCTCTCCATGACTACCCCAGGCTGCCTCTCAGCCAGATTCAGAAATGAGTTTATTATTAGAGAAAATAAAACTATAAGCACATGGTGGGGTTGGAAGAAGAGCAGGTTTGACACACAATTTTAACTAGATTCACTGAAAACCTGCTATGACAAGGATCTGAGATGCAAGGGATTAAAGGGTGAGCTAGTTTGTTTTCTAAACAAGTATGAAACTGTGTGATTTGAAAATGAAACATTTTCTCTTGAAATAAAATAGTATAAGCTGTGGGAATGACCCTATGTCCTGTTTTTTATTGTTGTTGTTGGATGTGTATGTGTGTGTGTGTCATATCTATGTCTTTATAGTTTACCACCAAGTAAAATTATATTTTTCAATAATTTGAATTGCTATGCCTTGTATTAAACTCCTAGTTCTTCAGTATGGGCTTTTCTAAGTAGATCTAGAGAAGAGATATTTAGTTCTCTAAAGTCTATTTTAGAAGTTGTTCTGTCTAATTACATAAATTCCAAATCCATTGTTTTACATCAAAAAGAGTGCATTTTATTACCAGAACCCCAGGTACTGGGTGTGTGACTCTGATTTCTTGTGCTGATATTCAAGGAAGGGTCTGAAGATTGATAAATTAACCACCATTGACCCAAATGGCTGCACCCTGTAAGTACATATAAACATAACTATTCTGCAGAAGAGTCTAAGAGGATAGGGGAATAAAATATTCAAGGACATCATCTTGTTTTTGCTTGCCTTTCAGATAAGTAGAAGGATCTTTTTTACCAGCTGCTGGTGGTTGAATAACGTACCAGAAAAATCATGTCCACTTGAAACTTTATAAGGTGACCTTATTTAGAAATAAACATTTTGTGTATGTAATTAGTTAAGATGATGCCATACTGGATTAGAATAGGCCCTAAATGCAATGGTAATGGCCTTACCAATATGACACAGACACACAAAGAGAGAGCACCATGTTCTAATGTGTACCAATGTGACACGTACTAATTTGACACAGACATGCATAGAGAAGAGAACGTCATGTGAAGATGGAGGCAGAGACTGGAGTGATGCATTTATAACCCCCCCCCAAATGCCAAGGATTATTAGTAACCCCAAGAAACTAGCAGACAGGCATGGAGCATATTCTCCATGCAAGTTCCCAAGGAAGACCAACTCTGCTGATACTTTGATGTCAAATGTCCAGCCTCCAGAAATGTGAGAGAAGATTTCTATTTAATTAAGTCACCCAGTTTGTAGTGTTTTGTCATGGTAATTCTAGGAAATTAATACGCTATTGCTTAGTTGGTCATAACCGAGCATTAGTAATATTGCATTGCTAGATAAAATTAAATTTATTTTTGCCTCCCTGGTTAAAGAAAGCATGTTGTTTCATGAAGTCAGTGGTTGATTTGTACTACTCAGACTATTTCACATGGAAAAATGTATTGTGTTTCGCTATAATAAAAAAGACAAGTAAACAAAACAAAACACAATTCTAAACTATGGGCTGATCCATTAATTGAATTATGGGGCCTAACATTTAAGAAATATTTATGAAAAAATCAAAATAATTTTATAAAAATTATATGTAAGAGTATCATTTAGTTACATGAATGGATAAATTTCAGAGGATTTCATAAAATGCATACTAGAGATCTTGCTCATACGTAAAATCCTAAAATGTTTGTAACTGCTTTGAGTTTATTATTTTTATCATATGTCTATTTTCCTATCATGATTAGCACTGACATTTTCAAAATGTAAAACATCTCTATGCTTTTCTCAGAAAGAGTAGGGTACAGGCACAGGAACAAGACAGGCAGCTAGAGAGGCTGTTGATCACCCAAGTTACTCAAGAAGAAAGAGCTCAAGAGAGTATGTACATGCCTGTAATGACCAAGAAGAAGCGAAGTCTCCAGGGCTGGGAGCCCAAAAAGAAAGTGTGTGTGTGTGTGTGTGTGTGTGTGGTGGGCCTGACAAAGGCCACAAGGTCTTAATATTAAATTCTATTGGGATTCTCTGATATCCAGGTCACCAAATGTCATGTTGCGTGTCTAGGAAAGAATAATTTTTCTGTCTACCATGCCTTCTTCTTCTGTTCTCTCTTCACTTCTTTTCTAGTCTTTCTTTCCTATTTACCATCCTATTTGTAAAATATATACGTTTCTCTGTTTTTCTTTCCTGTCTAGCTCTGTCTTGACTATACCTGCAAAGTTCATAAATCTTATTTTTGGTGAAACAACAACAAAATAACAAACCAGAGTCCCCAAAACAGAGACTAGGTAGACTGCTAAATGTTGAAGGAAAGATGTGGACTTCATTTTTTCATTTTTTATCCTTAAAGAGTTCACCTTATGTAGTGTGTGTATAGAGAGGTGTGGGTGGGAGAGAAAGAGAGAGAGAGAAATGAAGGGAGCCGAGCTATGGAAAGTTAGAGTCAAATGCATAGAATGAGCCATATATGTTCAAAGTTGCATTACAGACCTAAACTATACAAAAATCATCATCTACTAGATGTCTTTGTAAATGCATAAGGAATTTCTTTCCTTCAAATTAACCTACTGAAACATTTTCATTTTCTTACTCCTATGAAGAAAGGGGAAAAAAATAGCTTAACCATAGTGTCTTTTTTGGTAAAAATCATTTTAAATGCATTACAAAATGACTGACTATTCTAGAAAAACCATGAAACCTCACCGGACAACAGAAACCCTCCCGTGGAAACAATGCTCTTCTCTCCTCCTGTTACACGAAGGCCTGCAGTCAGCCTCCAAGCTGTAATTCTCTCCGACACCAGGGATATTAAGAATGTGAAGAAAATGCTCGAGTAGATTATAAATAATAGTGTGAGACACAGTGAATTATATTTTCTAATAATTGGCATTACGTTATAAGACAGAGAGGGGGAAAAGCATGGAAGCAAAGAACATGTGAATACAGAGAATCCAGGATTTCTCATCTCTTCTTAGGAGTGGGGTGAGAGCAAGGGAAAAAACTAAGGAAGGAAAGTAGAGACAAAGGCTGGAAGAGAGACAGAGAGGAAAGAGGAAGGAAGGAAGGGGCAGGAGGGAAGGAGGGAGGGAGGGAGGAAAGAAAGAGGAAGGGAGAAACAAAGAGAAAAGAGATCATTGCTCATTTGGGGGTAGGAACTCAGGCCACGTGAAGCACATGAGTGAAAGGGACCAAAGGACAGAAAAATGCAGATGCACTTGTAGAGATAAGGGTGTGTCTGTCACCCAGGGGAAGCAATTCCAGATTCCATGGAGTGAGTAATTGTAAATGTTACTTCTCCTTGAAAATAAAGAAGATAAAATCCTATGTGTTTATTGCATATTTATTGTCTTTATGTTTGCTTTTTTGTGTAAAATTGCTCTAATGAAAACTCCTAGGTATTAGTACGATAAAGACAGAGAGGGATCCAGGGTCTGCCCTTGATTAGCCTATTTTATTGTTGCCCAAACTTCTCTAAAGCAGCTTTGCCTCCCTGCCTAGTTCACATGATTTGGGGAGGGGGCGGTTATCTACCAAGATAATATATAAGAAAGCATTTTTAAAATGTAAAACACAATTTCTTTTGGAATTTCAGCACATCTTGAGAGATAGTTGCTTAGGAAGGTATTCCTCTTTTAACAAAAGAGAAAAGGCATTCATTTTTTTTAATACAGGCATCGTGAAGTGTTAAAGGAGGAACATAAAAAATGTAAGGCCTGATGCCTGGCTGCTGTGGCTCCATGGTTCAGCGCTTGACCCATGCACCGAAAGGTCGCTGGTTCGATTCCCGGTCAGGGCAACATGCTCAGGTTGTGGGACTGATCCCCAGTGGGGGGTATGCAGGAGACTGCCAATCAATGTTTCTATCTCTCTCTCCTCTCCTTTCCTCTCTTTAAAATCAATTAAAAAAAATTTTTTTAATGTAAGGCCTGAAAACACACTACAAAGGAGAAAGGGGTGTTTCTGTGAGCGAAGGTTGGAAATCATTTATCTAGATTGTTTGTCTCCACAGTCAAACCTGACTAAACAAGGACTCTACTCATTGCCGTTTCACCTTGATATTGTCATTAGCTGGCATGCGGACTAAACAGGGGTGAACCCCTCAGAGTCTAATTGTGTCCTATAGGGACACATTTTCACCCCAGTTGACTCCTAAAGTTAAACAAATGGGGAGAGAGAAAACAAAGGAAAGGACAGGAGTCAAGAGAAAGATAATGAAGGAGAAAAAAAACAAAAAGTCCGATATAAGGAAAGAGAGGAGTACAAGATGAAACGCACAGAGAGGCTAAGAGTGAGAGGAAAGGTGAACGTAAGCCAGAATAGGAACAGAGAATAAAGAAAGGGTGATAGAAAAATGAAAGATTGATTCAGCAGTCTGACATAAACATGTTCTCAGAATAGTGAAGCATCAAAGTTGACTTATCTTCAACTTTGCTTCTAGCAGAGACGACTGCTCACTCTGAAATCTCTCTTCGATTTTCCAATAATCTAGAATATCACTGAAAAGTCATTACAGGCATACCTCAGAGATAGTGTGGGTTTGATTCCAACTGCTGTAGTAAAGTGAATACCACAATAAAGTTGCACACATTTTTTAGTTTCTCAGTGTATAAAAAAACTTTAAAAGTTCCTTCATAAACTGCTTACATACACACTTACCTATACATTTTAATAACTCAAAGCCACATAGTTTGGGTTAGTTCTCCATTTTATTTTCTTTCTTTTCATTATCTGTCACTATTGTTCACTCCAGTTTATCCCCACATCCTTTCCATTTCTCTTTTTCTAAAATTCTATTATTTAAGGTTCAAGAATTAGACAAAGGTAGAAGCATTGTTCAATATACTCAAAGACAGCAAACCCTTCTAACCACTTCTGTTCATGTAAGTATTCTATGGTAAGAGAGCTCTCACTCCCAAACAGAAGCACATTTTCTGGAAATTCTATTGCTACCTACCAGGTAACATGATGCCATGCATCTGGCCTTCAAAAATTCCTTCCCACCTTTACTGGAACCTCTGGCACCTAAACCAATCTGTGTTTTAATTCCAAGTCTCAACATTATCCAGACTAAGTTGAGTGCGAACAAGCAACCAGCATCACCCTAGCTTCACCTGTCCTCAGTCTCCTCAGGAATTTCACCTGGCCTCCCTGCAAATTCCTCACATCTATGTGTACTTGGAGTATTGTCTTAACCTGGAATATCACATATTAGAAAATTAAAATGCCACTGTCTCCTCCTCTGACCCAGTCTTCAGAGAAAGACTGCAATTCTGAGGCTGCTTCCTGAGAGGTCTAAAGGAGGAGACAAGGGGGTCCTGTCTGATACTCTGTAAACAGAGCAAATACCATGGAAAGTCATTATTTCCCTAAGGACAAAAGGAAAGGGCATCTCTTACAGATTCTGCCAATCATCTCTTGACAAGGGAAGTGGTGATGGCCTGTCATTAGAGATAGGTGGGGGACTGCAGTCAAGCCTTCCTCTGCCAGCTGCAGAGACTTTAGTGGCATGGATATAAATGTTACCAGTCTCAGAGACAGCAGCATCCAGAAAATGGCAAAAGATGCAGATTGTGGATGAGGGCCAACTGGACAATCATTTTTCTAGTCAATGAAATCAATAGAGATTCCCTAATGGAAGACATTTTGAGTGAGGTACCCATCGTGGTTCTGGCTGGACACCAAAGTTACCTCTCTCTGATGGTAATTTGGAAGAAACACCTGTCAAGTGGTTTTCCTTTGTGTCCCAAAGTTCTATAAAAGGGGGATCAAAATCACTGGTGTTATTGTTTCCTGGTTCTTCTATAGTTCCACACTGGGATCAGTTCCCCACTTCTGTTTTATCTCTGGCTCTGAAATTGATCTAGTTTTTAGACTGAGAGAATCTAATAAGCTCAGCAGTTCAGAAACAAGTACATCTCATTCATGATCCTTCTACACACTAGAACTAAATTCTTGCCATCTGGTTACAACTAAATTGTTCCATTATACCTTAGTTCCACTAGCATCAAACTTTTGTTTACTTCTCTAGAAAGGCACCCTGTTTGTGAACTCAGTCTTCCTATTTAGGTACAGGTTATTTGTAACTGTATATTTGTATTTGTAAATGTCAGTCGGCAGAGATATCATTCTACTGGCCACTGCCTGTACCTATTTATTTATTCATTCAAAAATATCTACTGAGTTTCTACTATTTGCCAGGCACTCTGTTGGGATTAGGGCGAAGATAAAAGCAGAGCAGAAATTGGCCAGATCTCACCTTCTCCACTGAATGTTCCTTGACCTCCAACCCACAGACTATTTTTGGTAGGTCATCTGAGATGCCTCTGATGAAAACCTTCCCTGGAGTCACTGACCCAACCTCCCACCACAGTGTCCTCAACCTAATGGATCATAGACTGAACTTAGCAGCATCAACAGTGTTGCTAATCTCACCACATCCTCACTGGCTTTGTCAGCCACAGAATTTTCTCCATTGCCTCTCACCCAAACACATTTGTTTTGTTTTTGTTTTCCAACCAAACAAAGCCACAGTCAAATCTCTGCCTTATTCAAAACAAGCTATATGTGAGGAAGCTGAGGATAAAGTGTTTCCCATCATTTTCCTTAAAGATCTTGACATTTACCAGAGGGGGAGGGGGATACAAAATCTTTGTTACTAGGCAGTGAAACTCTCTACAAACTGAATATTCACATTGTTCATGGATCAGCAAACACCTCAGTCTGTCTGTAATTGAAAAAAACATTTGGCACATTTCTATTAAAAACCTTCCCCTTCATGAATGTTTAAACAAATTAACTTGAACAAGAAGCAGTGATATGCATATCAAAAACAATTCTTAAACCTGAAGTCAACTAAAGCATGGGGAAATCAGTGTGCTGGCAGGTATTCTTTCTGAATTTCACAGTAACAATCTCTTTAGTACCCTTTCCCTCTTTCAAGCAAGCACTTTTGCTTTTGTCTTCAGTGCTCTTCGAGCTCTGGTCGTTGCTAAAGCATTCTTGGTTTACTAAAAAACAAGGGTGACTATGCATGATCATAGTCAAATTAAGCTGGGATATTCTTTTCTACTAATTAGTCTAAAGCTCTCTTACTGGTAATTAATGGTGTTCCACAGATGCCTATTTAAAGTGCTGACCTGAAGTGTTTACTTGCTGAGATCAGTTCTACTTGCATAACCATAGTGTCACTCATTCTAGCACATGGACCAAAAGATTATAGTATCAGTTTCTCATCCAACTAAGTCTGTGGCTTTGAGCAAGTCTTCTCATCTGTAAAATGGAATAAGATGGCATCTAAATTCAATGAGCCTAAGAAGCAGTCAGGTCTATTTTTATCTCCATTATCTAACTTGGCATGTGTGAACATGGTCTAAAAGACTCAGAGGTCACACATCAAAGTAAGACATGTGTGCAAGGTATAGTGTTTTCTCAGGCACTTTCTGGGCATGCATAGCCTCGGGAATCACAGAGCCTTTCTATGGTATTTTTCTTATAAACCAGAAAACATTTGGATAGTCCTTTGTTCCTCCTCTCCCCTGAGATTGGGATGCTGTAGGAAGCATCTGCCACATTGCAGACCTGGTCTTCTCGTTGACTTGTGGACTGCATACTCTGAGAGGTCTACTTTCCAGGAAATGTATGCTGAGGTCACTGTCTTTTGATGGGGCTCATCAAATCTAGTTCAGATGAGGAAAAATAAAGTTAAAAAAGGAAGGAAGGAAGGAAAGAAGGAAGGAAGGAAGGAAGGAAGGAAGGAAGGAAGGAAGGAAGGAAGGAAGGAAGGAAGGAAGGAAGGAAGGAAGGCAAAGACAGAAAGAAAAAGAAAGAAAGAAAGAAAGAAAGAAAGAAAGAAAGAAAGAAAGAAAGAAAGAAAGAAAGAAAGAAAGAAAAAGAAAGAAAAGATGAAAGGAAAGAATGATAGAAAGATGAGGGAAAAAGAAAGGGGAAAAGAATCCTGACCACTGGGATTTTGGGAAAAGTGTATGAGTTAACGGTTTACACAACCACAATTACAGCAAGATTATCTCTCTCCAACTTATAAATAGAATAAAATAACTTTTGACACCCTCTAAATTTCTTCCTCCATTTCTTGCCATTGTTCTGATTTCCTATTAGCTATGATTTTGTCATATTATTAATTAAAATTATTTTTCCTAATACCTCTGAAGTACCTTCCTACTAAGTAGGAGAGAGATTTGCGACTCATTGTGATCTACCAAATAGTCCTTGGAGATGGCTCAATCTGTCCCTGCAGTGGACAGATGAGGAAATGGAAATAGCTGACATCTGGTGAGCTAGAACCCACATCCTCTCCCTCCACCCACATCCCACTACCCTAACCCCACACCATGGAACCACCTTCCCATCGTCAAATGTTTGCTGTTTCCGATAAAACGTTAAGGAAAAGTCAAGTCATAGGCTATGTTCAGAAAGAGAGAATTGTGTTCAGGTGAAAGGAAGTAATCAATCCTATGTTAGCATGGAATCAGAGGAAAAAGAATGGGTCATATTAAAAAGTGGGAGCAGAGGCAACAGAATGGAGAACGGATTGTGACACATTTTAAACCTACAGGAAACAGAGCAATTGAGTTTTTCCCTTAAATTTACAACCAACGCTCTGCCTTTAAGATTAGTTGACTACAAAAACTGTGTATTAATGTAGAGATTTTTGGATGAAGTTGTCTTATGTCTAGAAAATTTTATTTCTGCTTTGAAATGTGTGTGTGTGTGTGTGTGTGTGTGTGTGTGTGTGTATGTACAGCCACATTTCTCTTGACCTCTTTCTCCCTCTTCCTCATATTTCAGAGAGAACAATTACCCCCAACCACTCTTGTTTTATTAAAATCATGACAATCAAGGGCAAATTCTCATACTGTTAACTTTAAAAAGTTACAAAAATTGGTTGCTTGTTTTTTCTCCGCATTTCTGTTTGATTAACCCCTCCCAGAGATAAGTTTTATGCACAAATACAGATTTAATCTGTGGAATTCACTGCCAAGGGAAAATGTGAAGTCTGGGTGAATGGAAGAAAAGATAGACATAAAAAAAAACCTCTCTGCCGATCAAACCTTTCATTTCCAAGCAGAAATAATTACAGTGATGGTCAGCGGGGAGATTTGAGCAATTTATAGAAGTATAACAGCGGTTCCTATCAACACGGTTTTATATTCAGGGCCAGGCATAGAACTCTAGGTCCTGAAGCATTGCCTATAATCTTTATTTCATTTTTAGATGTTATGCTGTAATAAAATGTAAAAAGGGAATACATAAAAAGTTATAGAGGTGGGAAAAAACATGGTTTGAAGTTGTATGGCATTTCTTGACAGGGCATGTTCCTAAGGATATGCAGAGAATAACAAATGCCATTTGAAATAAGTACACTAGAGATCTGAAACTAGATTGAAAACCCAAGTCAATTTTCCTGAGTGTCATTTGATTAGCTTTCTTATATAGAATGGAGGTTTAAACAATGCTGGGATTCTGAGTGCAGAGTTGCTTGGGAACACAGTGAGAAATGGGTTCCTCCCACCAATTTCATTCTGATGGCTTTACAACATTATCTTTTCACATTCTTCCTGTGTTTTCTCAATAATCCATAAATGAAGCAATGTCAGAGAAAATGTGATTGATTGTGGTAAAGCACGCATGCACACTCACGTGCAGTAAGTTATTTTTCTATTCCCTTTCCAATTTGTCCCAGAGTTGCTCCAGGCAAATACCTGTGGCCTGTTGCAGGTATTTGGTAGGAAGATAGAAACAAAGTTCTCATGCTCGAGGGGGAATCTTTGCACAGGTAACAAACAACTCAATTGTGCCTGGTGGCTATTTTCATCTGGAGAAAAATTTCTGCTGTTTTGCCATGATGTTTATTCTGGTTTCTTGAGACAGATTAGAAAGAAGGCCTAGATAGTATGTAACAATTAAGCTTAGGATAGAATTCCTGTATTATTCCCCAACGCTTTTCATTCCCTTTGTTTTGTCTACACCAAACAAAACAGAAAATGTGTGCCTTATAAGGACCACACTAACCTATAATCCAGGTGTAAACTGTTGATTTTATTCTTAATTTAGTAGGTTCTAGGTTCTAACTTTTACAATATATACTCAGAAAGTATCATTCCCATTACTCCCCAAGAACAATCTACCTGTACTTACAGGTAACATTTGGCCCCCTACAATAATATGTGTATCCTTGCTTTGTAGCAATTACATTCCTCTCCTGCCTTCAAAAACACTTGCTCCTTTTGTAAATGTTGTTAACATTTGATCAATTTGTTCCTGTCCCTAGGAATCTCTTCTGAAGGGACTGCCCTTGGTTTTCTCATCTCACAGAATGCACAAGTGATGGTGTGTGTCCAAATCTCAATACTTGAGTTCTGTCAGTCAGTGGAGATGAAATGAAGACCAAGTTTAACTGCTTTAATGACCAACAGCCTATTTGCTATCTCAGTCTTCTACAAAGCATTTCAACTGCTGACAACTGTGAGGGCACAGTCTTGAGTGGGACAAGATCTTTTCTGAAGCATCTGGTTTTAATCCAATGAATGGCTGGCTTTGTTTTTCAGGCTAAGGCACTTGCCTCTTTGTTCTAGTGTCACTGCCCCCTCAGAAGCATCTAATAAGGCCTGAAGATGTCATACATATATTTAGAACACCCAAGTTTATTTTAGACTATGTCAGGTTTTAAGCACTCCCTAGCTCTTTCTCCCCTCTTTTGCATGAGGTATGAAAGATGCTCTTGAACTCTGACTAGTAATAGTACTCTTGACCAAAATGCTATTACTTCACTAGCACTGAATAAACATTTCAAAGGGATGAGAGATGACTGCTTTAGCCCAATGTATGAAGGGGGAAACCAATGATATAATATTAACTTAGATGTGTCTAGTTGAAAATGACTGAGTTGTGAGCTCAAATGCAGCCTTTGCAGGGAGGGTAGGTTTCTAAAGTGGCAAATTGAAGTAAGTGAATAATAGAGTATTTGGATTATCCTGGAGAAAAACATCCATAGCAAAATAATTTATATGATGAATTTGGCTACTGAATAGGTTCCAAAATAATTTTTCAATTTTCCATTTTATTTTGATTATGTACAAAACCAAAATGTAATGAGAGGGCATTTATCCAGCTATCCAATGAAGTTGCCATGAATATTCTTCATAATAGCACAACTGGCCTTATTCATGCAGACCTTGCCATAATTCCCAATCAAACCCTAAAGATGCTGAAATCAAGTGTCCATACTGCTTGCTTAGGGATGCTTACGTCTATTGACATTTCTCTCAAATGCAGTGACTGCATCTCCTTGTTTTCTTTCCTAGATTAATCTCTCTATTACCATCATCAGATTATATTATATGACTCCCTGGAGGGAAAATAAACACATTCATACACACACATACACACAGTGCTCCAATATCCGCTGATAGCATTTCAGACAGGGAGGATTTTTTATTGAAAATCAGTCTCAGGCTGGTCTCCCTAATCTACCCTTCAGCTGATACCTCTCAGTCTATGGTCCAATATAGATTATAAGACTCTGGGGAAGTGAATGTTGCTGAGTTCAGAAGATGTCTAGAGTTTGATTAAGCTATAGATAAACTATTTATAGTTTATCTCTGGCCCATAGACAATCTCTTTTGCTCTTGTTGTTTTGTTTATAGCAGAGTGATGCCATCTTCTTCACTCTCACTCTAGCAAACCAAAAAAAGAAAAAAAGAGAATTGTTAAGAATTTTTTCTGTCTGAAATGCTAATCATTGTCTTTTTGGCAACAATTCTGAATTGTTCTTCTAAAATGCTGATTCTCTGGTCTGGCCCCTGCCCCACTGCCTGAGAGTGTGCAATAAAACTAGAATCAGAGACAGTGTTAGATGGCAGCTTGGAAGGGGAAACGACACGTCTAATAACCAACAAGAATGGCTAGTAATTAACTGAAATGACAATAATTAACAGAAATGACAAGTCTAATAAATTTTCACTTAAGTGTTGTCATATGGCACTTTGGGTTTTTAGCTTTCCATTTTAAATATTAATCTCAATGGAGTTTACTTTAGATGAAAAGTCATATCCAGCATGAAGATGGAAGTAATTCTATACACACACTCCATCAAATTCTGTTTTATCAATGTCACTTATGCTATGATCAGTAGAAAATGGATTAAGTCCTCACACTGTTCCCCTAAAAATATATTCTTTTTGTATATACCTCATTTATTCAGCTCAAAACAGCCAGCCACAGAGATCAAAGGGAAAGTGGTTGTTTTAATTTTCTTTGATATCTTCAAAGATAAGAAGGTCTCACCCCTCCCCTCTTTCCCCTTCTTCAGCAACAGACAAAGAAGGTTAAATCTTATTAGCATGTCCTATATAGCTAGTCGTAACCTAAGTGACCTGTCATGGCACTAAATGCCTACTAGAACTTTCTCTGTACTTGCAAGATGGAAATTTTATGCATCAATGCTTTTATGCATGCATCTGATTTGGGAAGTTCACTGCTTTATGGATATGAACATTGTGATCATGTAAATTGATCTACATAATGGGATTTTGTGTGTGTGTGTGTGCATATATCTATATGGATATGGATGTATGCAAGTGTATTCTAAAAGGAAATATGATACATGAAATGTTAACTTTAATGATATGAAATGCATTAAATTTAAACTACCTTGCATGTGTATACAGAGGCATTATGTCTCTATCATTGTGCTCTGCAGGGATTTAAGGCAGGAAAAAATTCCATCATATACCCTGATGTGCCATGCTAAACGAGAGTGCGACATGGCACTCTTCTAGGCAATAAATAAGATCCAAGGAAACCAAAACTTACGGAGCTTTTAAGGACAGCCCTTAGCAAAACTGCAATAAAAATGAAAATTTTTTCAGGGGCATACAGCTTCTTCTTTCAGGCACACTGACTTAGCTCCTTTTGTCTCTAAACCATCATCTAATGGAAAACAAGAGTTCTAAATGGCAGAGTTCTGATAACCAAAAAGTACTTTAAGTTCTCAGCTTTCTTCTTGCCAAAAGTTATTCACCATTGAGGCTCATTACTTCAAGGTCGAATAGATTTAGTCATATAAAGTAAATGGGCTAAAGCATTAATTCCTTAAAGAACGTCTTTTATCAGACAATGTAATGTCTTAACTCAGGTCCTAATTCAAATTATTTTTAATGAAGCTTGTTTTGGTAACCCTAATCCTTGAAATTAATTTCAGACCTGTGATATTCTGAGAGTTGTACTACCTTCAGAACTGTGTCTTTTATGCTTCTAAATGGCGTAATGGAATCTGGTTGTTTATTTTTCAAAACTGAATTTAAATTGTCCACCTTCCGCTCTGTCATCATTGACATTCAGTAGATACTTGATTCATATTTACTAATGATGCTAGTGTAGTATATATTGATAATGTCCAAATAGGACTTTATAGATTCATCTGAACTACATTTCTGCTTTCTGCATAAAGAAAAATATAATATAACATAACATACAGGATGAAATAAAAAATTAAAGCAGAAATGAACAAACTTGGGTTCCTGTTCCAGACCTTTTAATGCTCAAATAGCAGCAGAATTATATAACACAAAATTCTACGGATTTGTCCTGGAAATATAGTTATCTTTTGATCAAGAATAACTGTATGTACTCAATCAGTTTGTTCACTGGGCAATTATTTATTCCATATCTTTTAACTGTGGAGAAGACAAGGATGAATCAAAATTTGTCCTTAATTTTCTTTTCTATGCTATATAAAGTATCAGTAATAAAAAGACAAACATTAAATTCAATGGCACACTTGCCTTTTGTTTGCGATGTTGACCTAATAACTATATAAATCATATGTGAATTCAAAACTGAATTTAGGGCAGTGTTGGTATGTTGGGTTTGATAGTTCCCTCCCCAAAATTCATTTCCACCTAGAACCTCAAAATGTGCTTGACCCTAAATCCAATGACTGGTGTCCCTATAAAAAGGTCACATAAATATACACAAAATAGAAGAACATGTGAAGATGTAGGTAGAGATCGGAGTGATGCAGCTAAAGCTAAGAAACACCAAGGATTGGCAGAAGACAACCAAAGTTAGGAAGAGGCAATGGAGGATTCTTTCCTAGAGGCTTCAAAGGAAACCTGGCCCTGTTGACACCTTAATTTTGGAATTCTAGTCTCCAGACCTATGAGGGCACAAATTTTTGTTGTCTAAAGTCACCCAGTTAATGGTAACTAGTTACGGCAGCCCTAGGAAATTAATTACATCGATATGTTTGATGTTTTTGATAAATGAAGATTACATCCTCTTGCCCACCAAACAGCTGGCCCAGAGATTTGAAATAGGCAGGGTTTTAGTTTAAGCCTACTTTAAAAAAAAAAATCAAATTAGTAAACAAACATTTATCAAAAAATATATATGTACAATTAATTATAAATACAATTAATTTTTTCTGGGGAGAGTTGTTTAGATTTCGATCGTGTCTATTTGTCAGCATAGGCTAGGTTATGCTACAGTAACAAAAATCAGTGTTTTGAAAAAATGGTATTTCTTGCTCACAATACATATCTTCTCTGCTTTATCCACACTCTGGAACCCTATCTAAAAAGGAGATAGATCTGGAGGGTCTAGGATAAGCACTCAGATATCTCACTCCACTGACAACCTGTTAAAAAGAACTGGGCACATTATTCTACTCAACTAACAGGGGCTAAGAAGGGCCATCCCACTGTAAGCCAAGGCTAGAGAGCAAGAAGAAATGCCAAACAGCACACATGACCACAACCTCATACCCAAGTACTTTCAAATTCTTAAGACTTTCTCTTTTACTTCTTCATGTTTCTATACTGTAGAACAGTGTGGTATTCAAATTGTTGGTTGATGCACTGGTAGATGGTATTTATTAAGCTGTTTGTTAAACTAATCAGGAAGCATATTTTAAATCTCTGGATGAGATAGGTTTCTATTTTGCATGTGGTCTTGTGGTTCTAGCAGCCTTAAAGCTGAATTACATTTGGTAATACAGTGCCTTTATGAGAAATATTAAGGAATTTAGGATAGTATAAAGAAATATGATATACAATATAATAAACCCATTTCCCCCTATTCTATAAACTTATCACTTCACATTTGGAATTTTTGCAATTGTAGCTACTTAAAGATAAAAAACAAATTAGATGCACTTCTGAAAATAGAAACAATATTATTATGGAGATACATGAGAAAATGAAATAAATTTAGTTCCGATAGCCAAGAAAAAGCAAAAAAAGTGATTTGACAGCCTTCCTTAAGTTTTCCTGAAAAAGATGCTGTATAGTGGGGGTTTTTAGACAAACGATTTTGTTTTGTTCTGTTTTGTTTTAACTATAGCACAGCATGGAGAAATGTCCTTAAATGAGTGCTTCCAAATTGACTCAAGGACAGCCTTTCAAGTGAAGTTTCTGTTTAGAAAGTTGCAGCAACATCACAACTGAAGTATGCCGGAGACTGGGCAATTTGTCTGATAGAAGTTTCACCAATGCCTCGGCAGGAACTCGATACCTCTACTTTCTGACTTGCATACCAGAACTTCCGCTTGTAGTGTTCTTTCATTGAGACATGCCAGGTTTTTCCTCCTCCCAAGTCCCATCCCATTATATGAGCTAACTGATTATGATCTGAGCCTGAACTGGATAGACATCTTTCCTTAAATTTATGTCAAATTCTGGTTTATACTTGGCCAATGAATTTCCAGTTAAGGTGATAACTATTAAATAAAAGTAACACTTTTAAGTTTCAAGTATGACAGCTTTCAGGGGAAAAAAAGTTATATTGAAGCTTGAAGACTTCAAAGGAATACACGTATAATATGAGAATGATAAACAGAGAGAGGTAGGTTTTTATGTGCATTTCCCTCTCACATCGTATCGTGTGACTGTCATCTTTCATACATCTAGGTAAGATCTGGCCTTTCATTCTCCTGATGGGATATGCTTTGAGGACCTCACAGACTTACCACATAGTGAGATAAAGTTGAAAATGCTTTTTAATCTTGAATTTTGCTGTTCAGCAATGAATGGCCAGAACAGTTGAGAGCTGAAAACATTTTTGACAATACAAATTGTATATTGACTCTTTTAGCTGTGGTTCCAATGGAAGAAAGAAGATATTATAAGCACTTTTATTTCTTCTTTCCTTCCTTTCCTTTTTAATATGGAATCTGGACCAGGAAATGTTTTAGTTTTTTTAAAGCCAAAGATGCAAAACACTGGGTCTATCAGAGCACACCAAGAATGTCGCTTTTTAGGCTTCTATGTATACGTCTATAGGACAGGAACATTTCACTAATACTGTGCTTCTGGGGTGTTGCCATATCTCTCTATTTGGGGGGGAGAACAATACCATTTAAAATATAAAGTAAGAAGCATTGCTATTGTTTTGTCACCATCAAAATAACATATGCATTTATGAGAGTATCAGGGGAAAGTGGAATGGCGAGGCAGGGGTAGAGGTCAGGTCCCTGGGAACCACTCTTTTCTATGTCATTTACTGCTAAAATGACCTTTGTCAAGTCATTACAGTTCCCTAGGGTTCACTTTCCATCTTTTTCAATGGCTTGATGTAATGAAACTGCTGTTAAAATAACTTAACTAAATATCACTTATAGGATATTGTATCCTCTTCACTCATTCCTATATCAGGGAGTAGGGACCAGGGACAATATAATAAAGATATTTAGAATTATATTTAGGACATATATTGGGCCAACATTTTTTCATTTCTTTTTATTCTGGATTCGTTTATTTCGATGCTTACTTAGAGGAGCCTCTACGCTCCTTTGTAATTTCTAACTATTTCAGGTGGGCGAAAATTCTACTGTTTCCATTAGATTTTATGATCAATATGGTAAAGGCATATATTTCTAGAGGTATAAATTTCTATCAGCTTCTTATCATTAGAGCACAGTAGCCTAATTTAAGAAGGAGAAGGAGGAAAAAATGAATTGGGGAAGCAGCAAAAGAAACAGCAATGTATATGATATCTCATGAACACCCAAAAGCCTAATTTAAAAGCTCAACTAAAAAAATAGTGTTTTTAATGCATAAAAGAAAGTTCCACAAACTCTGCATATCCCATTTAACTTAACACAAGTTCTACAAACTTTGCTTATCTGTTTTATTAGCTCTGAAGAAATTAAAACGATAAAATTCTAAGAAAATTTTGAGAAATATTAAATGAGACATTACCAACCTCAATCCAGGGGAAAAAATAAAAGTGAGTGTGTGGGGTAGGGGATGACAACATTTTTTTAAGCTGTAGCCAGAGAGGACTGTGAATTTTAATAAACTACAATTTTGTTTCGTAAATTTATTAATATAAATGGACTTTCCACTACATCAAAATCATTTTGAAAAAATCATTTTGAAAAAATACAAATAGTGACAAGACGCTCTATTTACCCAAAGGAATTCAACTGGGAAATACACCTGGACACAATTCCAGTGCAACGGCGCATTTGGGGATATGCAGAGTATAGAACCACATTTGGGATTACTGATGTAATCAGACCTGAGGTTCTTAATTCAAACACAGGTTTTATGCTCTGGGCCATTTTTATAATCAGGGTTGACTATGGGTCTTACCTGAGTGTGGCACTGGGACACTCAGTGATATGTAGGGGATGGGATATGGAGGTATCCGTGTCTCCGTGGTCTTATTGACAAGGACTACTCAAACATGACATGTAGGCTCAGTGCAAGCAGACCAAGGACAGAGGCAATTATGTTGTTCATAGGGGTGCTTCACAGACCTCTCAGATATTGCTGCTTACTATTCTGGACAAATAAGTTATGAGGAGGTCATGGGATTCTAGCTTGATGTATTTCCTTCAGTGGAAGGATTCCAAGGACTCATCTCTGGGCATCAGTGTGTAAAAGTGTTGTTTGTAGAGTTCCTGGCTCCTAAATGTGACAAATCCATTCATAATGGGCATGGGGAAGAGAGGTATAGTATTGTCACAGTTAGCTGAGCAAATACTTAGTGCCCAGTTTACCAAGTAAGGATTTTTAGAAGCAACACTTACACAGCAGTATCATTTGACAATTTGAACACTGTGAGAATAATAATTGAACCTTAAATTTATGAGCATGTGAAGAAGACTTTTCCAAAATAAAAAAGGACAGATGCATCTATGAAGAGTCTTATTTTGGTTCAGGAAGCTACTTACTTGTCACTGTTAGGGGAACAAAGCTGATGACATAAAAGAGTACCTAGAAGATAAGAAATAACTCAAGGAAACATGAACATGGTCAGTTTATCCTTAGTACTCCAACCTTCCCATGATGCAGAGACCATGAACAGTTCCAATAAGAAGTCAGTGCATGGCCCGGCCCATGTGGCTCAGTAGATTGAGGGTCATCCCATGGACTGAGTAGTCCCGGTTCAATTCCTGGTCAGGGCACATCCTGAGTTGTAGGCTAGATGCCCACCCAGTAGGGGGCGTGCAGCCAATGGATGTATCTCTCACACTGACGTTTCTCTCTCTCTCCCTTTCTCTCTCTCTAAAATATCAATAAAAACATATATATTTTAAAATTTTGTGAATAAATGATTAGTAATTAGAAAGAAGGTGCCATAGCTGAATGGGAGTCCACCAAAAAGTGTGAATTCAGAGTTGAGAGTGGTGCCTTTAGTAAACAGAATAAAGGATTTGGATTTATTAAAAACAAGCAAGAAACAAAAAAACAAAATTTGTCTCAACAAAACTGTTCCTGACCTCTAGATTTCGTAAGGTTGTTTCCAAAATAGGTAGTATAGTTCAATCTTTTTTTTTTTTTTTTTTTTTTTTTTTTTTTTTTGTTTTGTTTTTATTAATTTACTTATGTTACAGATGATTCTCCTTTTTTTCCCCGTTGACACCCCCCTCCCCTTCCCTCCCTGTCCCGTCCCCGTTTTGTTGTCCATGTCCATTGGTTATGAGTACATACGTACAAGTTCTGTGTTCATCTCTCCCCTCCCCCGCCCCCTCTTCTGGCAGATGTCAGCCTGTATCTCTCACACTGACGTTTCTCTCTCTCTCCCTTTCTCTCTCTCTAAAATATCAATAAAAACATATATATTTTAAAATTTTGTGAATAAATGATTAGTAATTAGAAAGAAGGTGCCATAGCTGAATGGGAGTCCACCAAAAAGTGTGAATTCAGAGTTGAGAGTGGTGCCTTTAGTAAACAGAATAAAGGATTTGGATTTATTAAAAACAAGCAAGAAACAAAAAAACAAAATTTGTCTCAACAAAACTGTTCCTGACCTCTAGATTTCGTAAGGTTGTTTCCAAAATAGGTAGTATAGTTCAATCTTTTAGAGTCCATGCTCCGTGAGTATCTCAAAATGCCAAGGGCCAAGAGCAATAAAGGATAAATCTGGGAGGAAAAAAAAAAAACATCTAATTTAGGTTGAAGAGAAAATTGGTAGCTGTCATGGTTGTGCGTCACGGCATAAGGATGTGGTTTCAATACAAAGAAGATGTTGTATTTGTTTTCTTGCTTTTTGTTTGTGTGCATACATACACACACATATGTGCGCAAATTTATGGTGTTAAATCTCAGATGATTCTATCCTTGTTTAGAATAAGCACTCCTGAGCTAGTCCAGAACCAGTCTTAGTTCCTATGACGATGTGTCCTAGACATCATGAGGTCAATAAAATCTAACTTCTGGCTAGTCAGCCCAATCCTTCTCTTTCTGCATTGAGTTAGAACTCTACAAGGATCACAATCTAGATAAGGGTGGTAGAGGTACTATAAAATTGCTTAATTAGAATATATTTAACAAATCCTCTATTACTGGGCTTTCTCAGACTTCACCACCATCTTCTCACTTGAGTCCGAGACATGAATGACTGTTTCTTTCTGTTCAGTCCATTGCTCACAATAAAGAGGAAACAAAGCACTCTTTTGTATGCTTTTTAAAAATGTTGTTTACTTCTCAAGAGTCAGTGTGTGTGCGAGCCCAAATAAAGTAAAACCAGGCCGTCCAAGAGGCGCAGAAGCTGAGTGACAGGCTGGCCTCCTTCACCAGCTGAAGCACGCACTCCAAGCTCAGGTGATTCAATTCTGTGCCTCAGCAAAACCGCAGATTACTGCACGCTGTAGACCAGTGGGTTTCAACCCTGGCTGCAAATTAGAATTCCATTGGAAGATTATTTTATTTTTATTTTATTTATTTTATTTTTTTAACATTTTAAAATTTTTGTTATTATTTTTTAATCCTCACCGAGGACATTTTTCCATTGATTTTCAGGTACAGTGGGAGGGAGGGAGAGAGAGAGAAACATCGATGTGAGAGAGACACATCGATTGGTTGCCTCCTGCACGACCTGACCAGGGCTGGGATCAAATTGCAACCAAGGTACATGCCCTTGACCAGAATCAAACCTGCAACTCTTCGGTCCGAGGGCCGTCGCTCTAACCGCTGAGCCAAACCGGCCAGGGCGGAAGATACTTTTAAATACCAATGTTCAGGCCCCCACCTGTGCTGCAAAATCGATTATTTCTGTGTCCCTGAGGTGTGTGTGTGATGCATGTTTGTATGCACGAGTACATGTGGAGATCTGTGTGTCATGTGTATATGTGAATGTGATACATGTTTGTGCGTATGGAGCACGTGTCATCCCAGATGATTCCAATATGCAAGAAGGAATCGGGGTTGAGAATCTGAGTCAAGGATGCATTCATCTTCACAGGTACTTACCAAATGTAAAATATGAGACTACTACATTATGAATAAGGAGTATGTAATTAAATAAGACATGAAGAATGTGGAGATACTATTCTGTAAGAAAATAATGTTGCATAATAAATATTCTTTAATGCATAAATGACTTCCTTATTTCTATAGAGATAGACCAAGTGGGGACATGAAGTCAGACCAAACTTTTTTCTGAAATAAATGCTCTCCTGTGTCCCCTTCAATACCTAAAGAAAGAAATAATCAGCATCCTCAAGTTCTATATCAAATACATGCCACAAATAATTTTATCCTATTTTTTAATTGGAATTACAGCTCATCTACTTTAGCCTGAGAAATGTTTCAGTAAGATATCCCAAATCACACACATTTAAAACACAGTTTTTCAAGGAACACTTCCACTTGACACCATGTTTACCTTGTATTTATACTTAAACCTACAACATATGAAAGGTGTAGAACTTTTGATAAAGTTTTGTTTTGCTTACTCATTAAAGACCTGTGAGAAAATCTTTGCCACACGGCAATGAAAGAGAATCTGCTCTGGGTAAATCTGGATGGCTTGTCTTTCAGAGTCTTCTAAGTTTTCCTGTGTCCTCGCCAGCTTCTGTTCCATGAAAGTGTTCCTGAGGCAGCCAGCACCTTGCTTCAAGATCATTATCACCTCTGGTGAGTTACTGTCAGTCTCAGCTTCGAGGATTCATTATGCGCCTCAAAATGGCTCCTTAATTTGTTTATCTAAGTACAGCTTCTCTCTCTAACCTCAGAGTCCTTGTGTGGCTGTTCTTTGTCATGTTTGATATTCTCTGCTGTTACAATAGCCATGAGGAGAATTATATTTGTTGGAGAGAACCCTCCCTCCATCCCACCTCAGTTGAACATGGATTCCTCCATGGAACACACCACATCACTTACTTTGCAAACACAATTGCATATTCCCCTGGGAGCTGAGGTTTTCCACTTGCCCACGGTGGAGCCTGCAAAGGCTCCAGTTTCACTTGGAAGTCAAACAACACATTTTAAGATCATCCAGTGATCAACCAATCATTTTAATATTTAGAAGCATTATTTCCACATCACTAGGTAAGTGAGGAATAACAGGTCACTAAAGAGTAAATACTTTGCAAATGACCCCTTTGGTTACTTTGCTTTAAATACAAACGATCTTGTCCATGCAGAGTTCATTTAGTAGGAAAGTCACCTCTAACTCCATCACCATCCCTCCAAAAGAGCAAATCCGAGACAGAGCGCGGGCTGCCAGACGGCCACTTCCATTACTGTCTCCTCAGGCCACAGGCACAATATATCTATGTAACCAGTTCACATGTTTATATAAACACTTTAAAACACCCAATCAATCACTTCTTCCTAGCCAGCACTTTTCTTAGGGAAGTATATGCCCCTGACCTAGTAGAGACTCAATGTAACTCCTTCTTTTCATGAGCTCGGGGTTTAATGGGCCAAACACAACAATGGCACAGATGAGCAATTTCAAGGAGTTCTCATTATGACCAGGATCTGCATTGCCGAGATTCAGAGGACACGTGTCAGAACACACCTCCTGCCTTTAAAGGCATTTTTTGAAATATATATACCAAGCATTATAAACAAGGAGAGACCCAAGGCTGACAGCTCTCTCTAAAGGTCAAAAGAGGTTATCAGTCTCCTTCAAACTGTAAAACTCTGTGGGTAGAAATTTACAAGTTTCTACCTTCCAGAAAGTCAACTTCAGGAACAGCACGTTCCAATAACACCTGTGCAATAAGCTAGATCATCATCCATGGTCTGGAAGAGTGAGATCAGAGACGTTCTGGGCATATCCATCATTCGAACTAAATTGATATCTAAGTAATATTTTATCAGATGCCGTGCCTTTTACAGGCTTTCCATTTCCCAGCTGTTCCCTGCGATGTGCAACCTCCGCCCTCTCCTTTCCGTGTGTCTTGCAGAATTATTTAGAATCAGTTTCCTTCTTTTATACTGAAAACCATGAATGAGAGCTGGGATTAGAGAAGTGTGCGTTGAGACCAAGAAGCTCCATCAGGAAATCTGACCTCTGTAGACCCAATCTCTTCGGAAATGAAACAAAACGTTCTTTTCCGAATCAACACCAAGCACAGCATCGCCTGCGTGGGGGGAGGCAGACACGTGACCACGGAGGTCGAGGGGCATAAAACCACTGATCCCGCGGTTGCAGGTCATAAAATCCTGCTTTCTATTCAAAAAGACACTTAATAGTGGACATTTTGAGTGTCTCAGCTCAGAGAAAGCCTGGGTGCGAGGGACTAAATAATTACATCTTGCAAAATATGGGGAGTCATCATGTTAGAGAAACAGATGGTCTCCCCACCACTCCAATACCCCAAATCCAAACAAGCTCAGTGCATTTTGACAATTTGACAGTTGATACCGCGAAAGGCATTTCCCTCTTAATTTTAAATAGAAACAAAGACTTGAAGATGGACACAGGGCTCTTCCATGAGCTGAACTGTAAATTCCCATCAGCTGATATCCACTAGGGTTAAGGGGATGGGACTGGACTAGACACCCAGAGTGTGCCGTTTCTACTGGTTCTCAATGGAGCTGAAGGGAGTATTTTGACTGAATCACAGATTTCACTCATGAGAGACAGTATTTCACTGTTGGGATAAGAGTGGCTGCAGAATGATATTTAGAATGCCTGTGAATTTTTTGGTGCATGGGGAAAGGTGCCCTAACATATTATTGAAATGACCACCTGGAATAGGCATCAAATCAAAGAGGTGATTCTTATTTTAGTTACACCAACACACAATGACGGGATCATTATCAATTAGAGACAAGTTTTTAGATTTTTAAAATATCTACCTTCAACAATTAGTCTCCTTCTTAGACATATTTTTTCAACATTCAAGTAGAGCTTTAGAAATATAATCCAGAGACTTTAGGTTAAAATTCTTGCCCCATGTGGGGGAAAAAATTAGAAACTGATTGTGCTGGACTGGAAAGGACACAGGATGAGAAAACACGATGTTTGGATTGTCCTTTGGATTCATCACTTAGATGTAAACATAGGTGCCTCCATTTGCTAACTCAGAAAGGGAATATCTGTTCTGCCTACAGATATTGAAAGAGTGAAAATAAAATGAGAAAATAAACATTTTTAGCAAAAGCACAAAATTGCCATTCCATGTAAAATTTACTCAGACATAATTTTAGGCTCCTTTTTTTTTTTTTTAATCTTTCACTTGCTTCCTAGGCAGTCATCCATGTCTGTGGCTTCAGCCACCACAAATATTCTGAGAACTCCTGAAGCCATTTCTAAGAAAGATCTATAGTCAGTGATATTGTAATCACTAGGTAGGGTGTCAGATGGGTACTGGATTTATCGGGGTGATCAGTTTGTATGGTATATACATGTCTAATTACTATGTTGTCCACCTGAAACTGATATAATATTTATGTCATCTGTAATTGGAAAATAAATTAATTTTAAAAAGACCCATTTTAAGTACAAATATCTGACCCCCTCGTTCAGCATCCACTTCAATGTCAGCACGTTCAGCATCGCACCTGCTTGGTGAAGCTGCCTGTCTTCTGCAAGTCCTGCTCATGGTAAGAGGGAGAAGAGGCTGAAGGGGAAAGTTATTGTTGTAAACCCTAAGTAGGTCTTTCTTTTATTTTCCTTTCATTCACTTTGCTTTATTTTATTATTCTTCAGAGGCAAAGATTTGACATCGCCTTTCCGGATAACCTAATTCATGGGAGTGGAAGTTGGTGAAGGAGACCTTTGGTTACAGTAAGGTACAGCAAACATCCGATTGTCAAATGAAGAATGGAGCCGGATTTGTTCTGTGTTTACTGTGAAACAGTGCCCTTGTCCTGGCTGGATTGCATCACTGGGTATCTGTTTTTCACCTTAAGAAAATTGTTTATGTTCTGAGCCATGGTGTTGTTTAGGGAAGACCCCAATAACCTATCTCTTTTAAGAGCAAGTTGGCTCTAGACTACAGCAAGAGGCCAGCAGGAAGGGGGGTGAGTCTGGGCTGGGAACCCTGAGAACAGCCACATTTAATTCAATCCAACCTGTTCACTAGGGAATCTTACTCCCTTGGGTATATGATGAGATGAATTTATTTCTTCTACATGCTGCCTCAAACGGTGCTATGGTGACCCCTTTCCTCCTCTTTCCTACCTTTCAACAATATCCTGGGAAGATCTTATTGCTTTCCAGCCCTTTCAGGTATTTGAATTGGCTAGTCCACGTGAAATGCTCCAACTCTTATCTGATTATATAAACCTCTCCCTCTGCTATTACCAGCTCAAGGATTGGCTGGCACTTTTCACTCCCTTGCCATCATCCTTTTCTTAAGTTCTAGTTCCCCAAGAATTAGGGACAGGAAAAAGAAGAAAGGGTAAGGTACAGGTCCCCTTCCTTACTGGGGTAATTTTCATCCTGTTTTGGCTGATGTCTGCTGCTGTTCTGCCTTGCCCTGATCTGCCATTGGTGATGAGCTCTGTGTGGAAGGTGTCCATGTGCTACTCACATGGCTGGGACCCATCGGTGCAATAGCAGGGCCCACCCAGCCCGATGCTGGGCCTGCCCAGTTCCTGCTTGCTTCTTGCAACTTGAGAACATTCCCTCAGAGGGCAGCTCAGTTGAGCGGGCTTCAGGCAAGATGCCTCAACGCTAGCTTCCAGAATGTTCTACAGCATCCACTTAACCTAGAGGTATCTCATCTTTGTCAAACCAAGTAATGTGGGTCAAGGTTGCCACTTGATTTCTCCACTGGCCTCCTCTCTCCAGTTTGTTTTTCTACCACTGGGGTGAATAGACTAGCAATTTGACTCCTGTAGACATCCAGCCTGGAAAGGAGATCCAGCCTTGCTTTCTCACGAGCATCTCTCACCTCCACTGGAGGTCTTCTTAGGGCTCCGTGCACACAGGAACAAGACACTTGTGACAAAAGCAGTGACACTCCCCTCATCACAGTGTTCATGTCCACAGCTCAGATGGGATGAAGACAGTGGGGTAGATATGCATTATAGTAGGGTCAGCTGTCCTTTAAATAAACCCTGGGGGAGCTCCATCCTTGGATGTTAGTGGACTTTTTCAGACTGTGGATTTCTTTGTACTTTTTGGTTTTTAGGTATATAAGGCACTTAACAACTCACATCAATTCTCTGGAGTCTGCACTCTAGTCACTACTCCAATTTCCATAAAGCAGCCATGGAAAGCCCATTAAATTACACTATAAGACCCAGAAAATCAGGGGGCTTCACCTGTTTATTCTGAGCAGTATGCTTTCTTGCCTCAAGCTCTCCCTCCTGAGCTATACCTGTTCCCAGGAATATCCACCCACCATTATCACCATTTCACCTTAACCATGCCCTCTAGCTACAGTCAAGGTGAAGTGCTCATAGGCAGCTAGGGATTAATGACAACACCTGGCTTACTCCTGTTCACTTCTAAGTTTTCAGGTTAAAGGACATTCTTTACAGTGCTTCTCTGTCTTTGTGATTAATTCGTTTGTCCCTTTGCTTTGTCACAACTCTGACCATACCTGAAAATGCTTACTCCCTGACTATGTCCCTTGTTAAATTATATGGTTCTTGAGGACAGGGGTCAATCTCGTGGATGTGTCTTGTTCACTGTATATCCTTAGTATCTAATGCATCTCCCTAACAGCTACTTATTTATTAAGTGAATTGATAAATGTATGGAGAATGGAAATACTGTCATTAATTTTTATTAGATTTAGCAAATGATTGTTCAACACTTCATTTGAATCTGCCCTTGGAGCTATCAAGAACCTTATTGACTCTCCCCTTCTCCACCTCTATTGATTTGCTCGCATAGTCTTGGTTTCTAGCCACGTCAGAGTTTGTTTGAGATTGCCACTGTATCTTCATTTCTACCTGCACTGGAGAGACTGGTGAGAATGCATATTTTAAAAACCACCAAAAGTGAGTTTTACATGACTTTAAACTAGATATCTTTGAAGTCAAAAGTTTTTAAATAAAACAGAGCTTTGAGCTCCTAACGTCTCCTACATCTTAATTTTAACATCTCTTACAGTGCATTCTAAAGTGCTCTTCCCAGAGCAATTTAAATGGTTAGATCAATCATGGCCTCTAAGTAAAATAGTAGATTATAAGATTTCTTTGTATGTATGCGTATTCGGTTTTTAATTTCTACTTATAATGAAACAGCTTCTCTAAATGCTTCCAAATTAAAATGATGAGGTTGTAGAGACCCCTGACGCTAGGCATATTTGTACAGAAGGAAACATGGTCAGGGCTCACCCCCTGCCATCTGGTTCCCCATGGCATTCGGTGTCCCCTCTGGACCCACCCACTGACTAACCTGCGATGTAGGTAGTGCTCCTTGTTTCTCCACCAGCCTCTCCAATTCCTCTGCTTTGTTTGTAATTCCCTTGGCAGGTTTCAGCTAACCTGACTGTTAATGGTCAAAATCTGAATCCTATTACTGGGAGATTCTCAGAGGACCGATAAATTATCACCCTTATTTTACAGATTAGAGACCCAAGATCCCCAGGGCATTGTGATTCTCCTATAATTCATAACCAGTCAAGGGAAGAAGGAAGGATGGAATATGGAGTTCCTCTCACCCAACCCAGGGCTCTTTTTATGGGAAAGTATGTGTATATGGCGTCAAGCATTTGGGAAGTAATCTGCATTATTTGTTGTCTAACTAAATTGCAGGTTAATATGAGAGGATTTGAACCATTTCAGTATGGATGCTCACATTCCACTAAACAGTAAATCAATTTTGGCAATGCACATATATAAGCAAACTGAGCCCCAGAAATTGGAAACATACTCAAGTATGAAAATTTTTGTAGACAGGGCAACTGCGTAATTTTTGTTTAAAACAATAAATCTTTTACCCCACCCAAGTTTTTTGTTTTTGGTTTTGTCTGTCGTATTTTGGGTTTGATTTAACACCACATGTCCAATGGCCCTTCCTTCACGTGGTCTTCAGAGAAGCCATCAGAATGCAGCAGCAGGCTTCTCCCCTGTCTCCCCTGGAGCTGCGGTCCCCAAAAGGTAATCATTCCCAGACTGTCAGAGCAATCTCTCCTCCTGGAAACAGGAGCTGAGCGTATTTCTCTGAAGTTTTGTGGAAGTGGTCAGCTGCTGTCACTGAGGATTAACTGGTCTCCAAATAACCAGGTGCATAAATCAAAGTGGGAGCCGAGAAGACAGATCCTCCCCACCAAGTCTAGGAAGGAAAGGGAAATGGGTCCTGTACCTTCTTTCATCTTCTCAGCCACACCCACGCGTGGAGCGGCGCTGCATTAGCACAGTCATCTTCAAAGGCAAAGGATGGCAAAGCAAGAGGGGAAAAAAATGGAAAACAAATCCTAATGAATAATTGGCGAACCATCTGTCTATATGTGTTATTTCCCTATGTTACCTTCACAATTTCCCTTTTTAAGTTCTCATTGATCTAAGCCCAAAGACATTAAAGTGTGTAATATATTCTGCTCTGCTCATCAACAAAGTCATCCCAGTGTATCAGGGCTGGGCAGGCCTTTCGCCCAAGCCCCCCGCTTCTCAAGAAAGGAAACAGACCCTAAAGTTCAGGTGACTTGGCCAGGATCCTGGAGCTACTTAGAAAGAGAGCCAGGGCTAGAAATCCCTCATTCTGACTCCTTCTTCATTCAGCATTCTTGCTACGATGATATCTTATTAAAAAATTATCTTCCCCCTACGCTATGCTCTTTTATGCCTTTTATAGCTGCTTTCTCTAACGTCAGAGCAGAAGCCTGGGTTTTTATCCTCTTCTATCAAAACTTGCAATTGGAAAATGTGTTACATCTGTCTTTCACCACTTCAGATGAATGGGGATCCTCACACCACCTTCCCTGAGGGCTGTTCATGCTCCGCCATACATTCTGAGCTGTGGAAGGGAAGATTGTTGTCCCTGTCAAGGGATGTGGCAGCAGGGCAGGTGGCGGGACGGGGTGGTGTGTTTCTCGACACCATTTCTGAGCTACTAATATCTACTGTTAGGAATACAAAACACACACATCACTTTACCTTCCAGGAAACCACGTGGGGAATTGGTTAATAATTGTGAGATGAGGAAGTTTGGTTTCATAAGGCGATAACCTCCTGGACAATCCCTTCAGATCAGAAGGGCAATCACCAGTGTGATGGAGAGTCGCCCTGCTTTTCCAGAGGAGACAGTGAACAGACAGTTTCTTTCTCTCTTTCCTTAAATCTAAATAAATGTATCTTCGGTGTCATTGCTGTTGTCTCGGGGTCTCTCTACTCCGCCTCAGACCTCCTGGGGACTCAGAGGAGGGAACATCTGTTTGTCTATTCTGCTCCCTTTTGCAGAACTTGCTAAATAGGGAAGAAGCTAAATTTTTAATGTTCCCGAAGCCCTGTGTGTGAAACGATGATATTGGGTTGCAATTGAAGAAGAGTTTTAAGACAGGCAATTTTATACCAACTTACATAATGCATGCCAAAGTGTGAGGCTGTTATGGAATCGCATCTGCAATTGTGAGCTGCATAATACAGCAATAGTATTTGAATATTATCAGATTGTAAATGGTGGAAATGCGGTATTAAGTGTTTGTGAAGAGTGAATTATGCCCTATTATATCGCTGAGACCCTGGGAGCAGTGGGAGCAGCCGGTGAATGGCGGGTTGCCCTGATTTATTAACGTGGTTAGTTGACTGGGATTATGCTTATTTTTATGTGCAGCACTATTATCAGTTCTGAGGCTCTACTCTAAAGAGGACACACACAGAGAGGAGGAATAATGGTCACGTGTGTCCCCTCCCACATGCCACAGCACCTGGAACATCCTGCATTATTTGGCTTTCTTTGGAAAGAATAAGAAACCTAGAGAAACATACAAAGAATGCAAACAAATCTCCATAAACTAGCAAGAGAGTTTGGGGAATGCTGGAGATGTGAAAAAGGAAGGCTCAGGAGGGACGTGATCACAGACTAAATACTTTCGAGGTAGCAGGATAGAAATTGTTCAGTCTCTGATGATGGCAGGAGTAGGTGGGATGCCTGGAGCTAAGAAAGAAGAAGCTTGCACCGGATACTAAGAAAAGTTTATAGCAGGAAGAATGACAGGGCAGATTCTTAGGTTCCCAAGAGTCATGGTAGATATTCAAGCAATAGGTTAGATAAGATGTTAGCAGGACTGACTGATGTAGTGAGGAGAGCAGAATGGCTGTAACAGGTGGAGCTTGGTGGTCCTGTTTCTGGAGATATTGATAAAGTAATAAGTACAAACATTTTCCCCTCTGAATGCAGTCTGCCCATGTTTCCTTACAAAATCTTTTCTCTCCTGTGACAACGTCATATTTTAAAAGCAAAACCTCCAATTAGATTGTCAGCTGGAAGGACACAATCAACAAGCATGACGATCTTCTTTTCCCGACAAACATCCCTTTTTCTGACTTTGAGACCCTGATGGAAAGACTATATAAGTTAATGTACGCTGATGAGTTAGAGAAAAATTATTGAAGGAGATGAACTCTAAAGAATAGGAGACTTAGGGCATAGTTTACATTATTTCCTCATTATTTATTACATGATTATTCAAAAAGGGATCTGTGTCAGTAGTTGAGGATTTAAAAAAGGAGAAAGAAGAGAGATTACTGTTTTACCTGGGCATGCCTCATGCATTGTGCAATTGTCTCCCAGTAAATGACATTTGTAGCCGAGCAGCCCCCTCAGGTTGCAGGGTTGAAACATCAAGCTCTCAAGGGTTAAGCATTATTTTCAATGGGCAATTAGATGGAATCATTATATCAACAAGTGACATAAATTTGAAAGTTTCAGAGGTGTCCCCACACCAGTAAGTAGTGTTACATCTAATCTTTCCTCTACAAGTTCAAGGGGGCAGATGACCCACATAATACAACCTTCCTTTCCATCACCAATTTATGGTGCCTTTAGAAAAGGACTCCACAGCCGTATTACAAGGACAAAGCCATGGGGTGAGGAACCATGACTGATATTAAGTTATGGAAAGCAACCTGAGCCCGACTGCAGACTGCTACATAAAATGAAAGTGGCCCTAATACTGAGGTACCAGGAGCAGGGGGGGATTAAAGCGATCGCAGGGGAATTTGTTTAGATGAATCTCTCCTCACGCTCAAATGTGTCCAAACAATGAACAACAGTGATGCCCAGACAATCGTAGTGAATATGAGCACACAGGGTTGAAAGCAAGGTCACAAGGACTTGAGTGGCTGCTGAAGCTTGGAGTGACTAGGGTAACTGCACTGAGAACACTTCCACCTCTCCTTCCGTGCAGCCCTACCCAGACATCAGTGTAAATATCAGTAGTGTGATCTGATCCACAGCCCACAGAGTCTGTGCAAACAGGCACAGCATTTCCAGAAAGGTAACAGTGGATCCTAAAACAAAGACAAACACACACAAGTGTGACCAACTATTTGGGTAGAGACACACATCATGAAGGAAAGGCAGAAAAAGCTGCAAATTGAAGAATATACGGTGAAGAGAACAAGCAAGATATTAGAATACATATTAAATATATCCTCTGAAAATCACAAGAGAGTATTATAATTCTATTTTATAGAAGATTCAGTTTGGAAACTGAAAATTTAATTCTTACAGAAAAAAGTGAATGTAACTGTTGACTAGTAGACTATTGAAAATACTAGAGAAAAAAGGAGTCCTTTCTTTTTTTCCAGCAAGCTGGAATTGAGAAGCCCTCTCCCATGGAGGATAAAAGGACAAAGACATGAAAGTTCAGGTGCAAAAATTTGGACACATGCCAAATAACATTCTAGAAAGAGATCATAGGAACATGGATGGGGAAAAATTAAAGACAGATTTCAAATTTCCTGGGACTGAAGAAAAATATGAGTCTTTAGATTGAAAGAGCCCACCAAATACTGTATAACTAAAAGGAAAGAAAGAATAAAGGAAGGAAGGAAGGAAGGAAGGAAGGAAGGAAGGAAGGAAGGAAGGAAGGAAGGAAGGAAGGAAGGAAGGAAGGAAGGAAGGAAAGAAAGACTGCACATGGAAATAGCACAGTGAAATACAAAAGCAAATATAAAGACAGTCCCCTAAATGTGTCTTAAGAGAAAGCGGGTAAATGGACTTCCAAACAAAGCAACCTCTCTTGATCTCCAATTCTTATCAGTAACATTGTATGCAAGAATGCAACTTTCCTCAAGATTCTTAGAGAAAATTGTGTTGAACACTATTATTAACTTTTAGGGCAAAATAAAGACATTTTCAGATTTTTTTTTTAGGGCATGGATATTTTACCATCCATAATTCAAGTCTGAAAAAATTACTAGAGCATACATTCCAGCCAGCAAAATAAATGAATCCTAGGGAAGGAAATGGAGTTTAAGAAGCAGCAGTGAGCAAAGAAATCAATAAAATGTATTGTCAAGTCTAAATGAACATTGATTACAAAATATCAACCTGAAACTAAAATCACGTATGATATTGATGTGAGATAACATCACTAAACATACAGCAGAGAGGGACTTACTAAGGAACAGTTATTCAGCATTTTATTATTATTATTTTTTTATTCATGGGCTTAAATACGGTCTCATTTTTTTCTGTTCTGGCATGAGATGATAAGGAGATCCTTACTTCTCTGAAATCCTATGGTAGGTGTCATTTCATTTTTTTTTAGATGTTTTATTTACTCCTTTTTATGTGCACTGTAACACAAGACAGATTATAAACTCCTTCAAGAAAGTGAGTTTTGCAATGTGAATTTAACAGATGTGGTGATAATCAGCATTTTGAAGGTGTTGGTTAGATACAGGATATGGTACAGTTTTCTGTGCTGGTTGGTACCGGATACAGCACAGACCCAGGAAACAGAGATGATTATACTAAACCCAAGATCATACAAACAACTCATGCTGCTATAAAATAATTTGTTTGTATGGTGCTGAGAAAAAGAGAACCCTTATAATACAAAAACAAACAGCTATCTCCATTAGCTAGGATGATTGTCTATCACAGAGACTCATACACAAAAACCTGGACTATATGAAAAATCCCAACTCTACCAAAAAAGGCTCTGAACCCTCAACTGCCAGAAGAGCTCCCTAAAAATAGCTGACATAAGATAAATTCACCTCCTTTAGTAAAGGTACTAAAAAGAAACCAGCACAAGGTCAACAGATACTGCACAGCAAATAGGAAAATGAATACTACCCAAAAAAGGGTTGCCAGCTGTAGATAAAAATGTATTTCACCGTCACTGAAGAAAGACACTGTATTCAACTCTGCTTTGAAGCAAATAATAATAACAACAATAATAATAATAGTAATAGTAATAATAAATTAAAGAAAGTGATAGTGGGGCAAAAGTAGGAAGTGAATATTATGAGCAAAAATAGTTCAGGAATTAAATAGCATAAAACATTTTAAAAATAAGTAATCAAAGAAATGTAGGAGACGTAGAAACAAATAAAATATAATGTTCATAGGACATAGAAATAAAAACATAAGTAAAATGAAATAGAAACAAAGAAAAAAACAGAAAATAGAGATTCAACCTACATATAATCAGAGCCCTTAAAGAAAAAAGAAAAAACAAAAATTTGTAGCAATAAAATACTGAAATATATAACTCAAGAAAACTTTCATTTAATTAAAAAATATTATTTCTACATATTGAAAGATAAAACCTGTGTCAGAATAATCAGAATGATTGTCTCTGAATCCTTAAGTCATCCTGAGAATTAGGCAATTTACTTACAGAAGGGGAAAAAAAGAAGCAAGGTTGGCCACATCTTCTTCATAGCAACCTTAACACAGGAAGACAGTGGGCAACATCTACACATTCCTCAAAAATAGAAAGTGACCCAAGGAGTTCTTATCTAGATCAAGTGTCAATCAATTTTAATATCAAGAGACAATGGTTTTTAACATGCGAGAACTCAGGAAAGATATTTTTATGTGAACTTGTTAGCAATTCTACTTCAAGACCAGAGTCGATTGTGATATGACTAGAGAAACTGAAGTAAAACATTGGTTGTGTTCAATGCCTACATTGAACTGTAGACTTATGACTAAAACCAATGTTAAGAACTAGGTGATGGAACAGAAACAAAAGTTATGTACAGCAGAATATAGAAATTACACAGATAACACAAATCGGTTCGATTCCCGGTTAGGACACATGCCCGACTTGTGGGCCAGATCCCCAGAGGGGAGCATGCAGGAGGCGGCTAATTGATGTTCTCTCTCATCGATGTGTCTATCTCTCACTTCCTCTCTAAAATCGATAAAGGGAAAAAAATTTAAAAATTGAGAAAAGAAAAAGTTGAATAAATGGGAGACAGAGTCAAATTAGTTGAAGTGTCAGAGTAGACAGAAAGAAATGAATTGGGAGAGGCAGTTGGGTTTGGAGGGAATATGTGTCAGAGGTGACAAAAATAGACAATGGAGGCAGCTGGCCCCTATGTGAGGAGGAAAGATTCAGATCCCCTCTAGGATGTGCTCTAACCAGAGGCATAACACCTAGGTGAAGGAGACTTATAGGTTAAATATATATATTTTTGAAGGCATGAGGGAGGGGGTGACTTGCTCCTTGCCTAGGGACGTCCCTGCCTAAGAGGTATAAATCCTCTGAACTCTCAAATATTGGAGCTCATGGTTCAGTCTTGGCCAGCTGAGCTGCCCACTCAGGGCACTTGGTTTGGTTTCAGCTGGCTGAGTTGCCCTCTCAGGTTCTGAGTGTACTCCTTTTCTGCAAATAAATTCTCTCCTGCTTTTGCTGCAATTTGTAGTCTCTCATTTGAATTATTTCCTACAAGCAAGACAAGAACTGGGGGTGCAGTGTACTATCTCTGGTCAGAGACTATCGCTTGTCAGAAACCACCTTGACCACCGCTGACGGAAGTATAAACTTAAAATATAAAGGTAGCCCAGCCGGTGTGGCTCAGTGGTTGAGCATCGACCCATGTACCAATAGGTCACCGATTCGATTCCCGGTTAAGGCACATGCCCAGGTTGTGGGCCCGATCCCCAGTAGGGGGCATGCAGGAGGCAGCCAATCGATGTTCTCTCTCATCGATGTGTCTATCTCTCTCTCACCCTTCCTCTCTCTAAAATCAATAAATAAAAAAGGAAAAAAAATAAAGATAAATACAAATCAAGAAAGTACAGTTAAATAAAAGAGATTTGTACATGAAGAGAGATGCCCATGGTGAACATCTAATAGAGTAATACCTTGAGATGAATATAATGGTAATAAAAAAAGGACTCAATCTTTTCTAAATATCAGAATTATGAACATGTTAAAAGATGGCACAGGAAACTATTTACTATTTTAAAAGGATATATAAAGATAAATACTAAGCTCATACATGTATATCATATCAATAAATTAAAATTAGTAAATTCATGCTTTAAAACAATGGTGTTCAGATGTGAATATTTGATCACAAAGCAAAATCCCAACTCTACTAAGTTCATGGAAGCTGACACTACACACATACACACACACATGAAAGTAACTAAAATGTTGAAAATTAAAAAATTGGCAAAAATCTAGAAAAACTCAAAAAAGTGAGCAAAGGTCATGATCTTATTAATAGACAAATTTAAATTCTGACCAAAAATCCCTAAAAAGACAAAAAAATCACTTTTAACTGTGATTGAGTAAAATCCACAACAAAAACATAACCAATATACATATCCATACTTCAAATAACATAACACAAATACTCTTAAACTTAACACTGGGATATACTAAGACAAATGAGTAAAAATACATGAATAGTAGAAATTTCACCTTATTCAGTGTATAGAAATTTCACTAGGAATTGTCAGAATCCCAGAGATGGTAACAACAAGCTTTTACCAAACCTAGGACTAAAAGTAGCAAGAAGTATAAACTATTTTCAATATATGGAGGCAGGAACTTTCAGGTAGCTAAAGAAATGTCAGTAATACCTTTCTTTTAATATTTCCTCCCCGAATATTACAACATGATGATAGTGGAAAATTAATGTATAAATATTATATATTATGAAAAATGTTACTTATTGTTGCAAAAATTCTTAATGTTGTGACAAAGTAGAAATAATGCATTAATAATGGGAAAAGATGAAAATGGGAAACAAAAAAGTAGAATAAGTTTATTGTTGATTTAGTAAATATACATATATATATCCATAATAAAAAGAACAAAACACAGCAAATATTTTTAAAAGTGTAATGATAAAATATTATGGCACAGTTGAGATCAAAGCAGTCATGTTGATGAATGTGAATGAACTCAATTTACTTAATAAAATATGAAAATTTCCTATTTGGTACACAAAACAAGACCCAACTAGATGCACTATAAAAGAAAGACACCTGAACTAAAGAAACTCAGAAACACTAAAAATAAAGGACTACCACAAAAATGGAAACAGAGAGAGAGTAGTAGTAGTGATCTCAATATGAGAAAGTCGAAGTCCAACCCAAAACCATTAAATGTGAAAAATAACAATTTTTAATGCTAAAAGTCAATTAATAATGAAGATATAAATATGCATGCACTAAGTTACTCAATGACCACCTTTATCAAGCAAAAACTACAGGATATGCAAGGAGACAGAAATAGAAACATTAATAACACGATACTTTTATACACCATTCTAGTACAAGATAGATGAGTGAATAAAATTAAATAATAATATAGAGGATCAAAAATGTAATAGATAAGATAGATTTTATGGATATATATTGAAATGTACACCCTGATAAAGGGAATACAATTTCTTCTCAAGTACCACGGCACATTTTCAAGAACTGATCATAAACTTTACAGAAAAAATATCATAGTTCTTATAAAGTAGAGATACAAACAACATGCCAATAGAAATGAAATAAAACTAGAAATTAGTAACAACAACAAAACCAAAAGGTCCTTTCACATAGAAAACTAACAAGCCTTCTTTCTATTAATCAACTATTTAGTAAAAGTGGAATATAAACTGAAAAATGCAAATTTTAATGAAAAAGAATGACAATAAAAACACTATACATCATAACATATGGGATGCATTTAGAGCAGAGATCAGAGGAAAATTCATAGCATTAAACCCTTTTATCAGTAAAAATTTTAAAAATGATAAATGACATAATCCTCAGCTTTAAAAACTAGAAAAAACAACAACAAAGCAAACACAAAGAAAAGCACAAGGAAGGAAAGAATAAACAATTTTAAAAATTATGAAGAGAACAGAGAAATAGATCTAATGAATAAATCAAAATCCCATTTTTTAGAAAAAATTAACAAAATAGACAAACCACTAGCTAACTTAATCAAGAAATAAAGCAAAAAATTTGCTGATAAACATGATCAGGGGAACATAACCTTTGAAACAAACAGATTTTTGCAAATCACAAGAGACTATATTACAGACTTTTATGCAAATAAATTTGAACACCTAGATAAAATTTTGTTCAGGAAAAACACAGATGATGCCTGAAGGACATAGGAGCATTATGATCTAGAAAGATGGTATTAGATACAAAAAATATACATCAGGAAATTCTGAAATTCCTTTTCTGAAATATAAAAGTATGTTAATCAAGAAAGTTGTCACATACTCATACTTATCACTCTTCTACAATTCTGACCCTAATCAAACACTGTAATCAACATCCAGCCTATAATCCAATCTGAGTTCTGAATATCTCTTTGACCATCTGCAGTCTGCATATTGTCCCCACATTCCCCCTTGATCTTTTTGAAACTGTGAGATGGATGAATGAACACACAGGCTATTGTGGTGAAGACCTATTGAAGAATGGGACAGATTCACTTTGCAAATACGCAAAGCACTAATGACCATTTAAGTGAAATTGCCCAAAAGCCTTCAGTTAAGCCCAAATCAGGCTTCCTGCTGTGGCTCCTCTGAAAGAGATGACAGGCCACTGTGTCCTAGAAATGGGACTCCCACTGGGAGGGAAGGACTTTCAAACCAACTCTGTGCCCTCTGGGTAGGTGTCCCATGAAAAGGCCCATGTGGGAGCTTGACTTTCACATTTGAGTGGTATGAATATATTTGCCTGTCATTTCCATGTTAGTCAGCCTATAGCTACCTAATTACTACTTTCTAAAGCCACTGATAATACTCAAGGTCATTAATATTTGCTGAATAGCTATTGACCAAAGTGAAGTGAATCCTTGAATATAACTCATTGTTATTAAATCACTACTAATATTTACTGAGCACTTACTGTGTGCCAGACACTCTAAATGCTTCATTCTTATTGCATAATTCAATCTTCACAACAGTTTTATAAAGAAAGTGAAAGAATTTTTATTTGTCATTTCATGATTTTAGCAGATGACAGATTTTTATCTCAAGGTCTATTCAGGGTCACTCTAAGTTGAATTTGTGATTCAATCTATCATCTTAATGATTTTTTCCAACATTTTATATCATCGTTATTTAAAGGAATTCCATGGAATTTGGAAACAGGTTGCAGAGACCTGTGATCACACTGAGCACACATTACAGACCATGGGGCCAGCAGTACCTGTTTCCGAAAGAGTGGATATTTAGTTGTGTATAATCCAGGTTCAACAAAATGATGATGACTTTGTTCCCTTATTCAGGTGTTAAGAATACCATGCCTTGTGAAAGACAAATGCTCACTGTACAAGAATCAAGAATAGACAAGAGGGTCTTCCCAGCTTTAATTCTAAAGATAGCAGGAGAATCAACTCAACTTCACCATAGATTTGTTGATTTTTGTGATTCAGGATAAAACGTGAAAGAGTGAGGTGGTCATTTATTTCTTAAATTTATTTGAAGAAATACATAAGTGAAATGTGTTGAAACTTTTAGCCTGATCTAGCGTTGAAAAACATTTTCTTACTGCTCTTGCACTTTTTTATCTTTCACACAGTTGACCATCGTGCACCTTCTGCTAGTGAATCACTACAATACAGTCAGCCTCATGTTTGATTGCATTATTTTTGTACTTTCACCCAATACTTAATAAATCTTTAATTAGGACCTTAAAATCTAAACATTTTTTTTAAAGAGAGTGTCTCTGCTTCTAACCTAGAAGAAGAAAGAAAGATGATGCTGTAGGGTTTCTAAGACTAACCAAGTCTTATTCAAGTTGATTAGAAAAGATGAGAGAGTATTGATGTCACACTTGCTAGTTCACTCATTGGAGACCCAACAATTTGGCAATATAATGAGAAGGAAGGAGTATAGCTAACAGCCTGGTTCTTCTCATAACACCTACATAACTTGACCAAGTTATTGAATCTTTCTGAGGCTCAGTCACTTCCTCTCTTTAATAGGACAGTGATGTTCACACTACCTGATACTGTGTTATAGGAATTAAATGAGCTAATATCTGTAATGTATTTGACACAGTGTCCGACATAACTTTATGTTTGAGTAGGTCTATACCTAAAAATTAATGGCAAAATGATACTAATATTTTTTCTAAAGGACTAGTGAATCTTGAGGAATACCCAGGAATCCTAACCACTAGGAAGATATGTCATTACAGTGAAAATCTACCACAGAGTTTATGTGTGTGATTATTTTGGCCCTACTAAATTAAGCAGAGCCATAAATCTTGTTGCATGGATTTGTTTGCCTCTGGCAACAAAAGCATGTTTATTGGTATCTGAATACATTGAGAGTCCCAACACCAGTGTACAAACTCCTTTTCTTGCTTTAGATGGATCTCAGTCCATGCATGTAATGACTTTCCTGGCCACTCGTGTCTACTGTTATAGAAAACAGCGCAATGCGTCTCATTTAAAAAAATTTTTCTATAATTACAGATAATAAAAGATGATTTTTCATTTCTTTTTTCACACATAATATTAAAAACAAAGGAATTGTGTTTATGCTGACTGTCAAATAAACCATAGGCTGTGTGTGTGTGTGTGTGTGTTTGTGTGTGTGTGTGAATATGTGCTTGTTGGGATCAAAGGGAGCACTACGGTAAAAGGGAGCAAGGAAGGAGTTTCAGAGTTTCATGTATCACAAAATTCAAGAGTCTGTATAATAGTAAACCTCAAAGAACTCTCTTTGGTACGTCTTTAACAAATAAGAGTTCAGACATCCTTCATCAGAGCTATATTCCAGCCTATATACTTCATCAAAGTTATCATCCCTGGATAACATGGGACACTGGGTGGCCTCACAAAATCTTATTTTGGTGCAGAAATTTCTTTGGAGAACAAAATTTTCTTTTGGAGGACTCGTTCCAGCCTTGATATCTGCTGTTCATACTCTATCCTTTCGGTTTAATCAAAACCCTTTTTCTCCGGGCAAAAAGTGACTATGGATATTAATTTTATTTTCAGTAATCATGGGAAACATTAAGTCATATAGTCCTTGATTCTCCCTCTTTAACTTTTTGGCCAATCGGAGATGATGAGGAACACATACTTGATGAATGTCTTTGTGACCTAGGCCAGTGATCCCAAATCTTTATTGTACATAGAAATCAACCTTGAAAATTGCTAAGATTCCAAGTCTGATTTAGGAAAGATGGGGTTATGCCTAAGATTTTACATTTTCAGCAACCTCCCAGGTGTCACTGATGCTTCTGCTCCTAAGACTATGTATTAAGTTACAGGACTCTAAATTAAAAGTTGAGAGACATTTTCTGTAAAACAAGAGACAGTAAATTTTTTAGGCTATAACTACTCAGCTCTGCTGTTACAGCACAAAGGAAACTATATCAGCGGTTCTCAACCTGTGGGCTGTGACCCCTTTGGGGGTCGAACGACCCTTTCACAGGGGTCGCCTAAGACATAACAGTAGCAAAATTACAGTTATGAAGTAGCAACGAAAATAATTTTATGGTTGGGGGTCACCACAACATGAGGAACTGTATTAAAGGGTCACGGCATTAGGAAGGTTGAGAACCACTGCTATAGATGATACATAACCAAGTGGGTGAGGCTCTCTTTCAATAAAACTTTGACACTGAAATTCAAATTTCATGTAATTTTCACATCACAAAATAATATTTTTCTTTGGAAGTTTTCAACTATTTAAAAATGTAAAAACCACTCTTAGCCTGTGGGCCATCCAAAAACAGTTAATACCTGATCCAGACAGAATTCTTGTCCTGAAACTAGGACTTGATACCTTGTCTGTTAGAATGAGATAGTCCTTCTCACTCCCTCCTGGTTTAGAAAGTAACCAGTTCTCAGGGATGTCTATTCTTTTCCTGCAACAGAACCCTTTAATTTGCAGCCCCTGGTCTGAATCTTCACCCTAAAGCTGGGATGTCCCTAATCCTATTTCAGAGGCAGAATGAGCAGGTATATCTCCTTCCTCAGGCACTTAATGTTTATTAACAGTTTAGTGACTCACACCAAGGCTGGGATTTACTTTGCCATCCATTTGGGGAGAAGCTAGAATGCCAAATATTTTGCTAAGTCTCTAGTAACATCTCAGCCTGAAATTATTAGAAATCTCACTAACTAGATAATCCATCTCAGTGGTAAAATTTAATTTGCCCCCTCCACATGCCAGTGGTCTCTGAAAGAATCCACAAAATAAGCATATTATTGGGAAGTACTTCTCCAGCTTTTTCAATGATTTATCCCTATCAGGACAGAGAAAATGATGTGTGTGCCCAGGGCTCTGAGATCTAGACTTAACTGGCCCATAACAAGTGTGACATTTCTTTGAAGTCTCCTATTTTATCTTATAAATTCACACATATCTTGCATTTATACCATAATATATTGGTATTTGCTGCAATATAAAAATATTTAAAATTACTTCTGAGTTCACTTTCTTAAATTTTTATGCTAAAAATTGAGAGCCCCGGGAAGCTGACCAGTGTTTACCGATTCACGTGGTCTCTCTGATATACCTGTATATGTACACGAGTTTGAGAAGTTTAGATGTAGCAGGGTTCCCCAATTCACCCTGGTGGTGCTATGCCCCATGTGCCTAACCCTTCTAGCCTTTATCTACCCCCAACCCCCAACCAAGCCCCCATCATATGATGTAAGGGCACTTGCATCACAAAGTCCATTTAAGGATTTCCTAATAATTAGTTGACACTTTATAAGGTTGCCTTGGCATGAATGTCACTTGAACTTCATTTTCTCGGTTCATATTCTGTTCATAGGCTTATTCTTGGTCTTCACATCAAAAGAGCAATAGACTATCTTTAATACGCCTACATGAATAATGCTATGGATCACAATTATCTGATTGTGTTGACAAGCCTAGCCCTAGTCTTCATGTAATTTCTCTTGTACTATATTTTATTGGAAATATGTGCTCAAAGTTGCATGGATTGTTTTTTTAAATAATTAATATCTATGTTAATTAATGTATTTTATTAAGTAGATAAAATTGAAAATCAGTGGTCTGATGATGTTTTTATCTGTTTGTTTCTCCTCATCTTTTTCAAGGGTGTCCTCAATTCAAGCCACTGAAATCCTACAAATGTGACAATCAAAAGCAAGTTTATCACTGTGGATGCTGGCCTGATTTACAAGTTTCAACTTTTTTCAGGTAATGAAGTATTTGAAATACCATGGAAGGAGGTTGCTTTTCACCAGCTAGGTTGTTTAAAGCAATTTCTATAAATATTTTTAGTATTCTTAATTGGCATAAAGATTCGTATCATTATTCTACTCTGCTGGACCAAGCAAAGCTCAAAGAATGTCCTGTTGAATGACTATTGGACATCACAAGAAAGGAAAAAGAAAAGAAGCAAAAGATAATAATTTACTACTAATGGTGATGGTATTCCCTAGATTATGTGATCTAGGAAATATTAACTGAGTGGAAGTAATAATCCCCTTTCTACCTTCTATGGGAAGCATATTAGACCCAAGAGGAACTTGAAGGAAAGACAAAACATTTGGTTAAAAGGCTGGTAATCTCAGTGGTGCCAAAAGAATGATTAATATATACAAGATTTTGTATCAAATTGTTAAGTTTGAAAATAAATGCCTCTTTACACTTTCAGTCGTAGGTGGCTCACTTGCCTCATCCTAGTTCCTGATCTCAAGATACGTGCCAAAAAGGTTATAAATTTCTATGAAAGAAGAGAGACAGGATCTATTTTACAAACTGGTTAGCCTGGCCCTCTCTGTATGGATATGAGTTGTCTCAACTTTCACCACTGCAAGACATTGGTTTTATTATGATTCCACCAATAAATGGACCCCTTGACATTCCTCTTATACATTGTTCCCTTTCTTGTCTCTTGATTTTTGTTAATGGGCTTTCTTCTGCCTAACCTTTGAAATTCTATTCATTCACAATAAAAAGACCCTCTTTATGACTTCATCCAGAATTACTTCCCTGAAGTGGATGTTGTGTTGTGCCACTAAGTTGACATCTCCCACCCCAACTTTCAAGATTTATTGCCCCAAGTACTGGGAGAATTTATAATTGACAGATTTTAGCTGAAAACTTTCTTACAGAAATTGTCCTTGGCCAAAGACAGCCATCTCACCCAAAGTCTCATCCTCTTCCCGTCTTTGCCTCCAATGACGGGTCAGTGCAGGAGTTTAAGTCTGACCCTCTTGCTCTAAGTCAAGACAATTCTGAAGGGCCATTTAATTGTGTAAATAGCCATAGAGTCTTTTGGTAAATCTGGGAGAATCATTAGCTCATACACTTGCTCATCTATTATAATGTCATTTCTTCTGGGAATCCAGTTACCTTCTTGATTGATAGGAACCGGAACTGAAAATCAAATTAAAATCAGAAATTGACAGAATAATGACTTTTTAAAATTTGGTAACTCCCCTTAGCGTCTTGATTATATATTCATAATTTCCCTCTTTGTATAAATTAGAAATACCATTTTTAGTAGCTTGTTTTCTCTTGCTCCTAAGTGATGTCTTGTTCTATTAAGGAACTGTGTAGCTTTTTGCAGATCAGTAATGCCTACCCTAGTTGCCACACATACCTTGCTGCCCATTACATTTTTGCCTACATCAACCTGGTTTGTTTTTTTCTTTGGAAACAGTACAACCACTGGAGAATGCCCCAATTTCATTTACAAGGCAACTTTGAGAACTATGTCATCAATTTTATCAAACCAACTATGGACTCATTCACATGTTTTGCCAAAATCAACTTTTAAGATCTTATTGCATTATTTCTTTCATTTGCTTTACAACAACATTGTTCTTTTTACCTATTACCAATATGCAAATTATGCATTAATTTTATTCTTGCCTTTAGACCTGACACAACATTTGAATGATTATGGTCTGTTTTGTTCTTCAAAGTGCCAGTCTATACCTTAACATATTTTTCATAATGGTTGAGGTAATACCCTCAGAATTAGACACTGATAGCCAATAATTTATCACACAGAACCTCATCATCTTGGCCCTTGTCCTAATTACAATCATTTTCCTGATATTTTATAGGGACTTAAAAAAATTATAATTCCTTTTAACTGTTACGTGTTACTTTTGGTAATACATATCAATATTTCCACTTCGTTCATAGATAGCACTCATTTCTATAACTCTTTGCTTTTTTGGCTTCCCAAGGAATTAAAATATATGGACAATTAGAAAAAATTTAAATTTCATAAAAATGCCTATTGATGAGCAATACATCTATATAAATTTAGACATATCTATTCACAAAAATTATAAATTAAAATGCTCATCAATGATATCTAGCATAAATATCACTAAAAATAGTTGACACAAAATAATGTAATTTACCAATTGTCTTTTCTGGAAGCTTAGCTAAACTTTCAAAGTCCCAGTAACTAGAAGTTATGACATTCTGCATCTTCCAATGACAGGGTTTCTTTTGAATTAAACTTCAGAACGAAGTGCCAGTGATATGATAAATTTAGGTCATACCAGCTCAAAAAATATTGTTAAATTTTCAGGAATTTTGTAAGATGATTTTTGAACACTGCCATTAATAAAAATTAAATTAGCCTGGCCGGTGTGGCTCAGTGGATTGAGCATCATCACATGGACTGAGAGGTTCCGGGTGGATTCTCAGTCAGGGCACATGCCCAGGTTGAGGGCTCGATCTCCAGTAGGGGGCGCAGGAGGCAGCCATTCGATGTTTCTCTCTCACATCAATGTTTCTATCTCTCCCTTCCTCTCTCTCTAAAAAATAAATAAAAACATTTTTAAAATAAAAATTAAATTATACTAATTTACAATTAAATAAATTACACTCAAACAATGGTATAAATACTCTACATGTATCACTTTCTAATTATTTTATTGCATTTTATGTTATCTATGCTCATATCAATTGTATCTGTATGTTGGAATATTATAAAATTGTGTACTAATACCCATCTCCTCACTCTCTACCTTCAAAAATGTCATGTGATAGATTAAAATAAACCATGGTGAGAGTGTTTACACCACAGAAATTGACAAATGCTACAAATCAGACAAATCAGAGTTCTTTCTTTCTCATATTTCTTTTTTCTTTTTCTTTTCTTTTTTTTAGTGGAAACCTAGTTGTTAAACATTTACCAGTACACCACCGATCATGCCCTTCCTTTACAAAGCTGCGATTCAGGAGCTATGAAGAAATTTCATAATTTAGTTGAAGGAGTGGAAAAATAGAGATTTCCTAAGTATATAGATGAACAAATCTGGTTCTATTCATCTACATGACAACAGGGATAGGGCACATTGAGAAGTATCTGGTAGTGAGAAAGGAGAGGGTAGCCAAACAGGGAAAGGCCACAAGGCATTAAATTATAAAATAATGAAACTACAAAGAACCTAAGGGAACTTATTGTTCAACATTTCAATTTAACAAATGAAAAAACAGAAGTTTTCCTATTTGCTCAGTGGTTGAGCCAAACAAGATTCTAGCTTTAATTAATGCTAACATTCCTTCTTTTATACCACATGGTTCATTCATAAGGTCATGGGTTCATATTTTTCCCTTCACTCATATTGATTTACCCATATTATATTTGAAAAGCATAAGCTGATGTTAGAACATATATATGATAAAATTATGTCTTTATTTTGTCAATTAATTAATGCATGACTATTTCCAAAATCCCTCTTATATAGTTTATATAGTCGTATTTTTCTCAAGTGTTTCTCACAATTTTCTGCCCCCAGAATAAAATTGTATTTTTATAAGAAAATACCGACTCTCTATTTCAATAATAAGATCTAAATCTATGGAACACCTGTTATATGCTAGGTTTAACAACTTAGTGAGTATGCATCATTATGTCTATTTTATAGAGTAAACTAAAGCTTATAGAATTTATGTAACTTTACCAAGGTGTTGCAGTCAGGTAGTAGGTTTCAAAGCTGGTTCTGCCTCACTCCAAAGCCTGTTTTTGTGTTTTTTCTCTTTCCTCTCCCCCACTATGCTACTTTATCTCTTAGACACCTGTCTACAGAAAAATAAAATAAAAAATAAAATGTTTGCCTTAGTTGCGTAAAATTTCCAGATCATATTTGTGCCTTTTGGCTTTTTAGATCACATCCAAGCAAAATTAAAATGTCAGTCATTTTCAAGGTCACCCATCACTGTAGATATTTGTCATTGTCATGAACTATTTAACCTGGAGTAGGTCCACAACTGAACCTTAAAGTTATCTTCTAAAAGATAGATATCCCGGACTGAAATAAGGAAACTGGGGACAAGGTGAGAAAACACTTAAGGTAATGAAATATGGAGTCATTAGCTCTCTAGCAAAGTAACATAAGCAACCCCACAGCACAGAGGAAAGACAATTCTATTGTTCTTTGATACAGCAGGAGAAGAAGATTCCAGGGGCAATGCAGAAGGGCTGGCAAATTTGAAACAAATTAAAGGCAATAACCTTAAATATAGTGATAATAGGTCTGTGGGATTCACTACTGTAGGATATCTTTAAATCAAATAATAACGTTGGACTACAGGGTGGATAATTTAATGACCAATAACCTTGCTGGTGTTTTGGCGGAAGAAGATACACAACATCTCATGGGCCTGATCTGATCAGCCCAAGGGCAAGAAAAATTTAATTTTCCCATGAACCAGATAAAGTATTCATCAGAGTAACTAGAGCTTGCTTTCTCATATTACTAAGACCTACTTGTGGACTGAATTCCCAGCTCAGGTATTAAATATTACTTTGCAATGGGCCCCATAGGAAAGTGATAGAATGGTGTCAGTGTAAAAGATAACTTTAATTTCTTTCTCTGGTAGTGGGGGTAAATTGCATTGTGCCATACTAATACCCGCTTCCAGTTGACAAACTTTACTAAATAACTGCCTCAAAGGTAAGATTTCAGTTTGTGACCTGAGGAACATGAGGAACACTAACCGACAGATTGCTTTATGCACTAGAAGTAGATAAATGTTCAGGCATACGAACACAGTGGCTCCTCATCATTTTTCTTACTTATGTATCTTGTGCATACTTCCATCTTAGCACATAAAGATTTACTTTGGTTAGCCTTAGTATTTCATTATGTAAATAAATGATCATATTACAGAAAAACAGATAACTATAGGGAGCTCCTCAGTGAAAATACAGGATATTTTGTGTTCTTTTTTTCGTTGATAACAAACATTATTGCATATACATCTCTGGGAATATGTGCAAGTATATTTGCATAATAAAGTCCTTTGAGTGGAATTATTAGGTCAGTGCCTATACATGTATATACTTTCAGTATTGTGGTAGTTGTCGCGAAATTGCCCAGCAAATTGATTACATCACATTGTACTCCTACCAACAAAAATATGATCACATTTCCCCACCTCCAAACTTTTCGATATTTATTTTGAATATTAAAAGTTAAAGGTAATTATTTTTCTTTTGCTGATGTTTAATAGTGTGAGGCTGAAAACCATTCCATACGTTAAAATCATTTTTTTCTGTGATCTCACCATTTAAGTTGTTTTATTTATTTTTTCCTATTTGGTAAAAGCCTTTCTCTTATGAATTGGTAAGCATTTTTTAAAATATTTAGTATATTAGCCCTTGTCTAGCCTTTTTAGGCATTAAATTTTATCTAAGTATCTCCAAGATCTCTTAATATGATTATATTCCATATATTAAACCTCCTAATCCGCTGAGATATTAAAGAGTTAAAAATAAACAATAGTTAGCTAATATGAATCTTTCTCTCTTTTTTTTTGCTATTTAGTAAGATGAGATGCAAGGACACCAATGTCAACCATTAGAAGAGTGAAATTAATCATAATGGGAGGGAGAAAATGATATATTTATTATTTATGTGGCCATCTACAGATCCATTCAACAAACATTTCCTGAATACTTACTGGGTTTTAGTCTTTCACTGGGTTTAGGAATAAGATCATTTTTCGCATTATTTAATCTATTTCTAAGCAGTTTTTAATCACAGAAAATGTAATCATGAAAAGTTGTACATCTTCAAGATTTATATGCTTAAGGAATGTTGCTTTCTCAATGTGTCCATTAGGAATGCATTGAGATTCTGGTAATACCTCAAAATAACAGTAGAGCTTTATTTTCACTAAGGGAGACTGTCACATCAAGTCCAGAGGGGGGCAGTGCAGCGCAGGTATGGTGGGTTTTGAGTTATGGATACAGCTTCCAACGTTTTGCTCTGCCACCCTTAGGCATGGCTTCCATTTTTAACTCTCTTTATTGGCATAAAATTGCTGCAGGAACTTCAACCATTATATCTGTGTCCCAGACAGCAAGCAGGAGGAAGCAGGTGTGAAGAAAGGAGCACCAGCTTTCAAGTAAGTCACCTCCCTTTAAGAAGGTTTCCTGACTGTCCCACCCAATGGTTCCCATTTAAATCTCACTGAATGTGTTAATGAACTTGATTGTGGTAATCATTTCAACAATGTATACATGTATCAAATGATCATATTGTACTTCTTAAATATATACAATGCTTTAATTATACCTCCATAAACAAGACAAAAAATTAATCTCACTGGCTTCTTTATTAGTAAGAAAGTGGGTTGTTAATGTTGATGTTGTTTTTACTATTTTTGTTTTTTCTTAACGGGACACATTCCTAGTAAAAATAAAAGGGGGGAGGGGTGAACATTAGGCGACAAACTCTGTCACACCATAGATAGCTTAATTCTTTAGGAGGAAATTTTCAAAATTTTCTCTTCTTCAAAACACAGTCAAGAGTGAGGAGGTATACCCTGCCCTAACACTGATGTCTGTGCTGAGCCGTCCACGCAGAAGAGACCCACCAGCTAAGGTTCAGAACAGAAGAGCCTCAGCTTGACGCCAGGGCCTTCAGGCCACCACGTTCCAGAGAGTCTTCATGTTTCACATCTTATCTCTCTTTATTCTCCCTCCCACTCTTCACGCTGAGTTCAAGCTACGTTTTCTGAAAACCACCAAAGTTTCGATCCTTATTGATCGATGTACTTTTCTGCCTCCCTTTCTTTAGGCTACAATTCCATTCTTCCTGGTGACTAAAGCCAGATCAATCTTCTAAATCATCATTTTAAGTGTCTTTCCTTTCAAAGAGCCCTCATTAAATGTACAAATTCTATTAAAAATAAATAAACAAACTATAGGCTTTATTCGAGCACATAAAACCATCTACAATCTAGACCATCTGGTCCTACCAATAGGATTGCTTAAAAGCGCCTGGTCCATCTCACTCTGTATCTCTCCTCACGCAGTTCCCCTTCCTGTCCTTGCCAAATACTCAGAGGCTAGTTCAAGTTCCCCTTGGTGCACAAAGAAAGAATGTCAGGAAGCTTCCCCCAAAACACCATAGCATGTTTTTCACAGTAAAAGCGAGTCCTTCTGTCCTTGGACACATCTCTGCAGCGCACATTGACACATTTTGGTTTCAGCCATCCTTTTAATTTTTGCAATCATTGTTTACATCTTATACAATATTTTTACTGCCCTCTCTGAAGAAGCTCTGGCCAGCTTTCAAACACATAGTAGGTGCTCAAACATATTTGTTGGTTGAAACTAATTTGCTTATTTCCTCCTCCTATATAGTTATTTTGTGATCAAAAATCCTTCTTCTCATTATGCTTGCTTCTCAGTCTCTAACCAAAATTGTATGTGGGTCCAAACTCCCAATCTGATGTTGCACAGAGCCAGAATGCACCTCCCACAGAGGTCAAGGCATTCCACAACTGGCTGACTATTAGCATAAGGCCTGGGATGGAACTGAATTATTAGCTTATTTTTAACTGGATGATTTCCATTGGGTTTTATTTTCTGTTTGCTTGTTAATAGAAATGCCCATAGGCAGTGGCCCCAGATCAAAACCATGGGCCTAATAGAATCTAAAAGTTCATGTTTAATTTGAAAATCAGACTCCCTTTAGATTCCCAGCATTGCCAAAATTCATCTGAAAAACAGAAAATGTCATTTTCCTTCCACCTTCAAAAGAAGCTGAACAAAATTTAAATACATCTGGTTGTAACAAACAAGCTGGAAAGTGCACCACAGTTGGGACCAGCTTGCACCCAGATCCAATTTTTATGACTGAGTTAGAAAGCCCTTGAAAAATGGGGCTCATGGTGCAATCCCTGCTGGGGCTTTAACCGAAGCCTCTTTGGCAAGAAAGACTGTAGTAATAAGTAGGACTGACATTTTCTCAAAGCAGGTTAAATACCCCAATAGAAACCTAGAGGAAATTAAAGGTTCTCCCAGGCAGCTTGAGTCAATTTGACACCTCTTTTTTACATGTGACTTCCCTGCATGAAAAATCACATGATGCGATTTGTGGGGTTAATTAAATGATTTTATGAGTGTTAATGCCACAGTTTTTGGAGCTAAATCAATGTGACAATAATACCAGCATTTTGCTCATTTCCTTGTTTGTTTAAAATTTTCCCTCTAAAATGTAAGTTGAGATTATTTAAAGGAAACTTCCTCATTGGCCATTCTCATCCTTATGACTACAAGTTAGTAACAGCTAAGGAGACAAAGCCGATCTCTGTCCACTTTGGGGGTGGATTGCTGTCCGTGGGGCAATGGGATGGATTGAGTTTACCTTTTTGACCTTTCAGAGGATTCACTATTTCTTGATCCTTATTTCAGAGCATACTAGACAAACTGAAAGGATGGACAAGGCTTTTCAGTAAGACTATTCACTTATTTGGTCACAAATAATTCCTACCATATTCATATTGGACTGGAAAACTTGTTCAAGGTAGACTGTGAACTTGAAATTCTACCTCATCAATACGAACTTTTGTTATAACACAGTGACTAAGCCATGAATTTTGGACACAGTCTGTGGAAAAAGCCGAGCTCTACCATTTACTAGCTACATGAGCTTGGGCAAATTATTTAAACTCTTTGAGTGGTAGTTCCTTCAACTATAAAATGGACTTAGAGTAAAAATTGAATCATGTTGGGTTTTTTTCCCTAATCCCCCCCCTCAAAAAAAAAAAAAATCAACTGTAGATCAGTGAGGTCTGCTCTCTGATCTCCCAATAATCCACATTTGGAATATACTTACTTTGGAGGGTAAGTCACTATCTGAGCTGTGTTTCTCTTGTCAGAAATATCATCCTCTTTTGTCTCCCTCTCTTATTTGTAAAAGCCTATGTTTTAGGATCTGGCTTATTAATTGACTTTTTACCTGGCACTTTCCACTATACCTTTACAGTTCTCTTTTGAATGTCTCATTACTACCTCTGATCTCTTTACCCTTCAGCCACATATATTATTATGTTCATGTACTGTCATAAATATCTATTGAATAATGCCCTTAGAGCAAAGTATCTCATTTTTTTTCCTTTATATTACACCTTCTTTAGCACCTAGAAATATTAGTCTGTGCCTTAATCAAACTTTGCAAGAGTTTTCCATGATCATTCACACAGATTCAGGATGCAGTACTGTTGCCTGCAACCATGAAGATATTATTTGGCAAGAACATCAACAGACCTATCCTTATATGTTCAGGAATATAAAAAATGGTGTGAGGGCAAGGGTCTTAGAATTACTTATTCAAATTTTATTCTATATTACAAAAACAGCCAGGGTATCTACTTCAGCTCTTTGGGGTCTCTTCAGTACTTGAGATTTTCTATCCCCCTCCCAACAATTTGCCATTCATAATTGGCAGAATGTTTCCCTTATTTTCATATCAATGACTTTCTCGAAGGTATTGACTCAAAGCAGTCTTGTCAGTACATTTATGAGAATAATCCATATTTCAGTTCTTCACCTTGTGTTGGATCGAATTCCCTTAGATAGTCTTGCACTGATCCATTGCCTTCATGACAATACCATACTTGGAAGCTTTGCTCTACCATGTTTTCTTTGACTAGACACTTTGCAGTTCTATACTTATTCATTGCCCTTGATTAACATTTATTGAATTCTAACTGAGGATGATTCTTTTGCCCTGATAGTTGTTCTATTTTTCTGAAATTCTTTCACCCAATTGACTCAGTGCCCTTTGTTGTGTGGCCACCTCCACAGGGCTAAGAGTTCTGTCTCTCTCTTACAGCTAACATCATGCAACACAGTTCCATGCATATCTTGAACCCTCATTATATCTTTGGTAAGTAAGAAAGTAAATGCAGCAAATTATCAGTTGTTGGACATTCTATTAACAGAAAACGTTTATTAAATGGCATTTTGCACTTCTCCAGAAAATAACATATAAAGTTCTTAATGATAGTTTGTCATTGAAATAGCAATATATGCATTTGGAATTTATAAAGATAAGCAATTATTTTCAGAATAATTTTAATTATAGTTGCTGTATACTAATTCTCAGTGAATTACTATTCATTGTATATATTGTATGACAAATATCTTAATCTGAATATTATAAAAACTAAAATCCTATGTAAAGGAACTCTATTTAGAGCCATGTGGTATTCATTTGCAGCTTGCCTTGGATGCTTCAAGTCTCTTCTCTTGTTTAATTGAAAAATATTTTTTCCAGTCCTGAACAGTTTTGCCAAGTGGTTAGAGCATGGACCAAAGGGTTTCGCGTTTGATTCCAGTCAAGGGCATGTACTTGGGTTTCAGGTTCAATCCTCAGCCCCAGTTGAGGTTGTAAGGGAGGCAACCAATCGATGTGTCTCTCTCATATCAATGTTTCTCTCTCTCTCTCCCCACCTTCCTGCCTCCCTCCCACCTACTCTCTCTAAAAGTCAATGGAAAAATATCCTCGGGTGAGGATTAACAAATATAAATAAATAAAATAATTTTTTCCCATTAAAATAGACACTTAAAATACTAAAGAGAGTGAAATATAAATGATGGGAAGATGTATCCAGAGCACTTATATAAAGATAAGAGCTTTAGAGTTCAACACAACAGTTATTTCCTAGGAACAAAAATGTGAACAATTATAAGAACACTTAAGTAACAAATAATGACAAGGAAACAAATAAAATTGAGGTCAATGGTGTGATTTTTTTAGAATGGTATTAAAGAGAAAAGTTTATCCTGACTACAGAGTGTTCATTCCTTGTTGAGAACTTAGCACAGGAGAAGCAAGGGGAAGACTGCATGTATTTGAATCAGGAAAGAGATAAGACTGGAGTCAAGTTCCCTATTTAAAAGTTCACTTGGCAGTGAGTCTTCCTGTACAGTCACAGTGAACCTTTGTGCTTACCAAATGGCTTTTGTACAAAGATCTCACAAGGCAAAGAGCTGTAAAGAACACCTGTTCTCATTTCAGATGGATGACAACTACATCAGAAAGAAGGGGGCTGAATAGAGATAGGATTTGAATACTTCATTATTGCCTCTCAGTAACTTTTTTTAACATTAAAAAAAGGAGTGTATTTTACATATCATTAAATGAACAGATTTTAAGTGTACAATTCAATGAGCTTTGGAAAATGATCACATTCCTGTAATCCAGACCCCTATCAAAATATATAACTTTTTTGTTCATCCCAGAAAGTTTTCTTAACTGGTCAATCTACATTCCTCTTCCCAAGAGGCAACCACTTTTTCCTTTGATAGATTAGTCTGTTCTACAATTTAATTTAAATTGTCCAATATGTACATTCATGTTGCTGGCTTTTTAATTTGTCACAAAATGTTATAATGATCTTTTTTAGAACAATATTAGGTTTAAAGAAAAATATTAAGATAACGCAGAGAATTTCTATATGCCTCACACCCAATTTCCTTTATTATTAATATTAGTATGGTGAATTTGTCACAAATTAAAAAATAGATTCGTTATGATTAAGTCAAGTCTGCTCTTTATTCAGATTTTCTTAGTTTTTACTTAAGTTCTTTTGCTGTTCTAGGATCCCATCCACATTAAATTTACTCATCATGTCTTCTTAGACTTCTTTGATATGACAGTTTCCCAGACTTTCCCTGTTTTTATGACCTTGATGTTTTTAGAGATTTTTGATAAGATATTCAGTAGAATGTTTCTCAATTATAATTTATCTGAAGCTCTTCTCATGATTAGACTAGAGTTATAATTTTTGACGAGGAAGATCACAGAGGTAAAGCGCTATTTTTGTTATATCATTCAAGGATACAAATTATCAAATGGACTTATCATAGTTGATGTTGACCTTGATCACCTATCTCAGGTGATATTCATTAGATTTCTCCACTGTCAAACTACCCTTTTCCCCCTTTACATCATAATAATTTGAAGTTTATTGATTTTATTGCATGTACTAGTAGTTTGTTCCTTTGTATTATAGAGTAGCATTTTATCATATAGTTACACTATAATTTATTTAGCTATTCTATGGTCAATGAATATTTGTGTTTTTCCAATTTGGAGCTGATATGAAGAAGGCTGCTATAAACATTTGTACACACATTATTTTTTCATGTACACATATTTTTATTTCACTTGGGTAAATGCCTATACGTGAAGTCTTTGGATCATAGGTTTAATATATATCTAACTTCATGAGAAAATGCCTGACCAATTCACAAAACGGTTATACAAGTTGACATTCCCATCAGCCAGATATAAAAGTTCCATAAGAATCTCATGAATATATAATTTCTATTTGTCAATTATACCTCAATAAAGCAGAAATAAACCAATAGACTTTTAAGAGAATGAATAATACAGAAAAATTAGGTACTATCTAAAGAGAACAATTTTTCCCCCACAAATATTCATACTGTGTGGCAGTCATTCTACTGATATTCTCTCCTGCAAAGAGGGAAATCACTCTGGGTATTTCTTTACCAAAGATATTTTGAAATATTGAATTAATATCTGCACAGAAATACTTAGATAAGTTAATAAATGCCAAATTTTCTGAAATGAATTCTTATAAAAACATAAAAACCTAAAGATTTCCTTAATAATTAGAAGCTAGAATTTAAAGGTTTTAATATTTTTCCCTCTAGTGAGATTTGACAGACCCTTCTTTCTTTTAAAGTTTAAAGTATGTAATACATGTTTTGCTATCCTACAAAATAACATTCATAAAATTTGTCACTGTACACCTAGTAAAAACAATATTTATACAAGCCAGAATTTTATCATTCTGCTTATATGACAACTAATGGGTCTATTTGCAAATTGATAATATTTAGAAGATGATGAAATGCTATGTTGTGTCACAAATAATCCAGTCAGTATGTCAAACTTTTATGAAATCTGTTATTGAGAGACACATAAACATGTCGCCCATCACACAGAATTGCTATGTTTCTTGTATTTTAAGAAGAATATCTTACTTTGAGTCAAGGACATTTGTACAAGCAGTACACCTAAGAGATGACCCAGAGAGTAGGAATAAGGGATCAGTGACTATTTATGAGGAAAAGTGGGAAAGCCAACTTCAGTGTGAGCCTTTGAGATGGCTGTGGACAACATGGGCCGGGACCACCTGCAAAACATGTGGAATGTCACTCAAACTTTTGCTCCCTAAAGGATAGGAGATGAAAGCTTTTATATACTCACTGGTTGAAGGCTACCCTGGGAGCCATATCCTTGGAATTCCAAGCTACCCTAGTGTCCAGAATGTGTGGGCTCCCATATCATAGGTCAGACGGTGAGACAGAGCTCACTGGAGTCTAAGCATTTATAGCAGGACTCGAATCTTAGCTGCCAGAGGTACAATTGAAAACAGACGTGCAATAGCACATCTAATTCTAGGTCAACACAAGGTTTTGATTCAAAGGCTTGGAAAAAGACATTTACTGTTAAAAATAGAAAGACAGCCCTGACTGGTTTGGCTCAGCGGTTAGAGCATGGGCCCTTGAACCAAAGGCTCATGGGTTCTATTCTGGTCAAGGGCATGTATGTACCTAGGTTGCAGGTTCAGTCCCTGGCCCCGGTCAGGTTGTGTGGGAAACAACCAATAAATATGTTTCTCTCACATAGATGTTTCTCTCTCTCTCTCCCTCCCTCCCTTCCACTCTATCTAAAACATCAATGGAAAAAATATCCTCGGGTGAGGATGAACAAGAAAAAAAAAACTAGAAAGACAATTGGTTAAGAAAAACTGATGTTAGATTACGCTAAACTAATAAAATTAGAAAAATTGCACAAGAACCTGAGATTAGAATAAAGAAAAAAAAAGCTTCCTGAGAGTACTGTGTAATGAGAGACTATATACCTTAGGCTGTGAGGAAATTCACCTGCCCTAGGACTATGAACTTAGTAAATTCAAATTTGGGGAAAGTAATAGGAGGCTCAGGAAGTGAGAGTTTGAAATGGAATCAGTGTGAACAGTCTAAAAGAAATAAAATAATCTTGAAAAAGAAAAACATACACAAGGTGAGGAAACTCTGGAGAATTCAGGTGAAAACAGTCAAGACCTTGACCACAGAGGTTTTGACATGTCTGAGAGAAAATGAAAGAGTTTGGAAATGTAATGAAAACTCATTGGGAGAGAGAAAGGAGAATGAAACAAAAGAGAACTATGGTAGTCCAGTCCAGAGTAAAGCTACATTGAAGTGCGTTGTTATACATGTTATAAAAGAAAATTTAGGATTTCTTTTCCAAATATATACCAGAGTATGGTATATAGATTTCAATCAATCACTAATGACACTGATTTCATCATATAGATTTGAGACTTGAAAAGCATTTAGACATATCACAGCATTTTTCACTGTGTATTGAGTACGAATGTATTCTACAAATTTATCACCTAATTAAGAATATCCTTATGTTGATATATAAAATACACAATAAATTGAGTATACATCATTATAAGCAACCAACAACATATATTCATACAAACATAGTATACACATCCACATACTTCGTGTTATGCTAAATTTAAATTTTGTTTAGTTTAGAGATCAACAGGCTAAAATATCTTAAATTCTCTTTGGAACTAGACATTTCCTAAAATATGAACAAATAATTTAATTAAAATTTAAAGGATAATGTTCATCATTGCATTAAGCTACTAAGTAATGTTCTATATTGACGATAAAACATGCAAATTGTATATAGATGTGATTTTAATTTGGTGTGTATGTGACTGGAATTTGTAAATTAAGCCTTCTACTCTAGAAGTGGTCCTAATTTCTTGTTAGATTATCATTAAGCATTGACTATATTTATTAGTCCTTTGACTGTGGTTGGATATTAACTAAAGATTGAGTATGAATCCTAATACTGACACCATGAACACACATACTTTGCTTCCCTGTGGTTTTTGAGTCATAGCCACTTATCCACGTAAATTTTAACTTCATGCAGTCTGAGGTAAAAATTTTAACCAGAAAACATTCATATAATGAAGTGTACCTCTCTGACTGGAAACATGAATCATGGAAAAAATTGGATAATTTAACTGTTCCTTTGTCCGGATTTCCAGTGAATGCCAAAACTCAGAAAAATGAGCAATTCTCAATTTAACCCTTATGGAGGGTAAAACCATTGTAACATTTCACTGCCCTCTACAGGATGCAAACGTTAGTGGTTTGGGTGCAACTTCTCTCCTTGTGTATAATTTGAAAATGAAACTCTCAATCAAGGACCCAGAATTGACAAACAGTGGCACAGCAAAGGAGGTGGGGGACAGGCAGATCGAGTTTTCTGTAAAATTAATGAATTTGTGAAGACATACAATACCCAGCAAGATTTTCCCAAACTGAAAATAAACAGTAATAAAAATGCCACAATATGATAAGGTGGCAATAACACATGAGAGGTTTTATGAATCTTTCAAATGAGAAAAAAGAGAGAGAGAGAACAGGAGAAAGGGAGGAAACATGTGCTTGAAAATGAGTGGGTGTTATTGTTTGATCTCATTTTTTTCTCCCTTTTTGTTTAATTTCACTTGATTGCTAAAATGAAAAGTGTCTGCAAAATGATGGATTAATTAGAAGCATATGCAACTTTTTTTTTTCCTTACAAAGAAAATAAAAGAGTTTTATCCTTCTAAGATCCCATCTAAAGCCTTCACTCTGCACCATAGTGGGTTTTAAAAGTCATTTACATAATAGCTAACAAAAATGTACTCAGCAAAACACCGGGCTTTCTAAACACAGGAGATAATGATGTTGGAAGAATGATGTTCCATTGCCATCTCCATTTTCAGGATACATTCATTCTCCCCGTACACAGCATAGAACAACCAACCACAGATTAACATATATCTCGCAGGTGTCCACCATTAGAGTGACAAGGTACAAGGAGTTGGGGCTGATGGGGGCCAAGGTGGAGCAAAAGCCAGGAAGAAAAGAAATTCTGCATTCTATTCCTGGCATATACGTACCACCTGAATGGTATTTTTTCATTATCTCCTGCACTGGGAACATTCTATTATTCCACTGGGAAGTCATAGCAGAAGAGATATAATTATCAGCAGAGTAATGGGGATGCTCTTGCTAATGGCCAGCTATTCAAATATCTCAATATAATCGTCTTGCCCAATCTCTCCCCATTGCATACTCTTCTGGAGAAACTCATCATTTTTTTCCACTTACTCCAGCATAATGAATTCATTTTGCATTTTCTTTGTGAGAAATTAAGAGGAATCGCAATATAATGTGTTGACATTTGAAATTCTGCACAGAAAAATTTAGGCTGGCAATTTAGTTTAATCGCAAGCTAGCAGGGAGAGGCTGCTTATTAAATTAGTTTCCTGTGTACAGAATGTGTATTTTCTTTGTAGACTTTTGCCTTTGTACCATTATGTTTGGATTTTTCCCTCTTCTTTATAAGTCCCAGTTTTCTCAAAAAGAAATAAAAAATAAGCTTTTTTTTTTTTTTTTTCTTTTAGGTCTAAATTTTTGACACAAAGGTGATCATTGAGTGAGAGATCCTTGGGAAAAGTGAAAAAATAAAATAAGTGAGAAGTTGCCTTTAAGGAAAGCCAGCCACCAGAGTGTGTTTCTATTTCTCAGGTATTAAACCATTCATTTTGGCCACTACCAGGAAAGATTCTTCTTATTAGATTGAACCTATTCTTTTCTTTGTTTTCTCAAAATTAAGTTTGAGTAACCATTTCCATATTTTCTGCCTTTTGTTTTTCTTTTTAGAGTTTTAACTCATGTTCTTTAATAAGACTTGTAAACTGCTAATAAAACAGTCATTCCACTTTCTCTAGGGAATTCCTGTTATCTGGGCAGGTGATAACATAAACTAATCATAAAAAAATAAAAATAAAAAAAAACTGCGATTGGAATTATTGAATGAGAAGACAGTTTAGGTTTTCTCTCATGCCATTTGAGAACCTTAGCTAAGTTCTATCATTTGTGGGGGGAAGGCCAGGCTGGGTGTGAAACCTGTGTCATGAGTCTGTTGGGGGCAAGAAAATGAAAGAAAAAGGCATGTTTCCTTTTGATTACCTTCCTATTATGTTTCACAGTCTTATTTTTATTTTCTTCCTCTAAAATATTTTTATATCCAAACAAATCTTTTGTTAATACAGCGCCCTAATATTTTTGAAGAAGATACGTATTTGGGCAAAAATATTCAGAGAGAGTACCCATTCCTCAAATTCTCTCCAGTCCTTTCTGAACAGCACACAGATTAGAGCTTCTTCATCCCATCCTGAGCTCACTAGAGGCTGCTGGGAAGGGGTCTAGACTTCATGGCATCCCCTTCTGCAAGGGCAAGAAAAGTCATCCTGAGAATTTAACATGCAAACAGCAGAATTACTCTGGAGTCTGTGAGAGTTCATGCAGAAATCTCTGGATCCAACCCCATCCAATTCACCCCTGCTCCTTATCTTGGAGATAGCTAAATCCCCTCTACTTCATGTGCTACTCTTGGCTGCTAAGGCTATGCCTAGCCTCTCCAAGTCCTTCTTTAAAATTAGCCTAAAAACTTACATTCTCATTTCAATTACAATTCTCTTTCAATCTTTTTACTTTAATGTCCCATTGAATGTCATTATTCTTTTCTTCTTTCTCTGTGTAATATCATCAATAATAAAACCCACTGCTATTACTTCAACTGTCAAATAGTTCTACCATCATAACTATTATAATATGGAATTTGTCACTTTGTTTGGAAGATAGTCTCTTGGTCTAAAATATGGAGTTTTCTTTAAGAAAGATGGTTTTATTTTTCATAATAAAGACCTTACATAAAAGAACAGTGTCTTAATTTATGTGTGGATATCTCCCATAAGCTTAAAGGAACTAAAAAGGAAGTAAAAGGAAAGAAGCCCACAAAACCTCCAAGGTGTGACAGTGAAATTGCTCTGTATCTATGTTATTAATAACTGATTGTCGTGCATTGGGGCTTTCAAATTCCAATCCATAACTTATTTTTTATTACTCACAGAGAAACAAAAGGAAGCAGGGGACATATGAGTAACTGCAAGTGTATATGTCTGAGAGCATGCTCATCAAAAAGGAAGCTCTGGTTTACTGTCTGAAAGGCAGTATGTTATTTCAGGAAGAATACTTAATCACAAGTCAGACGCATGTGTACTGGTCTTAAATCTAGTTCTTGCTAACTAGCTATGTGACCTTGGGGCTACGAATTATAAGGCTTCCAATTCATCCATAAAGCGGGGAAATCTAGGTTTGAGTTTGTGCAATTCCACTTCCAATTTGAAGTAACTCTAATTACATTATTTGGATTTAAAGTCTCTTTCTGAAAACCACGCTATCAATGGACAATAGACATAAATTATTATCCTTAGTAGCTTAATTTCAAATGATTCATTTTAAAGGTTTCTGATAGCAGGTAAAAGGAGGTTATGTAATTACTTAGGAGAAGGTTCAATGAAAAAATATAACAAATGGGACCAAGCAATCCATCATTAGGAATTTTTTGAATGTCTACTACCTTAAATATTATGAAAGATCAAAACCTTTTAAAATATTGGAAATGGTCTTTTTCTTTAGGTGTCTCCTCTTTGTATGTGTGGGGAAGTCTAACCTTTCATAAAAATATAAAGCAATGAAGTGGCAAATAGTGTAGTTCTATAGAATAGTACAAAAGAATTTTAAATGATTTAAATGAAGCAGTCTTAGTAGAACAAGTGGGGTCTGATATAAGTTTGAGAATGATGGGTGGTACCAAAATTAATATAAGACAGAGGAATCCTCAATTTAAGCAGAGAAAAAAGAGAGGGCCCTCTGTTCTAGACTTGACAAGAGGTGACATGCAGATTCTCTGATGCTGTGTTCAGGGACCATGGGTATATAAAGAATAAGCCCTGGACACAACTGGAAACCTTAAATGATTCCAACATGTTTTGGAAGAATTGATGATAATGGATAGCAATATGCCCTAAATTTAGAATGCATCAAAATAGAGGATCTTTCAAGACATCCAAATCAGTAGACTTTCTTTTCCTACGCACTACTATGGAACTGCTCTTTATATGGGTTTCTGACCAGGGCAATTACAGAGAGGGCAATTAACATGCATTTCCTAACAACTTCGCAGGTTATAGATGCACTGTAATTTCATTATGTATTCAATTATACAACTTTTTTTCTTATAAAGAAAACATGGGTTGATGTTATTTTAAATAGGTTCAGGTGGGAAAAATAAACCTTCCTACCCAAATATTTAAAATTTTATTAAATAATTAAATAGGTGCATAAACCATGTTTGGTTCTATAGAAGAAAGCAGGAGGGATTTTCCAAAGAATTTACTGTGCTCCTTTAGGACACTTGATAAGCAATTTATAGTAGTTGTTCTCAAACTTTTTGCTCATGTACAACTAAGAAACTTTTGACAAACTGTTTACTTTCCCAATACTTTTGAGATGACATTAAAAGTTTTCATCATAAGATTATACTTACACAAAATAAATGCATTATAAATGTTGACATTTCAATATAAAATTGTTAAATCATATTCAATCTATCTCCCTGAATCAAAATACTATGATTTGAAAACTGTCATCATTATAAAAACAGAAAATGAAATGAATTTTTTAGCAGTGTTAAAATTTTCAGTGTCTTTTTTTCTCTATGAACTTATATTTCCATTCTACATCTCCCACAGAATTTTATACTTTAATATAATTTTATGCTTGAAAGTATTTTGTTGATTATTCTATCATCTTTCTCTTCAACAATATTATGTATATAAAATGTAATTTAATATTTTATTTTTCTATGAAACATTAAGAAGAAATTAAAATTTCTTCCCAAATGAGTTATTATTATAATTATCACTAATACATATCAAACTATACTACAAAGTCATAGTAATCAAAACAGCATGTTACTGGCATAAAAACAGACATATAGGTCAATGGAACAGAATAAAAAGCCCAAAAATGAACTTACGCCTTTATGGTCAATTAATATTTGACAAAGAGGCAAGAACATACAATGGGGCAAAGACAGCCTATTCAATAAATGGTGTTTGGAAAATTGGTCAGACACATGCAAAAACATAAAACTAGACCACCTTCTTATACCATACACAAAAATAATTCAAAATAGATTAAAATTGAGAATCCATAAAAATCCTAGAAGAAAACATAGACAGTAAAATCTTGCACATTCCTCATAGAGATATTTTTTTCTGATATATCTCCTCGGGGAAAAGAAAGTAAAAATAAACAAATGGGACTGCTTTAAACTAAAAAGTTTTTGCAGAGCAAAGGAAACCATCAAGAAAATGAAAAGACAACACACTGAATGAGAGAACATATTACCAATGATATATCTGATAAGGGGTTAATATCCAAAATTAATAAAGAACTTATAAAACTCTACATCAAAAAAATCCAATTAAAAAACGGGCAGAGAACCTGAATAGACACATCCCCAAAGAGGACTTACAGATGGCCAATAGACATATGAAAAGATGCTCAATGTCACTAATCATCAGAGAAATGAAAATTAAAACCAAAATAAGATATCACCTCACATCTGTCAAAATTACTATCATCAATAAATCAATAAACAAGTGTTGGCGAGGATGTGGAGAAAAGGGAACCCTTGTGCACTGTTGGTGGGAATGCATATTGGTATAGCCACTGTGAAAAACAATATGGAATTCCCTCAAAAATTTAAAAATAAAACTGGCTTATGACCCAGCAATTCCAGTTCTGGGAATGTATCTGAAGAAACATGAAACAGTAATTCGAAAGAATATGTACACCTTTATGTTCATTGCAGTGTTACTCACAATAGCCAAGATTTGGAAGCAGCCCAAGTGCCCATCAGTAGATGAATGAATAAAAATGCTGTGGTACGTTTATACAAAGGAATACTACTTGGCCATGAAAAAAGGAAATCTTGTCTTTTGTGACAGCATGGATGGACCTGGAGAGTATTATGCCGAGTAAAATAAGACAGAGAAAGACAAAAAACATACAATTTCACTTTCATGTGGAATCTAATGAACAAAATAAACTAACAAACAAAATGGAAACAGACTTATAGTACAAAGAATAGACTAACAGCTGTCAGAGGGGAGGGTGTAGGGGAGCTGGATGAAAAGGTAAAGGGATTAAGCAAAAAATACCCAAAAAACTCTTAGGCACAAACAGTGGTATGGTGATTATCAGAGGGAAAGTGGGGATGAGGGAGGTAGGAGAGGGTAAAAGGGGGATAAATAGTGATGGAAGGAGATCTGACATTGGGTGGTAAACACACAATACATTGTACAGATGATATATTATAGAATTGTATACCTGAAACCTATATAATTTAATTAACCAATGCCACCCCAATAAATTCAATATACATTTAAAAAATTAATTAATATATATTTACATTGTAAAAAGGAAAAAAGAAAATGTTAGCTCATCTTTCTGATGTTTCTTATTCAAGTTGGCCATCACATTTTGGGTAACACTGGCACTTTTTACTTTAGGAAGTTCAAAAATAATCACAGTATGCACACTGGGTCCTCTGCAGTTATGCTAGTCCATTCAAACTTTTGCAAGTGGCATTTTAAGATTTATGACAATATAATTCCCATGGGCATTGATTCCTTAGAAGAGTAAGGAATTTGCTGCTAGAAAACTCTCTCAATTGTGTATGGGTGTGTGTGAGTACAAGTGTGTTGATGGAATTTGGGGAGTGAGATAGGAAGGGCAACATTTGTTTAATTTTTGTCCTCTCATCTAAAAAAACATATTTTGCCTTCAGAGATTCTCATAATGTGGCAGTCAGTTCTGTGTTCTGCTCCTTTCAGGAAGAATGACACACTAATTGTCACTTCAAAGCCTGACAGTTTGTAAACTTGTCTTACACCATTAATTTTGGAGACATCTTCCGATGTCTTTCAGGGAGAAATTAACAGTCAACTGTGTTTGGTTTATGAAAATAGGAAAAAGCTTATAAAAATTAGAAAATTAAAAGAATGACAAATGGAGATTTAAGTGGTTAAAAATCAAAATGCTCAATTCCAGTACATTACTTGTCAATAAAATGTAAAAAGATAATAGTGCTTAGCTTGGTGTAAAAATGAAAAATAATACCATAGAGTTTTTTTTTTAATTTCTAGACATATACTATCAGCATACAGTTGGCACATAAAAAGTGGAATTGTTCCAAACACCACGCACACACACGTGCACATACACACACACACACACACACACACACACACACACACACACTGTGACTGCCTGTCTTGTTCCAGAATTGAAAGCAACCTGAACTTTTAGTCTGTATTCTTAACAAGTTCCATTTAAAGTTTTGGCAGAGTTATAAACTTAATTACTGTATGTCATTTTCTAGATATAAATGTAAACACATTTAAAGAAAGGATGAATAAAATATCAAATCTTTTCACATGAAAACGCCTTTGCTGTTTCCTGATATTCTTCACAATTTCCTCGTCATGCTATCTTAAACACGCTTCCCAGCTGAAACCAGTGCAGGGGTTCCGAGCCAAGAAGGAAAGTCTTGGGTATTCAAATCACATGCACCTGCAAATTATGTTATTTTTCTTCCACAGCCTTTTCTGATCTTTGAGTCTGAAGGGCCGTCTCCTTCTCCCTTAATTTTTTGGCCCCTCCTGTGTCATGGCTTGGCACTTGTTTTATACAGAATATGCTGTATAAACCTAAACGCTTCCTATGAAGTAGATACTGGTAAGAAATAGGCTACAAATATAAAGTTATACCTGGTCACAACATTTTGACATTTTGGAGGCAGAATTTAACCCCATAAATTTGACACTACAAAGGTTGTTCCCCATCTGTTGTGTGGCACTGCTTTTTATCCAAGGCTTTTCAAATTGATGATTAGGGAACCATAAGATCCCAGAATTAGGGGCTTGAAAATGTTAATCCTATTTTCAGCTCTGTTACTATCTTTAGTCTTAGTAAAATTAAATGGTGAGCCTCGAGATCCTTAGTTAAAAATAATGTCCAAGGATGTGTAAGTCCTCTTCCATTTCTTGCTAATGTTGTCATTACTACAACTAATGGAGTAGTACGCATTTACTTACACTGGCTAAAAGTGAGGCGATATGCACACTGAATTTCAAACAACATGTTAATTACCTCCTGTAATGTTACTTTAAGGAATTATTGAATTCAGAGATGAGGAATCTGAAATATTACTTATCTATGTGGCATAACTGGGAGAATTAGAACTAGAATGCAAAGTGAGGCTTGTCTGACCAGAGTATAGACTCTTTCTCATAACTGCCCCCTGATCTGATCTAGGATTTCTTAAGAAACAGGCATTCAGAAAATGAAAAAGGCCTGGACAGTGTGGCTAGTGGCTGAGCATTGACCCATGCACCAAGAGGTCACCGGTTCGATTCCTGGTCAGGGCACATGCCCAGGTTGTGGGCCTGATCCCAAGTGGGGAGCATGCAGGAGGCGGCCAACTGATGTTCTCTCTCATCAATATTTCTATCTCTCCCTCTCCCTTCCTCTCTCTCTAAAATCAATAAAGAAAAAAAATTAAAAAGAAGAAAATGAAAAAGGGTTGGGTATCCTGGAAGGTCCATAGTGGAATAGAAATAGAATGCTACCTCAATGATGTCATCTCTTTAGCAAGGGTGAAAGGCAGGGGGAAACCAAACTGAGTAATGACTTATTCTCAGGAAAAGGCCTAACATTTGTGAGAGCTAATTTAAAGAGTGTACAATATGGAGAAGAAATACATACAGCCATATAATTTTAAAATATTTCATGTAAAATCCTGCCCCTACTTTTTGTTTCGTTTCTTCTTGGCTTCTCTTATTCAGTGAAATTGCAAAAAAGAATGCCATATGGTCCTTCTCCACACCTGAGATTATATATACAGTTGACCTTAAAAAATGTGGGGGTTAAGGGCACTAAAGCCCCCCCCCCTAGTCCAAATCTACCTATATCATGTGATTCCCCAAAAACTTAACTACTAATAGCCTACTGTTGACTTGCAGCCTTACTGATAGCATAAACAGTGGATTAATGCATATTTTGTATGTTATATGTATTATATACTGTGTTGTTACAATAAAGGAAGCTAGAGAAAAGAAAATATTATTGAGACAATAATAAGGAAGAGAAAATATACTTACAGTATTGTATTGAAAAAAATGTACATACAGTGGACACACGCAGTTCAAACCTATGTTGTTCAAAAGTCAACTGTTCATTAGAACTTACAGCAAAAGTCTGTGCAATATTTAGAAAACACTGATATGCAGAGAGAAAAAATACCTCTAAAGAGAATGCTGAACAGGAAGGAAATCTGGGGAGTCACTTAGTCTGTTCTTGTTCAGAGAATGTTATCTTCATGATCGGCAAGGTTTCATCAGAAAGAGAAAACTAAAAATAGAAAGTGTGGGTTAAGTAAATGGGATATAAGGCTTAAAAAAAAAAAAACAAAAAAAAAAAAACTGACAGCTTAAATGTTTAGAAAACTCTCTCTGCCACAAGATCTGAAAGAATCAATTACATCAAGAGCAGTTTTAGTGTTTTCTTTATTTGGGGGGAGTACAGTGTGGATTGATCTGGAGTGAGTTGTATTTAAAAGCCTTGGCATTCTTAGAAATGGGAGAGTTCTGTTCCACTGTCCTGCTCTTCCTCCTCACCACAGTACAAAGCAGTAACTTTTATGCAATCTGACTTCTCAACTCCTGTCTTCTTACTTTTCTCAATAAAACAGGACAGCCTTCCATTCTCCTCTTGCTCTATATGACCATCCTGCCATCCCTGGATTTCCTGGGGGTTTTTTTGCAGGCTTCTTTCTACTCTACAGAGAGTTTAAATATATGGGGGCAGGGCTGGGGGGTGTGGATGCCAAGTTTGAGAAGCTGTTAAATTCTGCAGCATCATTAATTGTTTACTATGCATTTTAGTTCATGTCAATAACATGATCTGGTAGGAACACAGCTACCATGACTGTGAAGCACACATTACAGTGTTTGTTTAAATACACACACACACACACACACACACACACACACACACACACACCAAAAAGCTGCCAATGACAGAATAAAACATTTGTTCAATTCAAATTGAAGCAACATTCCACTGAACTGTGGAAGCCTGCTATTGAATTCTAAGAACATAACAGCAAATGAGTTCGCCAGAAGAAGGGGCATAAAAAGGAGGGAGAGGAGGTTGCATGCACACCTAGATGCCCACTCAACATTTCAGGCGGAGGGCTACACAGAGGAATTCTGACAGTCAACTGATATTGTCATCAGGTACCATGTATTAAGGACCATTTCACAAAGTGGCAGTAGGCAACATTCTGGAAAGCTCTCTTCGAATAGACAACTGCATCCTCAAACCACTCAGCAGATTTTGCCACACATTTAAGGAAGAAACTTTTCCTAAATTGCATTTTGGTCTTCCCATGAACAAATCTGTTCTACCAGCATCTGCATCCCTTTATCCTTTTCTTTTTAAACGTTCTGTTACATTTGTGGAAGTGCCAGTCCTCCCACCTCTTATGTCCTAGATCCTAACCTTACACTCAATGTATTTTTGCTTCTTTAAAAGATAAAATCTTCAGCTGAAATTTTTATGTACCCCATATGTCTCTCTCTCTCTATCAGATCATTTGTACACAGCCCTCTAATGTCCAGGTAACCAGGAATCACATGGGGCTGCTGAGTACTTGAAATGTGGTTAGTATGAACTGAAATGTACTAAAGAAATACACAGCAGATTTCAAAGACTTAGTGCCAAACAAACTAAATAATGTAAAATATCTCATTAATAATTGTTTTATAATGGTTACACTGTAAAATAATAATATTTTGAAAACATTGTCTTAAATATAATATTACAATAAATGTCACTGGTTTGTTGTACTTTATTAAAAGTGATTATTATTGCATTTAAAATTGCACCTGTGCCTCTTTCTTTTTTTGTTTATATTTTGGTCAGTTATATTTTGCTTTGGGTAGAGAATATCCTCCAATAGTTTTCTGAGAAAACTTTCAGGATGTTTTCTGTGTCCTTTTCTGTCTATCCATGTGCTTATGCATTGGGTATTTGTCCTGGTCTCTACTTTTCTCTCCATCTAAAAAAATTCTCCAAGAGATAGCTTCTGTTTCCTTGGCTTCCAAAAGTGTCCACATGCTAAGGACTTCTAAATTTCAACTTCAGGCCATAACTCTTCATAAAATTCGCAACTACTCTATCCAGCATCTTATTGGACATACCAATTACTTGAAAGACATTTTATAGACATCTTAATTATAGCTATAATTCTTGACATACACACGAGCCCACTTACATCAACACACACAGACTTGTTTGCCTTGAGTCTTCTCACTCATAGCAAATGATACCACACAATACTTAGTTTCTCAAGTAGAACACCTAAGAGTCATCCTTGATTCTTTTCTACAGATCATCTAACTGCAAGTTTTGAATTTTCTTCCTCTAAAAGATTTTTCCAACCTGATCATTCATCTCCATTTGTAGTGAAATCAGTTTTGTCTGAGTATCCACAATTGTGTTCCAAGGCTATTTTTTTCTTTCTTCTTCTTTTAAGATTTTTTTAATTGATATTTTTAGGGAGAGGGAGAGAGAGAGCCATTGAAGTGAGAGCAAAACATCAATTGGCTGCCTCCTGTACACCCCCTACCAGGACCTAGCCCACAACATTGGCATGTGCCCTGACTGGGAACCGACAACCTCCCAGTGCATGGAATGGTGCTCAACCAACTGAGCTACACTGGCCAGGGCTCAGGACTATTTCTTAACTGGACTTTCTGTTTTCACTCTTATTCTCATCCAACCCATTCCTTGCAACCAGCAGAGAGAGTAGATCATTTAAATCATAATCTTATTCTAAATATTTTTTAAATGTGCTCAAAATTAAGTACAAACTCATGAACATGAATGATATGAGTCCTCATGATATGCTATCATCCAGCTTCTCCAATCTTTTCTCATATCACTACCTGCCTTGCACACTCTGATCTAGGTCCTCCTGAAAATCAGTCATTGCTTAGCCTCTTCTCAAAATTACTGAGCACTTCCCTGCCTCTGGGTTTTGACTCTTGCTACCCTCTAAGCTCTGCCATAGACCTTTGCATGACTGACTATTGTACATCCAGGGCTTCACTCAGATCTTTCCCACTCAGAGAGGCTCTCTCTGCTCACCAACTCTAGTCTAAGGTATCTCCCACCACTATAACATTATTTCTTTATTTTCTATCGCAGAGCTACGTTTTCCTTTTTAGTGCTTGTGCAAATTATTTTCTTTTATTTCATGTACTTGTTTATTATATGACTCCTTGTTTGCACAATATTAGTTTTAAAGTGGCAAAGACCATACTGTCTGTAGACCACTGTCCCCTGGCCCATACACAATGTCTGATCTATGAAAGCTGCTCAATAAATATGAACTGACTCAGTAAGTGAACACTATGTGCCCCTAGGAGCTTATTTCATCACCTAAATTCAGGCTTTATGACTATTGTTTAATATGTCAGGTGTCATCATATTTTAAGCTTTTCTTAAATAGTAGAAAACATGGAGAAAAATAAATTTGCATTTAGCATCAGTATATTCAGAGAAGTAGAGAAAGTCCGGGCAGAAGGATGAATGTATAAGTCTAGACCATCAAAAATAATGTCTTTTATTATTGTGAAAATTTAGCTTTTTAAATAATAGAACCACAAATCAAGCATCATTGGTGATGATTATTTACACTTCAGCCATCGAATGAGAGATGTGGAGGAGAATATGGGTATCCCATTTCCCCTACATCACTATAGAAACCTCTCATACTATGACTGTCAGTCATTTATATCTGCACTTCTTCTTGCCTAACCATTAAAAACAAATATGGAGGGACCTGGAGAGTATTATGCTAAGTGAAATAAGCCAGTCAGAGAAAGACAAATATCATGTGATTTCACTTATTTGTGGAATATCATGAACAAAATAAGCTGATCAACAAAATAGATCCAGAGATATGGAAGTAGGGAACAGAGTGACAAACATCAGAAAGAAGGGGGGTGGGAGAGAGATAAACCAAAGAACGTATATGCATATAAGCATAACCAATGGACACAGACAACGGTGTGGTAAAGGCAGGTGGGGGGATTGGGGAGGAGGGGGTCAATGAGGGGAAAAAATGAGGGACATCTATAATATTTTCAACAACAAAGATAAAGTTTAAAAAGAAACAATAAATATAGAATGAAAGAGAATCAAATGCTTGATATTCGAGTACTCTTTAGAGATTCCATCTTGAGAAATGAATACCCCAACTTGAAGAATGTGGCTGGACAAGAGAAAAAGAGGAGGCAGAAAGGATCTCTGGTGGCATGAGAAAAATGCATGTCATCCCTTCAACTCATGCCAAAGACAAGGAAGCAATTGACCGAAAACAAGTTATAGAAACAAAATGGATGTGTGCTCAACTTACATAAATGTCAGTTTTGCTTGATGGCACTGTCCATTAAGAAATAGAAATTGGAAATTTAAAATACTATATAATAAATTCTGTGAAATAGCTCTATTTTTTATATAAAAATTCCACCAGCTAGTTTTATTCAGAAGTTGAACTTTTATGTAGCTAATTTAAGAGAATCCCTGATCTCAATGAATTGCTAAGGCATTAGTACAGCTATTGTTAAAATGGGTAAAATGTCTCAAACTTCAGAGCTTGCTGTTTGAGCCTCATTCTAAGCTCTTTTAAAAATGTTCTTTCTTCCCTCTAAGTTGAAAATTGAATGGAGGTGGGTGGAGAAAGACATGCCAGGAAATAAGATTCTGATTTTACAAACTTCTTTAAGAATTGTGATTTGCTTCTTCAGAAAAATCAGCACAAATGAGGTAATTTCTTTAAAATAAATGTTATATGGCAGCAATTTGCATGCCATTAATCCGGTCTTTAAAAGTTTCCTCCCCCCTTTCTTCTTTCCAAACTGTCATATCACACTTTCATGTTAGAAAAATGTTACTTTTACTAAGTACTGCAGAACTTTAGAATTAGAAGGGAAATTAGAGCTACTCAAGTCAAATGCTCTAATTTTCCAAATGTGACTCTAGAGGCCAGAGAGTTTACGTGGACTGTGAGGACCTCACTCACATAATGACAGTGTCAGTTTGAATCAGGGATTATATCAGGAAGTGACCTCAGGGGCCACAAAGATATCATTAATGAGTCCAGTGGGAAAGGTGTAAGACAACAGGGAGTGTAGGAGCCAACAGGAAGTGCATGCCCATATCTGTGAGTTGACCAGTGAGAAGTTGGGTACCCAACTTCAAGACTTGTGATCATGATGTACCATACTGCCTCTCTATTTTAGTTCCTTTGGTATTTATGCTGAGAGTTATTTAGAAGGTGTTCTAAATGAAACCACTGTCATATTGCTTATTTATATATCCTTTAATGCCAACTTATTTTGGCTCAGAGAAAAATATAGATCGATAGCTTGAACTAAAATAAGAAGCTCAATATTAGTGAACAGACATTTTCCTTTGCTTTGGGAACTTATTTTTTTTAAACAAGATATTTTTTATTTTTATTATATACTTTATTATTATTTAAAGGTAAATGGTAATTGAAATTGTAGTACTTCTATATGTGACTCAATAGCAAAATATTTTTTAAAAATATAATATTTGTAAAATATTCCCAAATCTAAAGTGATTTTTTTTCCTCCTCCTCCAAGACTTCCTTGCCTGTAATTTCAGGCTACCCAATTATTATGACTCTATCTAAGAAGACAATTTTTATTGCTTTCCATTAACTAATCTCTGCTTCAGTCTGATCAATCTCTTTATTGAACCATTTCCCATAGGGTTATTTTCAAATCTGAGTCATACTTTACACCCTTCCAATGACTTAGAGCAGCAATTTTCAACCTGAGTGCCACAGATGCACACTTGTGTGCCACAAGAATTTTTAAAACAAGCAATACCTGACTATTTAGTAGGGGCACTGACCTCTTTTCCCTTAGATTGTCAAAAAAAAAAAAAAAAAAAAAAAAAAAAAACAGGACAACAGCCAACACAACAGTCATCTGGTGTGAATGAATCAAAATTATACCAATTTTTTTTTTGTCAGATAGGCAAAATATATATATTTTTGGTGTGCCGCAGAATCTTAGTAATTAGTCTCTGTGGTCATGAGATGAAAAAGGTTGAAAATTGCTGACTTAGAGAACAACCTTGGCTGTCACCTCAAAGTCAACTCCCTTAGAAGGCTAATCTCTTCACCGATTCCTAGGGACACCTGTGCTCCTCTCTAGGTGACTGCATCCCCATGACAGCTTCTCCAGAACGGTCTTTACATCCATCTATACCTCAGCATTTAGCACTCCTTTTCTTTTTTTAAAGAATTCCTGAAGTCAAGAAACATGCCTTCTACTCTCTCTGTATTTCCCAGATGTTCTAGTCTATTTTTAGGCACCTGGTCAAAGTTTAGTAGCAGGAACTAATCAATTTTTAAACTAAAAACCTTAGGGCTCAATGAGATTCAAAGGAGGAACACACACGCTCTCACTCTACAATAGCTGGGAAAGCAGTGAAGACCTGTAGACAGGCTAACTGGCTGAAGCCGAGGCTGTGAGTGCACACTTGGGATTCTAATGCAGTCTCCTGAGTTCTAGGACAATATTTGTCTCACTCTCTACTACCTCACTCACACTACCCAGAGGGCATTCAGAACAGAAGAAAGAGTACCGGTGCCTTGAAGGGGGGATGCATATTCTTGTCTGGATGCAAGACACCCGGGCTAGGCATCCAGAGTGTCAGCTCTTGGCTCCTTCAAAAGAATACCACCTGAAATAAAGCAACAGGCAGCAAGGAAAGCTGTCAAGGCCCAATTTGTAGTTTCTAGTAAAGATCACAGCAAAAAATAGACTCCAGATTCAACTTGTCTTTATTTCAACTCCTCAAGGGCTCAGCACTAGCTAACTGCTGGAATTCAACACGAGCATGTGGACCAGCTTTAGGCTGGCTTCTCCTCCTGCCTGGTTACCCAATTAGTTCCTTGTTAACCACACACCTGCAGTGCCTTTCCCCTCAGGCTCTGCTCCCCTCTGTGTAGCTTTTAACCCCTTCTGTACACATTGTTTAAAACACTGTTAAAGTGTCCCCATGGATGCCTGATGGAATTGTTGGTGCCCCCTTGGTTGCCAGAGTAATTAGCTTACAGGGACATCTCATCTAATATAACTGCAAAATCAGGAAGAGATCAAAACCCCCTGCCTGTGAACGCTGTTGGGGAACTGGGAATGCAAACGGTATTCGTCCAGGTAATCAGGTAACACAGCAACACAGAGAATGTCAGAAGCAAGATACCCAGAGATTTCAGTCAAAGGAAAGATACAGAAACCCTATTCTTCACAAACCTGAACCCCAGAAAGAAAATCCCCGGGAAGCCAGGAGAATGATGAGTCAAGGGAAGACATCCTGGCGTTATGCTGGTGACATCTTCACAGCAGCTCATGCCTCAGTGATCACCCAAGCTTGGTCCTTCAGGAGAAGAATGAAGAGGGTGCTCTGAGGAAGGGAAGGGAACTGAGTGTAGGGATGACAGGCACTTCTAGGCGTGCCGACTGCTCATCAAATCCTGTCTGCTTACAGGCAGAACCTGACTTAGAAGTGGGGATTGAATAGTGTTAGCCTCTCTTTACAGATCTTCCAAAAAATAAAATGACATTGGGTAACCTTCCTTAGGGACACTTGCCATAATTTGAAAATCTTCATCTCTAAGAAGTGCATCCCTTCCCGTCTTCATTGTTAAAAAAGAAAAACAGAGATTGAAATGACAAAGGGCTAAATAATCAGGTTTAAAAAAATATCCCAGCTTACTGAAGACCAAGACACTGTATGAAGAAACCTGGTTATTTTAAATAAGAAAAAGTTTGCAAATATACGTTCAGGGTCATGTAGCAATCATAATTGGGGGAATGGAAAAAGAGAAGAGACAGAAAACAAACAAAAAATCCCATCAGTTTTCAAAAAGAAGAAAAAGGTGGATTTTGGAAATTATTGCTCAAGGGAGTGGCACTGATGACTGGTAAATTTCTCTAATTAATTATTCAGTAATTGATTTGTCCATATTCAAAAAATAAAGTGATAAGTGGAAAGAGTATGTTTTCACCAAAAAATAACTCAGGCTAGTAAACTAATTCTCTTTCCTGTTGCAAGACTAGAAAATGAGAAGTTTCGATAACAATACTGTTGAGTCTCAGCAAACTTTTTCTCCTTTTAAAAAGATGAGGGAAATGTATTGAACATTTGAATAAAGTCAGTGCTGGGTGCACTTGTTCCTTAAAGAAGAAATGTCAATCCAGAGGGCTATGGGGCTTTTTCCCACACATGGACATTACCTGCCACAAAGACTTTGAGGAATTTGAAGAAACAGCAGAGAGTAAGATCCCAATTGGCAAAGACTGACTCTCCCTTGCCTTCATGGAGATTATATAAATTCGACTTATTTTATTAAAAAGTAGGTGGAGAAATAGAAAGCTATGATTAAATCCTTAGATTTTACAATGTCAGATGAATGACTAAATTATCACATCAGAGACTTCAGATTTAAAAGGTTAGGCTAGAATAATGAATGTACCAAAAAGCAAAATAGTTAACAGGGATAAATGTGAATTTGAAAATCCATTTAAAACCAAACTCAGCGTGTCCCTTGCAATTTTGAAGTTTTCAGTGACTCCAAGATTAGAGGAGGTGAGAATGTGTGTAACTTTCAAAACAAAGGTAAAGTTCAGTATCCAAAACTAGGGGAAATTAACTAATTTGGTTAGATCAATTTGAAAGTTCTCATTTTGTTTGGGTACCTCAGTTGAAAAATAATTATAGCATGTTAAAGACATTTAGAGGAGGTAAAGCATGACATTAAAATGTTTGGAAATCCTGTTACATGAGAACCTAATAATTTGGAACATTTAGGTAAGAAAATGAGAAGAGTAGAATATGTTCACTAAGACAGTGATGTTATTGTTTAAATATGTCCTTAGAACATAATGAGGATGAAGTGATAGAAATTAACAAAGATACAAATGTTGGTGCTAGTAAAGAAAATCACACATATTTATCAACCACATAAAATAAGAGAGGGCCGATGTTTAATATGTGGATGCTAAAAATGACCAGGTTCACTCGGAATGGCAAACTGTCAGGAATATTTTAGAAAGGACTTCTCGATTAAGATGGATTTTGGCCTAAGTGACATCTCAGATTCCTTGTAATTTTCTAAATCTAAATCTATCAGACTATGTAATAAAAATATTTTGTTCTGCACATTTGGCTTCAAATGAATGCTTCCTCTTGAATTACTATTCTATAACCACAAGAGATGAACAGTTATTAAGTAGGAATGGTTTCTCCAATTTCTCTTGCCTTGATCTATGGATGTTATCATCTCAGAGTTCAAATCCAATAACAAGTGAGCCTAGCATCTCAATCAGGCCATATTTTACCTCGTTTATTGTACTTTTAATATTTTTCAAACAAAATATTATTTCTCCTGTGATGAATCTTGACGCTGCTTTTCGTCTCCATTTTTTTCCTAAAAACAATTTAAATCATTTCATTCTAGTCACATTTTAGATTTTTAGTCCATTAGCTTGCAGTTTCTTTTCATCTTTACTTTATGTTATAGAAGGGTTGGCAAAAGTCAGTTTACAGTTGTGAGTATGCAAAACAGTTTATTCTTGTACTATTATATATTAATTGTGGTATTATTTATTTGTATCACCACTGTACACCTACTTTTGCCACCCTTTGGAGTCATTCCGAAGACGCTGTGGTTTATGATACACTAGGGTAGCTCCAGGATTGTGACAACACTAATTCTCAGTTTTGCTGGCGTCCAAATGCCAGAGATTCTCTGCAGTCATTTCTCCAGAGACTGACTTCCTGTCTTCTGATGCAGAACAGGAGAGTCTGTCCTGTGTTGGGTGGAAGGATCTTTCTAGCCTCTCTCCATCCCCACCTTCAGACATACTTGTTACCTTTAATCCCTGTGTTTCTACAGATTTGTGAGGTACAAATATGCTAGCTTTTTACCAAATTATTCCCTCAGCAGAACTGCAAGGTTGTTTTTTTGTTTTTCTTTCCCCTGTTCTACTTATTCAATTACCACTGGTCCATCTGTTTCTCATTTTCCAACTTTTTTTTTTTACATCATTTGTCTGGAGTCATTTTCTATCTTTTTGTTGTCCTCACGGATTTATAATTTCTACTCTATCGTGATGTGATTCTTAGAAGGAAACAGATGTAAACATTTGATCCGAAAGGCTAAATTAGAAGTCTCTCTCTCTCTTTTTTTTTTTTTCATTTTGAACACTTTGAATTTTTTTGTTGGTGTGGTTCATTTAATCACATATTATCTCTTACTATTTAAAATTTTTTAATGTTAAAATCAAGAAAATGACAGGCAGATGAATCCAAATTTCAATAGTGAATGTCTCTGTTCAGGAGAAATTATATATGGTAATAGTTCTTTTTTTCTATTTTTCAATATTTTCTAGACATTACTGCAGTAGGCAGTTAGACAGGCAGCCAGGTGCAGAAGGTCACCAAGGAGAAAAGTCCCTTTGTACCTAGCAATGGACAAAAACCAGGGCTGGGACCTTGCCCCTAGGGTGACCTTTCCTTCCCTAGCTTCTCGCTGGTCATACATTTAGAATCCCTGATCTTTTATATCTCTGGTCATGTTATAAACCCCCTTAGAGAAGGAACAAGGGGGCCAGAGAATGACATCATATGACTCTCATACAAGCCTTTGCATGATCACTCCCTTGAGTATTAAGCCCTAGAAACAACACCTAGGCCTCAGCTGTGTTTTAGCTCCAGGCCCAGAAAAACATCAAGGCCAGGAGGAGCGAAGCCATGGCTGACATCAGGACAAGCTGTGATCACTAATGACCCCCTGCACTGGTGCTAACCAACTAATGGAGACCACGACCTTAAAAGAACAAACCTGGAAAGCTGATGAATATTCTATTGAGACCTCCAGATAAAACCCTCAATACAAAAGAATCAGCGCATGTTCTCTCTCTCTCTTGAGCACCTTGCCCCTTTCCCCATCCCCATTTTCCCCCATGGTCTGCTCTCTCTCTCTGTATCTCTCTCTCTCTCTCTCTGGAGCACACCATGCCTTTCTCCCTCTTCCCTCAGGTACCTGCTCTCTGCCTTTCTTTTTCCCAAACTCCAATGGCCTTTCTTTTGTTGCCAGAGGGAAAAGGGGGCCAAATACCTCTGACACTCATGGGTAGGAGATTCTTATGACATCTTTAGAAAATGAATTTTCTAAGAATGGATGGTTTTTATTGGCACGGAATTACACTTCTGGGGTTGTAAAGTCCCATGTTCCTGAGTCCAGTCCTGAAAGAGGGGCAAATGTGGATTTAGCAAGGCCAGAAATAAAACCAAAGTCCAGAGTGTCTGCTCCATGATGCAGCTGTGTTCAGATCAGGATTAGTCCAGATTTAATCCATTAGTCCATTGTATGGGTCTCACATGGCTGTAGGCCACATGGTGGGTATAGGGCATGGGAGCCCCACTAGCTGGGATTCTGGCTTGAGTGGCAAGAAAGAGCAGAAAGGGTTGCTTTCCTTTGTTTAGGAGATTAAATATTTAGATTTTGCAGTGCTTGCAGTGGCCAGGCCCATTCTGGCCACTGACTGGCTCCCAGGTGTGATGGACACAGGTAGGCACCTCTCAGGTCACTCAGACCCTACTGGGCATGCAACTAAACTGCCTTTGTCCAGATCATTCCCCCACTCAAGGAATAGACCTGGAGTATTAAATTAGCTAATCTTCCCTTTACTCCTTTCCTGTTAAATAATAACCAGGTTATTGTGCTGGTAACACTTCTGTCTCTATAACTTGTTTTTTGAGCCCACACAGCCCAGCTGGCTCATTTCTTCCACGGCTCACTTCTTCTACCTATGTGATTTTCTAAATAAACTTTTGCTTGTATTTGAGTCTTGCCTCTGAATTCTTTCTTTGCCAGAACTCAAGCACCGAGGTTGCTGAACCAAAGTCTAATTGCTCCTAACATTCTGGTGCCGTTTCACCACTAACATTACAACTATACTATACTACTTTCATAATAAGAAAATTTAATTCAAATCACCAAAATATTTCTTATTCCATCTTTTTTCTTGGTGCATTTAAAAAAAATAATTTAAAGAAAATATTTTACCCAACAAAGTTAATTACTTTATTATTATTATTATTTTTAATCCTCACCCAAGGATATTTCTCCATTTATCCTCAGATAGAGTCGGAAGAGGAGGTAAAGGAGAAGGAGAGAAAGAGAGAGAGAGAGAGAGAAACATAAATGTGAGAAACATCAATTGATTGCCTCCCACACAACCCCAACCACGGCCAGGGACGAAACCGCAACTGAGGCATGTGCCCTTGACCAGAATTGCACCTGTGACTCTTTGGTCCATAGGCTGATGTTCTAACCACTAAGCCAAACCGGCCAGGGCAATTACCTTAGTTTTTATATTAAAAATTCTAGAGTGCTCTTTAAAATTATTGAGAAGAATGATTATAAAAATAAAGCAACATATTATGGAGTGAAAATTTATTGGGAATAAGGTACTTAAAAATATAAATCAGAGTGGTTGAAATTTAGGATTTTGATATTATGCAGGTCATCTTATTTATTTTAGGGCATTTGTTAAAAGATTTAGATCTAGGACATTGCTTGCAAGATTATGGTGATGTAAAGTTAAAGCCTGGCAAGCTCTGCTCATATGATTTGGATTTTGAAGAGTTAATATTCACATTCTAACTTCCAGAATTTGGAAGGGAGGGGCTCTCCTTTGAGGGATTGTGAGCACTAAGCTCCACACTTGCTTAAATGCTCTCCATAATAATCCCTGCATTTGTCCTTGGTGGGGGCTGGAGGCTGTGGAATCCCAAGGGAGGATTATTGTTAGCATTGTTATTTAAAAACAGAGTAAACAAATAACAAGAAATTCACTATAGGGAATATACTGCCTTGAGCTTTGAGATATGGGTATTCTAATGGGATTTTCAAAATTATATTGCTGGTTTTGCTAACAGAACAGATGTGGATTTTTTTACAATGACATGTTACTGAATGGTGTTGTTTAAAGCAGCTCACCTGCCCACCCGCCAAAAGTGAATGGTTTAACTCACAGGATATATTTTAGTGACATTTTTACCACTGTGCCAGTTCAAATTCAATTCATCTTATTTGATCCCAACAATTTCTTCTATTTTATCTCATGACAAGTTATTCAGATTTTCTTGAGCCTAGGTTATTAACCCTTTGGATTATATTTTTAGTATATACTAGCAATATTTAACATTTAATTGATGACTTAAATCTCTGCAACTAAACTTATCTCCTGTTATGTATGTACAGTAACGTCTTAGACAGGCTCAAGCATTTCCTCCTTTTGACTTCCTCAAAGATGATGAATAGTTCACTAAGCAATTTAAAAAAGACACTTGCTGTCTTTTGTTATTGTTGTTTATCAAACAAATTTACAATTATGGTAGAAAATTTGGAAAATTCAGTTAAGTACATAAAAATAAAAGTTATAATCTTACCGTTTTCAAAAAGCCAGTGTTATATTGGTGAAATCTTATTGGCCTTTTTTTCTTTTAAGTGGACAAATTCTTATTGCCATTGCTTTATAAATTCAGGTTCACAATCGATCCAATTTTGTATCCTGGTTTTTAAAAATATATACTAATCTTTGAAAAGAAATGATTTCCATTACATTGAGAAGAAGCATTTTCCTTATCTCATGCTTCGATAGCAGTTTTTAATGTAAGTACGTAATTATTCATTATATAGATAAATTTTATTTTTTTTAACCATCTTCTCATTTGTGAATTATTTCTGGTTGTTGCTCTGTGTATACACACACACACACACAAACACACACACATATATATATACACACATACATACGGGGTACAGGGGAGAGAGACAGAGACAGAAAGAGAGACAGGCAGAGAGAGATAAAGACCTCAAACAAAATATTGTGAAATACACAAAGACCAACCAAAAGAGTAAAGCAAAGGCTAGTCATTCAGAGCTTGCTATAGGAAGGGAATCAGCCGCCACCACTGTGTTTGGGCAGAGACTCAAAGACAGGCAGAGGAATGGGAAAGCTTGAGGAAAAACTTAGGTCTGTCCTGATTGGAGGCTGATAGCATGAGGAAGGTATAGGTGGACTGACTAGAAGCCGGGCATCCTATGTGATTAAGAATGCATTTTTGGCTTTCAATGTTGGTCCTAACTTGGAAGTGAAAACAAAAATTAGAAAAACTTCAATTACTAATCAAAGCCTGGCCACTTGTGGCTGAGTTTTAAAGATGGTATTGTTTGGCTCCTAGACTGTTCTCAGAGGTAGCAGTGTAACTTCCTACCATTCTGACTAATGGCTGGCTTCCTGGTTGGTTATTGTGGATAAGGGGTTGGTTTCCTGGACAGGTTGTCGATCAGAGTTTTCTTTTAATATACAATCTGGCCATTGTTTGCATATTCAATCTCTTAATATACACATGCTTTAAAAATACTTCACATATGCATGGAATATTTACATAAATTGATTATATCCTAGGTGACCATAAAACTCTCAATCATTTCTAATTGATATTATACAGACTTCATCAAGTGATCAAATATAGTACATTAGAAATCAGTGTAAATACCAATATTAAAATAACAGAGAAAAGAAGACAGAGAGGAAGAATGAGGAGGAGAAAAAGGAGGAGAAGGTGATTGAGGAGAGGAGGGCAGAGGAGAGGAGCAGAAACTAGCATCTATAGTTTCTACCACAAACACTCCACACTTTGGGAAGGAATTACCCCTCTTCTAAACAGGACAAAGTCAAAGGGAAATTTCAATTATTTGAACAGAATGTAAATGCCACATATCAAAATCCATGGAACAGATAAAGTAGTACTTGAAGGGAAAATCATGGCTTTAAATGTACATATTTATTAAGCCTTCAATGAAAATGTGTGCATGCAATTTTTTTCTAACTTATTTAGATAGTTTCAAATGTACAGATGTTTATCAAGAATAGTACTAAGAAGTATTAAATGAATCCAGATTCACCAATGTTTCTTCATTTGCTCTATCATTCTCTTTTTATGTATATATATATGTACTTTTTCTACAACATTTCGAGCAAATTGCATACATTATACCATTTAACCCTAAATTCTTCAGAATATATTTTCTACAAATAAGAAAAAAGACTGTAGTGCAATGAATAAATTAAGGAATTTTAATATTGATAAAAGAATATTAGCTAATCTATAGCCCATATTCAAATTTCACCAAAAATCCCAATAACATTCTTTATGCTAATTTTATTTCCATGATCCATTTCAGATTACGCATTGAATTTAGTAGTCATGACATGACTCACTAGGCCAGCTAATCTGACTAGTTTTGTACCCTTTTTGTCTTTGATGAAATAGTTTGAAAAATGCAAATCCTCAGGTAGATTTCCTCACAATTAGACTCAGGTTATTTATTCTTGGCAAGAATACGACATAAGTGATGCTGTGTTTTTTCACTTCATTACTCCAGAATGTTGGTTTCTCCCATTATGAGTGACATTAACATTGATTTTAGTTCCATTATAAAGTTAGCGTTTTTCTTTTTGAATAAAAGCTTTTATGAAGAGATTCTTTGTGTCAATCTAAATACCTCATTCCTTATCAAATATTTGCATTGGTTGATAATTCTTATCTAAATCTTTATGTCTAAAACAATTACAAAGTGGCAATTTTCTAACACCACAGTCCCTACATTTATTAGTAAGCATTCCACTGTAAAAAGAAGTTTCCTTGAACTAGATTTATTTAGTGTTTATTTATGTGTTCTTGATCAGTAAGGGCTCATGGACTTCTACTTAATAGATATCAACTCTTGACAAAGTATTTTATGCCTTCTTAGGGTACCTGACTGGAATTCGAGAATCTTGAAATGAGTGCCTGAAATTCAGGCAAATTGCTTTCCTGAAAAACAAGATTTGCAAGTCCTACCATTAGTGTATTAAAGTGCTCACTTCTCCGGAAGCTCTACTTCCCTATGTTTGAGATTTGTCAATATCATGAGGGAAACATGGAAACTGGTATTTTATTTCAAAATTTGTGTTTGCTAATGAGATTTTGATATGCTCACTTATATCTTGCTCTCTTTCCTTTGGACTGTTGGGTTTTTGTTGGCTTTGTTTTTAATTTAAGGATACATATTTTGACATACAATTGTCCTTAAAATAGCTCTCCTGCCAATCATACTTGTACCACAAATAAGTCCCTGCAACCCTACCTCACCACCTCAGGAAGTTTCTCTAACCTTTTTTTTTTTAAATTACCAGAAAGATGGCCAGTGTCCAACTCTCTTGTCTGAAACCCAGGCCCCTGGGTCTTATTTATTGTTTGCAACTTGACATCTGGTGCAGATGATGCCTCTGTAGGGCCGTCAGCTGGCTGTTAATTTCTGTTTTACCCCGGACACTGTAACTCAAATTAGCTTCAACTCCATTCTATAGCCTGAGGATAAGTCCTGCGTTAAGCCCCCGTATTCCCTCCAGGTACAATAGCCTTAGGTTCTGCTTGGAAGAAAATTTTGACAAAGAGAAGATACATTTGGAAGAATACAGATTGTGGAAGCTTTTACAGTCGAGCCAAACCTGTGGGTGCTTGTCCAGATTTGTGGTTCTCTGTGTGTGGCCCTAGGAGCCCCTGACTCCCTTGCTGGTGGTCAGCAACATCAAAACTATTTTCATAATAAAATGAAGACATCATATTTCTTTTTCCCTCTCATGAGTGTACTGTGAAATTTTCTGCGGCTACGTGATTTCTGATAGTACAACAGGTTGAAGGTGAAACATTTTCTATTTCAATAACCCACTAAATAGATTTGCAAAAATTAAAACAATACCCTCTTCTCACTAAAATTAGTTTTATTTTAAAATGTAGTTATTTTTCATTGAGGTATGCCATTAACATGAGGATGTAATTGATTTTTATATTTTTAAATTTTTTAAAGTTTTATTTCTAAAGTGATCTATTATAATAGATAAAACTCATGAATGAAATTAGCACTGTTGTAATCTTTTTTTAATTAAAATTAAACACATTTATTAGAGAAAATTTGGAAATTACATGTAATTGTGGCACTTTCTAGGAAGTTTAATTGGACCAGTATACCAGAGAATTTAAATATGTAGATGTTAGTATACTTTTGATTTTATTTAATAAAACAAAACAGAACAAAAAAATCAGATTAGATTATACAAAATAGGGAGTGCCATTGGTTTTTTACCTGGAAAATCCAAGGTAGGTCTGGCTTTAATGATATTATCTGGTCCAGTCTTACATTTTTCTGTTCTGTTTTGTTTTGTTTTTCTTGGATGAAAATTTTATTTTTTACATTTTTTTTTATTTTTTCCATCACCATTTATCCTCTCTATGCCCTCTTCCATCTCCACACCCTCCCTCATCCCCCTGCAATCACCACACTGGTGTCCAGGTCCATGAGTTCTCTCTTTTTTTTTTTCTTTTTTGCTAAAAAAAAAAAAAAAAAAAAAAAAAAAAAAATTATATGATCTCTATGCTAAAAAGCCATCCATAACTACACTGCACATAAAAACTTTTTTAAATTTATTTTTATTGTTGAAAGTATTACAGATGTCTCTCTCTTTTATCCCCACTGACCTCCTCCTTCCTGTTCCCACCTGCTTCCTGCCTTCCCCAGCCTAATGTCCATTGGTTGTGTATATATGCATATATGTTCTTTGGTTGTTAGAAATCTATACTGAATGGACCGAGTCATGCCCCCATGAACAGCCTTTATACACCCACTTTCTTTCACTCAGGAGGTATTCTTTACCTTCTTTTATATCTTCCAAGGAGTCAATTTATTTCCAACCATGACCCTTAACAGATATTCCCTTTGTGAGAAATGCTCTCCCTAGTGTCCAGCATGGCTGTCTTATTTCATCTCTCAGTTCTCCTTTAAAGTCACTTCCATAGAGATACCGTTCCTGGATTACTGTCCTTTCCATCTGTAATAGCTCTCTCATTGTCTTTTTAAGCACCTTGCCCTTTTCCACATAGACCTTGTTAATTTAGTAAGTGTAGCAGGGAGAAAAACAACTTGAATAAAATAAGTTCTTGGGTATGGCTGATCCTCCCCTTCAAGAATCCACTGTACTTCTCACTTCTCTTTCTGGTTTTCCATTATTTTCCCAAACTCTGAGGAACACTCATTTTCTTGTCATTTCTGTGATAGATTCAAAATTGACATTTTAAATAATTTTTCTATAATGGTAGTTATTTTTAATGGGAAAGTTCTAAAATTCTGCCAGTGTTGATGCCTTATGTAGTCTTTCCAAGGACATTCGAATCTTTTTACACTAAATTCTAAGCACTGAAAGGAGAAAACAAATTCTCTCTCTCTCTCTCTCTCTCTCTCTCTCACACACACACGAGTAACATCATAACTAGCCCACAAATATACTGAAATGCACTGAGTTATCTCATCAAACATATTAAGTGACGATTTGTGATTATTTATGTATAAAAATCCAAATATTGATATTGTCTGAGCTGTGGTCAGACACCTCCATTACCGTTATCATAAAGTATTTGCTAAATGACAAGTGAACTCAATGGAAATTTGGTACAGGATGAGCCTGGGATGCTATAACAAAAAAGGGTTACCAGGAGTGATATCTTTCTTGCTGGATCTTATAGACTTCTGGGATGGATGAAGGTTTAAATGGAACTTTAAAAGGAGAGTTGGCTTGGAAGATTAAAGGGAGGGAGGAAATCCACTCAAGAAAAAAAAAACGTTAAGGCATGGTTAAAGATGCAGAGATGTCCCTGACTTGTTTGTACATTGCTGAAACACTCAGGATGCTAAGAATTGGTTAAGATTTCTACACTTCAAAAGAAAATGAAGATAGAAAAAGTAGATCAATTGTCACAAGAGTAGGTCACAGATCCACTTTGCAAAAGAGAATGTCTACTTTATACACTTTCTCCTTTGTGTGCGCCTCAGTTTTCCATTCAAGGAAGTATGTACAGCATGTACTCATAACCAATGGACATGGACAACAAAACTGGGGACGGGGCAGGGAGGGAGGGGGAGGAGGGTGTCAATGGGGGAAAAAGGAGAAACATCTGTAACAAAAGTAAATTAATAAAAAAAAAAAAAAAGAAACAGAAAAGCTATAAGGCATATATAAAACAAACAAACAAAAAAAAGTATGTACATCTAGGAATGTGAGTGTGTTCACACTGGTCATGGAGAAAAGTGACTTGACAGACCCTTTCCCATTAAGGTGTATTTATTTGGGGGGTTAATTTTCCTAGAGAATATTTAATTTTAAAATACAGACATGAGCCCAGCCAGTGTGGCTCAGTGGATTGAGCCTCATCCTATGGACTGAGAGGTCCCAGTTCAATTCAGACAGGGCACATGCCTGGGTTTCAAGCCTGATCCCCAGTAGGCAGCATGCAGGAGGCAGCTGATCTACGTATTAGGGGGACCGGAAAGTAATGTCGTTAAAGTAATGACATATTAAGGGCGGAAGTGGAAGCAAATCCGTGTCAGGCAATCGAGGAACTTTCAAACACTCTTAACTAACCTTGGTTGACAATCCAAGAACATTTGCAGCAGATTGGTAAAGTAAGCAGAGCAGGTGTTTGGGTCCCGCATTATCTGTCCGAAGAAAACAAAGCTAACCTGTCCACACATGCAACTTATTGCTTCAGCGGCACAATACAGAAGCGTTTTTTGATCGCTTGATCACTGGAGATGAAAAATGGGTCCTCTATGATAATCCAAAACACAAAAGGCAGTGGCTCTCTCCGAATGAATCGCCACGAAGTACAGCTAAGCCAGGTTTACACCCAAAAAGGCACTTTTGTGTGTTTGGTGGAGTATTCGCGGGGTCGTTCATTTTGAAGTGCTGAAACCTGGACAAACTGAATGCAGACCTTTACTGTGAACAATTGGATCGAGTAAATCAATCTTTAATTGAAAAGTGCCCCGCGATTGTCACCAGAAAAGGCGTTATTCTGCAACACGATAATGCAAGACCGCACTGCTCAAGACGAACCCTGGAAAAAATTAATGAATTGGGGTGGGAGGTGTTGCCTCACCCACCATACTTGCCCAATATTGTGCCATCGGATTTCCATTTCTTCCGATCGCTACATTTTCTAAGTGGCAAAAAATTTGACAATTTGGATGATGTCCAAAATGCCATCTCCAGATATTTTGCTCAAAAACCAATTGATTTTTATCGATCCGGCATTGAAAATTTGCACACTAGATGGCAAAAGGTTCTTGATAATGAGGGTGATTACATCATTGATTAAAAATAAAAACTTGTTAAAAATTTATCTGTTTGAATTTAATGTAAAAAAAGACATTACTTTCCAGTCCCCCTAATATTTCTCTCACATCCATGTTTCTATTTCTCTCTCCCTTCTTCTCTCTCTAAAAAAAATAAAATAAAATACAGACTTGATGAAGAAAATGCAAGACCTAAAGAATTCATGGCTGCTATCAATGACTGCAGTAATAGAGACCTATCTAGTGACCAGAGGCCAGCTCTGGTTCTCTCAAATGACACTATCTAGGTACTTAATATTCTTCAGCTTTCACTTTCTACAGTATGAAACTCTAGTGAAGTCTCATACAAGCATAAAGTCAAATGAGCATGATGCACACCTCGCTCTCAATACATTTGTCCAAACTGCTTCCTCTACTTGGCAGGTCTACATGGGTAGCCTGGTTGCAGGAAATAGTATAAGTTTTTGAGCCTAGGAGCAGTGAGATCAAATCCTGTCACATTCTCTTCCTATCTGGAGGTCCCTGACCAATCGCAGTCTCAGTGATATTGTTTGTTCATCTGGAAAAGAGAATAAGAGGCACCACTGTGAAAATTAGAGAAAACACCAGTACACACCGTGGGCACGCTATAAATTAGCTGGTTTAATAGCTATTACAGTTGTCTAATAAAAGATGCAGTTGCACATATATGACTGATTGATATAGATCTTCATATAAAACATCTGATTCTTCCTCTTCATATAACATACCAGGCATATTATACATAGTACATACACTGTTCTTGCTTCCTTTTCTATATGTGCATATCTAAAATATTTACCCAGTTATAACACTGTCCAATCAGAAGGAAAAGTGGCCAAAAACAACCAGGGAAGCCACATTTTTTTTTTTTTTTTTTTTTTTTTTTTTTTTTTTTTAGAGAGAGAGGAAGGGAGAGGGAGAGGGAGAGAGAGATGGAAACATCGTTGAGAGAGAACATCGATTGGCCGCCTCCTGCAGGCCCCTCACTGGGGATCGGGCTGACAACCTGGGCATGTGCCCTGACCAGGAATCGAACCAGTGACCTCTTGGAGCATGGGTCAACGCTCAACCACTGAGCCACACCAGCAGGGCAGGGAAGCCACATTTGTGCTATCAGCTCCTATCAGTCCGATATTTGTTTAAATTCAAGGTCTATATTAATTAACACTTCCTCGTTATTGTTTTTATTGATGCCATCCATCGTTCATAAAGTCTCCTCACTGGTCCCCATAGCACCTTTTCATATGTCCATTTTGTTTTAAGAAGGGAACACTTTATCATTAACCTATTTCCCATATTATAATTCCCATACAACATCCCCCAAGTAGACGATAATCGTTTTCAGAACACGCAGTATGTCACATTTCCTTCATAACTCATAATCATATCATGGGCTACACCTACATATTAAAGACATTTCAAAATATTTGCTGAATTTCACTGAAATGAGTCTGCTGGGAACGAGGGATGACACATAGCTTGCTCTCCAATCACTGTTGAGCCCTCTTTTCATTCCCAGTCAGTGACCCATCAATGAATGCAGATGTATCTGCCGTTAGTCTGGCGATTGTGCACCGGGGCAGAATAGAAAGCACTTTTCTATTCACAGGTGCAATACAATAGGCTCTCCTATTCTGAAATGGAATAAGTTTCTGAGTATGATTGCTTTTGAAGAGGAAAGTTTCTATAAGAAGGCGCTGGAAAGAGTTTGCTCCTGCTCTGACTGCATTTTTTAATCATTACTGTTTGCCCCTCCAGTGCGTCCGCCCATTTCCGAAGCCGGGCTCGTGATTGTGATGCACCATCGTGGCTAAATACAGTATATCATTTCAGCAGGCTCTTCACATTGTGTTATTGTTAATGATGCTTTTTATTTACCAGAACCATAGGCAATATGATATTACTCTCATTCAGTGAGCCTAGCAGGAGACTTTTTACAAGTATAATGCATTTGCTCTAATGTCTCTGATCAGGTGGATCCGGCCTGGAAAAGCTCCAAGTTGGATAATTACATTCTCACTACCTATAATTTCCACCACCCCTTTGAGAGCTGGTAGCATTCTTCTCTTTTCATACTTCAAACATGTTTGCTGAACACTATTTGAAAAGGCAAAGAAAAGCAGCCAGTTCTAACCTCCGGGAGGTGAGGGAAGGACCACCCAAAATGGAAAGGTCAGAATGAACCCTTCTAAAACTGTGACGTCATTGAAGTCGGTCTTTATTTTTCCTCATCCCTTCAAAATCTGTGTCCTTTTTAACCCCTTTCCATGACCCATCTTCTCTCACTTTCTGATAGACAGTGTTCTCACGCTATTACGATTTTCCCAATAATGAGAGAAAGCGATCTAGGAAAATGATTCTTACTAAAGCATACATATTATGTTTGATAACTTGTCCAGAGATGTTTGCATTTTAAAAAAGATAGTTGCTGCAAGGAGCAAGGCATAACACAAAGGACAGGTTTTGAAAGGCAGGATTTTAGAGCCCATGTGTGAGGAGGAAAGAGATAGTCTCAAGTGATGAGCACAGTACATGTACCTTCAATTTCCTCTTGTGCCCACACACACAAACAGTAGTTTTTAAGGTAAAAAGAAATACTACATTCTGCATTGTATTGTGTCTAATAGGTTACATTAGCATACACGACTCCTGCACATAATATGTGACAGGGTCAAGGAGAATGTTTTTAATGTTTTTAATATGAGATTCCAGAATCAATTTTTTTAAAGATTAAAAGCCCCTGAAGTTAAGTGATGAAGGTGAATGACTAAGCTGAGTATAATAACATCTGGGTACAAAAAGGTGTGACCTTGAGATCCATAAAATAACAAGACTAATGTTTAATCCTGACTGGTAGAATCAGAAGGGTGGCTGAGGCAGGGTATCGATCCTTGTATCATAATTAGATGAAGGGATGAGTTTTACAGGGTAACTCTTCCTTGAGTGTGTAATGCCCATTTCAGTAGTGTTTCACACTGGTTTTTCAGTGGACAGATGTGATGTGTTCCTACTCCTTTCGTATGGCTTCCTTTCCTTTGGGGACCTGGATGCTCATAGGATCCCTGTCATCCATTTCAGCACACACAAGCGCCTCGTTCACAGCTCTGCCTCATGTCTCATGTGGTGTACTATCCAGGAAATCACAGGGCTAACAATGAGAACGGCCATGACTGCAATGGAAGAGTCTGCCATGTATTTACAGAATAGTAATGCAGTCTATAATATTAAAGCAATCAAAGTCAACTAATAGAGATTTTATTTTACACATTTCCCATTTTCTCTTCCTGATATGCCTTGATTTTGTTGATTTTATGCAGGCTTAGGAGTGGAATTGGCTCTGTGTCACACTAGATCACCTGTCTTTTCTTTTCTGATATGACAGACAGGCACGTGCCACTTTCATGTAGAAATTATTGGAGGCAATGCTGGCAGAGTGATGCACTCCTCTGCTGCACTGGGCTCAGGGAAGGGCAAGGTGACTCTCAAGGGAGTTGGCCACATACCAATTCACATCTGGAAGTGGTGGTCAACTCTGTCTCACACAGTCCAGAACAAGATGATAATTCAAATGTTACAGTGATAGCAGGAGACACATGGAAACATTCCAATTGAGCGTACACATTTGGGAGTCATGCTATTTAAAACTAAGGGAAAAAGATGGTATTGGGAGACTCAATATTTTATTTTGTGTTCTTTTAAATGTAGTCAACAGGCCAATGTTTAACTTTTGAGCTTGTACTCAAAGTCCCCAATTCTTTTGCTTCTCTGGCTTGACAGTACTTATGAGTTTCCCTGCTCTCTTGTCCTGCGTTGGCAGTAAATTTGGCTCATATTCTCAGTCTGGTATCTTGTACTTATAATACAGGTTTGGGTTAGTGTGATCTTTGAATGCCATCATTCCACAAGTCCTGGTATTTTCCCTTTGGTTTTAGTATACAAACATAGTCCATTAATGACACATCTGAAATCTTTGCTGTATTGTGTCTTCTCCATGACTCCCTTTGAGGATCAGAGCCTTCCTGTATTTGTTTCTACTGCCATCTCTAGCTTCACTATTTGATTAAGTGTCCTTGTTTTATAAAGCACAATTCACCAGCCTCCCCAACTTTGGCTATTACTTTCTCATTCAGAAATTTTATTCACACTTACAGATTTAGTCCTACTATACTGATTCCTAGTACCAGTCCCACTAGCCATCCTCGTCTGCTACCTACTAGAGTAAGGACTGACAAACTTTTTGTATAAGAGAGCAGAGAGTAATTGTTTCATGCTTTCTGGGATACACGTGGTATTTTTTTGTGTGTATCTTTTGCATGTTTTTCTTTGTATTTTTTGGAATGTTTGTTATTACAACCCTTTGAAAATGTAAAAAAAAAAATCTTAGTTTGGATTTTTAAAAAACTTACTGATCCTTATATGAGAGACCAAAAGGAGGAACAAAAATAGAGTCTCATTCTGTAAAGAGGTCAAGAAGACCGAGGAGAGATGGTGAACAATTGCTGCTAAAAATTAAGGAGATAACATTGGTGATCTTGGAATAGATAATTTTATTAGAACATTGATTTGTAGAGGAAATGCAATCACTTTCTAACTATTCCATTTTATAAGTGTGACTGTTTATTTATCGTAGGCTTCATAGAGTCAATATATCCCTGGCCTTTTTCAAAGCGTTTAATTGTCCTATGTGTCTGTTATTTTCTTTCAAATCAAGTGGACTGTGTTTATAGTTCTTCCTTAGAGAATAAAGACATCTTGAGTTGACTTGAAATTGGACTGGACTTCAAGAGTAGGCAGTGTTTGAGTAAGAACGTGCACTTAGCAAGCTGTGTGATGAGATGACCTTTCAAAATGCTTTTCACACTCTTGGCATCCCACTCTTCTCAAGTTATTATTTTGGATCCTGATAGATTTTGTTTTGTCTTTGCAAATTCATATTTAACAAAAAATATTAACACCATAACCCATGTTATCTGTCAGTTGTCTTAGTCATGTGGAAAGACAGATCTTTTGGACATGTATTTGAGGAGAAGACGCAGTGTAAGAAATTGAAAGTGGAAAGGAGGACAGGATTGACAGCAGACGGAGTGGGGGAAAGGCCAATAACAACAACAACAAAACCCTCTTACTACAGTTTGCTTGATTGGACTTACTTCAAGTACTTCCATTTTTTAGTAACAGGATTATTGACCACTAAGTATCATAAATCCATACTGATATCCAGAAAGGTCAAGCCCAGGAAGGGCCATGATATTCAGGATACTCTTTTTGCCTTCACAGCTGTTGAATTAGCTGGGGGTACAATCCACTACCTAGGAAATCCCTGTTGTCCTCCATCAAATTCAGAAAAAGAGAATAATCTGCTAATAATGTTTCTTCCTAGTTGATTCAACCCAGAAAATACACACACACACACATACACACACACACACACACACACACACACACACACGCATGCACGCGGGCGCAGAGGGGTCGATTTTCTTTGCTTCGTGGAACATCTCCAAAGAGAAAAACTATAAATTAACATTACTGAAACTAAAAAGGCATGATAAAATAATCCGAGTCATCTGTGATTCAAAGGGATTCTGATTCTTGCAATATGGGGTGAGCAATTTTAGAATTCATTTCAGATTTCTGATACTAGACATACAGTGTCTCAGGACTTTGAGTTATTTGTTATCACTGAAAACATTCAGGTGGTGCTCCGGGCTATCTTTCAGTGTTCTGGTATTCCTTTGGTGCCTAGCACGGGGCTTGTCCATTGCAGCGATTCAATAAAAATGTATTGACCGATTGATTAAATTGTATCCCCAAGCTACCCTTGAACCTTTTAAATCTCTTCCATCTCAAATTTGTCACTCTGGATACATGAGGAAGGGAAAGGACGATGTACCCCTCTGTGCCCTGCCTTAGTCACTCATTGTCCTTACATCAAGTTACAAAGATTTATTTCTTTTAATCAGCCCTGATCAAACAATCCCTCTAACCAGTTAACCTTTAGGTTGTTTTACCTTTATTTCTGAAAATTTGTCTTCAGCTGTCTTCTTTCAAGGAGTTCAGAAAAAAAAAAGAAAAAAAAAGCAATACAGTGGGATAGTCTAATAAACAGACCCCAAAGGTGGTAACTTAATTAGTAGAAATATGAGGGATGCTATCTATCCTCCCCCTCCTGCACTCTAAACATACACACACACACACTCACATGCACACACATACACACTCACATGCACACATACTTGAGTATAGTCTTCTTCATCGTGTTTCACTCTGTAATTCTAACCAATAGATAAATACACATGCACTCATCTCCCAGGCCCTAATCAGGTGATTAGTACCTAAAAATATGCCTTGCAAAACAGGTAAAAACTGAGGGCAGAGTTACTGGAGGAATTTCACACGAGGTAGAAAAAAACGATGGGGTGTAGGAATATGGTAATATGGTAGAGCATTCCTTATGTTGGAGCTCCCTCTTTAAATTTATCTTATTTTTTTAAAAAATATTAAGCTTTGAAAATGTTTTATGGTGTTCATTTAGCACAAATGGCATTAAATTTTACATGTTAATGTGTTTTTAAATTTTTAATTAAAAAGGGGGAGGGCAGGGTGAAGTCACCAGAAGGCAACTTGCTGATTTCACAACTTCTTTTGAGAACACAGTACAATATGTTTTTTAAAGGCCCACTAAAATGACATTTCTTTGAGGTTGTATGATATTAGGTCACTATGCTTCATAATTTAGTTGCCTTTGTTGCGGGTCTAAATTTACCTAATTTTCCAGACATTCAAATTCTTATCTTGACAACGAGATCACTCAGTCATTCCAAGCTAATTTCTCTTTGTTTTAAGGTCATGTGTTTTCATGGGGAATTCTAAACCCTTCAGGAATATTAGAGTGACAGGCAAACCAGGGGGCATTCTCTTTCCTACCAACAGCAAAACTCCAAGAATATGCTCATCAAATAATTGTCAGGCTTGAAAACATTCAAAAGTCATCATCCTTTGTGATGTGCAGAATAATTAAATGCAACATCAGCATGACATCAGTGGTAGATAATTCTCAGCCGTAAAATGTCATTCTCTCACATTAACTTGAGGGTTGTTGGAAGTTTTTGTCTCCATTTCACCAGACAGAGTACAAAACATTGTGACATGCTTAATATTTCTTCCGCCAAGATGTCCACTCCGATTCCTCACCCTCTACAGAGTTGTTGATTTCATCCTGCATTTAGCTGCCAAAAAAAGCGATTGCGTGTGCAGCACCAGTAACAAAGTGAAAATGAATTATGCATCAGAAGAAACTGCATTTGAGTCAAAAAACTTAGACTTCAGCATCTTCAAATTACAATATGATTTAAGAAGGAATACATTTAAGGAGATAGCAATGGACTGAGGTGAAGGGGTCAGCGTTGCCCTGGTTTAATATAATTTAGCTTTCAATTATTTATTTTTTAAAGAGCTACTAAGCACACTGAATCTCTTTAATGGCAATGTCAAAAGTATGGAGACTGGAGAAAAGCCATGAATAATAGTGACAGATTGTTATGCATGGTAATGTTACAGGGCCTGCTGCAAACCCATGCGTTCATCAGAGCAGGGAGAGCAAACAGGAGCAGCCTGCTGTGAGAGCCAGGGACATGGCTCCCTTCCCCGAGCTGTGAAGACGCCTGAACTCTGCTTCCTTGGAGATCTAACTGGCTTTGTCAAAAAGGCCACCAAGGCAATCTGTCCAACAGGATTCTGTACTCCTCTTGACAACTGGAACACATAATTGTTTGTTTAAATGGCCCACCTTTAATTTTATTGACAGTAAAATTGATTCCATTAAAATATCCTCACGCATTCTTCCTGCAGTGACTGCGTCTGTGAAAAGTGGCCCAGAGGACACGAGGCAACAATTTGCCCCTGTTTCAAGAAATCAGTCATCAAGTGAATGGATTGGAACTCATTTGAATACAGAGGCCAAAATACGTCATAGACGTATAAGTGCTAAGCAATCTGATGGGAATGAAAAGTGTTTACTAATGCAGAGGAGGACGGAAAAGATCAGGGTAAAGGAGAAGAGCCTAGAGGAAGATTAGGGACCTCCATGTTTAGCCACCTACTCACCAAGGGTGCTGCCCCCCTCTGCCCACTATTCACTCTTTTTTATTTTTCCTTTATTGATTTTAGAGAGAGAGGAAGTGAGAGGGGGTGAGAGATAGAAACATCGATGAGCGAGAACATCGAATGGCCGCCTCCTGCATGCCCCCCACTGGAAATCAGTCCCACAACCTGGGCATGTGTCCTGACGGGAATTGAACCTGGCGACCTCTTGGTTCATGGATCCACGCTCAGCCACTGAGTCACACCGGCCGGGCTCACTATTCGCTCTTGTTCTCTTGTAACAAACAGCACTGATGGAGCAGAAAGCTTTTCCACGTGCCATGTTTCTCACCAACAGGGCTAATTCACTCCTCCCGTAGCCTCTTCTCATCACAGTGGAACAGATATCTGATTCTGTCTGTCAAATTATCATTCCACCACACTTATGCAGTCTTTTGGACACAAGAGGTATTAGGATTCTCATTCCTTCTCAGTACGACACTGTTCCCTGTCCTGCCTCCCCTGTCCAAGAAGCAGTTGTCCCACCAACCTAGTCTTTATTGGCTTAGCGCCAAGCGACAAAGCCCGTGTCATATGGGGAAAAAGGAAACAGAGTTGGGAACCAGGAGGGCAGATTTCTAGTCTTGGCTCTTACATGTTTATTTAGACAAATTTGCAACATTGTTTCCTCAACTTTGAAGTGAACAGATTGGTTAAATCAGTGGCTTGAAAACATATATATGTATAAGCATATATATAAATATATATAAGCACATATATATACATACACACACATATAGCTTATCTTTTTAGGAATGGAACCTTTTTTTTTTCTTTTCAAAGCATTTTCTTTCACAGACTGTGCAAGTATTGAGCAGACAGAAGCAGAGCCCTGGGGGTTGGGCAGGCATGGGAGTCCACCACGTCCAGGTTCCTGCCCACCCCTAGCTGTGGTCCCCCAGGGCACCCCCGAACCCAGTCCTAAATTCTACAGGATAGCACAGTTTCCGAAGTTCTTTCAAGTTCCAAATGTCCTGGATTTCCTCACTCTGTAAAAGATTTCATTCTAAACTGCTACTATCTTAAAACTCATCCTACTACCATCTGTACTTAAAAATAATAAAATAAAACACGGAGAGGAAAAAGCTAAAACTAGAGGAATATTTAAGGATACAATTTCTGAGAAAAGGGAGTTCATTGTTTCCGATTGTGCATCAAAGTGGTTCTAAGTGATTGCCTAGCCTGTGTGAGGTCGGACCGGGCACTGGCACTGCAGAAATGTTAGCAAGAGGAAGAAGTGTGTGAAGGGTGTGCCTGTTGACCGCATCACTGACACAGATCCGAGGGAGAGGGATCTGTTTTCACGTCCAGGAGCAAGTGCCAGGGCACTGAGAGCTGTTATTTCAATGTCATTTTGCACACTTGGGCCTGAAGAAGGCAGCACTTTCCTGACTGTGCCGTCCATGTATCTCCATCCTTTGAGGGAGACCGTAGGGCATATGGTGCTGAGAACACCGTGCAGCCTCACTATTAAAATATATAACAGCACACTGCCAGTGAAATGGCATGGGGGGGGGGAGCCAGAGTTTCCTCAAGCTCAGCTAGTTGTAATTTGGAAAACACACTATAAAAACAAAGTAACTAAAAATAAATAAATAAAAACTTGGATAGACATTAATCTTCCTTGATACCTACATAAAAACAAACTATCTTTCTGATGACATAGCCAGGGTGGTTACCTGCTCTACAATAGCAGATCCCAGCCTCCGATTAGCCATGTTCTAGGGAAGTCATTCATATTTTTCAAATGGGAAAATAGAATTTTAAAAGCAAAACTATATTCAATCTATTCAAGTTAAGAAAATGAAAATATCCGCGATTAAGAGAGAATGAGAAAGAATACTGTGTTTTATTTTAGAAAAACGGTATTTAAAAATGAGGCTGAAAAGAAAACTGAGTATTTTATCTCCAAGGAAGATGAGAATCTATTGATTTCAAGGGTTAGCTTTCTCCGGAATGCTATACGGGGTTTGACTTTAAATATTTTGTTTTCATCATGATTTAGCGTGAAGTAGTGCGACCCTTTCTTTGCTGAAGGAGGAAGAAACAAAGAAAGAGAATGTGAGCAGAACTCTTTTGTTACAGGCCAGAGCCACCACTCTGAGATCCTGAATCCACTTTCCTGCAGACCTACGCATCTGCAAAGAACAGAAGCTTGATGTTCGGCTAACAACCAAATAACGAGCTAACTGCTAAAGAGTTAGCTAGTGATAGTGTAATATCTTGCCCTTCCCTCTTTAGAGAGTAAGTGAAAAAGAAAAGTTAGCTATGACTTAGTTAAAAGAAAATAAAAAATCATTGTGGCTGAGTAAAAAGAAATATGTTTGTGGGGATGTGTGTGAGAGAGCATGAGGGAGTGAATTCATCTTAATTAACTAATTCATTTTCAAGATCCAACAAAACCTGTCAAAGGTAGCTTCAATCAGAGTCAGGGGGTCCTTTGGGATCTTCATTGGTGTGGTGGGGTATAGAAAATTCTCCATGACTCACTTGAATGTCACACTTCTTTTTCTATTAAACAGAGTGACTCACTCTACATAATCATGACAGTCATCTGATTGATGTTGACAAGGGGAAGAGATGCAAATAATAACACTGGATTATTATCTTGTGATACCAGTCAGAGGAAAATTATAGGGCAGTGTATCACATGACCAATCTGTTTTCTCTGGTCTAAAAAAAAAGATTAAGAAAGAAGAAAGAGGACGAGGTTATGAAAGAAAAGAAATCCATCTTATTTTGCTTTCCCTCATTTTTATATAATCCTTCTTCGGAAATTTGTGTTGTGTTTTGTAGCATGAGTGAGATGCCCCTTCCGGAGCCACATTGACATTCAGCCTGACAGCTAAATAGTGTTTGTAGTGGAGCAGAATTTGCCACCACCAAACACTATATCTTTTTGGCATAACAATTATTTTAGGCTGATTATTTTTGACAAACAGAAGACTGGAAGTTCTTTTTTCATCTCCTCCTTTACTGCCTAAAAGAATCTAGACCAGAAGTCCTACATTAGGAAGAGAACTATTATCAGAGGTAACTACAAAGAAAAGGAGCTAGGTGGGGTGGGCTCAGGGCCTGGAGATTAAAGTTCTTTCTGTGTTCCCACTGTCTCTGCATGGTATGACAAATATTTGCTCTTCCCAGATCCTTGTTAATTGTCTTCCTTCCCTTTGAAGCCCCAGAGCCCCCTTTTTCTTAGCTCAGGAATAAAAGGTCTGAGCCGGTGGGGGATCACATCCACAACACAAGGCCAATGCAGAGCAAAATGGCTTCATTGCATGCGCCTGGGTGCAGGTGGGCTGAACAGAAAAGGGTTCAGCCCTGAATCAGGGTCATGGTGTCGGTTATATACTCTACTTTTAGCTTCCTGCAGTTCCTGCTGATGTACTCTGTCTGGCCCATTGTCCACTTTGCAGCAGGACTGGTCTGGTATCTTGTCCAGCATCTGCTGGGTTATCCATTGCCTTGTGGATAATCCAGATAATCCTTATCGTACTCAACAAAAGGCTGAGCAAAGGTCATGCAAGCAATACAATTTCCACAGTCTCTACCTTTTGTAAACTTTTACCTTTACCCTTTTACTGACCCTCTCAAGGAAGACATAGAAGCTTCAATTGCCTGACTGTCTTTGACTCTCTCATGTCTATGTGAGGCTCCTATATGTATGTAACTAAATTATTTACTTCTGTTCAACTGTCATGTATTATTTTAATTATTAGGCCAGCCAGAAGAATGTATAAAGGTAGAGGAAAACTTTTTACTCCCCAACACAGTTACGTAGTCTCAAGAATCTGTTTGTTAGAGACAAATTTGTTGTTTTAGAGAATCACAATGACAGAGAGAAAAAAAAATTTCCTTGGTAGTGTTATAAAGTTCCTAAATATGACCACATGATTTAGGAAGGGGTTGTACCATCACATTCAAGACAGGTACCTTATCCTGAAGCATAAATCTGGTCTCTAAATTTGGCAGACTACTATAAAAGTGACCAAAATGTTTGTTTGATTTTATGATATTGCCTGTCCTTTTCTTGCTGTGACACTGTAAATGAAGGGTGCTGGAACACTGAAGGACATGAATGCCTATCTAGTAGAAGCCTTTCAATTATAGATTTTTAAATTGGTCCTAAAGAAAGTAGAGAATTTCTAAATAAAGTCCAATGTCATCTCTTCTGTTTAAGAACATAGGAGGAAAGATGATAATACAATATAAGGGAAGGAGCCCTTCCTAAAGTCACATGAGCATTGGATAAAACATACAGCCCTTGCCCTGTGCAGGGTTTGCTGTAGTTGTTGTTTTCCCTCCATCTTGTATAAATTCTCTATAAAGAGATGTATTCATATTGTCACAAACACCAGATAGGAATCTCTACTCCATACGCAAAATCTCACCTCTTCAGTTTAGAAATGAGTTTTTATTCTCCAAGGGCTCATTTCCTATGAACACAAGGAAAAGACTTACCTATTGGTGTGGTGTGCTTCATATGCAAATCTAGCTAGTCAACTGCAGAGTGGACACTGATTAGATACAGGAGATGGTAATCATGAGGACTTGTACAGTTATTGAGATAGACAATGCCCTCGTCAGTGTCCTAAGGATTCCAGAGGCAGAGTCTGCCACTGTGATACGATACTATGGATCCAGTGGGATTGGCCATAGTTATTGAAGTGCTGGATTTCAAGCAACCTCTGGATATGGAATACCACGAGGTGGCAACATTGGAGTTTTGTTCTTTTGGTCCTTGGGAAACGGATGGGGGTAGGGTGTGTGTGTGACAATTGTTCCTTTTCTCTTTTGCTCTATCTTTCAGGCTTGTTTCATCAGCATATTTTTTTAAAAAGTGCCTTGAATGTCGATGGCTTCTTCCTGCTGAGCTAGTCAAAGTGCTTTACATACATTATCTCTCATTTGTCCTCCTCTAATCTGCAGGTTTTGATAGATGTCAAAGGAATCAAAGGAATGTCCTTTTTTCCTTTTAATTTGAGGGGGAAACCAAGACTACTACAAGATTAAAAGTACATAAGTGATTTTTCCAAAATGGCATCCAGCTTTGGAAATTCTTTATAATCCAGGAAAAAAGAAAAAATACCTTATTCTATTTAATCACTACTGTTTACCCAGTAGTCCACTCCCCTTCTATTTCTAAACCTAAAAAGGCTGCATCTCTCAATCCCCCCCCCCCCTCCATGGGGTGAGTCTTGTGGACTCTCTGGCTTATGAAAAGAGCAAAAGTGATCTCACTTCCTGGCTCAAAGGTCCACCTTCGTTCTCCAGTTCCTCTCTTCTCTATCAATGAGTACGATGAGGCAGAGCCATCTCTGCCCTGAGAGAACACACACACACATACACACACACACACACACACACACACACACACACACGATATCTGTGTGAAAGAGAAATATTGAGTCATGGAGATTCTGTGGTTATTTCTTATATCAGTATAAACTTAGTCCATTTCCACTAATACATCTTGTTTGGGTAATACTTAAATATAATGAAATGGTAACATTCTGCTACTTAAAATTTCTTTAGAATCATAGAGTGTACAACTGGACAAAAAACACATTCCCATCAGGCAAATAAGTTAATTCCTATAATGTAGATTTCTATAAATCAATGAAGTAAGTATATGTTGCTACAGGGTATTATTCCTAGCACTTTTCTATATTAAAAGTAATAAAGTGTACTGATTTTTCTTAATGTAAAAATAATGCATGTAAATTGAAAATAATTATGGAATACAAAAAAAGCACAAAGAGAAAAATAAAAATAATCTATTCTCCTGTACCCAGAGATAACCACTGTTATTATAAGGAAGCATTTTAGAGTAATTTTTAACAAAATAAACATTGGTAGTGATTGTTACACCACTTTCTGGTTCCTCTAACAAGAACTACAAAGCTTAAAAGGTATAACTTTTCCGAAAATTTAACACCTATTCCAAAGTTCTCAAAAAATAAGAAGTTGCTGAGGCAATCCACCTAAAAATCTTAAGAAAATAATCTTTGTAGTTTTTCAATGTGAACTGTTAAATGATAAACTGAGGCACACTAAAAAATTTAAGAGTTTATTTGAGCAAAAATCAATTTGAATTAGTCAGGAATACAACTCTCATTTTCCTAGCTCCCTGCATCATTCTATTCTCTGGAAGCTGCCCTATGATGAAGGCAATCTATCCCCCAAGGTTAACACCCCTAAACAGGGTCAGCACACATCCAATGACTATGCAATGTCAGAATATTTGCACCTTGAGTCAAGACACTTCTGAATAACCATCTCAGCTCCAGAACTCTACATGAGGTTGGCAGAGGGTTCTATTGAAACTGTTATCAGGGAAATTGGGGTATCCCTTTCCCCACTGAATACTGGGGGTGGAGTCCTTGAGATATCTCGAGAAAAAGAATTTTCTCATACACAGGAGGATGAGTAATTTTTGTTTGAGTGGAATTATACCCCTGGGTTTCCAAAGTCCTATTTCCCTTAATCTAGTCCTGGAAGAAGTGTAGTTGGGAATTCAGTAGAGCTAAAAGCAAAGCCAGTGTCCAGAGTTTCCATTCCATGTTGCAGCCACATCCAGTTCAACATCAGATTAGTTACAGTCTATTAGTCCATTGTGTGGGGGCAAATTGAGGAGACTGCAACATGCCAAGAGCACAAAAGCACAAGAGTGCCCAGAGGAACCAAGAAAGACCAAGAGAGGGAACTTCTTTGTTCAGGGGATTAAATATCCCAAATGTTGCACCCTTGCAGTGGCCATGCCTATTCTGGCCAATGACCTGTTCCTAGGTGTGACTGCCAGCCAGCACCTTCACTAGTCCCCCCAACTTTACTGGGCATGCCTCCACCTTCCCCCCTGTCCAGTGTCCTTTCCTCCAGCAATCTTCAGGGAATAGATCAGTGGTTTCCTGGCAAGTGTAAAGCTTTAGCTTCCTGGTGAAGCTGCCCAAATGACATGCCTATAATGTTTGGCCTTCCCTTTGCTTCTTTTCTGTTATTAATAATTAGGTTAATTACAATGGTACCAAAACTACATGAGAGTTTAACTTTTCTTTTCCCAGCTCATTTTTGCTTCCCTTATTCCCTTAAAGGGTTTGTTTCTAAAAATACTTCCCAATAGACCTCCTGTGAACAATTTTTGAGTCAGAGTCTGTTTCCTGGTAACTCTCTGTGATAGCATTATTTACATTATCTGTAGTACAGACTGCTGTAGCAAATAACATTTAAACTCCCCAATTAGAATTTCAAATGTCCTCTTTGATTAAAATGCTATTATAGTTTTGGACTAATTCAATAAAAATATCCTTAATTTCCAAATACTGCCAAGCTCACACATACTCTAAATTGTGAGTGTGTGGACTATGGATTTTGTTCCCAGTTCCTCATCACTGGATGATTGATAGGAGAGAATGACCTATAGCATTCAGATCAAAGACCCTGCCAAATCCTATCATTGGTTTTTGAGTTGCTCAATTGTCTTCCAAAATTTTGGAACTAGATTTGGGCATCCTCTTTAAGAAAGACATCTAGAAAGAATCCAGAATAGAAGAAAGATGACTGAGATCAAGCAGTCAATCTCACGTGACACCAAATATTTAAAGAAGTAGATTTAGTACGAAGCACATAGTCACACTGGACATATGAAGTTAAAAAGAATCAAGATTATAAAGATGAAGTTCTTTCTCATTAGCAACAGGGCTGCCTCGAAATGAGAAAAATGTACCCTGTGAGTTCTTGAATGCACTGAAGTGAAGGTGACTAGAAGCTAGGGATGCTGCAAAAGAGATAACCACACAATGCTGAGGTTCAAACAGCTGACAGTCAGGACCTGTCCTGCTCTAACATTGTAGACTTGGACAAGAAAGGGTCTCAGTTTAAAGTTCATATCTAAATAAAATGGTCATCTACACAAAATGAGAAACATGTGTACCAAATATAGAATTCATGTTAAATAAAGGAATAGATAAATCTGTATACTTGCTTTGGTAGTTGTAGATACGGATACAGATGTTCTATCTATGTTGAGACAGCACCATAGCTTTGGTTTATTTATTTTAACTTTTTTGGAGAATTACATTGTGTGAATATAGAACAATGTACTTATCATTTTCTCTGTGGAAGGACCAAATATTTTTCATGTTAATGTACACAGTGATACTAATGTGTATTTTTGTGCACAAGTGTGTACAAGTAAGGATTTCTCTAGGATACATAAATAAGAATGACATGGTTGAGTTTCAAGGTGTGAGAATCATCTCTTTTAATAAAAAAAAAAGCCAAATTATTTGCCAAAGTGATTGTGTCAATATTCACTCCCACCAGCAGTATGTAAAAATCAGCTGCCCAGATAGCATCAACGCTTGCCTGACTTCTACTGATTTTCTGCCAGTGTGTTGGGCATGAAATACTCCCTCATAGAAATTTTACATTTTACTGTGCTGATTATTGACAAGCTGAGGGTCTTTTCATATGATCATATGATATCTCTCCTTCCTCTTCTGTGAAATACCAATTGACTGCCCCCCCATATGTGTGTGTGTGTGTATGTGTGTGAGCCTGTGTGTTTCAAAATCTTTTTCTCTAACCTCCCCCTCCCAAAATATTTTTTCTCATTAAGTAATAAGAGTTCTCTATATATTTTCCAGATAATCTTCATTAGTTATATGTGTATGAAATATCTTCCTCCAGTTTGTGGTGTCTCTTTTTATTTGCTTAATAACCTTTTGGAGAAATGGGAATGTTAATTTTAATATATTGATATTTATAGATCCTTTCTTTTATGGTGGCATGTATTAAGTCTTGTTTAAAAAATTATTTTTTATGCCAAGATCTTTAAGATACTTTTCTATATTATCATCATTTTGTATTTTTTGTCTTTATAATTTAGACATTTACATTCTAGTTTTTAACCTAGAGTGTAAAGCAGAGACACAAGTACATTTTTATGGACAAGTGATTGTACTGGCAACATCTACTGGAGATGTTTTCTCCCCCACTACGCAGCAGTGCGCTTGGTCATTAATCAACTTCCCTGGAGACCTGGGTCTGTTGTTAACTTTGTAGGGTTTTTTTCTTCATTATCACACTTCCACCCCCACTCCCCAAGATTAATAACTATAACCTCACAATAAACCTTGATATTTGCCAATGTTTTGACTATTGATACCTGGAAGGTATTATTTATGTTTACACTTTGCTCTCCCATACACATTTTAGAATCAACTTATAAAAACAAACAAACAAACAAAACCCGTGGGACTGTTACTGGAATTGTAGTTCATTTGGGGAAAAATTACATCTTTTCAATATTGCATCCTTTTATCTATAAGCATTGTATATGACAATTTAAATATTTTCTGATGTCTTCCAATAAACATCTACGTGTTTTCCTATAAGGGCTTGCTAATTCTATATTTTTAAAGATTCATACTTATGTTCAATTTGTGGTGATTGTATAGTATATTATTTTATTTTTTACATTTTCTAATATACCTATTTTATAGAAATGCAATTTATTGTATATACTAATTTTCTATCCAACGATCTGCTAAATTATCTTACTAATATTTTTCACAGCCACATGTCCTTAGGAATGGTAATCTGACCATATAAAAGGAAAAGTGTAAAACTCTATAAAAAAATAGAGGCAAAAAGAAAAAAATGCTTGAAGATATGTAAACGTTTCAGCCAACATCATTCCAGTGATGGTAAAAATTTACAATAAAATCCTCATGAATGGATTTTTACAAATCCAGCTTTTGTGTTTTCACTGGGATGTGTCTACTGCTCAGAAATTGTGCTCTGCCTTGTTCAGATACCAGGTTCTTTTCTCTCTGGGATGATGTTTTGGGGTTTATGATAGATAGAAAAGTAAAATCTAACACCTTTCTCTCCACCTCCATCCCTACTTCAAAAGAAACTGCTCTGTTTGATCCTCTTCCTGAAGTTCCTATTGACAGGACATCAATCATTTTATTTGTATACCACTTTTCACAGCACTAAAAGTGCTTCGCAGAACTAGTAACATCCCAGTTCCCAACTTAGACTGACAAATTATTTGTTCAAATGGCAAGCTTATCAAGCCTGCACTGCTTACCCTTTGTGGGCGTGGGGCTGCATTGCTGAATGTGAAATGAGGGTAGAATCTGGTGCCCGTGTCCTCAGACAGGCAGAGGAGCTGTGAGCGTCTCCTGGAATCACAGGCTGCCGGCTCCAGGCGTCTGGGAGGCCATCTGTACCTGCAGGGCAGAAGCCGTGTTAGTTTCTCCAGTGGCCTTTCGTAGGTAACTCACGGCCATGAGATTCAAACCCTTAGGTTGAAAATTATCATGGAGTACTCGCCATTGTAGGGGCTATTCTTGGTAACTAAGTCTCAGTGGTTAAGGTGATTTTAAATAAAACTGGACAGTTTCTTTATTAGCAAAATGTATAATGGTTTTAAAAATCATTCTTTAACATGACTGTTCTGCTCTGGTCAGTTTTCTCTTTCACTTTCTCTGCAGGCATTTCATCTTCTCTCTTCCACCCTACCCTACCCACGTGATCATTCTCCCTGATTATTATTAACACGCTGGCCTTGTCTTTCAGTAATCAGATTACACTGGCATAGTAATTCTCCATAATTTGAACAAAGCAACCTAAATTTATGTTCTTTTACATGTTTTACTTTAATAGTATTTTAGAGATAAATTAATATTTGCATATGTGTACCTATGCTATAATAAATATGTATATGAGTCTCAATATTGGGCCTGAGTAACATAATCAGGTGAATTTCTATTTGAGTTCTACCGTCTGTGTAATCACGGTGTACTAGGTATAGCACCACACACATACACACCGTGTGTATATTAAATTATTATGTTATTGCTCATATGTTGCTTTAAAAAATGTCCTTCCTTCTGCCCGGACAGTGTGGCTCAGTGGTTGAGCGTTGACTCATGCACCAAGAGGTCACTGGTTCGATTCCCGGTCAGGGCACATGCCCAGGTTGTGGGACTGATTTCCAGTGGGGGGCATGCAGGAGGCGGCAAATCGATGTTCTCTCTCATCGATGTTTCTAGCTCTCCCTCTCCCTTCCTCTCTCTCTAAAATCAATAAAGAAAAAAAAAAATGGGAAAAAAAATGTCCTTGCTTCCTTTGCTGGTGTGCTTCCTGTTAAGGTATCGTCAACTGTTTGAAAGCAGAGGATGTACATCATGGCTTCTTAATGTCTCATAATAAAGAAATGTCTTCATAATAAAGAAATATGTATATTTTTGTATATATTAAGCAGAATAGATAATTTCTGAGTGACCGCAACTACTAGAAGTAAAATAATTTTAGTTTATGTACTCCAAAGAGTAGAGGAATATGGCAATATTAAGTTTATATATGCTTATATACAATATATAATATGTATACATCATGGTTACTTGGGAAATAATTATAATTACCCATATACCTATACAAATTGATACATACAATTATTTTATAATAATAAAGAAATTAGGTACTTATACTATAAGACATTATATATATAATTTACACATAGAATTAGTCTCAATAATATAAAGCTAATTACAAAACTATCTCAATAGCTATTAAGAAAAAAATACATGTATAATTCATATTTGATTTCAGTAGGTTTACTCTTCAGAAAAACAAAATCCAATGGTTTTCATTAATAAAATAAAAACATGTTATGGCCTAGAAAAAAGTACATTTATAGTATCTAACTTGTGCAAATATTTTCCTCTCAACAAAATTTTCTATTAGCACATACATTTATAGTCATAAAACAACCTTTAAGCCACATTTTACTAAGCCCTAAAGCAGACAAAAATCAAATGCAGATGTGGAATGGGAGCCAAACAGATGCTGAAAAACCCTGTCTATATCCTAAAGGAATCTATTCTCTATCAGAAAGAAACTTAATTTCTACTATAAAGAATTTGATTATGTATTGTTATACAAAATGTGATTAATGTTTTGTGGTGATTAATCAACTGCAAAATATATAATTATGCCATCTGTATTCTTCCAGCTTCTTGTCACTTACAAATTCTGCAGGGGAGTTGGGAGGTGGGGTGTTGAGAACTTGTAGCATTTGAAGAGGTTTAAAGCCACAGGAGATCACTCTGGGGAACAGCACAAGTTATAGGCCTAGTGCTTATTCTAATGGAAAAGAACTAAGATCATAAACAAAGAGACCCCCAAAGCCCACTGGCTCCCTACAGAATGGAAGACTCAGATAAGAGAGGCCCCAGCCTCTCAGACACAGCAAGAATTAGCTCCCCTTGATACAATGCCATTTGCTCTTTCTCCAAAAATAGGTCACAGACTTTGTCTTGACTAGTAGATGTAATGGCCCCAGTGCCAGGCAAGGATTGATCATTTATTTCTGTATGTCAATAAAGTAAATATTTTTGCATTTCTGGTCCACTACAACCCAAGATGAAAGACTGTGGTTAAGGTCTATGCCATGACTCATATTCATGTCTTCCTAAAAAATGAAAACCATTAGATTTGTATTTATAACATGTCCCAGTTGGAAAACGTTTCAATAGAGTTAAGAACGGCTTATTAAGTTGAATTCTGCAGAATACCTAGCGTTTTATTATATTGTTTTGACCTAGATAATGCTAGATAATATGTTTCATTGATTTTTTTTTTTCATTTTACTATTGCTTTTGGGGGAGCATTATGCAGAAACAGCTAAAAATGAGTTCTGCTTCAAATTCCCAATGGTTTTTAATAAGAAGAATGGCATTCTACGTGTGTGCTGAATGGTAGCACAGGGAGATGGAATGCTTTTCTCAAGGCATGCTTCCTTAACCCTGGATATACATCAGAATCACATGGAATTTGTTTTTTAAATCCAAAGTCTGAGCCACACCTGCAGAGATTCTGCTTTAATTGTTCTGGGGTGTAGTCCAAACACTGGTGTTTTTAGAAGCTTCCAGATGATTTTCATGTAATGTTCATCCTAGGTGGGTATCCAATAAGCCAGTAATTCTTCAAGTGTGGTCCTCAGACCATCAGCTCAGCATCACTTGGAAACTCATTAAAAATGTAATTTATCAAACTCTATTACAGATCTACTGAATCTGAAACCTGGGCATGAGGTCCAGTGGTCTGTAATGCAGTAATCCTTTCTCAGGAATTTGATATACCCTAATTGTTTCTCAAAGTTTAGCCTATACTGGAATAAAAATTTCTGATAATGGTATGTTTAGGGCGAGGCGCAAGAATTTGTATTTCTAACTTAGTTTCCATGTGATGCTGATGCTGCTAGTTGGGAGACTATACTTTGGGAACTTCAGCATTCAAGTTTTACAGCAAATATAAGCTGAGACTAATAAGACAAGGTATTGATATAGCTTTAAATGTTATCTGTTACCCTTCTTAATCTAAGAATTATGTTTTTTAAAGATAGCCTTTGTGAAACCTTCAGTTTCAAACCCCAGGTAATACTCCAAAGTCTCTGTCCAGCTACTAGAACAAAAGCTCTGTGTATGCAGGAGCTCATCTGTCTTGTTCATTACTGAGTGTGAGTTTAGGTAGTTTAACTCTCAATAATATTTATGGAATGAAGGAGAAAATAAAAGGATATTTTTATTGAGCTCTTTGGCAAATTAAGTCTAGAAAAAGAATTGACTTACGCTTTTTAGCAGATGATTTATTTATTTGACAAGCTGTTGTGAAATAATGTTGACTAGATTTGTTTTGGTTAAAAGCTTGAATTTGTCCAGTTCAGCAACTGGCAATAAGCAGATATCTACTGACTATATTTTTGGGTTCTGAATCAGTTATCATGAAGCTGAATAGACCTCAGCTAATGCATCTACTGCAGTTATTTCTGTTGATATGGTCTTAATATCTATAAACTTTTAATCCTTTCAGTCATATAATTATGAATCTGCCATCAGCAACTAACACAGAACAGAACAGTTCACTGATACAGGAGAAACCATCTCCTTCCTTGTTCCTTTGTACATAGGTTCTGATAATAATAACAACAACGGACAATGGAAATATGGAAGACTATCTGTGACAGTTAAATTAGGTCTGGGGGATTTTTCCAATTTTTAAGACTATGGATATGATATACTTATACAATAGCAGAGAATGATATGTAATAATTATTTTTGGCAGATGGTTTACAGAAGATTAATTTCCTTCTTTCTCTTCTTTACCAGGAGATAAGGAATAAAAGAATCTGAGAAATTATAATTTAGGAAAAAAAGAGGGGAGCTACTTTGTGGGAAAGGTTGACATGGATGCAACCTCAAAAACACTCTTCTTGCTACAAAGGGGCTCGTCATACCCTGTACTGCTTTTAGAGAGATTGGGATATGTCTCAAATAAACTATTTATGGAGGTAAGAGCAGGGAGTTGATTGTTTAATATGTCATGTCCACATCATATGAAAACAGAGTATATTTAGCATATTTTAACAATATCTCAAAAAAGTCAGCTTCTGACTAATTTAGTGTATTTTATTATGATCTCAAAATGTCTTTAGATTTATTAATTTAGTGAGGGATGTGTGATCTAGACCATATGCTCAAGTCATAGTTGGCTACCAAAAATGTCAACAAAGAGCAATATACCTTAATGTTGATAAATAGCTGTATCGCCCATCAAGATGACTCCAAAAGAAACATATTACTTATTTGGAATTTAAAGATGATTCCAAAGGACAAAGAGAAAAGAATCACAATTCACTGATGTAGAAAAATATACTTTAAGATGAGAAAAATAGTAAAACAAACCACCTCATACAACCTAAGTGCATAATCAGTTATTTCAATGACTTTATTTTATTTATTTATTTATTTTTTCTTTATTGATTTTAGAGAGAGAGGAAGTGAGAGGGAGAGATAGAAACATCGATGAGAGAGAACAACGTTTGGCCACCTCCTGCATGCCCCCCACTGGGGATCGGGTCCACAATCTGGGCATGTGTCCCGACCAGGAATGGAACCAGTGACCTCTTAGTGCATGGGTCGACACTCAACCACTGAGTCACACCGGCTGGATTCAATGACTTTATAATAACTCCTTTAAAACGTATAATACATTAATGTATATATAGTAAATAAATGAATGTGAAATATAAAATGGCATTTAATATAGGGCAAAAGCAAACATGTATTTAGAAATTTTTCAAAAAATGAAAAAACATAAAAGCAAGCTTTATAATTACAAATTGAGATAGACATGCAAAAATTTAGACACTGACTTTCAGTTGTGCAATTCTATATAGGACCAGAAAGCATATGAAAATCAATATTTTCAAACACTCTTGTTGTATGCTTTCAATTTCCATGACTTTGTAACGCCAAAAACCTAAAAATATCCATTGGGGGAAGAATTTATAATTTTCATATATTGATAAATAAATGAAAAAGTACTCCCTGTATAGATATAGATTTTCTTTGAAAATTTTAATGGCAAATGAAAGAAAGTTGCAGAATGGTAAAAACAAAATGAGAATATTTATGCAAAATTCAAAGCAAAAAACTGCATGGCTTATATATACATTAGTATATATGGCCCTTCCAGGCAAGATTGGAGAATGTATGGACAAAAGAATGGAAAGGTAATTTAAGTAAAAAGTGATTTGACAGAAAATGCATGTGATTTAAATATGCTTTTTTCCATTTCTGGAAGTCTATTAGATCTTTTTATTTTTGGAATATTAAAATGTTTAAAATGTTGAAGGAACAAAGAAAATGATACCATAGAGTTCTGTCTCAGAGCAGAGAAGAAAATGGTGTGCGAATTCAGCCTTTATTTGGGCAAGTGTTTATTGACCTCTTTGAGTAGAGTAGTAGGTTAGATGGTCATTATGGTTAAACTGATATGTTTTGTGTTCATAGGGTTTGCCATTTCAAAGCCCCGCTTGATCAATAAAAAGATTGAAGAAGGCTGAAATTCTAGGTAAAATTTTCTGTTTCTTATGGCATTTTGTAAATTATTCTAATCTCTGTCAGCCGTCCTCTCTTCACTATAAATTTTAATATTGTCAAAAGAAATTCAACTCAAGGAAAATCAAAGTATATTCATTTTCACTAAATAGTTAAACATTGAAAAATGTTATTTCTATGTGTTGTGATCATTACAATCTCCTTCATAAGAACCAGCAACTAATACTTTGCTACAAAACGTCATCTTCCTAAAGATCCTGCAGCAGGGTAACCAATTAAAGGAGACCATTAAGGAAATATATTGCAATTAAGTTTATATTCAGCAGATAGGACTTGTTGGCAGATAAGAGGAACCTTTTAAATGTGGGTTATTTATTTATTTTTACATTTTATCATGTTGATTATCACAGCGTGAGGCATTATTTTAGATTAAAAACATTGTGAGATGTTAAATTTAAAAATGAAAAAGCCAATATGCACAATTAAACAATTATCACTTTCAACCTAGACTCACAAATGAAAATAAATAGGTAAGACAAGAGCACATAAACACTTAGGGGGTCTCAGTTATACTCACTGCCTCTGTGGCAGCTCCATTAACTCGAAACCTTGAGTTGTTATTAAGAAATTACAATCTTGCCTCAGGAAGGGAGTCGAGTTATGTTTGTTCATAAGCCTGGGATATATCTTCCTCATCATGAGAAGATATATGTTTTAACATGTGGCATTTAACAAATGCACAATCTACCTCCTTTCTCTCAAAATGAGTTTTTAAATTTTATTGAAGAGTGTAGTAAGTTTGTAACTCGAGGCTAAGCCAATGCTTCAGATGCATAGCAATGATGGAGAAAATAAAAGAATAAACAACAGTAATGGCAACAACCAAAGCACTTTAGGCAGGCTCCGATCCCAGATTACATACTGTCAACCAGGAATAGAACAGATACCACAGAACAGTGAGCACAGCCATGGTGTCAGGCCTGCTGGTCTCCCAGACTATGAACAGATAAAGGCAATGATACTCAGCAATGGATCATCTGCTTGAAGCCACCAGAGGACAGAGGTCAGAATAGTCTACCTTGAAATGAGTTTGAAAAACCGGAAATTTAAGATGTAGGGAAGCATGAGGACAAGGTGAAAGCTATGTGATTAGAAATCGCAACAAACTACAGTGGCTGGGGGAAGGGAAGTGCACACTCCCCCATAGCTTAGCCAAGGAGAGATCTAAACCATTCCTCTAAGGCTTAAAGTACTGGGGACAAAGCCAAAACCACGAGAAAAAGATAGGTAATAAAAGGGAGGATGAAGTAGTGAGAAAAATAGAAACAATACATGTACACACATAAAATTTCCCAGTTAAAATTAGCATTTCCTCTAGAATTGTGAAAACAAATGAAAATCAAAGATATATACCTATATCTTTATATCTATATCCAGATATATATCTAGATATATATATCTAGATTTATATAGACATATAGATATAGATGTAGATGTAGATATAGGTATAGATATTCTAAATTCTTGGGAAAAAATACCCCAGATAATATTAATTTTGTGTAAAGTCTTGGTTTAAACACACACTAAATTACAATGCAATAAAATTTAAACTTTTCTCCAAAGAGGCATAATAAATTTAAAGGACAACAAATGACAGGAAAGTATTTATAATACCTCTAAGTGACAAATGATTATTCTCTGGTATATATTAGGAATTTAGCAAATTAGTAAGGCAAAGACAACTCAAAAGTTATAAACACAACACATAAAAGAGGAAAAATGTTCATTGAAGATATTGTAATCGCACAGGAACTTCATTTCTTTAATATGACTTTTTCGTTAATCCAAGCTGGCTTGGTGCAGTCTAGTACAGGTGACTCACTTGCCTCCTTTCAGCCAAATCCTTTCACCTTTGTACCACCTGGACCGTCATCATTAAGCCCTTAGGACATAGGTTTCTGGTCAAGGTTGATCTGTCTTAAGAATAAAGCCTCAGCCCTGGCCAGTTTAGCTCAGCAGTTAGAGCGTCAGCTTACGGACCTGAGAGGCCCGGGTTTGGTTTCCGCTAAGGGCAGGTGCCTCAGTTGCAGTTTGTCCCCAGCCCTGGTTGGGGTGGTGTGGGTGCCAACCACTCGATATGTCTCTCTCACATTGATGTTTCTCTCTCTCTTCCTCTTTCTCTCCCTCCCGCTCTATCTGAAGATAAATGCAAAGAAAAACAAAACAAAAAAAAAACATTAAAAAAAAAAAAAGAATAAAGCCTCAAGTCTGTTGATCAAGAGAACAGAATTTCATTCTAACTAAAGATAAATTCCTGACCTCAGTTGTTTTTTAGCACCAGGCCCAGGAAAACAGAATGACTTTATGGACCACACTTTCAGGAAACCAGATCAAAAGAGGCCATGGCTGACATCAGGACATGATACAATAATTAACTACTTCCTACCTTGGCCCTAACCAATAAGTAGAGCCCATGACCCCAACTCCCTTAGTCACCATGACTAATGACCCCCCCCCATCTAATCTATCTCCAAGAGGCTACTGGGGAGCCAGGTCCTGGAGCTATAGCTCACCTGTGTCTCTAGGCTTGGCTCCATTTCCTCAGATAAACCTTCACTTTCTTTGCTGCAAACACCTGTTCGGGTTTCACTGGGCTTTGATGGGTACAGGCAAATGAACCCCTTCAGTTACATAAAAAGACCTTCAACCTTAATATTACCAAGAAAATGAAAAATATAATATTTTTCTACATTTGATTGGAAAAATTTAAAATGTCAGCCAATACTATGTGTTGAAACTAATGTCCCTTTAGTGGCCTAATATAAAACCCATAGGTAATATCACCTACATATATACACACACACACACACACACACACACATATATATATTTAATTCCAACAATATAATGTCATACTATTATAATATATAATATCATAAAGTATAATATCTGGAATAAAAGAAAGTAATTTATAATATGATTATATAATTTAATATATAAATGCTTGGGCATGACAGTATAATGTCAGCCATTTGCATCTATATCACTGTGAAAAGCATGACATTGAGAATAGACAACGTAATGACCATGGGTATTGATGTCATTAAATGGGTATGTTGTGCTTTTTGAAAGCAGTAACAGATTTTTGTACATATCTGTACCTCCTGATAAAAAATATTTATTTTCCTACAGTTTACACAGTGGTTCTAGTCATTGAAAATTCAGTGTAGATTAAAACCAAGCCAAAAATTCTTTGGATTTATACAAAAACTAATTTATGGTATTACTCTGATAATCACACACAAGTTTGGGGAGTTTGGGTTTTGATTTATCTTCATGAATGTCCTGTTATATTTTCTTGGAGGAACACAACGCTTCTTCACATGGGGGACCGTCACATGCATTGCTACTCATCTTACATATCTGACCCCCACCCACTTAATGCCAGGAGCACTTTCCAATCATCATGACAACCCGCAACTTCGTGCAAATCCCCAGGGCCTCTCAGAATGTGGGGCCTCCTACTGTGAGATGCGCTGATTGCAGCAAGGGGGCTCTTCCAGAGTACTGATTGTGATATAAATCAGTACCATTTACAGGGCAGTTTATTCATTTATAATAATATAAAAGGTTTCATTCCTCAGACCAAGTTATTTCACTCACAAGCATACACTCCAGACACACCCCAGCTCATGACTTGGGGAAGATGTACGTGAGTGATTACAGCAGCACAGAGAAAAATGGAAACCACCTAAATGTCTATACACAGGAGAAGGGATAAATAAATCGTGACACATTCTTGCAAGAAAATACTCCATCAGTATACATATTAATGATAGAGCTATCTATATGAATGGATAAATTTTCAAAACATAATATTGAGAAAAAGTTATAGAAAAAGCTATACAGTATAATGTCAATTACATAGATTTTTAAAATCTGAAACCAATACTTTACATTGTTTAATATATATACATATGTTGTAAACAAACAATAACTCACTCCAATGTTGAGACAGGCCCTTCCTCCAGAAAGAGAAGGAAGATAATCTAGTATGTTACTTTCCTAAGGAAACCGTTCAAAGTAGATAGTGAAAATATTTATGTTGTTAACCTGGTATCTATGAAAGTGATTGATATATTATTCTCTGTAATTATGTACAGTTATTTTTTTAAACTATATTGTTTGAGTTAACCAAAGCCAGCATCTCTTTCAAGTCATAAGGTTTTGTTGGTCACAAAAAGAGAAGAAGTTGTTGTTTTTTTCATAAGTCTTTCATCCTATATTTGATATATTTCCTTACAAAAAAATTTTCCCAAAGGTCTTTTTTGATAGCCTCACTTCTTCTCTGTATCATATAAAATCCACACTGCTTGACTGGATAAAACAATGCATCATTCACCTTTTTTTCCCTTAGCTTCTAGCATAATGTCTACCTTGTGTATCATAAGAGAAATAAATAGCTGGAATGCGGGGGTAGATTTTGTATAAAAATAAACATGTGAAATGTGTGCTACAGATAAAAATGACTTTGCCCTGTGCTGGAAACTTTATTTTAGAGAGTGTTTGTTCTGAAAAAATATGTTTTATGCTAAAATAGATGTGTTTTCTGTAATCTCTCAAACTTTAAAAAGCAAAAATTATTTCCTGGATTATTTGGAAATATTGCAGACATTCTGCAACATACATGAAAGCAGAGAACTTACTTATGTTTATTTCCCCCTTTTTAATTGCAAAGATTTATACAGTAAGAAATTATAAATAGGATAGTATTTAAAGCTATGCCACAACTGATAAAAAATTTATTTCGTTTTTGAACTTGGGACAATTGCAACTAGCAGAGACTTGACAATGAACAGCATGAAAACTGTAAGGCTATTTTCAAACACAAACTACTGTGTAATGTAGGGATTTGAAGTAGAAGAAGGTATATAAGAATGATGAAACATCAAAGTGATGGAAACAGATAAAAAACCAATCATGTTATTTTTCTTGTGACTACGAATTGGTTAAATCAATTCTAACGTCAATTATTTCTATTGTTTTTATTTTGTTTTCATAAACACTAAAAATATTAACAGCCCGGGTATCTACTCTAAGGGAGACCTAACTAGGAACTAAAGTCAAAATCTGAAACTCAGAATATGCAGTTTGCTTCAGAAGCACTTCTGCAAAAGAATGCCAATACAATTCCTATTGTTGCCTAGGTAGGCTATTTATTAAAAGTATTCAATAAATTTTGTTGAGTAAATAGATTAATTGGATTTGTCACAGCAGGGCATCATGCTTCATTTAGCCCAAGAATTGGCTTCCATCAGTAGCATTAGATGTTGTTTTAAAGTTGCAGGAATATCTATCATAGTGACAATTTAGAGATTAGTTTTATTTATGAAAGATACCCATTTCTACTTAAGCCCATTATGCATTGTCCTCACTGATTTATCTGAAATTTTATTAAGGTACTTTCACGTAGACCCTGTTCCAGTGTATAATAAAAACTTGTTATTAACCCCAAATTTACTACTTGAAACATGTTAGAGAAGGGTAAGCCGGGTTGAGTAGTCCATGATACTGTCATTTGTATTTTCTTCCCACCCCATAGAACAGTTTTGAACTTCAAGCTCTGCCCCCCAGTTTTCAGCCTCTGTCAATCACTAATTCATTCACTTGGTTAGTCAGTCAGTCAATAAATGTTGAAGTATCACTGTGTGTCATGCTGCATTACAGGTGTTGGGTACAGAGCTGTGACAAAACACACAGAAGTCTCTGCCCTCACAAGGCTACACTGAAAGGGAGACAGAAAGACACTGAAGGGAAAAATATATTTCTAATGTATCTATTTATCGAATTATGCCAGACCACGTAAAGTGCTAATGAGAAACTGAGGCAGAAATGGGTAATAGGAAGTGTGTGTGTGTGTGTGTGTGTGTGTGTGTGTGTGGGTGTGGGTGTGTGTGTGTGGTGTATGGGGATGAAAAATGCTGGTTGTGGGAGGCAGGTTGTGGTTTTAGATAAAGTTACCCAGAAAGGTCCTTTTTTAAAATCTTCACCTGAGGATATTTTTCCATTAGTTTTTTAGATAGAGTGGGAGGGAGGGAGGGAAGGATAGAGAGAGAGAGAGAAACATCAATGTGAGAAAGACACATCCATTGGCTGCCTCCCGAACAACCCCAACTAGGGCAGGGGATCAAACCTGCAATCTAGGCACGTGCCCTTTACCAGAAATCGAACCCGCAACCCTTCAGTCCAGGGGCCAATGCTCTAAATGCTAATCCAGACCAGCCAGGGCAAGAAAGGCTTTTTTCCCCGCTGAATTTATTGGGGTGACATGGGTTAATAAAATTATATAGGTTTCAGGTATACCATTGTACAATATATTATCTATATATTGTATTGTGTGTTTACCACCCCAGGTCAAGTCTCCTTCCATCACTCTTTATCCCTCCTTTACCCTCTTCTACCTCCCCCACGCCCACTTCTGGCAAAGGCCTCTCTGAGTATGTGGCTTTTTGCGTGAAGGCGGGAAGAAAGTGACAAGTAAATCAATGAGAAGAGCTTTCCAGGCAGCAGGATCAGCAAGTGCCAAGATCCCAGCACTGGGTGGGCCTGGCACATTCAGAGACCAGAGACAATGCCGGAATAAAGACCTCAGGCGTGTGTCTGAACCTCTGAAGTCATGTCTCCTTTTTGGTCTATCACCTTGATTGACCATCTACCAGTTCTCTTCACCGTGACCCTTTCTTGAGTTACAAAAACAGGACTGCAAGGATGCATTCTGGTTTCCTGTAAGAAACAGTAACTCTTGGAATTTAGATCCTTTCCCTTGGAAGCTGAGTATGTTTTATCCATCCACCTCTCCCCAGACCCCCTCCTTCCCAGCAATTTTATAGAATAAGTTTTCCTTAAGGTTCACATAGTTTGAAATGGTTTTGTTCTCTCAAATTGTATATGCTACTGTAAATGTTAAGGAGGTTATATAGTCATATCCAAAAAAGCAACTGTGTCTTCCTAAAGGAAAATGGGTATCTGAATTCCACTTACTATATGAAATATTTATTTCTACATGATACACAGACTTAAAAAAAATATTTAAATAGAGGACAAAAAAATGAGAATTGCATCTGTTTAGTTTTGGCACATTATAAGCTAGATTTTTTTTTTTAAATACTATTTGACTACCATGCAAATAATTCATGATCTATATTGATCTGTCTTACAGTGAGCACAAGTGTACCCTGAATATATCCCTTGGTTATAGAACCTTTTTGAGTTACTAGACACGTTTTCTAATTTGTTTTACCCTTGAAAAAAACGGAAACTCAAAACTTAATTCTGAACTCCTTTCTATAGAGTGCTATTTGTAAGATTTACATGCTCTTTCAATTAATTCTAAAAACACAGGTGAAAGCCCTGCCTGTCTATTCTGATCCATTCATACATTGTTTCAAATTGTTATCATTACTGTGGCTGTGAAATGTTATATCTGGTACTATTAGCTGCCTTTTACCTCTTTATTTTTTCACTTTTCAATAGCTTTCCTAACTACATTAAATTTATATTGATACAGCATAAAATCCTCTGGTTATTTCCTAAAAACATTCTGTTTACTATTTTAATTTACTTTATTGGATTATAGTTCATACAAAATATAGTGATTTTAATTGCATAATTCAATGGGTTTCACTCATGTAATCACCATATTTAAGATAGAAAACATTTTTATCACTCCAAAGGTTATCTAATGCCCCTTCCCAGTCAATCACCACTTACCTCTGGCCACCCCCCCCCCCCACACCGCCCCAAGGCAACTGCTACTCTGCTTTCTATCAGCGCAGATTAAATTAGTCTTTTTCTAGAGTTTCACAGGAATAGAATGAAACAGCACTGTGCTCATTTGTGTTTGGATTCTTTTACCTGTTTTCAGAATGATTATGTCATTGTCTACCAGTAGTGTGTGTTTGCTTGTTTCTGAGTGCCATTTCACTGCGTGGTGTATCGCGATTTGTTTATTCATTCATCTATTGTTGCACATCATCAGGATTTTTCCAATTTTTGGCTATTATGCATAAAGCCTCTCTCCATAACCACACGACAGTCTTGGCATGGACATCTTTTCATTTCTCTTCCACTTAGTAGTATAATTACTCTATTGCACGAAGGTGCATGTGTAACATTTCTAGAAACTGTAAAACTCTTTTCCAAATCGCTCCAACCATTTAACGTTTCCACTAGCAATACATGAGTTTCAGTTACTCCACTTCCTCATCAACAACAGTTCATGGTGTGTGTGGGTTTTAATTTTAGCCATTCTACTGACTGTGTAGGAGTGTCTCAATGGACTTCATTTACATTTCCCTCAAGGCTAATGCTGCTGAGTATCTTTTCATGTGCTTCTTGGCCATTTGTATATCTTTATTTCTGGTGTGTCTATGTAACTTTTTTCCTCATTTAAAAAATTGGGGTTGTGTTATTATTATGGGATTATACAAGGATATTTTATATATTGTCTGGAAATTTTATTTTCTTAACTGTCTGTCAAAGAGCAGAGTTTTCAATTTTAATAAAGGTCAATTTATGACCTTTATTAAATGTTTTTTTTTTTAATGATTAGTTCTTCCTAGGCTCTGTATGAGAAATGTTTGCTTTCCACAATGACAAAAAATGTTCTGCTATGTTTTCTTATGAAACAAAAATTTTATCTTTTGTTTCATTCTGAAAGTTTTATAATATTAGTGCTGTCACTTAAATCTATGATCTATTTTAAGCTAACTTTCACTTATTCTGGGGGTGGGGGGGCTAAAATTTGAGGTTTCTCATTTTTCATATGTATGTCCAGATATCTCAGCACCATTTGTTGTAAAGACTTTTCTCCTCTTGAATTACCTTGGTGCCTTTATTGAAAATTAATTAATCATGTATGTATGGATCTGAACTCATCTATACATAACAAATAAATTGATTTCTAGAATCTCTATTCTGTTGCATTAATCTATATATCTATTCTTACTCCAATAATATATTGTCTTACTTTTACTTGATACTAAGTCTTCAAAGAGGTACAATATCTCACCTTGCTCATTTTCAATACTGCTTTGGTTAGTCTAGACCATTTGATTACCATCTAAATTCTAAAATCAGCTTATCAATTTATAAAGAAATACTGCTGTGTTTTACTTGGAATTACATTAACTCTATAAATAAATGACTTTGGGATAAATTTTAAAAATGCCTAAAAATCCATGAAAATGTATATTCTTAATTTAGTTATGGCCTTGAATCCTTTTGTCAATGTTTTGAAGTTATCAGTTTACAGGACTTACAAATATTATATTAAATTTATCCTTAAGATTTTTTGGGGGGGTAATTTAAGTTCCAATAATTCATTGATATTACAAAGCAATTAATTTCTGATCCTATTCTTGTACCCCGAGCCTGCACAAAATTCCCTGTGCCAGGATGAAAATTATCTCTCAGTAAGCCTATTTTTGGCTTACTTTATTCACTTTTTTCTCTGGGATCACAATCTTGTTTTGCCTATTGTTCAATGTCTGAAAAAACAGTTGTTGATATATTTCATCCATTTTCCTGGAGCTGGCAGTGGGAAGGTAATTCTGGACTCTGTTGTTCCCTCAGGGCCGTAAGTGAAAATCCACAGTGATCTCTGCTTTTGTTCTTTTGTTAATATTAAATGTATATAATGTGTTTTCCTATCTTTCTAAGTTTACAGACTAATCAATTTATTGTCATTATTATTTATTTATTTTTAGTGATAAAGTCGTTTAAGGCTATTCCTTTTTCTGTGAGGAAATATCTAACAGTCTCTTTGATTATGTCCCATCTTCGGTACTAACCCTTTGTTGCTACATGAACCTTTTCCCTTCCACTCCTCCTCCACTAGTCTCAGGACATATGCTGATCAAGAAGTGTGTCAGTGGCACACCCAGGAAGAAAAATAAGGATCACTCAGTCTACACAGGCTGCACTGGGACGTGATATGCACTGGATTTGAGTTCAGTTAACAGTGTGAGTCATTTCTCAGATTAGACGAGGTGATGGAGCCAGTAGGAAGAAGACATAGAACTCACTATCTCAAGTGCATGTATAACTTGAAAATAAAATGATTGAAAACCATTTTAATTTCTCATGGTTGAGACATTCAAAATGAGCAAGGTGAGAGAAGTTGTATATGTTGTGATGGGCACTAACCTTTAGAGCTCAACATTAGGGTGACCAATCACGTTTGCTTCAACTGATGCTTTATTGCCCATCTTGAAGATATGTGGCCCAGTATTGCTCCTTATATTCTTATGTTGAGGGATGCTCCAGTTATGACTCGTTTATTCTCCTGAACCTGACTAGTAAGCATATTTTAACTGAACAATGGCAACGATCATGTACCATATTAAGAAACAGTGTAGAAATAATGAGAGAATAATAATATCTACTTCAGAAAGAGAAAGAATGGATTGGGGTATGGACCTAACGGAGTCCTAAGGGAGTGGCTAGTGCAAGCAGAAAAATAAAACACAAAAAGTAAAAAAAAAAAAGGAATGAGAAGACACGGTTGTTCATGTTAAGTATGCCATGGTTAACAATTCATGTTAAGTCAAAACATAAATTTATGTCTATCTGCTTTTTAAAAACAACTCCCCTGGAGATAATTAGCAAATATAAATCTCTCTCCACAGCAACATTCTTCTATTTGGCCCCTGACCAATAGGTAACTCCATTCCCAAAGATTCTGGTCTAATTTCTTCTCCTGGCAAAAGAGCCATAGGAAAAAGTACTGCTCAGTCTCTCTCTTTCAATTACATCTACCTACTCCCAACAGGATTCACCCAAACAACAAGTCCAAGGATTCAAAACAAGATGTATTTTTTTTATAACATGTCCAACTTGGCTCAGCCTCCCTACAGTGTAGTTCCAATATGATTCAACATGATTCTGGAAAAAAATCAAATGATGCCTGTGTTGTGTTTTTTTTTTTTTTCCTGTATTTTTTTTTTTTTTTTGTATCTACTATGAGGAAATTTCTAATCTCACAAGGCAAATTTCTGATTTATTGAGGATGCATATTCAAAAAGCATATCTACACTTAAAAAGCATAACAGTTGAGAGATTCCTGCATACATTAAATGTATCCACTAAATTGAAATATCAGAAAATTCAGGCAGTGTATGATGGGATCTAACTTGTGTGTATCAATAAAGCAGTAGTGTACTTAGTTACCCCAGGCTCTGTTTTCCCTCTCCGGGATGCCTGTTTCTCTCTCTTCTCTCTCTAGATAGATGGACAAGTGAATAGATGGAAAATGATAGGTAATCATCCTGCTTTTCTGTCATCTATTTGCATTTCTCTTCCCACTCCTTCCGAAATATACTCCAAGAAACATTATTTCACAGATTAGGATCATTCTGTTGTAATACTGTGGCGAAAAGGAAATTCAACAACATACACATTTTTATTTCCATTTGTCATCCAATTGTGGGGATGTGAAGATATTAAATTGCCCTGGTCAGTTTGGCTCAGCAGTTAGAGCGTCCACCTGTGGACCAAAGGGTCACAGGTTCAATTCCCAGTCAGGGGCATGTACCTGGGTTTTGGGGTCAATCCCCGGCCCTAGTCTGGGTCATGTGGGAGGCAACCAATCTATGTTTCTCTGTCTCTCTTCTCTCTCTGTCCCCATTTCCCTTCTTTACTTTCACTCTATCTAAAAATCAATGGAAAAATATCCTCAGGTGAGGATTAACAATAGAAAAAAAAAATGTTAAATCAACAAAGGACGAAATCTAAACTCCAGAATTTCATAGGTGAGTATGGTTGGTAAGGCTAGAGAACCAGAAGGTGACAATGCACTAAATAAACAGCAGACTCAGAAAACTGCAAACAGAATCGACTGACAATTTCTATAATTTTGTTTTGTTGTTAATCCTCACTCAAGGATATTTTTCCATTGATTTTTAGATAGAGTGGAAGGGAGGGAGGGAGAAAGAGTGAGAGAGAGAAACATTGATGTGAGAGAGACACATCAATTTGTTGCCTCCCACATGACTCTGACAGGAGCCAGGGATAAAACCTGCAACCCAGGTACGTGCCCTTGACTGGGAATCAAACCTGTGACCCATTGGTCTTTGGGTCAATGCTCTAACTGCTGAGCCAAATCATCCAGGGCAATTTCGATAATTTTTATATTAAGTGATATTTCCAGCCCAGATCAACCAGGATAATAAAAGGAGAAAATCTACTGGAGTAGATCGAATAGGCTAAATATTTTCCTATTTTTGGTGAGGAATGATACATATTAATACTTGACATTCTCTGTGTTTTATATGGTTCATTCTATTTTTACTTAAGCTAAGTCTATCAAAATATGAATAGGAATTTCACTCTGCAGTTCAAAGACTAAAATGAATGACATTTTTGTCATGAAAAAATTCTTTAAAAAGGAATGCCATACATTCATTTTTATAAAAATATATGAACCTAGTGCACCTGATTTGACAATAATCATGCAAACCACCGAAGACTCTCCTAAAGAGGCTCTTCCAAAACGGCAGCTGAATGTGGGTAACCACCGTCTTCGTAGTCCGCACATTACTAACGTGTATTTTGACAATCAACAAATTTACAAGTTAAGCATTTTGGTTATATGCATAATTCTAAATAATTTATATAACAACTACTTTACCCATTGCTTTTATAAACACTAAGGAAGACAGAAATTTGATTATATCTCTCTAAGTGTCATAGACCAAGGGACTGATTATAACTAATTTGAGGTTTGTGCAAGATCGAGAGCACCAAGAAGTAAGTTGGGAAGACGGGCTGGCCTGAAAAGACAAATCTAAGGTAATGTTAGGGTCAACGCTGATTTAAAACCACTAATCTAGATGACCTCTAGAACTTTCTACTTCTACATTTACCTCCTCTACCACACCTCTTGCTGTCTTAGTAACAAAACATCATTGACACCAAGAAGTTAGGATCATAAGAATCGGAGAGTTTAGAGTTCGATGAGATACTGGAAATCTATTCTCATGGTACTTCTCTGTATTTCTCAGAGATTGTCTTTCATCCCAGCCAGTTTCTTGGGAAATGTCTCCCCCCACCCCCTTCCAGGAACAGCCAATAAAAAGTGGAGGTAGCAGGCAATGGTTTTTCCCTTTGTTTTTCAAAGTAAGAATAATTTTGCTTTTATGTGTTTTGTATAATAAATTACTAAGTAAGATATTTCAAAGAAAACCTTATTTAAAACTCTTTGGAAAGCTACTAATCTAGTGCATTATTCCAATTCATGTAGGAATATATATATTAAATATGTTTTTATTGATTTCAGACAGAGGAAGGGCGAGGGAGAGAGAGATAAAAACATCAATCATCTGCCTCCTGCACACCCCCTACTGAGGACTGAGCTCACACCTGGGTATGTGCCCTGACTGGGAATTGAACTGGCAACCTCTTGGAGCATGGGCCAATGCTCAACCAACTGAGCTAACCCAGCCAGGCAGTAATAACCTTTTGAGTAACTGTGACTATTTGTTAGTGAGAGAGCATATTCAAGTTTTAATTGGCATTACAAAGGGGACTTATTATTTAAATTGAACATTATATTGACACTAGCTGACTTGAGGAGGAAATATTATTGTATCTCCTTTGACCTTTCCATTTTTCATGTAATCTAAATAATGGCTAGGGAAACTTATGAATAAAAAATATGCATGTGTAAAAAATGTATATATAGTTTCAATATATGTTGTTTTAATTTTGTTTGCTTTTTATATATTTCATATATTTAAGACTTTCTCTGTGAGTCCAGCCAGTGTGGCTCAGTGGATTGAGTATTGTCCCATGGACTGAGAGGTCCCAGTTTGATTTCTGGTCAGGGCACATGCCCAGGTTGCGGGCTCAGTCCCCAGTAGGGGGCATACAGGAGACAGCTGATCAATGTTTCTCTCTCACATGATGTTTCTATCTCTCTCTCCCTTCCGCATTCTCTAAAAAATCAATAAAAATATTTTTTTAAAAAAAGACTTTTACTGTTTAAAGTCATAGCTAAATAGACTTAAATGCCCTATCAAAATTTTCTACTAAAATAAAGATATTTATTCAAAAGCCCAAGGAAACTAAGATGAATAAGACAAAGACAGTGGGTTTTGATATAAAAACTTTATAGCACAGTGGATGATGTACACGGGATCTATATTAAGCATGTCTTTTATTTTTTGTATTCTGATGCTTTGACCTCTGGGTTCTTACTGACCATGATGGTACTGCCATTGTCCAGGTTATTCCATCCCCAAAGATAAAACCTTCCAGGAGCATAATTTTCAAATGCAAACTAATTCACAGCACATACCTCCTCACCTTCTCTATAAGGCTCTCACTCTTCAGGTCACTGTCCACCTTCCCTAATCACACAAGGCCTGGGCCCAAAACATAGAGATAGCCCTATGTGCAGGACTTAAGAAAATGATTCAAACCAGTTCAATGCCAAACCAGCTTTTCCTGTGTCTCCTATCCCTTCCCACTGAAACCACAATAAAGGCGTCTACAATTTCCCCTTGCTTTCTCTGTCTCCTGCCTTACCCTGTGCCTCTCCATGTGGCCCCCACATGAAGGCCCATGCGTCTTGTTTCTAGGGAACTGTAAGTAAACTTTGTCCTTCATGACAGTCATTTTTGTATCTGTGTGTCTTAACCACACTTGGTGAAAACAAATCCTGGATATTTTTAAAACAGGAAGTAGAATTAAATTGTTTCAAATTCTACCTCCTTGGATTCCTTAATGTGTACAACTGAACAAATTAGTAGATCTATGTAGAGACCCATTAGTAGATCTGCTATATAGAGTGAAAATAATAGTATTTAACTCAAAGGATTGAGAATTAAATTTACATATATTAATTATAACAGTACCTGTCACAAATTAAATTTTTAATAAATATGAGATAGTATTATAAAATAGAACAAACCTGGTATGTTAACTATGATTTGTAGGCCTCTCAATTCTAAATTCATTGAACATATTACAATTTGTACTCATGACCTCTAACTACATTGCCACTCTTTATGTACATCTTCTACACAACTACCTAAATATTATTTCCCAACTAGTAAATATTCTCATTCATTTAAAAAAGATAACATATTACTGCATTGCCAGTGATCTAAGTATCACTTGTCTTCTGACTTGGTGAATAATAGAGAATAAAGTGGTTCACTAACTTGGCCAAATCACTACACAGTCCCTTTCCCTCTCGTTTCCTGGAGAGGGACATTCAGGGATGACGGCCTCCATTCTCTGATCACAATTTGAGAATTTCATACACAAACCCAACGCAGTGTTCACCCAAAAGCTCACGAGACTTAGGTCCTTTAACTAATGTACTGAAAATGAAGGCCTGAGGTAGCCTAAGCTCCCTCTCATAAGTATTCATTACTGTTTCCATAGGTTGAAAGAAGGAAAAAAAAATGTAGAAACATGAGAAGCAAAGAAGATCAAAGAAGAGCGGAAAGAAGCAGGGAAAAAAAAAGTTTTTTTTTAAAGTACACTGTAGATTTTCTTTCATTAAAGGATTCTTGTTATAACCCTCAAACACAGTAGCTGCAGGATAATGTGTGTGGCTTGTAGGTGAATTTGCTCTGAACCCCCCGCCTGGCATGTTTTGCACTGAGGAACTATTTGCCAGGAGGTGCCACGCTCAATAAATTTAGCAACAACTTTAGACTGAAACAGGGCATGACCCATGCCGAAGTGGATCAGGTGACAATCGAGCCATTGTGATCGGAGTGTCCCTGCAAGTCTCCAAAATCATAGGCTCAGGAATCAGCCTGCACCAAATTTGTTTTGGGGAAATTTTTTCTGGGTAGATCACTCTCCAAAATAATAATTACTACTATAGTAAAAGAAATAATGATAAAAATAATAATAAATATTAGAAAAATTGTTCAAAACAGTACATACTAAAGTCTTTGTATATCATTTACTTTATTTAACACTGGAATGAGAAGACATCATTTCAAAAAGTGAGAATCCAGGTAAGAAGACAAAATACAAAAGGAAAATAAAGGTAATCAGCATAAGATAAATCTCAAACAAAGAACTTGTTTTTTAAGAAATTGTCAAAGGCCCTGGCCAGTTTGGCTCAGCGGTTGGAGCGTCGGCCTGCGGACCAGAGAGTCCCGGGTTCGGTTCCCGCTAGGGGCACATATGAAAAATAAATAAATAAATAAAAAATAAAGTGTACAATTCAATGATTTAAAAAAAAAAAAGAAAGAAATTGTCAAAGATTCTTATTTTGTATTAATAAAATGTAAAAAAGTTCAGAAGGATGATATTTAACAAATGAGAAAAATCTCTTTTTTTTTATATCTCCATAAGTCAGTGGGTAATTACTGATGAGCTACTATGTGTTCCAAACGACAGTAGGATGAGCGAAAGTCACAAGTATAACTAGAATATTAAACCTAAATGAAAAATTAAACAAAGGCATTTGGCTATGAATATAATCTGAGGCAATAGGCATCAGTAGTTATAGAACTAAGTAATAAAAAACCTCTTTTCATTTCTGATGGAACCAAAAGAAGAAAAATAAAGCTTTTAAGCTAAAGATGCTTTGCACTATTATAGGCCTCCATGGATAAAACTCCAAATAATAATTCTGTTGAAAAAAAATTATTTTTTGTCTCTTCTGGGGATTTGATTTTGATGACTGTGATCATTGATATTTGTTTTTTGGACTAAATATCCAAAAATTCAGACATGAAGTATCTGACAAAATAATCCAGCAGTCCTGAATGTATTAGTCAATCGGTATCAGATTCACAGAGCTCATATCTGTCCTGGGCCATTTTATAAGATTAAAGAATATCCCCAACCCTAAAATATTATAAAGAATTTAACTCGTTAAGACCTAGTTCTGTTTATTCTCCCTAAATCTCCATGCCTCATCCTTAGATAACTCAGAACTCAGGGATTTACTGTTGTATGTAGGGAAAGACTCCATGGAGTGAGAATGTCACTGTGTGCAGGACACAGAGTTTTCTGAATAGGTGATAGAAATTCACACAAGGAGGCTAGACACAGCAGGCTGATTTTGGAAGAGGTGCTAAACACAGACAAGGAAGCCCAGATGGAGATGAGTTAGGGTCAGGCAGACAAGGATATCCCTTTCGTTAGTCTACAACTAAAGGTGAACAACAGCAAGTGTTGGTAAAGATATAAAGAAATTGGAAACCTCTAACATCGGCTGTTATAGATACAAAATAGCAGAGTCATTTTAGAAAGCAGTTTGGAAGTTCCTCAAAATATTAAACATAGCTCCTGTATAAATCAGAAATTACATTCCTAGTTACAGATCCAAAAGAATTGAAAATGTTTGTCTATACCAAAGCTTGTACACAAATGTTCATAGCAGCATTATTCATCATAGTAAAATAATGGAGACAATACAAATGTACATCAGTTGATGCATGGGTAAACAACTGTGGTATGTCCATATAATGGAAAAGTATTTGACCTTTAAGGAATGAGGTACTAATACATGCTATATCATAGATGAACCCTAAAAACATTATGCTATGTAAATGAAGCCAGACTTGAAAGGCCACATATGGCATGATTCCAGTTATGTGAAAAGTACAGAATAGGCAAATTCATAAAGACTTAAAATAGATTATTAATGTCGTTGGGCTAAGTAGAGGGGAAAAGAAGAGTAGCTGCCATGGTGTGCATGACTTGTTTTGAGGGGGTGTTGAAACTGTGTTAACTTAGAAAATTAGGTAGTGGTGGTGGTTATATAATCCTGTGAATATACTAAAAACCACTGAAGTACACTTTAAAAGACTGAATAGCCCTGGCCGGTTTGGCTCAGCAGTTAGAGCGTCGGCCTGCGGTCCAGAGAGACCCGGGTTCGGTTCCTGCTAAGGGCATGTGCTTCGGTTGTAGTTTGTCCCCAGCCCTGGTTGGTCGTGTGGGTGGCAGCCACTCAATGTGTCCCTTTCACGTCGATGTTTCTCTCTCTCTCTCTTCCTCTCTCTCCCTCCCACTCTATCTGAACAAAAAATGAAAAAATGTCCTCGGTGAGGATAAAAAAAAAAAAAAAGACTGAATAGATGGTAGGGCAATTTATCTTAATGAAAATGTTACAAATAAATACACTTGCTCCTTACCATGATGAAAATATGCTACTGGATACACAAAAATAAGATCCCCATTCATTTTGAATATGAGAAGTGCTTTTAAAATGCTGTCTATATGCCAGACAATTGCTGACAACCAATGGTGCAATGATGACTCTGAAATTTCTGTCTTCGATGGGCCCACAATCAGGCAAAGAATAGAGACAAAAGCACTGTTGCCATTTATTAATTATTATTACAGAATATGGACTGTTTTGAGAAGTCCCTGGGATTCGTTGAAGTGAGGAACAAATCAGAGACAAGCACAGGGAGAAGATGACCTTTGAAACTGGCATTTAAAAGTTCACTGGAGTTTTTCAGGATAACAAACATGAGAGTGACAGGGGAGGCCATTCCCAACAAAGGACACACAGAACATGTACAGAGAAATCTAGACTAGGCTGTGATTAAAGTCTACCTGCTAAGAGGCTATCGACTCTAAGTGCTACAAAAGTTCAGAGAAGGCATTGTTATCAGGAAGGCTGGGTAGCCCCTTGGAGAAAGCAACGTTTTATGGAAATTTAAAGATTGTATTATCTCATGTGTGCTTTCTGTTTGCTCAAATGAGAAAGTGTTTCATTTTTATTATGGAGTTCAGGGAATGCTCTGACTCTAAAGATTCATAAAAGTCATTCATACAGACAAACGGGAAGATTGTTTTGTTTTGTTTTCAAATTGTTCTTAAAACATTATGTTGGATAGCATCTGGACACTAAGGTGGTGTAAGTGCCATTTGTCTCAGCAATCAGCCCTCAGCCCAGCCCTCTTCCTGTCCAAGTGTGCATCTTGGTCTTAGTGACAGCTGCTTCCCCTGAGGATGTCTTGTTCCCGAGATACACCTTAAAAAAGACAGATATTATTAAGTGTTCTAGTCAAATTCATACTAAATGGAAGTTTTATCCCTGATGCAGTTAGAAGACTTTGTGTGTGTGTGTGTGTGTGTGTGTGTGTGTGTGTGTGTGTGTGTGTTTAGATGTACAATCAGTGATGTCCACAATGTCCTGTTCTCAACAGCCCTGCTCTGCTCCTGCAGTCTCATGCCTGTGGTTTCTTTTATGGAGTCCATCCATCTCATATTTGGTCTTCCTCTTTTTCTGCTGCCTATGTTCAGTATTATTGTCTTTCCTAAAGAACCCTGCCTTCTCAGAGTGTGTCTGAAGTAGGACACCTTCAGTTTTGTCACTTTTGCCTCCAGCTATGTTTTAGGCTTCATTTGGAATAGGACCCACTTGTTCATCCTTCTAGTGGTTTGGGGTGTGTGTAGAGCTCTCCTGAAATATAATATTTCAAATGAATCCATGTGTTTACCATCAGCCTTCTTTTCTGTCCAACTTTTGCATCCATACATAGTAATTGGGAATACAAGGAGTGTTCTTCGGACAGGTTGAACAAATAGGGAGATAAAATGCACCCTTGTCTGACACCTTTGCCTATGGGAAATCTTCTGTCCTACCAGATTTTATTTGACAGTGACTCTCTGTCCACAGTACAGGTTACACATCAGGACAGTCAAGTGCTGCATGCCCATGTCTTTCAGAGCAACCTACAGCTTTTCATAATCCATACAGTCAAAGATTTCACTGCAGTATGTAAAACTTAGATTGACCTCCTTTTGAAAATTTTTGGAGTACTTGGTATCAATGAATGTTTGAAATTAAATCTCAAGTGCCTCTTTCTTTTCTCAACTCAGCTTGCATGTCTGGCATTTCTTGCTCCACATAAAGTAGAGGAGCCATTGTTGTACCATCCTGAGCATCACTTTGTTATGTGGGAAATTAGAGCAATGGTTCTATGGTTGCTGCACTTCTTGGCATCTCTTTTTTTGAAAATTGGGATAGATGTTTATCGAACATTTCTAGTCTGTCCGCCATTGTTTTGTTTTCCATATTTGTTAACGCATTCTTGTTAGGATTGTAACGAATTTTGTTTCTGGCTTGAAATAATTCTTTTTGTGTCCTGTGATTTCTTTTTTATTTTTGTCCTCACCCGAGGACATTTTTCCATTTTTTTGTTCAGATAGAGTGGGAGGGAAAGAGAGGAAGAGAGAGAGAAAGAGAAACATTGACGTGAAAGGGACACATTGAGTGGCTGCCTACCACATGACCAACCAGGGGACAAATTGCAACCGAGGCACGTGCCCCTAGCGGGAACCGAACCTGAGTCTCTCTGGACCGCAGGCCGACGCTCTAACCGCTGAGCCAAACTGGCCAGGGCTCCTGTGATTTCTTTATTCCCAATACTTTCAGAGCAGCTTTCACTTCACTTTTTAGAATTATAGGTTCTTCTTCATAGGAATGTTCTTCAAAAATACCTGTCATCTTTTTGTCTCTTCTTCATAGATTTTCAATAAGCTGTTTCACCTTCACTTTATTTTCTCTGGGTCGGATAGTGAACGGGCTTTCATTCTGGTTGTTCCACATTCCTCATCTAGGTTTGATTTTTCCTTTTATTTCTTGAATCTTCTGGTTGAGATTTCTTATTTTTCCTTTTTTTTTAAAAAAAAATCTACCTCCTTACATTGACTGTTGGTAATAGTTATCTTTATGTAATAGTTGTTGAAAAACTGCATTCAAGATTCTAACCATGCTTTTGTCACCTTTTACCACAATCTGTCCCTGATCTTGTTTTTGCAGAGAGAATATAACTTTTCCATCCCCTGTTTCCAGACATAGTCTATTGAATTTCTAAATTGACCTCTGGTGATGTCCATGTATACAGTCAACTGTTCAGTTATTTGAAGCATGTGTTTGTGATGGACAATGGACAATTTGTTGGCCTTGCAGAAACCCACAAGCTGATACCCTGCTTCATTTCTGACCTCTAGTCTGAATTTTCTGATGACATTTGATTCTGTTTATTTCCTACTTTTGCATTTTAATTGCCTACAACTATAAGCACGTCATTTTTAGTTGTGTGATCAATTTCTCTTGGATACCTATGTGAAAGATTTTAATTTCATCTTCTTCAGCCTCTATAGTTGGGGCACATACTTAAATGATGATTATATTAATAGATTTCCCTAGAAGGCTGATATTATTCAGTCAGACCTTGCATTGCTACTAACTGCCTGTGCAACATTTTGCCTCAGTATTAAAGCCACTCTGTTTCTTCAGAGTTTATGATTTCCAGAATAGAACATTGTAGTTGCCTGACTGGAAATGTCTTATTCCAGTTCAATTTAGTCCTCAATGTTTAGATGTTCCATTTCTTACTTTACAATTTCTGGTTTACCTTGGTTCATATTCCTATGCTCTGTGTTCCATTGTATGTGTTGTGCAGCATCAAACTTTTCTTCACCACTGTACTCAACAGCCACTAGACATCCTTCTGGCTCTGGTCTAGTTTTGACATTAGCCCTGTAAGTGTCTACATGCATTTATATTCAAATAGAAAAGAATATATATGACATTACACCAATATCTTTAATTCAAACCCAAGGCTTATTCTAATCGTTCCTATTTCCATATTTGTAATTCCTCAATTCAACACGGAGGAACTTGGTTTCCATTATTCAAAATCTTACTGGCATGGGTTTCAATTACACCAGGTCATCTCTTCAGCTTACTTGGTCCTGCCTTCCTTATGTAGGCCCCACTGCTGCCAGAAAAGAAGGAGGGAAGGAAGGAAGGAAGGAAGGAAGGAAGGAAGGAAGGAAGGAAGGAAGGAAGGAAGGAAGGGAGGGAGGGAGGGAGGGAGGGAGGGAGGGAGGGAGGGAGGGAGGGAGGGAAGGAGGGAGGGAGGGAAGGGGGAAGGAGACATGGCTCCATATTTTTTATGACCCCTATCTATGTACATCCTTCTTTCTCATATCTGATGAAACTTTCTTGAGAGCAACAATTAAATCTTGCATTTTAATGGGTCACTCAAAATGTGTAGCACAATGCCTTAAACAAAATTTGGAACTGGAAACCTAGGGACTGAATTCTACCCACACACATGTTGTATTTATCCTGTATTATATTTTAAGCAACTATGAGTTTATTTCCAAATTTTATTTTAATGAAAGTTTTAGATACAGATTTCAAGTTCTGACATCTCTCAAAAATTAGAAGTTATTGCATCACTGGACACGTGCTTCTGCATGAGAGGGAGAAAACAGTCATATGGCTGCTGCTCTCTGTAGATGGGGCACTTACTAATAGCCCATTGCAGATCCCTGCCATGCTTTGACTCATTGACTACCTGGTACTTGAAGGAGTTGGAGTTTATATTCTGTCACACAGGAGGCACTGGTTGAATATTTTAATATTTGCTAGTTGATTGATTACTCAAGGTCAAATTTAGAGTACCAAGTCAATTGAATCAACCTTTTCTAATAAAGCTCTGACAGTTCTCTACCATTGACTCCTCTATATCCCCCCCCCTTAGTCTAAATTCAGAAACCTGCTTACTGCCACGTATGAATTATAGTAATTTCACCAGAGAATATTACTTGCAATCCCCTAGAAGTGGAGGAGAATGTGCCAGAACCATTAGTTTCATGGGAACAAAAATTGCTCATTTATAATTTTGTGTGTGTGGTCTATGAGCTGTAAAGACCACTTAAGGTCACTGCTTCATACAGTATTAGGTAAACATTTAAGAGGTAAATACTTTTATCCATCTTTGCTTCCAGCAAAGAAATAGACCATGAAAACTCTGGAGGGCTGGCTTGATAGATGTTTTCACTCTATTATTCTCCCTCAGCTGAGTTCTCAGTAATGTTCTGTATACATGCAGGTAACTGGACCATGCTCAGTGAGTGTGAGGGAAGAAAGGTAGATAGATCTGCGAAGTTAATGAGAGAAAGAGAAATAAATCTCTTTCTATGTCCATGAAAAGACTTTTATTCCCAGAAAAATAAATGTCTGTTAATTTGTAAATTTATAGAGAAGAAGAAAGAAGAAACATTATTAAAATAAAGCATTTATGTTAATACATGATAATTGACATTGCTTTGTGGTTATATACTATATCCAATACCTATAGTTATTTCTCTGCTGATTGTAGATAAATGTCACATTTTCCCTTATATTTGTCACTATGTTAGTGGTATATCACTTGATGGCATGTCAACTTGACATCTCTCAGTTGCCAGTGACTCTACCTTGATCAATAAAAATGACACTTTATTGATGGTGAGGCTCAACATTTTTAATGTTTATGTTTAACTCCCCTGTGGATTTTTTCATATCACTAAGGTGTTGAGTTGTATGGACCCATTAAATAGTAAGACAATCAAACTTTTGTCTTATTTAATGCAATTATTTCTTCTAGTTTATTCTTTCTCTTTGAATTTATTTACAACTGTCATATACAAAATGTTTTAATTTTAAGTAGTCGAATTGTTAATTGTTCTCCTTTTGACATATTCCTTCACGTTTATGGTTTAAGCACTTTTTTTCTACCTGAATCGAGAACAGTAAAAATGTATTTGTATCAAGCATCTACTAGACATTGGGTATATGAGAGCCATTGGTTCCACATGGGCAACCAAGGCAAGAAATTTCTATCAGGAGGCTTCCAGTTGATATAAAAATGATAGATATGTCAACAGTGAACCTCATTTCCCCCTTAATTCCTTTGTCCTCTTTGCCACATAGGCCATAAAGAACTGAAATATCAGCAGGGTTTGAGATTTTAGTTATAGATGATAATGGGGAAAAATACTGTTTTCTTTATCGCTCAAATAGATTTCAAATAGAAATTAATGGGAAGACTTTTCTTACTAATTTAATAAAGAGCTTTAGTACAGCTCTCAGAGGAAAAAAACTCTTCAACTTTTTTCTTACACAGACAGACACACAAACACATCCATCCACACACTGTGTCTTACAATTGCCAGGGAAGTGTTGAAGGTGAAAAAGAGGAAACCAGAGACACGTTTCTGCCCATTAACAAAATTAAAGGCTTTCCTTTTCCTGGGAGAATGTGATTTAAGAGCTAATCAGCACCATGGTCCTTGCACATTATCTAAGAAAATAGAAATTACTGGCTACTGAATCTGTGCTTGGAAGCTCCAGGGGGAATCTCTGCAGGCCCTCTGATAACTTTTTATGCCATGCTTGAATATTCCTCCCCATGTAATTGGGTTTGTTTGCTATATATAAAAAGCAGCCGCTGGCTAATCGTCTGATTCTTTCTGTACGTGTTTGAGTAGGACAGTTTACTTGTGCAGATTAAGCTTCTTGTGTTCAGTTTTTCTCTACTCTGCTGGCAAGGACTCGAACTACTCTATTTGCTTTGCACAGTCCCATTAAATTATTCAATGGCATTCACATTCATATGTCTTTAGAACACTGGCTCCAAATGAGTCATATTCAAAAGAAAGGCTTTATTTTTAGGCCATTGAAATCAGAAACAGTATCATAGGGAAAATGATTCTAAAAGTAGATTTTAGTTCATTCATGTAGGGCACTACAAACTCTTCTCCAAGTTCTGTAAGTTGATTGCTTTTCAACATCAAGGCAACCCTTTCTGTAGGATAAAAAAGCCACTTCTCACTTTCATTGAGGCCAAAGATGAGGGCATAGAAAAGAACACAAGGGGCAAAGATATCTGAATGCCCTTGATGTTTCTTTCCTTTGGGAATATCTATGTGAACTTGCCAGTGTAACCTCTGTCTCTCTTGAGGCCCGCACAGAGAGCTCTGAATGAGAAGTGCAAAAATGTCCGATTTGTTCATATACATTACATGGGGAATAACCATCATATTAACTCAGGCAGGGAATATAAGCATTGTAAAACTGTTATGAACACTGTGGAAAAAAGAATTTAAGTAGAAAATAATCAAACACACGCACACAGCTAACATGAATAAAATAGCTGATACAGAAATTTGCTACACATCTATTTGGTGCTTGCCATGGTGCCATGGTGGCTTGCTCCCAGTTTTGTATGTGATGTCCCCCAGTGTGAGAGGAATGAGCATTTAAGAAGGTCTTTCAGGGGTGGGGAACATGAGCTCAAGGTCCGAATAAGGCCTGAAAAATCAATACCAGCTAACATCCCATGCCTCACCAAATTAGCCTGACCCAATATAGCAGGCTAATTTTTAAGTTGATAATTTTTTATGGCCCACGAATGATGTTATAAATATACAAATGGCCCTTAGCAGTAAAAAGGTTCCCCACCCCTGATCAATCTCTGAGAACAGTAGTAACTTTTTTGAGCCCCAATTGGTTAAGTTACTCTGTCTGCTCATGGAAATCCTGGGTCCACATAATCAAATGACTTTCCTCAGCTACATATATGCTCTCTTCTCAAAACAAAGTAAAAAAATACATCAGTGGCAACATGAAGAGCTTCCCCAATTTCAAGAAGGTAAGAAGAAATCTTAGGATGTTTTTTCCATCATACTTTTCCTTTTCTCCATTTGGTATTTCTTTGCCCCCAAACACTTGACCCATTCATTGGCCACTGTCTTCCTTTTTCTCCAGTAACTTTTCTTATTCATATATCTACTTTACAATTATATTACACACTATCAAGGAATGTTGTGTCAGAATATCTCTGCTTCCCTGGTTCAGTGACAGGAAATCAATTTCTTTGTCCTTTGACCTCCTGGAGTCATCTAACCCCACCAACCATAAATGTATTAGTAGAGCACAGAGTGATAATCTGGATGCAGAGAAGTTATAATGTAATAAAAAATGAACAATAATTTGGATTCAGAAGAACTAAATTATTTGTCCCAGACCCAGTCCTACGTTTGTAAATTATATTATTGTGCTTAATCATTTGATTTACCTGAATCTTGATTTATTTCTTTTCATAAAATATTCTAGAGTTATTTGAGAATGAATGGAATGAAATAAATAAAGCCACCTTTTAAACTGAAAAAGTTTTGGCTCAAATTTGAAACTAATGCCTATGTACATATAGTTATCGCTACCCTGTGAGAAACAGATAAATAAAAGGCAGCTCATATTGAAGGACCTTAGAATAACTGAAATCAGAAGAACTTTATTCTAAGAGAGTGTTGGATAAATCCCATGAGGACAGTTGAGCCAAAAATCATAGATGAAAGAGGAGTTAATGGCTAATGTGGAGTAAGCAGAGAACATAAACATTATAGAAAATAGAGGTAGAATGAGTAAAAAAAGTTCTATCATTTTAATAAGGAGTAATGTTCTGCTGTATGTAAAGTAGTACCTTTTTTTTTTTCATGTAAGCACACATCCATATAGTACAGAGGGTAAAATATGAACACCTGTCATGGTCAGTTTACAAGTTTAATTTAAGGCAGTTACAAGGCTCAAAACCTCAAAATGAAAGAAACAATACCAATGCCAACAGAATTCCAAATTTCAAATGAAATGTGCTATAGAAAAGTCCATTTAGCCCAGCTCAAAACCATGAAATTTGTTCCTGGATTACCTGAATAATAGTACTGGAACTTAATCTGAAAGCAAAGAGCAGAGATAAGGAAAATCTCATCTGTTTTTCTACAGGTGAATTTTATTACAAATACATGTTTTACGTCCATCAACTTTTATTTAAACCAACTAGCTTTCAAACAGGTAGAAATGTACTGATGAGTTAACATCATGAAACGTGGTCAAAATGTAAAAGACATTTAGAAGACTGAATAAATATACCCAATCTCCAGAAAAAAATCAAGTGATGAAGTAGCCATGTTGTTGCTATAGTTCTTGTCAACTCTGACCTGCTCTCTCTTTGCTCATATGTATAGAACATTAAACATGGAATGAGCTTGTTAAATAGAAAGATTTAAGTATTACATAGCTGAAGCAATTCAGAGGGTAGTTTTCCTTAGAGAATGAGAGAGAGATAGTCCACTATGTAATAAACTTTCATTTAAAAAAATATATATTTCTATTTATTTTTTTTGCTTGTTTGAAAGAGAGAAGAAGGGAAAGAGAGATAGAAACATTCATAAGCTGCCTCCTGCATGCCCCTTATTGAGGATCGAGCCCACAACCCAGGCGTGTGCCCTGACCGGGAATCCAACCGGGACCTCTCAGTCCATGGGATGACGTGCAATCCACTGAGCCACACTGGCTGGGCATAATACTCTTTCATTTTAATGCCAAAATCATTCAAGTAGGAAAACAAGATGTTAACTCACTGACATTCTATGTTTATTTGCAGAATAGTTTGCCCGAAGATAGTATTGAGAAGGATATATTCATTATACTGTGCACAAATTATTCAGTAGGAAAATATAGGTGGTATGGTTGATGAGCACACTACAGAATGCATTCCTTTTATCCTTTCTGTTTCTTCTCCGTTTTCACTTTTCTGTCTTATCATTACTGATATCAAAAATATTGGAAGAGCGTTACCTCTCTGCTAACATTTGAAGCTATCATGCTTTTGGACAGAGTTTTAAAGCTGGTGAGTGATGAAGACTGACACTTTCTTCTCCACCTTTCATGCACTGAAAGAGCTCTGAGCTCCAATCTGCTCTTAACCATTGTTGAAGGCTGTCATTAAATATAGCAGCTGATACTCACACAGCCTCAGCAGGGTTTGGCCTTCAATGGGTAGCAAGTGTAAACAGGCCTATAGGACCTAAGCATGAAGAAGCACAATTTAGATTTTAGAAAACCATTTGAAGGTGACTCAGGTGAAATCAAAGAGGATGCTTTCTCTAAAAACAGAACAGTTTATTGAACACACAATAATTCAAACCCTGGTGTAATTAGAACACTCGGTGAATGCTGGGAAACTGTGTTTACAAAAGGGACATGGATCCTTTACTCATTGGGAGAATAAAAGTGAGTGAACGTGCTATGAAATTAATCCCAATGAAATCTTTCCCAGTGTGGTGATGTTTGCTATGGAAAAGCACAGAAAGTAAAGCTTTGACCTATTTGAGGAGAACAGAAGTTGTCAGAGAAATCTTCCCTTAGAAGTAGAAGAGAACTCCTACATGAGGGAATATGATTTTAATGTCAGAATATGACTTTATTTGGAAACAGAGTTGTCAGAGATGTAATTAGTTAAGATGAGATGATGCTGGAGTAGGATTGACTCCTCATCCAATATAACTGGTATCTTTGTGAGAAGAGGGACGTCTAGACACAGACATGCACAGAAGTGACACGATATGAAGATACACAGGGAGAAGGTGACCACACGAAAGTGAAGGCAAAGATTGGAATTTTGCTGCTACAAGCCACAGAACATTTGGGGTTACCAGAAGTTGAAAGAGGCAAGGAAGGATCCTCTCCTAGAGGTTTCAAAAAGAACATGGCCCTGTCAACAACTTGATTTTGAAATTCTAGACCCCAAAACTATAAGAGAATACATTTTCATTGTTTTTAATCACCCAATTTGAGGCGCTCTCTTACTCAGCCTTAGGAAACTGTGGACACTTTATAGTATTACTTAGCTTTGTGATATTCAACCTCCTGTGCTAGATCCTGAGAAAGTAAAAATGATAGAACAAATTCATGAGTTTATTTGAGAGAGAGCAAATCATCCTATTGCAGGAAACAGATATTTCATATAAAGAGATTTTTCCAAAGTATAGCTATTTAGTAAGTACTAACACAGAAAATTATTGAGCCCCAAGAAATTATATAACTGGAAACATATACAAATGAATGATTTTCCTTGAAAAAGTGACTTTTAAACTGAAGCCCTAGGAACATCACTAGAGGTCTCATTCTTTAATTATTGAGTTTTGTCTGAGAAGAAATATAAGTGAAATCCTGATATCAATGCTTTCTCAATCAATATTTGTAGATAAAATTGGAAGGAAGAAAAGAAGGAAGAAAGAAAAGAAGGAAAGAAAGGAGGGAGGGAGGGAGGGAGGAAGGGAGGGAGGGAGGAAGGAAGGAAGGAAGGAAGGAAGGAAGGAAGGAAGGAAGGAAGGAAGGAAGGAAGGAAGGAAGGAAGGAAGATGGAAAAAATAATTATTTGTTGAATTGAATCTAATTGAGCCAAAAACAGTCTAGATGAAGCTTAACTATAAATTACATCAAACAAAGACAAGACCAAGCACAATAGATTAGATTGATCATAGCCTCTTCCCCATCATAACAGACTGAACAGAAAGAGACATGTACTTGTGTAGACATAATATAATTCACTTTCATTCTTTCCAGAGCTTTTCCATATAATACTGCTATTTATTCAAAATTATGAGAATAAAAAAAAAAAAAAAAGATGTGAGCCATCATCAGGAGGTAAAACAATCAGTAGAAACAGATAACCCAAAGGTTGAAATTAATTATCAAAGAGAAACTTTACAATGATAATAATAAGTATAATAAGGATCTAACAAAAAAAGTGTATAGCATGAATAATAAAATGAATAATTTCAGCTAAAAATGCTAGAATAAAAAAATGGCAACAGAGATAAATAAAAATTCTGATGAACTAATCAGAATGGATATATCACATGACGGAAAACAAAATATGGCACTCTAAATACGCCACTTTGGCATATTGATTATTTTGAATTAAAGTTATTTAATGAACAGTGTAAGAAGAACACTCTGTTCATTACGTGTACCCCTGAGAGCAAGAAATAAATCTCCCATGTGAAAGGTACACTCCCTGTATCAGGAGGGTATAAAGCATACTCATCACCAGAGATAGGAAATTCAGGGCTAAGAAGGCTGTATAAACAAACCTTGTTACTTCTTCACTAATTTATTACCCAAAGCCCAAACTCCCTTGTCTTGTCAATTCTTTACCAATTTATTATTTCTTTGTCTAAAAGATATAAAAGCTGCCTGTGTTATTTACTTCTTAGAGTCTCATATCTTGTGGCTCTTGCATAGACGAAATTAAATTTGTTTTTAATCTGTTAATCCATTTTATGTCCATTTAATTATTGGAACAGCCAAGAATTCAAGAAGGGAAGAATGGGAAAGTTTTCTTACCCTACAAAGCAGTGGAAATTATCCAAAAAGAAAAAAAAAGTGAAAAAATAAAACATATAATATCACCAATTACCATATGACACAGCAATTCCACACCTGGGGATCTACAGAAGAGAAATTAAATATATGCACATACAACAGTATTTATAGGAATATTATTCATAATAGTTCCATATTAGGGTCAACCTCAATGTCCATTAAGTGATGAATTTATAAACAAAAATGTTTTATATCATTATCATTCAATACAATTCATCAATAAATAAAGAACAAAATACTGACATATACTACAATGAGGATACACCTCAAAATGATTATGTTAAGTGAAGGAAGCCAGAGGTAGAAGACCACATGTTATATATTTTTTAATGAAATAAACAGAAAAGACAAATTTCTATATAGAGAAAGCAGATAGGTAGTTGTCTACAGCTGGAGATGGAGACAAGGATTAACTGCAAATGAGCGCTAAGACACTTTGATGTTTTATCTGCCATGTCTACGGGAGTGGGGAGTGGCAGTGTATGTATTGGCTTTGTCATTTATTTCTCATATGCAATAGGAGGCACTTGAAGTGAATGGCTTTTACTTCTAGAAATGGCACTCTATTTCTGAAGCATGATTCCCACATTTTTCAGGCCAAGGATTATTAGAATTGTATTGGTGTGATTCTTCAGCTTTCTACCACCTTCCAGATCTCTCTTTCCATGCTAAAATTCTTTTTAAAAGCATCCGAATATATACTCACCGCAACACATACCAGTATGAGGTCATTTGCATTTTTTCAAAAACATCTCATCTTATTTGTAAAGCAGATTTCTTTCAATATATCAAAGCACATACTCTCACTGAATCCATCTGAGCCCTTTCAAAATCATCCTTCTAAGCAAAATACTTTCATTTAAAAAAAAAAAAAAAGGACATTTCCTGTACCCAAGTTAACTTTTTGTGTTGAGCTGAAGCAATATAAAATATCAGCTCAAATGGGAAATATGGGAAGGAATTACAAAGGAAAGCCAGGAAGATTAAATGGAAAATGACTCTAAGTTCTGATGTGTGGTATTAAAGATGTAGCTCACTGTAGCTGAGAGAAGCAGAGAGTTCTTGGCTCTTTGTATCAGGGAAACTAGTGACATCGTCTATGTTTAAGCTGTGAAAAATTTAAACAAACCTTGAATTTTGCCATAAAAAATATCTTTTAGTTACTTAAGAAACGTATACAACTATATTGCCAGGAAAACATTGCAATTCATCTTTATTATATCTGTTTAATATATCTTAATTATATCTTTATTAATATATTATATTATATATTATATTTATCAATTGCTATGTTTATGACTTTGACCATGATTATTTGAAAGGTTAAGTCCTTCTTTGTTATTACCTTATGACTTGATGACAGGTAATGGCAATAGATATTTTTACTTTTCTTTTTTCTTTATTGATTTTAGAGAGCGAGAAAGGGAGAGGGAGAGAGAAATAGAAACATTGACGAGAGAAAACACTGATTGGCCACGTCCTGCATGTCCCCCACTGGGGATCAGGTCCACAACCTGGACACGTGCCTTGACCAGGAATTGAACCGGTGACTTCTTGGTGCATGGGTCAACACTCAACCACTGAGCCAAACTGGCCAGGCTATTTTTAAAAGACTTATATGTCGAATGGGTAAATAAAATCAGTCTGATCTCAAAGAGCTGCCAATGAATATGCAGCATTTTATATAAGACTGGCCATAATCAAGTGTTAAGCAATATGTACCAATCGTACTGATCTTAAACACAGTATGAGGTTTTGAAGAAGCAGAACTTCCTTTGGGTTGGAATAGAAAGGGAAATAGTGGTATAATATCCAGGCAAGCAAAGAAGTAGGGAATGGAGAGGGACCTAGGTAGGGCTACATAATGAATATAAAAATATTTCATGCAGGGATCAAACAGCACACTGGAATGATAGGATTCTACAGCACTGCTACTCCTCACCTATCAGACTCTCTGCAGCTAGTGGGGAGAGGGGAATGGTGTAGAGATAGCTAGAATAAAAAATGGAGGTGGCGAGGAATCGAAGAGATGTTGGTCAAAGGGCATAAACCTTCAGTTATCAGATAAATAAGTTCTAAAAATCTAATGTACAGTATGGTGACCATAGTTTTAAAAAAGTATTATATACTTGAAATTTGCTAAGAGCAAATTTTAATTGTTCTCACCACACACACACACACATACACACAAAGGTAAACTATATGAGATGATTGATATGTTAATTAGGTTGCTTGTGGTAATTCTTTCACAATGTATACATATAGAAAAATATCACAATGCATATATTAAATATAGGTAATTTTTGTCAATCACACTTCAACAAATCTGAAAAACAATTGCAAGGAAATGTATCATGAATAATCATTTTGGGGATGTTTTCACATAGTCAGTTTAACTACAAATCATAGTTAGTCATAATCAATGAATTATGGTAGTCCATTATAAATTCCAAAAGTACTTGGTAGTCCATTATAAATTCCAAAAGTACTTTTTTTTTAATCCTCACCCAAGGATCCCCTAAGTAAAACCTGTTCTTTTCCCCTAACAAAGGTTAAACTTTAGTTATATTGAAATTATTAATTCTCCCGTAACTGTAAGTTGATAATGTTTAAATTGAAAGTCTCAGCAAAATTGTAACCAAAATCCTGAATCAGTAACCTGTCGCCTACTGGACAATTGGCAGTTTCTGAGAGGCTATAGATAATATCTTAATGCAATATTTCACTTTTTCATAGAAAGAAATGGTCACAGAATAATAATTTACAAGCTTACTTTGCAGAGGATAATGGAAACTTAAGACCATCCCAGACTCAGGAACCCCTCCAGTGGTTTCTGGAGTCTACTCCTTGAGATCTTATCAGGAAACCAAAGACCACAGAAATTTACCCTAACTTTTCCTCCCACTCTCCTCTTCCAACTTAAAACCCTTAACCTAGTCCAGCAAGTAAGAAGGATTTGAGGCACCATTAGGTCAATCATCTTCTCTTCTCGGTAGGCAACTTCTAAATCAATAAACATTTTTTTTCCTTCAAACTCTGACACTCTGAGTTTTGGCTTCACAAGGAGTGGAAACAAGAACAACAAAATCATTTAAATTCTAGTAGTGTTGTTATTGGACTAAAGGGAACTATTTACCTGCACACATCAAACCCCAATAAAATGTGAAGAGGAGTTTGCAACCAAGAAAGTAAAAGTAAAAGTAAGAATTTATTAGTTGAAGAAATAGTTTACCTTTGTGTGTGTGTGGTGGTGGTGGGGGAGGAGGGGCAGATGAAAACACTTGAAATTTATTCTTAGCAAATTTCAAGTATATAATACATTTTATTAACTATAGTCACTATGCTGTACATTAGGTTTTTAGACCAGAGTCACAAGTAAACTATTGGTCAAAGACCTGTCTCCCCAAAGACCTGTCTCCTCATTGGCTTCCAGGGGGTGGGTTATATAGGGGAAACAATTACTAATCATGGTGGCTAAAGGAGTTGGGGTCCTAGGCTCCACTGATTGGTTAGGACCAGAATAGCGAGTAGTTGATCATTGTATGGGGTCTTGATGTCAGCCATGGCATTGTTCTGTCTGGTTTCATGAGGGTGTGGTCTGTAGGGCCTTTCTGCTTTCATGGGCCTGTACTGAAACACAACTGAAGTCAAGATGTTATCTTTAGATTAACTAAAATTCTGTGTCTGTGGTCAACAGACCTGAGGCTTTGTTCTTAGGACAGTTTGATACTGATCAGTATCTGATGTCCTAAGTGTTTAATGATTAAGGAAGGGAGGAAATAGACAGATTGGAAAAGGGTGAGCAAAGTTATCACAGGAAATATATTAGAGGAAAATCTTATGTTAACAAGCTCTATTACTTTAAGTCCAGGAATTTCGTCTATATCTACGTTTCCTCATTTTTCAAATGAAAATCATAATCTAAATTACATCTTAAATGCTGTATATTGTAGTATAGGAAAAATAAATCTTTTCTTTGACCCATCTTAGGTTCCCTCTCTGAGGCTCTATAAATTAAACTGGCAAAAGGCAGATTAACAAAAGAAAAACAGAAATTAACATGTGCATTGCACACTTATTTATAGGAGCATCCAGTGATGAATAACTCTGGAATGCTGGTTTGGTCTTGGCCTTATATACCATTTCAGGGTAAACAAAAGAAAAGAGATTTTTGGCTTCTGGGCTGTGGAAGCAAATTGTGGGGATATAACCAAGAAAAGTATAGTGAACCAAGGTTGTTTAGTAAGATTTGTTATGCATATTTAAGTCACCCTGTTTGCCACTGATAAGAGTTACTAAGAGTCCTCCTCTTCCAGATAAGGGAGATAAAGACATCTTTATAAATGGAAATTTCCCTTATAAATGGAAATTTTCTTTGCAAAGGAAAACTTGTACCTTGGTTTTATCTATTTATTTATTTTTATTTTTCATTCTGAAATGTAAAACTCTCTTTTAAAATTAAAGTACAGTTGACATACAATATTATATTAGCTTCAGGAATACAACATGATGTTTTGACATTTATATTCCTTATGAAATGAGGTTTAATAACCATGTATAACCATATAAAGTTATCATGCTATTATTTACATTACATCCTGATGCTATACATTACATCCCATGACTTATTTATGTTGTAACTATAAATTTGTACCTCTTAATCCCTTCCACCTTTTGGCCCATTCCACCACCAACCCTCTGGCAACTATGTTTGTTCTCTGTATTTATGAGTGTGTTTCTGTTTTGTTTTTTTATTCATTTATTTAGTTTTTTTAGATTCCACATAAAAGTGAAATCATTAATTATTTGTCTTTCTTTGACTTATTTCACTTAGCACAATAACTTCTAGGTTGTCCCAAGTGGCAAGATTTCATTCTTTCTTATAACTGAGTAATATTTATATATTTTCTTTATCCATTCATCTATTGATGGCTATCTAAGTTACTTCCATATCATGGCTATTGTAAATAATACTGCAATGAACATATGGGTGCATATATCTTTTCAAATTGGTGTTTTTGTTTTCTTCAAATAAATAATTTGAAGTGAAATTGCTGGGTTGTATGGTAGTTCTTCTTTTTTTTATTTTTTGAGGAAGCACCATACTGTTTTCCATAATTTCTATATCAATTTACAATCCGCCCCCATAAAACTCCTAAGTGAAAACATAGGCAGTACATTAAACACGTTGACATAGGTCTTAGAAATATATTTTTGGATGTGTCTTCTAGGGCCAGGGCAACAAAATAAAAAATAAATAAATGAGACTACATTAAATTAAAAAGCTTTTGCACAGAAAAGGAAACCATCAACAAAATAAAAGGGCAACCTACTGAGTGGGAGAAGTTATTTACAAATGATACACTTGATAAGAGATTAATATCCAAAATACATAAAAAACTTACAAAACTCAAAATTAAAAAAAATAATAATAATCTAACTTAAAAATGGCAGAAAACCTGAATGGACATTCTCCAAAGAAGACATACAGATGGTAAACAGACACAAGAAAAGATGCTCAGCAGCACTAATCATCAGGGAAATGCAAATAAAAACCACAAGGAGAAATCACCTCCCACCTGTCAGAGTGCCTATTATGAAAAAGACAAGAAACAAGAGTTGCTGAGGGTGTGGAGAAAAGGGAACCCTCCTGCGTTGTTTGTGCCCTGTTTTAAATGTTTTTCTTGCCTCTGCTGGTTCTGAATGGCCTTTAGCTCAAAACAATACATATGCTGAAGAGGCACATTTTGAGATGTCATACTCTGGTACTCTTCATTATATTAGAACTCCACATAAAGGCATAATGAATATCTGGCGATTTCAATTCATTTTGCATTATATCATCTTCTTCAGGGAGCCAAGATTTGTGGCTTGAAATGATATCTTTCACCTGTGTGAACACTTATGAGTTTTGAATAAAAGAGAGAATAAGAAAGTAGCTGATATATATATGTACACAGAACATGCCTAGTGATTTCTAAAGAACTCAGTATACCTCTTTTCTTCCTTCTTCCCTCTCCCCCCTCTTTTTCTTTTTTTTTTTACTTTCTCTCTTTCTACCTCTCTCTTTTCCTTCCATTCTTTTTTCTTATCTTCCTTTACACCCTCTTTCTTCTTATCAAAAACCAGAAAAGTTCAGATTTCACTTATTTGGATAGTGTGCTAAGATAAACATGAGCTGAACTGGACTTCGTGTTGAGTATAGGCATTTAACAAAGTGTTTGTATGGTGGAATATTTGTCTGCTTACAAAGAACAAACACTTTCTGAAAACTCTAGAAACAGCTATTTCCATACCAAAAATATACAGTGAAAATAATAAAAACGGTACTTTCTTATGCTTTTTAACATTATTATATTTTTTACTCTTCTTTAAAGCAAAAGCTAGGCTAACATTATCTAGCATGGACTAAGTTATGAAACAGAGACCAGACAACTTGCTCCATAATTTATTTATTGATCGCAAGATCTAAAGGAAGTCTCAACAAGCAATTTTCATACCCCAAATGCATCAACTAGACTTGACTATATTCTTTCCTTTAAATCCTATAATACAAAAACATCCATAACACTGAATTAACTTAGCTACCTTGGTGTGGGCCTCTTTGGTTTCATCTTGTTTGGGACTCTCTGCTCTTCCTGAACTTGTATTTCTATTTCCATTACCAGGTTAGGAAAGTTTTCTGTCATTAAATTTTCAAGTAGGTTTTCAGTTTCTTGCTCTCTCTCTTCTCCGTCTGGTAATCCCATAATGTGAATGTTGGTATGCTTGAAATTGTCCCAGAAGCTTCTTACAGTATCCTCATCCTCATTGATTTTGTATTCTTTGTTGTTGTTCTGTTCTGATTGGGTGTTTTCTGCTTCCTTATATTCCAAATCACTGTTTTGATTCCTGGTTCCATCTACTCTACTGCTGATTTCCTATAAGTTATTCTTCATTTCAGTTAGTGTGAACTTCGTTTCAGACTGGATCTTTTTTATGGTTTCCATGTCATTTTTTATGCTATTAAAGTTCTCTCTAAGTTTATTTATTCTTCCCCTAAATTCACTGAGCATCTTTATCACCAGTGTTTTTTTTAAACATGCATCTAGTAGATTGCTTTTCACCATTTTGTTTAGTTATTTTTCTGGAGTTCTGTTGTTCTTTCATTTGTGACATGTTTTTTGTTTTGTTTTGTTTTGTTTTTTGTCTCATCATATTTGCAGCCTTCCTATGTTTGTTTCTATAGATTAGGTAGAAATGTATTTGGTTGAGTGGCCTAATTTAGTAGGTGTCCTGTAGGGTCCAGTGGCACAGCCTCCTTGTTCACTTGAGCTGTGCACTCCAGGTGCGCCCCCTTTATGTGGGCTGTGTACACTCTCCTGTTGTAGTTGAGCCTTGATTTCTGTTGGCTCACCAATGGGAGGGATTTACTTCAGGCCCACTGGCTGCAAGGACTGGTTATGACCACTGGGGGAAATCAGTTGTGTAGGGGCCCATCCCACAGAGCAGGACTTACTTCAGCAGATCTCTGTTGCCTGCTGATTCTGCCCCTTGAGTATGTCACTTGTGGAGGTATTTGTGTAATACCTTGACATGGTCTGAAGTTGTCTACCAGGTGTGGTGGCTCAGGGCCCTCTTGGGAGGTATAGGCCAAAGTCAGCTACCACCTGTATTCTGCCCAGGGCCACCTGGTATGAGCTACAGAGTCATCTGTAGAGGGCTGCTACTTGTGTTGGGCTTGGAGATGCCCAGGAGAAGCCAAGCTGAGAGCCCAGGTCGGCTGCCACTAGTGCCAGTCCTGGAGCCACTTAGTGAGAAGTATAGGCATGCTGAGGCCAGATACTGTTGGTTTGAAAGATTTTAGGAGTGTCTGAAGCATGAGACAAAACAGGCCATTTGTATGGAAAAGCCACTGGAAGCAGCTTGGGTGGGCCCACAGTTAGTGGGGTGGGATCTCAGGGAATCACCAGAGGGTGTAAACAGTGATAGCCAGGATGATGGAGACTCAGACATGGCTTTTGCCTGCTGGCTCTGTGGGGCAAGGACTCAGAAAAGGGATAATGGCTTCTGTCAGCACTTCTGTCTATGAGAAAGCTGCCCCTCCAGCTTTCGCCCTGATGCCAGACAGTTCAGTACCTCTCTGTATGTCTCTGGTGCCTTTTGAGCTGCTGCCCCAGTGCTGGAGCTCAGAGGAGTGAGTCTAAGTCTGTGCATGGGCCCTTTAGGAGTAATTAATTGCCTGAGACTCTCCCTCAGCCTCAATCCCTGCTGGTGTTTAGAGACAGAAGTTATGGGTACTTATCTTACTGGCACTAGAATCCCAGGCTGAAGGGCCTGGTATAGAGCTGAGACCCCTCACCCCTCAGGGGGAACCTCCATTGCTGAAATATCTCTTCCAATTTTCATCTACCACATGTGGGTGTGGGATCAGCCCATTCCATGTTCTCTGATCCTCCTACCAGTCTTGATGCGGCTTCGTCTTTAAAACTAGTTGTAGGACTTTGGTTCAGCTGGATTTCAGGTGGGTTTTGTTTTGTTTAATCCTCACCCAAGGATATTTTTTCCATTTATCTCCAGATAGAGTGTGAGGGAGGGAGACAGGGAGAGAGAGAGAGAGAGAGAGAGAGAGAGAGAGAGAGAGAGAGAGAGAGAGAGAAAGAGAGAGAGAGAGAGAGAGAGAGAGAGAGAGAGAAACATCAACTGGTTACCTCCCACACGACCCTGAGCAGGGCCGGGGACTGAACTGCAACCGGACTGGAATTAAACCCGCAACTCTTTGATCCATGGGCCAACTCTCTAACCACTGAGTCAACCCAGCCAGGGCTCAGGTGGTTTTAAATGATGGTGGTTCTGTAGTTTAGTAGTAATTTGATGTGGTTGTGGGAGGATGAGGGTACTGTGTTTAACTATGCCACCGTCTTGAACGAAAGTCTGAGTGCCGTGCCAACGCTTAAATGTCCTTTTTTTTGATACTGGTCATATAATCTATCTGTGAAGCCTTAAAAATATCACCCCAAATAAAATCAACAATAAATCTTGAAACTTTTGTACACTGCATAAAACAGCCACTCCCTCTGCTGATGTGGAGGCAGAAGTAATGAACTTTGGCTGGCTGCCTGCAGCTTTAAAATTAGTAATAGCACTGAGTTTTCAGCTCATTGACAGTGTGTGGTATAAGATAAGAGATGAGCTTTGAGTTTGTTGTGTTTTTTATTTAATTTTGAAATTTTAGACTCACAGAAGAGTTGCCACAATAATATAGAGCTTCACCATAAACATTTCACCCAAACTCTCATGATGTCATAACCATGGTACAATGGTAAAACCCAATAAATTAATATTGGTACAATACTATTAATTTACTCTAAACTTCATTTGGATTTTATCAATTTTTCTACTGATGTTCTTTTTCTCTTCCAGGATCTATACCAGAAACTGAAATTACAGTCAGTGGCTATGACTCCATAGTCTTTTCCAATCCATGAGGATTTCTCTACCTTTCCTTTTTGTTGTTATTTGTTTTTTTGTGTGTGTGTGACTTTGACATTTTTGAAGAGTACTAGCCAAGTATTTTATAGAATGTTTCTCAATTTTTGTTTGTCTGATGCTTTATTATGATTAGATTGGTGTTATGGATTTCAGGGAAGAATACCACAGAGTTGAAATGCACTTCTCATCATATTCTTTTTTTTTTTTTTCCCCTTTATTGATTTTAGAGAGAAAGAAAAGGAGAGAGAGAGGGAGATAAAAACATCGATGAGAGAGAACATCGATTGGCCACCTCCTGCATACCCCCCACTGGGGATTTGTACCACAACCTGAGCATGTACCCTGAGTGGGAATCGAACCGGGACCTCTCAGTCCGTGGGTCGACGCTCAACCACTGAGCCACACCAGCCGGGCGCATCATCATATTATATCAATGGGTACATATCAGCATGACTTATAACTGGTGATACTAACTCTCTAACTTGATTTAAGTGCTGTCTACAAGATTTTTTCATTGTTGTTATTTTATTTTTATTTTTTTCTGTGCTCTGTTTGTTGTAAATGAGTTATTAAGTCCAGCCAAACACTCAAGAGAAAGAAAATTAAGTGAATTAAACTCTACTTCCTGGAAGAAAGAGTATGAAAAATTTGGGAACATATGTTTAAACACTGCAGTAATTAATAAATATTTGGAGAGTTAATTTGAGATTATGGCAAATGTCCTGTTTCTCTTTAAATTATTTTACTTCTATCAAAGCCAAACTGAGGTTTGAACAAATCTTCAAAACAGACAAACAAACTTGTGGATCTTTTCTTTTCCATTTTAAGTTTTTTGAGAATTAATTCTTACTTTCTCTTTCTCTGTTTTGAATGCTTTCCAGTGTCTTTAAATCGTTTTTATAATATATTCCATCCAGATTTTTACAATTGTTATGTGTAGGAATGTCCATGTGTCCACTTTGCTTTGCTGCCAACATCAGAAGTTTCAAGTCTCAATTAATTTAATTGGTTTGCTTGACCTGATTCATAATGATCATGTTCAATCCAAAGAAATACATTAAATATATATTTATTATAATACGTTAACTAAGGTAGGGGATAGTTTTAATCATTTAACAACCTTCAATGATTAAAAAATGTTTCAGTGATGACAAATTCGGTCATTTCTAACACAGCATTTCTTGGCCAATTCAGACAATGAAGTGTTATTTTATTTCCTGAATTTTATCAGTATAATACTACAACTGCCAATTCAGCAAAAACTAAATCAGAATTGTATATAAACAGCATACTTTTTTTAAAACTTGGGTTTTGACTTTTCAGCTGGCTATTTTAGTATCAAACACATTCAGCCTCACTAACATGAATGCTCAGTATTTTTTCCTTTTCCAGTATACTGTGTTTATGACCATTTTCAGACATTGTTGTTGGTGTGACTTTCAAAATTGACCATTGTAAGGCAGATGACCAAGCAATGGATTTCCAGAGGTTGATGTGATCTATAGTCAAAACATCTTAAATTACCAAATTTCAAAGCTATGTACTGAAATACTTTTGATTTTCTTTACAATAATTAAATTTCATTGCAACCCCAGTGATTCAGGTGATTGCTTGGTGAGTAGCTGTGACGAATTTCTGTGCATTTGTGTGGGAAGGAGTCTGTATGTGTTAGCATGTGTGCGTGTGTACTTGTTTGTGTATGCGTGTTGGGTGGGGCTTAAAGAAGGGCCCTTTTAAGAGATTGAAGAGGAGATAGGGTTGGGTAGGGAGGAGGTGGTGGAGAAAAAGTGAAATCAAACCATCCATAAAACAACTGAGTGGCTGCTCTGTGTAAGAAAATAAACCAGTGCCCTGACCAGTTTGGTTCAGCTGTTAGAGCGATGGCCGGTAGACACGATTCAGGCCAAGGGCACATACCTCTCGTGCAGGTTCCATCCCCAGCCCAGTCGGGGTGGTGCAGGAAGCAACAAATTGATGTGTCTCTCTCACATAATCTCTCTCTCTCTCTCTCTCTCTCTCTCTCTCTCTCTCTCTCTCTTTTCCTCCTCCCATTCTATCTAAAAATCAATGGAAAAATATCTTTGGGTGAGGATTGAAAAAAAGAAAAGAAAAGAAACCAGCAAATGTGGTGGATATAAAAGCCCAGGCCAGAAGGCTCCTTGTTTCAATAGATAATTTTTAGGTAACTAATTTAAGCAGTCCTTCCAAGACACAGAGCAGCAATTTTTAAATTGTGGTAATATTACATCCACAAGTCTTAGAGGAAGCTGGGGAGCCAAATGGGGCTCTTGGGCCCAACTCCTTCAAGCAGAAGAGCTTTATTTTCATCTGTTTTATACAGTTGACATCTGAGTTAAATGCTTTGAATAAAGAGTTCCTTTAAGGAAAAATTGAAAATGATTTTATAATTTTGAGCTCCTAGAAGACAGGGATAGCAGGTAGAAACACCTTAAAAAATATGCTAGAAAAATAACTTAATTATATCGATAATTATATATTGCAAAGAAAATGTATGTTAACAATAAACATAGATAATTCTGATAATAACAATAAAACATCCTATCTTGATCATCAGGTTTTATATTTTATAGTTTTATCAATAAGATGTTGTAACAATATGATATTTACAAATATGATATTGTAACAATTATTTCATGAAATATGGTTTTATAAGTATCTAATTGTTTGTTTGTTTTTGTTGTTGTTTTTCTTATACAGAAAATATTAAAACCAAATCTGTCCAATTCCTTTTTAAAAAAATCTTTATTGTTGAAAGTATTACAGATGTCCCCTCTTTTTTCCCGCATTGACCCCCTCCTCCCTGCTCCCACCCTCCTTCTGCCTCCCCCACACTATTTTCTGTGTCCATTGGTTATGCATATATGTATATAAGTTCTTTGGTTTATCTCTTCCCACCGCCTCATGTGCCTTCTTTCTGAAGGTTGTCATTCTGTTCCCTACTTCCATGTCTCTGGATCTGTTTTGATCATCCACTTATTTTGTTCATGATATTCCATAAATAAGTGAGATCATGTGGTACTTGTCTTTCTCTGATTGGCTTATTTTGCTTTGCATAATAGTCTCCAGGTCCTTCCATGTTGTCTCAAAGGGTAAGAGATCTTTCTGTCCTACAGTTGTATAGTATTCCATTGTATAAATTTACCGCAGCTTTTTTTATCCACTCATTTGCTGATGGGCATGTGGGCTGTTTCCAGATCTTAGCTATTGTAAATAGTGCTGCTATGAACATAGGAATACATATAGTCTATCTGTTTGGTGTTTCAGGCTTCTTAGGATATATTTCGAGAATTGGAACCACTAGATAAAATGGCAGTTCCATTTTTAAATTTTTAGGAAACACCATATTGTTTTCCAGTCTGCATTCCCACCAGCAGTGTACTAGAGTACCCTTTTCTCCACATCTTCACCAGAACTTATTGTTTGATGATTTGTTGATGGCAGCCTTTCTGGCAGGTGTGAGATGATACCTCATAGTCATTTTAATTTGCATCTCTCTGATGATTAATGATGTTGAGCATTTTTTTCATATGCCTCTTGACCGTTTGTATGTCCCGTTTGGAGAAGTGTCTATTCAGGTCCTCTGCCCATTTTTAAATTCAATGTCTGTATTCCTTTTGTTGAGCTGTATGAGTACTTAATATATTTTGAATATTAACCCCTTATCTGATGTATCATTGACAAATATGTTCTCCCAAAGAGTGGGTTCCCTTTTCATTTTGATGCTGGTTTCTCTTGCCATGCAAAAGCTTTTTAGTTTGATATATTCCCATTAATTATTTCCTTTGTTTCTCTTGCCCTAGGTAATGTATCAGTGAAAATTCTACTACATGTGATGTCTGAGATTTTGCTCCCTCCATTTTCTTCTAGGATTTTTATGGTTTCACAAGTTACATTTAAATATTTTATCCATTTTGAGTTTATTCTTATATATGGTGTAAGTTGGTGATCTAGTTTCATTTTTTTGCATGTACCTGTCCAATTTTCCCAGTACATTTATTGAAGAGACTGTCTTTTCTCCATTGTATGCTCTTGCCTCCTTTGTCGAATGTTAATTGCACATAATGTCTTGGGTCAATTCTGAGTTCTCTGTTCTGTTTCATTGATCTATATGTCTGTTCTTGAGCCAGTACCACGCTGTTTTGATTACGATAGCTTTGTAGTACAACTTGATATCTGGTGTTCTGATCCCTCCCACTTTGTTCTTCTTTTTCAAGAGTGCTGTGGCTATTCGCAGTCTTTTATGGTTCCATATAAACTTTTGGAGTATTTGTTCTAGATCTCTGAAATATGCTGTTGGTACTTTAATAGGGTTTGCATTGAATCTGTAGATTGCTTTGGGTAGTATGGACATTTTAATGATGTTGATTTTTCCAATCCATGAACATGCTATATGTTTCCACTTTTTTATATCTTTCTCTATTTCTTTTTTCAAAGTCATGTAGTTTTCTGAGAATAGGTCTTTACCTCCTTGGTTAAGTTTATTCCCAGGTATCACAATTTGTTGTTGTTGTTGTAATGGTAAATGAGATTGATTTTTTAGTTTCCCTTTTAGAGTGTTCATTACTGGTGTATAAAAATGCCATCAATTTCTGGATGTTAATTTTGTATCTTGCTACTTTGCTGAATTCATTTATTAAATCTAGTTGTTTCTTGGTGGAGTCGTTAGGGTTTTCTATGCACAATATCATGTCATTGGCAAATAATGACAGTTTCACTTCCTCCTTTCCAATTTGAATGCATTTTATTTTTTCTTCTTGTCTGATCCTTGTGTCTAAGACTTCAGTACTATGTTGAATAAGAGTGGTGAAAGTGGACATCCCTGTTTTGTTCCTCTTTTTAAGCTAAATGATTTTAGTTTTTTTTCCCATTGAGTATGATGTTGGCTACAGGTTTTTCGTATATGGCCTTTATTATGTTTATTTATTTATTTTTTTATCCTCACCCAAGGACATTTTTGCATTCATCTTCAGATAGAGAGGGAGGAAGAGAGAGAGAGAGAGAAATATCGATGTGAGAGAGACACATTGACTGGCTGCCACCCACACGACCCAAACTGGGACCGGGGATGAACTGCATCCGAGGTAAATGCCCTTAGCGGGAACTGAACCTGGGACACTCTGGTCCGCAGGCCGACGTTCTAACTGCTGAGCCAAACCGGCCAGGGCTGGCCTTTATTATGTTTAGAGATGAACCTTCTATTCCCACTTGATTGAGAGTTTGTATTAGAAATGGGTGCTGAATTTTGTCAAATGTTTTTTCAGCATCTATTGATATGATCATATGTTTTTTATCTTTCATTTTGTTTATGTGGTATATCATATTTATTTATTTGCAAATATTATTTTTTAGTATGTTTTTATTGATGTTTTAAAGAGAGAGGAAGGGAGAGAGAGATAGAAACATTGCTGTGAGAGAAAAACATCTATTGGCTGCCTCCTGCATGCACCCTACTGGGGATCAAGCCCACAACTTGGGCATGTGCCCTGACCAGGAATCAAACTGGGACCTCTCAGTCCATGAGGCAGTGTTCAATCCACTGTGCCACACCAGCTGGGCATGATTTGTGAATATTGTACCAGCCTCGCATACTTGGGATAAATACCATTTGGTTGTGGTGAATAATTTTTTTTTTAATATATAGCTGGATATGATTTGCTAATATTTTGTTGAGAATTTTAGTGTCTATGTTCATCAGGAATATTGGCCTGTAATTTTCTTTCTTTGTAGTGTCTTTATCTGGTTTTGGAATTAGGATTATGCTGACTTCATACAAAGAGCTTGGAAGTCTTCCCTCCTCTGGAATTTTTGGAATAGTTTGAGGAGAATAGATGATAGTTCTTTGATGTTTGGTAAAACTCCTCTGTGAAGCCATCCAGACCTGGGCTTTTGTTTGCTGGGAGTTTATTGATTATTACTTCAATTTCTTTAGTTATTATTGACCTGTTCATGTTTTCTTACTCTTCCTGGTTGAGTTTTGGAAAACTATGATTCTAGCAATTTGTCCATTTTGCCTTGGTTGTCCAATTTGTTGACATATAATTATTCATAGTATTGTCTAACAATGCTTTGTATTTCTTTGGTGTCAGTTGTTACTTCTCCTCTTTTGTTTCTGATTTTGTTTTTTGGGTCCTCTCTCTTTGTTTCTTGATGAGTATGGCTAAAAGTTCATCAATCTTGTTTATCTTTTCAAAGAACCAGCTCTTGGTTTCATTTATTTTTTGTATTATTATTATTATTATTATTATTATTATTATTATTAATTTCTATGTCCTTTATTCCTGCTCTGATCCTTATTATATCTTTCCTTCTTCTTACTCTGGGTTTTTCCTTCTGTTCACTTTCTAGTCCTTTAAGTTGTAGGGTTAAAGAGTCTATTAGAAATTTTTCTTGTTTTTTGAGATAGCCCTGTAGTGCTATGAACTTCCTTCTCAGAACATCTTTCACTGTGTCCCACAGATTTTGTTTTGTTGTGTGTTCATTTTCATTGATTTCCAGGAAGTTTTTAATTTCTTCCTTGATTTCCTTGGTAACCCATTCATTGTTTAATAATGAATGGGATAGCTTCCATGTGTTTGAATATTTTTGAGTGTTTTTATTGTAATTAATTTCTAGTTTCATGCCATTGTGATCTGAGAAGATGCCTGATATGATTTCAATCTTCTTGAACTTGTAGAGACTTAGTTTGTGTCCTAACATGTGGTCTATCTTTGAGAATGCCCTGTGTATACTTGAGAAGAATATATATTATGCATTTTTAGGGTATAATTCTCTGTAAATATCAATTAAATCCATCTGAGCTAGTGCATCATTTAGGGTCTCTGTTTAATTTTTTTGTCTAGAGGATCTATCCAGTGATGTCAGTGAGATGTTGAAGTCTACGATTGTATTGTAGTTGGTCTCTCCCTTGAAGTCCTCTAGAAGTTTTAAAATATATTTTGATGCTCCTACATTGGGTACATATATGTTTACCAAGGTTATATCTTCTTTTTGGATCGATCTCTTTAATAGTATGTAGTGGTCTTTGTCTCTTGTTATGGCCTTCATTTTGAACTCTATTTTATCAGATATGAGTATTGCTTCCCAGCTTTTTCTGGTTTCCATTTGCTTAAAAATTTTGTTTCCATCCCTTCACTTTCATCGTGTGTGTCTTTTGTTCTGAGATGGGTATCTTGTAGACAGCATATATATGGGTCATGTTTTCTTATCCATTCAGCTATTCTATGTCTTTTCATTGGAACATTTAATTCATTTACATTTAAGATTATTATTGATATGTACTTATTTGTTGCTATTTTTATTATTATGCTTATGTTTTTCTATATATATTTCATCTGCTTTTTACAACAGTCCTTTTAACATTTCTTGCAATTCTGGTTTTCTAATCATTAAAATTGCTAATCATATCTGTATTAGATTCCATTAATACAATCTGATTTTTAAAAAATATTCAAAACAATGACAACCATATTTTCCCTTAAGTCATGCATGGTACCATGTGTTCCCAGAGAACACATTAGAGGTATATGAACATCACAAGAATAATACCTTTTCTTTCAGGCACAAAACTCAGGAAAGAAAGCCTGAGTGTCAAGTAGTCCAGCTGCCTGGGTTTAATATGTCAAGGCTTCATTTATTCCTAATGGGGCCATCAGCGTCTTTTGTGATCTCAGTAATTAAGAAGCCAGTTTGATTCCTCTGATTATGGACTTCCTCAAAGCTAGCTGCTAGGTCATAAAGGAAATAGAAAGATACTTTGGAGAACTAATGGCTGCCCGTGTGTGCTGAGTCAGTATTGAATTTAATGAGAGGCTAAGCTGACTTATGCAGGACCACTTTGTGTCTCTTCTGAGATGATCTACTTTAATATGTTGATTGCTTCTTCTTGGGCATCATTTTCCCTATAGAGACATGGGCCATTTATATAGTTTTACAAAATTAATTCTATATGAGAGAAAACTTAGATGGAGTAACAGTGGAAATTCTAAAGTGAAACAATGTGTGTAGAAATCTATATTAAACATAAAAAAAGCAGAAGTGGGAGGATTTCTGTGATATTTCAGTTGAAGGATAAAGACTAGTGACTTCATTATGGACATCATTAGTATAGTCATGTTCATTGGAAGACAGCAGAATGGTTTAAGGACTCTCCATGGAAATACTATTTTATCCCACTCATTACCTCCCCACCCATCTCCAATTGTGTTTATGTCTTCCTTAATGAATGCCATAGAGCAGTGAAAACAAGAAAAGAGGATTAGATGGGCCAAAACAGAAAAGCAACATGAATCACTATGATGGATTTCATTAATTAGAAATTGAAATTAAAGACACCAACCTGTGAAAATTGGACCTCTGAAGGTTGTTCCAAGACATTGTCTGTTCTAATTTTCAGAAGTTAATTTGACAGAAATGTTTAAAGTATGGGGTGTAAGAGAAATCTGGTGACTGAGAATAAAAATCACAGTGGAAGAACAAGAAGCTTTTTGCCATTTTCCTTTCCAGTGCATGCTTTGATTAGTCAAGCACCAGAAAGCCAAATTTGGGACACTGCTGAAGTTCCTTCTATATAAAAAACGAAAAAGGTTTTTTGTTCATTGTTCTACATAGGAGGCATGTGTGGTTATTCAACTTATTTTTTAATTGCGAGGATTTTCTTCTGAATAAGCTCTTCTGAATCACAAGATCCTCTGGTGAGCAAATAATATGAGGTGAGAAGGTAGGAATAGAGGGGCAGAGGAATGAGGGAGGAGAATGATCTCAGTTGCTCTCTAAGTGGATATTAAATAACTTGTGCTCAGTTTAAACAAGTACAATCTCAAGTAACCAATGTTCAACTATCTAGAAATTAAAATAAACTGAAATGATTATTTTATAGCTCCAGTTCCTAGATAAAGAGAGCATAAATAGAAATAAGAATAATAACATTAAGGAAACGGCAGCAGCAGCAGCAGCAGCAGCAGCAGCAGCAGCAGCAGCAGCAGCAGAAACAACTTGCTGGTTATCCTTTACTGCCAACTTCCTTTCTCCTTCCATTTTCTGCCCTGCTCTTTGCCCTGGGATGTTGACCCAGTTGACTATTATCTCTTGGACTGCATCGTTGTCTTGCTTCAACCAACATAAGTTGATAGCAAAAGATTAGATGTCAGGAGGAGAGGAAGATAAAGATATTTCCTCCTAGTTTCTTCCCCATGTCATGGTGGTTGTTGCATTTATTGTCTTTTCTATGGCACAGCTTCTATCAGTCAGTTTCTATTCTTTGACTCAAGCTCTGGAAAGACTATTTGCCTTATCTCTTTCTTCTGCACTGTTCTAACATTCTTGTCAGAAATATAAATATAATTTTCAGCTGGTAACTGGTAAAGAAGGTATTTTTTTTATATCTATTAAATGTCTTTATAGAAACAAAATCAGCTTAGAAGGAAGGAAATCTTAATTCTATATTCAGCACTTCAAGAATTATAAATAATTTCATGACAGTCATGTTTTCTCAGTCTTCCTACTATAAATGGAGAAGAATCAATGAGGCCTAGCTGCCCAGTAGGATAAAGAATCTCAAAAGATGGTCAACCTCTCCACGCTGCTCAGTATATACATCCAGCTCCTCTTATCTTGGAGCTTGACTGTGTCTGTAACTGCTTTAAACACAGAATGAGGAGAAAGTGACCTTCTGGGACTCATGATCAAGGTGTTAAGAAAAAAGTTCTACTCTCTAGGGAGAAATTACAGACTATCCTGATGGAGAGAAGAGCCAAGGAGAAAGGCCCTGGAAAGTGAAACATGGGGTGAAAAAAGAAGCCACTGAGGTACCAGATGTCCAACCATCTGACAACATCTGTCATTTTACAACTGCATGAGAAAACTTAAGAAAGACTAGCTGAGGAAAGTCCCAGTTAGCCCCAGCCAACAGATTTGTGAGATATAATAAAATGTTAGTGGTTTAAGCGACTAAATTTTGGAGTAATTTATGATGCAGCATTAGATAACTACAGCAATAATCTACTTACTAGAAGTGTAACTGTGAAACGTACTTAAGCTTCCCGAGGCTCAATTTTTCTCATTTTCAAAATGTGAATGATAATAGTTAACTATACTATAGGTTACCTTGAGGTCTAAGCTAAAAATGAGATAAAATGATCAAAGTAGCTCTTCAGCATAGAGTCTGGAACAGGAAGTAGTCAATACATTTTGTTCTTATTGGTAACATCTTTATTACATATTTCTTATTAGTAACATTATTATTATGTAGTTTTTATCTATCTATCTATCTATCTATCTATCTATCTATCTATCTATCTATCATCTATCTATTCATTTAGACATATTTATTAAGCACCTAAAATATTTTACATACTGGTCTACATGTTTGAGGATTTAGGATTAGTAAAACAGTATAAGAAGGATTAAAATATTCTCAACAAGAGGCTGTGGAGACAGGGAAAAGGGGGTGACTAAATCTAAGGCAGAAAGGAGAAACTTCTGTAAATTGACAGAAGCTATAATACTTAAACAGAGACTTCAATGAGAGTTTGCTTGGGAAGGGCGATTCTAGAAATAAGCACTCCTGACAAATATAGGAATCAAACTTTTGGATACTGATGCACAAGAGATTCTGGATATTAAAGGAAATGATCTACACATAGAACAAGGAGAAATAGTGGATCACTGTAGAAAAGGCATGAAGGGTAGGAGTACTTGTATGAGATGAGGCCATAAAGAAGAATATTGGAACATATCCTGAAAGCACAGAGACTTTGCAATGTAGGTTAAAATGTTTGGCTGTGTGAACAATAAATTGAATAGAAAGATATTGGAGACTTGGAGGTAAAGGTCACAAGTAGGGAAAGGCTGGCAACAAAGCAGTAGAAAAGCAAATGGACAGCTTTTCTTTAATTGCGGATATATTCCTGAGGTAGCCAGTAGATAGTTGTTGATGTTTCTTGGGGATGGATGAGAGTGGTTAGAATGAGAAATGAGAAGCTCAAAGACTGAATCCTAAAAAACACCATGGTTAAATGGTGTTTTAACCATTTACTGATGAATAGAAAGAGGTACTGATGAATAGAAAGAGGTAAGCAAAGAGCAAAGCCTATAGTCGGGGGAGGGGAATGGAAGGGGGAAAACCAGAGGAAGAGAGTTGACATATAAATAATATGCTCTAGAGTGCTAAAGAGGGTTGGGGAATCAAAAGTGACCATTAGGTTGACAGCTAGGAGATATAAATAGTTGAAACAGTCTGGAAAATCTTAGTGTGCCAGCTAGGATTGTGATTACCCCCTTTAATTAGTTGGTCTTTACAGAGCAGGGAGGAAGGACGAGGGTACTCCAATCTTGAGGTATTGCATTAACAAAGTGACAATAATGGGAAAGCAGAAAAAGTATAAGAGTTGTGCTATCATAAAGTGATCTCTCTGGCAACTTATTCTTCACAATTCTGATTCCTGCTTCTATCTGGGTACTTTTTTGTAACCAAGTTTTACACTATCCAGGTGACTTTCTTCTGCATCATTAGAAGCCATATGGGTTCACATCAGATATCTGACTGTGGTTATCCAGGGTTAAGCCATGTTAAGAACTGTGAAGGGTATGAGACTTCACCCGATTCGTAAACTAACAATTTAGCCTGCCAAATTATGTAAATTTGGCAAGAGACATGAGATTTCTAGGTCAAAAACAGAGGATTTTTATACACATGACAATAGCAGTAGTAAAAATATCAGCATTTTCTTGTTCTAGTTCCCTGAACACCACTTCCCACAAGACCACCACAAAGAGGATCAGGTGACACTTGCACATGCAGTGGGTTGCATATCAGTGCAGAATGTTTAAGCTTAGGGAATCCAAACCTTTTATAATAGGCAGTATATGCCTACCTTTGGTCTCTCAGGAAGACATATTTGTTGTACTGGGCAATTAGGCTCTGGGCAATGACACTGTATCTTCTAAGGCAGTAAGCCAATGTATCCTTTGCTCCAAAGAGGTGCACTTTATCTTCTAAGGCTGTGACTATGCAAACATCCTTGAACAGATAGTCTAGAAAAAAGACTGTACTCATAAAATGTGCAGAAAACATGAGAGACCATGGAAAACCACCTCAGAACAAGCCAATGCAAAACTTTAATCATGTGTTTGGGGTTGTCCCTGGAAAAGAAAGTGATTATCACCACAATTTTATATGTAAAATTGATATGAGTCAACAGACAATACCAATCATATACTGATACATATACTATTAACATGCAAATTAATTTGTATAATTTTTTTCTAAATCCCTAAACTTCAGTATTTGAAATTTTTTTGTATGCATATACATTAAATATTTCTTTTGATAGTCCAAACCATCTTTGAGGTATATAATGGGAGGTATCACTGTGATACTTGAAATGAAGTATCATTCTTTCAAAGAGAGAGAAACACTGATGGTAAGAGAGATTACATCCTGTTCCAAGTCACATGCACACTCAAAAAAGCAACTGAACTTTAAAAGTTAGTGACTTTGTTCCTTCTAGTTTGCTGTTTTTTATATGTGTACATTTTCATTGGTGTACTCTACTATAGCTAAGTTAAATGAAGTACCTCTCTCTTTCCTATTTATTCCTACTTGTCTAATGTGCTATGTAAGCTTGGGGCTGGAACTCTTTCCTGTTGTGGTTTATTAAGCTAGTAAATGGTGGCAATCACATATATTTTGCACCACCACAACACTGTGGTAAAAATTACATAAGGTAATTGACATGAGTGTTAATCCCAGTATCAATCAATCCTTCCTTCCTATCCTATCTTCCTTCTTATCTAACTCAGTTGCCTCTAAGATACAGCCCAAGATCTCATCTGGCCTTTCCCTCCCAAGGTTTATTCCTTTGTAGCATGCACTCCAGTGAATCTAAAAATGAACCTCCTTTCATTTCAAATTTCCCTTCTTTGAAATTTTATATCTTCAATGTGAGAACTCCAGCGGCACCTTTTCTATTGAGCATCCCTCTCTTCCTTCGTGATTAGAGAGTATTTCCAACCTCCTGTGGGCCTCTGTTAGCATCTTCTGTATCTTGTAATATATTTTCCAATGTGTTATCATTACATACTGCTACATCTTGTCTTTGAATAGATAGTGCAGATTTCTTGAAGGAGAACATATATCTCTGTACTTATGGTTTTGTCTTTATGACACTCAATGTCATATTTTACCCATGTCTGAAGCACTTTTTTTACAGTGACCGAGTGCAGACTTTGGAGGTAGGTGCTCCTACAATACAATCCCAGTTGTGCCATTTATTAGTTGTGAAATCTTTAACTTCTTTAAATGTTCTAGGCCTCAGTTACCACATGGGAAAGTCGGGGATAATTATATAATTATCATAGGTTTTGGGAAGGAGTATTTATAATATTGTTTAGCAAAACATAGCTGCTCAATAAAAGGTTATTATCTTATGAATTTTATTCTTATTTTAAATTGTATCACTTTTGACTTTAGGCTCATCATGGGGAAATTATGAATTCTCGAAAATTCTGTTTGTTTTTACTGCTCTCCAATTTCCAAGCACCTTTTTTATGTTCCTATTTATAGAACATTAGCTTATCAAAATATTTATTAAATCATTGACTTTAAAGTGTTTTCATTTTTTAAAATAAATTTTCTTTATTGATTTTAGAGAGAGAGGAAGGGAGAGGGAGAGAAATGGAGACTGGTTTCCATATTTGAAGACCAATGGTTGATGAAACGTACATATACCAGGCTTGCCCTGGCTGGTTTGGCTCAGCAGTTAGAGCATCAGCCCGCAGACCAGAGAGTCCTGGGTTCGGTTCCTGCTAAGGGTATGTACCTCGGTTGCAGTTTGTCCCTGTCCCAGTTGGGGTCGTGTGGGTGTCAACACCTCGATGTGTCTCTCTCACATCGATGTTTCTCTCTCTCTTCCTCCCTCTCTCCCTTCTGCTCTATCTGAAGATAAATGCAAAAATGTCCTAGGGTAAGGATAAAAAAAAAACAAAAACATATACCAGGCTAGATATTCATAAGGGGTTCTAGGGAGACAGCTACATCACTGCAAGCCTTCTTCCTACTTCATTTCCTATGACATACAGCTTCCTGTCTGATAGTCCTAAAATGTCAATAGCCTCATATCACCATTCTACCTTTCAAGTTGTCAGGAGCTTATCATTGCTTACACAATAAAGCTCAAATTCCTTCGCTTCAGTCATTCCTATCACATTCACTGTACAATACAGTCTTATCCTGCTTGACTTCCTAACACTACTCCCTCTGCTTCATGATGTGTCTCTGTTTATAGCATACAAACCCACCTCCATGCAATGCTTAGTCAATATCTATATCTTTCTTTTTATGCAAAGATATGCCATCACCCCTCTCATGTACCTATAGGTATTTCAACGTTGTGATAAACTTCTCTCCTCCAGAAGGTCCTCCCCAAAATGCATCAATAACTTTTTTCCTCTGACTACATTTACTGGCCATAATATGCTTTAAAATGATGTATTTTTTATATTAAAATGATCTCGTGTAAATAATTTTCTCAGCTAAATTCATTACTTAGTAAACACTGTTCTAATTGGGTGGACATCTAGCACAGTCTTCAGAGGACCTCTTATTTTACTTCTATTTGGTTTTCAATGTTTATTAAAGTATACTAAACATATATAAAAGTATACATGTTACAAATGTATTTCTTGACGTTGTCATAAATGAACACACCCAGATAAGTATCTCCTAAGAGAATATTATTAGCACTTCAGAAGCCCTTTTCACTTTCTCTTCCAGGATACTTTACTTTCAACATTTCAAATGCATGCATCTAAAAATTATAACGGGGTGATTTAAAAGTGAAACATCACATTGCTTTGTGAGGTAAAGCCACAGTTCTCTGCCCTACCCTTGCCGACCAAGAAAGTTGCTCCTAGAAAGAGCCATCTTTACAGAATATTTAATAAGCCCTGGCTGATGTGGCTCAGTTGGCTGAGCATTATCCCATGTACCAATTCCCAGTCAGGGCACATACCAGGTTGTAGGTTCAGTCCCCAGTCGGGGTGCATACAGGAAGCAACAGATCAAAGTATCTCTCTCTCTCTACCCTTCCTCTCTCTCAAAAATTAATTAAAAAAAAAACAATGTAGTGATTTCTTCTGAGAGCTTTCTCTTTCTCTAAGGCATACACTTCAACCACTATTTCTTGATTTATGAAATTTAGACAATACTTATTTAGTTATTATTGTTGATGATTATTTAATTTATATTCCACCCTCCTCATCCATCGTCCAAATTTTTGTTATTAATTGTTAATCATTGTAAGGGTATGAAATATTATTTTTGATCTAGTAACAATGGATTGTATCTTTTAACTTCTCACTTTTTAAGCTGATGTTATTATCATCTCAAGCTTCCCTTTAACTTCATTCATTCTTACCTTCCTGCACCTGTCACTATGCTGATATTTGCTTGCTTTCTGTAACCATGATTAAGTATTGTATGTTTGGTTTATAGCAACATTTCTCAAAATTAATGCCACATCAGAGTCACCTGGGAATGTTGAAAAAATACCAATGTCCAAGTCTTATCCCCAGCATTCTGATTTAATAAATCTGGGAGATTTTAGGTATTGTTACTCTTCAAAGCTCTGCAGATATTCCAACATGTATCCAGGACTGAGAAACACTGTCAAGAGGAAAATTCAATAAGTTGAAAATCAATAAATTAATTTTTCATAATCATGGCTACATAAATATTGTCAATATCAGCAGCAGCTCTTGTAATATGATTGTATATTCTCTTTTGGCACACATCTTTTTCTTGAAAATTTTAATTACTTTTTTTTGCACTGTTGGTTTGTTCTTCCCCCCCAAAGTCTTTATTATTTATTATACTGAATTTACTCTTGTTCTCAGAGATCTTCCCCCTAGAGCCCTGTATTCTCTTGTATTAGTCTGGGTGACTATGAAGACTCTTATGGAGATATCTTCCTGGGATATTCTTCTACTTCTTTCCATAGTCAAATGCTTCATTTCTGGTATCTCATGTCAACTTCTTTGTTGGTTGGTTCTCTAGGTTTGGCTGCAGCCCATGAACTAATACATTTTTAAGAAATAAGGCAGGGAGAGTAAATTTTGTAGTTTTGCTTATTTGACGATGTCTTTGTTCTGCTGGTGAAATTGGTGAGAAGTTTGGTTAGATATAGAAAATATACTTTGAAAATAATTCTCAGTATTTTGAAATTATTACTCTATAATTTTATTTAATCTATCTTGCTGAAACAAATTTAATGGTAGACTTATTTTTGTTCCTTTAAATGTTGCATGCTTTTATTGAATGAAAGCCACTTGGATCTTTCTTTTATATCCTTTGCTGTTCTGGTTTTTATTTTGACATTCTTACATTCATTGTATTGAGCCAAATATTGATGGTTCTGGGAAATTTCCTCTATTTGTTTCTTCATAATTTTCTTCACTCTTTGATTTTTTTAATCCATATAAAATTGAATTGTTTCTCCTAGCTCAACTTTTCTATCTCTTTAATTTGTAGAATATGTTCTCAACATTTCTCTTATATTATTATGTATTTGTTTAAATTAGCAATCATATTTTTACTTCAAAGATATTTTTATCATTCTCCTATTGTTCTTTTTCCATAACATCCTGTTGTTGTTGTTTTTTAATATGATGTAATATATTCTAAAGTCTGTCTGAGAACACTGAAAAAAAAAAACCCCACCTTTTTCATTTTCTAAATTACTATTTTTTTCCCTCACAGATTTATTTTTCTTTAAGGGCAATTGTTTCTATTATTCTATCCATTCCATTTCCCACAAACATCGTCTATGTTTTGCTTAGTCACATTTAAAGGGGAGAAAAAAAGTAAAAAGCTAACTGTGATTTAGACCAGAGTTTGTTGAATAATTGGTTTTCCTTTAGGATGTATAGGCCCCAAAACTGATAATTACCATTTGGGATTCCTAATTGCCAGAATTTTGCAAATGCCTTTGCATCTAAATGCCAATTATCAGAGGAACTATTATGGTTTGATGTAGAAAATTCACTCTACTAATGAGTAAGATGAACATGCTTAGCTTTTGTTATTGTGGTGGTGATGAGTTATTTGATTGTTTGTTTGTTTTGTTTTATATTTCCTGAGCAGCAATCCCTGACTGCACTTGCTAATCTCCTCAACTCATGAAATTGTATTAATGTGATTTCAGGGTGCTGGTGCTACCAGGTATCTGGCAGAAGCAAACAAATTTATTTTTCTAGAGGAAAATAATATAATCCTAACATTATTTTTCTATATAATTTTGCAAGGAGAATGTCTGAAACCCAATCAAGAATAATCGGAGACACAAAATAAAAAGATGAATATTTGCAAATTTGTATGTAAATAATTATATAGTCCCCAAGTAAGAAGCAAATATTATACAGCTATAATTAGAAATAACTTGATGCAATCACTCATAGAGTAACTAAAAATAAAATTGTTAAAAGATAAAAGTTTTGAAGAATATATTTAACTTGTCCTTTATAACACTGCACTGGATAACTAAAGAGCCAACACTCTTTCCAGGGAGATAAAGCAGAGCTTAAAATGCTCAAAGTTTTGAAATCCAAGTCAAAATCCCAGCCATTTTCTGTGTCTCTGTATGTGAAATTTGTTATATACAGTTCTAAAACATATATAGAAATGCAAAGGAACAAAAATTGATGAGACGCTCTTGAAGAAAAATAACAAAGTAAGAAAACTTGCTCTACCAAATATCAAGAATTATTATAAGGCCACAATAACTAAAACTCTTCTATGGGCACAAAAATAGACAAATAGAGAAATGAAATAAAAGAGTGTTCACAAAGAGACACAGTTATCTAACACCTGATTTAGGAAAAAAATGGTGCCTTAGAACAATGTGAAAATACAATAGTTTCATTAAATGGTGCTGGGATAATTAGATATCCACATGAAAATAATTGCCATGTCATTTCCTTTTCACCATATACAAAAATCAGTTCCACATTGATTTTTAGATTTAGATGAGAAATGGAAAACAATAAATCTCTTGGAAGATAATACAGGAGAGTATCTCCAAATCTCTAAGACTTTGATATAGGAAAATATTTTTCAACAAAACACAAGAAATACTAACTCTCCCCTCCTCCATCCCTAAAAATGATAGATATATGGAACTAAATTAAAAGAGAATTTGTTCATCAAAAGACACCATTAAGAGAACAAAAAGGCTAACCATAAAGTGGAAAAAGATTGTTTGGAACACACTAACCACAAGGGCTCATATCTGAGTATATGATATATTTCTACACATTAATAAGAGAAATCCACCAAAAGAAAACTGAGCAAGATAATTAAACACACATTTCACAAAATATATTTTAAAAAATTCAATAAAGGCCAAAGTTGTTCAATTATATTAACAATCAGACTTATTCAAACTACATGCACAATGAAGAAATTCTTGATTAATATGTCATTTAGTTGACTTTCCTCTAAATGTTATATTTCTGAATATGAAAACTTTTCATTAAAATAAAAGATAATACAGAACTACGTATAATTGCCTAGAGCTAGAACTCTTTCAAGATGAGGGAGGAAATGATACAGAAAGTCAGTATGACAAATAAAGACACATAGTAATGGGTAGTTCAAAAAATAGCCAGCCTGGAATTATAAACCCTGAGTTTGACGATGGCTGCAGAACCTTCCTATGCTATTCAACAGCTATATAACAAGGAGCAAATCATATACCCACTGTAACTATTTCTTTACATTAAATGTGAGCTCAGTATAGATACTTCTGTGGTTGTTGTGGAAGTTAAACAAGATTATCTGCAATAAGTGTTAGATAAATGTGTGGAAAGAAACTTAGGAATAGAAGAATGCTTCAAACGTTTATCTCTTTTCCAATTTTATTTTGTGTTAGCTTTGGAGATTTGTATGCTGTTGAGGAAGAGAGGAAATAAAGAAGACAGGGTATAAAGAAAAAAGAATAAGATGCAATTTTTTCATGGCTCAAAATACTGCTAGTTCAGGTTATTGTCTTTATAGCCATTTTTTTTTTTTTTTTTGAAATCCTCTGAATGAGAGGCAAAATGATATTGTTGGAGTGACCTATAAGTTCTTGGACAATATTTGATGTTAAAAAGAGTATATTATGTGTCCTGTAGGATCCAGTGGCACAGCCTCCCTGATCACCCCAGCTGGGCCCTTGAGGTGCACCCTTAGTGTGGATTGTACACACTTTTGTTGTAATTGAGTCTTGATTGCTGTTGGCAAGTCAATGGGAGGGTTTTACTCAGGTTGATCAGCTGCAAAGACTGGCTGTGTCCACTGACCACTGGCCTCTGACTACCTTAGAGGATCAGCTATGTAGAGGCCCTCCACACAGAGCAAGACTTACTTCATCAGGGCTCTGGTATCCACTGAGTCCACTCATTAAGTGTATCACTTGTGGAGGTGGTTGGGTGGTGGTGCTTCGACATGGTCTAAAGCTGTCTACTGGGTGTGCTGGTTCTGGGGAAAGGTCAGCCACTGCCTGTGTTCTTTCCAGGACCACTCACCATAAGCTACAAAGTGATCTGCAGATGGCTGCTTCTTGTGCTGGGCTTGGAGGTGCCCAAGAAAAGCCAAGTTATGAACCAAGGCTGGCTGCTTCTAGTGCCTGGCCTGGGGCCTGTTAACAAGAGGTATGGGGCTTGCTGAGACCAGATGTTGTTTGTTTGAGATATTTTAGGAAACTCTGAAGCAGGATCCAAGATAGGTCAATCATATGGTAAAGCCTTTGGAAACAGCTTGGGTGGGCCCAAAAGTTGGGTGGGGCGGGGCCTCAGAGAATCACCAGGGCGGGGCAAACAGTGTGAGCCAGGCTGCTGGAGTCCCAGATATGGCGATATCTGCCATCCCAGGAAAGAGCTCACCAAAGGAACATCAGCTTCTGCCAGCATGACTGTCCAGGAGAAAGCTGCCTCTCCAGCCCTCGTCCCAAGGCTAAACAGCTCAGTTCTTCCCTGTATGTCTCTGGCGTCCCTCAAGCTGCCTCCTCTTTGAGCTTAGAGGAAGCAAGTCCAAGTAAATCGGAGCTCAGGCTCTTTGAGAGGAACCGCCTGGGGCTCCAGCAGCCACAGCCTCCCTCAGCCTCAGTTCCCACTGGTTTTTCCAGCCAAAAGTTATGGAGACTTTTCTTCCTGGCACTGGAACCCTGAGCTGGGTGCCTGGTGTGGGACAGGGACCCCTCATTCCTCAGGGAGGACCTTGTCCCTCGTGTTTTTTATCCGCCACACGTGGGTATGGGACCAGCCCATCCGCACTTCCACCCCTCCTACCAGTCTTGGTGTCGGGGCTGCTTTAATTTCGTAGCCACCCTACGAAGCCTAGGAGACATAGCAACTCTACCTAATACATAGAAACAATCACAGGGAAGCAGTCAAAATGAGGTGAAAAAGAAACATGTCCCAAATGAAAGAAAAGATAAAAACTTCAGGAAAAGAATTAAACAGAATGGAGATAAGCAATCAATCAGATGCAGAGTTCAAAACACAGGTTATAAGGTTGCTCAAGGAACTTGGTGAGACATTCAAGGAACTTAGTGAGACCTTCAAGGAACTTAAGGAGATCTCCTAGGAACTTAGTGAGAACATCAACAACATAAAAAAGGACCAGTCAAAAATGAAGGATGCACTAACTGAAATAAAGAATAATTTACAGGCAGTAAGTAGTAGAGTAGGTAAAGCCAAGAAGCAAACCATTGATTTGGAATATAAGGAAGCAAAAAACACCCAATTAGAACAGCAAAAAGAAAAAAAGAATCCAAAAAAATGAGGATAGTATAAAGAGCCTCTGGGACAACTTCAAGCATGCCAACGTTGGCATCATGGGGGTGCCAGAAGGAGAAGAGAGAGAACAAGAAATTGAAAACCTATTTGAAACAATAATGACAGAAAACTTCCCTAACTTGGTGAAGGAAAGAAACATACAAGTCCAGGAAGCACAGAGAGTCCCAAATAAGATGAACCCAAAGAGGTCCACACCAAGAGACATCATCATCAAAATGCCAAAAGTTAAATACAAAGAGAGAATCTAAAACCAGCAAGAGAAAAGCAGTTTGTAACCTACAAAGGAGCTCCCGTGAGACTGTCAGCTGATTTCTCAAAACAAACTTTGCAGGCCAGAAAGGAGTGGCAAGAGATATTCAAGGTAATGAAAAGCAAGAACCTACAACCAAGATTACTCTATTCTGCAAAGCTATCATTTAGAATCAATGGACATATCAAGAGTTTCCCAGACAAGAAAAAGCTAAAGGAGTTCATCACCACCAAACCAATATTATATGAAATGCTGAAGGGTCTTCTTGAAGGAGAAGAAGAACAAAAATATGAACAATGAAATGGCAATTAATACATATCTATCAACAATTGAATCTACAAATAAAATGAGCAAGCTGAACAGAAACAGACTCATAGATACAGAGAACTTTTTGTGGCTTGCCAGATGGGCGGGGGCTGGGGGGATGGGTGAAAAAGATGAAGGAATTAAGAAGTACAAATTGGTTGTTAGACTGATGAACCTCAAAGGGAAGGGGGGAGGGAGGGAAGAGAGAAACCAAAGACCTTCTATGCATATATGCATAACCAATGGACACTGAAAATAGTATGAAGAAGGCAGGAGGGGGGTGGGATTGGGGTGGAGGGGGTCAATGGGGGAAAAAAGGGGGGACATCTGTAATACATTCAACAATAAAGATGAGTTAAAAATAAAAAGAGTATATTAATAAGAAATCCCCAACTATTTCAACTATTTAGCTGATGTCTGTTCACTTTTCTTTCTTTCTTTCTTTTTTTTTAAATATGTTTTCATTGATTTTTTAGAGAGAGATAGAAACATCGATGTGAGAGAGAACATCAAATGACTGCTCCTGCGCCCCCTACTGGGCATTGAGCCCGCAACCTGGGCATGTGCCCTGACTGGGAATCAAACCAGGACCTTTCAGTCCATGGGATGGCGCTCAATCCACTGAGCTACATTGGCTGGGCCACTTTGCTTTTTAAAAAATATTTACATCATTTAAAGTCAAATTATTACAGAATTAAAAGTTCTCTTGTTTGTAAGGACTGAAGCCAAATTCATTCAATGAATTGAGAAATACAATATTAGTGGGTCTTTGCACTTCCTCTCACCTTCTTTCCCATATCTTTATTCTCTCTCATTACATTTTTCTTTACATAAAAATGTTGAAAAGTATTTCCTCAGCTGTTCTGTATCTTAATCACGATATATTTTTTCTCCTTTAGCATTATTTATATTGAGATTCCTAGAAACTAATGATGATGATGACAACCATGACAATAATGTCATATTATTGTTAATGATATAATCAAGAGTACTAATAAGACATATATAAAAGAAAAGAATTTCTGGTGATGATGGCTGACTGGTCATTCTGGAATGGCCAGAACAGAATTATTTATGTCCTTATTAAATACAGCTAAGAGGGAACAAAGCTAAGAGGGAGAGTTTAAGGGATCTTTATTTGGGTACTGGAATGTGGCCTTCCCACAGCTCTATTCTTTGAGTCATTTCATTTCTACACCCTCTGTGCACACTCTTTATGAACACCTGATCCCCCAATTAAGGTCTACACCTGCAGCGACCAAACTTCCATCCCATCAATTGCCATCTTTAACACTCTCCACAGCCCAGAGGAACTTCTGTGAGCAGAGAATCAACATAACAGGGCAGCTGCCCCCAGGATTCTGAATTGCTAAAACAATAGTAGCATTTTTCATAAATGCATTAATTTTCTTCTTATTGGTGTAACCAGGGCATCTGTTGTGGACTTGGATAAACACATTCACCAGTGTGGCACTGGGTGGAACAGTTTCCTTCCCTTCTCAAATGGTCTGTGACTGAAAGGGGACAGGATGAGACTTGCAGGCTGTGGGTTTTTATTTTTATTTTTGTAGAAATAGGACCTGAGGAAAGGAGGGCAGGGTGGAGGTGGGAGGTAGATTCTTTTCAATACCTTGCAGGCACCGGACCGAGTGTTAAAGAGCTCCTGTCGGCCCTGGCCGTTTTGGCTCAGAGGTTAGAGCGTCGGCCTGTGGACCAGAGAGTCCCCGGTTCGGTTCCCGCTAAGGGCACGTACCTTGGTTGCAGTTTGTCACCGGCCATGGTTGGGGTCCTGTGGGTGGCAACCACTTGATGTGTCTCTCTCACATTGATGTTTCTCTCTCTCTCTTCCTCCCTCTCTCTCTCCCGCTCTATCTGAAGGTAAACACAAAAATGTCCTTGGGTAAGGATAAAAAAAAAAAAAAAGAGCTCCTGCTGGAGAAATGATTTCAATCCAGATCTCACCTTTTTAAAAGTCTAGAATTGAAGGGCATTAGAGCCAGATCATCTCAACCATTATTTCAGACCACAGTCCATACAGGTTCATTATCAGAACAGCTCAATCCTGCTTCTCGTCAACATGACAGACCTCCCAGTGAAGCCACCATGACCACGTCTAACGTTCTGTGGAGCATGGGACTATTTCATTTAATCTTTTAAAAGTGAATTCACAATAGTTAGGTATGGTCCATAGATCATGGAGACCTGTGTAAGTTGTCCCCTCTAATCAAGGAATACAGTCTGAGAAATTATTTTTAAACTGTCAGAATTTCCTACATTTGATCTTCCACAGAGAAGTTGCACTGATGTGCACCAAGTTCATTACAATAGCTCCAGTTTCTCCTGCTTTATTTTTTGTATTTTTTCCTAGTTAGCAGAATTGAGACAAAATCGCTTGCAAGAATCAAATCATGACAAATAATGCAAAATTCTTGAATCATGTTATCATAAATAGTATTTTTCTGGGTGGAAATATTTGCATGTACAGCCAGACTCCCTGGGTTCTTTTATTTACTATCTGTAGCTTCGGGCAAATTTCCTAATTCCTCTGATTCATTTTTTTTTCAACTATAATATGAGTTTGGAAATAGTATCAAACATAGAGGATTTTGGTGATAATCGATGTAAATCACTCAGAGGAAAGCTTGACACATATAAATATAAGTTATTGTCATTGTTATTACATGGTTCTTAGTTCTATTCTAGATGCTTTATTAACCCAGATTTTCACTCCACTTTTCAATCCACTTTTTCTTCCCTAGACGCTCTCAAAGTGGAATCACATAATCAGATCTTTGGGGCATAATTATGTTGAACATGCTTAGGAGGGGCAAATACGATGAATAATTTCAATCACTAAAGTAGTATAAACTTAGAATAGTTAAGTAATAGATTAAATAACAAAATGTGGCAAAATGTTGATTGCTATTGTCTTGGTTAGTGGGATTTTGGTTGGTTTTCGTTAATTTCACTATATTTTCCTGTACGTTAATTCTTTACTAGAAGCTACATTTTATTTTTTAGGAAAAACATTATTTTTATTAAAAGTAGATGTAATAATGGCATGGAATTTATAATATAACTCAACTGATCTTTTGGAAAGATTAATGTGTTTTCCAAGAAGGCAAATTTCAGGAAGAAGTTCAGAGATGTTCTTAATTGGGGTACAGTAATCAAATCACACAGACGTCTAGGCAGAACTGACATCTGTTTATAAGAGGAGGTCAATTTAATTGCTCTATTTCTTTAGAGGGTGGTATTTATTAAGTCAGATTTTGAGAAATAAACTAAAAGGAAGTTATACTCCTCAATATTTCCAGTTTGTCATTGGATGGGGGGCTGTCATGTCCCATGGCTTCCCCCTGAAAATTATACTATAAAAATTATTCATACACAATATATAGTTGATTTTGTGATGGTTACAGGTCAGAAAATTTTACTCTCTCGCAAATAATGCTTATATTAGATCAGCCTTTATCAGTTTCCCATTCCTGCATCCTATCTCTCATTATGATTTTATATTTTTGATGCCTGCTTCCAAAGGGAATTAAGGAAGCAACCTTGACTTATTGATCCATTCACTTATCATTTACCAGATCATGTATTAAGTATTTCTCATAGGCCAGCTACCATACAAAAACATTGAAGAAAACAATGATGCACAAAATACATTTGTTTCACTCAACATTTGAATATCAAATGAGTGATAAAGCATAATAAGGTGCTAATATGGGCTGAAAACACAGTGGTCTCCAGAATGTCATTCCCTATATTTACCATGACATTTAGAAGAAGGATCAAGCCTTTGAGATTTAAATAAAATCCTTTAATTTGGATTTATTTAACTTAATTTTGCACTTTGCCTAAGGGGCTTAGAAACATAATTTATGAATTGCTCAGGAATTTCTCAAATTATTTTCTGTATAAAATACTTAAATAATGTGATTTTTTTTTCTGAAAACAAATAGAATAGGAAACACGTTTGTACAAAAGTAAAGTTGGATGATTCATAGATATTTTTTGGTTCCCACAAGATAACTCAATTCACCTTAATTTAAATATTTCAATGTATCCCCCACTGCCTAAACCTCTCTGTTTAGTGGTGTAAGGGAAAAATAGTAGAAAAGCATTTAAAATTTAAATGAGGTCAAAACATTATCTTAGCAGTTTTGAAAACAATTGAAGACATACAATGCTACTTAATAGAATATCTCTGAGCCTCACAGTATTAGAGAAATTAGTTACTGGGGTTAAGCAGAGTTACAGGGGAAAGTTGAGATGAGCTTTGGTAAATTAATAGTATTTCTATATGTGAAAAGGGAAAATGTGTCCTTATCTCCATGTGCCTTTCTTTACCAAGAGGCCATTTTGTTTTCTTACATAGTCTTAATTTCTGAAACACTTTGTTGGTATCCAAAAAATTTGGTCATCTGCCCTAAAATTATACACCACTGTCATTCTTTCAAAATATTCCACAGAACTGTATATATCACAGGACTGCATTAGGAGATAGGTGAGAGAGGAAAATCTGAATTTGCATTAATATGTTTCCCTTTAAATAAAGTTGTAGACAAGCCCTCATTACCAGGATGGAGAGACGCTTGCTGCCACAGCATGATTATGTCTTAATAAAACTGTGTAACCTGCAGTCTTCATATTTTGCTTCTCTCCTTTCTCTCCCTTTACTTATTTGGGGGCATTTCATCTAAATCATTGCTTGTTGGACAGTCCTTTGTGAATCATAATCTGCTCTGATACCACTATCAGTGAAAATGGTGCTGTCAACATTTATGTCAACGCTGAGGTTGTAATTTCTGACAGTAATGTTCCTGGGCTTGATCTAAAACTCTCTGTTCACACTGACGGAACTGCCTGTCAGAGTCCCTTCTGCCTGACACTTCTAAGTGACTAAGAACTTGGTGGGACTCACTCTAGGAAAAAATCTCATTCCAAGTTCTCCCATTAGATCCATGGTTCATCTGAAAGCACTGCCCATGTTACCAAGAGATAAATGAATGTATAAGAGCAGGGACTTGGGTCAGCAGTAGGTTGCTATATAATGTTCATAACATATCTGTGGAAATAAAATACACTAGTGGTGAATTTTTCCTGAGGGCTGGATCTTGTCAAGACCCAATGCATAAATCCGAAACTCCACTAAAGAACATCGGTCTTCTTGTTTCAAATATTGTTTCAACATAGTATACTTCTCATTGTAAATTACAAAATTATGCTCTCAAATGTTATGATTTGTATGATTAAAATACTTCATTTTGAACATTTCTGCTGTATCATTCTCATCACTCTGCCCCAAATGAGTTGTGTTCCTTCCCTCATATATATATTTTTTTTGGTCAAATAATTCTTCCTCTCGGAAATTTCTTCTACCTTTCTGTAACTATTTGATTAGCAAAATTTAAAGAAGTATAATATTACATAAAGCTAGAGAGTATTGGCAAAACTGGTGCACTCATATATTGCTCATGACACTGTAAATTGGTAAAAGTCTTTTCAAAAGTAATTTAGCATTATATAACAAACCCCGTAATTTTACACTTGGGAATACATTCTAAAGGAATAATTCAAAATAAGATAAAAGCTATATGCACAAAAGTGTATGTGGTCACATTATTTATAACAGTTAAAATTGGTTATAAGTAAATGTCCATTAAAAAGGGCTAAGCACATTATACTACATCAAATTGATTAAATTGTATGAAACGTTAAAAAATATAAAGTTCACTCTATTAGTTTCTACTTTTGTGACCACACCTCTTCAATTTCCTTTTTGAATTGCTTTTTCCAGTGCAGTCAAAATATAAACATCCTCTAAATATGTTTACACACTATTCTGGGTTATGCAACACCACTCAGAATTCTTCCATCATAGCACACTTCCTCGTATGAATATAACTGCACTGTTTTTACTACTAGACTATAACTCCTTTGGGAAAAGAATTATGCCTTTGATCACTGTATCTTTGAAGCCTAAATATTGTAGACTATCAATAAGTATGAACTGAATTGCTCCACAAAAAAAAAAAAAAAAAAAAAGGCTATAATTCCTTGGTAAGTAGCAAAAGAAACATAGAATAGAATATATGCAATATTGTAAGAGTCAAATGTATGTTGATTTTGAGAACAAGGAGTCAAGGTCACAAAGTAGAATAAAACCGATACCCAAATTAGGTTGCTGTGACTATTAGTAATTTAAATGTTATTATTTCCTTTACTACTATTTTAAATTAAAATTAGAAATGTTATCATGTTTAATACTTAATTGTATATAATAGTTCTATGAATTAGATGATTTAAAATAAAGACATTATTCCTCTTTTTTTTTGGTCAATCCTCACTGGAGGATATTTTTTCTGTTGATTTTTAGAGAGAGTAGAAAAAAAAGGAGGGAAGGAGGGGGAGAGAGAAAGAAAAACATTGATGTGAGAGAGACACACTGGTCGCCTCTCCCACAATCCCTGACCAGGGCCAGGATCAAACCTGCAACCCAGGTATGTGCCCTTGACTGGGACTCGAACCCAAGACCCTTCAGAGCTTGGGGCAATGCTCTAACCACTGACCCACACTGGGCAAGGCCATTGTTCCTTTTACAAACTTCCACTTTCTATAAGTCTATGACAGCGAGGAGGTGGTCCCTTTGATACATCAATAAACTCATCTGAGATCCAGCTTCCTCATCTACAAAATGGAGATAATAGTAACAATCTGACAATATTATTACAGCAACTAAACAAATTAGCTAATACATATGTATATAAATAGGACAGAAGAGATCTTCTGTATCCAGACAATCAGTAAATTCAGTTCAAAGTTCCTAAGATGGTACCTAAAGTCAGAAATACTGCATCTTCTGTGCACAGGGAAAACATACTACATAATTTGCATCTAATCTTCAAGTAGTTATTTGTCTTGACCAACGAAATGGAGAGGCTTCCTCTGCATACAAACTCTTCCTTCTTAAAAGTTGATGAAATAGCAGATTTTGTTAAAATCAGCCTTCAGATGCTGTACTTGAGCTTGTGCTCACCTGTCTCCAGTTCCAAAGACCACATCAATTGAGTTAGGTTCCACTGATGAACTTCCACAATCTTAATCTTTCAAAGTGGTGACCTTATATTTAACAACAACTACAAATCATATGGTAAAATCCAACCTTTTCAGTATATCTCTCTCTGAGTTTACATAAATAGAGGCAGCCATGAAACAACCACCAATTTAGGATATGAAACGGTCCCATCACCTTAAAGATTTCCTCACTTGGCCCCTTCATAGTTAACTGCTCTTTCTAATCTGTTCGCTAGTAACAGCTATACTGTTTTATGTTTCCATAATTTTGGCATTTTTCAGACTTGCATATACCTGGTATCACAAGGATTGAGCCTTTGAAAGGTGGCTTTAACTTGGCATAGTGCCTTTGAGATTCATCCATGATGCTGGGTGTATCGGTACTTTGTTTCCTTTTGTTGGTGAGTAGTATTCCATTGTATGGGCATACTATAGTTAATTTATCTATTTATCAGTTGAAGGACATTTGTGTGGTTTCCAGTTTGGGGCAATTATGGATAGAGATACTATAAACATTCATGTACACGTTTCTATGTGAACCTAGGTTTTGGTTTCTCTTTAATAAATACTTAGGTGTTGGATTGTCTGATCATATGCAAGAGATTATTTAATTTTTTTAAGAAATCATCTTCCATTTTGAATTCTTACCAGCAGTGTTCCTAGTGCTCCATATACTTGCCAGTATTTGGTATTGACAAGTTTGTTTTATTTTTCCAGTCTAATGTGTGTGTAGTGGTATCTTATTGTGTATTTTTGAACTTCCTTAATAGCTAATGATGCTGAGTATCTTTTCATGTATTTATTTGCCATTGTGTAGCTTATTTAAGGGCTGCTATTTAATCTTTGCATCTTCCTTTTTGATGTGTGTATTCTGTAAAATGTAATTACCACTACATCCTCAATACCCACCCCACCACAGGGCTGTACAAAATCCTTCTGAGTTTGGATCCATTAAAACCTCTTATTACCCAGCTGGTGTGGCTCAGTGGATTGAGCATCATCCCATGGACTGAGAGGTCCCAGTTCGATTCCCGGTCAGGACAAATGCCTAGGTTGCAGGCTCAGTTACATGTTGACACTTGCACAAACAGTAGGGGGCATGAGGGAGGCAGCTGATCAATGTTTCTTTCTCACATTGATGTTTCTATCTCTCTTTCCCTTCCTTTCTCTCTTAAAAATCAATAAAAACATTTAAAAAAACACAATAAAATAAAACCTCTTATTGAAGATCCACTTACGAAATGTTCCATCAGTGAGCAGAAGAAAATGAAAAAGAGTGAGTCTCACAAAACCTCATTCCTTACTCCCAAATTTCTATGATAATCTAAAGTTCAATGGAATGACAACTTTCTCAATGGAATCTTTTATTGGCTTCTCAAATGAGGTTGGCATTATTTTAATGCAATCTACCCTGAAACCAAAGTGTAAAGAACTATGATTAAGAAACCAAGAAATGTTTAAGGAGTTATTTATTACCTCCTTTCTGCTAAGGCTCTATTCACTGTGCAAATAAGTCACTAATATGGGAAACATTATTCTATATTTATTGAAGGTTTACTATGTATAAGACACTGTGTTAGTTGCTCAACAAATGTTAGTTGAACTGAAGATAAATATGCAATTCTATATATGAGAAATAAAATCTATAACTTACATTAAATCATTCAAATATTTCATATCTAAAAGTCACATTGGGACTTTTTACTAAGCACTAATGGCCTATTAGATATAGCAGATGATAGAAAGATGAAAAACATAACCCCAGCCCACAAGACTTTGTGGTTTCGATTAGAAAGCAATGCAGACATGAACCAGAGGACAAAATAGGTATTAAAAAGGGCTGTGTTACATGTTGACACTTGCACAAACAGAATGATTGAGATGATTATAACCATAAAAAGTGACTTTCTAACAAAGATGGACCATAATAGGGGCGTTATAGATGGTGATGCTAATAATTATAATGTCTTTCTTGAGCCCAAAGCACAATGAGATATAAGAATCAACACAGAACAAACAGTGAAGAAAAGAAATGCGAATTAGGTCCTGAAACAAAACTTGTCACCCAGGAGAGAAAAGGACGGAAGCCTATGCCAGGCTTCAGGTGAGATACAGACGTGAGTGACAGGGAATGTTCCCAGGTTCACAGAGCACATAGGGAGGGACTACTGCCAGTGATATTTAGAAGAGCAGGCTGAGGACAGACAATGTTGAATGGAGTTGGCAATAGAATTAAATGCTAGCCATCAGCTCTGGAAGAAACAAAAAAAAAAAAGAAAGAAAGAAAGAAAGAAAGAAAGAAAGAAAGAAAGAAAGAAAGAAAGAAAGAAAGAAAGAAAGAAAGAAAAGTTTCAGGACATAGGAATAAGGGCCAGTGCCAGTGTAAATGCCTCATTTATTTTGCTTTGGTTAAGATGAAGGCACAGATATAGTATCATCTAAGGAATGAGCGTTTGAAGAAAGGTCTGTGGCAACCAATGAGACCCCAGACAACAGCTCTGGGAAGGGAAATATTTTTGTTTTATCTGGTCATAGAACAATGATGAGACCTTGAATGAAGCTACAAATGGGCTTAGCTGAGGGAAGCTGGAAAGGACTGAATTGGGAGAATCTAGTCAAAATTGACACTAATGAGCACGGCTGAAGGATAAAATAGATTCTAGATAGTTTTGATATCCGATGCTCAGGATTTTAACAAGAAGAGGTTGGTGGTATCCCCATTTAGTATTATGTTTTGCCTGCACTTAGAATCCAAGATCACACTTTGCTTCACTGGTACAGATCTAGTCATTTTCAACTGGTAATTACATAACCCCCTCCTCCTCCCCAAGGAAGAGAGTCCATTTTACAAAGGCAATATACAAATAAATAAAGGCGCCATCAGAGCCAGACCTGCAAGCTTTTGGAGAGCCGATAAAATTTGATTAAATTCTTCTTTTGTTGTTATTATGTTTTCATCACCTTTGTCATTGTGTCTACACTTCTGAACTCCACCTGGGAGAGCAGTAACAAGGTATCACAAAACTGGCTTTTCTCACTCTAATTCCAACCTGCCAGAAGCAGCAAGCACAGGAAATCTCGGGAGAAAACCCCTTGTCATACAATTTACTGCCCAATTTTGCAAACCCGAGAGGTTTAGCTACCAGTCGTTTCCAGAGCTTCGAATATGCTTACTAGTTTGGGGCTATTTATTCATAATAAACTTCTAAATATTCAAGATCAAAGCCATGGGTTTTCAGCTTAGAGTAGACTGATGACTATTCCTTGAGGATTTCAGGGAAAGAGCGGGGTTCAATATATAGAGGATGCCATATAATTCTACTTCTCTGTTACTGCCTAATATTTACAGTGAAAACTGTACCACTGCAGAGCTAAAAGAGACCTTGGAGATAATCTGATTTAATGAGTTCATTTTGGAGAAAAGTCTGAAAATGAGTTACCCAAGATCACACAGTTATTTAGTAGAAGAATAGATATAAGAATCTGGGTTTGCAACTCTGCCCAGGCATATCCTACATTCAGAAATTGAATTGAATTCACTTCCAACAGAAGCCCAGAGCTGTTCTACAGAAGAAGTAAAAGGCATAATATTTTTCCTCGATAGCCTTACGCTGTCTACAAAACACACAGGTAAAGCAGATGATTCTTTTTGACCCCATATGATTCTAACCTAAACCGAAAGTATTAAAATAGTAAATGTGAGGTGCTCTAGTCCAGAAACCTTATTGAGGGGGGCCATTAAGTGATCCTTGAAGGATGGCAAAGAGATGTATGGAAAGATAGATGGGTTCTTGCTATACTATAATATATAAATAAAAATGTGCAGGGCCATGGGATTAAAAAATGAGAATGAGGATCATATATGAATGTCATAAAGACAGAAGAACTATACCTAGTCACATATTTAAACTAGTAAGACTCAAATATTTTAGTTATAAGAAAAGCACTTAATACACTTGTCGAATCTTCTTCTGGGCTTCTTAACCTAGTATGCAGTTAAGGTAAAGTTGTATCTAAAGTATTGAGTAGCAACTATAGATTTACTTGTTATTTTTCTTTTTAATATGTGAATTTTAATGTAATCACATGGGAGAAGATGGGCTATATATATTATTTATTTTTTTAGTTTTTATATTGATAATTTTTGCTTTGAATTCTTTTTTAATTTATCTGTATTGTTGAGAGCACTACATGTGTCCTCTGTTTTTCCCCCATTGCCCTCCTCCATCCCATTCCCGTCCCACCCCAGGCCTTCACCACACTATTGTCTGTGTCCGTGGATTATGCATATATGCATATACATTTTTTGGAATATTTAATACTCACATGACATTTCAAAAATAGCACAAAGAGTTTCTATGTAATTTTTTTCCACTTTCCCCCTGATAACATTGTATCTAAGTATAGTGTTAAAAAACAGGATTTTACTTTAGTGCAACACTATTATTTATTTCAAAGTGCTCATTATTTTAGTTATCCATTTTGAAATGTTTTGCTGATTGACCTGAGACCTGGCAAACTGAGGGATCAAAACAAGGAAATTATTGCCCAGCCCATATGGCTCGGTGGCTGAGTGACGATCCATGCACTAAGAGGTCACCATTTCGATTCCCGATCAGGGCACATGCCCAGGTGGGGGGCCAAATCCCCAGTGGGAGGCATGCAGGAGGCGGCCGGTTGATGTTCTTTCTCATTGATGTTTCTGTTTCTCTCTCCCTCTCTCTCTAAAATCAATAAAGAAAAAAAATTAAAAAACAAAACAAAACAAGGAAATTATTCAATACCTGATTTAATCAGTGTCCCTTCAAAAAACAGATGGCATGCACAGAGGGGAAGTTGAAGAGACTTTTAAAACAATTTTTAAGGAGTGGGCAGGATTAGGAAAAATGAGAAGGGATAGTGAAGCTCCCTGCAGTAGCAACAATAGCCCTAAGCTGAAGGTGCAAGTGAAGGGAGCAATGCTGAGAACTCAGAAAGACAGACTATTTATATGGTAGTAGTCCAGCAGACAGGAGCTGTGCAACTTTTGGAAAAGAAATGCAGCTACTATGTACCTGTGGTCCTGTACTGTTATAATAACCTGGTTATGATTTAGCAGAGAAGGAGCAAAGTGGAGACTCGATGATATAGGCATGCCATTTATACAGCTTTGCCAGAAAGCTGCAGTTAATACTCTCTAGGTCTTCTCTCCACAGATCTCATGCCCAGTAAGGTCTGGGTGACATGGGAAGATGCTTACCTGTCAATCACACCTGAAAACAGGCAATTGGCAACAATAGATGTGGCCACTGCAAGGGCATGAAATCTGAGATACATAAGCTCGTGAACAAAGGAAGTTCTCTCTGGGCCCTCTTGCTCTCTTGGGCCTCCTGTTGCAGGGGGCGTGCTCCCCTGCATTCGCCCATGTGGCTCACGGCCCATGGGACCCACACCATGGACTGATGGACTAGAATTAGCCTGATGCTACCTCAGACCCAGCAACAGGAAACAGAAACTCTGCTTCTAGCTCTGCTAAAACTCCAGCTGCATGTGTTCCAGGACTGGACTAAGGGAACTCAGACTTTACGAACTGAGGGATATAACTACACACAAATAAAAACCGCTCCTTCTCCCGTGTGAGTCTTAGAAAATTCCTTTTCTCAAGATAGTGCAAGAACCCCACTCCCACAGGTGACGGAGAAATTCCACCCACACATTTCTCCAGTAACGGTCCTGCAAAAAGCATGGTGGTAATGAATACCCCAACTCTTCTTTCCTCCCTCCTTCTGGTCTGCTGGTTCCTCCCATTGCCCCAAATCAGCCAGAAACCAGAGCATAAGAGAGTACAGTGGATCCATTTAGTAGAAGTTAACTTCCCTGAACCCTCAGTAGAGTGAGAAGGGCAGAGGGAAAATAGGGTACAGTCTAGTGACATAGAGAAATGGTTTTGAACGAAGTACTAAGTTAATCCAATATAGAAAGGATAGTTTTTGAGCAAATGATGCTGGAATAACTTTCTTTCCATATGCACACATTGATAGACATATACAAAGGAAGCAAAAACAAAACAATACCCCAAAACTTTAATCTGAATATTAAAATAAACTCAAAATGGCCCTGACTGGTTTTGCTCAGTGGTTAGCGTGTCGGCCTGTGGAGCAATGAGTCGCAGATTTGATTTCAGTAAAGGGCACGTACCTCGGTTGCGGTTTGTCCCCGGCCCTGATCGGGTCGTACAGGAGGCAACCAGTCGATGTGGCTCTATCACATCGATGTTTCTCTCTGTCTCTCTCGCTCTCCCTCCCGCTCTATCTGATAATAAGTAGAAACATACACTCAGGTGAGGAATAAAAATAAAATAAAATAAAATAAAATAAAAAACTCAAAATGGATCACAGAGTTATCATTAAAAACTTAAAGAAAACAGAAAAAAATCTTTGTAGCCTTGGGTTGGGCAAATAATTTAGATAGTTAAGAGCATAATCCATTAAAGATGAAAACAAAAATGTACTTTATCAACATTAAAACCTTCTTTTCAACAAAAGATACAAAAAGGAAAGATATTGTTAAGAGAATGAAAAAAATAAGCCACCACTGGGAAGAATAAGATATTTGCAAAACATATCTAATAATGAAACTATGTTCTAAACACATAAACAACTCTCTACGCTCATAAGAAAACAAACAAAACAATTTTAAAAAATAGGCAAATTATTTTAACAGAAAATATGTGAAAGAAGATATTAAAATGGCAAATAAATGTGAAAATATGCTAAATATCATTAGCCATTAGAGATATTTAAATTAAAATTATAATGGGATACCCCTGCATACTCATTAAAATGTATCAAATTTAAAAGACCAAGAATGCAAGTGTTGGTAAGGATATGGAAGACTGGAACAAGCACTTTGAAAAACATTTCAGCACTTTCTTAAACAGCTAAACATACAGCTATAATATCACCCAAACATTCTACTCATTCCCAAGTATTTATACCTCACACAGAGGAAAGAAAGCATACGTTTATACAAAGACTTGTGCAGGAATGTTCATAGCAGCTCTACTTGTAATAGTAAAAACCTGGGAATAATTCAAATAAGTAAATGAATAAATAAATTATATTATATGTATATAATGGAATATTCTTCAGGAACAAAATATAAGGAACTATTGATATACACAACATGAATACATACTAAAAGAGATATGCTATTTTGAATATATACTATATGTTTGCAAAAAAAAAAAAAAAAAAAAAAAAAAGACCAAATAAATGCAAACTAATCTATACTAAAAGAAAGCAGACCAGTGGTTGCCCGGAAGGCATTCTAACAGGGTAAGAGGAATCTTTTGGGAATGATGCATATATTCACAATTTTGATTATGGTGATGGTTTTACAGGTGTGTACATTTATCAAAAATAAACAAACTGTGGACTTTAAATATGTACATTTTATGACGTGTCAATTACACTTCATTTATACTCTAACAAATAGTCCATATTCCAGTCACTTACTTCTATTATTCTTTCTCATTTTACCACAAAATCCACTCTATTTCACATTCCAATTTTCAGCCTTTCTCTTGCTAAAAGAAGATTCACATCTTATAAAATAAGGCGGCAATAGACTGATACATTTTAATTAAGAATTTATACATAGAGCCAGGTATAATGAAAACAACAATAACAACAAAACTTCTCAATGTTATACCTATTGTATTAAAATCGTCAGTCTTTGTTTTCTTCTCCTCAGGTAGATTGTGTGATTGCTGGGTATCTTATTATAGTTTTTCAGCACAATTCAGACAGTCATCTTTCAATACATAACTCCAAATGGATGGATAAATGAATGAAGTCTAGTCTTAAGGATATAACTAGAATTGAAGTCCAGACAAAAATCTATCTAAACTTACATAAGACTATAAAAACTCACATCACATCACATGGGGTCAGATAGGCAAAAAAAAAAAAAAAAAGAAAGAAATTGCCAAGATCAACAGTCTTGGACAGAAAGGCTGAAAAACAGTCTCAGTTACAATCAGAGCAGCAACAAAACCCCAGAGGGATGAAGAAATGAGGAATATTTGAGGTGGATGGAAATCATCTGACTATTTTCACCACATAGCCATACCTCTCCTGTCCTTCCTACTTGCCTGACACTCCCCCCTGTTTTAGCCAGTCAATAGAGCATTTCTATTCTTGAAAGGGGTTCTGTTGTTCCTTTGTGCTCCTCCTGGCTTCTGCCATCTCTCTTTTCCCTTCTCATGGCTACCTCGGAAAGGTGACTTTCATGCCTAAACGGTGGGGTAAACACCAGAGTGAGAGACCAATGATTCCTATTTAGAAAACGACTATTGAAATTCTAGCTGGTTTCTTGAAGATCTCACTGAAGTGTAGCTCCTTCTTTACTCCTTTTGTGACACTGAAGATTTTTTTTTTTAAAGACTCCAGCTGGTCTGTTGAAACCTTTTTCTCTTAAGCTGTACCACTTCATGGCTTCCATTATGAGCGTGGTTAAATGATTTTTAATAAATTATCTTTATCAGTAAGACTCGGCTCGGAGGGGGATTTGTTACTTTTAATTCTATACGGCACACAAATGGTCACCAAATTATTCTGTGCTATTATTGAGAAGATGCGTTGTCTTCATTTACTAACATTACCTTTTCGATTTTTGAGAGTCTTCTTTAAGGTATGTGACTATACATATTGGATATAAGGGACATGGAAAAAAAAAAACAAAAACCTGTGTTCAGGGTCCTGAATTGTAGTTGGTGGTTATTTAAAGAAGAGCTGAGGTCTAGGATACCTAGTGCCATATAGCACGTGACTTCAGAGTGAAAGCATTTATAGAAACCAAGTAATTCTCAGAATTGGTGGATATATACATGCTCTAAAGTAGTCATAATTATCCAGACAATTAGGGATTTTGCTGTTTGAAGACCGTGCATTTAGAATTCCAGCTGTGGAAAGGCCCAGAGGAGATACAGTGCACTTCAGTGGTCTTCCTCGGAAACTGGCTGCAGTGGTGGCCGGTATAGCTCATTTGCTAATTAATCACACAGCGGATCCTACAGTAGTCGTGAATTGTAACTAAAGCAATTCTTGCTGTATGCTTATCCTGTATTTCCCCAAACAAATTACAGGATTCTCCGAGGCAAAGTCCTTGGGTGCTTGCCTTACACGGGGAGGTTGAAGAATCCCTTGTTTATATTTTGTGTCCAATATATATATGTTCATTTCTGATGTTACTGAAACACTGAATGGGGCCTGTGTGACAAATATGTATAGTAGAACTAAAGAGGATATAATAAAGTCTTGAGACATTTAAGGCTCGTAAGAAAAGTCCTACTTAAGGGCCAGGTCTAGAGGAGGCACGCCATCTGGTACTTTGTGGACACTGACCGGATCGGAAGGCCAAAAGATGGGAAAAGAAGAAAAAGAAAAATGCGTACATAGGAGGCATTACTAACTTGTCAAGTTAAAAGAATGAAACAGTATGGATGTTATGGACTTTCCTTGACCTCATGAGAAACTGCATCTTGGGCTTTAAACTCAGCTTTCTAAAGATCTTGTTCGACTGACACAAAGCAGGGACAACGGATGACAGACGTATTCGTTCCCTGTGGCCGCTGCACAAATAACCAAAACAGGTGGTGGCTTAAAACCAGAGAAAAAAAACAAACAAAATGCCTCACTGTTCTAGAGGCCAGGAATCAATACCACTGGCGCAACAAAATCAGGATGCCAGCAGGAACACACTTTCTCCGGAGTTTCTAAAAGAGAATCATCTCCTCGCCTCTTCCCGCTTTGGTGGCTGCTGGTGTTCCTTGGTTTGTGTCTGCACACCCCCGAACTCTGCCTCTGTAGTTACATTGCCTGCTCTTCTGTCTGTTCCTCTCTCTTGTATGCACACTTGTGATTGCACTTAGGGAACACCCACATCATCCAGTCCAAATCTCTTCATCTCAGAATCTTCCACTGAACCACATGTGCAAAGATCCTTTTTCCAAATAAGGTAACATTTAGAGGTTGTAGATATTAGGTTCTGACATCTTCGGAAGCAATTATCAGCCTACCATAACAGCTATCACTGCTGTTGCTGTTATTAAATGTAGCATCATATTTATAACTTTGACTTTGTGATTAGACAGAGCTGAGTTCACATCCCTGTACTATCTAAGTCATATTGAAGAAATTATGTACTTCTCTCTGTTTCAATTTCCCCATCTGTTAAATGGGATATGCATGAGTAGGATCTCACAATATTGTCATAATGATTAAATAGCACAGTGTATAAGAAACTTTAGCACAGTTTGGACTTAGTAAGTTCTCAATAAATTATAGCTATAATTATTTTTATAAAAGTAATAAACCCTCTAAGTTATTCAAAACAAAATGTCAGTTAATTTAAGGATTACAAAAAGTCATAAATCTTGGCTGCTGTTTTCAGAAACTTACAATCTAATTGGTGAGATAAAATTTACATGCATACAAGAATACCAGAGAAGTAAGAAATGCATACTGGAAATCATAAATGTTAAAGCTGTTTAAAATAAGTATCAATCAAGAACAAGGCCTTTTTTTTTTTTTTTACTTAAAGATTTGAATTGGTGGGACTCACGGGGAGTAGATGTAAAGTCACATGGGAATAGGACATGTGTAGCAGAGAAGGATAGAATAGGGTAGTACAACTGATAGACCAGTACAGAGAACATGAAAGACTGGAGTAAAGGATTCAGTGAGGAGCTAGAGACACACTGTGATCAGTGGTAAACTAGTCTAGAAGCTCCATGAAGACAATGGCTCACTCACTCACTCTCTCATTCATACACACACACACACACACACACACACACATTTTTTATCCCCTAGTTTAGTGTCTGGCTTCTAAGAGTTAATCAAACAACATTTGCTTCATGATTGAATGAGAAAATGAAGAGTGGAGTGACTAGAAATTAAAAATAAAAATAAAAAAGTCTCCTTGATGCTGTGAGGTGGGCACATAGGTAAAACTGGGGTTTCTAAACCATGACACTATTGACATTTGGGGCTGGAGAAGTCTTTGTTTGGGTGAGGAGATGCTGTTCTGTATATTGCTCAAAGTAGGATTTTAGCCACCCCTGGCTTCTACCCATTTCACTGCAGTTTTACCCCTCCACAAGATTTGATATTTAAAAATATCTCCAGACATTGCCAAATGTCCTTAAGGGGATAGAGGCAAAATCACCCCAGTTAAGAAATATTGGGTTAAACCACATGAAGCATTATTGGAATTGATTTTAGTTGAGAGAGTTTAAAAACAAGAGAAGTTGGAGTAAAATCAACCAAACTTGCAAATATACAAATACAGTCCCAGAAGACATGCACTCTGCTGACTTTACCTAGTGAAATCTAGAACTCAACTCCCCGGTAATAGAATGATTTTATAGAATTCCAAATACTTTTTTTTTAATCCAAAGACCACTGAGTGAAATGTTTCTCCACGTGTCTTCATCACTGGTACCTTTGTAGTGGAGGGTCTCCATAAACCGGACACACCAGCCTGCCCGGGTGTTTGGAACGCTGTGCCCTGCCTGTTCCGTGGCCTCCCATTGCTACAGAGAACACAGGCACACCCAGGGGCACCGGTGCCCATCTTATCACAACTAGACCTGATTTAAAAGGAACAAAGAAAACACACATATTGATTTCTGCTGCATTAAATACATTTACACATCAAAGGAAAAGAACACAGAAATGTTTCAATTTGAGTTACCTACTTAAAATTCCATTATTAAAATTTTTTCATATTCTCCAGCAAATTTGGTTGTATTACTTTGTTGTGTTTTTTTTCCTCCTTACTTTCAGAGCCAAATGGTTTTCTTTTTGGGGCTGTGTTTTCTGGAATACAATGAAACTGGCTATGGCCATAGGAAAACAGAGTATGTCATTGCCTGTTCAGCATAACAATGCAAAGAAGTGAATTTGGAAATCCTCCACACTATAAAATTTAATATTAGGGACTCCAGACAGAGTTTTCATTAACTCATGGGAATAGAACAAAGTGTGAACCTGGAAAAAATTAACTTCACAGATAATACAAGAATCTCTCTGTTTTCAGCGTTATTTAAATTATTTCTAGCTCCAGGTAAAATTATAAAGTCACTAAAATTTGAAGGGAAAATACTCCATTCCCTTTTTTTCTTTCTTTTTAAAAGGAAAATATTTTATTTTCTTTAAAAAAGGAAAACGTGCACAATTCTATAATACATCATCGGAATTTTGTATTGTGGGTTCACCACCCCAACCCAAGTCTCCTTCCATTTAATAGTGTTTTTTCTTCATTGAGTACACCAGTCTCTGAACATCTAATGCATTGATGTTTTTATGTAGGTAATTTCCTTAGTCAACAAATATTTGATACTTACTGAGTATCACAGTATTCAACAATGATATTATCAAGATAAATAACCTCTGGATTTCCTATTCTCCCTGACCTTGTTCTTCTCCTTTATTAAGGTTTTCTTGTCCACCTTGATTTCTTCCAAAACCTAGTTTTCCTTTTATCCACAAGAGTTTTATTCTACTTTAAAAATGACATGATGAATGAGTTATTACCAGTATATCTCTTAATGATACATGACCCTTTTCTGATAAAAAATATAATAATGATCAGATATTTTAAATTACAAATAAAAGAATATAGATTTTTTTTAGCATTATAACTTGAGTGGGCCCAGCATTATATGGGGGTAAAGCTTATTATAGCATCCCTCTAAACAATGATCTAGGGAGCCTGTATTTCTGAATCTTTGGGGTATTTCCAAAGTCATCCTGTTTAGGAGCCCATAAACTGTGTTTCTTGTCTTTTGAGAGGAAGGATATTAGAGAATTTGGTTATTTGGCCAAAGGGAATTACTAAATGATGGGAAAAAGAAAAATTAACTAGTTATTCAGTTCTGTCTCTAATGTATACTCTTATTTTTTCATTGAGTTCTTGATAACCCCAAGAAAGGACTAATTGCAGTTGAAAGTATCAGGAGACCGAACTATAAGTTAAGAAATGACCGAATAGTGACTCTATTTCCAGCTCTGTTCTAGACCCTATGGAAATGCAGAAACTATGCTGTAACTCACTTTTCTTTGAAACAGCTAGGTAAGGCAAGCACCAAATACTCCAGTGTCCAAGTGGGTGGAGATCAACACGAGTTGGCATGCTCAGGGTGACTCCATGGTGAGTTTTCATACAGTCTTTATCTGTCTATATGCCACATAGAAAGGAATATGTGAAAATAAGCTTTAAGATGATTAATTTACTCCAATTTGCCTTTATTTATGATTGTATAGTTCCTGAGGATAGTATTCGAACTGAATGCATTTTGACAGCACAACATAATTCCATGTTCAGAGTGAGATTACACATTGTTATCCCAATCCATTACCTGCTTTGTTGTCTTTTTCTACATTTGGTTATCTACCACTCACCATTCAGTAGATAATTATCATCTTATTATATTTCTACCTTACGATGGAGCAAGCAAAATAAAACCAAGGGAATAGGAAGCCAATCCAGACAATTTCATGTCATTGAACCACAATGAAATATAATTTGTATGTTTTAAGATTGTGAATGATTGTATTTAAGAACACTTAAATCTCAGTGCTCATAGAAGGCAGATAAAAGGATAAAGAAAGTATTCTTTACTCAAAAAATTGATTCATATATTTTTTTTAATTTTATCTAAGTATTCTAAAAGTCCTTGGGAATTTTCATAATAAAAAAATGCTCTAAGCACTTAGACTGTCCACAACAGAGCTGTAATAATATGAATCACAGAGAGGTAGTTTTTTGAAACTTAATTTTCAAAAATTTGAATCGTTTTATTTTGAGATGGTGGGAAGGCCATACTCTTTTACTAGGAGTGATGACTAACACCAGCATCTGGTATCTCTAACTGCTGTACATGTGGACAGCAAGGGGAGACTAAAACATCCTTCCTTATTAAGCATGTACTGAATAGAGCCAGAAGTCTCGAAGAGATCCTGACTTGATTTTTGTTTCCTTATGGCTCTATGCAACATATGCTTAATCAGGGAGGGTTACAATTTGAGAGCAGTCAGATGGTCTCTATTCAAACATATCTCTTCCACCAGTATGCCAAAATTATCAAATGTCTATCAATAGACATCCCCTTTAGTTAAGACATTAATGTTTCCTATTAAAATGCAAATATATTATTAGATATTATAATGCAAACACATTATTAAATTAGTTAATCCATTTTATCCAGACAAAAGAAGGACCAAGAGACTATGGGAGAAACAGCCTGGGCAAGACTATTTATAGGGTGAAAGACCAGCAGAGGCCGGAATCATGAGGCACTGCTGTGAGGACGGCTAAGTTGAGGCAACCCAGTGGAGTGATCCTAGGAAGGCTGATAATATTCCGGGAGAACTGAGACATTCAGGTCTGTCTCACATCTCAATACCTAGGTGATCACAGACACTAGCTAAGCCATGACCTGCCCTGCAATGTGTGTGTGCGTACTGGGGAAAGGGGAAGAGTCATATCTTTATGGCTTAGATGGACTTGCATGTTGATAATTTAGATTTACTTTGGAGAAAACTTGTGAGACAGAATTTATTACTTTTTCTGGATATATAAACTGCCTAAATTTGAGTAAACAACTTGGCCACAACTTGGGGGAAATGGTTGTGTTTTTGAGAGATACTGAGAAAACAGAGTAAAATAAAACAACAACAACAATAATACATAATGATGTTTATGCAGCAGACAGCACACAGAATGAGACCATGCAAAGATAGTGAAAGGACAGTGAACTATGAGAGCAGAGAGGAAGGCAGCTGAGTTAGCCATGAAATGTGTCCTTGGATGCTTTACTCTTGTCCTTCCCATGTAACATCCTTACATTTCACACGTAAGAGTCATTTCAGACTGGTTACAAAGGCCAAGACCCAGAATCACAAAGTCATCCAGAGAAACCATCTCCAAAAGTGGACTGGTATTTAAATGTAGAGTCTAGTGCTTCAGCCTGACTTTTCAGACGTTATAACAGACATTCTTTTTGTCTCACCTTCTGAGTAATAATAACTGATACTTTAATGTCATATCACATTCACCCACTATCAAAATTTTGACGCTTAAAACATTTATATGCTTATAACTTTTAATTTTTTATTTATTTCTCAAAACACTTGCATTGATGATCAGAAAATCAAGATACAAATAATGAAATTCTCCAAGGCACACTTTATGGACCTTGGCTTGGTGTGACCTCAGTAAGTCTCCTACTTCTCATTGGTCAAGTCTATAAAATGAAAGGGGTGCTACTGGAATTCGAGTTTTTCCTAGCTATTAAATTCTATGACTCAGTCTTAGTGAGGCTATGGGGAAACAGTCACTCTCATATCCCACTGGTGGGTCTAAACATACATTGCCTTACAGCAGAAGGTTGCCAATGTATCATTTCACTTCTAAGAATTAAACCTGGGATACACAAGATCTAAAGGCAAGCTGTGATAGATGAGAATGCTTATTTGAGATTTATATATACTAGCATACAATTTGGTAACAACTTCAATATCTAATAAAAAGGGATTGATTATTTCTCTTTTGATACATGATCATGCTCTTATTAATATTATGTTTTCAGAGAATAATTAATGATATTGAAAAATCTCACAATATACTAGTGAGCAAAAAATAAAACAAGATATAAAATTATAAATGCAGGACTATCAGTTTTGATTTATATGAATGTGTACATGTGTGTATGTGTTCACATTCTTTAAAGGTAAATGTATGCAAGTATTAACTTTATTTTGGTAACATAGTTATATGTGATTTCTATTTCCAAATTTTGCCAACAAACGTTACCTTTATTTTATTTTACTTTACTTTTAAGCCTCACCCAATGATATGTTTATTGATTTTAGAGAGAGAGGAAGGGGGAAAGAGAGAGAGAGAGAGAGAGAGAGAGAGAGAGAAACATCAATTGGTTGTCTCTCAGATGTGCTCCAACTGGGATTAAACCACAACCTAAATTTGTGCCCTGACCGGGATTGAACCTGCAACCTTTTGGTATATGGGATGATACCCCAACCAACTGAGCCATCTGGCCAGAGCAACGTTACTTTTATAATCAGAAAAATAAAATATTTTGAAACTAAATATATTTAACAACATAGATAATATTCCACAAACCATTTCCCTCCTCTCTCTTTTTTACCTCTGAGCATCTTAGATCAGTGAGGTTATGACTTTCTCTGGATCAACCCTCCCTCCAGGAATTGGTAACATTCTTTCCACAACCACTTGGGGAGATTTCTGGAATGACTATATACATTTAAAATTACCATGCAGATATCCTTCCTGAAGACAATGTTGATGGCACCAAGTTATCCATGGCTTGAGACCCTATTCATGAAGGCCTGTGCAGCACTATTAAATCCATGGCCATCTGATGCTGCCTTTAATTGTATATAAAATATTGTTTGCACTCAATAAATTTTAAGTCTTCATAATTGATAAGAATAAGATGATAAAAATAACTAATCTCAGTAGCACTGATGCAGTAGCTCTTTGTGAGTTCCAAGTAGGAAAAGTAAGTTGCAAACAAAACCGGGAAGGCCACGGTACTAGGCATGACCGAACTTCCAGAACTACCTGTGAAGCAGGACCAATCTTACGTGTGCACACACATGGGCATGTAGTAGTGTCAGGTTGCAATTATAAGAATCAGGGCTGATGAAATAGTATAAGGCAAACTGAAAAATTTTTTTCTGGCTCTAATTTTCTCTGAATTCTACCTATGCTATTATGATAACGGGGTTTGAAAAATCTGAAAATGTCCTGAACTTGGTGATGGTCTATAGGCAAACGCAGTGTGAACCTGTTTCATTGTAATTCATGTCTTCCTTAAGAAATCGGTTCAAATCATCCCAATATTAGTGTCCTTTCCCCTTTTCTACTGTTGTTAATAATTATTGTCTTATTGGTGCATCCGGATATTTGAATATTTTATTTTGTAGCATGAATATATTTATGCATTTTCCCCTTTATATCCATTTCGTGAAATTTCTAAATTACAGTATCATTTGCTTGATTAAAAAAATATCTCACCAGTAAGTGATGTTAGAAAATTAGGATTCCTGTGAGCAAGACTTGGTCCACTTCTAGGAAGTGACTGTGGAATAGAAAAAAGAGGACTGAGGACTTGGTATGTGATTATTTATTTCTTCTATTCTTTTCCACTTCTCTTCACCAGAATGGAAGTTATAGGAGAGCACAGTTTTGTTTTGATCATAAAATAACCCCGGTATCTTAAAAAGTATCTGAAATGTAGGGAATACACAATAACTATTTTTGAGTAAACAAAAGAATATTTATAAAAAGCTGTCCTCCCAGAAGGCATTCATCATTATGAGAAGCCACTGCAGCAATTCTAAAAACAAAAAACAAAAACAAAAACAAAACACCAAAAAACAAAAACAAAAAGCCTATTAAATCAATGAGATTCGGCCAGCTTTGGGGGAGAGGGGGTAGGCTGACTTGAGAGCATTCAGCCTAACAGGGTACATAATTCCCCTTGTATCTCTGAGAGGACTATGCTAAATTCATTCATTTTCCAAGCCCTTGATATTGACATAATTACTTCCCAACACTTAATTGTGACAGATCAAGTATTTCTCCTTGTCCATCTTTCATCATGCTTTGTGATCCAAGACATCAACTTTAAGCTTGTTTAAACCAAAACAATCACATTTGAGCAGCAAAAAACAAAACAACAACAACAAACGAACACAGAATTGGCCACAAAAGGGATATTCACTAAATATCTATTGTGTTAAATTATATACTCTACTTGCACACCAGCCATAACAGGAACAACATTCTCGTGGGTATAAGACAAAAAAACTGTAAGTCTTATAATGATAATTGTTATTATTCAATAATCTCTCTTTGTTTTCAGTTAATACACAGAGGAAGTGGATTATGCATTTTCAGTGAGCTTTCAATTATATAGTTGTAGATAGTAAATATGAGATATCCATATGTTCAAGAATTAAGACTATTCCAGCTTCCCCTGACACCAACTTTTAGGTTTTGCTGAAAGTCTGTGTGTGTGACTAGGGAACTAAATAATAAAATCAATATTCAAACAAAATTTAAGGATGATGTTGTCTATTGTTGAAATCATACTTCACAAATAGCATGGTCATACACTTGCACAAAAAGATTTGCTTATATATTTTAATGTTCTGTGTGCATGTGTGTGTGTGTGTGTGTGTGTGTGTGTGTGTGTGTGTCTTTTTCATAGAATGACATGTCTCTTTCAGAATGTAAACTGTTTGGGGTGAAATGCCTGATAGTATTACCCAGAGCAAGGCATAGGAGCAGGCAGAAGAAGCATCTTTTGACTCTATTGTTTGAAGGCCTGTATTTGGGATTCCGACTTTGAGCAGGTAAATTTACTGTTTATCTACTGTCATTCTCAAAATTACTCATAGACTTTCTCACCTGAAAATATCCTTATGGGTCATTTTGCCAATCCCCATCTTGATACATGAAATTCATTTACCCCGCTCTGGATTGTGTGGTCATCGAACAAATCATGGAATGAGAAAACTTAAAAAGTAGAAGTTCAAGCCCTGCTTATTAAAAGGAAAATAGCAGAAAAAGCAAAGAGATGCCAGAACCCTGGAAGAATAAAGTATGATTGACTTTTGGAAAATTTGAAAAAGAGAAATGATACCAAACCTGATACCAAGTTGATCAGTGTCAGAAAAACATCATCTTTTACATGAAAGTAAATCCACTGGACCCCCTCCTACCCACTTGTGCCTCTTTCACAGACAAATTAAGATCATGTTTCCTATAAAAACACAGAAAAAAAAGGAAGAGTCTGGGTGCATAAGGGACATCAGTCGTCTGGTTCTGCAGACAGGTGCGTTTGTCATGCCCTGGGGAGCAATGACGGTAGTTTCGCTTTATTAATTGAGCAGATTATACTCCCATGATATCCACGTTTCCTCATTCTCCTTGGAGAGGGGATGGAGGAGGGAAGTGAACATTCCATGGTTAAGCAGGAAAAAGAAGCCCCCCCCTTTTTTTTTTTTGGTTTTATTGCATTCTAATTGAGCATGATGGGAGTGAGAGATCCTACAGCCATGCAGCAGACTTGAAACACTGACAAGGTCAATTATCTCCTGATAAGCCCTGCACCAGCAAGGACTAATAATATGACTAATATTAATTGAATGTGAGTTCATTGAGTTTTATTTCTTATTTTAAAGTTCTCTTTGCGGGTGTGCACACCATGGTGCAGGAAAAATGATGGATGGAAGTGATGGAATCACTAATAAGCCCTTAGACCCCCATGGCCCACTGGGCACACAGAGGACGCAGATTTGATTTTCTTTCTTGGTTTCTGGACACCACCACCATGGCAGGCACCAAAAGGGGGCTAGTTTTATAATGCAATTTGTTCCATGAATGAAGAAAGTGAAAGAGACTTTGGACCTATGAATTTAGAATTTCCCAAATGAAACTGAAATGTAACTTATGGTGAATTTGATCTAGTTGATTTGCATAAAACAAAAGACCACAGTCCTACTTTCTTTAATGGTCTCCATCCTCACAGATAAGTGGGTTATTATTTTTAAAATCATGTATAATGTTCGCTTTAATTATGTACAATTGTTATACAATTAGAAAAATATGTCCACAGGTAAGACTTGTTTTAAATGAATTGAGAGATTAGGGTAAGCTTGTATTGGGTACTGTGATCTTGTAAGGGATTTTACTGACTGAGGAATTGAGATACTGCTATCTTCATTCTTCATTCCATTTCTTTCCTGCACATCTACATTGCTTTTGTATCTAGGGATCTATGACCTCAACGTCTCCAGCTCTCATCTCTCCTTTGCACAGTTGGAGGTGGGATGCAAGAGGCTGCAGTATTCTAAAGCCCAGAGAATATAATAATTCCTTGTGTTTGAAACACTGAGTCTATAAAAAGATATAATACTTTATTTTACTAATCTTTCATGTTTGCAATGCTTTTTTTTTTAAGTACAGCCAAATGAATGCTACACATGGAAATGAAAGCAAGACAGCCAACAGAAGTAACTATAAATGCAACCAAAGTAACAAAGGACCTCAAAGTGATTGGAGGACAGCTTGTTGAAGCCTTGGAGTCATTCACTGCATATAGATTTAAAACATAATGTCAACCTTCAACCTAACTCTTCTTTAAATTTCTGAAACCTCCCTCCTCTGCACCCATAGTTCAAAATCTGGTAGTTCTTATTTGGCAAATTGATAGTAGCTTTACTATTTGTATAACTGTCATATTGTAATTCAACTCATACATGTATATTTGATCTTTTATGTGTGCCAGTCTTATCTCCTCAAGAGATAGATTCCTTGAATACAAGGGACATTTCTTTAACAGTGTCATATCTAGCAGAGTACCAGGTGAGGCAGAGTATGTACTAGATGCTAAACATTTAATTGAGTAACTAATGCTCCAACTCCAGCATTTGGACTACGATGAGCAATCAGTGTTAGGCATAGGCAAGGTGTATGTGGAGGTGTTTTTCTCCAGGTAATCTTGATATGGCTAGAAAATCATCTGGATTTAGCAAAGGATGACTATGCTGGAGAGAGGGGTAGAAATCACAGGACATGGTATCTATTATTCAAAACTAACACCCCATAGCTGGAAAGGGGACTAAGAGAGTGAGGACTAAAACAACTTTTAGTACAGAGAAGGTAAGAGAGGAGACTGATTAATGGCAAAAAAAAGCCATAATAAGCCAGACTCCTCCAGAGGCACCATAAGTTTAGAGCAAAGAAAATAGGCACCGGAGAGGTTAGAATCATCTACAAGTTGACGTGTAGATTGCTGGGGGGGAGGACACAATGACAATTATTCAGAAATACTGATGAGAAGATTTATAATTAGGGAAAGCAAGATTTAAATAGAATATAAATAGTTGGCGGTCTTATTCTGTTTTGCTTATGTCCTTATTTTTCTTGTGATTTACCATTTAGCATCATCCAGGAAGAGAGAGAGAGCCAGGGCCTGATGATACAGTTTCTGATACACAACCTACCCGGTGATTTTGTTCGCTTATTTTTCCTCCTCTGTGAATGGGGTTGGCAACTATGACCGCCAAAAAGTGACAAGAGACGACGGCTAGAATATTAAAGTCTGATGCGTGTGACTGGGGTTCAGTGAAAATACATCAGGAAGGGTGAAACCCTTCCAATTCAGCCACACATTTTTGCTCTGCAATTTTCAAAACCAAAGTACCTGGAATTTCTATTGAAACACATTGCAATGTCCCATCACCCGTGTCTTTCAGAAATGTGATCTGACATTGCCTTCCCCATTTTCCATTTTCTCAGTTAAATGCAAAGCATAGTTGTAAATTATATTTATTTTATTGTAAAAGGGGTTTGGATTCCTTTCTACTTCATGGTCATGTGCTTTTCCTCTGCCCTCTCTTAATGCATTTCTATGAAGTGGGGGCTCAGAATCCAGACAGGCATCTTTCTAGTTACCATGATGGAGGGAGTGGCGTGTTGGGTTCAGAGTCACACGTAGTGCTTATATGTGGAAATATGCATTGCTTAAATGACATTTAACATTTTTTAGCATCATAATCTCTATTTGTCCTTACAGTACAGTCTCTATTCCTACTGCTTCTAACTCTGTTAGATGATAAGGCTGTAGTCAGGGGTAGGGGAAGTTACACCTGGTGTAGGACACAGGCAGTTCTACCTTTTTTATCTGATGGTTGAAGAGTTATGACAGATTTCTCCTGCCAGGGACTCAATATTGAAGTCTACATTTTCTTCAGGTATCTAAAAAGTATATTATTCACTTTGAAGTCCCTGTCTTCAGAAAGGGGGAGAGGTCAAAGTTCCCTCCCTCTTATCCATAATTCTAGTACATCGTCTTTATATTTCTTCCCTCCACAGTCCTGAAATTTTAGATAGTTAGGCAGCATGCTATAAGACTCTGCATGTGGTGGTAGGTGAAGCCAAGTCAACTTTGAATGGTGCACGAAGCATTGACTTTGAATTATCAGTCTGCAGACTAAGATCTATGTGTTTTTGGATATGTTATATGCATTTTCTGAGTCTCAATTACAATCTTTAAAATGAGAATATTAGCACATAGAATTTAAGAAATATAAGCAAAGCACCCATTTCTAAGCAAAGTAGGAAAGAGATGAGGGTCACTTAATGTATCTGAATTCCCATCCTTGTATCATAAAATGAATGTGTCCAACTGAATAACACTGCATTTTAAGGGGCCTGGCACTAACCTTGTTCTTCATCAGCAGTTGCTCATGGAGCATTCTTTTCAGCTCTGTGAGGTTGTACTGCTATTGTCCTTATGTGAGAGATTAGGAAACTGAGGCTTAAAGAAATAAATGATGTGCCTGAAGTTACACAGCTCTCTGGCAGAGTTGAAAATGTTTGACTTTAGAGGGGTACTCTAACTCACTGGATCATGTTTTATAGGTATTACTATCCCATTTAATAGATAAATAATACATGTTCAGGTGAAATCCTGTTAAGAAAGAGGGAGATAATCCCCATCAAAATACCAGTGACATATTTCACAGAACTAGAACAAATACTTCAAAAATTCATATGGAACCAAAAAAGACCCCGAATAGCCACAGCAATCTTGAAAATGAAGGACAAAGTAGGTGGGATCACAATACCGGATATCAGCTTATACTACAAAGCTACTGTAATCAAAACAGCCTGGTACTGGCACAAGAACAGGCATATAGACCAGTGAAACAGAATAGAGAATCCGGAAATTGACCCAAGACATTATGCTCAATTAATATTTGACAAAGGTGGCAAGAGCATACAATGGAGTAAAGACAGCCTCTTTAATAAATGGTGTTGGGAAAATTGGACAGCTACATGCAAAAAAATGAAACTAGACCATCAACTTACACCATACACAAGAATAAACTCAAAATGGATAAAAGACTTAAATGTGACTCATGAATCCATAAAAGTCCTAGAAGAAAATGTAGGCAACAAATTTCGGACATCATACGCAGCAGAATCTTCACTGATATATCACCTAAGGCAACAGAAACAAAGGGAATAATGAACACATGGGACTACATCAAACTCAAAACCTTCTGCACAGCAAAAGAAACAACCATCATATTTGGAAAGGGAACCCACTGTATGGGAGAACATAATTGCCAATGGTACATCAGATAAGGGGTTAATCTCCAAAATATATAGAGTGCTCATACATCTCAACAAAAGGAAGACAAAGAACCCAATTAAAAAATGGGCAGAGGAACGAAATAGACACCTCTCCAAACAGGACATACAAATGGCTAAGAGACATATGAAGAAATGCTCAACATCACTAATCATCAGAGAGATGCAAATTAAAACAACAATGAGGTATCACCTCACACCTGTCAGAATGGCCGCCATCAATAAATCATCAAACAACAAGTGTTGGCAAGGGTGTGGAGAAAAGGGGACTCTAGTACACTGCTGGTGGGAATGCAGACTGGTGCAGCCACTGTGGAAAACACTATGGTGTTACCTCAAAAAATTAAAAATTGAATTGCCATTTGACCCAGTGATCCCACTTCTAGGAATATACTCTAAGAAGCCTGAAACACCAATCAGAAAGAATACATGTACACCCATGTTCATAGCAGCACTATTTACAATAGCTAAGATCTGGAAACAGTCCAAGTGTCCATTAGTGGATGAATGGATAAAAAAGCTGTGGTACATATACACAATGGAGTACTATGCAGCTGTAAGAAAGAAAGATCTCTTATCCTTTGAGACGACATGGAGGGACCTGGAGGGTATTATCCTAAGCGAAACAAGCCAAGCAGAGAAAGACAAATATCACATAATCTCACTTATTTGTGGAATATAATGAACATAACAGTCTGAGGAACAGGGTAGACCCAGAGATGTGGAAGTAGGGTATAGACTGACACCCCTCAGAAGAGGGGGTGGGGGAGGAGGGAAGAGATAAACCACAGAACTTAAGCGCATATATGCATAACTGATGGACATGGACAACAAAGCTGGGGATGGGGTGGGGGGATGGGGAGGAGGGTATCAATGGGGAAAAAAAGAGAAACATCTGTAACAAAAATAAATTAATAAAAAAATAAAAGAAAAGAAAAAAAAGAAAAAAAAAAGAGGGAGATAAAAATCCATGCCATATAAACACTGAAATAGTTTAAAAAGGGTCATTGGAAAAATGTACCTCAAAGATAACCATTAGATGTAGGGAACTACATTATTTATGCAGAAGTAAAAGTTTAGTGTCCATGAAAATATGAATATTTAGGACACCTTTTTAATTGATACCATTATGAATTGGAACTTGTTTTTCAGAATGATTTTTTTTTTTGCATCTAGGTTGTTTTTGATATCACATGATATCATATACAAAAGTACTTTGAAAAACAGGAAGGGTTATGTCTATGCCAGTTAAATCAATGGCCCACTTGCTAGCAGATAATTTTGAACAACCTTAGCTTTGCACTGTTGCCATTTCTGAAGAAAAACCTGTAGAAGGGGACTTTTTTTTTTTCCTAAGCAAAAGTTCTTAGCAGCAAAGAAACAGTTTCCATGCTCTTCATTCTGCTGCAGGGAAGAGACATATGGCCTCCCCAGACCCTTACTGGGATGGTTGTGTATAAAATACGGTAGCAGATTAGCAGAGAAGATATATCGATAACGGCGAGAAGTGACTGGTGACAGCAGATAGAAAAGGAAAGTGGAAGAACTACTAACATGAAATGAAAGTGCTGCAGAATTCAGCATACAGGGCCTTTACCAGAGACACAGGTGTAGAGTTGGATCACCTAGAACCATTATGTTTGTGCATGAAGACGAATCTGAGACAGCAAGAAACTGTGAAACTACTATCATAGTTACCTATTTAAAAAGGCAAAGAGATTACTTTTTCAAAAAAATATTTCTTCCCCAAATTTTAACATAAATACTATCTTTTGCTTTGTATAAAGAAGTGATCTTCATTGTCTAAAAGAATACAACATTGATGAAACCTGTGTTATTACAGCTGAGTAAGAAAGTGACTTTGAGTCTATATGGCAGATGATTGACTTACTGTCTGAGATAAAATGCTGTTACATGAAGGCACCTTTCAATAGAGTGATTGAATAGGTCTGCAAATAACTATCTATGCTGAGTGCCAGTATGGTTGACTAGAGGTGTTCTCTCAAATAGGGAAATGGTGACCAAACTATCACCACCCACCATGAGTCCATACTAGAACTCAGCCACCCTTGTGTTCAGTCATAATATTGATTGATGCCATTAGAGGAAAAATCAAATTACCTGGTATCACTTAAACCAAACAACCGATGTGTCATATGATTGTGTGCCCTTCAAAATTGGTGGTGATTCTAAAGTGATTGAGGAGCCTTAGTCTAGACAAGAAACAGAGAAATCCCAGATTTGAGTAAGAGCCTATTCCTATCTGGTGAATTTATCCAATCTCATTGTTTCAAATATCACATATATGCTGACAACTTGTTTTTCCAGCCCATACTTTTCTCCTGAATTCCAGACTTATGTCTCCAACCAACTAACCAACATTGTATTTCCTCTTTGGGTATGTTCTCGACCATGTTTCAAATGGAATAGACAGGGCTCGGGTTGCTCTTTAAGGATGATTGAAACACAGCAAACAGAGAAGGAGAACTTACACATACACCAGAACAGAGTTGTACAAGAACATGGCACAGATCGACCAGGAGAAACAGGAAAGTCACAGTACAATTAGGATAAATGGGAATCTTATTCTTCAGAGGTCAAAGAGTACATTTTATCTCTAAATGTGATAGAAGAAAAAGAATGAGAAATTTTTCACTGTCTCTCTGATGAGTTCAGATTAGACACAAAAACAGAGTAGCTAAACATTTCAGCTTAATGGCTTTTATAATTTTAAGATTGCAAGTGTCCCTAAGATTCTAATTGATAAATCACCGTCTGGAGTCTCTTCAGATGTCCAAGTAATTTCCCAGTCTTCAAAAGAAAGGAAGAGAAATCAAAATGTTCAGGCACAATTTTGGGGGGATTTTGTTCAAGTTCTATGCTAAGTCAAGGCACACATAGTTCATAAGTCAATCAGGTTCTATCACCAACACCTACACCCACCTTGGAATATTCTCTCATCATATTCAAGTGGCTATAACTTTTATTACTGCAGCCAAAATGTAATACTTCCCCAGGAGCAATGAGCTTGGAGGCAATAGGATAGTAGGAATCTTCTTTTACGTCTCCTCTTTACCTAAAAATCTTTATTGCCTGTGCATTGCAAGAACAAGCATGAAAAAATAAGACAATTTCCAAAGACAGTCTAAAATCCCAAAAGGTAAGAAATAACCATCTGGAGTACAACAAGCACATCATATTTTCTTTCTTTAGCAAGACAGTTCTGAGTTTTATGGAAAGCATCCCAGTAGGCAAAGACCTACTAGCTGTTTGTAACTCCTTAAAAATTTTTAAAAAAATAATAAAACTGCAATGTTTCTTTAATGTCACAGTCTGAATTATAAGCAGCGAGTTGGCACATCGCTCATTTTATTCATTCTAATTACAATTGCCTTGTCATTGAGATGCCAACCTGACGAAGAGCAAATCAGGTAGTGAATCCCCAGGGGCCGCTTAGTAACAGGAAGGTTGTCTCCAGTGGAATCAACATGACAATTTCTTTTCTCCCTCTTCAAAGTCTAGAGTCCCCCTGGACAAATTCACATTTGATTATTTTCGCTAGGTTCTGTCTTCAACTGCTTGATTAGCATCTCACTCACCTAAGAAATTAGACTAAAGTTTGCGATCATTAAAGGGAAACAAAGCAGGTGCATGGGTGTCTGCTCATGCATGCAAGCACACCTATGGAAAACCATTTTCTTACCTTGCACCAAGAGTTGACACCAATACTACTATGAAAGGGCCGTGTGTGTGTACAGTGTGTGTGTGTGTGTGTGTGTATGTGTGTGTGTGTGTGGTGTGTTACTGTCTACATTTTTAGAAGATGATCTTTTCACACATCTCACTCCAGAAGTAATACAGTCAGAAGTTTGAAAACCAAGGCAAAGGTGTGGTAGTTGGTTCCAAGGTACCTCATTTTCCTCTCTCTAACTTTACAGCAGCTGTACTTAGAGATAAGACCACTGTGTCTATTTCTACTAAAATATTTAGTATAAAATTGCATTCTGTCTGGTAAAACACATTTCTATAAAATGGTGTAATTAACCTTAAGGAGAATGAATATATCAAATCAAAAAATATCCTGAGAAAATTACCAGAATACTCTCCTCTCAGTTCATCACCAGCCATTGCTTGTGATTGATCAGTGACGCAGAAAATAAGGGACGGAATGAGCCAGAATTCTGTCTCCAGAATCATTCATTCTACATCTCTCCTGATGTCTTCCTTTACCACCCTAGTTGATAAGACAATGATTCTTAAACATAGGTGTATATAAAGAGCAGATAACAGGGCACCTGGTCCAGATATTCTGCTTCACTACATGTGAAGTGTTGTTAAGAAATCTGCACTTCAAAAATCATTCGAGGTGGTTATATTAGAAACACTATTACAATTATTCTCTCAATTCTGAAATTTTATAACGATAATGTCTATATCATAAAATTGGTCCATAGCTCAACTATGGTGCACTTTTAATCATGATGTATGTCAGCTCCTCCCAAGTAATTTCCAAGAAAGAATTGGCTATTAACATTTTCTCTTTGCTACACAACACCCTATAAGTGCTCAGCAGATACTTGCTGATATGAGTTGATTAAATGCGGAAACCAAAGCCATTTTGTTTAATTGTCTTCTTTCTAGACGCTAAAGTTTCCTTTGCCAACACATCCCTTTAGAATTCTAAATTATTTTATAAGAACATTAGTTTGTCCAAGGAGATTGGCCATGGATGACTAGCTCTCCCTTGGGACTGCAGATTACTTGGTTATGTCTCTGGCTCAGACGAGGTGAAATGATTCAGTGTTGTTTCTGTCCAATGCATGGTTGATGGTCCGGCTCCTCTACTCATGGCCACTTGAGTTGCTCAAGCTGAAAAAATATACCTTTTTCTAGGAGTAGAAGGTCAGCCAACAAGAACAGACTTATCTCATCCAGGAGATAGATTAAATGCTGTAGTTTTGCATCTTCATGCCAAATGATAGGTACATATTCCCCCTCACACTCAGAGATCAGCAAATTGAATCGTCAGCTTTTTAAGTGACAATTCTATGCCCAATGGCTTGGTGCTTCAAGGAATGTGGGCAATGAGTTTCTGTCTGTGCCTTCAAGTAGCCTGCAGTTTAATCTTGGAAGACAGATGATACATATGTATAAAGTAAATGAGAATAAATATTTAAATAACACAATGACAGAAGGTCTCTGCGTGTGTCATTATTTGCCAAAGAGTAAAAGAGTTCTAGAGCCATTTAGAGAAGAGAGGAACAATTTGTCAATGGGGTGGTCTGACAATCCTTCAAGTTGGGTGTGAATCTGGCTGATGGAAACAGATAGGTAGGTTTTTATACAAAGGACATTTATCAGCCTGAGCAGAGGTGACCTGTGACATTGGCCAGAAGTGTGAAGACAAAGCTAACCTTCTTTTCTTTTCTTCGTCCCTGCTATAAATTGGCACTCATTTAATAGTTTAACCCATCACATTAGATCTGCCCTCTCTAACCAAGGATACTTCTATTCTCCCCAACAACCAATTTAGCTTATCAAGTATACATTCACATATGTCCTCTTACAAATATATTGTTTATTGAACCTATTTTGTACTTGACTGTTATATGATGACATAATGTACATTTTTAATGTTTACACAAACCCCTTTCCTCATTGAAACTTCTCTCCAGTATTTCACTTTCATGTGTTAACTAGCAAATAAATAATCCTTACAGATATAATAAATGAGAAACTCAAAGGAAGCCCAAGATAACATATCAGATGTAGCCTTCGTTTAGGACATGAAAATAAAAAGGGATACGCTTTTCAGAGAGACTGGGGAAAGTCTGAAGTCCCATCAGGAGAGCTATGACTCATTGTAGAGAAAGTTCTTAGCAGTAGGCTGTCATCTTTAGGCAGTGGAAGAGTTTTATTTTTCATTTCACCAAATGTCTAGGATTGTCTGTGTCCTCCTAACACCTGATTGCAGAAACAGTGTACCTTAGTCTGGCTCTATCAAAAATAACTATGGCTTCCCATTACTTAGGAGAGAATGGCCCTTCTGAGCCTCTACACTGTGATCCTCCCCTGTCTCTTCAAACTCCATTGCCATCACTAGCTGCCCACACTGTTCATCTCATTCATCATTCTCCTCACTCTGTATTTTCCTGCCTTAACATTTTGTTCAAATGCTTCATCCTACATGCAAAGCCTTTCATTGTTCCCTTCTATCTGCCCAAAGCCACCCTCCAGACTCACATAAAGCCCAAATTTTTCCAGACATGTTGATTCTTCTACAGCCTTGGGTGGAGGGCACAGGCACTGAGCACAGGTGACTGATTTTGGTTGGCTGTGTGCCCATCTGTGTGTGTGACAGCAGAATATTAGAAGAGACTGTGTTCATCTAAGTCTGTGCTATTTGAAAGGGCAGACTTTAAGTCATAGGAGCTGGAATCAGTTTGTTCTGGAAACCTTAGTCTCAGTGGCAGGAGTGGTCGGACCTCATGGAGCATCCAAAGTGATTTTATAGGTCCACGCAGGAGTTTGTGGAAGCTACAGAAGAGCTTCCAGATCTAGACTTCCTAATCCACCTGATTGTCCCCAAACAGACTTTTCCACAGTAGGAGTAAAACACACCTCAGATGCTCTTCTCCTCTGCCAGGTCCTACAGGGTAAAATGATTTGCATATATTTGAGCAGGTGAGGAAGTATGTAAAATGCAAGCAGAGAAGCATTTACAAAGCCTCTGTCCTCTGTAGGGATATGAGGAACACTGAACATTCCTGTGAGGAGGGGTGATTGTATGTATATGAGCCTCAGACTTTTTTAAACTATTGAGGAAGAAAGTTCTCTCTCTCTCTCTCTCTCTCTCTCTCTCTCTCTCTCTCTCTCTCTCTCTCTCTTTCTCTCTCTCTCTCTCTTTTTTTTTAAATCACTGCATCCAGCTTCAGTTTAAATAGCAGATTAAGCAGTCAGTCTGTCTGGGCCTGAGCCAATAAAACTCATTTGTAGTATTTAGTGGATGGCTCCAGTGATCCAAGATGGTTGCTAAGCCACCTTTTCCCTCAGGTAACCATTCAACGACCAGAAATGTGTTCCATCTACGAGCAGCTTGTTTAAAAGACAAACTCAAGTGTGACTCAAAGCTAATATAAATCAATCACCATTAAAACCTTTTGGAATACAGCTCTCTTTTCCACAGCTCTCATGTCAAATACCAATGAGCATGTCATATGTTATTATTCCCTAGAATTTTAAAAGAATGAAGATATCACCAGCCATTTAGATAGGCACGGGCAGCGAAATGTGATTAAACTGAGTGAAAGCAAAACCGAACCAAATGGAAGTTTTGTCTTTTAAGGCACCATTAGACATTCCAGAGTTATGTCATCAATTACTCAGTTAAATAATAAAAGGCATTTATAGCTGAGGAAGGACGAGAGAAGAGTGGATGACGAGGCAGGTGTGAAGGGATGGAAATGGTAGCCTTGAAAATCGATAAGGTTGGAAAAGAAAAAACAGAAAGGCAATGCTCCATACAGGCACGTACAGAAGTGACTGACTCCCAAATCGGAGTCTTCATAGAAAGAGTGAGGAGTTTTCTCATATGGAGGGAATTCATGTAAAATAAAGTTTAGACCTAGTAAATGGACCCAGGATGGGAGTGATTTCCTGATAATGTTGGAAATGACAGGAAATGCGTTCAAATAATTTATAGGGTCCAGTTGTACTTGATCAAATGATTAACGGGACTCCATCTGCTTTCTAAATATCCCCACCTTCCACTAAGTCCTCTGAAATTTTGCCATTTCAGTCAAACTAAAATTTATTAGCACCCATGCACAGTGATTTACATGCAGAATGATTTGCATGCCTCTTTCCTGGGCTATTTGCATGCCTTTATTAGGAATGCAGCTTATTTGGGGGCACATTTGATTTATAAGCATTTGGCAAGCCTGCCCTTCTATTCTTTTTTTTCCTTTTGATTTATGTAAGGGCAGAGTTATATTCCTGGGGCTCATCCGCTCTCTAGGAAATTAATTTTTTTTTACTGAAATCTTCCCATTTGGTTAAAAGTTTGCAACAAATTAGATTCCATCTCCTTTGCTTGCCTATAACAAAAACTATAGTTAGAGTCAGGACTTGCCACTGTTAAATGTTTGTACTAGATCAAGTTTGTATACAGTGGCTGTGGACTCCATTCTATGCCTTATGTTCTCTTTCTCTTACCCAACCCTGTGTTTATAATTTATCTCAAAATACATAGATGTCACCTTTTAACTTTTCCCCCGTATGCAAGCCACACCCCTCCCTCCAATTTTGTCTCTCTCCTCCCTTTTTCACCTTTAGAGAACTACTGCTCACTGCCCTGTCCTTAACTGTCAAGAGGAAAATGTTCTAATGAAATTATACCACCCAAGTGAGAACCATGCTTGCCTCCATGAGGCAGCTGGGATTTGAAATAGGACAGTTAGAGAATCAACGCCTTAATTATAACTTCATAATTTATAATGAGCCATTCACATGCGTTATCTAATTTGATCCTTAAAACATTCTTCAAGATAATCATTATACATATTTCAGTTTTACATGTGGGAAAACTATGACTCAGGAAAAAGAGGTAATTTAGGGGAAGACCGTGGGAAGTGGGGTGTCCCAAGCCTGGTCACCTGTCACTGAATTCCATGTTTCCGCTCCCACACTGGCTCCTCGGTGCTAAGGGATAATACAGTAATAATGGAGTTTTATTTCCGGAGCAGACAGTGAGATGTATTTTCTTTTGGAATGAACAGCTTTCTTATATCTTTCAAATCAAATTACCTGGGTGGCTCCCTAGTCTGCCAAAAAGTAAGTGAGGAAGAGGATGAAAAACCACATTAGGAAAAGGCTGAGTGCAACTCCAGGGGAATCTAATTTAGGAGGTGATCTCAAGAGGCCTTGTGCCCACACAGAACAGTCCACAGCAGGCCGTTCTCATCAGCTTCTCCAATAGCTATTTCCATTTTTAGTCTAACACTGTTCAGTGACCTTGTCTTGTGGCACAGCCAGATGACATTATGGGAGAAACAGGAGCAGCAATAGCCTAATTATACAATTACATATTCATTTACCCCCTAGAGAGCCCAAGACTTTTCTGAGAGCCAAACAAGAAGTGGTTGGCTGGAAACTCATTTTAAAGGATTGTCTCACCCCAATATACAGAAACCTTGTCCATCTATGGAACATAAGATTATCAACTGAGTTGCACTGGTCGATGTTATGAGAAAAATAAAATTACCGAAGACATTTAACATTTATAGAAATGTAACCAGATTTAGGAATTTATAATCAAATCTGCATTATTCAGCAAGGTAAATTTTATCAGTGTATATGTTACTTTATAATCAGATTGTGTTCCTAGATTTTCTTATTTGAGCAAGTCATCATCAGGATTGTCTTTATTTTTCTACCTGTGCTCTTTTTGCTTTTTTGGATATTAGGGATAAGGGATGCTAGGAAAGAGTAGTGGCTTTAGGGGAAAAAAAAGAGAGAGATTAAATAAAAAAGGGGGGGAAGAGAGATCACACCCTACAAAGCAGTCTCTTCTATTATTATCTATCTTAAGATTGATTCATAATTAATTACCTAATTGTCTTTCTTGATAGTATTGGCATGTGCTGACATCTATAGTAGGGTGGGCAAACTTTTTCTGTAAAATATGGTAAATATTTTAGAGTTTGCAGACTACATGTTCTATCTCAGTTATTGACTCAATTCTGATGTTGTAGCACAAAATCAGCCTTGGAAAACATGTAAATGAATGGATATGGCTGTGGTTCAATAAAACTTTATTTACATAAAAAAAAAATGCAACAGGCTACATGTTGCCCATAGACTGTATAGTTTACCAACTGATTTATAAAGTCCAGAGGGTATTGAAAGGCATGGTAATACATTAGGGTGAGGCAGGTCACTGATTCTTTTTTATTGTTTCCATTTTCAAAATTGTTATAATAAACTAAAGGAGTTCTATGAGTTTAGTATTTTTCATAGTATCCCTGGATTTAGTATAATAATGCCTCATCAGAGTGATGTAAAAACAAACATAATTTTACTGAACAAATATCAAATATCTTTAATAACTTCAAAAAAATTTAGTATAATTTCAGTTGTTAGAAGTTGAACCCCATAATGCATTTCTGAGGTTCCTCTACTATAACCACACACAAATCTTCACATGTGAAAATGTGCTTTCTTGTTGTCCGCTGTATTCCCATGGCTTTTGCTCATGTCATGCTCCTGTCCTTTGGCAGTTCTTCCAACCTACAGTGCACCTCTCTCTTTCTGCTAGATCTACTTTAATCCTTCAGGGTTCATCTATGTCCCATAATTCCCAACAATGCACAGTTGGTTACCCCAACTGGCCACTCCCTTTTTCTATCTTCCCTCTTCAGACTTGAAGGCTTCAAATCTAGCTCCATTCTCATATTTCCGTGGTCACAAGGTGGATACCAGTCTCCTTACATGTTCCATAAACAGCTCTTCTCAGACAGAGAGGAACCACTTGTATTTAACTATTTTTTTTCCCTCTGGCGGGAAGGTGGATTCTGCCCAGTGGTCATACTACCAATTGTAACAACAAGTATCTATGTAAGAGCAAGCTTCTGTGAATTAGCTGAGCAGAATATACGACTAAATTTGGAGAACAAGATGTAGTTATCATTGTTGCTACAGTGCTGTCTTCAACTTTTTACATCAGTTGACTCACACGGACATTCAAACTATAATATCAATATCATTATAATCTTCCCTGCTCTCGGGAGTGAGCTTGGATATATATCACTGGCCTTGATATTATCTCTACCTTACAAGTAGAGAAATAAAAGCTAAAAAATTTTAGATAACCTACCCCAAATGGTATAGCTGTCACTCTTATTGTAGATTACCTACAGTATTACACAGTCAGTCAAGTATTATTTCTGCAGGACAGTTTGCCTTTTTAAATATAAAGGCCATCCTCATTACCAGAATTAAATGATCCAAGATAAAACAATCTCCTATAAATAATCTGACACAAGCAAAAACAAACATACAGAAATACCAAGCATTCTTGCTCTGAAAAATGTAACCAGAACAGGTGCTTCCTCATGGGCACTTTGCAAAAACACAGCCTACTTGAAAATGCTCATTACATTCCCTTTATTTCTCTACCCTCATTCCTTAATAATTAAGGAATCAAATGCATGGTGATGATAACAGGACCCCATGCCTTAAGTGACCATCCCCATCTGCTCCTCATTCCCCACCTGAAGCTATCATCTTCCTTTTAGGCCATCGCCTGGGACAGCTGGAAAGCTGAGAGCAAGCTCATAAATACGAGGTTTTGAAATGCAGCCAGACGGTTGCAAACACTGTAATGGGCTGGGGTTTTTTAACTCCTGGGGTATTGGCTTCCTTTCCTTTTGTGAAGACGTGTTTTCATGTTTGGTGCTCCTATCAAATCTTCAAAAGTCTGCAATATGGTTTTTCCATTGAGGATGAAGAAATGTCACATTTCCTTCTATTCTCAATATCCTTCCTAAGCCTGAATAATGAATGAACCCTTGGGTCTCTTATCCATTTTATCTTGTTGGTAGAAAATACACACACACACACACACACACACACCTAAATGCAGCATAGGATTATTCTTTCATATGGTTAATGGTTACAATCAAGGGGATAAATAAAAATCAAACAATATTTGCTAATAGATTAGCTAATAGGTAAAAGGGGGAAAGAAAATTCACGGTATATTTTGAGCTTGGTAGCAAGGAGCTACGGGGTGGAGAATTGATGGAGGATGTACCAAGGGAATGTCCTGACATAAAATATAAAAGGGAAAGAGGAAGGAGATATAAAAGGGGAAACATTGTGACAGGGGAAAAGCAAACCAATGGAAGTCATCTATGAATAATTGTAGGAATAAGGCACCCTTAATTGAGCAGACAGTTCTTCTAATTATAAATCTCTAACCAACAAGCTATGTAGACTTGAGTATTTGAAACAGTTCTGTAATTATCTATATTCATCTATCACATAGGAGTAGCAGTGATCATGCATGTGTGAGCTTCAAAGGAGATTTTGTGCCAGACAGCATTGGTTACCTCCCAAAGGCCATCCCACCATCTTCTTGCTTGGTAAAGATCTCGAACCTTATTTATCACTGGAAAACCATAAACTTCCTGGTACTTTCTCCTATCCTGGGATGAAAGCTAATTAGTTTAAGCAACCAAGGCCATTTATTCTGCTTGCCTGTTCTAAGTTTACTCAAGGGCATATGACACAGCCAAACCTGACCAATGATATTGGAGGAGCATTCACTGGGGAGTTTCCAGGTAAGTAACTTGCCCAGGTTAACAAAATTGTAGGTGGTTGAGCCAAGATTCAAGCCCAGAAATTCTGATTCAGTCTTCTTTTGATTAATTAATGAATAAGAGAGACTAAGAGGTCTGACTGTCTAGCAGATATTCTTAAATCAGAACATGAGAAAGAATACCTCAGAGAGCTTATTAAATGTAGATTCCAAAGCTCTACTTTAACTGTATTGTTAAACTCTTTGGTCAGGTTATTGTGATGCAGATAAACTTGATATCAAACCTTGAGATACACCACGTACAGGGACTTACTGGTTCTTGCTCCGTGAATAGAGCTGAGGAATGGGAATTGTATTAATTATTTATTCTTTAATACTATGGAAATAAATTTATGATTTTTAAATGGTCTATATTGGGTGAATAATGTTAGAGTTCTATCCCTTGTTTAGACAGAATACGTAGCAACTGTGTATTATTTATTTGTATATACTTGATGCAATTACTAATGTAGTCATTAAAAATGCTAAATTCATTTGTGTATTCTTCAGAACAGTGCTTTTCAGTAGGACTTTGGGAGACGATGAGGATGTTCTCTGTCTGTGGGGCCCAGCTCCAGTAGAAGTTAGTCACATGTGGCTGTTGTGTACTTTAAATGTACCTGGTGAGGGTGAGGAGCTAATTTTATAATTTTACTTCATTTTTAATTTATATATTAAATAGCCACTCTGTCTAGTGGCTGTCCTATGGAGCTTCAGTGTTGTGTGTATATATGTGCACAGACAGGTATTTTAGGAACTTGAAAATTTATTTTGTTACTGACAATTCTAATTTGTAGAATGGTCAATGCCATGAATTTCACTTCTCTTGAGGATCTAACATGTGATTCCTAAGCCATTATGTTCATCAGAGGGCGGTTCCATCCTGTCTCCACAGCCTTGCCATTCCCAGAACGCCCATCTCTGGGAGGCAATGTAATCTCAATGGCAGACACATTCATGGAAGCCAGCCTCATAGAATTCTGACAAACAATAGCCTGGCAACCTGACGAGCTGCCACAGTGCTCCCAGGAAAGGAACCACCTTTACTGAGAGACGGACTCATTCATTATCCTGAAAGATTAAGTAGCAAATACCTCATTAGAGAAACTGCAAGCTGAGAAACAGATAACAGCTGGAGAAAAGGAAAAAAAAAAAAAAAGCTGTTTGCAGATGAGAAAGTGGTGAAGGTAAGAACTAATTGGTTCTGCACTGAGTGGGTCTGGCTTTCTTTCCCAATCACCCAGGTCATGGCCACACTTTACCCTGAACTTGTGCCCATAAGTTTCCAGATTCTTGCTGTAGTAGCCAGGTAGTACTCACCATTAGAGTCCTAATAGAATTAGTAGAAATGACAGACTGCTCAATAAATCACATGCTGGTCTCTTCCATTTGAATGAGAATTGACTGGCACAAATGATTGATTAACATTGACAAAGCCATATGGGTTCAAATCATACTCCTTTTGTTCACACTTTCAAACAGTTCATATTGTATCCTTCTTTAAGTTCCAGCATTGAGGTTCTTTTTTCTCCATAACAGCATGGTAGAGGCGTGTGAGGTGGTGGTGGGGGGTGAGGAAAATTTGTAGAAAATGCAGAACTTTGATTCTCAAGTCACACTGGCTGTGTGATGCTGGGAAAACAGATAACTTTTAAGCCTGTGTTTCCTCATCTCTAAAACTGTGTCTTCCTTGTAGATGTAACATTGAGTAGTGTTTGGCTTCCAAGAGTGGAGTCATCACCAATTACACAGTTTCTACACACCCTTCAAGCATTTCTAGTCTCACACGCGTTCGATACCATTTGGACTGTCTGGCACATAAGTGTAAGGTGTGCTATCATTTTGTATTTAATTCTGCCTCTCAACTAGACTGTAAGCTCTCCTAAAGGCAGGTATAACTTTTTACGGTGTGAAACCCTTACAACACCGTGTTCAACAGAACACAATTCACCATTTACTTTAGTCAGCAGAGCTATTTTTTTCCCACCTCTGTCACAGTTGTTGGAGCAAAGAGTGAAGGGTTCTGAGACTATTAAGGGGATTAGATCCTTGAAAGGGCTTGTCAGGACTCACCTAAGGTTCAGAGTCAGGCACTTGAAGTGGGATGCGGGTGGGGTTCAAATAAGGGGTTTAGTACTGGGAGTCATTAAGAAAAGCAGTGATCATTAGGACTTCCCTCCTTGGGCAATAAACCCTATTTCCTGGGCTCTAGGGCAGAACCTATGCACAGGAGGAGAAAGGTCTAAGAAGAGCACAGGGGGACACCTAAATAAAAATTTGATTTCAGTGCGTAATTCTCATTGCACATAGCACCAGGACACCTGACAAAATAATTGTTTGAAATTCCAAGGTAACAGAGGTCTAATTTTAGGCAAATGAGGCAAGAGGGAATGTGTAGAGGACAAGGAAGGGCAGGTGGATTCATGGCCAATGTTAATGTGTAGGCACTTGGAGAGGGGAAAAAGGATCTATGTTTGGCTGGAGCCTCAGTCCTAGGTCTAGATGGATAACTTCAGTCTAAGTTCACTAGGTTGGAGGACAGAGGACGCAAAGCACACATCTGACACTGGATTGATGCCCTGCATCATTAGGACCCACAGAGGCCGTGGTGTAGCATAGAGCCCAGACGTGGAAAACTGCCTTGAGGATTGCAGGTGTGAGTTGCAGGATAAAGCAGATTCAGAAGAATTCTGTTTTTATAAAGGGCATGTATCCTCAGGGAATGAATGTGGGTTTTCTGGGTACCTACTCCCTCTCCTTTGGCTGACCTTTCCCTGTTGTAATGATTAGCGCAAGTCTAGTTGGCTGTCCTCATATGGAACACGGAACAATGACCAACCAGTGAGGTCATGAACATGGCAGTTGTAACCACAGGGATAAAGTAGTAAATTAGGACCAGGAGACCAGTTATACCTGGAAGCTGGAGAGGCTGACAGATTGATGGCTGTCAGTCATTTCAGGCTTTGTGCCCAAAGACCCGGTGTCCCATGTACCACAGAGAACCCTGAGTCTGACTCACAGCATTTCAAACTGATCTCCCTCCTGTTTTCAAACAACATGGCTTATGATTTGAGTTTCTATCTTGTCCAACCCCTATTCTGTGCTGTGCTTGGATTTTATCCGGTTTCTTTTTCTGCCCTTACATTTTCCTCCAGGAAGAGAGGAGTTTTGAAAAGAAGCCTGCCTTTTCCTATCAACTCTCCTTCCCAAGTGCTGAAATCTGTTGAATCTCATATTTATTCCTCTTTCTGGCAGTGTGAGAGTATGCAGCCAAAACTTACCCTCCTACTCAGCACACACACACACACACACACATCCATTTCCCCCAGATGTGAATTGAACCACATCTGTGCGATCCCTTTTTGACATTGTATTTGAGGCAGAGTTTTACACTTTTTACACATAGATTCTGGAATCAGAAAACCCTAGGACAAAAATATGACTGCACCAGTTATGAGTTTGGGCTCAAATTTAGCAAATTGCTAAAGCGAATTAAACATTTGATTCTTTCCAATTCTCATGAAGAAAATAATAATAACCCATGTTACTGTGAAGCTTAACACTCCCTAATACTTAGAAACTACTCGGTTAATGTTGTCTCTATTACTTGATATTATTAATATTATTACAGCACTTTTCCAATTATCTCCATTTTTCAGAGGCCAGATAAGATCCTTGGTTCAAACTTTTCCTCATTGCTAGTTAATTTCCACTTTTAACAAATAGCTTTGCCTCTATAAAACCAAGCTCCTTTGGGTGAGAATGCCCTCTTGTCTCTTAAGGGTCACCAGCATCAAAGTGATTCATAGATGAACACATTTAAAAATTTAAAACTATTAGATATAACTCTCCCTATACCTTTTCAACACCACACCACCGTCACTAGATCCCATACCAGACATTTCTAATTTGCAAATTTAAAACACTGTTCTTTGATCCAAGGTAGAAGACCAAAAACATAAAACAAAACACAAATAAACAAAAAACAAGTTCAATGTTTAATTTCCCCAGTAATTTTTCTGGGTAATTATCACTAGCTTAATCATATTTACTAGTTAGGGTGAGCAATATTTTAGCTGCACATTTTATAAGAATTTCCCTTAGATGGTTCACCTAACCCACTCGTGTTGGTCAAATTCCATTAATTATTTACACACCAGAAAATGGAAACAAGTTAATACATGATTTGCCTAGGATAGAAAGCAAAATGAGAATGAGGGCGTGATGGAAAAGTCGGGTCTTAACCAGGCTTTTTGCACACTGATCACCAGATTACAAAGGGCTTGTGTATTATTGTTACAGTCCATAATATTTAACCCATTGCTTTGAGTAGGAGGGTAGAGAAAAAAAAAAACACTTGCTCAAGAGTCAAATAAGAAACCAAAGAAGCTTAGATGATAGTACTGCGGGTTTCCATGAAAATGATGGCGTCTCAGTGAAACCGTGGCTCTTACTTCTGCGATTCACACAACACCCTGGAGCCAGATTGCCACATGTTCCCCCAGCAGAATTCCCTCTATTCATTCTTTGTCCTGTCTAATAAACTCAGCCAGGCCAGACCAATTTCCTCAAGATTCTCCTCAAGACCCAGAGGAGTCTTCCTTGCTTTTGTTTTTTGGTGTTTTCTTTTTTTAAAATCTTAACACCCACTAGTGTCTGGCTGGGAAATTGCTGAGCAACATTTCTTTCAACTTATATTTCTGGGAAGGCTCTAAAGATTCCACAAAGGCCATTTCCATTCCTCTCGCTGACATTCTATGTTTTCTTTCTTGTTTGGCTCTGCACCTATCCACACAATCTCATTTCTCCTTTCTTTCCTGTACCAGTCCATCCTTGTTGAAGTCTTCACTCCTTCCTCCATCTCTGAGCTCCTAGGACATTTGTTATCTGACCTCAGGGACTGAGCTCTTGTTCTTAAAAGGTTGTATACTTTATGCAGTTTCTTGTGTTTGTTTTTGTTGTAGTTGTTGCTTTAATCAATTGCATCTGAGAGCTACTGTAAAGCAGAGATCATGTTGCACAAATCCTCTGTTCTTGGAACCCAATGACACCAGCAAGGAGGGACTTTAAAGTTCATTTTAGTGGTTTCCCAGTATTTTAAAGCCACAGCCCTCTGGTTCAAACATAGAAGCTTATAGTTAGAACAGAACAGAGCTGGGTAAACTGCCCACAGTAACCTATTCTGTTTGTCTTGTTTGTTCATTTCTCTAGAGAATTCCAAAACCTCTGAGGAGCAGAGTTTGAAAGTCACTGAAAGGCATTCTTATTTCATAAATGAGGAGGCAAGGGCTCTGAGAGAAATTTAGCTTACCTGCCCAAGGACACAGAGCTTATACCTTACACTGAGCTGGCAAATTAGTCAACCAGGGTAGGTCCTAGTTGAATTGAATGTGTTGGTTGATTGCCAGTTGTCAAGTAGCAATGACCTAACCTTCACATCAATAACCAAAAAACAAAAGGGAATATTGATTTATATCAGACAAAAAATGTGTAGTACAATACATACGAGACCTTTAATGACATATATTTGTGTGTGCTAATATTTTAAGATGTTTGGAATATAAGACAATCCATGCTTAGTTATTGCCACAAACACATGGGGAAGTAAGGAATCTTTGTGAGCTGAGGCCATCTCAGAATCTTTCTTGCTTGTTGCATGTTCTCTACTTTATATCATTCACCCAAAGAGTCACTTAACTAAATAAGATGAGCAATGGCCTTGCAAACGGAAATCACATTTCTCAGGGATCAACAACATTCTTGAAGGGGTCCTCTACTCTGAACCAAGTAGAAATGCAGTGTGAATATGTTTCTGCCTCTTTGCAATTACTCTGAAAGAACTGAAGATACATAACCCCACTGTGTTCATTATAATGAACTCAATCCTTGGAAAAACTGAGTAATTTGCAAAATTCTTAATATCACATAGAATAAGACTATAATTTTTCCTTTGCTCATTTATTCATTTAACAAAGTGTGACTTTATATTTAAAAGGTAGTTTGACAAACTTCAGAGGAGTGTTGGGGGGAGATAAATCAAATAACTTATATGCATATATGCATAACCAATGGACATAGACAACGATACTTCAAAAGAGGGGGCGTGAGTGGGGAGGAAGGTGACAACTGGGGGAAAACAGAGAAACATCTGTAACAAAAATAAATAAATAAATAAATAAGAATAAAAAAATAATAAATTTAAAAATTAAAAAAAACAAAAAGGTAGTTTGCCTTATTTAGATATGTCCTTGTAACCTGTAAGCCTGGTAGGATTAAGTTACATTGTGGATCCCAGGTATTTGTTGCTTTACTCCATCTGCGAACTAGTAATTGAAATATAAAATTTAGGAGTCTCTTCATTATTACCATAGAGCCATTTCTTGGTGGATGAAGAACTCAAGACATTCTGTTTTGAAGGTGACAAAGGACTCCACACTGTAAGCCATAATCTGGATTTCACTACCTATTTTACAGTCTACCACCTCCCTTTTTCACACTTGCAAAGGAAGAAAGTCAACATAATATGTGGGAGGCAATGTACCTGGAAAACAATCATGTATCTTTTGAACGATGATCTACATCCATGGAGTTCAACAGTAACATACGTAATACAGCATACTGACTGCTCTAATGTGGAATGAAATTTTGCTTTCAAACGCAATACTGTATGCATTTTTAATAATATGTTTCCCTAACATTTTCTTGTTTGTTATTTTTACTAGTGTTGCTCTTTACTTTTTCTGTGACCTTTAGCTTTTCCTCAATATAAACACACCCCTCAAGAACATCTATTTATTGACTTTATTTCATTGAAAAAACTATGAAAATATACACAATTTGCACCTTCAAGTAGTGCACCAACCACCACTTGGTCTTTAAATTGATGAACAAGTGAAACTGAGTTTGCTTACAAGGCAAATTTGATCTAATAATGATATGTTTATGGTTAATATGGAATAACAATAATGGGTTAAGCCAAATTTTAAAGTGATACAGGTGACTCTGAGACTCTGCTAGGAATACGTTTTCCTATGTTGGAAAAATAAAAGGGGTAATTGGAGCTACCCAACAAACCATGTATCCCAGTCAGTTTGTGAATCCCTGATCAGCCAGGTGTTTATCCTTGGATGCATATTTCCACTGGTGTGAGCATGCTCAGCCAGTCAGGGTTCAACACAAGCTTATTTCCCAAGGTGCACTGATTTGAGTCATGGTGTTTTCATGTTCATTTGTTCTTTTTTTTCCCCCTGTGCCTATTGGCTTGCTACCCTCATCTTCCATCTCACTTTATTATCTGTGGATTCTAGACCTCCTGATCCTGCTGGATTTCCAAGTGTCCCTTGGTCTTGATGTACTCTTGTCCCGAGAGTACTTGAGTTTGTCCTACCTTTGCCTGGAGACTTGAGATGATATATATTTTCCTGGAGCCCACTGAATCTTCTCTATCCCTGGAGATGCCAGTGAAATTCATGGCACCTAAGACAACATTGAGAATTACCTTTAAAAACTTGGAGATTAAAAATAACCAAAATAGCCCTGGCTGGGTTGTTCAGTTGGTTGGAATATCATTTTATACACCAAAAGGTTGCAAGTTGTGGGTTTGATCCCTGGTCAGGGCACATAGCTAGGTTGCGGGTTTGATCCCCAGTTTGGGCCAATATGGGAGGTAACCAATCGATGTTTCTTTCTCACATCGATGTCTCTCTCTCTTTCTCTTTTTCTACCTTATTCTGTCTCTAAAATCAGTAAATATATTCTTAGGTGAGGATAAAAATAAATAAATAAAATAAAAACAATTAACTTCTTAGCCAGACACCACCTAGGCAATTTAATGTGAGCCTTTTATTTATTTTATTTTTTTCTTTATTATTGAAAGTATATCAGTTGTCCCTCCTTTTCCCCCCCATTAACATCCTCCTCCCTGCTCCCCCACCCAACCTTCACTGCCCTGTTGTCTGTGTCCATTGGTTATGCATACATGTATATAAGTTCTTTTGTTTATCTCTTCTTCCCCCACCCCCTTTCCCTCTGAGGTTTGTCAGTCTGTTCCTACTTCCATGTGTCTGGATCTATTTTGTTTGTTAACTTAATTTTGTTCATATATTCCACAAATAAGTGAGATCATGTGACATTTGTCTTTCTCTGACTGGCTTATTTCACTTAGCATAATACTCTCCATGTCTCTCCATGTCATTTCAAAGGGTAAGAGATCTTTCTTTCTTACAGCTGTATACTATTCCATTGTGTATATGTACCACAGCTTTTTTATCTACTCATTTACTGATGGACACTTGGGCTGTTTCTGGATCTTAGCTATTGTAAACAGTGCTGCTATGAACAAAGGGGTACATATATTTTTTCTGATTGGTGTTTCAGGCTTCTTAGGATATATTCTTATTAGTGGAATCACTGGATCAAATGGCAGTTCCATTTTTAAATTTTGAGGAAATTTCATAGTGTTTTTCATAGTGGCTGCACCAGTCTGCATTCCCACCAGCAGTGTGCTAGAGTATCATTTTCTCCACATCCTTACCAGCACTTGTTGTTTGATGATTTGTTGATGGTGGCCATTCTGGCAAGTGTGAGGTAATAACTCAAAGTTATTTCAATTTGCATCTCTCTGATGACATTGAGCATTTCTTCATATGTCTCTTGGCCATTTGTATGTCCTGTTTGGAGAAGAGTCTATTCAGGTCTTCTGCCTATTTTTTAATTGTTTGTCTTCCTTTCGTTGGGTTGTGTGAGTACTTTATGTATTTTGGAAATTTACCCCTTATCCAATGTCTCATTAGCAAATATGTTCTCTCATAAAATGGGTTCCCTTTTCATTTTGATGCTGGTTTATTTTGCCATGCAAAAGCTTTTTAGTTTAATGTAGTTCCATTTATTATTTTTTTCTTATGTTTCTCTTGCTCTAGGCGATGTATCAGTGAAAATTCTGCTACGTGTGATGTCTAAGATTTTGCTGCCTACATTTTCTTCTAGGATTTTTATTGTTTAACAAGTTACATTTAAATCCCTTATCCATTTTGAGTTTATTTCTTATGTATGGTGTAAGTTGGTGGTCTAGTTTTCAATTTTTTGCATGTACCTGTCTAATTTTCCCAACACCATTTATTGAAGAGACTGTCTTTACTTCATTGTATACTCTTGCTGTCTTTGTCAAATATTAATTGAGCATAATGTCTTGGGTCGATTTCTGGGTTCTCTGTTCTGTTCCATTGATCTATATGCCTGTTCTTGTGCCAGCACCATGGTGAGCCTTTCATTTTAATTTTAAAATTCCAATAGAATTTTCTGTTATTAGTTGGTGAGGTGGTTGTTCTTTAAACATTAAATCCACATTGCATCACTACAATACACTTCAAAGATTTTGAATGTTAAATCTTTTTATGAATTACTTACAATTTCATTTCATTTACTAAGGCTGAATTTAAATAAAAGAAACATGAAGTACACTTCAAATATGTGCCAAAATTATAATAGCAGAAGAGCAATAGCCCCGACCACCCATATAATGAGACATCATCTCCCCCAAAACTTGGCTCAACACATGTTTCAATGTCAACCCAAAGCTGAGATCTAATAAGGACACAGTCAGCCAATCTGATTATATGTTTCTTGTTTGATGACAAATCTGTTCATTTTGCAACAACATTTCTGTGAACTTCTAATAATTTGTTTCTGAGATTGACACAGATTTTAAAATTATATAATTTTATGAGGTGGTGAATAAGATTGTTCTTCAGTAAATGGCCATTAACATACACTTTGCTCATCTGACCCTAAAATCAAATTGCCAAGTCTGTTTAGTGAATCAGCAATTTCAGTCCATTAATATTTTTTTATACTAATTTGGCTTGTTTGTTTACTGCAGATAATGGATTAGTAGAACATCTAGCCGATTTAATTTAAGTGAATGGATCGGTTGTGTGTTTAGATTGCATCTGATTTCAAGGACCAAATATATCAGGAAAACAGCTCTGAATAGAAGAAATACACTACATGCTTAATTTGGATTTTGTCAAACATTTGTTGTATGATCCTAGAGAAGTCACTTGATGTTTCTATTCCTATTTCCTTATAGATAACAGCCTTCAAATTTCATCACTGGAAAATAAGAAGTAAAATAATGACCTTGGCCTTGCTTGGAAATGTTTATAAATCACACCTATGGAACAGAGAGGAAAGTATTTTATTTTTATTTCTAAAATATATTTTTATTGATTTTTTTAAAGAGAGAGAGGAAGGCAGAGAGAAAAAGAAACATTGATTGGTTGCTTCCCATTGATTGGGAACAAAACCTGTAACCTGGGCTTGTGCCCTGACCAGGAATAGAACCAGTGACCTTTCAGTGCCCAAGACAGTGCTCAACCAACTGAGCCACACTGACCAGGGCTAGAGAGGAAAGTATTTTAGTTTACTGGGTATCACCAGAATTTTTTTTAGTAAAGAAGCTATTTTTTTAAATAAAAGATTTTGATAGGACCTTGGGTCCAGAGAAAGACACAAAGACATATGTCCCTGGAATCCTAGGCAATTAAAGCTCTTATTCATGATCAATCAATCAGTCTGTGAATTTGTTTCTTATATATTGAAGCAAAGGGGAAATAGGAGGCCAGGAAGGATGATATAGACAGAGGAGGAAGTTCTGATAACAGGATAGACGAATAACTCTCTACAAAGGTATATATGATTTAACTGATTTGCATTGCTGTGATACAAACTCTTCCTCCTCTCTCCCCAGTTCACTCTCCCCAAACACATATACCAGCAAAGATTCCAGTGATGTCAAGTTCTAGTTCAGCAGTGAGGTTAATATTGCATAGAATGAGACCAGCTAGTATAGAAGGAGTTTCTGGGGCTTATGGTGGTTTTGAAAAAACAAATGTCAGAAAATGCACTAGAAACTTAGGGAAGATGTTGTGGTCTACAGGCTGTGTGTGACTCAACACTCTATAAACTAATTTAGAAGACCCAACAATCTATGAACTAGGTAATTCACAATCACACATTTTCAGATAAGGACAGTGAGGCAGAGACTTTAAGGAGCTTGCCTTAGGTCACACAGGGGCAGAGCCAGGATCTAAACCTGGCCATCAAGTTTATGGTCTATGTGATATTGATTCTTATAAAGTTTCCAGTTGGCATTATCTGGAAAACATTTCAAAGGGTTAAGAGAGTAAGGTCAATAATGAGTGATGGAATTCTAAAATCATAAGGTGGTCAGTCCAATTGGGAGACAATTGTAGAGCCACCCAATTCTAGCCTGGCTCCTGCCTCCGATGTCCTGCCCCTCCCTGCAGTGTCCCTCAGACTGAATGAGGTGGGGACTCTCTCTTTATCAATGGAAAGTATGTAAATCAGACCCTTATAAAGGGAGTTGGGCCAGGAGCCAGGCATTCTAGAGTTCCAGCCTCAGCCCTATCCACTCAGGGACTGCTTCTCCTCACATATAAAATGAGGAATTTGTATTAATGGCTTCCAGGATAAGCAAACCAAAATTTCATTCTTCTCTCCATCGACTACTCCAGATCGTGATCTTAGGCAGTGGCATTATAAAACTCTCTTCATGTTCAAAAGAAAGTTTCAGAATGGGGTCCCTTACCCTCTGGTGATTGTAAAACAAACACATTCTATGTGTGAGCATCCATACTCTTCTCCATGTGAGGCAAGAATTGTTTTGCTCTATATTAAGAAGAAAGAGTGCTCTTCACTGCACACAAAACACTAGTTATGAATAGAACCAGAAACTTTTCTTGCTTTTTTTAGGGTGACGTATATGTTTGTGGAAAGGTTTCACATAAAATCTTATAGAGACCTTGGGGGAACTTGCTTTTTAAATGACCCCTGCATTGAATTCCTTTGTATACTCACCCTCCAAAACACACACACACGGAAAAAAAAATTAAAAATCTTTTGTTTGCAACGTGAACTCATGTGAATGAATATATTCAGTTTGCACAAATGTATTTTCATTTTGGATTTTTGAGGCTTTATGTACAGTCTTTGTGATTCTTATACTGTTTCTTTTTATATACATATTATTGTCCAGGAATAAGGGCTTCTTTTTCAGTGTGATATTTGACATTGAGACTTAACCATCAAAATAAGATTTGTCACTGAAGGGGCAGGACAAAAGAAACTGTTGTAAAGACTCCAAATAAATCACTGATTACCAAAAGTGGAATTGTAGTCACTTGGGTTATAACGTTGAGATGTGCAAAAGGAAACAGGACAGTCTATAAAAGTAAATGTTTGGTGCCACTTGTGAAATTCAAGTGGAGATTATCTGAATTTGAATATTTTTCGCACAGCCTTTTTTCTTTAGCAAAGACATGGTTTGTTTTTATTTTTCCCTGATGAATCTGTTTATACATCATCAAGCTGAATTTAACTTGGTTATTTTTTTGCTGACATGCCTAACTTCTTTAATTGGATTTGTATTATTTTTTTGTCTTCGCTCGTATTTGCAACACCTTCAATTTAGTGTTGCTTCATGTTTTAATTAGTGTGTTGTTCCCTCTCTCTTCCAGGTCATTATTAAAGGTATTAAATAAAGCCACCTCTTCTAACTGCTGATGCTCTCCCCATCAATGCCCTTCTCCACTTGGACTATTTCTATTTATCGTTGCCCTCAGTTTACCACGATCCAAGCAGATAAGGTAACTGCATTCTTTTAAAAGTTTATATATCCTGTATTTTGTAAATGCATTTTTATTACATGTTTTTCTCCAGCCCACAGGAATAATTACTAAAATCAAACCTAGTGGAAATCAGGAGAAAGTTGGGGAATGAAACCCACCAGCTTAAAAGGTGTTGGTATAATGGGTCTTTTTTGCAATGGTTGGGAAGTCTGAAACCGACAAGATTGATGGAGTTTGCATCTTAGACACAGTAGATAATCTATGGGGCTGGAACAATCACTTCTGATTCCTAAAGGCTGGAAAAATGCATCAATGGATAGACAGACATGTTTATTATTCCCAATAAATGCTCTGGGTCTGACAATTTTTCTTAGTTTAATGTATGAATTTCATTTCATAACAGCAATAAGACACTCCAGGCTGTGCATTTGTTAGGGATTATTGCACTTCTTGGGTGGTTTAAGTCATTCTGCCTTTAGTCTTATGCCATATAACATGACCCAAGGCACCTTATAAATAGCAGAGCAATGCACTGCCTGTCATGTGTTATAGCTTGAATAGCCTTGTAAAGGGACATGGATTATGGAGGTATGATAATAACTATAAAACAGGAGTGGTAATTTAAGTGCCTGTGTTGGATAATCTGTATGATTAGTATTTTTTTATTTTGGTCTTTTGTGTTTCATTCTATTTAGAATTCTCATTTACTGAAATCGCTGCTCAACAATACAATGTGCTAATGGGGTTGAAGGTAATTCAAGATCTAATTTAATATTTTAAACCTTTTCATTGTTTTGTTTACCAATTAGCTGTCAGAGGGTAGGCTGGAATTAGCTGACTTACATGGCAGCCGGCAGCCTCATTGGCTCAGGGATCACAGGTTACCACCGTAAATTACAGCCAATACTCTAAGGGCTGAATTCTTCAACTCCATGTAAAGTGCTTGCACAAAAAGAACACCTAAATGTTTCAATACCACAACTGGAAGAGCAAATGAGCACTATCTGGGTTTTGAAGCCAAAGTTGTAAATGTATGACACATAACATGAGGCTAAATGAGGATTTGGCATTTTGTTAATCAGCATTTTGTTATGTCAGATGCACTTTTTTAGTTTGGTTTTTTATTACATCTAGATGTTTGACATAATGGTATCAAATTTTATACAAATATTTTATTTGCGTCGTTTATGATGAAGGAAATAATGACAAATTTAACTTTTAAGAGTTGGGCTAAGGTTAATGAGGGAAAAATAGATTGATCAATATTGGGATCAGGTCCCTGAGTTTTGATGCCTCCTTATTAGCTGACTTGGACAACACACTACCCGCAGCTCAGCATGCACTATTTTCCTCATCACTCCAATGGGAAAACTATTATCTGTGTGTACTTAGAAGAAGGGCAATAGACCTGTCTGTCTGTCCGCCTGCCTTTCTATCTGCCAATCTAATCTATCTACCTACTTACTGACCTACTGACCAACCAACCTACCTACCTACCTATCTAACCATGACACGTGAAGAATTGTGGAAGATAACCTACTGCCACACACTGCATATAGCCACTGGCCCCCATGACACTCAACTGCACTTCATGTCATGACAGATATTTATTTCTCAACATCTTCTCATCTTGCATAAAACAATATGGCTATATTATAGAATTTCTGAATTACAGCATTGGAAGAAGTCTTAAGAACTCTCCAAAATAAGTTTTCACCCATGTAGGAATTCTCAACTCAACATGCTGGATGGATGGCCATTTTCTCCAGTAAGGGATTTCCACAATTGGAGAACTCGGTTAGAATTTTCTCAAGTTATATCAAAATATTCCTTTTTATGATGTCTCCACATTGGTCAAGGTCTAGCCTTTTATGCCAACATGAAAAAAAAAAAATGCTGTTCAGCTTCTGAGTCTAAATTCCTATGAAGATTGAGCACTCAATATTTCTCTTTCTAAAGTTACTTTTAAATCCAGATAGACAGTTCTATAAGGCACATTGTTAATTGTAGCATGTATGCTTAATGATGAAATTCTGTGGTGACTGCAGAATGTTCTACAAAGCAGTTTATAGATTAAATTTTTCCATGTTTCATTCAGTGAAAGAAGAAAGGTAGATAACATTGACAATAGCCTCTATTTAAATTCATGTAATAGATCTAATATGGCACTCTGTAGCATTTTGCAGAGCTATTCTTCTTATTTTATCAGGATAGGAGTAGTTACTTTTTAACAAAAGAATAGGATTGAAAGAGTGTAATAAAAAAGAACAAGTATCTTGGTATTAATTTTATAATATTTCACCCTAGTAATATATAGATTATCAGGCATATTATCAGATCAAGATTCGCAGTTTCCTTTTTTCTTTATTGTTCTTAAGAATTGCAAGCCCCCAAGGGCTAAAACCAGGCCTAATTACTTATTTCAGCAACTACAATAGGTCTGCCAACAATAATAACAAAAAGATATATTGATATATTGATGCTAGATAAAATTAATTATTGATTAATAAACTTTTCTTCCATAATATCCTTAATACCCCGCTTAAATGCAATTTCCACTCTACCTTCTGGCTACACCTCCTTACCATCAAAGCTTTCTTCAGTTTACTCTAGCCCAAAGTCATTGTTTTTGCTTTATGTTTTGTTTTGTGATGATGGACTAGCCATTGTTACCAATTACTTATATGTTGCATTGTGCTGTATTTAAATTGTCACACTGAACTATTTTTTTATAATTATTTAACGTTGGACTTGTTTGTTTTATTGACCAATGCACCTTTATGCTACCAATTGTAGGAATGTCCATACAGGCCCTCGTATTTCCTCAGTAACTTGCACTGGGCCAGCTACATGGCACAAATACAAGCTATATTTGCATATTTTAATCAGTTACTTAGGTGGCTTCTTTAATTATTTCCAGCATCAAACTATCGGACCTTAATTGGGGGAGGGTAGTAAATGTTAAAAAAAATTGCAACTCACATACAGTATTGTGTGTGCTTAGAGCTCAGTGTGAATGAGGTGAGCTGGAATGTGCTTTATCATTAAAGTCTCGTCTCAGAAACTGCACAATGACAGCTAAAAGTTTTTTCCCCCCACATATATATTTGAATGCTCAGGAAAGATAAGAAAGCCTGAAGAAGAACAGATGTGTTAGAAGTGTGAAATGGATTAACATCAAAGCCCCCTGGGAAAAATCTGAAACATGAAATGCAGGCTCCTGACTGACAAGAGCTATTCAGAGAGCGTTCAAAGCCCAAAGTGCACTTCAGGCTGTGTCTCTCCCTGAGAAAAGACAGGGCCTGCTTCGCACATAGGCAGAAAAAGAAGCCACGGATGCGTTTGACATGAAGAGTAGTGGGAAGAACCCCTCCTATAAAATCCTACTCACCCATCACAATGACTCAAATGTGCAGTATTTATGACTAGTTTGTCTGGTTTTCAGAGGCTGAAAACAGCAAGTCCCCATCGTCTCTTATAGTTATACCATGGCCTCATAGGTTTTAAAGAATCATTCAATAGGACAAGCCAGGGACTCAAAACTATGCTATCATTTTCAACAGTTTCCGACAAGTTATTTGTGAATAACAATATTTTTGGAAACAGTCCATTTGGTTTAAAAAAACAGGAACCTGGTCATTTAACAAAATTGACAGCTAAATTCAGTGGAAGCTTAGATGTGGAAATCTTGAGTAGAGTTGGAGTCTTAAAAATAAAACGAAAAGTGGGAGAAATGACTTTGGAATTAGAGAGGATTCTAATTAAGACTGTTCCAGCCATGATTATAGATCTTAACATTGAGCTATCACCTCACTTTATGACAGTGCTTTAAATAGTAGCCCCAGAAATCATTTCCATGTGTCTGCAAAGTAATTACACTTTTGAGTCTTCTTTTTGAAATTTCAGTGAAATACATATAAACAAAAGCATCTCCTGGTACTTGACCCCGCTGCCCAGATAGGAATATATTCAAAGTTGTGACAAGCCTTCCTTTATGAAGGTGAGTTTGATATTTGAGAAGAGTCAAAGATTAGATTTACACTTGTCAAATAAAATGATTCTGTTTTCCAACAAATGGAAGTCATTTCTTGTTTCTCCGGAACATTGGAAGATATTGGACAGTATCTATCTACTTCTAACTAAAAATCATGGATATCCCAACTCATCTCAGACCTCACATCCACTAAGGAAAAGAAAGCTCTACTCTAATATTTTATACATAACATATAATATTAAATAGTGAACTGAGAGAGTCAACAAATACTTATTAGGAGTCTGTGATGTTATAGGAAATGTTGTGGGAATACAAGAGAACAAAGTATTTAATCATGAGTCATGAATTTCATACCATGTAATTATCTATCCAAATCAGTTATGGTACATTTATTATAGTTTATTTTGTTATTCTTGGCTACCTCTTTCCTTTGTACATAACCTGTCTCCCCACCAAGTTTTAAATATTTTGAGGTAAATATGGAGTAGCAGTTAATAGACAGTTAATAGCCAGTCTGCAGTGTTAAGTACATATGGGTTCAAATCCTAGGATTTCCATTTCATAACTTTGACAATCTTTAACAATGTCTCCATTGCTCTGTTCCTAATATCTCGATTCTTCACTTTTCTCAGTTGTAAAATGAGGAAAAATATAGATTGTTTCATTGATGTCAAAATCAAGTACAGTAATGGGCATAAATAACTTAGCACTGTGCTCAGCGAAAAGTTGTTCAATAGTGTAATTGCTGATGATAGATACTATGGCTTCTTCCCTCTGTTCGGTCCTCTGGAAGGCCTTGTGCAATATCTACAATGAGGTTGACACTGAATGCAGGTGCATTGATTAATTTTGGTGCACTGGTAACTAAATTGTTTGGAATGCATAGTTAGAGAAAAAACACGTAAACACAAAATATATAAAGCTGGCCATGCAAGTGGTTTTCAACATGATGCAATCTGAGATGCACGAAGATGTACTGGGTTCTACTTCCATTACTCTGAACCTGTTTCCTAGAAATCTGTCATTTTCATAACCTTTCAAGATATGCATTTTTTCTATTGCAATCTACTTTTTAAATGTAGATATCATTGAGATGGGTAGCTTATTAATTTATTAATTTTTCTATAACTTAGTTTAATCTTATTCATATTTGTACTCACATTACATAGAAGAATATACCATTGACACTTAATATTTATTTCAGTGGATCAATGTACAAAACTGTGCTTGGATAAGAAATACTTATTTCATGAGCATAGTGTACATTAAGTTTCAGGGTTGTGTTGGTGGTGGGTGATTGGTGGGTAAGGAAGGGGCTACTGAGTTGTTAATGGGGTCAGAATTCAACTGGATGAAGCAGAGAAGATTTTCGAGACCCCTTTGGGGGTTGAACGACCCTTTCACAGGGGTTGCCTAAGACCATTGGAAAACACATATTTCTGATGGTCTTAGGAACCGAGACATCGCTCCTCTATCCATCTCCATGCGGGTCTGCCCACATGCAGATACACCCACATGCAACATGAGGAACTGTATTAAAGGGTCGCGGGCATTAGGAAGGTTGAGAACCACTGTGTTAGGACATCAAGCAGCCATTTGTCCAGACTGTAACTAAGGTCTGGCACAACCAAAAAAAAAAATCTTGATTTTATTTATGTTGGAGATAGGGGAAGGATTCCTCTCCTGGGCCAGAGGAGTTCTTTTCCACTAGAGACATTATTGTGCCCTGGAGCAAGTGCCAAGGAAGTATCAACTAGGGCATTTCCTCTAGGGGAAAAGGAGAGAAATATAAGAAACCAATAGAGGTGAGTGATTAGTTAAGTATAAATAGTATTAGAAGGTAAACCTTAAAGCTATAGCAAATATTTGATCTTGAAATAGTATCTCAAAATTCTTGAAGCAAAATTAAAAGAAATCTGAAGAGCCTTGGTACTTATTTCTCAGTGAAAAATCTGTGAGAGAGAGAGAGAGATTTCAAAACATTGCTCCTTTTACTAGATTTGGATGTCTGCTTGAGGCTATTGTTTGATGTTTACCTAGTACCTGCTAAATTTTCTACCAACTCTTTCTTTATAAGGGAAGTTATCTTTAGAAGAATCTAAAACTTGGATTACAAATGGTTCCTGGCTGGGGGAAGGCTGGATGTGCGGTGAAGTGTCTGTCTCTTAACTATGGAGAGAGGAAGGCTGAGAGAGGGAAGAACATAATGTGAAATTCTAAGAATTTAAACCACTGTAATTTCTTATGTTCCAGGGTTCAGATACCAGAAATTTATTACTTATATTTGAATAAAATCAGAAAAAATATTGATCTATTAATATTCTACCTATTAAAGATTTTTATTGGATTGATGAGAGCAAGAACAGAAGGAAGGAAGAAGCAGTACTAGAGATTGGTTACAACTTGCACCAGAAAATGACTAGAAACATCTGGCAGGATAGAAGACCAGAACATAAGAAAGATGCCAACAAGAGCCAATGACAGGAAACTGAAGTAATTTGGTGTCAATATTGAAAATACATAGTGCAACCTTTGGGTAAATATTTCAGCATCTAGAAGGAGAAAATAACTTGGAAAGTTTGGTGAGTGGTGGTAAGCAGATATTGAAATGGATGTACAGTTGGGAACAGAGAGGTCCACTAGTGGGAAAGAGATTCTACAACCCAGCCATGAATCTAATTTCAGGGAAATACTGACACTTAGGACACAGGGTTCAAGGTGGGGTTCACACTGTGAGGACCAAACAAGAGTTGTTAAAATTGGACACACAATGAGAGTTGTTATGGGGCATTAAATAGTAAATCAGCCCGGACAGTGTGGCTCAGTGGATTGAGCGTGATCCCATGGACTGAGAGGTCCCAGTTCCATTCCCGGTCAGGACACATGCCTGGGTTGCCGGCTCGATCCCCAATGGGGGGTGTGCAGGAGGCAGCCTATCGATGTGTCTCTCTCACATCAATGTTTTTATCTCTCTCTTCTCCTCTCTCTCTAAAAAAAAAAAAAAAAATCAATAGAAATATATTAAAAAATAAATCTCTCTCTTATCTATCTATCAATATTCAACATCGCCATTCAACTTAATGATAAGTCTATAAAACAGAGTACGTGTCTGTGAGAGGAGTGGGTGGGCAGAAGTAAAGGAGCTGTTATCAAAAGATGCAATTCCAAATGTGGTAACTGGCAGCTATCACACGTGCTCAACAGGAGACTGTACTGTTGTTGTACAGACCACCTGAGAAAGGTGTTGATTTTGTTTTCTTCTGTTTTCTTTGCTTTAAAAAGCAAAGACACTAAGAGGGCTGTTTAGAAAGTGTCCTAGACAACATGGTTACATGTTGGGAGATGGGGTAAGGGACATCATCTACCAGCTTCAATTATCTGACAAAATCCATTTCCAGGGGTTCTGGATACAGGAAAGGGGGATAGAACTGTAGGACTGGACAACACAATAATGAGAAACCCAAGTCCTAGCATTACTGGGAAAGTGCAGAAGAGACTTCCCTAGCAGTATCCTCAACACGGCCCCCTGAAGGAAGAAATGAGTAGTAAAACTGGATCTGGCAATTCCTGATCCTATAGTATTTCCTCAGCTTCCAGATGAATGGCTGTAAAGTCTAGAAGTCTCCTCCTCAGGAGAGGTTGCTGCTCAACAGAAATTTACTGAAGTCTTGAATATGGAGGGTTTTATCTGTTCATTTGAAGATTGGAATGTTCTACCCATTAGTGATCTCTGCCACTCTTATGAACAACGTGTCTGACACAAGTCAGTTGATAAAGTAGACCCTATTTTTTATTCATTAGCTGGCACTTCATGTATTGTCCAAAATCTGGCCTGAGCTCTGCGGCATTTCCACAGCAGTGACGCCTGCTTGTGAGGGATTATACGTTAGGTCCACAGAGTCCCTCTGCCATCAAAGCAATGAACTGTTGATAATATCCACCTCTCACTATCAGAAAGTCACTTCTCCTTATTTTGAAAAAAAAAATGGACATACTTGCAGGGTAATTTCCTTTAATACTTCTGTATCTAACAAATCAGCTTATTTTGTGATTTTTTGCCCTGTTAGGTTACACACATTACCTGCTTGGGGAAACACATTAGAAAAAATGGTAAAACCTCATAGGGAAATGTAAATAACGCTACCCTAACATCTTCAAGGCATTTAAAGTTAATCTCTATATCTAAATTATGGGAAGGAGAGATGATTCCATTTTTGAATGTCAATAAATTACTAGATGTTTCTCTATGTGATAATGTACATTATCTCATTTAATACTCACAGAAACCCTGTGAGGTGCACGTGATTTCGAGTTTGACTATTGAGGAAGCTGAACCGCACATGTATTATAGTAAATAATTTTCAGGACTAGGAGAGGAAGCCCGTTCATGCGTCTCCAAAGCCCAATATTTTCCAATATTAATGTTATTTCTATAATAATAACATGCATTTGCTTGGAAATGTATACAACAAGAGCACAATAACAAAACAACTAACATTTATCAATATTTAACATGTCATAAGCCCATTTCAAGTATCATCCCATGGAATCATCAAAGCAATTCTTTGAAACAAAAGCACAGGTGTTCTTATTTTAAAGAAAAAGATGAGACAGAGAAGGTACATAATTTGTGAATCTTTGCACAAATGTTAGTGATGGGCAGGTATTTAACCCATGTCTCATTCCTAAGTTTATGGTCATAATAACAGTGATAAATGCTTAACTATGGTAAGTGCTTCACCATTTATTATTTTATTTGAGCCTATAAAACATTATGAGGGGGTAGAGCGAGCATCCACTCACTGTACAGGTAGTGAAGTGGAGGGTTCGACTTACAGAGCTGGTAAGTGGCAGACAATGCCTTAAGCTTGGCTCTTGAGACTCTAGTGCACACACTTGTTATGATACTTTTTATAAAGTACAGGAAGCCACGTGATGTTTGTGTAATGGAGACAATATGGCGTGGAACTTTTTGTGAAAGAAGACAGAAAGTTCCACGCTCTGTTCAACTTGCATATGCAAAGCATGCTGGGCATCATAAAAAGAATATGGAAACATTGAAGTAAGTCTTTTCATCTCCTTGAATCTGATTTCTCAGCCAGCCATATCAGCCTATTAACAGCCACCTCACAAATCTATTGCTAAAGGCAAACCAGCTAATATCTGTGTGTTCTGCTCCAGCCTTGGTTCAGTCAACTGTGAGGGCTTAACACTGTTTGAGAATAAACAAAACACAATTCTGCCCTCAAAGCACTTGCAGTCTGGTTGTAGGGGTAAACGTATTGCTTATGCAGTAATAGTAAGAAATGAAAAATGTGTGAAAGTAAATATGAGGGAGGGATGGAATTATCAGACCAACTTTAGGAAGATGCTGAACTGATTCCCCAGGGATCAGCTCTGCAAACAAGGAATGGGATTTAGGGGACAAGAATGGTTTGACTCTGTGATCTCTGTGCTTTTCTTAATCAGCCACCTTGGACAAAGGTCTCCAGGCCACATTCTTCTGTGACGTCTCAAGTGTTTTGGCATAATCAAAGTGGCTGGTTTCCTTGTTAGTGCCCAAAGCTCATCATTCAGCATTACTTTTTTGAGCCCATTGTTCAGACCTCTGGGAATCTACTATAAAAATACATTAACTTATAGAAAGATAAATGCTATAAGTTTTTACCTAATATTCACATCTTTCCATTTATAAGTTTCTCATATTGTTATTCTAAGAGCTAACTGAGAGTCATTAACCAAGAAATGGAAATGTTTAAAAGAAATAATGAGGGGGCTGGGCAGAGGGACACCAGTCCTGGTTGGCAGTTCTGGTAAAGTATTCCTGACAGCTGGGAATATTAAGATGGCATTAGGTATTCAGAAGAAAGGGAACCTAAAGGTCTACTGGTGACAATGCAATAATATCTCATTTCCAGCTTTTGTTTGCGACCCATCAAGTGCCTTGTCTCTAGAGTATTTGCTCAGAACATACATAGACTATGAGAGACAGGAAACAACAGAGCCAGTCTCAGGCTTCCCTGCTATCCAAAAACATCATTTCTACCATTCTCATACCCCCCAGCAATTCTCATTTATAAAGTTCGTCTTTGATTTGACCTAAATAAGGACAAAGTATGAATGCTCAAGTTTGCTGACACCTTGGAAGCAGAGAGTTTGGATTCTCCTAAGGTGTCATGAAACAGAGGTTGTTAGTATCACAGGCTCATATCACCTCAGCGCTTACCTTTTCCAGGCAAGATGACCAGAAGTTTGAACTAAAAGTATCAGCAACTATTTGCCTCAGGGTTTTCTTTGCCCACAGGAGTCCACTCAGTCTTGTAAGCCAGGTGCAGTTGAGTTAATGCCTCCTTTTAGGATGCCCTCAATCAAGGGCTGATGTGAATTTGTGGATAAATAGCCTGGTCATCACCTTGGGTAGGATACGTCTGATACAAACTCTTAAACTGATTCCCAGTGTTTTCCAGTGGAATGTTGCTCAAGCTGCCCAAAGTACTAACATGCTTAATAACACACCATTTATTGGTTTCATCCTCTTTCCTTACTTCTCCACTCCCTTAAGGGAGTTTCCTGGGATCACTTCCCATAAAAGCTATTTGTACTTGAATCATCATGTCAGCAAAACATCCTACCTATTATAGAATTTCATATAATATAGGTGAAATGTGCACCACGGGTTTCCTTTCAAGTCCTGGCACACTCTTTGTGAAACGTAGTAACACGACTTCATAGCATTTCATAGTTAAAAAAAAAAAAACCTTTAAAGCTACTTTGAATAATACTGCATTTCTGCCCAAATAAGCCAAGTAAGAAACCCATTAATAGTAATGCTTTGCTCTTGTGCATAATTTTGCACTTTTTAAAGCACTTTCCCATATTTAATCATAGTTGATCCTCATGACATCCCTGTAAAAAATGTAGGGCAAATGTTAGCTTGAGGGACAATGTGGAGTGGTGGAAACAGTTCTCTGAACCGGGAGTCTAGAGGCCTGATTCTGTCAGTAATTAGCAGTACAATCACAGGCAATGCCTTAACCCTCTCTGGGCCTCAGTATTCTCATCTTGGCAAGAGGTGCTGCTCTATGGGATTTCTAAGATTGCTGCAACTATTAACATTTTATTAGTCCCCAAAGACAGAGACAGAGGGTCGAGTATGTGGGTGTGAGATAGCTTCCTCAGAGTTTGACAGTGGTCAGTAGCAGGACCTGGACTCAAAACAAGATCTAGTAACATAGGGAAAGGGTTCATTAAGTAGTGAATGCTATGTATCAATGATGAAGAACCAGATAAACTACAAAATGATAACTTTTAAGCCCCTTAGAGTACTGAGGTGTCAAGGCAACCCAATAACATATAATGTTAGGAGAAAAAAGCCTCTCCAGTGAGAACTGGGACAGGTGATCAGTCTTACCTATGGCAGAGCACAGAAGGATGGACTCCTTGCAAGCCTCAAAAGAAGCAGATAACAGCCCAGCCAGTGTGGCTCAGTGGCTGAGCGTCAACCCATGCACCAAGAGGTTACCATTTCGATTCCTGGTCAGGGCACGTGCCCAGGTTGTGGGCCCAATCCCCAGTGGGGGCCATACAGGAGATGGCCAATCGATGTTCTCTCTCATCGATGTTTCTAATTTCTCTCTTCCTCTCCCTTCCTCTCTAAAATCAATAAAGAAAAAAAAAAAAAAAGAACCTTTCATACTAGCCATTGAGAAAAAATATGTACCACACATTGCCATCAGTCCTGAACAAACCCTGCAAGGTATGTTTTATTCCCAATGTATAGATTAGGAATCCTAGGCTTCAAGTGTTTATGTCACTTGGCCTAGGTCATGAAATATCAATGGACCTCCTGATATTTATGTCCCATTTACAAGATTGCAAAAATGTCCCCTTCTATTAAACATGTGTTTTTGTTTTTCCCAGCACGTCTCACAAGAGCAACCAAGAATATTATGACAAATTAAAAATTTGATATTTATGGGTTCGATCCATGAGTTCTCTGATTATACTTTCTCATCTACAGAATGGACATACTTATTCCCTTAGGGTTTTTTTTTTTAGAGGATTAAAAAGTTATGAAGAATTAAAGTCTTTGGAATATGATTTCTGCTGAGTCTATGTTGCTCTTCTCATCCACTCCCTGCCAATTTCCCCCACCAAACCAGTAACCCTAGCATTTTACAACAGCCGCATTGGCAGCTTCTTACAGCTGAAATGTGCCTTTTTCCTGCAAACACACATGGGGTAGCTGGGAGGTTGGGTGGTACATGGGAAACATGAATATATTTTTCCTTCTCCTGTCTCTTTTTATGATCTAGCCTTTTAGGTTTGTGAAAAAGTCTACCTCCATCTATTATTCCAGGATTTTTATTATATTTAACTATTTTGCATTACCTACTGTTCTCAGTCTTTCAACCATGAGCTTGAGTATGTTCAAACACATACATGTATCTGTAGAAATTGGGTATGAAGGAGATTATTTCACGCCGTTTCAGATCCTGCTATTGAGTGATTCATAATTAGTAGACTATGACTGTACCATAAGGCTAGTGGGACATGTTGCATATACCAGGGAAATTATATAATAATTGCATTTTAGCTTAAGTAACATCAGAAAAAGTTTAATTAAGACTTTTAATTAATAGTTGAAAGATTAATCAATCAATAATTATAGAAACGATTATAGGGTATAATTGAGCTTAATTGGAGGGGGCTGATTAATGATTGGAATAAAACTTTCAGCTTTCCTGTCTTGAAAATATTCAGAAATGATGGATTTTGGCTCATAGAATTAAAAGGAAATGCCAGGATTGTAGATGATAGGTCCTTGGCAACTAGGCCATGAAAGGGAAAACACATGATTGAAGTAAAATAAATTATTCTATTTTTCAGCTTGTACATCATTATACCACTAATTTTTACAACTTTGAGATTAATAGAGAAAAATATGCATCTGAGGAAGTCTATAGAAAAAAGAAAAAAGAAAAGAAATTGCTTGAGACAGTTTTCTTTGGAAGCTAATTTCTCAGGGGTGTTCTTTCCATCTCCAAGGGCAAAATGATTGTGTGAATTCAAATGGCATTCTTATCAGAGCATCATAGGAACAGATTTGGTAGAGGATCAGACATCTCAAGGAGACAGTCTCTGTTTATAGGATGATGACCCCTCTCACTTCTGCCTGATCTGTTATCTAATCCAAGTGGCTACTGGGACCAATATCAATTGTACCTGAAGGTGGTTCAATTCTCTTTGGAAAATAGGTAGGTGATCTCATTTCAAGGTCATATAACCGATGAGGATGAATCCCACATTGCACAGCCCAGATGGAGATATATATGTTCAGAGGATGGGGTGGAGGGTGGTGGTGGTTTTTCTGAGTAGACAGCACCACATTGTTGATCCCACACACCATTCCTAGGAAACAGGCCAAATATAGTCCCAGTGTCTCTGAATACATGTCACAAATTAAAGGCACAGACCCCTTAATAAGTCTGCCCTCATTTCAGACACTCATCATGACTTCTGGGGTTCCTAGGCCACCCATACTTCTGACCACCAGGCAACAAAATTGGCAGTTACTACCTGTCATTCAATAATTCACTACAGCAACTTTATAATAATACTAACAACAGTTATATTATAAAAGATAAAAAAAACTGGACCAGACAAAGGAGAGACCCATAAGGTGAGGTCTAGGATGGTCCTGAATATGGAGCATTCATGTCTTCTCTCCATGGAATCAGGGAACATCCCTCCTAGCATGTCAATGTGTTCAAATACTAAGGAGCTCACTTGTGTCTCAGTGTCCAGAGGTTTTCTTATAGAGGCATGATTGATTCAATCACTGGTCATGTGATTGAACTCAAGCTTCAGCTCTTACCTTTCTAGAGGTTGAGTGACTGGGTTGATACTGCATGGTTTTAAACACAACTCTGTAATAATGTGGTTGGTTTTTCCAGTATGACTAGCCTCCATTCTGAATAATATAAAGGCTCATCATGAGTTATCTTGTTAGCATTAACTCAGGTGTGACCCCAGGGTCTCACCATAAATAACAAAAATACCCCATCCTTTATAAAAATTCCAAGAAAGTTCCTTCTCAGGGACCTATGACAATGACTACATTTTTTATTTATTTATTATACTATTGATTATTGTGTTAAGTAAACAAGATAACATATATAATGGTGTTTTGCTACTATAAATTATTAGGCAAAAGTAATGTCATAATTTATTATTAGAAAATGAGAGACCAATGCAAATTCTATTTTATTCACTGTGATACTATATCACAATTTCAGGAGATACATGTCAATGCTGGTTTCAACAGTCAGAAGAATTTTTATAGCTGCGATAGAACTTACGTTTGATTTTGAAGGATAAATATAATTTTTTAGAAAGAAAAGCTTCCATATATTCCATGTACCTTGTTGATGCAGTCAAATAATTCAACAAATAATAAAATAGGCTTGTTGACTGATCTTTTTACCTTTTGATATATTGTTTTAATGCTTTGTGAAACACAACTCAAGAGAATCTAAGCATTTTCCTTCAAATGCCCATGAAAATCAACTAATAAGGAAAGTAGAGGAGGAACAACCGCTATAGAGTGTCTCCATTTTCTTCCTCTGTGTATATTTGGGCCAACTTTTGTAATACTCAGATTATGGGGAAGCTTGGTTTTACTCATGTCTCTTAATTTCTAATTTGATCAATTTATACAAGATACCCTCTCAGAAACCTAGTTTCTGCACCTGCTAATGAGAATACTATCTGCCATGTTTACCTCACAAGGTTATTTTTTTTAACTTTAATTTGTTTCCCTTTATTGATTTTAGAGAGGAAATGTGAAGGAGAGAGAGATAGAAACATCGATGAGAGAGAACATCGATTGGCTGCCTCCTGCATGCCCCCCACTGGGGATCAGGCCCACAATCTGGGCATGTCTCCTGACCAGGAATCGAACCAGCGACCTCTTGGTGCATGGGTTGACGCTCAACCACTGAGCCACACTGGCCGGACTTCACAAGGTTATTTTATGATTGAGAAGTACTTTATGAATTTAACAAACTATCTTATTTTAGAATTAAGTTCAAAGCTAGAAATGAGAAAAAGTGAAAACAGAAAATACATCTTTAGTAGTATTGCTGCCTCTTTCAGCAAATACTCCTGCTCATGAGGAGAATTTCTAGTCTTTCAACTTATTGTTAGAAAGTTCTAAAACTATATTGGGATGTGTTTTGCAGTTTGTTGTATAGCAAATGAGAGATAAGACACACACAAACACACACACACACACACACACACACAATCTGGAGAACATAATGGTTAATGGTGTAATCAGATGGAAGGTGTAGAATTTTAAATATCAGAGACTGTGTCACTAGAGTAGATTATCATTTCATTGGGGATGATAAAACTCTAGAGCATAAATGGTGACTGGAGCACACCTTAAGCATTCACAAAGCAATGCTTGATAAAATGTACTCATGTATAACTAAGAAGATGTTTGTATGGTAGATTGAATCAACTCATTATGGAATACTCCAGGTCTCAGTGGAATTATGAACAGGGTTGTATTTATAAAGAAGAGTTGAAGCTAGACATTGCTTTATAAATTGTTAAAGTATAAGTATCCCAACATTTTTAAGCTGTGAGCTACATACCATAGGTGTAAATTAGAAGATGCTAAGGCTGCACCACAAGTAGAAGTATGAATTAAGATGAAGACTTTTCTTCCGTGTCCCTAGAATCAAGCAATTTTTTGGAGTTGGGGAAATCCTGGTTTTTGGAGAACACTGCTATATTTTCTGGCAAGAAAAAAGGAAAGGGAAGCATTTGAAAGGCTAGTCTAAAGAAGTAGGTTTACCAGAAGAAGGCCTGTGATTTTGGAAATCCTGAAATAAAGAAGACTGTAAGAATTGGGAGCCCTGTGAAGGACTTCTGATCATACTTCCTGTTACCTTATCTACCTACCTGGTGGCCTTTGTGGTACTCTGTATAAAATACTGTGTCATTATTGGTATGTTGGCAAATGTCACAGTTGAAATGTTGTATAGGCAGGTCCTGACAGTTCAGGGAAAGAGTAAGGTGTGTTATCACTGCATTTTAGTCTTCTGGAACTAAAATGTGAAGAGAATTTCTAGATGACATTAAAATATCTTTTTTTTTAATTTTTTTTTATCCTCACCCCAGGACATTTTTCCATTTTTTGTTCAGACAGAGTGGGAGGGAGAGAGAGGAAGAGAGAGAGAGAGAGAAACATCGACGTGAAAGGGACACATCGAGTGGTTGCCACCCACACAACCTCAACCAGGGCTGGGAACAAACTGCAACCGAGGTATGTGCCCTTAGTGGAAACCAAACCCAGGTATCTCTGGACCGCAGGCCGACACTCTAACCTCTGAGCCAAACCAGCCAGGGCACATTAAAATATCTTTTGAAAAATAATTATATGACACATCTCCTGATTTATTATTTTGTTCTCTATATTTATCTTCTATATGAAGTCTTCCCAACTACACCAATAGAAACATGTCCTCTGTGCTGAAACCTTGTAATGGCCACTGCCTTCATCACAGGGTCCTGGAATTTTTGTGCATGAAAGGAAACTTAGAAAACATATAATTAAATACCATCTCCCAGATTCAAAAGCTGGAAGCAAGACACTTGAAAGAATGCCTTTAACTCAAATAATCTGTCAGTCTGAACATCCAACTTTGTAACTAAGATGAAGAAATTAAAAGAACAAAGAGGCATAGCTTGGGCAGGAAGCAATGAGTGGTATGAGAAGGCTAGGCAAGAGTACATGGGGACAGTGGTAGGACATGGGCAATACCAAGCAGAGTAAGAAAGAACTGGCATAACATGCTAAAAAACTGGGGTTAATAGGTGGCGGAGAGCACAAAATTACTGACTGCATAAAACTTGATCAGAAAAATATTGCAGAAAGATCACTCTGGAGACCATGAGAAAGAGGTGATCAGAGGTTTTAGTTATGAGGATCACAAATATATTCTTGGTAAGCAACAATAAGTTCTGAAATAAAAAGGTTACTTCAGGCTTTTTACTATCACATGCCTTATATTGTTTCTATTGTAAGTTTGCCTTGTTTCTTGACTTAGATTCTAAATTCATTGAGGACAAGGTATGGCCTTCCTTCAAGCCCAGATTTAGCATAGAATGGGAGTTAGTAAAAATAACTCATCAATCAAGAATGATGCAAAGAAACTTTCAAGATATATTAAATTTGTGAATCAATATTTTCTTCCCACAGTCATGATCATCTTTGAGACAGAGTACTACAAATGAAGATAAATTCAGTTTTCTTTTTTTTTAAAAATCCTCACCTGAGAATATGTCTTTTTATTTATTTTAGAGAGAGGGGAGGGGGGAAAGAAAGAAAGAAAGAAAGAAAGAAAGAAAGAAAGAAAGAAAGAAAGAAAGAAAGAAAGAAAGAAAAAGAAAGAAAGAGAGAGAGAGAGAGAGAGAGAGAGAGAGAGAGAGAGAGAAAGAAAGAGAGAAAAAAAGAGAGAAAGAAAGAGAGAGAGAAACATTGATGTGAAAGAGAAACATCAATCAGTTACCTCCGTATATACCCCAAACGGGGATTGAACCAACAACCTAGGTATGTGCCCTGACTGGAAATCAAACCCACAATCTTTTTGGTGCATGGGACGATGCTCCAACCAACTATGCTACCCAGCCAGGGCAAATTCAGTTTTCTGTACCGAGCCATAATCACTTCTCTGAGGGCTTGCTCTCATTCTAATGCTCACTCCACATCAACTGAGGCTAATACTTGAAAAAAATATGCCAGGAAAATTAAGTATGTGGAGGCAGCAGCCTTGAGATTTTCCAATGAGCTCCTCCAAAAATCTCCTAATTAGACCTGTATACAAGTTCTGTGAGGCTGGGAGGAAAGGGATTCCTGTCTCCGTGTCATAATTATTGTAGATCTGGTGAAGGGCTGTGGATCTAGCCAAAGTTGCAGCTGCCGAAGTAGGACTCTACGCCTGAAATCAGAATCAGCTCTTGCAAAGTAGCCCTCAAATTTTATTTGTACATCCTTATCTATCTTAATGTGAGAACAAAAACAACTCACTCACAGAATTATTATTGTCAATATAAATCGAAATGTCATAAAAGGATTTTTAAATCATTTACTATCGTATCAAAAAGTATAAAATGAATAGGAAAAAATTCAACAAGAAGGCAAAACTTGTACACTGAAAACTACAAAACATTGTTAAAAAATAATAAGCCATAAATAAATAAATATATAAATAAATAAAAATGTATTTATGGATTGGAAATGTTAATGTTACAATAACTACACTATTCAAAATGATCTACAGATTTAGTACAATCCTTATCAAAATCCCAACAGCCTGTTTTTGTAGATAGAAAAACCAATCCTAAAATGCATATGGAATATCAAGGGACAACAAATCACCAAAACAATCTTGGAAAAGAAGAATGAACTTGGAGCAATCACACTTTCTGAATTCAAAACTTAGTACAAAGCTAAAGTAATGAAAATAGCGTGGCACTGGCATAAAGATAGACACTAACTGGTAGAACAGAGGACCCAGAAATAAATTCTTTGATATAAAGTCAGTGGATTTTTGGCAAGGATGCCAAGACCATTTAATGGGGAAAGAAAAGTCTTTTCAACTAATGGTGCTGGAATACAGGAAAAAGAATGAGATTTGACCCTTACCTAACACTAGATAGAAAAATTACTTCAAAATAGATCAGAAATCTACGTTTAAGAAAGACCTAAAACTCGTAGGATAAAACATTTCATGACATTGGGTTTGGAAATAATTTCTTTGATAGGATACCAAAGGTACAGACAACAAAAGAAAAATAAATAAATAATTGGACGTCAACAAAATTAAAAACTTTTGTGGATCATAGGACAGTATCCAAAGACTGAAATGCAGCCCACTGAATGGGAGAAAATATTTGCAAGTCATATATCTGAGAAGGCATTAATATCACAATACATAAAGAATTTTTACAATTCAACAACAAAACAAACAAACTAATTGAAAAATGAGCAAATGAGCCGAATAGATGTTTATCCAAAGAAGTTATGCAAATGTCCAAAAAGCTCTTGAAAGGATACTCAAACTTTTTAGTCATTAGGAAAATACAAATCAAAATGACAATAAGATACTACTTTATACACATTTGGATAACTATTAATTTTTAAAAAAAAGAAACACCTTTGCCAAGTGTTAACAAGGATATGGAGAAATAGGAACTCTTGTGCATTGCTGGTGGGAATTTGAAATGGTGTAGTTGCTGTGGAAAATAGTTTGGTGGCTCATCAAAAAGATAAAGACAATTATTATGTGATCCAGCAATTCTACTCCTAAGTACATACCCAAAAGAACTGAAAGAGGAAGTCAAATTGATACTTGCACACCAATTTTTCACAAAGCTTTCAGTCACAAAAGATGGGAACAACTAAATCGTCCATCAACAGGTGAATGGACAAACAAAATGTGGTATATACATGCAATGGAATATTATTCAGCCATACAAAGGAATACAATTCTGATACATGTTACCACAGAAGGGAATGTTGAAGACATTATGCATATAAAATAAACCAGGCACAAAAGGACAAATATTGTATGATTCCACTCTTACGAGTTACCTACGATAGGCCAATGCATAGAGATACAAAGTGAAATAGAGGCTATCAGCTATCCATGAGAGGGGGCAATTGGAAGGTACTGTTTAATGGGCATAGCATCTATGTTTGGGATGTGGAAAAGTTCTGAAAATTTACAGTGATAATGGATGCTTACCACTGTGAATGTCCTTAATGTAACTGAGTTATACACTTGAAAATTGTTAAATGATGAATTTCGTTATGTATATTTTACTGCAAAAAACAAAACCAATTTAAAACCTTTAAATAACTGCCCTGGCTCAGTTGGTTGGAGCATTGTCCCTCACACCAAAAGGTTGTGGGTTCTATTCCTGGTCAGGACACATACCTAGATTGTGGGTTCAATCCCTAATTGGGGAACGTATAGGAGGCAATTGATTGATGTTTCTCACATCAATGTCTCTCTCTCTCTCCCCCATCCTCTCTCTAAATATAAAACAAATTAAATAACAATAATAACAGAATTAGCTAAGATTTACTATGCATTAATTTATACCGTGTATATTCTGACAGCTTTACTTATATCTTGTATTAATTATTTTCATCTTTACAATATCAGTATATGGGAGATATTATTTTACTAATTTTAAATACGTAGAAACAGAGGTTTAATGACTTGCCTAATGTCACATAATAAGTATTTGTGAAAAAATAAAAAATAAAAAAAAATAAGTGTTTGTGAAGGGAGGTGGAGTCTCAGATTTGAATCATAAAACCTAGCTGTAGATTCAAGTTCTGATGTTGTCCTCAAATCATTCTGACTTTTCCCAAATTATTGCCTAATATTAAAAATATTTTCAAATGTGATAAGTTTCATGATTTATTCTATACACAGTATTTTCAGAACCAATAGGGTTTTAGCTACATTTAGTGGAGACTCATTCTAGGGTTTGGGTCTCAATTCAGTAACTTACCAGGAAAATTGGCTATGGGTATCCAGCATTAGCTTTCTTCCCTGCTGTCAGATAAGTCTATGTAGGACCAGTGCCCTGGGAAAGGTAAGGAAATAGATGGATTTTCCTTTCCTCCTTACAATACTGGTGCCTACAGTTGTAGCCCTAGGCTTTTCCAAACCTGTTATCTACAGGGGATGTCTGTGTGGATTTTTCAGATACATTGGAGTCCAAATTTATAAGTCTTTAAAACTAGTCCAGTCAGAGCTTCTGAAAAAATGGTTTCTGAAGGCAATTGCCTGTGACTTTGCCTTCTCTAAAACGATAAGCAAATCTTGGCAAAGTTACTTTCTTCCTGGGGAAGTCACTTCTTCATCTTGTACTAAGAAATCTACCTTCTTCAGAAATCAAATTTGTCTAATCTCCAAACCTTTGATTCTGCGACCCATACAGGACTTCAGAGAGTGGCGAGCCTTCTTCAGAACAGGCATGTGCCATATCTGTCTTACAGATGGTTCCTGCATCTTGTGTCATTTGATATTTCTCTCTTTTCTGCAGTTAGGTGGCTCAGATTCTTAATTAAAAGATTCACTTCTATGGCAGCTTTTATAAAGCAAATATCTGCACATGGAGGGAACGAGAGAACAGAAGGAGGAGGGAACACGGTCTGCTTTCTACCAGATACTGAAATGTTCTACTAATCTTTTTCGCACCTTGTGGAGTTTCAATTTTCCCCTAAAATGTGGATTAAACAAAGTTGCCAGAAAACATATGCTTCTGTGTCAAACATTTCACTTATTTGGGAGGCTGAAAGCAGCTTGAGAGAGCTCACTGCCTCTGCCTGAGGAAATGGAACATGGTGGTTTGGGCTTTGAACTGGGACCTTCTCTTTAAGGCTGAGGTGTGGACACAGGAGGTGTGGCCTGGGACAGGGCATTGGTGGGCTGCAAGGACACACCAGGTCCTTGCTCTTAGAGGACAGAGAAATCAGGCCCAGTTGCCAACTTGGGTACTGACTATACCTCTTTGAGCTGTGATTTTATCAGGTTTCACAATGTGATGAGTCAGTATACATACAGGAGACCTCCAAGGCAAATCCACCTGCTGTAGGCAAACTGCTAAAATAGTGGGCAGTGCTTATCTGCATGCCTGCAAGCCTGACCCTCTAGTCTACCTTTTAATTCAGAACAGAATCACTCTAGTTCATAGAAGTATGCTTGTCAATGGGGCACACAGAAAGTGGGAAAACAAAAAGTTGTGGGTTCTGGCACAGACATTTCAGAAACTTGACTGTTATGGTCTATCCTAACTCACTAATAATCCTAAGGGTGATTGTCACATGACTTGGGTTTAAGAACAATATGGCATTTTAACAAAATATGTGAGAAATAATTGTTTTGACTCATGTTGCAGAGATCTAAGGTAGTAATTCTTTGTAAACTACTAACTTTGGGACTTTGAGATATTAATTTAATCTTTCTGAAACTCAATTGCCTCATCTGTTAAGTAATATGCCTACCCTATGTTTTGCCCAGAGATGTGTTGATAATAAAATAAAATATGTATGAATATGTAATTATAATATAACAAATCACATTTTGTCTTAGTTCTTTGATTAGATTAATGTGAATAGTAGTAATAGCAAGTATTTATAGAGCATTTACTATTTCCTAAGCAATGAGTTAGAATTTTTATATAAATCATGTCAAATAGTATTGAACCATCCACTCTGTAAATTGGGCAATAGTACTCCCATTTCAAAGAAAAAATCAAGACCCTCTCAGACCAAAAATAATTTGCCCTAGATTATTCTACTAAAATTTAGTAGAAGAAGGAGGAGAAATAAAAAGAAGAAGAAAGAGGAGGGGGCGAAGGAGGAGGGGAAGAAGGAAGAGGAGGAGAAGAAGAGGAAGAAGAAGAAGGAGAAGGAGAAGAGGAGGAAGAAGAAGAAATCAAAGCTCAATTGGTTGATTTCCAATGCTCTTTCTTGCTCTTTCTTCTATACTGTCTTCCATCACTGACAATGGAATAATGTTTTACCCAGTCATTATTTCTCACTTTATTTAGCATATTATTTCCAAGTTATTTTAATATAGTGAATACAAAATCCCTTTTCCTGGTCCCCACTAATGCCGAAATGTCTTTAATGAATGCATGAACAAAAAGCACAATTATTAAATGACTTGCCAGTCAAGAAACATTGTTAGCTTCTCTATTTTTTCTTTGCTATAGAACATTACTTACTTTAATCGCTGTTTATGTATTAATTATTTTATTATTATAGAAACAATTAGAGCACAGAATTTGGAGTTAGACTTTCCAGGACTGAGACACAGCTCCTCCACTTGCAGACTTTGTTCAAGTCACTCAACTTTTCCATAACTCAGTATGTCATCTACAAGTTGGAATAATACAGTGCCAAATTGTTATTGTGAGGATTAAATGACTATGTATATTTCTTAGAGCAGTTTCTAGTATATGGTGAGTGCTGTGGAAGCATCAGCTATTTCCCTCATGTATCAGTGGATCGCCTTAGCAGTAGAGTTATGATGGGCACATCCCCCTGTCCAAATTCCATCCTCGGCTTTCTGTAAAGAGCAGCTATTATTGCCTCCATTAACCTGCAAGGGAACTAATTTCTTTCATGAAATTATATCATTAGAGCCTTATTCTCATCTTTTCTGGAAGACTTTTCAATCTTCCAGAGTCCCAAGGGGGAGTTAAATTACATATGAAGTTTATAATAACCTTAATTCAGAAGAAAATATATAGAAAAGTGTAAGTAGAAAGGAGAGAGCGGGGGTAAGTAAGAGGCCAGGGTCAGGAGGAAGTACACTGCCATGTGGTGGGACCACACTAAAAGACACCTGCTTTCTTCAGGGGTTTGCCTCTGGTTTGTCTTAGGAACAGAGCAGTGTCATGGTGATTCAGTGTGTCGTCATCTTTATATGGAAAACACAGCTATCTGTCTTTTCAGTCTTGACATTTTTTCCTGAGTTCCAGATTCTGGTGCTTTCTAACCTCTCCTGAAAGCCTCTCACAGGTACACCAAATCCGAAATTCCAAAATGAGTTAATGACATCCATTCTCAAACTCACTCCTCTTTCCGTGTTCCTTTCAGGAAATGGCACCGCCCTTCACTGTAACACAAACCAGAAGCCTGCGTGTCGACTTGAACTTTTCCCTGAGCTCCTTCTGTTTGATAGAATTTTTGTTTTGATAAATATTTGACTTGTTATCTCCTTGTCTCCATTTGTATTGCTTCTACATTGAGTCAGAAATTTATAATATCTCATTTGGATTACTATAATAGATACCAAATTCTTCCTTTCTTCTGCTGAGCCCCTATCTAGTAGTAAAGAGTGATCAAAATAGAAGCCATCGGCCCTGGCCGGTTTGGCTCAGCGGTTGGAGCGTCGGCCTGTGAACCAGAGAGTCCCGGGTTCGGTTCCTGCTAGAGGCGCGTACCAAAAAAATATAGAAGGCATCGTTTGACTAGATCCCTGACTAAACAATCAATCATAGTCATGTAAGCAAAACTTAAAACTGTCCTGATTTCCCCCATAGTGCTGATTCTGATCTTACATAAAACATAAACTTCCTTAATGTCATTGTGACCTTATAGCTTCCTAGCCAATCAGCTACAAACAAGTGAACTTATGCAATAAAAAGGAATATAAGTTTCTAGTAATCATCTGCAATAAAAAATGTACTCCTTCATTCATGCTTTATAAATCGTTACTGCTGGACGCTGAGTTTATAACTACTTTCATTTTGAAGTGTCCCTGTTTGCAAACAGTTTGTATCTTGCTCAATATTATATTCATATCAGTTATTTCCTTTTGACACTGCCTTCTTCTGCACTGCCATTAAAATATTTTAATATGAATATAATTATGCCACTGTTCTTTTACATATTGCATATTTTAAAGTTGAAATGCCATGACATTGACCACAGAGCTCCCCGAGGCCTAGTCCTGCCTCTACTCCATCTTGTCTCTGAGCCAAGCCCACATTTCTCCTTGGGGCTCTCTCTTGCTGAACCACAAAGCTTCTTGAGGGCAGAGATGGGCATAACTTCAATGTAGTATCCCACACACCTAACACAGTGTCTAGTTTAAAGCAAATGTTAATTGATAAATAAGTATCATATGAGAGTAAGTTGTTTTGGGCTACATCATTAGCTGAAGAGATACTTCAGGCAAAAGTTTTCTCTGCTTCCTGACCAGAAACGTTTTAAACAGATAAAGAAATATGTCCTGGGGAGTAAATAGACAGTATTGTATATATTGAAGTTAATAGGGCATGTGTACCTATAGATAACAATATACCATAGAGGCAAGCACTAGGGCACTGGAGAAGGATCCATGGAGGATCCCCAAGGAGCCTGTTTTCTCAACCATAATGTGACCTTTGGGTACCTCACTGTACATTATGATCTTTGCTTCTAAAAAAGAATTGGGTTTACAGTCAGGGCACATGCCCAGGTTGTGGGCCAAATTCCCAGTGGGGGACATGCAGGAGGCGGCCAATCGATCTTCTCTCTCATCGATGTTTCTATCTTTCTCTCCCTTTCCTTTCCTCTCTCTCTAAAATCAATAAAGAAAAAAATTTTTTTAAAAAGAACTGGGTTTAGACTAGTTGATATGCCATATCTCTTCCAGCTCTGTAATTCTATGAATTGTTGGCAAAAATTATATAACCTTATCTTGGTTTGAGTTTGGTTTTGATTTACTATACCTCTACATCTTGATTCTTTCAGTTTGAAACAGTCTTAAAATACAATTTCAACACATGCTGTGATGCTGGAGAACACTGCCCTTGGGCATTAAAATATAAATCAATTCATTGAGCATTTATTAGGTACTGAGTAGAGGCATCACAGTGTTTTAGGTACAACGAACATTGCAAAAAACAGGATGAAACTCCAGTCCTAAATGACTCTAAAACCTAACTGAGAAAGTCAAATTAAAAACAAGAAAGAGAAGAGTCGATGTTCTGCGGCACTGACCTTACTCCGTGGCTACAGTGACAGCCTAAACAGCGGAGACGTCAAGGTTGTTGAGTAGGTCTGATGGTGAGATCATAAATTAGTTGCACCTTTAAAGTTTTCCAAGAGTGGTGACAAGGGAGAATATTATGTAATCAGTCACCAAGCCCAAAATGGACACTATCATGTATGCAAGGCAAGGGAGAGATGGTGTGGGGATCACAGTGTGGAGAAAGGCTTTACTGAAGGGAGAATTGCCCCCCTCAGGAAGAATGGGATGAAAAAAGGGACTAGACTTACAGACAGTTGGGAATTAAGCAGGTGCAGCAAACAACACCATACAGAGACACCACAGAGTGTGAGCAGAGAAGCAAACAAGAAGGGGAATTCTACCACAAGCGAAGTGGGTATGAGCAGGAGTGGTGCCCACCATATTCTGTGGCAAATTCAGGATGGCGGTCTGCCGTCTACCCTGAGTGACCTCCTTCCTTGGAAATCACAAACTTGGGAAAAAGCATGCATTTAAACCATATCAATCAGGCTTGCATTTCTGTATCATATTCAATGCTTCATCTCTTTCAATAATGCCCTCATTTTATTTGTTTGGACCTATGTCTATAAATCAATAAAGAAGAGGTCTACCTCTGTGTCTAGTTGTCTGTTTATCCTAGAAGCAATGTCCCTTTAAATATATAGACTGGCAACTTACCCCCTCATCTTCATGAGTGGTTTCATACTCCCAAGCCAAGGACACTCTTTTTCTTCTTTCTTTATTCTAGAAGCTACATTGTTGAGGAGACACTCTTTGCTCAGTGAGCAATACTTCCTTCCTCACAGGGGATTATATAGATGCATATGTTTTGTTTCCTTGCAGTCTAAATATCTGGGTTCTGGCTAAAAACAAAATAAAAATAAAAAACTCAAAGCAAATGGAACACTCATTTTATCTGTCTATGGTTATAATGATTTACTCACTCAATAAAATTTAGATTTATCTAAATTAGATTCATCTAAATTCTCTTGCCTGTCATCTCTGTTAGAAAACATAAAGGCTTTCTTCCTCGTTGATGGAGGAGCTGAGCCTCAGTTTGCAGCCTGTTTACTCTCTGTCTCTGTCCCTGCCAGCTGCACACACATCCCGCTCACTCTGACACACTCACGGAAGTTCTCACAGGGAGATGGCCCGTCCCCAGCTGATGGAGAGCTCCGACGAGGGGTAGGCAGCCTCAGCTTCAGATTAATGAGCTATTTGACTAGAACATGACGTTGGTTTAACAGCAGTTCCTTAAACGTGGTGAGATCAGGAATTTGAAGAAGTTTATTCTTAGCTCTTTCTTTTGGCTGCTGCAACATGTTAACAGCTTGTGCATTTTGTAATGCCTTTTTTCATTGCCATGGTAACCATTAAAACTTAAGGTGTATGTGACTAGAGATCTGGCCAAACTATTGGTTGCTAGCATGCTGGAAAGCAGTGCAAATGAAATCACATCTAGTTATCTATTTTTTTTACAGGTGTGCCTCGCCTTAATTAACCTGGCATATAAAATTCCCTAAAAAAATAACAAACCTTAGTATAACAAAATATCAGGAGGTGATTTTTTCATGTCAGAAAGAGAACTGACAATAGATTGCCTGTATAGAGTAAATTCCTTAGTTGGTTTAAAAATATGATTATGTTGCTTACATGCCAATATACAAGCAACTCTTATGAGTAAATTTGCAAACCCTGAGTTGTTAAGTCTTCGAGAAGGGTCAAGAGTTTAATTTCAGAGCCAAGTTCATCTGGTAGGCGTATATTCTACCTAGATCTCTCCATATGTTTGGGTTTTGTTTTTGTTTTTAAATACTGCATGATCTGCTCTATCAAAGGTGGTATGGTAATTAATAAACTATTATCAAATTTCATTCAGGTTTCCCATGCTAAACAAATCCAGGCATGTATGGGAAGCAAAGCAAAAAAACAAACAAACAAGCTAACTCATCCAACAGAAACATCAAAAAAAGAAAGACAACAAAAATTACTATCTCAATTACAAAAAAGGTCAACAGCCGCTTAATATAATTTGTTTCTATTTCGATTTTATTTTCCAATTCTACAAGTGTTTATTCTCTTCAGCATGACCCTTGACATTGTAGGAGGTACTGAAAACTTATGAGGCAAAGTTTGCATTTTCAGTGAATTTGGTAATCTATTTGGAAATAAGACTAACATAAAGGAAACAAAGATAAAACATATTTACATGTTAAATACTCCAAGAAATAGGCTCTGTAAGAAAGTGGAAGAATCACCATGACCTTCATAGTCAGGAAATTTTTATATAAAAGACAAAATTTGGACTCTCTATGGAAAGATCATGTGAACTTCGGCTAACCAGACAATAGGTCTAGAAAAATGTTCTTTCTGAAGAAATATTTTTCATAACACTGCCATCAAGATGGTTGCCTGAAACTGTGGGACAGTGTGAATACTAGATGAGAAAATGGTTCATCCTCAGGTTAAGATAACATTTTGTTTGAAATATTGACAGTTTTTAGGAAATATGAGGATATTTCCTCATAGCTCAAATGAAGATGACAGCCTTCCCGTGTCTAATATGAAGATGATGAATTCATGCTGAACACATAACAAAGTTTGATGCACTCTTATCTAAAGGCAATGATACATTTTAGCAGAGGAAAATATGTATTTAAGAAACTACCTTGATGAAATTTGCAGACGTCGTCACAGTATTGCCCAAGTGAGAGAAGTATGTTTCTTAATAAAGATTTTTAGGTATTATCTTTCTTCTTCTTCTCACCCAATAGAACTACAACAATTAAAAAGTAAATTGTGGTCTTGGTTGAAATAACAGACATATGACCCAACATCCACCTGTTGAATAAAAATACATTTCGAATAGTCCAGCATTGCTTTTCACAAAGATAGCCTCTGACTTTGTCTGTTTCCATTCTCAATCACTGGCAGGTGCTTATTTAATACTACTAATAATAAAACTCATTCATTACAGACAGCCAAAGAGAGCATTGTGCAAAAGTCCTGATGTTGAAACTGGCAGGGCTGCCCTGGATTTTATTATCTCTACTAAAAGTACAATAGATTTCAGCCTTTTATTTGCAAACTCCAAGATTCTCTGACCAGAGCACTTCCTGCTTTGAGGGTCTCTGCCTTGCCAGTTATTAATAGCTACAGAGGTATAATGAGCCCCCCCCCAAAAGTGGTAGGAATCCGTTAAACAATGAGAAGTTAGTTTAAGGAATAGCTGATTATATAAGAGCTTTAGGAAATGGAACATCCCACTGCATGATTAAATGAGCAAGGAAAAATTCTTTACTTTCCAAGTTTCAGTTATTCTTTTTTTGTTGTTGTTAATCCTTACCCGAGGATATTTTTTTCCATTGATTTTTAAAGAGAGCGAAAGGGAGGGAGGGAAGGAGGAGAGAGAGAGAGAGAGAAGCAAAAGTCTTTGTGGCAGGCAGCGCCCCAACTGGGGGGGCGATCTCTTACCAGACAATCATCTGCTTCACTATTAGAAACAACAGGATAAATCATTACACCATTTTTTCTCTCTCTCCCTGACCCCCTTCTCCTCTGGCTCTCCATAACATGAAATTCTACCTGAACAGTATCAAATTTTCTTTTTAGCTTAATGTATTTATTTCTGTGGAAATGCTACTACCATTATAAGGAGGAAAAACGTAACCAGTCACTGGCATCTCAGTGTGAATGACTTTATTATCATTCACAAGAAGCAGTTTTGTTGGGATGAAATACACAAAGATCTCTGAGAGCCTGGGAATATATAGGAATGAGAGTCAAGGCTCTGAAGTGGGCAAAGACCTTGGTGGTGAGCTCAAGGCAAGTGCACAATGTTTTTAGCGGTTTGGAGAACTATATTCTCATTTGGCCTTAAATGACAGAGTCAATTTAGTCCCACGAATTTTGTTGCGCTTCAGTTTCTTTATCTGCCATGTAAAATGGTTGAGCAAGATAACCTCTAATTTCCATTCTAAAATTTCATTTATATAGTCATAATTGCAAATGTGTCAAGGATCTGTCCCCTTAGTGAACAACTACTAATAGATATAACAGAATAGATTAATGATAAGGTCAGCCAAATTGTCTCCCTACACTATTAATATTGATTTTTACTATTTTCACTAGAGCCCTGTCTTGGGCAGAATTCTAAGATGGTCCCCAAATTCCCACTCTGCTCTACACACTTTGTATAATTCCTTCCTCTTGAGGCAAACCTGGGAATATGATGACATACCTGTTTCCTCCATTAGGTTATTTTATAAGACTCTGTGCTGGCCCATTATAGAGAGAGGAGAAGTTCGAGACATTCCCACTGGCCTGGAAGAAGGCAAACATGCCTGTTGTGAATTGCTTTTGGAGATCATGTGACAAAGAATTGCTGGTGACTTCTAGGAGCTAAGAGTGATCCCCAGCCAGCTGACAGCTAGCAAGGAAACAGAGACCTCAATCATACCACTTCAAGGAAACGAATTTTTCCAATAACTGGTGAGCATGGAAGAGGGCCCCATGTCTAGAATAGGAACCACAGCCCCAGGTGACACCTTGATTTCCACCTGGTGACACCTTGAGCAGAGGAGGTCGCTAGCCCATATCAAGACTGACTCATAGAAACTGTGAAATAGTAAATGCATGTTATTTTAAGCTGCTAAACTTGTAGTAATCTGTTATATAGCAATAGAAAACGAACACCAGCCCTTATTGCTGTCATTTATTTCTGAAGATGGAGTTTACGTAAGCAAATACAAAACGTCTGATGGGAGAAGACACTGGAAAAAGGTGCACCAATGGATTTGACAGAGTTAAGACAAAAGGAAGCCATGGTCAAAGCAGACTCTGTGAAGGGGGGTTTCCTTTGGCCACTATGATCTCATCTCAGACTTGGGCATGCAGACCAGCAGGCACTGCCATGCCTATCTAGCCCCTTGTATGGACATGCTTGTGTATCAGTATGATCATGTTACATGTTTGTATTTGGTTAGTAATGAATCACATCAGATGTTTTAGAGGTAGTTGTTAAATCTCTTATAATGGATATAACGGTGCAAGTCTGCCATTGGGGAAATTTCCTTTTGACCTCAGCTGGTGATCAGCTTATGCCCTGAAGCATAAGAATTGATAGACCCTATAATTTTATCCAAGCTAATGCAACAGCAGCTGCTGTCCTTGGTGCTTGCTATCTGATTAAATTCCCAAATTAGGGATTGCCTTTTGTAACCCGAATGCGGCCATGGTGGTGAAATCGGACAATAACTGCTCTCATTTTTACCTCTTTCTGTGTCGGAGTGTTTTTCAATAGCACATGGATCATCGCGGACCATTGCATATTCCTCTGGCACTTTATTAGAAATTGGGAATTTTGTAATCCGATGCAAAATGAGATTGCATGCTTTCTAATGTAAGAAAGGAGAGAGAGAGAAAGAGAGGCCAATTCAGCTCTAAAACTGCAATTGTTTGCCTACCTCCAGGGAGGGACACATCTCACAGATTGCCATGAAAATAAATTGGAAAGTTTACAATTCCAAATCATTGCCGACCGTGTATTACTTCACAGACAAAAAAAAAAAAAAAACAACAAACACTACCACCACCATCATCACCATCAGGAAGAGACGAAAACATATCCAAGAACTTTCATCCCTTCGCGAGGGAAAATGCATTACAATTAGATGAGACTATAACCATTCAGAGAGTGTGTTTGTTTTCTGCTGCTTTTAAAATGATTTATTATTTATTACTTTATTTTTTTTTTCTTTTTCTTTTTCCTCCGAGATGATCTTCTTTACTCCTTCAGGAGAGGAGCAGCCTGGCTCGCCGTGTCATTCCCCAAGCAGAGAGAAAGCCTTCAAGTGCGGACGGCGGCAATTTCCACCATAACAGTCAGCCCAGCAATTAGAACCGTTTGTTACACTGAGCGGAGCAGCGGCTGCGAGCAGGCGGGCGGCGGCTCATTCGAAGGGGACGGACGCCACACAGCAGCGGATCCTGGAATAGCAGGCGGCTGGGGAGCCGCGGCTACGCGGGCTGCGATGCAGACATTCCTGAACTTTGGGGGAAGGTCTCATTTTGCTCTCTCCGACTGAGAATAAAATGAGATCATGCACAGTGTCACCTCGGAAGAGACAAAGGGTTCTGGTGGAGTCCACTTTCTAATTTGATTTCTTAGTTTTGTATTAAAAAATGAAAACGTAAAGGTGGATGTTTCCGTGGCCAATTCTGGATTGGAGATAGTATTTCCGTGCTCGGAAAGCATCTCACAATAGGACTTTTTTTTTTTTTTTGCCAACAGAGCCATATTTATTTTACAACAAAGGTATTTTAAATGGAACGTCAGCATTTTAATCTGCTGCCACTTGGTCATTTTGCCTGATTTTCATGTATCTTAAATTATGTTTAAGGTTTCATTGATAGCTTGGGAATAAATGCTGTTTGATCTTCCTTCCTTCCTTCCTTCCTTCCTTCCTTCCTTCCTTCCTTCCTTCCTTCCTTCCTTCCTTCCTTCCTTCCTTCCTTCCTTCCTTCCTTCCTTCCTTCCTTCTTGCTGCTTCTTTTTTCTTAAAAACATACTCTCATTTATTACCATTGGATTTCATCCTCAATTCCAACAGTGACAAACTGCACTCCACGACCTGTCAGCTTCTCTTTGGATTTTTATTTCTCCCTTTCTCTAATGAAGCAGGAATACTGCTTGCTTACCTCAAAGACACCATCTGAGAATTAATGAAGTAGTGTGAAATGTCTGATCTTCTCAGAACCAGGTACTTTTTTTCCCTGCTTTGTTCAGGAGCTATTATTATATGAAGATTCAATAAATAGCCACCCACAGATAATTCTTAGGCACTGAACAGGCATCTTGCTAGATATTTTTTGTGGCAAATATTGGAACATAACTTCTTTATACTACAAGAACAAGAGGTATTTGAAAGCAAAAATAGCCTACGAATTCCCATCTTTTCTAAGAGGAGAAATATACTTAGAACGGGTGGTTTGCATAAGGGCTGTTAGGGATGTTTCAGTTTCTGTTTTCCAGAAGCAGGTATTACTAATGCAGAAAAAATCGTGGGTAGTTTTTCTCATCTGCTTTGTTTCAGGAAGGACGGGGCATGGTTTTTTCCCTTTTATTTGTTTTACAACTGCGCAACTCCTGCCCTGTGCACGAGGCAGCTTCTGCCAGAGTCAGAGGTGAGGTCACGCTTGACTGAAGAAATCTAAGATCAATTTGTTGTCTCATACTTCAACATTAAATGCAGCTTGAAATATAATTGTTAGTCCGTGCACTCTCTGCTTTAAGGAAGTGTTCCGGCACCTCGGAACGGGGAGTGTGGTTATCGGTGATCAACCACGACGTGTACCCTAAACCAAGGCTAACCAGAATTTTCAGGCTGAGAGAGAGAGAGCATACAAAGTGCAGGAGGGAGAACAGAGTACAGAGAAGGAGAAAAAGGGGAAAAAGACAAAGATGGTCGTAGTGAGAACACTGAGTGACATGAAAAGTACTTGGTCAAATTTAGAAATCTAAATGATTGCAAAGAAAATGCAATCATTTATAAATGGTTTTTCTTTATTCTTTTTGCCACTTGAAAGGTCTTTTCTTATATAGCTTCATAAATGCTGCTTTGGGGGAAATATATCCGGCACTACCCAGGGCAAATGACTTACAGTTTTCCCTTTTGGGGAGTTTGTTAGTTAAAAGAGAGCTGCCTGGAGGACACTGTGTGTGTGTGTGTGTGTGTGTGTGTGTGTGTGTGTGTGTGTGTGTGTGTGGCTGCAGGGACAGTGTAGGTGGACAAGTGGTTCTGAACTGGGAGGCCAAGGACTTTTGAGATGCCCTTTGAATCAAGCCTAGTAAGGCTTGATGTTCTGCCCTTGCATTCAATTGGATAAAAGAGACAAAGGAGTGATTACTAAATACTAGTTTTGCAGATCCACATATTTAGAGTTAACCTTGAGTCAGTAGCCTGTGATGCTGATTCCAGGTCAGATACATCCTGGAGTATCCTCGCCATCGTGCTGAGTAGAGTGAAGAGAACAACATGTGTGTCCTGTCTGACCGTGAGACAATGCTTTGACTTACTTGCTAGTAAAAATGTTTCCCTACCTGAGAGTCAGCATGAGGTCCTGGAAAGGGAAGGGTTCTATTATCAGACAGGTGAGCCTGTGTCGCCACCCACCATTTACCACTTGTGTGATTTTAGGCAAGTCATTCAGCCTCGAGGACTCTGTTTTCTCATCAGTACAAGGGACACGATTATATTTACATGGAGGGAGCTGGGAGAACCTCAAGTAAGATGATGACTATAACATCTATCATTTCATGGCTACCTGTTTGTGTGAAACTGAGCAAAAGCTTACATATCATTGTATTTCATCTTCACATTTTTGAATAATAAGTATTATTCCAATGTTAAGGGTAAAGAACCTCAAAGAGGTAATGTTCTGAAGGCCACAGCCATTAATTAGAGAACTACATTCAAACTCAGGTTTGTTTGCCTCTGAAGCCTTGGTTCTCCTGTGTACTAAGTAAAACCTCAGTCTCTCTCTACCATCTATTTTGCTGAGTCTGTACACCTTTGATGATACCCTACTTTGTGTGGGTGCTGTGACAATGCTGGGGTCATAGCAGACAATGGAGCCAACCGAGTCAACGGGAGAGACTGTTCCAACAAGTACCTGTATGGATCTGTGTCCTGGAATCTGAAATAGCACTTTCTTTGTTTTGAAATTCATTCAAGAATTTGGAGATGCCTCTCGTGTTCCCTCAAGACTTCTCTTTCCCAAACAAACCACCACAATTCCCTCAAGCATTTATCTGAGGATTTGGTTTCAAAACCATGAGCATTTTTATTGTTTGTTTTAACTATTTTATTCCTCTATCCACATCAAAGTTAACAAATATTATTAATAAGAGAGAGGGTATGATTCAGTCTCTTGGGAGAATTTTTAATCTATTTTGTTTTCATAAAAAAACTGTTTTAGGTTTATTTTACTCTCATTTTTCTCTTTAAAATTCCTCCAGCAAGGATCGGGTATGGCAGACACTTTTCTAGTCAAACTACCTTTGCCCTCTCCATGTGGGATTTGGTGTGACAGCCAGAACTGTGGAATGTGGGCTGTACTGTGGCCAATGCTTCACAGGGCAGGTCACGTGCTCCTGCTTGTCGGGTCAACCACTTAGGACTTCATGGATGTAAATCACTCTACTCTGACCACTGAGGGAAACACAGTAATAGTCCTGAGCTTCAGCTATCAGTTTGCCATTGTCAGGCTGTACACTTTCATCAAGCAGAGTGAGATACAAAACCAGAGAGGTTAAGGGTCTTTTCCAAGGTCACTGATTTCATGTAGAGAATTGGAATTAATGTCCATGCTTCCCGATTTCCAGTTTAGCGTCATGTGTTCCGTGAGCTTCATTAGATCATTTCTATAAGTGGGAGCTAATGGAGAGAGACCATCTTACCAACCCTGCAAGCTGCCAGCTCCCTAGTGCAATCACCCCAGTACTGCAACCATAACCTACACAAACATGCATGTGCACATACATTCACACACACTCACATATACACACACTCACATACACTCGTAAACATGCATAAAAACACACAGCTCACACAGGAACACACCAGTCATGCACGTGAACCCACACTCAGATACAGACATATATACACCCACACACAGGCATATACACAGTTGCTATTGATTAGCATTGAACAAATTTTCTATTCTTAACCCAAAATATTCTTATTTGTCCTTAGAAATCTGATGGTCTGATTCTGGGGTCCCTCTTCTCTGACCATTCTCCCATTGTTAAACTGTGTCCCCTCTGTATTACTCAGAATAGGTCCCAAGTCCCCCCCCTTTTACATGTTTTATGCTCCACTATTTTTGTGCATTTCCTTTTTTTTTTTTTCCCCACTGTGCAGAATATAACTGCCTTCTGGAAAGAACCATATTTTGCTTTCTTTTGTTTCCTCATAACCTACTAGAGAGCTTGTCATAATAAGTGTTTTCTGAACTGAAATAAACTGCTGATGCTGTAGTTACAAGTAGTTGAGAAGGAGGTACCCTCGGGGAGGAGGCAGTATACAGTACCTTGCTGCTGCAGTATTGCCCCTCACCTTGCATTGATTCCCAACTGCTGTTTGGACTAGAATTACTGTGATTCATTCATTCAGGAAAAGAATGTCTCTGCGTAGCATGTGATAGACAAGTGCTGAGTGCACCGACAGCAACAAACCTGGGTGCCTCTTTCTCTGTCCTCAAGGAAGGTTCCTTCCAGGTCGGGTTGGGAGGGTGGTGTGGGGCAGAGGAGTACAGAAACCTGCGAACATTGCCATGATGAGAGAGACAAGCAAACAAGGTGCACTATGGGAATCCTGAGAAAAGTGAAGAGTAATTCGGGAAAACTCCATGCCAGCCTCTGGAGTCTCTGTTGCTGGTGTCTGCCAGCTGCTGTCTGGTCTTTCATCAGGTCTCAGAGGATGGACAGTTCCCTCCATCTCAAACCCTAGAGAACCTTTAGTCACACGAGCCTATTGTTATCTGTCTCTTACCCCTGGATCCTGCCATATATAATTCCACTTCAATCCTAGGGCAGTTTTTATATTGCAGATTACTGGTTCTCTTTGAAATAAAAATAATAATAATAATGCAACGCTAGAAGAAATAATAAAAATACCAGAGATATTGAAAAATCCAAGTAGTTCAATTATTATTATTATTTTTTTAATTTTAGATGAATCCAAGATTAAAAAACTAAAATAAAAACGCAGTAAAGAAATGAAAATAATGTTTTTACCTGGAAAGAATAAAAAAATATAGATTGAGCCAACTCCTATAAAGGCACAGAGGAAAACAAGAACCAAGAAAAGCTTTAGAGAATTCTCCCACCACACTCCCCCCTTGTCTTCAGGGCCTGCAAGGGCAGTAGAGACTGTTATTTATTTAGTTTTAGGGTCTTTTATAGGAACACAATGAGAATTTTTCTCTTCTATTCTTCTCTCTGCAGGACTCTCTACCTTCTTCTTGAAGAAAATAATGTCTGCAGGTTAGACAAAGAAAGGCAGATTTGCCCTGGCCGGTTTGGCTCAGCGGTTAGAGCGTCCGCCCGTGGATCAGAGAGTCCTGGGTTAGGTTCCCGCTGAGGGCACGTACCTCGGCTGCAGTTTGTCCCCGGCCCCGGTTGGAGTCGTGTGAGTGACAACCACTCGATGTGTCTCTCTTGCATCGATGTTTCTCTCTCTCTTCCTTCTCTCTCTCCCACTCTGTCTGAAGATAAATGCAAAAGTGTCCTCCAGTGAGGATTTAAAAAAAAAAAAAAAAAGGCAGCTTTATATGTATGTCACATGAAACACAAGAAAGGCGATCATTAACTCTCCAAATTTTACGACCATTTCCTATTCGTTCAGAGCACACACCCAAGATGACCTCTACTGCCTGCCGTTATGGTACCAAGAATGGAAACGTGTCATTCATGTTCAAGGAAGGCTGCCCACATGGGAAACATGGGAGAAGAAACACACTATTCTAACAACAGGCTGAAAGCAAATGCCTGCCAGCACACCTGCCCAGGAGTGTGGTGAAGGGAAGAGACAGGAGTCAAGGAGGACAAGGTCACTGTGAGGGTACTGTCATGGGAAATTGGAGGGGTGAGACTGAACCACCAAGATGGGACAGAAAGGGTCCACAAAGACCAATCTTGTCTGTATACTCCAGTCAACCCCTCTTTCTTCCACCAAACCCTCCATAAAATCCCTGTGTCTGCTCACGCTTCTCAGTGACTAGCACACTTCTGTCAGATGTACTCATGCAATTGAAAACAGAATGGTGATTCTTCTTTGTAAATTATTATTCTATTTTCTCCTTGGTGCCTATGTTTATGCGTGCCCAGGCGTGCAAACACACACACACACACACACACACATTTGCCTTGTGGACAGACAGCACATTTTAAGGAAATATTTATCCATTGTTTTTCTGTTCTCTAAACATTTTCATAAAAAAATATGTTCTTGATAATCTCACAAAAATCCAACAACCTGGGCATTGCTATTATCGTCACTGTTTCACAGATAGGAAATGTCATCATGTAAAAGAGCCGAGTTAATCAGTAACAACATACCGGTTAATAAGGGAAAGAGCTTGTATTCAGTCTTTTGATAGCATATTCCATTTTTTCTAAAACATCAGCTTGCTTTCGATATCATTACCATACCTGGTTTCTAAGGCCCTTGTTCAAAAAGATTTTTTTTTCCTTCAAGGATATCTTTTTCTAAAGATAACAATCTATAGAATTCTCTCCCTTGACGTTTGTTATAGTAATAATATAAATTATATATTTTTATAGCAAAAGAAGAAATCATAAGCTTTGAAAGACAGAACACATCCTTTGTATTCCCTCATTGTTCCTATGTGTCTACCACAGCCTTACCCCAGAGAGCCGAGACACATAGTATGTGTGCAATTAAATCCAGCCACATGATTCATAACAAATAAAACACAAGCCATTAGTTTTATTAGTGCCTTCTTAGGTTTTTGTTGATGTTGTAGTTTTCTGTGGATTGTTTTGGGGCTTTCTACTTCTGAAATGCTTAAAAAATACCAAAGCTTTTGGACACCCCCGATTCTGACATATCTCATTCATGCCAGCTTTTAAGGGTGACTGAGGAAGCCTATTTTGACACATAATTTTAGTTCTATTTTTTCAGTTGGTAACGTTTCAAGTTGAGCCAAAACATGAACAATATCCCACCGGCCCTATTGTATTACACTATAAAATTGAGAGTTGCATTAACAAGATAATCTAATAGGTGTTTCTTAGACAGAAAATGTGTGCACCATCACTCTCTAAAAGGCAAGGAGGAGATGGCTTCCAATTGGACAGCAGTTATAGTGAGAAAAGAATTCAGCCCAACTGAGCATGCGGGCTTCTTTCTGATAGACGGCACCCTCGCAGCCGGTCTGCCACACTTCCAGCAGTCATCTGGAAGACTCGGTGCCAGTTCCCACCCTGATCCCTCTCTGCAGCATGAAAATGAAGTTACTAACTGCAGGTAAGTATAAAACCTCTCTGGAAAATTTGCTTTTAATATAAGGTGACAGCTTTTGTACATAAGATGAACCACATTTAAGAAAGCTTCTCTTTCTTGGTGTGAGGAGTTGTAGATAGTCAGCTACCTCTGACTTTGTGGGGGAAGAAAAGATTGCAGTCCCTTGAGCAATCTACTTTGGTATTTCTTAAGTCTTCAAAACATGAATGTTCTGAGAAAGCAGGATTAAGAGCAAACCTCCAAACTCCTCAAAACCTTGCCAAGTCACCAAAGAGATGATGGAGTGGGGAAAGATCTGTACCAACATTGACTGAATCCTGGCGTGTGTCACATGATGGAACAAAGTCAAAGGAAGATGGTGAGACAGACCCAGGAGCCATTCCTGGGAGGGACCTTAGGATTGAAAGTTAGGGACCTAGTGCTGATGGTCTTGGTGCACAGTGAGAGGCATGAGTCTGCCCATTGGAAAATACCCCCTTCATATACTCTTCCGCCTTTCCCACACTCATGTTGATTACTAGCAGCTAGGGAAGGGCAAGCTATAAGGAAACCAGGAAGTACAGTAACAGGAGACATTTTCAGCCCCGGAATTTCAGTTGCAACAGAGGCATCTCAGCAAAGATGAGCCTCCACACACAGAAATTGAAAAACAATAGAAATATTTTAAAACTCGACCACTCCATAGCACATTCCAAAACCAGACTAAAACTCTCCACTCTCCTTACACAGATTAGAAATATATATATATATATATATATATATATATATATATATTTTTTTTTTTTTTAACAGAAAATCAGAAAATAAACATATTGTGAAGCAGTTAATTGTCTGGGAAAAACAATTTTGCTAGGAAAGATAAGATATTTATAGATAGCAACTGCTTCTTTCTTTAAACAATGGATCGAAAAAATGAAGAGATAAAATAATGCACTCAGGACAAGGGCAGTGGCTGACCTGAGAGAACCAACAAGCACACAATCACAGTGCTGATTCTGAAAAGGCTTACCCAGTGGTTGCGACCAGATTGAAATGGCAGAAACCCAAATAAATTATGTGGAGCACTGGCCTAAGGACACTCAAATCACAGAAGAAAAGAGAAGAAAGGTGAAAGAAAGAGAGAAAGAAAGAAAAAAAAGGAAGAAAGAAGGAAGGAAGGGAGGGAGAGGGAAGGAAGGAGGGAGGAAGGGAAGGAGGGAGGGGGAGGGGAAGGGGGAGGGGGGGAGGGAGTGGGGGAGGAAGAAAAGAAGCAAACTAAGAAAGAAAGAATGATGATATAGCTGAGGAATACAGTAGAGATCGTTCTGTAATCTGGTATTCCTAAAAAAGAGAACAAGACAAAAGAAATGGGAAAAAAATAATCACAAATACAGTAGAAGAACAAATACATTTGACTGACAGAAGACTCGCTCCTACAGATGGAAAGGATTGATTCAATGTATGCACAATATCTAAACATATGCTGGCGAAATAATGGAATCTAAAAGATAAAGATAAAATTTTACATTTATTTTCACAGAACCAAATATGCCCAGTTAGAAGAAAATCAATGATAACTCTGCGTATAAACCAGTCCTACATTTCCTCAATGAAAAGATTAGGAAAGTGAGGCCAACTTGAAAACAGCACAAATTCTAATAATAAAAATTAATTTGCGATAGACTTGCCCAGGCATATTTAAATTCACATATAACAGAACTTGTAGTTGAGAATTTTCTTTTTCTTCCATCTTAGATCGTGAAACAACTTTGTTCCAATTCTTCTTTTATTTTAATCCTCGCCCAAGGACATGCTGAGAGAGGGAAAGAGAGAGAGAGAGGGAGGGAGAGAGAGAGAGATCCATGCATCCATGTGAGAGATAGTTGCCCTCCATATGCACAGGGGATCAAACCCACAACCCGGTGCATGCCCAGACTGTAAGTTGAACTGGCCACACTTTGATGCACAGGACGATGCTCAACCAACTGAGTCACACTGGTCGGGCACCTTGTTCAGGCTCTTCACGTATGCCTGTGGTGTCCACCTCTTCATCATCACCAGAGTTACTTTAAGATCATTTAACCTATTAGGTTAAGCCTCAGAAAATTGGCAACTTTCAACTGTTTTTTGGCTTACAAAACAGTAATGGTCTATGGTTCAATCAAAAAGTCTTACCAAGCCCAGGACCTTCCTGTAAGTTTGGTGAATTACAGCTCTCTGAATATGTGTTAACACACAACCAATAGAAACTTTATGTGCAGCTGCAAGTTTTCATTTTAATAATATTAGGGCAGTTAAAAAATCATAAAAATACGTATTGTCAACAATGTAACTACACAGCCTGATGTTTTAAAAAATCATTTTCAAATGGCTATTTACAGTGAAGCCCAACTTGTCATCATGGGGTAGCACCCACAGGAATAATAAAGAAATCTTGGTTAAAACCCTTTGCCTTCTGGTTCCATTGGGTGAGTTTCATGAGGCTCCAAACCAGCGCTAACTAAGGGGGTTTCAAACTCTCTGCTTATTATAAGAGCAATGTTGTAAGGACTTAATAAAATGAACTCTCTCTCTGATGAGGCTGGGTTCACATTTCTCTTTTGTCTCATGAGCCACCAGATCCTGAAGGAAGGAGTAGTTCAGGCTCTCAAATTCTACATCCAGCCAAGAAGTAGTTCGCATGTGAAAACCAAAGATCTCAATCATAAACATTTGGGAAGAGTAACACCTATGTATACTTTCTGAAACAAATACCATGGTCAGCTACTTATGACACTGATCATTTTCTAATCTGCCTCATGGGATTGTCATGAAGGTGAGAAAAGTCCACACATGTGAAGCATGGATAACAGGATCTGTTGACATAAGCCATCCATAAAAGGTCACTATGGTTACTATTACCATTGAATGCATTAAGTAATAACAGATGCCATTCCATTTTTCAATGTTATAACAAAAGATATTGACTTGGCAGTGGGATTTGGTGTAATTTTTATTTAAAATATTTCTCTCATCTCTATTTTGCTTCATTTTTTTTCTGAAATTATTATGTATTATTTGTGTACTTTGAACTATATAGTAATTAAAATAAATTACAACTAATACAATTTAATTCATAAACTATGTAAATGTCTACAGGTTAAAATTTTATAGATTGTATACACTTTTTATTTGCCCAGTACTCTTTTATTTCAACTTAATAGTAGTGAGGTGGTTTTACTTGTTATGTGGTGAACCTAGGGAGACAGCATACTTCAACATGGCAGTTACTCTAGGACACCTAGGGACTTAGGACACACCCTGCTGCCTTTTTTGGTATTCAATCAGGTAGGCATTAATGTACGGACATGGAGCAGAGCACATACAATCTCTAAACAGAGAGTATAATCAGCGTTTGAGGGCATGCATTACATAAATACCAATATTAGCTGAAACCCTTTGGTGTTCATATCAATAATAAATTGTGTGATAAACAGCCTGAATGTAGCAGAAATTATTAAAGACAGTCTTAAGAAAAAGCCTCATAAGTGTAACAGAGGTGACAATATGTGAAGGTCCTATATTAATATTTCTTCACGTGTATTAGTAGAATTCCAAGCCTTCAGCGAACCTGAGTGTTATATACCAAACTTCCTAACTAGATCAAAAGTCCCTTATGGCATTCATTTCTCTGTTCTGTATTGAAGTAGCATTTGATAAGGTGTCACTTTTATTGATGGTGATGACAATGACAGTGGTAATGTCAATGGAGATGAAGCTACTGTGCCCTAGCTGCACCGTGGTTCTTGGCGCAGGACAAAGCGACTATGAAGAGATAACAGATGACCTTGGAGAAGTCTTACAAGTAACCTTAAAGATCAGTAAAGCTGCATTTTGATAAATTCAGTGGGTAGAATAATAATGCTGTATTTCCAAACACACATTGGCGTCAAAATGAATAGATTGAAAAAGGCAGAGATTTTTTCCCCCCAGCTGTGCAGGGATCATCAGACCATTATTGAGGTGCTTATCCTCTGCAAAATGGTTTGTATTGAAATTATTTTTTTAAGGGCATCATTTCTCTTAGAAAAACTTCATTACTAATTTACCAATTGAATATCCCATAAGATATGGAAAGGCATTAGTGAATATAGAGTGAGTATTCTGATTTAAAAAACATCTGCATCCCCTGTTGTTCAATAATAATAGGGATGAATAACATCTACTTTAGGTTTTCAAATGTAATTTATGGTGATAAGACTTTTAGACAAGGGATGGATGAGCTGATGGATGATATACATATAGTTGAAACTCAGGTAATGATTGTGACACATTTTGCATTAGGTTATGATAATCTGAAAACAATCTAAGTAATTTTTTTTTAAATTGCCGTGAACGAGAGTGAATTAATAAACTCCATTATAACAGTGCCCCTGATTCTTGCATTGTGTATCTTTAGTTCTAGTTTGGGAGGTTCTCTGTCAAACAAAATTCAGCCTCTATCCGCCAAGAGCATATATCATCTCCATAAAGAGTAATGATCACAGGAAAACATAAAGAAGGTAGAGAAGTTAACTTCTGATCTATCTGCTTACCAATTTCTACTATTCCTTCTACTCAAAGATACCCCAGCTCAGTTCTTTACTGACATATTCTTCTAATATTCTTACTTTTTTCTTCACAGGTTTTTCTTTAACAAAGTCATTATTCATCATTGCATACTTATGTGTTTGCTAATGTATATGTGCATGTTTTTTTTTTGGTCTGCTTTCCCACACTTCTGTGGGATAGAACTGTGGCCACTCTCCCATCCCTCCCACACTGGCAAGAGGACATAGGATAACCCCAGGAAAGATTTTGTAAGTCCCTGCAGACAGCTAACATTGTAGACATGTAATGCACAGCTCTTGGTGAGCTCAGGGCATGACATGGTAAGTTTCTATTAGCCTGGTTGTTAGAGAAAAGGGTCAGGTCAGCACCTTACATGTCCTGCTTTCTGGAATGAAGCCAAAGAGAGAAGAAATTGGCTCAGCTAGACGCTGTTCTAAATAGCAACTAGGTAGCCCAGGGTACACATTCAAAAGGTGGACCTGACTAAGGTGTGCTTCAGGCTATACTTGTTCCAGACGATTCTGTCTGTTGGGGAACACATAAGAGTTCAAATGGATTATTCCGTCATTGTATGAACAGCCTGAGAGGCTTAGCATGGCACCACGTGTCCCATATTCCAGGGGACCCCAGGGCCATGCTCCAGCTCCAGCACTAGTGTAGACAAGCAAATCAAACAGAACGTAAAATCAGGAGTCCTTGGTAGATGAAGCATGGGTTGGACAGAAACTGATATTTATTAAACACTTCTCTATGTGCTTTCCATATAAGAATGTAGGAGTTCAGTAGACAAAGGAAGCATATGTATTAAACTCCTGTTATCTCAATAAAGCCTTGAGTCTCGGTTGCAAGATCCTCTTTAGCATGGGAGAAATTGTCCCACACCTCATTAGCATTGACGTAACTAGGGTCACACAAGAAAATGCTCCATAGAGCTCTACCCTCCCCCACCAATGCTGCAGTCACCGGCTGAGAACCGGGCATAGTCATTGCTCTTCTGCAAAGCGTGTCTGTGGAATGCGGAGAAGAAAGGGTGCTCATTTCCATTCTTTGATCAGAGTCCCTTTGATCATGGATCTTTGGTAAAGGATAATATTTTGGAAAAGTTAGATATCAAAAGGTTCATTTCCTGGAAACTACCACAACTACAATAATTTGTAAATGGTAGCCAGTAACAAATAGGACAGCGGTTCAACCTTATTATCAATATAGTAAGTTCATGGGGTGGATTGAGGAATATAACCTCCTTTCTAACGTGGTTTTAATAGAAACATGAGTTCTGATTTCTAAACAAGAGGCTCTTGCAGAAGTATCTGTCTGTATGTCAGTGTTACTTTTATTGATGTTAGCTTCTGATTTTTATTAGGCTTGATATGGTCGTCTTCACAAAAGTTCATTAAAAAACTAAAACAGAGAAAAAACTCTGCTGCTTCACACTTGTTTTTTCCCCAGGACCTCCACAAGGCTGTTAGGTCCTCTGAATAAAAGTGAAAATCCAGTGGAATATCCTTAGAGAGAATGAAAGCAACCTCGCCTCTGTCACTCTTAAACCCATGAGACTCAACGAAAAAGGAAAGCCAGCCATCAAGTCTGAGGTCTTTTATTCAACCCCCTGACCTATGATAACACAAAGAAATGCATTTCTGTTTAGTGAGATCTCATTTCCTGAAAGATAAGCTTCCTGTATATTGAAATGTCCTCTATCCCCCCAGGGCATAGGAACCCCAAACTTGAGAGTGTTATTGCTGTGTATCCTTAGTCTGTGCTCTTTGGAAAGTCTCTTAACATTTCTGTGCCTGCCTTTGCCCTTCTGCAAATTAATCTTGTAATACCCATTTTGAAAGAGTGATAGGGAGCTTTTGACATGTGTAACAAGGACTTTGAGATCCTCAGATGAAAGAATCCTTGGATGCATAAAAGCATTATCCTTGTTGGATGTGCATTTTCTCCTATGGTCTAACCGAGGGGAGGGATTAGGGGAGATTAATTGTGCATGTGATCTGTCTAATCGGTTAAGAAGAGCGCAGAATGCTCGTGACCTTCAAGAACACCAAATAAAACACTATGTGCCAAGGCAGCTTCCTGAGTTTAGTTTATTGTTACAGCAGAGGTTAAGCTAGGGGAGAAATGGAAGTGCTTGAGTTTTTGAGACAATAGAAGGAATATAAAGGCAAAAGCCTTGGAAATGTGTATGCATATAGTGTGAGTAAATATAGCAAAAATGTTGGGCCTTAAGACAAGGATTTTAAAATCCCATTTTCCTCCTTGTGTTAGTGTGCTTTGTTATATGAATAAATACAATAGTTCTGATTTCACTGCCCAAAAACTGGGTTAAGGAGAGAAGCCACCAACCCCCTACACTCCTCGGTAATACACATAATTCAATAATAGGTGCTCAGCTCTTCTAGTCTATTGAGAGCGAAGTATTAAACAAATAGAAAGAATGCCCAATGAAGAGAAAGCCATGATTATTGTTACAAAGGACAATAAAGTTAGAAATTGTTAATCACAAAGACTTTAAATTGCATTGTGTGAGTCCTGCCCTTTAGGTTTACAAACTTTTTAAAGTCCCTCAACCAATCCCATGGAGGAGAGTACTGTGCTTTCTTTGGCTTGGTGAATATTGCAAATGTAATTGCTTTCCTCTCCCATCTAATAACCTCATTGTCCTTGACCTTTTCACCATATTTTACCTATTCACTCACATCTGTGGTTTTAAATTAGATTATGTTATGCCAACATCAGGTCAAGAGGACACTAGGTTGGGGCAATAGATACTTTCTTCTTTTTTTTTTTGGCTTCATTTTGCATGTCCCAATATTTACACTGCACACTCGATCTGTTTCTTGCTCCTTAAATACCTTGGGCTTCTGAGTCCCAAATGTTTGTCAAGTCTTGTTCTTAATGCTCACAAAGGTGTACCTATTATTTTTGTTGTTTTACTATCATTAGAATACATTTTCCACCTATAAATTGTGTACAATGTAAAATGGTGCTACACAGGACAAGATAGAATACCTTTATTTGAGGTATTATCTTGATGGGTCATATGTTAAAAGATCTCGGTAAAAAGACGTGGAAACATCTGAGGTTATAACTAGATGTTGGCATAATGGGCATTTGTGGTTCACAGCAGGTGACGGTATTGACATGTTAAAACACAGGACTCTTGTTGCTTTACCTGTACAATTATGGTGGCCATACAAATTCACACTCCACATGACACAGGTGACTTATCTCATCTGCATTCACAGAAGAATGAAGGAACATCAAGCTTTCATATATGAGCTACATACGTAATATAATACTCAGAGTATCAAGCAAAAGGAGTTGGCTGTTTCCTGAGACATGCATATTTAGGACTCTGTGTGACAACATCAATACTGCTAAGCAGCTGTCGGTTTAAGTATATAATTTACTTTTTTTATATGTTGTCCATGTACAAATAGCCATATCATTCAGAGCATGTGTGGTTCTAGATGTATGTTTACCTTGCAACATATGTATAAATCATATCCCTGTCATATATACTATATGATGTATAAAATGGTGCATAGAGCTTTAGAATTACAAAATGATTTTACATAGATGATATTCTCGAGATGTGCAAAAGCAAGAAGCCTTAGTTTACAGATAGGTTCTGAATTAATTACATAGCTAATAAGATATAGAAGCTGAACTTGTACCATGTGCTCAGGTGCGAAATATCCTGTGACCATCTCATTCTGTTTCCGGATTGTGATGCTAAAAATGCAACATAATTTACTGTAGAAATGGAAATTGAATAGGGACAATCACAGAGGGTCTCTGGAGGACCCAAATTGCTCTTATGCAGAGGAGTTGGTGATTGTCGCTGCTCCTGAAGCTATGCTGCCAAGAGCAAATCCATCTCCTCCTCTTTCTCAAACTATCAGTTTTATAGAGACCTAAACATGTGCTGCAGCTATAAAGAGAATGACGATGGAAGCACGACCATAAGCATTCGCCTATAAATAAAAATATGAGGGTCATTATCATAATCACATTAACTAGATTATAAAATGGATATAACTATACTACTGACTGTACAGAGGTGTCAAGAGGATTAACACAGATAATACACATCAAATCCTCATCACACTCCCTGACTCATTGTAAACTCTGGATGCATATTGTATTTTATCATTATTACCATCAGTAGCAGCCACCTCACCAGCATTATCATTGTTTTACTTGAGGATTTCTAAATTTTGAACTGGAAGGACTTAGACCTCAGACATTATTTTTAAAGGCTTACTCTGGACCAGAAGTATGCATTTAGGAATAAGAGAAATAGTGATGCCCTATGATTGAGTAAACTCAGAAATCAGTGCCCAAGAGAACAAGAGCACAGAAAGTCAGAGTGAGGGAACATGGCCCTGAAGTAAGTGCACTAGGTCTAAGTTGATCTGATTTATGGATGAACTCCAGCTGGCCCAACCAACAACTACCTTCTGTGAGTGTTGCTATATTTACAACATAAAGGCAGAATGATGACTTTAGGGATGAAGAATTCTGACTGTGCTTTCTCCAGACTGGGCATCTTAACACTTCTCATCTAACTTCATCTCTATATCTACTGGAGACAGAGGATTTTCTAATGCAGATACTTTGTTACAGCATCTCCCTCACACCAAGATCCATACCAGAACAGTGGAGAAGGGACTGCCCTTTCTCCAGGTCGGCCTATGCCTAGGTACTGCTATGCTTTTCTACTCAGCATGAGCTGATGATTATTGTCATGGAGCCTCCCGGCTTGCAAACACCTTCTCTACTCTATGCCTGCAGTCCCACTATTAATGCTTTATTTATCTGTGTTAAGTGTTGCCCTCTCCCTCCCCTCTTCATTAGAATGCAAATTATACTGAAACAAATATCACATTAAATAAGCATGAATACATTTATCAGATCAATTTCATTTCATAAGAGAAAACAGGCAAAAGAGAGTAGTTGGTGCCCAGGATAGAAGGAAGACCCTGTCTTGGGGTCAAGGATGTAAAAGGAGGGTTTACTTAACCTTGATGCTGGAGCAAAGGTAATTAAAGAAGTTGGCTCCGTCATCCTAAACCACTGTGTCTGCTGCTCCATTTTTTGTTTTTTACACCTCTGGGCAGCATGGCCTCATTTCATTCCCTAATGATACAGATCTATTTCAGAGTCCAATGAATAAATGTTACACTCTTTGCTTTCTGGTTATGGAACTGACTTCAGTGCCCTCAGAAGATACAACAATCACTTAGCTCCCAGCATTTATAGAAATGAAGAATGTGTTAATGAATATTAAATAATATGATAAATTGGCAAGTACTGGGTCATTTTGATCCATGCAAGCTATAACATATATATATATATATATATATATATATATATATATATATATATATATATTTAAATTTTAAGGAACATGAATCAAATGCAAAAGAACACTAGTAATTCATCTTTATTATTAATATTTATTAATGTATAATACTAATACATTTTAGTACATACATTTGTGAGTTTTTTAATATATATTTAATTGAGGGTGAGTAAAGTGAGTAAAAATTAGAACTAAAAAGAGCAAAATGATAAATGAAACTCCTTTTGCATACTAGCTAAAGTTTGACTCCTGAATGCAACAAACTTGCAATGTCAAAGTAGTTTTTAAAACCTTCAGTCTTTCTACTCCTGTTTTTCGCTTGAAGTCCCTGAAGAAATGGTGGTTTTTCATTCAAGGGGCAATGACAGAGGACTGAATTAATCCAGACCTTGACATTGTTAGAATAGCTCTCCATAGTGTTGAGCTTGGTTCATGTGAAAAAGAATAAAAGGAAAATCATGCAGGGAATCATAGTCCTTGCACTTGATGACTGTGTATTTTCTACCTTCTAATTTTCCTTCTAACCATTCCCCCGCCAAACTCAAGTCTTACAGAGTCTCAAGAAGTTATTGTCACTGTGGGACAGGTGACAGAGAGAAAGATCAAGGGTATTTAAGCTTTATTCAGAACAAAGAGATCAGAGAACATTGGATAGACCTGATTGAACAGGGCTGTGACCGTATCGGAAGGAGCAGGTCTCTCTGAAACAGGAACCCAAAGGAATGTTGCAGATTTAGAGATGCCATGTTGAGGCACCCAGTGTGTATGACAGATAAATGGTGTTCCCTGCTCTGGCATCATAAACAGAATTTGGTAAAGCTAAACGTACTGTACATAAGAACAACTAGAGTGGCTGATTTAAACAGGGGGTTTAGACCTCACTCCCAGAAATTAATTAGATACATGTGTTCCCTTGGGTAAAGTCTAGGATGCTGCATTTTGCTGATTGTTATGTAGCCACTCACCAGAGGCTCTGAAGTGCACCTTCCTGGAAGGCAGGGACTCTGTTTTATTCTCCTTTGTCTCTGTAGTTAATGGCAGAGAAGCCAACACTTGTTGGTGTTGCATAAAGGATGTGCTGAATGATGACAACAGATCGTTTTTTGATTGCTCATTATGAGTCAGGTTCTTTGCAAAGGCCTTTGATAACATGATGTCACTTCATCCTCCTAGCACTTAACATCACTGCTGTTTTCTACTATTCTTGTTAGATGTGAGGAAATAGGTGTTTAGAGAGGGTAAGTGATTAAATGAGATATGAACTCAGGTATATTAATTCCCACATAAGCTTTTTTGCTTGTAGGGTGAGTGCATAGATGAATGAATAGTAAAATAAAGATAAAGAATAATTATATGATGAATGATAAGATTAAACTATATGGGTTCACACATAGTAAAAACCACACATGCATGGAATATATTAATTTATAGTTACAGTATACTTATAATGAAACATTATATCAATAGTTTCATGGTATATATAGGGGAATATCATACATAACTATATCAATATACACTAACTCATTAAAATACTTAGCAGTCATTACATGTTTACTATGTGCTAACTGTTTACTAGACAGGGACACAGCAATGAACATTCAAATACAGAACCACCCTTATGTTGGCAACAGTAATAATAAAAACACACACAACAATATGCACACACCCCATTCTAGATTCTAAAACACTTTCATATGCAATGTGACTTGCAATCCTCATGGTAACTAGATAGTGAGATCATTATCATACCCATTTTCCATTTAAGGAAACTGAGAATCTTGACCATATTCACATGTAAGTAAGCCATCTGACTCATTCATACTCAAGATTATTAAATGTTTATCTTGATCATTCCACCAGGCCACTACCCCTTTCTGTATCAATAGCTGCAGCATTCTATGTTTATCAAGAGGAAAGTAACATGAGAGGACAAATAAACCATGTTTAACTGATCCATTGATCTTTCTATACCAAATCAGAAAACTTCTTCTTATGGTTTTACTTTAAATGATTAGTTGACATTGGATTCTTTACCACCTAAATAATGAATTATTCTATAAGACTGATGGAAGACAAACCTTTGATAAATATCTAAGTTGCCCAAACCATGTACACATTTATAAATTTTAACTCTGATCTCTTTGCATAGGAAGAAGCACAATTTGAGAAAGGGCATAATTTTTGTAAGCCAATGTATGATTTCTTTACTAATGTGTTTTTGGAAGTCAAAGATTATCTCTTGTCTTTATAGATATTGGCTATAATACACACACACACACACACACGTACACGAACGTACACATATATACAAATATACACACACACAACCTTGAAATGTGCAGTAGAGCCCATAGTTCTTATAACACTCATCACACTAATTTCTAATTCATTTGCTGACTGAAATCACCTAGAAGGTGACAAAAGAGTTTCTGGGTAGTTATCCTCAACTCGAACATATGGCTTGGCATTGCTTACAGTGACCTTGTTTTAACTCTTCACCAGCTTTGCCTGGCCAGCCAGCCTGCCTTTCTTGACTTCACTGTGGTCATAAGAGTCTAATGCCTCCTTAATGATAACCTTCTCTCATTTCTCGCATGTTAATGGCCTCACCTCAGGAGACAGTTTCACATATTGGCTGAAACACAAGCTCCCTTAGCTCAAAAGATTAATCAGAAGCCTGTGGCTAATAATAGACTGCCCATTCCACTTCCATTTTAGTGCCTGATGACTAGAACAGGTTGATAAGTATTATTATTGAGTCACAGACATGAAATCATCCTCAAAAGGTCATTTAGTCGATTTCCCCTCTTCCTAGAATAGCTGCATACAGCCATCCCAGTAACTGACCATTCACTCAAAGTTGATTTTAAAATGCCTCTGTGTCCTGGCTAGTCACCTCTGGTTTCCTTTTGCCAGAAGTCAGAGGAGAAGCAGAAACAAGGTTATAGAAGGGTAAGTGAGAGTAGTATCCAGGTTATTCTTTTCTGCTTTTTAGGCATTATAATAACAAAGTGGGCACCTACTGCCCCTGACTGTAGCAGGCATATGGGGAAATACCACTCCCATGGAAACAGAATTATGAGTTTTGAGAGCTGCAAGGGGAATGTTACCAAATGTCTTTCCCTCAACTTACAGGTGAATAAAGAAAGGTAGAAAGAGAGACACAGTATTACAGACAAGGAATTTTCACCTATAATTCTGAAGTTTCACAAGAAAGAATCTACATATAAGAATAAATAGGTGTTAAAAGTTAAGCCTTCTTACTTTCAAACAAAAAAAATTAAGCAACAATACATGTTGAGACAATTTTGTCAAGGGTGGTAATATCAGAGTAGGCTTGGCTTAAGTTGATGTCAGCTTCTCCAATATCTCACATATCTGCTCTAGAAGCAATGATAGATAACCGATCAGTCTCACATATGTAATACATTGTTGATCTTTCATCACCATAGCTTTTCATGTGAGTTTATTACATCCTCATATAAAGTGTGAAAGTAGTGGTAGTGGTGGGATGGGGGTGAGGATCCCTTCTATTATCTTTAGTATAAAACTGGGAAGGTAACAAGAAAGTATTAATTGATCAAGATTGTAATTAAAATTCTAGTTAAGAATATCCACCTATATCAAAGATTTCCATGAAGGACAGAGTAAATTGTCTCAGAATAGAAATTCTTAGATTCATTAAAAATACATCATCTTCTTTTGCTTTTGAGTGGCAATGTAGATTTTTGATCTTAGCCTCTCATCAAACGTCAGGATTTAACACCTGCCTTACCTTTGCTGTCTCTGGGATATAGTGTACGCCACTGACTCTTCATGAACTCAGCCCTATGAATGGAATAAAAAACAATATAATAAAGTAAAACACCCAGGAGCACTTCACTGGTGTTTTAAAATATTAAAATATTTGTAGCTAATATTAACATTTGTTTTGAGTTAAATAATCCCATCAAAATACACATTTTTGAAGTTCTGACTCCCAGTATCTCAGGATATAACCTTATTTGGAATAGGGTCTTTACAGAAAAAATCAAGTTAAAATGAGGTCATTAAGGTGGACCCTAATCCAATATGTTGGGTACCCTTATAATAATGAGGACAAGAGACATGCACAGAGGGAAGACATTGTGATGGAACATGGGGAGAAGCAGCCCTATAGAAGCCAAGGAGAAAGGCCTAGAAGAGATCTTTCCTTCACAGCCTTCAGAAGAAACCAACCCTACTGACATCTTGATTTTGGATTTTTAGTGAGACTATAAATTTCTGTTATTTAATTTACTAAGTCTGATCATTTGTTATGGCAATTTTAGCAAACTAATACAATATGCTTTTTATATTTGAAAGTATTTCAGAGCAAGTAAATATCAGTGTCAAGGATTATTCTTTCTTTCTTTTTTTTTTCTCATCTCTTTTCACTAGGTCCTATCTGTCTGAGGGCAATGTGGAGTCAGATGTTCTGAAGACTTTATTATACATCTAGTCATATGCTCCACATTATCCTTTCCAGAAGAGTAATTAATTATAAAATCATAGATCCATGCTTCTTCTTGTATGACAGAAGTTAAGTATTACTCATTCTTTTACTCCACACATTCTTATGTTAGACACTTCCTCAAAAAAGGAAGAAATAGAGTCTGAGAGAGCATAACAGGGAGACCAGAATGCACAGTATTCCTTGAACAATGGAGACTGTAGGAACATAGATAATCTCATCTTTATTAGTATTGTCTGATTCTCCTCTGTGTCTTATATCAGATTTAAAATGTTGTTATGAGATTGTTGTTCCAAATACTCTATACATATACAAGTATATTCAGCCCATGTAAACCATCATGTAGAACAGAGAAACCATGCATTGCCATTGCTCTACATGTTTCCAAGAAAGGATTGCTTGTTAAAACCAAAACCACCGTATTTTAAAACTACAACCCAAGCAATGGTCATCTAAGACAAGAGAATATATAGATGTTTCCTGGCATGTCAGGAATATCATAGGTGTGTGAGTTTGGGTGCAGACTCGGAGAGGATAATTCATGTGCAAGGGATTTCTGAAGAGAGTAGGAGAGTGTGGTTAGGGAAGGGGAAGAAGCCCAGTAAAGGTAAAACCTCATCCCCAACCTGAACACATACGGGAGCTCCAGAGATTACATTGTGCCTCATGTTGCATCCTGAGTGAAGGCAGAGGAGCGGAGCTTCCATAACCCAGCACCAGTGAGCCATTACCTAAGGACCTTGGAGATGGGTGGCACTTGCTGCTTGCAGGCAAAGTGGCTCCCTCACATCAAGAAGCATCCTTGCATGTACACACATCAGAGGTGAGGCCAATGGAAACAAAGAAAGGACGGGAGGGGATGCAGGGGCTACGAGCTTATAGAAATGGAAAAGGTAACCCAAGGGGATTTGGGTGGCATGACAGGGGCTACAATGGCTACTATAGTGGCTTATATTTCTGTGACTATCTCTATTCTTGATGAGATAAATTTTTAGGAACAAATACATGGCAGTCTTTGTGACCTCTGTCCAAACACTCCACAGACAATGGACTTATGCTTGTTTCACCTAATAATTCTGTTAATTTCTTTGTTTTTACTTGTTTTCATTATGCTTACAGAGGAATAAATAAAATATATGTATGCTCTTTTAAAGATGATAATCAAACAATACATGTGTAATGACAGCTCAGATTAAGAAATAAAGCACTATCAACACCTTCATTGCTACTCGGTGACCTTCTCTGACCTCATCCTGCTCCTTCCTCAGGAAAACACCTGCTGACTTTTTTTGTGGATAAGTCTATAATTTTCTTTAGTGTTTTCACCTTTGTTTATATCCCAAAATGATACATTGTTTCTTTTGAACTTTTTTTGAACTTGATATCATTTCAATTACACAATATCCATTCTCCCAGAACATGCTTCTTTGTCCAATATTATATTTTTTTAGATTCCCTGATGTTGATAACCATAAATATATTTTATTCTGTGGTGGATGTGCACATGGATTATTTCCAGTTTTTGCTGTTACTAAAAATATCCCTGTTTTGAATATCCCTGTTCCTTTGTCTGGATGTACCCTTGCAGGACAATACCCAGGGAATCCTTCAATGTCCATGATGGTTCCATCAATTCACATCTTTGAAGTACTTGATATGGTCAGACTTTCTCCTTTCTGCCATTCCAGTGGGTTTGCATCTGCATTTTTTAATATTAATTAGGTGCAGCATATTTTTATGTTGATGGACCCTTTAGGTTTTGTCTTCTATGAAGTGCTTGTTCAAAACTTATTGACAATTTATATTCGATTGTTTTCTAGGTGTTCTTTATATATTTGAATAGTTACATGTGGTCAGTTTTTTGTGTTACAAAGATCTCTAGGTTGGAAACTTACTTGTTTAACCTTTTTATGGTAATTTTTGTTGTTTTTAAATGAAACGTTTTTATGATAATGTAGCTAAATTTAACTTTTCCTTGATTGTCACTTTTTGGGTAATTCTAGGAAATCTTATTTTTTCCTGAGCTCATAGAGGTAGCTTCTATGTCAATTTTTAAGAATGTTATAATTTTGTCTTTTGGAATTCGCTTTTCAATTGACCTATAAATTATTTTTAAATGACTAGTTCTTTGAGGAGTTAAAGAAGACCTGTAGGCTTGCAAACTTAAATTATATCATACACCAAGATCTTCATTACACAAAATGAAGCTATGTTTTAAAATACCTTATCTTTCCAGAATGATGAATTATACCACTGTTATCTCTACTGCCATCCAGTTTCTCTCTTACTCTAAAAGAAGAACAGACCTGTCAATGCTTGTCTATGCTTTGTGTATTTAGTACATTAGGCAGTTGGTTAATTATTCTCTCCTTTTTCCAGAGAGCATTTATGGAGTCTTTTCTCTAGTTGAATTCTTGTTAAAAAAGAATCTTGAGGTTTCTATAAGGTAAAGGAGAATTAGAAGTGAGGAAAGTCATCAAGGGTAATGCAAAATCTAATATATATCTCCATGGAGATAAATGACTTTCAGAAGCCATTTTGGTTTTACTTTTACACACACACACACACACACACACACACACACACACACACGGGGGTGGGGGGAGAGACAGAGAGAGAGAGAGAGAGAGAGCGCTAATGAAGGACAGTCTAGTTTCATTTCATGTATGTTCCAAGACTCCTAATGATGTAGGTAAAGCAACGGGAAGTCTATCTTCCCTCCATTCTAAACTTATATCTAGTCATTGTTATCATGAACATTAACTGACTGTACTATTGCTTATCTCTTAGGAAATTAGCAGAATTGATATAATAAATAGTTCACAGTTGATAGTAGTGAATCCCAAAACATTAATCAGTAATGCAAATGACGAGGAAAGTCATTGGATTCATTTTTAGAGACTTAAACAATGACAAATCATTGTCCCTCAAAAGCATGAAATGAATGATAATGGATAAATGAATAAATGGAAGGATGAATACTAAATAGCTTTATACAAGTGGGTTCACAGTTTAAAAAACTGAAATGGGTCTATGAAAAAAATGATTTACCTACTACTACAAATGTTTTTAAGCAAAAGAACTTGCTTTTTCAGAGCTCTTATTATGGTATTTTTGCCAGTAGAGGCTTCATTTTTCTTTGCCAAAAAAAAAAAAAAAAAAAAAGTAATTTATAATGAGCCTTGGTATTTTGAAACTGAAGTTTCATTTGATCCTGGGGAAGAGAAATAAAATATTCCACAGAAAGATGGAAAAGAGCACCTTCTAACCCAGTGCCTCTTCATTTCTTTAGATTCCAGAGCATTGAAATGTATATCATTATTATTATTACTTGTTTCATCTACTGTACGCTTATCAAAGTAAGTTTCTCTGTCACAGCTGGAACAATCAAGATTTCTTTTGTTGCTTATAATAAATAAATACTCAATTGTGAGAATGTCCTCAGGGAAAGTTCATTTAAAAAGAAATGAAAATGCTGAGAAATAAATGGTTATTGTGATTGCACTTGTTTTGATATAATATGCAAAAATGTAATTTGATTCCGTAATGTCTGGAATGCAAGGAAAAAATTTAAGATGGAGAAATGGAAAACACATTGCATTTATTATGTTATTTCAATTATCATTTTTGTGAGGGTGGGAGAATTTAGATTCAAAACACTATTTTGGAATAAAATGTGAATGTATCTAGCGAACAGGGGAAAAGGGCAAAGCACACAAATGGAAATATTAAGTGATAAATAGATAAAATTGGGCACATCACTAGCATTTTTGAGCGATGGATGCTTTTTTAGATTTGATGCCAAGATGTTTGGATTTTTCTCTTTGTTTTGTTTAAAGTCTTTATTGGCAGCCTTATTCTGCAGTTTCCCAGATTATTTTGCCTTCTCCTTGTTTTGGCTCAATGACAAGTAACAATTAACCAGTCAGGAAACATTGTAATAAAGACGTGAATGGCTTCAGGTAAGTGCCTGATATCAGAAAACAATTCTCGAGGTAAAATGATCCCTTTCAGGGATTCAGGATAGGGGAATGAAAATTAACTTTGCTCTTCTTCAGATTTAATTCTCCTTACTTGTCCTTATTCCTCCAGTTATTTTCCTTTTTATGTCTCCAATGTGGATTTCCATGGTAGTTTTGTTTTTTCTCAAATTGTAAAGGAAGATAGAATTAAACAAAGAAAACAATTAAGGCAAATAGGTGGTGTGAGCCAATGTGTTAGAGAGTGGAGGAGTAAGAGAGATGGCAAAGAAGGCAAGGTGGATCACTGAATTCAGAAGGTAATAGAGGTCACTAAAGGACAACCAGAATGGAAGAACTGACTTCAACCATTGCTGCTGTGCCTGTCCTAAGAGCCCTAAGACTCCTTCTCTGTTTACATTTAACCATCACATTCAGTCACTTATCTAACTCCTCAAACCTAACCCTTATTCACTGTTGATGCTGATAGGTAGTACTCACTGACAGAATGATAATACATTTCAAAACTTTGCACACTCACATAGCACACACATGAAAACAAAAGCCAGGATACTCAGTGAGAGAGAATTAGGACTCTGGGGGAAATTTTGACCAATAGTTTGCAAACATTTATTTATTTTTTTAATTTCTTGGACATACAGTCTTTAAAATATACACGAAGTTACCCAAACTGTGAGGATAGGGGTGGGGCACTTTGATGAAAATGACAGGGATTGAAGGCAGAGAATGAAAAGAGAGCAAATGCATTTGTGAAACATCTATCCTATATTTAATACCAAGGAAGCCACAGGATATGTTCACATTGTAGAAGAGCAAAGGGTATGATATAGACATTCTCTGGTCCCCAAGAAATGATACGCTTTACTACAATTTACCCCAGCAGTAATGATAAGATGTAAAACTTTAGGAGGCAAAAGTGGATGAGAGAAACTTTAAGGAGCTTGGAGAAAGAGAATACAAATGATGTTTGAGTGGTTAAAGAAGGGAGAGAAGATGACATTTTTTCCAGGGTTAATAAAAGAGTGGGATAATAGGAACGTGAAAAATGCAATGCTCATTGTTCTGAAGATAGTATAAGCAAAATGCCTGGATAGATGGAGGAGCTGAGCTGAACCTTCCAAAGGAGGGACATGACTAGAACAACACTCCTGTGCCATGGTGGAGGGGAGATGTGTTGAAAATTGTTGGTGGAGATCAACTGTACAGTTTTAAAGAACCAATGAATGACTTTCAGTAGAGCATCATATCAATGAAAACTAGCATGCATCATAATGTCTGGCACATAATTGGTGCCCAAGGAATGAGTGATGAAATCAAGAAATACATGAATGAGCAAAAACAAGTAAATGCACATAGTGTATTAAAGAAAAATTAGCCTGGTGACAGTATGGAAGTAGAGAAGTAGCCTGGTGATAAAAAGTTTTAAGAGGCCATTTCAGGAAACTAGATAAGCGGTAACTGTGGTGATAAAGGAAGAAGCAAGAAGGAGGAGAGAAGCAATTCAAGAGACTTAGGGAACCCCCTAGGGGGGTGTTGTAAAGCCTGGCTATTTGAGAAAGAGCTGTTTTAAAAGAATTGTGGTAAGTGTGATACTGGAGACATTAACATTTGTTGACATTGAAAATGTGAACGTGGGCCCTGGCCAGTTTGGCTCAGCAGTTAGAGCGTCGGCCCGAGGACCAGAGAGTCCGGGGTTCGGTTCCCGCTAAGGGCACGTACCTCGGTTGCAGTTTGTCCCCGCCCCGGTTGGGGTTGTGTGGGTGGCAGCCACTCGATGTGTCTCTCTCACATTGATGTTTCTCTCTCTCTCTTCCTCCCTCTCTTCCTCCTGCTCTATCTGAAGATAAATGCAAAAATGTCCTCAGGTGAGGATTAAAAAAAAGAAAATGTGAAGGTGGTAGTTTGAGATACAAAACTGGGAATTGGTACAAATATTAATCTGAGGGTCTTATTGGCAAGCGTGAACATAGAAATTGACTGAAACCATGAGAATGGATAATGTCATATTGAAAAAAGGGAAGACTGGACAGAGGAGAACTGAGACTGGGGAATATTCATATGACCCATTAAACACACACTAATATGCCTTGACCTAAACGATGAAAACCCTCAGTCCACTGACCAAAAAAAAGTTGGCATGAATTGTTTTTTTGTTCTTGAGTACAGAGATGTCTTAAGATGAAACAATTGTTACAGACCAGTTCTGCTGGTTGCATTTGAGCAAATTCAGGGTAGCTAAGTTTGTTATTCATTTTACATTGTAGGAGACCCCTGATAGAACTGTGAACATTTCCTTTGGGATTCCTTGATGAAGCCCAATCATCTTCATTTAGCTGGTCTTATCTGTGTTACATGTTCTTGGTAAAGTCTCTTTCCTGACATTTCTAAAGCAAGTTAATCAACTTCCTTTTCATAAGCACACATACAACTAGAATAAGGTCATTTGATTTTGTTCTTTGGACACAACATTATAGAAAGTCTAAATAACCAGAGTTAGTTAGGAGTGTTATTATTATTATTTTTTTTGGTAATCTTTACTATACAAAATTATTTAAACTTAAATCTACAGGGAAAACCAGTATTGGTAGTCAAATTAATTATTTAAAATTATAAACCACAAGAAGTCATGAAAATATTGTTTTTATAATCTGAGGTGGTGGGCTGGTGGTCGTGGTGGTGGCTGTCGGGTGGCATGTGACATAAGACTCTAAGAGCTCAGTAGTATTTTAAATCAGGAAAATATAAGCAAAAAAAAAAAAAGAAAGAAGAGACAATATATTTACATTTGGGAAGAGTGATCACAAAATTTAGGGATTAGAAATTGTATTGGCAAGTATTTTTGAAGCTTCCCTTTATGTTACTATAAATACAATGTTTTAGGTGGCACTCTTCATTTTTGTTCTTAATCAAGTATACCAATTAAACAGAACCCTGTAAATTATTAGGAGAGCTACACACACACAAAAAATGCCTGTCGGTTTTGGAGTATTTGTTTTCTTTTTCCATGTTATATTTAGCTGTCTAGACTACATATATTTAAGTCAGGGCTTATTATTATAAGTCAGAAAGTCACCACAAATTAATTATTTTCAGTTCATTTATGTGATTAATGTTGCAAACTTGGAAACTTGTACATACCTTGAGTTGGCTCCAATTAATCAATGTGGAGAAAAAATTCAAGGTGCCCCCAGTCCTACTTCCAAAGCAGTGAAGTGGTACTAAATTTCAGACATGTTATTAGTTATTCTGGCTGGAATGAGTGCATCAAAACTACACACGACTCTCATCCCTCCTACCTGACTCACTACAGAATGCAAAGGTGCTTTAAATGTAGAGAAGAGGTACTTTTCATAGATTCTTCTCAGATGTAAGACTTCACAATGACAAGCAGGATTGCTATAATGTCTCCATATCCAGAAAGACACATTTCTTCAACCACAGGATCCAAAGACATTGACTTCATTACTGTTATTAAAGTCTGGCTTGAGCCAAGACCTTCAAAATCCTTACCCTTCGACAGCTGTTGGGTAGTTTATTTAGGACTTCAATGGGCAGTCTCAGCACAGTTCCTCCTGGACAAGTGTCAGCATCTCCTCCAAATCTCTGTCATCCTTTTCCTTAATTGGCTCCATTAACAGGTGTTCTCAGGCCAAAAGATGAGGATTCAACTGATTCATCACTTCCTGAGGCCCAATGTCAAAGATAGCATTTGGAGCACACTGGGGGTGAAGCAGGAGCTGGGAAATATGATAAGATCTTGCAGTCCATTTGGCTTAAGATGGTAAAGTGTAGTAATGGGTTGGACTGAATTGAATTTGAACACTAGCCTTAATCTGAATGCCAGTATAATCATGGGATCTCAGCTTCTTGCAACTTCCTTGTGTTCTGTTTGGAATGATGCCAATCAATATATTACTGTTACTACTTCTTGCACAATAATTTTTCTTGCATTATATCAAACATTATTTATTGCTTTTCACGGTACATATCACAATTCTTATTTTAGTGTAGAATAAATTGAAGTTCAAAGAAATTAAAAGTCTTATAAAAAATTGTATAGACACATAAAGTAGACTAGTGGTAGCCCGAGTCTCAAGGTGGTAATGGTAATTACCTGTCAGTGGGCATGAGGAATCTCATCAGGGTAATAAAAATACTCTAAAGGTTATTTATGGTGATGTTACTTATATATTTATTAAAAATTATTTACTGCACTTGAATAGGGTGAATTTTACATTGCCTGAAATATACCTCACACAAGATGCTTGAGAAAAAAAAGTCTTAACAAAAGTCACATCCTTCTACTTGAACCCCAGGTGCTTGCATATATAATGCAATGCAACAAACTATGAAAAACACTGAAGAATGATTCTCTTCTAGTTTGTTGTAGAATGCCGAGCAATTTATGTAAGTTTTCTGGGCAATAGTTTCCTCAACTGTAAAGGGAGGTCACTAGACTAGTTATGTATCTTAAAGATCTGGAATTATTTCAAGAGTATCTAATTGTAACCAAGCAAGCTGTCCATGAATTGACATGCAATGATACAAAACAGGTTTGAAAATTGCAATATCAAAAATGATGGTATAGAAAGGAAAGGCATGGAAATACAGGTTATCACTTGAAAGTGGGACTGTGAGTATTTAATTTATTCCTTTATGATGATTTTATTTTTAAAATATTCTAAAATAAATGTGATGTTAAAAGGAAGTTAATTTTATTTTATTTTTAAAATTTACTCTGTAAGGACATTTGATGAAGACAATTTCATACAGAATCTTAAATGGAAAATTCTGCTTTCTTTCTTTCTTTAAATCTGAAATAAAAGGTCCATAAATCTGTACAACTATTTAACATTATGCAACAACAAGCCTGAGTTTTCTTTGTTTTGCTTGTTTGTTTGTTTTTGTAGTTCCATTGGTGACTTAATAATTTATAAACACCCAGAGGACAGTCCTGGGATGCAGTTAGATTTCAAGTATTTTTGCCAACCATGCTGATCTATAATTACACAGCAGAATGAGTAAGCTATGACAGGGCAATTTTGTGAACAGAATTAGAGAACTATTTTAAAATTTACTCTAAGTTACAAACATTCTCTTTAAGAGAACTCAATATTAAATTGAATAAAGATGTAGGGGATGTATAAAAGAGATGGTACTTTTTCCACCATCAAAATTATATTTAAATTAAATTATTTTTATATATTTACTTTTTTATTGAATTTATTGGGGTGACATTGGTTAATAAAATATATATGCTTACTTTCACCATAATTTTCAAATAAGAGTTAATTTAGATTATTTTTATCTCATGTTTTCATTTCAAAACATGTCAATTGTCTAAAAGTGAGGCACATCCATGAAACACTGTGGTTTCAGTGCCAATAGGTGAGCAGAAATTGGGCCTCTTACATCAGGGAAAGACAAAAGAAACACTCTGAGCCTCAGGGAAGACAGCAAGAAGACCATGAGTAAATCTGCATGATGCCAAATACTTGGAATAAAATGAGCATCTCAGTTAGACACAGGGGTATTTGTACTACACCTCTGAAATTTGGGCCAGATGAACATAAATATCAAGATGGTAGAAACTGCTCACATTTTATTCAGATTTTAGCTTAATGATATTTTGAGAATGGCTCTCTGACATAGAATGACAACCGAATTGTGAACTCGTGTTTAAAATATTTCTCTATTATGATATATGTAAAGTATCCATTTGGTAAACACAGTTACACATATCACTAATTATCACATCTGCCACTTGGGTTAACTATATGAGTTATTCATTGACTTATTAAGTCCAAAAATACTTTGTGGTTATATTATCTAATCTCTCACCAAAATAAAGACTCTCAATTCTAGAAATGGATACTTACATCCTCTATATTCCTTCAGGGAAAATGAACTCACAAATGCAGAGAAGGTCAGACCCATTTCTGACTTTTCAATTTTTTTTAGAAGATTGTTTTTCCCAATAAAAATAAAATATATTTTATCAAAAAGATATGGCTTTATTACTAATTGTGAAGGACAAACAGAACAACTCTACTCATTTTTTTCCCCAAAGTAGCAAATCCCTAAATATTTCAAGAGAGTTATTATTGGTCCAGGCTACATATTTCTAGAATAATCTACCTTTTTTTTCAAATGTTTTTATTGATATTTTAGAGAGAAATAGAAACATTGATGTGAGAGACAAACATGGATGAGCAGCCTACTGCACCCCCTCTCCTGGGGATCAAGCCCGCAACCTAGGCATGTGCCCTGACCGGGAATCGAACCAGGACATCTCAGTCCACGGGACAATGCTCAGTCCACTGAACCACAGTGGCTGGGCCCTTTTCTCACTTTTTAAAAAAATCATAGAATTGTTAGGAGAGCTGTTTTGTGAATGTGTGTGGGTGTGTGTGTGTGTGTGCGCGCGTGCACGCGGTTGTGTATTTACAGGCAAACAAAAAAACAGTCTTACTCTGACATTGTATCGGTTACAGTTCTACCCCAAAAGCTGCCCACTAAGACAGAACTGTGGAGCCAGTAGAATGAATATCTACAAATGTGTGAAAAAGAAAGAGGGAAGCAACCAGGAGATAGAAACATTGAGGCAGGATTATCATCTCTAAACATCAAGGACCAAGGTTAGAGAACAATAACTAGAATCAAAGAGAGTAGCTATCGGAAAACAAAAACAAAAACAAAAACAAAAACAAAAACATCTTGGCAAGAACTGTGTCCTTCAGAAGAAAGACACAGTCAAACTTGAACTGCAAGGAGGGACATGGCAAATAAAAGTCCCCAACTCACTGGGCTTTTGTTCTCTAGTGCCCACTGATGTCAGCCTCCTGAAATGCAGAGAGGACAGACATGGGTAGGGAGATCTCAGAGGAAAAAAGAAAAATGTTCAGCACAACTATTAAGATGATTTTTTTTTTACTTCATTAATTCAGTCACTGGTTTTCTTTTATCCTGCAGCCTTCTTCATGTCTCTCTTTATCAAATGTCCATTAATCCCAATACAAAATTTGTTCTATAATTTTAAGATTAAAGTCCTCAATGGAACCCTTCCATGTGGTCACAGCCCACAACAACAACACACAACATATTCTGATATATATATAAAAGTTAAGAAATTTCAAATACCTTTCATAAACCTCATCTTAACTAGATACTTGGCAATAACCTGATGAATAGGAATAAAGGGTATTGTGATAATTTAAAAATGAGAAGAATAAAATCAGTTGATTGATTTGTCTGAGGTCAGAGCAATGGTAAAAATATAGGTATCACAGTCAGTTTTCCTTTTTTTCTTTTTCTAAAAGTCTCCTACAAGAAACTTTATAAAACCAGGCTGTAAATTCTTATATACGTATGCTCAGAGAAGCATCAACTGGACAGTAGAAATCTAATCTACTTTCTATTACATAATCTTACATACTCAAGCTGTTATTCATTCAGTATATGTGAATGGCTTATAAAAATGTCTACACACAAGGTCACACATATGCTGCTGTGATGAACACAAGAGAAGGCAACTGAGAATGTTTGAGGATCTGGACCAGGGGTGGGGAATATCTGGCCCTCCAGCCATATAAGCCTGTGAAATCATTTGGTCTGGCCCTGCCAAGGCAACCACAGGGGGCACCTGAAATTCAATAAATCTAGGAGTTCTTTCCATAGCAACATAAATTTATATTAAGTGAATCATAATAATAATAATAATGTAAATTTTGAGGGACAAGCAAGGAACACCCATTACAAGATAGACAGGACTCATAGGAGTACATGACAAGATAGACACTATGCTTCTTGTTGGCTGCCCGGCCCCCCTGCCTATATTTTGGTGACTCAGAGGACAGTCAGTGCAGGCAGGCTGGGAGTGCACACATTGTGAAAGTGTTAACACACTGTGAGGAAACTACAGTGATCCAGTGATGATTCCTCAAAAATGTTGATAACCTGGCTTCTAGTGATTGACGACACTGTTGTCGACTTCTTTGTCAACACAGATGATAACTCCAGTCCAACCATTATCCACACATCCATGGTCAACAATCATTGCAAAAAGTGAATCTCAGATGAAGATTAAGGAAATAACAGTACGCAGAAAAGACCACAAGAGTCGAAGATCTGAATGTTGGATATGTTTCAAATCCAAGGTGCAGAATTAGAACAGCAATCAAAGCAAAATAATCGCATTGCGGGTGATACACACACTTGGACAGTTATTAAAACTTAAGTGGTGTGACATCCTACAAATGGCTACTACGAAGAAAAGTTGATGCAGAGTGTCGATCTTTCCAAGAGAAATGGAGAAATGATTACTTTTTGTTGAAATCAAAGGCAGACTTATGTGCCTAGTTTGTGGCAATGCGTTAGTAGTAATGGGAAAAGTCAATCTGGAGCATCATTACAGCTCAAAACATGCTAAACTCAATGAAGTGGGAGGCCAAATGAGCCTGGATAAAATCAACGCTCTTCCGGACTTTGGAATCACAACAAGCCCTTTCACTAGGCATCCTTGTGACAGAAACAGCATTATTCAGAGTTACATAGTGAGCAAGCTAATAGCAAAGAAGCTGAGGCCTCATGTAGAGCGTAGGTTTGTGAAAGAGTGCATGGTGGCTGCTGCGGAGTTGTTGGCACCAGACAAAGTAAAATTGTTTCAGAGTGTTAGTTTGTCTCAGAGAACCATCTCAGATTGAATTACTGACTTAGCACAAGATACTGAAAAAACACTGAAGGATTCTGCAGGAGAATTCCAGTTTTTCTCTCTGGCTTGTGACGAGACAACGGACATAACAAATACTGCCCAACTGGCCGTTTTCATTCATGGGATAACTGCAGAGTTTGACACGCGAGAGGAACTGCTGTCACCGGAAGCCATGCATGGCTCTACAAGAAGTGAGGACTTGTTTGAGAGACTTTTATCAATGAAAAAACTTGAGCTAACATTTGAAAAGTTAAGTGGCCTTACTACAGATGGAGCTCCAGCCATGGTTGGCTTGCAAAAAGAGTTAATTGCATTTGTCAAGAAAGAACTGAATTGTCTCAGTCTTGATCCAAGTGATTTAATTATATGCCACTGCATCATACACCAAGAAAGTCTCTGCACAGTCATTGCGGCTCAACAATGTGATATTAACAGTAGTGTCATGTACAACTTTTGTCAAAAGCAGAGGTTTTAAGAGCCGCCAGTTTAAGGAGCTACTGAATGATCTTGACTCTGAGTGTGGTGATCTTGTTTATCACTATGAAGTGTGGTGGCTGAATCACAGGAACATGCTCACGAGGTTTCACGAACTACAGGATAAAGTCAAGCAGTTCATGGAAATGAAGGGAAAACCTGCTAGGAAACTCAATGATAGCAAGTGGCTGTGTGATTTAGGGTTCATGGTGGATATAACCAAGTACCTCTCAGAGCTGAATGTCAAGCTGCAGGGCCCCATCCAACTTTTCAGCTTCCTGTTCAAACATGAAATCATCTGAAGCTAAATTAAGGCTGTGGAAAGTGCAACTCGAAAGGAATAACACGGTGCAATTCCCCACTCTGCAAGGACAAAAGCCTTCTATGACATTTGAATATGCTGGTGAATGTACAAAACTAATTGAGCCATTTAATGAAAGATTCAAGGATGTGAAAAGTAAACAAATGGAATTGAACATCTTTGCTACACCGTTCAGTGTGGAACCAGCTGATGTGCCTGATAACCTACAACACGAAATCATTCAGCTGCAAAGTGATGATGAGCTGAAAGCTAGGTGCAACATCCTCCCACTGCTTGAGTTCTATAATCGTTACATAAGCAATGATGAATTTCCCACTTTGAGGAGACATGCACTGATATCTGCATCTGTGTTCGGAACAACCTACTGCTGTGAGCAGTTATTTTAAAAACTTACCATCACAAAGAGTCACCTGCACTCCAGACTGACCTAAACAAACCTGGAAACGCAGTTGTGAGTAGCAACATCACCAACACCAGCTAACATCACACGTCTCACCAAAGAGAAGCAGGTGCAGCCATCACATTAGGGGTGATTTAATTAAATGTTTGACCAAATATCGCAGGCTAATTTTTAAGTTAATAATTGTGTATGACCCATGAATGATGTTTTAAATATCCAAATGGCCCATGGCAGAAAAAAAGGTTCACCACCCCTAATCTAGACTTTAGGGTAAGCAATTTTCTCATGTTATATCATTTCACAAAACATGCTGTGTACATTCAGAGGGCATGTAATATAATGGGAAGCAGAAAGTGCCTCGTTGCAATGAAGAGATATGGCCAAGAAGCTTCTTGTCAACTTCACCAAGAGGGACACATGAGCTGGGAATTGAAGAAAAATAAAACATGCACAGAGCTGGGGGCATACAGACATGGTCATTACATGTAAAGGGTACTTTATGTACAATGTGCAGGCACAGAGGTAGAAAATCTTATAGAAGCAGGTAGAAGAAGATTTTGGAGCAGAGAATACTGAGGGAAATCCCTGGAAATACAGCTAGAATGGTACACTGAAACTAAGCTATGGAGGGTCATGGATGCTAGTCGGAACATTTTGGCCCTTATTTAGTGAATATTTGATATCACGGAGGCTTTTGACGAGAGGTGTCATATGATCACAGCCGAGCTCTAAGTATTTTACTCTGGAAGCAGATAGAGTAGGCCCTTTAGGGCACCTACACTCAGAAATCCTCAGGGCTCACTCCAGGGTCTTCTGCAGTCTTTCCTTTGTTCTCTTTATTGCTAAGCTGTCTCCCCAGTCTTAGGTTTTGCTCACCAGACATGTGACAGTGATGTTTCTCACAGTTCCATGTCTTCTAGGCCCCAGGTTTATATGCTCAACTGTCTATTCAACATCCACTCAGATTTTTCAAATCATTATGTCCAAATAAATTCATACATGCATATATAAAATATGGCTCTCTTCCAGTAGGCTCCTTTTCTCTCTTCTGTCATCTCTATCAACCTAAGTTTATAATCTAGAAACCAAGAGTCCTTCCAGATACCTCCTCTGTCTTGCCACTTATGTCCAACTCATCCCCAAGTCTGCTTCTCATGATGGTTGTCTTTCTAGTTCCCACTCTTTACTGTCTCTGTGACCTACAAGAGCTGCTTCTGGATGATTTCTAACCCCATGCTTTCAGAATCTCAGTGCTCTCCATGTTGCCTCAAATCCTTGGTGCTGCAGAAAATAGAGAAGGAGGCAACAATCAATGAAGGTAATTTATATAAACGAGAGATCTTTTTGTTTTCAAAAAATAATGGAATCTGTTTTCTAACAAAATATCTGTCTGAGTCATCAGAGTATGTGTGGCCTGATGATTCCCATACTGAGGCAGGAGCTGTTCAGTGTCAAAGGAGTTCAGAGACGATTTTAACTCATCTTCTAGAGACAGAAAAATAATAGATCACAGACCTAATTTTTCTTCTTGATGTTCTGCAGTGTCAAAAGCCACTTAGTGTATTGTGGTAAAGGTTCTTAGAAATCTCACTAGCAGTGATTAATATCTTTAAATCTGATTTTATCAGAAGAAATTGTCTTCACACAGCATGGCAAAGAGCTCTGCTAAGTCTATCCTCTGGAAGATATTGTCTGTAGGACCCAAAACCACATTTGCACGAGTGTTTTGGGGTTGATCAGCTGACCTCGTTTTAGGTTCTGATAAAAAGAAACCTATGCAAATAGTCAATGAGTGAGTATTTGCTCGACTCTATGAATTGGGCTGCTCTCTCTCTTATAATAAAGTGGCCTAATTCTACCCATACTTAATTGGGATTTCATAACATAATTATAATTAAAAGAGGTTCAAAACATTGTGTAGTGTTGATCTAGAGAGATATGCTATTCAATGATATTTTGCTGTGAATGAAAATAAAAATAAATTCATGATGATCGGTGTTCAGAATGGGAAAATATAGTTAACAATTGAAGGAACATTCCACATCTTATATGAAATAACCTGGTTTATTATAAAACTAAATGTATGTCTTGTTGAATGGAGCTCTCCCAATAGGTATCTCAGGAGCCCTTTGAATTGCCAGAAGTGACTCTCATAAACATGCATTAATATACTAGTTTGGGAAATATTTTTTTCTTTTACAAAACATTGCAGTTTCTGTTAAAAAATTTTCATATAAGAAAGATAAATCCAAATACTGGAAGCAATTAAAAAGAGAGGAGAAACAAAAGTTTTTCAGTGTTATCTCTCTATACCAACTGGTGGAGAAGTGAAAAAAGTGCTCAATTTGGAATTTGTAGCATTATTTCTTCAGGATAAAGAAGAGCAGGCTGGGAATTGTTTTTTTCCTTTACCATTTGAATTCTGCCTTTATCTTTCTGGTCAATCTAAATCTAGATCTGTAAATTCCTATACATTAGAAAGGTTGACCTAAGACTTGAACATCTCTGTGAAGAGAGACATTGTTCATGCTTCATGAGTTTTCACAATACTTGGACAATTTCTGAAAGAGATCCATTTGACCATGGCAAATAGCAGGTTTGGTTATTTTTGGAATGACATTAGCCTCTTCTGAGTCTTCCACAAACATAGGAAATTCTGAGAAAGTCAGCCTGGGTGTGGTTCTATAGCCTGGTTCAGTACTTCCCAGATTAGGTTCACATAATGGGAAATAGTCTGCAAAATAGAACTTTCATGAGATTAAAAGACTTACCTGGAGAGTATTATGTTAAGTGAAATAAGACAGAGAAAGACAAGTACCACATGATCTCACTTGTTTATTGAATATAATGAATAAAATAAGCTGACAATCAAAATAGATCCAGAGACATGGAAGTAGGGAACAGACTGACAAACCTCAGAGGGAAGGGGAGTAGGGGGTGGGAAGAGATAAACCAAAGAACTTATATGCATATAAGCAAAATTTATGGACACAGACAATGGTGTGGGGAAGGCAGGAGAGGGATGGGAGTGGGGAGGAGGGAGGAGGGGGTCAATGGGGGAAAAATAGGGGAATATCTGTAATACTTTCTTTTTTTTTTTTTTTTTGGTATATGCCCCTAGCGGGCACCGAACCCGGGACTCTCTGGTCCGCAGGCCGACGCTCCAACCGCTGAGCCAAACTGGCCAGGGCGTACTTTCAACAATAAATATTGAGAGAGAGAGAGAGAGAGAGAGAGAGAGAGAGAGAGAGAGAGAGACTTACCAAAGAGTAAATGCTTTCTAAACAGTAGAGCTGGGGCTATAACCAGCTGCTGCTCTGAAACCCAGTCCTCAAGTTTCCCCAATATTCCTTGCTAACAGACATGGCTCATTCTTTCATTCAGTAAATAGTGGTCATTGTCCTTGTGTGGCATTCTTCTAAATGTAAGTGATATGGCATTGAACAAAGCTCATGCACCCTGATCCTTCTGACACTTGCATTCTGAAGAGGGGAAACAAATAGATAAAATAGGTTGAGTTCTGGAAAATAGTAGTATGTGCTATGGAACAAATTGAATTAATTGAGAAGGAGGACTGAGAGTTTGGGACAGTGAAATTTTAAATAGATTATTTACAGAAGACCTCAATAGGAGATGGCATTTAAATAAAAACTTGAAGGTCTCGGTTGCAGCTTGACCCCGGCCACGGTTGGGGTTGTGTGGGTGGGGACCACTCGATATGTCTCTCTCACATCGATGTTTCTCTCTCTCTTCCTCCCTCTCTCCCTCCTGCTCTATCTGAAGATAAATGCAAAAAACAAAAACAAAAACAACTTGAAGGAGACTATGGAACAAGCTTTGGGACTAAGTATGAAATAGAATCTAGGTAGAGGAAGAGCAAATGCAGAGGCTATGAGAAAGCAATGTGACTGATAAATATGGGAATAACGAGAAGCCTATTGAAGCTGGAGGACCGGGCCAGAGAGCTAAATGAAAGAAAGTTCTCACAGAACCTTGTAGAAGGACATTAGCTGTACTCAGAGTGAGACGAGATACTACAGGAGTACTTTAAGGAGAGAATGACATGATCTGACTCTGTTTTAATGGAATTAATTTATAATCTGTATATTGTGTTGAGGATAGACTCAAGAGGGACAATGGAGAAAGCATGATACCTAGCTTGGACAGAATCACAAGAAATCAGTTTGGCTGGCTTGATGGAATTTGGAAGAAAAGAAGTGAAAAGGAGAAATTGGACTCTGGACACATTTTTAAACCATTAGAATTTACTGAATTATTGGATGTAGGGTATGAGGTAAAGAAAGGAAAAAGAACGCCTTCAAGGTTTTGACTGAGTTCCTGGAAGAATGGAGTTGCTATGAATTGGAATGGACAGACTAGGAAGAGTAGATTTATGGTGGCAGAACAGAGGTGCAGATTTGTATGTGTTCAATTTGAAATACCTCTTAAACTTCAAGTAGAGCTGTGAATGTGAATTTGGATAGATGTTTGTCATTCAAAGGAGAAATTAGGCTGGAAATATAATTTGTTAGCTGTGCTAGGTTGAATAGTGCCCCTATGAAAAGCATATCCTTCGTGGAATCTCAGAATGTGACCTTATTTGAAAATAAGGTTGTTGCAAATGCAATTAGTTAACATGAGGTTGTACTGGAGCAGGGTGAATTCTTCATCCAATATGATCTGTGTTCTTAAAGAAAGAAGCCACAGATGCACGAGAAGAATACCATGTTACCTTGGGGACAGGGTTTGAGTGATGCATCCATAAGCCAAGAAACAAGCACCAAGGATCGCCAGCAACACCAGAAGCGAAGGAAAAGCCACAGAATAGATTTTGTTCTAGAGTCTTCAGGTAGAGCAAAGCCCTGCCAACACCTTGATTTCAACCTTCTAGCTTCCAAGATGGAGATAGAATACATTTCTATTGTTTTAAGCTACTCCATTTATGGTACTTTGTTACAGCAGCCTGAGAAACCAATATATAAGTCATCCATGCACAGCAGTTAAAGTCAAGAGACTAGATGTAATTCCCTGAGAGAATAAACATAGTTAGACAAAAAGGAAGTACGGTGTGTGAACCTTGGGTAATACTAGCTTTTGGAGGCCAAGGAGATGAAGAGAAACCAGTAAAAGAGATTAAGTAGTAGTCAGTGAATTAGGAAAAAAGTAAGAAAAGTTCTCCACTAGAACTCAAGTGGAGAAAGTGTACAGAAGAAAGGAATGTGTTAAATGCTGCAAATAGGTAAACATGAAATTGAGAATTGACTATTGGTTTCAGAAATGCAGCAGTCACTGGTAAATTTGACATTAAATTGATTTTTCATATTGAAAATGATCCTAACACAATTAATTTTTAAATCTCCAAAGATAACTATTTACACAATCCTACATAATTTCCAAGGGCATAGTTAACTGACAGAGATTATAGGATGAGAAAAGCAGGATGTGGTAATATTTCCATGAAAAAACAAAAAACAAACACAAAACACTTAATTCAGAGAAAGATGAGGAATCTATGACTATAATGCTCACACAAAGAAGTAAAGAGTTGAGAAGTTACCTTTCTGCATTTCCTAAGCTTGTATTTTAGAGGGCACTTGTCTGTATTTTGGCTGTCCCACTTTTCCTTTTTCTTATAAAATAGAGGAGATAAAAACAACAAAAGGAAAAAAGACAAAGAAAGCCACTAATACAAAAGAAGGCAAAAAAGTGAGACTCATATGGGACCATTCTCTTTGTTGTCCTCACGTGGGAATTCTTGATAGAAGGCAGAACACCAGCCAGACATCTTTGTCAACAGCATTTACCTTCCCCACCATAATTCTCTGCTTTGAAACCAATCTGCAATTCCCTTGACATCAGTTTTCAATTTATGACCCCAGGTGGGTTGGTCTCTGAGGATGGCCAGCCTATCTATGCAGCAGCTGAATTACCTAGTTGGAGCTAGCTAATGAAAATGAGACTGTCTGGGGCTGGTTAATATTTATATATTTAAAGGGAGCATCTCTATTTAACCTGAGGGCTGTATTTCATTAGATTTATGCACTGTAATACAATATCTGAAAGCTGAATAAAACTGGTAATGTTTTGTTAAATACCTGCAGTATTTTCACTTATGCTCCAGATGAAAATCTGCCCATCTTTGTCAAACGTACACCTGTTCTCCCTCTCGGCCACTAAAATTTTTCTCATTGTGGTCACTATATCCTATTGTAGTAACATAGGTAATTCACTTAGATATTAGACTAAGACATTATTTTCCCCACAAGAGCGAATGCATCTCTTTGTCAAAGGTCTTAAGCAATTGTAACATCTAAAGTAATGACTGCAGCAGGATCTAGAGACATATTCTTGCCAGTGGCATGCAGGGTGACAGGGGCAGCCCAAGGGCCCAGGAAAGAAAAATAAGATTCCAGAGGCTGGACCACACACCACAGCCAAAGGCAAATGAGGAAAGCTATTTTTGTAATTTTGTTAGACAGAGAGGTATTGAATGTTGTGGTAAGCAAGAAGAGTTCACAAGCGTGGATCTTGAATGTGGATTGCATTAGAATTAAGTGAGGATCCTATTAAAAGGTATGACTGTCTAAAGCCCTCCAAGCTTCTAGGCCTACCGAGTTATTGTGTGTGGCGGTAGATCTCAGACACCTGTTCCAGAAGGAAAGAAGATAAGATTCTGCAGGAAATATTAAGCAGTGAAGCCAGTTTCTGGGTAAACTCTGGCCATGTTTTCTGCCCTCATCTCTTTTGCTTAATAAACATTATTATGTTTGTGGTTTCACTTTTCTTGTTGAAAATTGGAAAAATTGCGGAGTCCTTCATGTGAACCCTATCATTTTTTTGAGGTAGAGGAAAGCAGAGGGAAGTTCAAGAATGGTTCAAGTCATCCCAGGAGGTGCCAATGCATGCACACACATACAGGATTCCTTTACAAAACGCACTTATGGAACACTATACAGACACCCCTGCAAATACTTGGATGATCCAAACTACACCTTAGTCCATTTCATATTATGTGGAGTAATAAAATTTAAAAATCAGCTTATAAGTTTCCCTTTGTTGAAACTAGTGTTTCTGGTATTTATTTGCCCATAGAATCCTCATTTATTCTGCTTACCTTCAACACAGTTTGGAAGATACCACCATTGGTGGAATTTCTATTCTATTTACTTATTTTACATTTCACTTTTGATTCATGAGTCTACCATAGAGTTCTCTTTAATGGAACCCTATCTTTGTTAGTTTATAGAATGAAATTGCCAGTTGAATATGCTAAATCGGGAGCCTAAAGCTCAAATGTACACAGGGTTCAAATGGTAATAAAATGTATAAACTGAGCTGGCTGCAAGTCAGTAGGCAGTGGTGGTGTCTATGGGTAACTGAAGAATTTCTTATTTGCCTGTGGGTACTCATAATCTTTTTCTAAACTCTACACCAAATAATACAAATACTTTCTCTTTTTTTCTTATCTATCTATCTATCTATCTATCTATCTATCTATCTATCTATCTTCTTTAAAGAGAGAGTTTGCTAACACAATTCAGGTTATAAGTTCATTTTCAAACCCGATTCTAAGTCAATCTTATCATCAAGGCTAAGAATTCCAATATGTTTTTCGTGATAGTATTCAATTACCTTTCATTAGCAATTTTCATGAAAGGAGACAAACTTTGCAAATAATGAATAAGCCATAAAGATCCACCTCAATTACATTACATAACAAAATAATTTTTTTATTTTACATTTATTTGGGGTAGTAACAATATACTCATGTATCCAACATGCGTACTCCCTTATAGAAAAACAAAGAACAAGCAAAGTAAAGGAAACTTTAATAGAACCCAAGATTATGCCCAGCCTGTGTGGCTCAGTGAAATGAGCATCGTCCCATGGACTGAGAGGTCCTGGTTCGATTCCTGGTCAGGGCACATCCCCAGGTTGAGGGCTTGATCCCCAATGTGGGGCATGCAGGAGGCAGCTGATCAATGTTTCTCTCTCACATTGATGTTTTTATCTCTCTCTCCCTTCCTCTCTCTAAAAAAAATAAATAAATAAAAACATATTTAAAAATAACAATAATAATAAAACCCGAGGTTATGAGGCTATTAACTCAAATCCTCACATATCTAAAATGAGCATGCCTGTTCTTCATAGACACTAAGTGTAAAAAACCCAGATAAGATATCCATAAAACTTATGCAGATCTAAACAATAATATGCTTAAGTTCCTCCAATGTTTAAATGTCTAATTATCAGGTCTTAACCCAAAAGGGAATAAATGCTAACCCAAGAGCCACAGAGAGTTAGTACATTCTGATATGTACATAAAGATGGCAAGGACACTTGATAGGAAGTGAGAGAATATCTACATATTACCTGTCTATCATCTATCTATCTATCTATCTATCTATCTAGCATCATTTATCTATCTATATCTCTATCTCTGTCTGTCTGGTCTGTCTACCCGGGGTTAGCTACATGGCAATACTTCCTACACAGGGCAAGTACTTCAGACTCTAGGAAGTCAAATGTCACAAAAATAATCAGAAGACAGCCAGTCTTCTTCTGTGCATTGGAGCATTTCCAGCCCTCTTTGGCCCTGTGGAAGGAAGAGAAGTCAATCTGCTAATCTGCTGGCACTTCATTTTTTCTTATTTTTTTTAGCTTTTGTGGTGTTTTGTTTTGGAATTGAAACACTCCATTAACATGTGTCTTGAAAAATAGGATAGTTGAGAAGAAATCTGCCTCAGAGAAATGTGCCCATTCTGGCATTTGCATCCTGCACCCTCTAGCTATCCCCTCTTAGAGGGCAAGATTTCGCCATTTAGGCTAAACTGCCTTGTCCAGTGGGTCACACAGCATGGTGAAGAAAGCAGGTGACTTAAAGATGGTAACAAGAGTGGATAGTCTCAGAAATCTATTGATTTAAAATGCTTCCTCTGCTCTTTAATTTTGTCAGAGCCCTTATAAATGTATTAAGACATTTTTAGAGACATTTTAGGTTCACAGTAAAATAAAGAGATGGTACAAAAATTTCTCATAGACCCCTTTCCCCACAGGCATGACCTTCCCTATAAACATCCTCACCAAAATGCAAAATTATATATATATATTTATATTATATATAAATATAATTTTTTTTTTTACCAAAAATTGACTTACATTAACACATCTTCACCACCCAAAGTTTACAGTTTACATTAGTGTTTACTCTTGGTGGTGTACATTCTATGCATTTAGACAAATATACAATGTCATGTATACATCACTACAGTATCATGCATAGTATTTTCACTGTCCTAACAATTCTGTGTTCCACCTGTTCATTCTTCCCCCAAACCTCAACCCCTTGCAACCACTGATCTTTTTATTGTTTCCATACTTTTGCCTTTTCCAATAATGTCATATGGTTGGAATCATATAGTATGTAGGCTTTTCAGATTGGCTTCTTTCACTTAGTAATATGCATTAAAATTTTCTCCATGTCATTTCATAATTTCTTAGTTTTGTAAGAAAATTGGCAAAATGTCTTTAAAAGTGGCTGTATCATTTGTATCCCTACCCGCAATGAGTGAGAGGTCCTGCCGCTCAACATTTTCATCAGCATTTGGTGTTCCAAGTGCTCTGGAGTTTTGCCATTCTAATAGGTTTGTGGTGGTAGCTCATTGTTTTAATTTGCATTTTCTTGATGACAAAGGATTTGGATGCCTTTTCATATGCTTATTTGGCATCTGCAGATCTTCTTTGGTGACATATCTGTTCAGGTCTTGAGCCCATTTTGTAATCAGGTTGTTCGTTTTCTTTGTTGAGTTTTAAGAGTTCTTTGTATGTTTTGGATACCAATTCTCTATCACAGGTGCTTTTTGCTAATATTCTCTCCCAGTTTGTGGCTTGTCTTCTCATTCTCTTGACATTGTCCTTCACATAGCAGTAGTTGCTAGTTTTGATGAAGGCCAGCTTAGCCATATTTCTTTCATGGATCATGAATGGCTTTGGTGTTTTATGTAATACCCAAGGCCATCTAGATTTTCCTTAAGGAGCTTTATAATTTTGTATTTTACATTCAAGTCCATGTTTTATTTTGAGATAATTTTTGTGAAGTAAATGTTGTGAATAAATTTTTGGAGGTCCTAATGCAAATGATACTGTGCTTTTAATCATGGATGTCAATTATTAATTCTAGTACATGGAAAAGTGATTGACTTTTGTATATTAACCCTATATCCTGAAACCTTGCTATAATTGCTTATTACTTCCAGAAGGATTTTTTTTCCAATTCACTCATATTTTCTACGTAGATGATCATGCCATCTGTGAACAGAGAGAGTTTTATTTTTTATGTCGCAATATGTATACCTTTTAGTTCTTTTACTTGTGTTACTGCACTAGCTAGACCTACCAGTAGGATGTGGGAAAGGAGTAGAGAGAGGGGAAGTGTTCTATAGCCCTATGACTAGTCTTAAGAACTTAAGTGAGTCTATGTCTCTGGACTACGTATTTTACAAATGCATATCAGTTTTTTCCTCCCCGTTATGTGAATCAGGATGGCTAGAGGGGTCTGGAGTTGGTTATTTCCTTTTCCCCACCTGGAAGACTAAAGCTGACTAGTGTGGTTATCTCCCTTCCCCTGGGTCAGCAAGACTCAGAAAGGCTCTGGTTAACTATTTTCTCCAGAGGGTGGGTCTTGTTAAGAACAGAGTGCTCTGAAGTATTTCAAAATCATTCCTTTTCCCCTCCCCCTGATGAAAGAATGAGTGGATTTTTCTCTGAAATTTACTGGGGGAACCTGGCCAAGTCCCTGGAGGTAAATCTCACAATATAGTGGCAGGTTAACTATGACTATATCTCTCTGGAATTATTAACTCTCAAAGTTATCAAACACAGTTAGGTTTTCCTACCTGGCACTGGTTTCTGTCGTGGTTTATATTGTGACTCTCTATTCATCTGTCTGTCTCTCCAAGCCTGGAAGCAAAGGTTTCCCTGTACCCTCCCTTGCCATGGATCTAAGAAGAGTTGTTGATTTTCCAGTCTGTCCAGCTTTGTGTGTGTGTGTGTGTGTGTGTTTTCTTTCTTTCTTTTTTTTTTCTTTATCCTCACCCCCGAAGGGATATGTTTATCGAATTTTTGAGAGTAAGTGAGAGAGACAGAGAGAGAGAGAGACATCAGTTGGTTGCCTCTCATACTTGCCCCAACCAGGGATTGAATCCATAACCTAGGAATGTGCCCTGACCGGAAATCGAACCCACAACCTTTTGGTGTATGGGACAGCACTCCAAACAACTGAGCCAGCTGGTTGGGGCTGTTCAGGAATTTATCGTTAGGATGAGGTATCAACTCTCAAGCTCCTTACAGGTTGAATTGCAAACTCAAGCCTATTCAATTTTTTACATGAGGATCATATTGATAATAGACCTTTGCACCATGACTACATTTTTTTCTAGATGAGATGAAGAAGACTGAGTCCTTCAGAAGCATCTCAAACATAAAATGGTAAGGGTTGAGAAGAGATAAGTGAAGTGCTCTGGAGAAGAGACACTGGGCTGCAGGTAAGCACATGGCATCACTGGGGCTCTGCAGTGGGCTAATGGCAAACATTCAAGCACAGTTAGATTGCTTTGGTAACAATTTATAGTGTTTAAACAGAATGGACATAATTGTTTCCACGGTTCTATGTTGTCTACGTATCCCAAGTTGTTGTTTTTCTTTCCTTCTCCTAAGAGTTTTTGAAAGCCAAAGTTTCTGACACGCAGGTTATTTTAATGTCTGACAACTAAGTCATGAGCTACAATAGAGTGAATCATGAAAATATATCCTCTCCATCAGTAAATGTTTTATGATATTAATTCAACTGATTATAAAGGAAGCTATTCTGATTATTATAGATTATTTAGTCTCTACCCCAAAGTCTCTTTAGCACCAAAGGCAAGGTTATTTGTTTCAGTTGGGGGAAGTACATGGGTAGAATAGACAGATTATAAAAACTGCCACTTTGTGATATTTCTATAATGTCCCAGTTTGCTTTCTCTGCATAAGAATAGGTCTTCAGATTCATTGTCTCAGTCTCTCAGACCATTTAAGCTGCTGAGACAAATGACCATAGACTGGGTGGCTTATCAACAACAGAATATATTTTTTACAGGTCTGGAGGCTAGAAGTCCAAGATCAGAATGCCCGCATGATTGGCTTCTGTTGAGAGCCCTCTTATGCGTTGCAGACTGCTGACTTCTCCTTCTGTCCTCTCAGAGCAGAAAGAAAGATAGCTAGCTCTCTGACCTCTTCGTATATGGTCACTAATCCTATTTATGAGGACTCCATCCTCATGACCTAATTACCTCACAGAGACCTCTCCTCCTCACATGCCATCACTATAGGGGTTAATAATTTTAATATATAAATTTTCTGAGACATAGATATGCAGTCCATAATACCCAGGTATCCTGGGGAAAACAATGTGATTGGATAACCATGCTTACGTTGAGAGGGTAACTGTAATTGTTTTAGGGTCTTCAGAGGTCCCTTTCAATAACTTTTGTGCTTTTATTATTTGATTAAATGTTTTTGTTCAATTTATTGTTATTGTTTCTAGCATACTGGGGCCTGGACAACTCCATGAACTTTGCCCTGGAACACAGGATACCTCAGATAATAAAAGACAGAACACCTGCTTTTATGTCTTATATAAGTTATTTCTATTTTAGTGAGAATTAAAATTATAGATTTATTTTCTGAGTTAACATGGATTTTTATTATTATTGAAAGTATTTAGTTGAAAAAAATTTGTTCCTCAAAATAGAGATTTCACACATCAAAAATAGGTAGGAGTGATGATTTTTATAACATAGATATATAAAGAAATTGTTGGGCTTTGTGAATTATAATTTCATGTGAGGTCTCTCTTGGGTGTCATCTGTAAGGAAGATCTGTAAACCCTTTGTCCAATAGCAGCCTAATTTTCATTTTACTTTTCTTTTTTTCATTTTCCTTTTGTTAATGAACTCTTTGAAAAGGAAACAATGGAAAGAAAAAGATAAAAGAAACTGCAGCTCCATCAATTTTCTCATTGCTTCTCATTAGTTAAGAGACCAGTGTTGATACCTTTGTGATTTTTGTAGTATTGACTTTAGGCTATTTTCAATTTGTGAAAATAAATGACTCCATCAATTTCTCTTTGTTTCTTCTGAATAAGAGCATTCTATGAGCTAAGTATAGTAATGGGTTAACAATATTTAAGATGTCTTTTACTGATACCCCCCAAAAATATTAGCAATTGAAACAGTGTTCAGTCATTTTGTAATTTGTCAATTTTGCTTTTGTACTTTGTCTTATGTTTTTGGTTAAAAACATGATTAACATTGTATATCTTCATAAAAAAATCACTCCCTTTAACTTTAGATAATGACCCTTATTATTACTATTAATATTTTTAACTTAAAGTATATTTTTAAATGCTATTCATGTAGACAATCATCTTTTTTTGTTTGTTTGTTTAGGACTATACCTGGTAGTACTTATTTCATCCCTTCACTTTCTTTTCTGCTGGTAAATTATGTTCTTGTTTTGTATCTTTGTTAATAGCAGGTAACCAGATTTTTAAAAAAATTTCTAATCTGAGAATCACGATATTTTAATAAACAGCTATTGACATTTATTGCATTTACTGTTGCATTTGGATTTGTTCAAACCAACTGTTTTTTGTTCTTGCTTCCTTTTTCTCTTCAGCCTTTTATTGAATTTATTATATATTTGCTATTTTATTTTGCTTTCTAGTAAGACAATATTTTACATTTTATTTCTTTTATTTTAATAGTTTCCCTCAAGGTTTAGAACATATACTTTAATTAAGAATGTTAAAAGCGCTGCTTAGGGAGATTCCAAAATGGCGGTGGAGTGAATGGAAGCTACACAGACCATCTCCCAGGACCAAACTGGAATTACAACTAAAATAAAGACAAATCATCAGGAAAAAGCAACAGAAAAGCAGCTTACAAGGACCATATAACCAGGGACACTGAATTGATCCTGGTAGGATTGCGGAGGTGAGAGAGGGGGGCTAGGAGCCCACCGACAGCAGCAGTCTTAGCTGTGAGCAGTGCCCTTGGGGTTAGATTGCCAAGCCTGCTCCACAGCGAAGAGGGCTGGAATAGAGCACTAAAATAGCCACAGCCACTCACCTTGGGCTCCAGCAGAGGGAGGGCAGACTGGACTGTAACTGTGTGGGGACACTTGGGATTTGGAGGGCGCTCAGAGCTTTTGCTGAGTTGCAGCCACACAGGACGGTGGCCATCTTACTCCTTTCCCAGGTCTCCAAGAGAGGCAGCAGCCCCTCCCTCGGAGATTCAACGCCACCCAGGTGGTCAATTGAAATGTAAATTGAGGCCCATTAACAACCAGCATCTGCCCCACCCTCGGAAAATCCTCTTACACTGAACACCTGAGGGAGGTTTTCATTTGACTGAGAACCCAAGGCTCTTCAAGTAACCTCGACTAATAGCCTCTAGGCAAAAAGCTAGAGGATAACTGAACCATTCCTGAGCTTGCAAATCTACTCAGGAAAGTAAGACTTGACAGTGATGTTTAACGTGGGTCCTCCCACACTCATCCAAACCCAGTGGAGGGAGCCACAAACAGCAGAACACCAACATCCACAGGGAAAATTTGGCAGGCTCCAAAACCCACTGAGATGGCCAAAATGGTGAAACAAAGAAACAAATCCCAAATGAAAGAACAAGAGACCTCTACCGAAGATGAGATAAATGAAATGCAGTTAAGCAAATTAACAGAGCTAGACTTTAGAGCCATGATCTTGAGGAAGCTCAATAGCATGAGTAAGGACATCAATACCATGAGTAAAGACATAGAAACATTGAAAATCAACCAATTGGAAATGAAGAAGCACCAAGAAGAAATGAAGAATGACATAGCAGAAATAAAGAACACATTGGAAGGACTAAACAGCAGAGTAGAGGAAGCTGAGGACCGGATCAGTGAATTAGAAGACAGGGTAGAAAAAAACAACCAGTCAGAAAACCAAAAGGAAAAAACAATTAAAAAACAGGAAGACAGCTTAAGAAAACTGTGGGACAACTGGAAACGTAATAATATTTGCATCATAGGAGTCCCCAAAGAAGAAGAAAATGAGCAAGGGTTAGAGAATATAGTTGAAGAAACAGTGACAGAAAACTTCCCTAATTTGGTAAAGGAAGAAGGCATTCAAGTTCAAGAAGCACAGAGAGCCCCAAGTAAGAAGAACCCAAACAGGCCCACACCAAGACACATAGTAATTAAAATGCCAAAAATTAAAGACAAAGAGAGAATCCTACAGGCAGTAAAAGATAAGCAACAGGTTACCTACAAAGGAACCCTCATAAGGCTATCAGCTGACTTCTCAACAGAAACACTACAGGCCAGAAGGGAATGGCATGAAGTAATCAAGGTCATGAAAAACAAGGGTATGAATCCAAGACTACTCTACCCAACAAGGCTATCATTCAAAATAGAAGGTCAAATAAAGAGCTTCCCAGACAAAAAAAAAAAAAAAGGCTAAGGGAATACATTAGCACCAAACCAGCACTGCAAGAAATGTTAAAAGGACTGCTATATTTAGTAAAAGAAATAGGAAGGAAAATAGAACCACACTAAACAAAAATGACAATAAATAAGTACATATCAATAATCACCTTAAATGTAAATAGACTGAATGCTCCGATAAAAAGACACAGAGTAGCGGATTGGATAAGAAAGTTTGACTCATATATATGTTGTTTACAAGAGACCCACCTCACAACAAAAGACTCACATAAATTGAAAGTGAAGGGATGGAAAAAAATCTTCCAAGCAAATGGAAAGAAAAAAAAAGCTGGGGTAGCAATACTCATATCTGACAAAATAGATTTCAAAATGAAGGCCATAACTAGAGACAAAGTCACTACATAATATTGAAAGGATCTATCCAACAGGAAGATATAACCTTGGTAAACATATATGAACCCAATATAGGAGCAACAAAATATATTAAAAATCTTCTGGAGGACTTTAGAGGAGAAATTGACAGCAATATAATCATAGCAGGGGACTTCAACACCCCGCTGACATCACTGGATAGATCCTCTAGACAAAAAATTAACAAGGAAACAGAGACTCTAAATGAAGCACTAGACCAAATGGATTTAATAGATATCTACAGAGAATTACACCCCAAAACTACAGAATTCACATTCTTCTCAAGTGCACATGGGACATTCTCAAAAATAGACCACATGTTAGGACACAAACTAAGTCTCTACAAGTTCAAGAAGATTGAAATCATATCAAGCATCTTCTCAGATCACAATGGCATGAAACTAGAAATCAATTGCAACAAGAACATGCAAACACATTTGAACACATGGAGGCTAAACTGCATGTTATTAAACAATGAATGGGTTACCGAGGAGATCAAGGAAAAAATTAAAAACTTCCTGGAAACCAATGAAAATGAACACACAACACAAAATCTATGAGATGCAGTGAAAGCAGTTCTGAGAGGGAAGTTCATAGCACTCCAGGCCTACCTCAAGAAACAAGAAAAAATTCTAACAGACTTTCTAACCTCACAACTTAAAGAACTAGAAAGCAAACAGAAAGAAAACCCCAGAGCAAGTAGAAGGAAGGAAATAGTAAAGATCAGAGCAGAAATAAATGACATAGAGACCAAAAAAAAACAAAACAATTCAAAGAATCAATGAAACAAAGAGCTGGTTTTTTGAAAAGATAAACAAGATTGATGGACCCTTAGCTAGCCTCACCAAGAAACAAAGAGAGAGAACCCAAATACACAAAATCAGAAATGAAAGAGGAGAAGTAACAACTGACACCACAGAAATACAAAGGATTGTTAACAAATACTATGAACATGTATATGGCAACAAATTCGACAATCTAAGCGAAATGGACAAATTTCTAGAAACACATAATCTCCAAAAACTTGACCAGGAAGAGATAGAAAACTTGAACAGGCCAATAACAACTAAGGAAATTGAAGAGGTAATCTAGACTCTCCCAGCAAACAAAAGCCCAGGCCCGGACGGCTTCACGGGGGAGTTTTACTGAGTATTCAAAGAACTAACACCCAATCCTCCTCAAACTATTTCAAAAATTCAAGAAGAAGGAAGCCTTCCAAACTCGTTTTATGAGGCCAGCATAATTCTAATTCCAAAACCAGAAAAAGACACTACGAAGAAAGAAAACTACAGGCCAATATCCCTGATGAACATAGATGCCAAAATCCTTAACAAAATACTAGAAAATCGGATCCAGCAATACATCAAAAAAATTATTCACCATGACCAATAGGGATTCATCCCAGGGATGCAAGGCTGGTTCAATATTCACAAGTCAATAAATGTGATACACCACATAAACAAAATGAAAGATAAAAACCACATGATCATATGAATAGACGCTGAAAAAGCATTTGACAAAATCCAGCACCCATTTCTGATAAAAACGCTCAGCAATGTGGGAAGAGAGGGGTCATATCTCAACATAATAAAGGCCATATATGAAAGACCTACAGCCAACATCATACTCAATGGGCAAAAACTAAAAACATTTCCCTTAAGAACAGTAACAAGACAGGGATTCCCACTTTCATCACTCTTATGTAACATAGTCTTAGCCACAGCAGTCAGACGTGAAGAAAAAATAAAAAGGATCCAAATTGGAAAGGAGGAAGTGAAACTCATTATTAGCAGATGACATGATATTATACATAGAGAACCCTAAAGATTCCATCAAAAATCTACTAGACTTAATAAATGAATTTGGCAAAGTAGCAGGATACAAAATTAACGTCAAGAAATCGACGACATTCTTATATACTAATGATGAACTCACAGAAAGAGAAACTAGAAAAACAATCCCATTTACCATCGCGGCAAAAAAATAAGATACCTAGGAGTAAACTTAACCAAAGAAGTAAAGGACCTATTTGCAGAAAACTACAGGATATTGAAAAAAGAAATAGAGAAAGATATAAAAAAGTGGAAGCACATACCTTGTTCATGGATTGGAAGAATTAACATCATTAAAATGTCCATATTACCCAAAGCAATCTATAGATTCAATGCAATCCCCATCAAAATACCAGTGACATGTTTCACAGAACTAGAACAAATACTTCAAAAGTTCACGTGGAACCAAAAAAGACCCCAAATAGCCACAGCAATCTTGAAAAAGAAGGACAAAGTAGGTAGAATCACAATACCGGATATCAGGTTATACTTCAAAGCTACTGTAATCAGAACAGCCCAGTACTGGCACAAGAACAGGCCTATAGACCAGTGGAGCAGAACAGAGAATCTGGAAATTGCCAAAGACATTATGCTCAATTAATATTTGACAAAGATGGTAAGAACATACCATGGAGTAAAGACAGCCTCTTTAATAAATGGTGTTGGGAAAATTGGACAGCTACATGCAGAAAAATGAAACTAGACCATCAACTTACACCATACACAAGAATAAACTCAAAATGGGTAAAAGACTTAAATGTGACTCATGAATCCATAAAAATCCTAGAAGAAAATGTAGGCAACAAAATTTCGGACATCATACGCAGCAGAATCTTCACTGATACATCACCTAAGGCAACAGAAACAAAGGGAAAAATGAACACATGGGACTAGATCAAACTCAAAAGCTTCTGCACAGCAAAAGAAACAACCATCATATTGGAAAGGGAACCCACTGTATGGGAGAGCATAATTGCCAATGATATATCAGATAAGGGGTTAATCTCCAAAATATATAGAGTGCTCATACATCTCAACAAAAGGAAGTCAAAGAACCCAATTAAAAAATGGGCAGAGGAACTAAATAGACACCTCTCCAAACAGGACATACAAATGGCTAAGAGACATATGAAGAAATGCTCGACATCACTAATCATCAGAGAGATGCAAATTAAAACAACAATGAGGTATCACCTCACACCTGTCAGAATGGCCGCCATCAACAAATCATCAAACAACAATGTTGGTGAGGGTTTGGAGAAAAGGGGACTCTAGTACACTGCTGGTGGGAATGCAGACTGGTGCAGCCACTGTGGAAAACACTATGGTGTTACCTCAAAAAATTAAAAACTGAATTGCCATTTGACCCAGTGATCCCACTTCTAGGAATATACCCTAAGAAGCCTGAAACTTCAATCAGAAAGAATATATGTACCCCCATGTTCATAGTAGCACTATTTACAATAGCTAAGATCTGGAAACAGCCCAAGTGTCCATCAGTAGACGAATGGATAAAAAAGCTGTGGTACATGTACACAATGGAATACTAGGCAGCTGTAAGAAAGAAAGATCTCTTATCCTTTGAGACGACATCTAGGGACATGGAGAGTATTATCCTAAGCGAAACAAGCCAAGCAGAGAAAGACAAATATCACATGATCTCACTTATTTGTGGAATATAATGAACATAACAGTCTGAAGAACAGGGTAGACCCGGAGATGTGGAAGTAGGGTACAGACTGACAACCCTCAGAAGAGGGGGTGGGGGGAAGGGAAGAGATAAACTACAGAACTTATATGCATGTCCGAATAACTGATAGACATGGACAACAAAGCTGGGGACAGGGTGGGGGGGATGGGGAGGAGGGTGTCAATGGGGAAAAAAGGAGAAACATCTGTAACAAAAATAAATTAATAAAATAATAATAATAATAATAAAATAATTCTGCTTATTTTAATAAGTAAAAAAAAAAAGAACATTAAAAGCAATATGCATTTTTTCCACCTTATCAAAATAAAGCTGCATGATTGGCTGACCCAACATGCATTCCTGGCAAACCTTCCATTCTGTCTTTCACTATAAAAACATTACAGTTAAATGTGTACTCTCTCTAACCAGCTACTGAACTCAGCCACTTCTAGTCAGATTTTCTGTTTCAGCTGAATCCATTTCTAAAGATGTTACCACCCTTCCTCCATATCACATGTTACACATGTCAAGCACTAACATTTTAATATTTTTTTCTAATTCATCATTATTTTTTTTATATAGTCAATGCTAGTTCAGATTCATCACTAGGTTAGCAATTTATTTGTTCAATATTGCTTATAGCATTTTATTACCTCTGTTAGGGTTATTGTTGTTCTTGAGCTCATAGTTCTTTTCAATAAGGGATCTATAAGTAATAAATCCTTACAGTTTTTTCTTTCTTTTTGTCCTCATCAAGTATCATTATTAGGAATTTTACATCTAACAGGGATAAGTAAGCTTCTAATAAATTATCCTTCACATAATAACCATAAACTATATATGAAATTAAAATAAAACCCTACTATCTTACAACTCTAGAGAATAAATAGAAGCAGGAATAGTTAAGTAGTTAAAGATGTACACTATACTCCCTAAAGCAACAGCTAAAAAATATATATAAATAACAAAGCAAAGAGGTATATGTAAAAAATAATGAGTTTAAATGGAATGCTAAAACAAACAAAAAATACTCACATAATAAAAAAGGGTGTGACAGGTAAAAGAGAGGCTAAAAACAGAAGTAAATAAAAATAAATAATAAAATGGTATATTTAAAAGTGTTCATATGAATTAAATGTTAATATACTAAACACTTCTATTAAGAGGCAGAGATTATCAGAAAGGTTCTAAGATTCAACAATGTACTATCTACAAGAGAAATATTATTTTATTTTATTTTTATTAAATTTATTGGGGCGACAGTGGTTAAAATTTTAATATAAAGACAGAAAATGGGAAGTAAATGTAAAAATGCATATAACTAGAAAACATAAAACTGTTGAAGTGATTGTATTGAAATCAGATATAACAGATTTCAAAGCAAAGTATTTCACTGAACAGAGAGAGAGAGACCTTACATATTGATAAACAAGCAATTCATCAAGAAGATATGGCAATTATTAACATAATTGGGTAAAAAAGAATTTCAACATACATAAAACAGACAATGGCAGAAAGGAGAAACTTACAATTTCCATTGTAGGAAATTTTGAACAGTAGGAAATTCTAACATTGCTCTCTCAGCAATCGATAGAACAACTAGATCTTGATATCACATCAAAAAATACATAAATAAGTGAACAACATTATGTACTATCTCACTTAATTGTGTCTCAGAAAAACTAATATACAAAGGTATCCTCTAAATACAATGGAATTAACTATGAAATCAATCATAATATACTATGTAAGAAAACCCAAATATTTTTAAGTTAATAAACAAAGTCTCATGGACTGAGATTTCCCTGTTTGATTCCAGGTCAAGGCACATGCCAGGGTTTAGGGCTCAATTCCCTGTGGGGGCATGCAGGAGGCAGCCGATCAATGTTTCTCATATTGATGTTTCTTTCTCTCTCTCCCTTCCTCTCTCTTTAAAAAATCAATAAAAATATTAAAAAACTATTCAATGTAATTTACTTTGTTTTAGAATAAAGAAAAATATGGTTATTTTAATAGAGTCTGAAAACACGCTTGAAAAAATTCAACACCAACTCATGAGAAAAGTGCTCAGTAAACTAGGTATAGGACATAGATGAGAATTTCCTTAGTCTGATCCAGGGCATCAAAGCAAAGCAAAAAAAAAAAAAAAAAAAAAAGAAACCTACAACTAACTAAGTTCATATTGTTGGTGAAACATTAAACAATTTCCCCCTAAATTAAGAAACAGTCAAATGTGCATTGACACTTCTGTTCTAGATTGTGCTGGAAGACCTAGCTATTGCCATAATGCAAGGTAAAGGGAAAAAACGTTCAAGAAGTAGAAAAAAGTTGCAGATGGAATTATTATTTACCACTGTCAGATGACTCTTACTTAAGGTAGGTAGATAGTTTTTTTTGTGTTAAGAAATTTTTAAAGTTAAGTTCATCTTCAGTGAGGATTCAGGATTCTCTGGGCTTTGTATCTGTCCCTCCATAGGTTTTCATTTGCTGTATCAAGGACCAGATTATTCCCTGCTAGACTCCATTCATATTATTCCCTTGTCTGACAGAGGTCCAAAGGCTTGGTCTTTCCAGGGAGTGTGGAATCAGGCAGAGACAAACTTCCATGCGGTCTTCTTCGGCAACAGACACGGTTTTTCTCACTCATTCTTTAACTGGTTTCACGCAGGGCCTCAGTTCTAAATACTTGGCTCTTCTAGCTGTAAAGCTGTGACATGCATGGCTGTATAGGTGTTAATATCCGAGCCCCTACATGTTCCCAACTCGGGTCATTGAAACTATCATCTATAGGTCTAACTGGCTTTGATTCTGACATCTAGGAATTTTTGTTGTTGAAGTTTTTTTTTTTTTTATACAATCTTAGTAATGCATTTTAATTTGTTTTTGCTATTGCAATTTATGAGTATTTTGAATGTTTATAGAAAGGCTTTTCAATTTATTTTTGTGTCATCTTGAAAAAGCCAGAAATATTTTTGTTATAATAAAAAACATTTTTAATATTTTTTTAATTTTTTATTGATTTTAGAGAGAGAGGAAGAAAGGGAGGGAGAAGGAGAGAGATGGAGAGAGGGAGAGAGTGCAAGAGAGAGAGAGAGAGAGAGAGAGAGAGAGAGAGAGAGGGAGGGAGAAACACATTGACTTGTTCATTTTATTTATGCATTCACTGGCTGATTCTTATATGTGCCCTGATCAGAGATTAAAACTGCAAACTTGGTATATCAGGATGACACTCTAACCAACTGAGCTACCCAGCCAGGACATATTTTTATTTTTATTGTATTTTATTTTTTATTTTTTTGCATTTATCTTGAGATAGAGCGGGAGGGAGAGAGGAAGGGGGAGAGAGAGAGAGAGAAACATCTACATGAGAGAGACACATCGAGTGGCTGCCACCCACATGACCCCAACCAGGCCGGGGACAAACTGCAACCGAGGCACGCGCCCTCAGCGGAAACCGAACCTGGGACTCTCTGGTCCATGGGCCGATGATCTAACCGCTGAGCCAAACCGGCCAAGGCTATTTTTAATAACATAGGGGAATAGTCACAATATATTGAGTTAAAAATAAAAATAATAAAAATTGTTTTATAGAATAATATATATTAGTAATATAGTCATGTAGTATAAGTAAAATTGATCATTTTTATTGCTCTATTCAAGCATTATATATTGAATATATTCTATATTTAGTTTGATAAAGAAAAGTTACTAAATTTTTTTAAAAAATTAGCACATATGTGCCCTGGCCAGTTTGGCTCAGCAGTTAGAGCGTCAGCCCACAGACTGAAGAGTCACAGGTTCGATTCTCAGTCAAGGGGCATGTACCTCAGTTGCAGGTTTGATCTCTGGCCTCAGTCGGGGTCATGTGAGAGGCAACCAACCAATATGTCTCTCTTTCATTGATATTTCTCTCTCTCTCTCTCCTTCCCTCCCTCCCACTCTATCTGAAAAAAATCAATGGAAAATTATCCTCTGGTGAGGATTTAAAAAAATTAGCACGTATGCAATTATATTGGAAAATACAAAGAGCTCTCCTAATACATTGCAAAGTTATCCCATGAAACATAACGTGAGTGGAGAAAATTCCTTATGAAACTCTAGGATATATTTGAAAATTATTTCCAAAAGTTCATGACATTGAACTTACCAATTGCAAAAATAATGGGTCCAATTTCTGTCTATATATATTGGTGAAACAATGAACCTGACAATTCACACCTGGGCGAATACCAACACTTACCAACTCTGGTGAAGTGAAGAAGTAACCTAACAAATATAGGCCCAAATTATTATTCCCTTTTTAAAAAAATCAAAACATTCACAACCAGAGACCCTACATAGTGTAAATGTGACTACTAGATTTCTTGATATTGCTTGACACAAACAAATGGCAAAGGCAAAAACTTGATAAAGATAAGAAGGATGGGGAACTGGTTAGAATAAAGAACTGGAGACTTAGACTAGCATTATAATTCTTTATCCAGAGAGGAGAGCAAAAGCAACAAGATGGCTACAGGTAGGAAATATGGATGGGCAACATGGATAAGAACGTAGAATTAATTTTCAAAAAGAGTAGGGTTTCAGAGTTACAGAATTATGTTTTTAAATAAGTCACTGTATTCTTTTCTTTCATCTCTTTGTTCCTTCTATAGTTGAAGTAGAATATTCTCACTATCTAATCTTTGACAAAATCTTAATGTGAAAAGAGTATCATAATTAGCATAAGCTGAATAGACTCATTCTTTATAAAGACTATGCTATCGTATATTATTATTTTCTAATTTACCTATAGTAAAATTCACTGTTGCAAGGCCCCATTGTCCTAGGCCAGCTATCCTGGAAGAGGATGACAAATTCTTCCTTTACCCAAACTCTCATTTTTTAATATCTTTAACCTGAATCTTAAGCTCACAGTATACAAGTTTCACTTCTTGCAGTAAGTTTATGTTTCTCCTTCTGGCTGCAGTTTACATTCTATCAGCAACTAAAGTTAGTTGATCATTTTTATGTATTCTTTTTTAAAAATCATTTTCTTTAACTCCTATTCCTTTAAATAAGACCATGATTATCTCTATAGTCTTCTGTGATAACGGCTTTCTAAGTAGTCTATTTGTGTCTCAATATCAGGTCCATCTTGAGCTCTGCATTCATATTGACATTCTTAGTGCATCGTGTACAACATAACAGCTCATCATTCACCTAACATTCTGTGAAATAGTGTTTCCATTTCTTTGTTCTTTCCGCTTCCTCCATGAAGACACCTGTTTTTCTCTATTTCCATTCATCAACTTACATTCTCATCTTTCAAGACCTAAGTACAAATGTCATGGACTTCATGGCAAACTTATTTCACTCCAAAATTATGTTCTTATATTTTGCTTAAAAACATTTAATTCTAGCCCTGGCCAGTTTGGCTCAGTGGTTAGAGTGATGGCGTGTGAACAGAAGAGTCATGGGTTCAATTCCAGTCAAGGGCACGTACCTGGGTTGCAGGTTCAGTCCCAGCCCTGATCAGGGAGTGTGTGGGAGGCAATCACTTGATGTGTCTCTCTCACATCAATGTTTCTCTTTCTCTCTCTCTCTCTTGTTCTCTCTCCTTCCCTCCCTCCTTTCCACTCTCTCAAAATCAGTGGAAACATATTCTTGGGTGAGGATTAACACACACAAAAAAAATTAAAAACAAAACAAAAAACATTTAAGTCTAGGACCTGTTGAGATCAAGATGCTTGAGTTAATGTTCAGAAAGCATTTGCAACTACAGAGCTGAGATTTTTCACTTCGGGAAGTAGTCTACATTGAAGACAAGCATTTGGAAGCAATTAACGTATGCATGCCTGCTGGAATAGTGTGAAGCAATAGATCCATCAGGCAGACATTAGGGTGTTCAGTAAATGTCAGAGCCCTTCCATTGTGTAAACAGAAAGTCCAAACTCTTCAGTTGGTCACTCAAAACTTCTAACTTCTGGTCCCAATTTAATTTCCAAACTTCCCCACTATTTTGTTTTCATTGAATATCTGCATTAGTCGGTAGGATCTTTGTTTCTAGAATATTCTATTTCTTGAAGAGTGTGCATTTTCTTATGATGTTCCTTTCCTGGGGATTTTTGTTCAACTCCTCTCTTTGTACATTTATTCTATTCATTTTAAAGGAACAATTTAGATGTTACTTGTTCCATGAGGTCTTCCTAATTTCACCACAACTTCTTCCAGAAGAAAATAGTGATATCATTATCTTATAATGGATTTGATCACATAGAAGTATATCATCATTGAATTAATTAGATGGATCTTCATTAATTGGATGATGATAGGAAGAGGTGTAGGCACTAGTCCAAGCTCACACAGATTATTCAAAATTTTTGACACAAATCTGTGTCAGAACCTACACCAGAGAGAAGATCTCTTCTACTTCCATTTCATTTTTAGGCCTACTAAACTTGCCACTTTCCATTACTAATTAACTTTTAAATATATAGGCTTTCCCCCCCTCTCTTAGCTTTCAGCATCTTACATTTCCAGTTCATGTTTTTATATGTGCTACTTTGTATTTTGCACAATACTTGGCAGAGCAAGTACTTGGCAGAGAAACTTCTGCATACTATATGTTCAATGCATTTTTGTGTGTTTTATTAAAGACCCTAGGGTCAATATTAAAATTTAGGCTACATGTAGTTCCCCAACAATACCCCTTGCACCATCATTACCTCATCAGCTAAATAGTAGAAAATCTGTATCCCTTTTAGTTGTTTTCCTTGTAACCTACTTATTTTTACTATAGTAATTACTGTTTGGGAAGCTTTTGAAATCTAAGCCAAAGCCATTTCTGGAAGGTGAAGCATTTTTAGCTAAAAAGTGGAAAATAGATTTTGAATCTCATCTCTGTGTCAGCATATAGTATTTTAAAACTAATCTATTCAGTTTCATTTTTACCATTTTATCAAACATCAAGGACACTCAGTGAAAGTCCTTTCTCTTCATATTTATTAGATCATGGTTTGCTAAATAGAGGAAAATACATTTTTAACTCAGATTATTTCAAGACCATGACAAACCTGTAGATTTGTTAGTTATATTAATAGTGATAATTACAGGACATTATGATGTATTTCATTATAGATTATTTTAAATATAATGTATGGAATAGGTAAGGCAGGTCTCATTAGCTTTGTTTTACTGGTCAGGAAACTGAGGCTAAATGAGATTCAGTAAATGCTCAGAAATTCCCGTGGTAGGAAGCAGAGCTGGATTAGAATCCAGTTCTCTTGTCTTCCTTCCCAGTTCTCTTACTATTACTTCATGGCCTGTCCCCAGTTGGCAAAGCAAGGCCCGTTTTGGCTGTGAAATGTAGATAGCCTGTAATTGCTGCCAAGGAGGCATATTGAGTGGGATGTACTGAATCTTTCGGTTGCATCAGGTTCTGCTGTGCATGTATGAATTTTGCCAGAATCAGCTTCTTTCATCAAGATGTTCAATTTCCAGAGATGAAATTTAATAGCATGAAATTTCATATACTCCACGGTTAGTGGATAGGAAATAAAATAGGGGTACTCTGTGTTGGATAACCTCCACACACAAAATTGAGAAAACTTTTATGGTTACCACTTCTATTTGGCAGAACTCAATTCTTAAAAATCTTGATTACTATAAAAAAATAGAGAGAATAAGAATATAACAGGAAAGTAAGTGAGCAATGTTCTGTGTGTGCACGTAACTTGAATTCTAGTTCTTTCTTTAATTATTTGAGTCTGTCATAAAAGTTTCCCACTGATCTTAGATATCTCATACTTTAGTTGACTAGATCAAATAAATGTTACGGAAGCATTTAGAAAGGAACAAGAAGTGCTTAATAATGATTTTCAAGTTTTTGGCTTGGGACCCTGGGACAATGGCGAGGGCAATCATTAGCTTCTTCTGCTTCTTTTTTTTTTTTTAAATTTAATTGGTATGACAGGTGTTTGAAGCACAATTTTACAGGAAATAGAGGAGGCAAGGAAGTTATAGGAACCATTATAAAATATGCTTTTATTGACCTTTAGAGAGAGAGGAAGGGAGAGGGAGAGAGAGAGATAAATATCGATGAGAGAGCAAAACATCCTTTGGCTGCCTCCTGCATGCCCCCTACTGGGGATCAAGCCTACAATTTAGGCATGTGCCCTGACTGGGAATCAAACCAGTGACTTCTCGGTGCATGGGACAATGCTCAACCAACTGAGCCACACTGACCAGGGCTGGAGCCTTCCTAAATGAGTGAATAGCTCAATTCACATATAGCTGAAGGTGAGAAATTCTGGGATACCTTTCCCTGTCTTTCCCTTGTGCACACTCCGGCACCCTGTGTCACAGAATAGGAAACACCAAACTGGCATGGTCATAATCCTTCTAATTCTTCTGATAAAATCTCTTTTGTTCTCTTTTGCCTTTTTTTCAGCTGTCCCAGCCTCCTCCAGCGGGCTTCATAACTTTCCCAGCTTCTGCATTTTAATTATAAGATGGTTGGTGGCTGCCATTCCTTCAAGGAAACAAATGTTAAAGGATAGCTGACTGCCAAATCGGAGATTACATCAGAGCTGCTCACAGCTGCAAACCGGTGACACAAAGGCTCTTACATCTTCTGGTTTCCAACCTTATCAAAAGGCATGTTTGCATAGGCCTTGACTTTATTATACAGGGACAGAAGGGAAAAACAGCCAGATAGATGGAAACTTGATTTCCTTTTCGCCCACCATGAAGGCTTCTCAGGTAGATCAAGGAACTGCTGACAAGCTTGGTCTCTGTCTTCTCTCCTTCCTTCCCCCCATTTTTCTATTCTAGAAATGTGCTTTCCCCGACAGGTTCATAACACAGAATCCTCATTTATTTGTGCAGTATCAACTCTCATTATGCCTGTGGGTTTTATCTGCAACAAAAATGTAATGCCAAGTTGGGGCTGCCTCTGTGGTCACTTGATGTTTACTCATCTAATGCAAACTAATTTCACTGTTTGTCCAAGAAAAACAAGGCAAAACTGTAATCAAAACCTGTTCTCCGCCATTGAAAAGCCGAATAGAAATTAGGAGCACACAGCCTATTTTAAATGATCAGAGCCCTCTCCTCTCTCATCTAGGACAGCCATTTAGTCACTATGGCTATTTTTGTTTATGATGTCTCTATTATTCTGAATAGTGCCTAAACCCAAGAACTGATTAAATGTGGAATTTAATAAGTATTTCTACAATTTCTCTTGCATGTTCCTGTTGGTACTGGATCTATTTATCATCTATCTATCTATCTATCTATCTATCTATCTATCTATCTATCATCAGTCTGTAGGTGTTTTAGGTCATGCTCATATAATGCTCATAATAAATAGAATGTGAAAACTTTAAATCAAATTCTCAACTAAGTGTTGAATCCTCAAGCGACCACACAACCAAAAGCACTCTTTAATTACCATTAGGGTAAAGGTTAGTATTCCGGTTTGAAGGAATCCTCTCATTCTGTTCATTTGGCTTTAATTGGAGAAGAGCGCTAAGTGGTGGAGACAGTGGAGGAGAGAGAGGGACCAGATAGAAGCGGGACTCAGACTGGGAGACAGGGCTGCAGCTGGTGACTTTAGAGCACTGTGTTCTCTTCGGCCGACACCATAAAACCAGATTTGGATTTAGACGTTACTTATCTCCCAGGACTGTGAATGGGCTAGACAATAACCAGCATCTCTTTCAGCTATACTGTGATTATTTAAAACCATACAAATTACCACTGTTGTTGCCTCTGTGTTGTGAACAAATTGAACATAAGAACTAGCAGCCCCAGCTGTCCTGTAAGGCCAAAGGATTTTTTCCAGGTGAAGATTTAGGGGTGTGGGCTCCCATTGGTTAAGCTGCAATACACGTGGCTTTTTTTTACATCAGTGGATGACATTCTTATACGGATATAATTTTAGTCTCCATAAACTTTATTGAGAACATTAATAAATTCTTTAGTAGTTGTCAAACACATATAATAAGAGGGCCTCAAAAAGTAATTTTTCTTTTAAAAGTAATGATATAATGAAGATCCTGTCTAAAATCACCAGTTATAAGCAAAATGAGGGAAGGCTACCTTATTTGCTTACAAGGCTCCTGGACTATCAATATTGAACTCGTTATATTTAAAGCTCTTTGAGGAATCTTAAGCATAAAACATGCTCAATGAAACCAAATATGATTCTAGCTCATTGAACCTCAAAGGTCATGGCTAAGGCTTCCTTTCCCATAATCAGGGCTTTCCAGAGGGCACACCTGCTCCACGGAACTACACAGCACAGTCTGCACTGAAAGAAAAAAAGAAAAACCAACTGGATAACAATTCTGGGATTCATAAATGCATTCTCATGACAACACCCTGCCACCAGAGGCACAGACAACAGAGATAACCCAGCTGGTATGACTTACTTTCCAAAGCCATAGCCCTAATGCATCCCAGCGGAGGAAATGAAAAGAGATTTATTATTAGTTCTGAGCTAATGCTGATCAATAAGCAAAATGCCACGCGGCTGAAGCCAAGGCCATATATGCTGTCCAAGAAAAAATAAAAGGGAAGAACAAGGGGGAAATGCCTGCAATATGCAAAAGAAATACAGGGGAGAATAAAACCTCTTTTGTTAGGAAACTATCCCTCATGACCGAGAGCAGTGATCTGCCATCTGCTCTCCATGCAGTGGTCTCAGTGCAAACGCCTGTCATGTATAACAAGCAAACGAAGCATTAGGCAAAGTGAACACTTCCAAGATAACTCTCCTAATATCAAGTAAGTTTGTCAAGACCCTGAAGGTCTCTGTTTTACTGCATATCCACAGGTCTCAGATCTATAAGCACAAACTCCCAACAGAACAGCATCCAATACTGAGGGTGGAAAGTATAGGCAGGGACTTCCGCCCTGAGGGAAGCAGACAAACCAAAGTGACAAAGAGAGAGATACAGAGATAAATGGGCATGACCACTAGAAGCCTAGACCACTGTATATATTTAATATATAGAATTCCTATTCATCTTGCTGTGAGATCAGGTTTGTATCTTAATTACCAGCTGGCATTCCCAAAATCTCCTCCCACCCACGGGGGAACTGTTATGAAAGATTTGTAGCAGTGGCAATGCTAATAACAACAGGAAATGTCATGGGGAGCAGGGAATGTGACTGTCATGAGCAAGTGTGTACAGCAGCAGGATGAATGGACAAGAGAGAAGTTAGAACAAGGGAAGAGGTGGCGAGTTCCCGAATGCAAAGACCAGGACTGCGCGAGCGACGACGAGGAGAACTAGGAGGATGCTACAACCAGGTTTAGGCAAATGGTCAGTTGCCAGTGGAAAGTCAGGGCTGCAGGGCAAAGACTCCCAGGAAGCAAAAACAGGAAATTTGCCAGATCTGAGAAAGCAGAGACATATCATAAAGACAAGCAAGGACACAGTCACTAACAAAGAACTAAGTAGTGCCCTGGAGGGTTTGACTCAGTGGTTAGAGCATCTGCCTGCAGACTGAAGGGTCACTGGTTCGATTTCCAGTCAACGACAAGTACCTGGGTTGCAGGTTCGACCCTGGCCCCTGGTGGAGGTGCATACAAGAGGCAACCAGTTGATGCGCCTCTCCCACATCGATGTCTCTCTCTCTCTCCCTCTCTCCCTCCCTCTCTTCCTCTCTTCCACTCTAACATTTCCCTGCTACCTTCTTGAGAAGCTACCTTAAGCAAGAGAGTCCTGGACACTGGTAGCTGATGTCAATTCAAAATAGCTGGCCTGATAGTAAGCATGGTTACAGGGGACAGGTAGAGATAAATTGCAGGTGTCCACCAGCAAAGACAGCCACACAGTGCAGTATTTTAAATCATAAAAGCCACTAGCTAATGCCAAACTTGAAATATGCAAGGGGTAAACCTGCCTGGTGGTTAAGTTTATGCATTAACACAGACATGAGTTTGCATCCTACTTCTGTCTCTTAGGAGGACTGTGATTTCAGGCAAGTCACTGAATCTGGATTATAATAAATACCTCATAAAGATATTTTTATTTAATTAATTTATTTATTTATTTATTTTTGCTTTTATTTTCAGATAGAGCAGGAGGGAGAGAGGGAGAAAGAGAGAGAGAAACATCGATTTGAGAGAGATACATCGACTGGTTGCCACCCACATGACCCCAACTGGGGCCAGGGACGAACTGCAACTGAGGTTCATGCCCTTAGTGGGAACCAAACCGGGACTCTCGGGTCCGCCGGCCGACGCTCTAACCACTGAGCAAAACTGACCAGGGCGAGATATTTTTTAAATTCAGTAAAATACTCTGCATACTACGTTGTTGCATAGTACCAATGTCCATTTGTCACATTTCTTACCTATCGGGTCCACTGGGTGGCAACTACTGCTGCAAGCACCAAGGATTTGGACTAGAAGGACAACATGCCTTCCCACACAGCACTTACACTCCGATGTGAACATGGAGTTAGCACTAAATAAACGTTAGCTTTTATTATCATTATTTAACACACCATTTAAATTGGTATTATTGTTGTCATTATTGTTCCAATTAATTTTTTTCTACCACTATGATGAGAACTGACATGCCCACTTCTATCCAAACCAATAAAAAAAAAAAGGTGATTCAAACAATAAATAAAATTGCATATTGATTTGGAAGGGAGGAAGGAAAAAAGAGGGATGGATCATAAGAGCACTGACATGCATACACCCACCTACACTCCTTCAGACTGGGACAATTTAGACATGCCGAAAGAATGAAACGCAGATAGGTTAATTAAAATCAAGAATAAGACAGGTATGCCAAGTATCACAATATTATTAAATATTGGTTCAGGGCTTCTAGGAAATGTTAGACAAGAAAATGAAGTAATTGATATATTCATTGAAAAAATATGCAAAAATTTATTTAGCTAATATATTTGCAATTTTTATTTTAAAGGACATATATACAATGGAATACTACTCAGCCACAGAAATGATGAAATACTTCCATTTGCAACAACATGGATAGATCTTGAGAATATCATGCTAAGAGAAATAAGTCAGACAGAAAAAGTCAAGAACCATACGGTTTCACTTATATGTGGGATATAAAACTGAAAGCAACACATGAATAAACAAGACAAACAAATAAACGAAATCTCATAGACAGACAGTACAGTTGTTACCTGAGAGAAGGGAGTGGAGGGTAGGAAAGGGTAAAGGGGGTCGAATATATGGTGGCGGAAAATAATTTGACTTTGAGTGGGAAATACACAATGCAATATACAGATCATGTATCATAGAAGTGCACACTTGAAACTTACATAATTGTATTAACCAGTGTTACTCCAATAAATTTAATTTTAAAAAGTAAAAAACAAAACAAAGCAAAAAAAATATTTTTAAGTACTAATATTGAGAGATGAATTTGGGCAGATTGAGGGATATATAATATAAAAATCAAGAATTTTCTCTATTTTAAATATATATGAAATATTCTTCTTACAATTTGAAAACAAAAATACTTAAAAATAAACACAGAGGAACCATGATGCTTTTAATGGGAATAAATTAAGAGCTGAATACTGTAAGTATAAAGCAATGACATGATCTTTGTTAAGTTTACAAGTTATGAAAAAGTAAATTTATCCCAAATTAATATATAAATATTTTATTTCACATTGGAAAAAATGTTGTCAAAATTCCCAATGTAATCAAGAAAAGTGGGAAATAAGGAAAAGTTATAGAGGAATGGCCTTATCTGAAGTAGAGTACACTACAAAGCTACTGTAATCTAACCAACCGACATGACACCGCCATAGAAACTATATTAGTGCAACACAGAAGTTGGCAATCTATGGCCATGGGTCAATTTCTGCCTTCTACTTGTTTCATATGGGTTTTCCATTTTTAAATGATTGAAAAAATCCAAAAGAAGAATGACATTTTGTGACACATAAAAATTATGTGAAATTTAAATTTTGGTGTCTGCAAGTAGTTTTGTTGGAACACAGTATGCACATTTATTTGCATACTGTCTGGCTCCTTTTGTAATACAACAGCAGAGTTGAGTAGTTGTGGAAGAGGCCATCTGGCACACAAAGGATAAAGAGTTTCGTATCCGGCCTTTTACAGAAAAAATTTTGATGAGCCTTGGTATAGCATATTATAGTTTTCTCTATGTATGTATACGTGTGTATATATATATATATACTTTCTTTAAAAAAGTGTAAACAAGAAACTATGAAAAAAGCATAGATAATATTTAATCATAAAAATGAAAATGTTTTTGTATAAGGTAAACATGTCTGAATAGCTCCACCACAAATTTAAAGGAGAAATTGCAATATGAGGGTGAGGCAAAAGGATATTACCTATAATATAATTCACTCTTATCTATTGTCAAGAATAATGACAAGTAATACAAAGATAAAATTCATGAAAAAGCAAATCCAAATGGCAAAACAAAACAAAATCTCAACTCTGTGGTAGTTAGGAAAATGTAAATAAAAATGTGTTATTACCTTACAACCATCAGACTGGGAAAATTTTCAACAGAGCATTAGCACTTATTGCAGGTGGAGAAAATGGCTTATGGATATATAAATTAAAAAGCTTCTTTGGAGAGCAATCCAGATGAGTATACTGAACACTTGTGAAAACAGACTTATCAATCTTACTCGTGAGAATCTTAATAATAATAATAATAATAATAATAATAAAGCATAGATATATATATATATCTTAAGTTTTGTATTGCAAACTTGCACATACTGTAAAAAAAACACAAGTAAAAGAAACATCCATCAATATGTGTGTGATTGGATAGGCTATGGTACATTTCTACTGTGGAATATCATACAGCCATTATTTTATAGGATATGTTGTCACCAGCATAGAGAAAAGAACGGGTGAAGGCATACAGTGTTAATATTATTTATCTAAGACTGAGATGGAAAATGTTGGGGAAGAGAAGGTGAAAGAAAATTTTAAAAAGGTAATAAACAACAACAAGACTGCTCCCTGTACCCTACGTGCGTCATGATTACCTTGATGCATTTGTGAATATATTTGTGCGAATGAAGAAATCTCAGAAATACTTTTTGAAACAATTTCGTTTTTGTTTTGCTCCACATTTTATAGCCTTGACCTTGTATATTTTATTAATGTTTCTTACCAATGTAGGTTAATTAAATTTGTATCCACGTCAGATATTTCTTTTACATTATGATATTGTGCTCTTAATATTTATATCTCCATTCTTGAGTTTTTAGATCACATTGAATATTCACTTAACTGTTGACCCTCACATAACCCCATTTTTTTGTTGTTGCATGTTTTAGTTTTTGTTGTGATCAAATATTTAACTGATGCCTCTCCATTCCTCTAAATTTACTTTTGCACTAAAGTGGTCACACTTGGCTTGAGTTTGCTCATACATTGATGCTGATTCTCTCTCTCTCTCTCATATAGACCACAATTAGTAGACAATAGTTACTTTATTTTTATTAGTAATGGCCACCTCTTCTTCCGTTTTCATTTCTTCTTCTAGACACCAAAGCCAACAAGGGCTACGTCTCCATTATCTAGCGATCCATATCCAGTATACATTCTGTCATCTTTTATTTGATTTGATTTTTTTCCATCACCATTTATTCCTCTATATCCTCTTCCACCTTCACCCACCACCCCTCCTCCCTGCAATCACCCCACTGTTGTCCCTGTCAATTAGTTCTTTCTCTCTTTTTTCTTTTTTGCTCAATTCCTCCACTCCACCCACCCAGCCCCTCAACTCTGACAGCTCCCAGTTTGCTCTCTATCTATTAGTGTCTCCATTTTGCTTGTTATTTCATCTTTTTAGACCTTATTTATTTGTTTTCCTTCTTGTTTGTTTTTCCAAAGCTATCCTTAGTATCACTGAGTTTATTTTATGTAGTGGTATGTCTCCCACTTACATTTGCTACTGAGAATTAAATTCAGATGCTTTGTTATTCACTGTCCTACATCACATCTTTTATTGATTAGTTGTCATGTTATAAAAGCAAGGTCCTTCAATTTATAGAGAATATAAATTAGACATCTTTAATCTTTTTTTCTGATTTATGAAAAGTATCTATTTTAATGTCGCAAATTCCCTCAACATTTTTAGCATTTTCTTATTTATTCTTATAATTAAATTTCTTATAGACTCTATGCTGATTTTTTTTTCCATAGTAAAGAGCTTTAGCTGGGCACATGTTGGAAGTCACAGGCAGTGATCACTCTCAGTCCTGGCAGCCTGAGTACCTACAGAGGCAGTAGGCAATCCACTGTCTGAACCTACAGGCCAGAAAGATATGCCAAGCACAGTTGTTGGCACACTGAAGATTTCTCCCTAAAGTAAAAGTAATATTTACTTTTCGGTATAAATTCCCACTTCAGTTTTTCTGGCTCACCCTAGTATGAGCCTGGAGGAGAAAAATTCATTGACTGAAACCCTGACTTCTGTTGACAGAGGATTTAAGACCCAAATATAACAAACTTCCTTAATGAATGAAAGATTCTGCAATTTGGTGGAAAGGACACTTTTTCCTTCCTTCTTATGTGTAAAATGTGGGTATGACCAGAGGCAAATTATACCTCTGGTCAGCTGATGGACTTGAGCAATCGTGCTAAGTTCTGGGGACTGTGTCTTATGTTGTACTTACAAATGGAAAAGAAGGAACACATTCCCTAAAGAATTTAATTCTGAAGAAGGATTTGGAAAATTCAAACAGAAAACGAAATGTTCTTATTTATTCCGTTTTATGGCAGATGCAGTTGTAGCGCTGAAAGGGGTGTTTTCCTGGGGGCACAGAGAGTTCTCAACGTCATATTAAACTCTTTTATCATTCACATTTCTTTTCTCCTCTCTGCTGCTCTACCTTCCACTCTCCTTTCTCTTCCCCTTTCTCTTCCACTTCTCTCCTTACTGTTTATACTAAAACTTTTCTTCAGAAACAGCCACCAGATAGGATTAGGAGGCCAATCTGATTGGAGCAGTATATTGAATTTCTGCTGCATGGAAGTGGAAAAATTCAGAGCCTCCTAAAACACTTAGATAAATGGAAATAGATGGCGGCAGTAAAAAATGGAGTTCTAAGGGTACATTTTTATGTATTACTCCTTTAAAATTATCTTACTTTTTCATTACAAAAATAATGCAAGTTATTTTACTCAATTTGGAATATACAGAAAAGCCTATAGATAATGAAAAAAATTTACTTGTAATCTCACCACCTTGAAATAACCATTGTGAAAATATAAGCATACTTTCTATGGTATTTTTTTTTAACTCTGTGTGAGTCTAAAATGAAATTGGGGTCATTTTTGATATACTTATGAGTAACCTTCTTATTTACACTTAACAATATATTGCAAACTTTTTATATTTATTTTTACATTCTGAAAAATGATTTTTAGTGCCCTCATATGAATGCTAATTTCAAACCAATCTACTCTTATCAAGCGTTTAGGTTCTTTCCATTTTTTGCTATTATAAATAACTCTGTGATACAATTTTGTATATAAATATTTTTGCCCGGCACTGATTGTTTTCTTAAGTTAAATAATGGAATGTGGTCTTTTAATAGAAGCTGTCTTCCAAGAATTTTGCTTTTCCTTTAAAATTAAATATATGCTAATGTACTTCAGGGTCTTAATGGACCTAAAAGAAATAATTTCCCCTAAGTTAAGTAAAATACATAAATTGTCCCTATTTTTTTCTATTTTCTTTTGATTTGCATTATGAGATTCTAAAGGAGCATAAATCAACCACCATAAAAGCCAAGAACGTTTTGATGTCTAACTCCATTTTTTTAAATAAAAGTTAAATCACTAAGCCTGTGTCTAGTGGGATTCTGTCAATAATTCCACCCAGAATATTGTCTAAATGTGGCCTTTTCTCTGACCTGGTTTATAGTTCTTACAATGTTCTACATGGAATGTGTCTGTTTTCCACTTCAAATGTTAAAAAATCCTATACTGTTCTCTCTTAGCAAACTTGCACTAAAAAGCACCCATGAGACTAACCCATTTAACAAGTCTAATACAAATGGAATATGGTATTTTCTAGACTTTCAATGGCGCTCATAATTTAATGAGAAAGAACAATAACAAGCATTATATTGATCATTTTTTCTGTAGAGAGAATGCACTTGCTTCTCAATACAAGGCATAAGAATGCACTTGAAAGAATCTACAATTTACTTGATATCTAGAAGCAAATATTTTTACACGCTGATGAAGTTTTCATGTGAGAAAGGTGTGCTAGCACATAACCTCTAACTGCCCTGCAAAGACATTTAGAAAGAGATAGAACTGTGTATTTCTAGCCATGGTATTTACCCTGATTTAAAAAAAAATCCATATGTAACTTAGAATTGACCCAATGGAAGTCAATGCCTTGGGGCGGTGTGAAACTGGATACTTTGGTACAAGAGCAATAAAATGAAGTTTGAAAGAAATGGGTTGTACTTGAATTCCCATATTATACTGCAACAAATGTTTGAGGAAGCAAAGAAAGTAGAAAAGGAAGAAAAAAAGAGAAAGGAAAGAAAAATGGATGGCAGGAAGGAAAAAGGGAAGGAATAAAAAAAGAAAAAACCAAGGATGAGAGATTGGGTTGAAATGTTGTTTGAACAATTGAATAAACTGATAGTTTATTTCTTTCTTTCTTTTTTTTTTTTTTTTTTTTTTGATTTTTAGAGAGAGGAAGGGAGAGGGAGAGAGAAATAGAAACATCAAGGAGAGAGAACATTGACTGGCCCCCTCTTGCATGCCCCCCACTGGGGATCGGGCCCACAACCTGGGCATGTGCCCTGACCAGGAATCGAACTGGCAACCTCTTGGTGCATGGGTGCATGCTCAACCACTGAGCCACACCAGTGGGTGATAGTTTATTTCTTAATTATATAGCTTATAGCTTCTACTTCTTCACTTCATTAAGTGGGGTTTTGTTTGTTTGTTTTTGTTTTTCCTTCCCATGTGGGCCATGGGATGAAGAATGGGAAGAAGGACACAAGGGGATCATTAAGATGTTTCTATTATTTTTCAAATTTATTGGTTAATAACAACCTTTGTCCTTTTACCACATGATTTATACATGTCACAGCATGAAATAGTTGCATCATTTACATAATTTACATCATTTAAGATGTTCATGTGTCTAGAGTCCATCAGACAAATGTCTATAGAGACAGAGTGATTTGAGAAATTTTTCTGAGGTACTTTAATGACATCAATGGTGAACTACTCAACAGCTTTCACTGAGAGGCAGCATAATACTTATGCATCAGCCGTGAATTCCCCACATCCTTTGGGCCACATCCTTTTCCACATATCTCTGTGCTAAGGCTCTTGTGTTTTTATTTAGCTCAGCAACATAAATAAACTGACCCTAAAAAATTTTTAAAAAGGAGAAAATGTTGGCAATCTTTTTATCTTAGTCTTTTGAAAAAGGTTAATTTACTAAATAAAATGACCAGTTAAAATACTTTCTGAATAATTATTGTATTTCATGCAGGAGGTAAAAATAGAAATATGAATTGATCATCTTTCTGCAAGCTTGGGTAAATGTTTATGGCAAAATTTTGTTTGATTAACAATTTCCACAGATAATTTATATTTTTAAAAGTGGAATGTAAATAAACATATTTAAGATGTTTTGCTTATTTGTGTGCATGTATGTGGTGTCTCTCTGCACACATACTATCTCTGTATGAAACATCTTGGTGGTTTGATTCTATCACTTTCTACACTATAATCATATATTTGAGATAACAGACACTGGAATTTCTACAAACTTTTACAGCTTACTATGAGATGTCAAATCAACTCAGGGAAACACTGCATTCAATTTACTGCCTGTCATCACAAACTTTAGTGAAGTCATATCGGAGGTCAGGTACATTTTCAGCCTCTGTCTTGATCTCACGGATCTCAAGGTCCTATCAATGTGATATGAACTTGACTATTTTTTTTATAAGATGACAGACAGGGCCTATAATATTTAAGTTCACAGACCTACCTGACCAAGTACATGACAACATTCTCAACTAAAGCTGAAGTTATAAACAAAAAGTAACTGGAGTGTTCGATTGATATAATTTACCTTACATACTATGCAGCATGTGTAGTTACCTTCTCTGGGAATACTGACCTAATGGGAACATGGGGGCAGAACAAACTTCATATTCAGAAAAGCACACTCATCATTATTCTTGTAAAAGGTGGGATGATAAAAACAAACTACATATAATATTTTCTTTGCATTTCCCTTTCACTGAAATAATATGTACTAGTATATATTAATATGGATATAGCAATAGGAAGAATCACTACATTGCTTATAAGTACATAAATACTATTAGCAAAAATTTTGGGAATAGGAGTTGATTGGTTAATCACAAAGCTGATTTCCATTTAATATAAAAAATATATTTATTTATGAATAATTTGTCTTTCTTTGGCTCATGAATTGGTTTCTTCTGCGTCTTATAATTTCTTTTTTACTATCACATCCATAATTGAATTATCCATATGTTTAAATTTTGGCTTTGAAAGGCTAACAGCCATATGTTTCAACCTCATTTCTGGCACACTTGATGAAATGTACAATGAATAATCATGTGATTGTGTAACTTATCATCATTTACATAATGATGATAATATATATGTACTCATTTCTACCTCAATCTGTTAGTAAGGAAAAAACTGTAATTTGGATTTATTGTCAATTTCTGAATATCTATTTTAAAATATACTTAAATATTTTAGTGAAATCGTCAATTGTAAGAAAATGGGAAATAATGTACACCAACAATCTTACTCCTTCAGTGACCTCAGTTGAAAATGAAAAGCCATTTATAATTGTCATCTAGAATCTGTGACTGCTAAAACATTTATTTCCTGTGACCAACACACAAACTTTAAAAATTTAACAATTAGAAATGTAAAAAGTATAATAATAATACAATTTTAATATAATTTTAGATCTTTAAAAATATCCTAAAATGATATTGACATCTGGCTTTGGTCAAATTTTGATTTTAATATTCATAATTTCACCATCCATCTTTTAACAAAAATATATATAGGTTGCTTGTTGAAAAGTAGGTATCTCACATAGATCATCAAAAGAGAACTAAGAACTTCCAAAGAAAACTCTCTTCGCTCTGCTACAAAAATATGACCTAGAATCTACACAAGTCTGTGTATGTCTCATACTGTTACTTTGGCTAAGGTCATCTCTGGGTTTCCCCTGGACACGTACAAGGAAGTCCTAAGTGGGTTCTGAACTTTTCTCCTTGCCTCTTTAAAATCTCGTCTCAAGAAGGAATGATCTTTTAAAACTATATTACATAACCCCCATTAAATCCCTGTAATGGTTCTATAGTACATACATATTTTTTCAGTCTAAATTCTTTACTTCATTTTAAAATAGCTCCTTGAGCCATCTCTTGCCTACTTTTTTGAGTAATTAAACATTTTGCTCCTATTCATCCTCTAGTTCTTTTACTCACATACATCCCACCAAGCTTGCTCTTGCCTTAGGAACTTGCTCTTTATTCTGATTGGAACCTTGGACCCACACATTCTCATAGCTTGGTTCTTCACAGTCAGTTCTCAGTTCTAACATCACCTCTTCTGAAAGGTTCATCATGTCAGTCTCAGGGTTCTGCACCTTTTGTAGGTCAGATATTTTTTTGAGACACTGATACATGCTATAAACTCCCTCCAAAATGTGCTTATTCACAGCCACACAATTTTTATACAATTTCTAGTAGTTCATTGAACCCGTTAATTATGTAGATAGAAGCCCTAGAAGTCCAAGTTCCCTAGATTAAGAATCCTGAATTTCTCCAATCCTTATAACCAACACTTTATCATCTCCCCCAGAATTATTATCATCTAAAATTATATTATTATCTATTTATCGGCCTATATAACATCTATTTTCCCTCTTAAGTGTAAGTTTTATAAGAGAAGGCAAAGTATTTTTTTGTCTTTCTGGTTCACTGAATTCCTCAAACCTGAAATAGTGCCCAAATTTAGGCATGCAATACATATCTGTCAGATGAATGAATGAATGAGTCCTTGCTGTTCATAACAACTGTAGGAGAAAAGGTATGCATAATAAAAAGGCCTGAACTATTATAACAAGTGTGCTGATTTTTATATGTCCTAGGTTCAAGAAAATGTCTGTGTCTCCCTCCAGAAACTCCACGGGCATCTGCTTTTGGTAGTTGAGAACTGAGTCACTGCATGTCAACTGTCCTATCCCATATGTGGATAGATTTAAAAATAGAATAGATTTAAAAATACTCATAGAACTATAGTGGAGACCTGACTGTTTCCTGGGAACATCTTGGTTTGGCCAAAGTGGAGAGCAGCCAACAGAAAAGAAATCAAAGCCTGTGAGTTATATTGACTGGAAAATACCCCAAATGGCTTTGAGGTAATTTGGAGGTAGTTTAGTGTAATGGGTTAAAAGTATAGTATTTTGTATCCTAGAGATGTAAGTTTAATTTTCAACCCTGCCATTTACTAGTTGTGTGACCTTGGGTAATTTTTTTCAATCATCAAAATATACAGAGTTGTTCTGACTTTCTGATAAAAGGGTTTGACATGTTTTCCCCTTCTTCAAAGAGAGCTGGACAGTCAGCATCTTACTTATGGCACTGAGAATGTGACCACATATTCCTGAACATTCTCATTTTCCAGAGGGATATAGAATATAAAATGAAACCAACAAAATAAAGAATAAATAAATAAACCTTTGACAAGAAAAGAGTAGTAAGATGGTACTCAATTTGGCTTAAATGAACAGCTACTTTAAAGTTAGAAATGGCTTAGAGGTATGGATGTACTATAGGTAATTTTTCTTTTTCAGTAATATACCATCTGTGTAGTTTTGTTTGCTTAAATATCATCTTACTTCACTGTATTAAGAAAGATTGGTGTTGTGTTTAATTTGCTTAGTATTTTTACTAGGCTGATGTGTCCTGATGGGTGAATGCAATAATCTCACCCATTAATTTCAGTCTCCTCCGCCTGCCCCCTTATCAGTTTCCACGTTAGAAAACCAGTCACTCTGATAGCTATTCTTACTCTTCCTAACTCTCTTCTTTTTTTTTCATTTCTTTACTCTCCCTGCCCTCCCCATAGCCACACATGCATCAGTCTTCTTAGAAGATTGTCCAGAGGAGATAAATCAGAATGACAAGTGACTTGGACAGATGATCACACAGGTGAAGAAAAAATAATGAGAAAGGACACAATGTAGCTGATAATGTTGAGGGCTGATATGAGAAGTGGCAGTCTGTTTGGATCACGTTATTTCAAAAACTAAAACTAGAGCCCTGGCCGGTTTGGCTCAGCGGTTGGAGTGTCAGCCTGCGGTCCAGAGAAACCCGGGTTCGGTTCCCGCTAAGGGCACGTACCTCGGTTGCAGTTTGTCCCCGGCCCCTGGTTGGGTCATGCGGGAGGCAGCCACTCAATGGATCCCTTCCACATCAATGTTTCTCTCTCTCTCTCTCTTCCTCTCTCTCCCTCTCACTCTGTCTGAACAAAAAATGGAAAAGTGTCCTCCAGTGAGGATTAAAAAAAAAAACAAAACTAAAATTAGAACTAAAGAATCAAGAGGCAGAATCAAGAGGCATATGTGTGCTGCCTGGTAAAGGAAAGATGTTAATATCATGTAAAACAATAAAGTTGAGTATGCCAGGGATGTAATATATTAATATCCTGGGCATTAATTTGGGTTGCTGTAGATTCTACTGAGTGATTCGATGCCACTCCCCTGATTTATACAAACAGAATGAAGATGCAGTGCAATACGTGTCCGCAGGGTTTTCCTGACTGTGGTAGCAACTGATTCGTCTACTATCTTACCCTCTTTTCTTTTTTTTTTTTAATCCTCACCCGAGGACATATTTCCATTTTTGTTCAGATAGAGTGGGAGGGAGAGAGAGGAAGAGAGAGAGAGAGAAACATCGATGTGAAAGGGACACATCGAGTGGCTGCCTCCCGCACAACCCAACCAGGGCCGGGGACAAACTGCAACCGAGGTACGTGCCCTTAGCGGGAACCGAACCCAGGCCTCTCTGGACCGCAGGCTGACGCTCTAACCGCTGAGCCAAACCGGCCAGGGCCTACCCTCTTTTCTATCCAGTTCTAATACAAAACAGTGCCCTGGTAATCAATGTGGGCACATGCTACAAAACGAAAGAATACAAATATCTCACTACCGTGGCAAAGTGATTGGTCTAGGGAGAACCAATCAGATTCTTTCTCTAGACTATATACAGACAATGGGAAGAGGAAACCCTTCCTTTTCACTGGGGTTGCTAAATTAAACAATCTGATTTTTGAGTGCCTAGGAGTCATTTTCCCCAGTTAAATGCAGGAAAAGCCTGTAGGAAAACATGCAACTAAACATAAAGGCCAAATGGAAAGATTAGAAAAACTAAGAGTCCTCAGAAATACTGTTAGATTCCTTTGGATTCTGTCATGCTTCTGGTCAGTTTCATTTTTGTACTGTTCGATTATGTCATATAATAAATGTCCCCAAAAGAATCTAGTGTACCGTAAGGATCAAACCTAATCTTATCAGGGTATGCATGCTAGGCATATCAGACTATCAATACTTGGCATTTATAATATATTTGACGTACTATTACTTTTAGGAGGAGGTAATCCTAGAGGATTTCCAAGAAAAAAAAAATCATAGTGCAAATGGCTTTTCTGTCCACCTTCCTTTAGGGCTCTGATAAGGGCACAAAAAATAGTTTATTTGTGTGGATCAATCATTTGGATCTGATTAGAACTCTAAAGGTGTTTATTTTAGATATTTTTATTGATATTCCTCTAATGGGAAAATGGAATGAACTCAAACCCTAGGAGTCAGGGGCTTAGCCTGATGTTGCCACCACTAACACAATATTCCTTTAACATCGTATCTTTTATTTTTCTTAATCATCAAGTCTTGCATTAAAACACATGGTAGATCTTTTTTTATATTCACATCATATGTGTTCAATTTTTATCCTATTTCTGGAAATCTTTCAGTAAAAAAAAATATGCTAGGAAGAAATTCTATATTTATAACATGGAGTTGCATTACCTTTGGGCATACAATATTATAGCCCTAAGAGTACCTCGTTTGAGAAAAATTGATAATCAAAACCTGTAGGTACAACAAAAAGCAAGCATTGCTCCCCAGTGATTCTGGGAAGAAAATAAATATTAAGATTTATTTTAGATTTCCAATGTCCTGTATTTTGTTGGCCCTAAATTCAAAATATCTATTAGAAAGTGTCTCACAAATTGCCTTACATATAAAAGGTATTAAAATATTCAGGCTTATTGATTGATAAAAGGAATTTGATGAAGCAGTTCTGATAATTTGTTCTTAATATTTAAAATGAAGATGGTGCTGGCTATCCAGAAAACTAATCATCAGTCTTTATAATAAGGGTGTTTGATATGCTCATTACAAATAATGAATTAGATTCTTAAAAAATAATTTAAAAAACACCAAAAAAACTTAATTATCTTAAACCTAGAGACTACAGATTCTGACTTTGCAAGATTATTTTGATGTCTGCTTGACCTGCTTTGTGGAGCCGAATCGCCATGGGAATTGGAGAGAACAAGCATGAGAAGTGGTTGCTTTTACCAAGTGGTACCATGGGAGGAATCAGATTGAAATTTAAAATGTGATATAAATTATTCACCATGATGTTAATGTTTTAAACAGAGTCTTTTCACATCTCTTATCCCATTGGGATCCACGATGATCCTCTGAGGTAGATAAGACTACTATCATTATCCCCACTCTACAGATGAAGATACTTAGGCCCTTGCAAGTTGAATGAGTTGCCCAAGGTCAGACAATATTTAATCTAGAAATAAATCCTGGAGTTTTCTTTCTCTTTCTGGGCTTTACTTATTCACTTTTTTTTCCCTGCCTTATATTCAAAAAAGAGACAACGTGTTTGCAAATACTGTGGAACTGAGAGAAGAATAACCAATATCACAGAATAACCAAACTGGTATTACTATAGATTTTGGCACATATATTGATCTTTTCTGTTAAACACACATACACACCCATAAGAAATAAGGCAAAATTACTGATAGTGGGTACATAAGTAAGTAGATTTCCCAACACATTTCTCAAGTAGAGTTGAAGACTCAATTCTCAGTCCAACGTCTTAGGATGCATCTTTCATTACAATTTTTTTTCTCTTTTATCATTCAAATCATCAGCAATACCTTCTGGCTTAACCTTCAGCACATTCTGCATCTAAAACTCCTACCTACAATACCCTGACCCAAATGACCTTCATCTCTCCCCTGAGTTATTTCCCTTCTTCTCTTCCCCTTCTCTATTCTACATTCTAACTTTGCACAAAGTTAAAAGTCTTCTAAATCTGTGCATTAGTCTTACTCTTCTCTCGATAATTTTCAGTGGTTTCCCATCACATTTTCAATAACATCTACATTCCTTACCACAGCAAAAACTAGTAATTGACCTCCATTGTCAACCACCCTCCTTTCTCATGTTTAATAATATATAAATATCTGGAAATTTAGCTGACTACATTTTGTAGTTCCCTTCGTATAGTGTGAGCAGCAATCTATACAATTTAGGAATCATACCTTTAAACAGTATATGTGTTGTGCTTTCTTCTCATCAGCTAAAACACTGACATAGTGCATTAGGATATTGCCCAATGGCAGGGCAAGTGACAAAGAACTGGATGACCTAAGAGCAGTGCCACACAAGAGCCCTAGATGGCCCACCTCTAAACATGATATGAGGGCAAAGCAAATGTCTGCTATGTATGAACTGTTGCATTTGAGGGTTTCCTACCTATAGCAGCTTAGTCTGTACTTGCCAATGCCCTTACCAGAGTCCACAGGCAATGGACAATCTTCCTCCTGCCTACAGCTCTGACTTCAGCTTCATATCGTCATCACTGTGACCTGAGCCACACTATTCTTCCTATGCTTTGAGCAGCATGTGTGACTTTTCCACTAGTTTTTTTTTTTCTTACCTGAAATAATCTTCCCCCCAAATTCCCATTTGTCTTTCCTCCTTATTTTATTGAGATCTTTGTTGAAATATCACCTTGATAAAGAGGAATTTTCTGACTACTCAGTCTAAGAGAGCCTCATCTTTCTACCATTGAGGACTCTCTCTCAATCTACTTTATTTTTTTATCAGAAAACTGCCACTATTTTAAATTATATGTCATATCTATATACTGTTTTCTCCATTATGAAAAAGATCTTCATGTAAGCAAGGGCTTTGTCCTGTTCATGTGTGTATTGTCCAGGGTCTGGAACAGTATTTAGCTCAAGAAGTTCCTTTCACTTCTCCTCTTTTGACTCTAGGTTATTGAGCAGGTTTATGCCCAGCCTGCTGAAGAGAGAGATCAATGGGAAATAAAGATACATGTAGAGCTGAAACGTAGACTGAGAGCTCCCGCAGTCATAGATGTTAACATAAACAGACGTTTTTCATGAGTGCTGAGATTGTGATAGGTCCATTAAGTCTTTCTTACTGTATGAAGAGGAGCCTACCCTTATTTGCATATTATAAGTCACATATCTAATTGTAACTGACATAGAAAGAACAAGACTATATGTCTCTTAAGGCTTCAGCCCATTTTCCTAATTAAGATATTTTCTCTCAATAAGGCATATTCTTAAACAGGAAAAACAGTGGTTATTCTCTTGTTAAATCAACACCAAAATATTCAAGGTTGGTGGTCTGGTATAATGACCCCAATGATCCTCCACATAATATTTGCTCCATTCCACAGAAAGACAACTGGTTTACTGGAACACTCTGTCTTTGTGGGACAGGGAAGGGAGTGAGAGTTTTGGAATCAAATAAAAAGGTACTTTTGTATGAGTGCATACTGGAGATTACTTACATAAATGATTTTTGAGAGATTCAAAATTACATACATGAACTATTTATGAAGGGGCGAGTTGACTGGTTATATGGAATTCAGAGAGAAAGAACAGGGAATCTATATAAAGATAGATTGACCTTTGGGTGTAAGTTCAATTATTTAACCACAGATGTCTGCTTGTACAGTTGGAAGTGGGAGCCTGAAGGAGGTCAGTGGGGACATCTAAAGTTCGACAGCAGGGTCACTGCTACTAAGCAGAGGGAATGTCTTGCCCAATTGTGCTAAGAAAATCCCAACTTCCCAGTCATAAACTACATTTACCCTAGGTCAGCATCTTGCTGAAAGCTTCTAGAAACAGGTATGCAGTTTCATACCCTTTTTAACTGAGGAATTATGTACACTAAACATATATTCCATGTTTCTTGACCCCGTGGCCCCTTGAATGCTACTCTCTCTGATGGCAACAAAAAACATAGTGAATATATTTCTGAGTAATTTTAAAACTATATTCAAACAGCTACAGCTCTTTCAGTCAGAAAATCCATTTTGGTGACTTTGGATCTTTGAAAGCACCTCAAATCAGAAACATTTAACCTTTTCTCCTTTATGTTTCATTTTCAGAATCTTGTACATGTCCCCCAGATCTTCTTCACATGTTCCCCTTCACTCACAATTTTAAGTAATCCAGGTCAGCAGCAAAGCCATGAACAGAATTATATACACGAATAATATAATTCAGGGTCCCTAAAATCTAAGCATCAGCTGCTGACCAAATATGAGACCCACCCAGTCGTAAACCATGGGTCAAGATGATACAACATACTAGGGTGAGAAAAAAGCCAGTACCTCAGCACAGAGAGCATTCTGGATATCCCAGAAAATGCTATGGAATATAGGACCAGTGCTGTGGATTGAAATGTGTCCTCCCAAAATCCATATATTGAAGCCCTAATCCTAATGTGACTGTGTTTAGAGATAGGGTTTTTGAGAAGACAATTAAGGTTAAATGAGGTAATAGGGGTGGGACACGAGGTGAGAGGGCCATCTACAAGCAGGGAAGAGAGGTTTCACCAGACGCCAACCCTGCTGGCACCTTGATCTTGGACTCCTAGTCTCCAGAACTGAGAAAATAAATTTCAGTTAAGTCACCCAGCGCATCAATGTTATCTTGTTATCATGACATAAGCAGATTAATACAAGTAATAACTAATATTTGAGAGACAACTTCTGAACAACTTTATGATTAGGCACTAGTTTTAGTATTTTAATTTAAGGAAATTGAGGCCTAGAGATCTAGGTAATGTATTCAGTTACTCAGAAAACAGCAAAGTTGGGACAAAAGCTTAATGCCACATGGTTTACAATCCATATGGTCAGGCAGTATGCAGTTACATCACCCCCAGACAAGCACACTACTATGAAAAATGCCTACCGGTCTTCAGAAATAAGTAGCATTCTTAAAAGACTCACGCCTTTGCCATTGGAATCTAAAATATATTTATAGGATTTTTCTCATTTGATGCATTTCTTTGTGAGTAATGTACTCACATATATTGTCCTTAAGATTATGCCTCTGACCTTCCATGGATTAGTGTATATCAGGGTAAACACCCCATACCTACTTCCCTTCTCAAACCAAGAACTTGTTTTTTGAACTAATGAACAGCTTTTTCCTTTAGCAGTTGTCAGAAGCAAAATGACAAAGTCAGGAAAAGTGAGAAATGAAGCATGCATACGAATATTACCTTTCTCCCAAGCTAACCGCTGTTTTATGCTCATCTGATGTATTAACGATCCACAATAAAGTCCCACAATTTAATAATTTGCAAACAGTTAATAGTATTTTTTATTAAATCAGTGAAGCAAGAGGTTGAATCAAATTGTGAGATAAAATTTAAGGACAAACAAACTTCAAATGATGGTTAAATGTTTAATCAAAGCGTTTCAGTGATGACATAAATGTCAAAACAAGAGACTTATGCACCCAAACCTTTAAAACAACAGGGTGCCTTATTATTTTTAATACTTTTCAAAAAAACATGTATTTTTTAATCAACAACTTCTATTACCTAACTTTATGGTTCATAAACTGTTATAGTTGTCAGAAGATCTACACATTTCTCTTTCTACTCAACTAATAAAAATAAATGAGAAAACTGAAGATATTTTTATTTTTGTGTGGGGTTGTAATTGAAACTTTTAAAAACTTTGTCTTCCTTTTACCTACTCACAGGACGCTGTCTTGATGTAGCAAAGTATGCTCATGGGACAGCACGTGAATTTGCCTTACACTTATTTATTTCAGATCAGAGCATTTTGCCTGAAAATAATTTACTCACATGACTCTTTAGATTCTCCTATAGATTTCATTTGTCAAGACCTTCTTAACGATTATTTAACAAATATAATAGTATCTACATTTGTACCAACAGTTGCTTTCTGAATGCTTCTGCATCCTTTCAATTTTATTCCCAAAACAAATTTCTAGGGTCAATAGGGCAGATATTAAGTTTATAGAAGGAAACTGAGCTTCAGTGACTTGGTTATTATGCCTTAGCATGTGTTCTATTGCTTTGTCCACCATAGCATGTAAATGTTCAAAAACAGGTTCTTTGTTTCTTTCCTATAATATATTCTTTTTGTCTACATTTTATTAAAAAAAAAATCTATAATAACCAGAAAGGATATAACTTTAATGACTATTAATCAATTTTCAATGTTGTCTCTCACAGCACTGAGGTTTCAGAAATTGCTCAGCCATCATGATAATTCATTTACTGAGCACCTAATGCATGTTCTGAACATGTACCAGTGAGAGTCCATGTTTAAATACAAAATTCCCAGTTGGCCTAGGCTGCTGGAGGAGAAGCTTTTGAAGTAGTGACTATATAAAATAATTCATTTGGTTCAGTAAATTATACATAAAGATACCTCCATCACAACATAGTTACATTACATGTATTAATAAAAATGTCCTAAGGGTATAAGACAATAGGACATCTTTGAAAGATGCCATCAGGCAGTACAAGCCTTCCGCCATAAGTGTGATGGAAACGATAATAGTCATGAAATAAGGTCATTCATTATAGGCTGGACATATAGGAAACATTTTATTTGGATGCTGAGAGATTTGAGCTAGTCCATGTTTATTCGCTTTAGATTTCCTTACCAATTCATCTTTCAACCTCTGAGTCTCCTCTGCCATCCACCTCAGCTAATAAATATGTGTGCCTAATAATGTCCTCAGACAACTCAGGAGGAAACGGCCCCATATCAGCCACCCCAGATTGTGGAGACAAATGATTGGTGAGCATTGTTTTCATGGTCAGCAAGTTACCTGGATAGTGCCCTGGGGCATCTAATTAAATAGGCCAAACTTATAAAATACAGAATTGGATAAAATTTATCTTGGAAATTATTATTTTATTTATATGACTGTAACTCATCCAAACTTTGGTATAGATAGTTCTACTGTATTTATCATACAGACATTTTAGTCTTCTTGGAGTTTGAGTTAGAATACAAAATCTTGTAATATAATTTATTCAGTTATGGTATACGTATAGTTATGGTCCTTTTTGTTTCCTTTAATCAAATACTGAGAATGCCTATTGGCTCAAAGAAATTCCTTATTCTGCTTTAATTGCCTGGCTTCTAAGTACGTGAGGACATTTCACGTAGAGGATGATCCACAATACATTGAGAAAGTTCGAAAACCTTTCTAATTATCTCAGTTTAAGGAATCCTTCCTTTAAATAGCTATGCAGAAATAGCCATGTAGGCAGTAAACTCTTCTGATAAACTTCAAATATAGTGAATAGAGTCCACATGACTTTATCTCCAAATTAAACTGGACAATTCAAGAATCTCTGAATTTTCCAAGCCACACTGGTTTAAAGCTTAATGCATTCTGAATGCCTCCTGTCTTTCTAGCTGAGATGATTGTCCTCCCTTGGCCACTTAATATGCATGCCTCAAAACGAGATTGTGATTATCTTCCCTCTCACTGGGCATTCTCTTTTCTTGGAGTCACACATGGTTTGAGTGTTTCATTTTCAATATCACACAAACCCTGAACCTTCATCAAAACTGTGAATATCCAACAGGTTTACTGGCATTTGCCTATAATCATCTTCAAATGAACTGTCATCACAGTCTTAATCTGTCTTTGGCTGCCCAAATTGTTCCTACCTCACCTGCCAAGTCTTTCAGTACTTGAAAAGTTTTGCTAAGATTTTAAATCTATTCATTGGTGATTGTAAAAATGTGTGTAAAGATATGTTACTTAGTTAAACATGTGAAAGACCTTATCTGAGCACCTCGTCATGGCAGCAAGCCATAAAACCCCAAATGTTGAATTTAAGTCTATTGCCAAACATTCTACCTTCATCTCATTTGGAGGAAGAATCAAATATATGTAGCATCTACACTATTACAAAAGCAATTACAGTGCTAATCAATTATCCAGATGTTTTATTGACTTGATGCCCAAAGTCCAGATGTTTGGAAATTTCGATGATTGGCATGATGTAAACACATCCAAAAACTATTAATTCAGTCTGCTGAAAGGGATAATGTTACACACAGATAATCTGTCTGCTAATAATGCTTTTATATACTTTTCCTACAGTGCACAGTCCCCAAAAGCAAACAAAATCAGAAACATACATCAGTTCTGTAGTTGCTGCTGAAAGATTCTACTAGACATAAAACCATCCTACTAGACTTCCTTTGACCTATTTGCTATTTTCAATAGCCTAGAAAGCAAAAGAGGAAGTAAATAAAACTTAACAATCAGCATCTGTGTCATTGAAGAATACAAATTTAATATACTGATTTAACTTTGTCTTCTTGCTCAGAAGGACAGTTTCTGTTCTGAGTACTCTATAGCTGTAACCTGTTCTTTTCTGAATTAAATTTTCCATGAAATTTTGCAAAGACAATACAGGAAAAAGTTTATGAGTATCTCTTTGGCAGCTACAAATATTCCCATTGTGTCCTTGTTGAATAACAAATTTAAAGTGCAGAATTGGCACTGGAAGATTGACTGGATTCTAAATGAACTTTTTAATAGTCATGTAAAACTAGAGGGAACAGAGCACCAGTAATGAAGGGAAATAGAAGGCTAAGTATTGGAAAGTAATTAGCAAGCTCATCACTGACAACCCTTTGATGGCCTGAATTGCTTCCAGAAAGATAAGAGTATATTGTTTAAAAAACAATTAAATCCCACACGCACATTCATAGAATTATTTCACATTCATATGCAAATAGAGAGGCCCAGATTCTTTGAACATACTAATATGTATCAACAGGGAAGCATTATATTTGGCACTGGCATATCTGGGTATGTAAAAGGCACCCACATTAAAAAGGTGCACTACAGAACAATGGATTTTATAAGGTCCCTAGGAACTGTTAAATGTTACAATGTGGCTAGGGTCTACTGACAAACATTGTATGCATAGATTCAACCAGATTTCTCAAGAGGTATTGAGTTATTTGTACTGACATCACAAACAAAAAATAAAATAAAATAAAATAAAGACAACCCTGTTGCCTGCCCCCCGCCCCCCATCCTGGTTAATAGCCCTTATTTATTCAGTAGAATTTATGCATATGTATTTAATAAACAAGAGCACAATACTGAAACAGAAAGTAAAAACACTCATAGACTGAATCCTGTGAACATGATTATTGCATTAAAGTTGAAAACTCCTACGCTTTTTATTTTTGACTAATAAATGCAACCTTAACTTCCTATCCTGGTAATGACTTCCCTTCATAATTCAATATGAACTCATCATTCTGGTCCCAATTAAGCCCTTTTCTTCAACAAATCAATATCCTTCAGTCCTCCAAACTCACATCTCTTCTATTTGCTTAAGCTCTAGTTGTGTCTATATATTACTATTCACTCTCTTTTCTTAGTTGTATTCTCACCATGTTTCCAGACCCACGTCAACCCCCAAACTCAATGCTCTCACCTTCCCCAAACACCACATTTACCATCGAGGCTAATCCCAAACCCTACTATTCTACTCCATGGTCAATGTTAGATATTTTAACTGGATGCGTCTGTTATATTTTAGTAATTATTATTTTCAGCCCCTATTTTTCATCACCTTGAGTGGATGTGTGTACTTACGCAGGTGTGAACATGGGCACAATTTATACACAGCTTAGTTTTACCCATTTCAATTGTAAAGGCTTGGCAGGAGAAGCAATATGTAATACCTCACTTGTTTGGTTCTCATAAATCCTTATTGAGTTTCTTGACAAAATTAACTGTTCAATAAATATTTGGGTCCATTGTCATATATTCACAATTTGCTATACTCAAAAATGCATAACATAGAAACAGTGGCAACTGCCAAGACATATTTATAAATACATTAATACGAATGTTTAAAAATCCACTTCAACATAAACCAAATGATTATTTCTGAATGATTATTTTGGCCACAGATATTAGAGAATGGTCTATGAAAGCAAGAGGTGATTACATTAACTAAGAAGGAAAAGCCAGGGGTATTTTTGTATCAATCATTCTATCTAATTTCCAAGCACTAGAAGGAATTTAGGATCAGGAAGGAAGCCCAATGATCCTTTAAATCAGGAAAAGAAATAACTCCAGAAGCATGAAACTACCTGCCCACTGCCCTGCAGCCTGCTGAAAGCCTGGCATTGATGGTACTAGCACCACAGTTTGCTCCTTCCGTTCAAAATGCTGCCCCCAAGGGGAGTGAAGTATCTGACTCATCAGTACTGTGGTCTCTGCAATATACAGATGATGTAGCATAGAAATGTACACTTGAAACATATATAATTTTATGAACCAATGTCACCTCAATAAATTTAATAAATTTTTTTTTTTTTTTAGAAAACATGTGCTGCAGTCTTGACTATGCAGCAAGCTCAGTAACTGCAGCTATCACATTTGACCTAACCAGTGAACAGAGAGCATCCTTGCTTCCTGTGGGAAAGCCTGAGGCCTAATTTTTAAGTCATTGTGTAGGCTGCAAAATTAACTCTCAAACACCCCTTCTCTTGTCTCATCACTGGCATCATACAGATGTCTACTGCCTAACATGGTTTTAATTGAATCCTTTATTTCCGTTTTGGTTTTGGCTTTGCTTTAATCCAAACTACTTATGTTTTTAGTCTATGTTTCTCTGTGTTTCGCAGTACCTAAGAGAATCTTTGGTAAATAGGGTCTTTGTAAATGCGTTGTTTAATTGACGACTATTGCATAGCAAATTGTTTTAAAATTACTACAAATATCCCTATATCATAGCCCAAACAAGAGTGGAAGTTTCAGGAATCAGATGCCTTTGGATCCATCTCTAATTTTGAACAGATCCATCTCGAATTTTGGCTGAAGCCACAGCAATCCTATCTTCTAGGGCAGGAAACTCCATGAGATACTGAAAAGCAGCTCTGGTGTCTGGATGATCCATAGTAGAGACTGTTGTCTGATGACTGCTATCAAAGCCTGTGACAGGAGGCCTTCATTATGAGTTTGATATTGTCACGGCCACTGTTACAAGGTTGAGCAGGCCTTGCAGCAAATACCGCATGATAAAAATGTACCTGGAGAACACAAGTTAGTTACACAAACACTATGTCCAGACTTTCTACTGCACTCATTATCTCTCTGTGTTCTCAAACTTATGATCTTTTAACAATTTTCCCCAAACTGGCTGATGGAGATGAAAAATCCAGGCCCGAATCGACAATGGGTGGGTTTAGTATGTTGGTACAAATTGCACTGTGGTCACACATGGGGGTGGGGGGTGATTCTGAAGGGCAGTGGTGATGGAAATCCTTCCAGTGGGCAGAAAGTTGAACATTAAAATTGGCTGGAAAGTCTCTAAGCCATGAGATGGTGACTGGGGGTGGGGGGATGGGGGGCGCAGATTACAGAAACTATTGGGTGGTGGCATGTGGTTCAGCCTATTGATTGGGGTCTGGACGATGCGAGGTTGGAAGAGCAGAAACAACATGATCTTGGGAAGAGGCAGGTGGTACACTTGTGGGACTGAGCACATTGTATGCCAATCTTTTTGTCTCACTTCATTGCCCACCAGAGGGCATCCACTGTGGAGGAGACTTTGAACCACCAGGTGAACATAACGGCCTGTCTATTGGCTGTTGGTTAGCAATGTTTTTAGCCACTGTACCATTTGCACAATAAACTCTCAAAGATATAGACTAAATGAACCCTCCTTTGGGTTTCATCTCAGCAAGCTGATCTGCTGCCTTAGCTGCTGACTGCTGTGCTATCAGCAATAGAGACGTGCTGAAACCCAGTCATGGCAAGAAGACCAGAAAACCAGCTGTCAAGCTGACTACATCAGACTCCCCTCACCTTTGAGAGGATATAAATGTTTTCCTATCACACTTTTTCTCTCTTTAGGGAAAGGGTTTCCTTTTCCTGTTAGCAGTGCCTATGCTGAGGGCTTATAGAACAACCACTTTATAGGGAGTGGGCCCCCCATGAAATGTCCTCCAAACAAGGTTCCCGTTTATCAGTGAAGGTGGGTTTACCTTGCAGGGTCGTTAGCGATCATTAAATAAATCGTGTAACCTTTAGTGACACCTTATCCATGTTTTAAGTTCTGTCAATATGTATAATGACAGAAATTGTTTATTAGGCTCTGTTTGGGGGAATATTTTAGAAGTAAAACAGAGTTATAAAAATTTAGTATAATAGCTAGTTTTAAGTCATGTAGCCAATAATTGTAAGAGTTGGAAGATGATTTGACTTTGGGTGATAGGCACACAATGCAATGTACAAATCATGTATCATAAAAATGCATACTTGAAACCTATATGTTCTTATAAACTAATGTCACCACAATGCATTTAATTTAAAAAAGAGTTGGATATAAATACAACAAGTGATTTCAGAGCCTAATCTCTGTATACCGTGTCACATTACTTCTTCACAATGTTAAATCACCGACGGATGACACATCATGGCCAGCTATTTAACAGTTGCCCAAATGTGAACATGCATTTGCATGGAGAGACTTTTAACATTAGAGGGCATTACTTATTAATTATCTTAGCTAAAACAATAGAAATTATTGCCTTTTGAGAGTGGGACTAATAAAAAAATTAAGAAAAAATTAGAATTCACTATGACCACTCACTTCATTGTTTGACAGTTTCAATGTCAATGCTATAGGTCAAATCATATCTACCGAAAAGTTTCAATTAGATAAATTAGGGGGCTATGGTTATTTAAATGTAAGAATGGTACATTAAAATCAATCTGGAGGAATAGTGTTGATGTTAATTCCCAGGGCCAGACTCCCAATCAACTCAGTCATCTAGAATTTGATCACATATCCAAAGTCACGGTTGATCTTTGCACAGAAATATAACTATGCACATGTATAAAAAGTCTTTGTAAGATAAGGAAGAGACTCAAGTAGGAAATTAAATGTGAAATTAGTTAACACATCAGAATCTGTGAGGAGAAGCGATGAACCTTAAGGAGCCAACGAAAGTGCTGGAAGGATAAAGACTGCTAAGGCAATTTAGGGACATAAGGACAAATAGTTCCAAAAAACTCTGTTGAAAGTGCAATATGTTTATTTGTATAGTTATGATACATACAAGACACAGCTCCCCCAATCTCCACTTAGAGATGTGTGCAATGTGAGAATGTTTCATTTTAGTACTTATTTATCTATGTATTTAAAGTATTAAGAAATAATGAATAAACTTCAGTATCTTAGAAATAGAATTTTGGAATGTTCTCCTATCATACTGGGAACATAAAGGAACTATCTTACTTCCTGGGCCCAGTTTTCACAAAATTTTTAAAAAGAGTAAAGAAATCACAGGAAAAAATCCTCAATGACTGCACTACCCAGTTCTGTTTGCCATCATGTGGTTAAAAAAAAATCTTTCTTTCTTTCTTTTTTTCTATTATAGAGGAGGCTAAGGCCATTAGACTCAGTGGTCAAGTCAAAAGTTATGTGAAGAACTATAATAAATTCATGTGTGGGTAAAAGTCAATATTAAATATAGGTCATATAGGATTGAGCACTTTTTCTCTGAAACCTCAATTGAAAGATAAAGTAGTAAAAATGAAAATAAAATAGTGCTACCATGTCTTAAGGCTTGAGTTGCTAACAATTGACTAGATTAGCTTTCCAGTCCCCTTCAGTTGTCTAACCTTTCTTTTATATTTCATAATACTGATCAATAGAAGACCCCTCCTTCAACTAAATAAGCCTCACAAGGAGACAAAAAACAAAACAGTCACTAAATTAATATTTATTTTGTAACATAGAAAAGTCAGTGCTATCTACAAACAGTATAATTAATTGGGATTAATTTCATGTGCAAATTTTGTCATTGCAGATGTTGATGGAGTAATACATCAAAGGGACTTCACCTCTGTAAAAATCAATGCTAACATAACCTTGATTATTGTTCCTGTGGATGTCACATATAACACTAATCAGTCATGGTTTGTAGCAAACATCTTAGAGAACAAATATAATTTGCTTTTTTTATTGGCATTTTTCAAGATGAGCGATATAATGTGCATTCATGGGGTGAGGAATTATCTAAAAGAATACAATCTTCCAGGGGAAGTGGTGGAGACAGTGTTAGTGCACATGGGAATTCTTAAGAAGAAAATTACAAGAATGTGAAAAAAAATCTTCACGTTGATATGGAAACTACTGATTCTGTTTTGGGAATATAGGCTTCCCAGGACGCTTATAGAAAAGCCAGAGATCTTCAGATCTATAAAAGAGCAACATTTTGTAGTACCCAAAAGGAAAAATAACCTAACTCTATGGTAACAGACTTTTTATAATCCTTATCTCTGCTTCTCCCAAATACCACAGACCCTCTATTGTATCAATTATGATCACAATAGAGCAAGAACAGAGTAAACTTTTGGTTGGTTTTATCTTGTGTTGACCTTTAATGATTCCCTGTGTATCCAAAATTATAACTGCAATGCTATTTTCCAGATTTGGGTATTTGAAAATTTCTTCCATTTAGGTCATCGTTATTTTACCTTTTGTTACTATCACATTAAAGGAATTATCAATGCTAGGACCATCACACTGGCCAATAAATCAGCATGTATTAAAAAGTTTTTGGGTCCAGATGGTGTGGCTCAGTGGTTGAGCGTTGACCCGTGCACCAAGAGGTCGCCAGTTCGATTCCTGGTCAGGACACATGCCCAGGTTGTGGGCCAAATCCCCAGAGAGGGCATGCAGGAGGTGGCCAGTCGATGTTCTCTCTTATTGATGTTTCTATCTCTCCCTCTCCCTTCCTCTCTCTCTAAAATCAATAAAGGAAAAAAAAAAAACTTAAAAAAAACCAAACTTATTGGTACAAATGAATAATATGAAAATTAATCATTATATTAAAATAAATAATACTCATAGAGGAAACCTGGAGCAGTAAGTTGACATGTAAGGTGGTATATGACAGATTTCATTCTCTTAAAAAAGATTGCATTGTAAAGAAAAGACAGATTGTTGCACCCTGAAACTTATAAATATGGCTTCATGGATCTTAACTTTTTTTTCCTTATTGATTTTAGAGAGAGAGGAAAGGGAAGGGAGAGAGATAGAAACATTGATGAGAGAGAACATCGATTGGCTGCCTCCTGCATGCCTCCCACTGGAGATTTGGCCTACAACCTGGGCATGTGCTCTGACGAGGAATTGAACTGGCAACCTTTTGGTGCATGAGTCAATGATAAACCACTGAGCCGTACTGGCCGGACATGGATCTTAAATTGCGCTTTTTAAAAGAGAAACTTTGATGAGCACAGAGGAGTTGAGGGCTGCACATTTCATTAAGTTCCAAGCCCACCCACATGGTAGATACCCTGATCAGTACAGCCCCTCTGAGAGGTGGAGAGTGCTGGATGAAGGTACCAGGGAGTTTTATAATAATCAAGTTTTCATTATGGTAAATTTCGATGTTTGTCCTTTAAGTTTGAGAACATCCCATATATTTTGATGATAAAGGATAAAGAACATTGCTTAGAAGGACATGCTCTCCTGAAATAAAAAGTATTTAGGTAAGGAACTAGAAGAGTATGATATTAATGTAAAACTATTCTACTATACCATGGGCCAGAAAGAGACCCATGTTGATAAGGACACGTGACTGATGACAAAGACAAAACTCTAGAGAGCAGGGAGAAATAAAGGTTATTACAGTCAATCATGTTGGGACAAATGAATTTCCATCTGCAAGACAATGATATTTCATCTTTACCTTTCAATGTAACAAAAATCAATTCTGAGTGGATTGTAGAAATGTACGTAAACATTACAAAATTTAAATTAAGCCCTGGTCGGTTTGGCTCAGCGGTTAGAGTGTTGGCCCGCGGACTAAAGAGTCATGGGTTCAATTCAGTCAAGGGCACATACCTAGGTTGCAGTTCGTCCCCGGCCCTGGTCGGGTTGTGCAGGAGACAACCAGTCGATGTATCTCTCTCACATCAATGTTTCTATCTCTCTCTCTCTCTCTCTCTCTCCCTTCCACTCTAGCTGATGATAAACAGAAATTATCCTTGGGTGAGGACTTAAAAAATAATAAATAACAAATAAAAAATTTAAATTAAGCTTCCAGAAGGTAACATGGAAAAAAAATTCCCTGAACAACTCATAATTAAGGATATCTTGGCATCAAAGGCCATTAAGAGAATAAAAGGCTGAAGAGTGGAAAAAGATTGCACCACATATATCATCAACAAAGGGGTTATGTTATATATGAGATATCTGAGAGAGTTAAATGATAAGGATAAATGAAAGAGAAAGAGAGAATCTTTTATAAATAAATAAGAAATGGGCAAGAGATTTAACAAGTCCTTTACAACAGAAACAAATCCAAAAGGAAGAAGAAGAAAAAAAACTAAATGGTGCTAAACCTCACTTGTAATCAGCATAATAAAAAAAAAAAATTAGTATTCACCAGAATGACTAAAATAAAAAAGATTGACAAATCAAATGTTGACAAGCATAACACTTAATAATTCTTATGTGCTGTTTATGGGAATTTAAATTTTACAACCACATAGAAAAACTCTGTGGATTTATCTATTAAAGTTAAATATATACCTATAACAAATAATAAATAGTAAGTAGAACCTATCACTCCTGGTTATATTCTCCCCAAAATGTGTATACATACGTTCCAGTAGTCATGTACAGAATTCCCATAAGAACATTGTTTACAATAGCCCCAAACAACTCGATTGTCCGTGTTAGAAGAGGGAATGCATGAATTGTGATATAATCATACAATGAAATACTACAAAATAAAAGTGAACATGCTATAGTGACATAAATCATACTCAGGCAAAACTAACCTAAAGAGTTTAGAGATGCATAATAAAGCAGTTGAACTTTAAAAGAAAATGAGGAAACAGTTACCATAATAATTAAAATCATCTTTAACTTTACCTTTAAAGGAGGAAGGAGCAGGGCAAAAAGAGTTATTAGGAAATCACATGGGGGCTTCTGGAGTGCTGGCACCTTTGCATTTCTTACTTAAATGGGTGTTTGCTTCATAATAATTTATTAGTCTGTACCTTTATGCGTTATGTCCTTTGAGTATGTATTATATTTCACAATTAAAACAGAAGATTTTTGTTTGGAATGGTTTAATCTCATATCTAAGCATTGATAAATATGTACATCTGGGGACAAATGACTGTCAGGGAGACATTTAAATACTTTATGAAAGATTTATACATTCATCAACCTGGTGACACTTGTATCACTGACTAATAGATACACTTGCTATCGAACATGTTTTCTTAATTAGACTTTCGACTTCTTACTTCCATGCTGTAACATGTCCGAGACATCAATTCTTTGTTTCTGCAAAACTCTTGGTAACAAGACTGAAAATGAATGTAACTGTCGTGCATATGAAAATTTGAAATTCACAAATTAATATGTGGGTTTCTGCAGCTGCACACCACGTTTCTATTCAACCTTCATTTGCATATCTGCTTCCTCTGAGACCTGACTGAGTTATCTCTTATCATTCAATCTGGCCCTTAGCAAGATATTAAGACAGCAGAAACTTTTACAACCTGCGCTGCTTCTTCATGTCCTCTTGACTCTCTCTCATCCTAAAATCTTTTATTCTGATTCAATTTCCTCAGAAATTCGAGCCCTTTCATTTATTTTGAGATTTTCTAAGCAACCATTTTAGTTCCCAAATGATTTCTCCTCGTGATTGACAACATTGAAGCCCGACGAACATTATGGCACTTGAACGTGTAGTGTAGACGCACCAGTCAACTTTCGGGCACTCCCTCAAAACTTGTCATGGCAGTCCCTTTCCCCAAACTGCAAAAATGTATAACCCTGAAATAACAAAGAAGCAGTGAATTCACATCCATTAGAGAATAAGGAGAAGGTATATTTGATGTATGCCTGTTTGCATGTTATGGTTGTTGCAGAGGTTTGGGTGATGTGGTCGCCTACCAGTTATGGATTTGAGACATCACCTCCCTGCTCCCAGCCATGCCTTCTCTAAGTTCTCAACAGAAGTTAGTTGACCATACAGAGCAAGGGCAGATGGAGCATATTTAAGCAAGTTGGCTCTTGATTACTTTTCTCTACTGGGCATGTGACTTCCATGACTCTCCCACTTAGATTTTGTCCTGTTAGAGTAAAGAAAAGAAATTCTTGATATGCTACTGACTTTGTGAACTGTGGACATTACTTCTTGGGGAATACTTTACCAATAGACTAGGCACTTCTGTTAAATTGAACATTTACATAATATTTGGCTCCCTTGGCTCTTGTATCAAGCCCCAAATCAGCAGGGACCCAACAGAGAAGTATTATGGACATTTATTGGAAAATTACTGTATTTGCTTGAGAAAAACCTAAATGAGCATGAATTTTTCAGGGATAAATCTCTGATAACTTTATCAGTTGCTTTCTGCACTGTGAAACTATGTCCTTTGCATAAAGGTGCATGATTACAATGTCTTTTGGTAGTTTATTATTCATCAAGTCATACTTTTGTTCTTCTAATACACTCTGCTTTAAATATGATTTTGTGTTTTATTAATGTTCTTAATGTTAATATTATTCACCACCTTTCTTGGTTACTATTTATATGGTTATCTAATTTAAATACAGATAAATATATCAATCTGTTCATTCTCCTCTGGAAGGAGACAAAGCCTTAGATTTCTACACTCCCTACCAGATCCCTTTGTGTTCACTATAATTGATTCCTCAACATCAAATCTTCCCCAATGAATAGGTCTAAGAAAATTATAATTCTTTTCTCTCCTCCAGGTTTGGAGATGGGTTATGTTCTCTAATCTTGGTTAATAGAGCATGAGGGCAGGTCTGTCGGAGGCTTCATTTTTTTCCTGATAAGAAGGCACAGAATAGATCTGTTTATTCTTCCGAGGCCGGTGTTTCCTGGATATCATCTATGGAACCACTAGAGTTCATTTATGGCTCTAAATATAGCTTACAGTCAAATTCAGGTTGCACCCGAGGTCAAAGCAATACATTGGGCTCTCATTAATATCTGTTATCCACTGATTTACTAATCTAGAGTCCACCTTAGCTCTTGATTTCTATTAAATAGTCGTTTTTATAGTAATTTAAGACATTTTAAGTTTCTGTTTCTTGAAGTCAAAAGCATAGAAAACATATAAATATATAAATAGTTGTGTTTCCTTCTCTCTCTCACTCTCACTTCTATATAGCTCAATACGTGTTTAGATTTCCCAAATGGTATTACTGAAGTCTTTGGATCAAAAAAAGAAAACATAAATGCAAACATTTGAAGTCCAATCTCAGCACTTTGGGGAAGTTCTGTGTATGGTAAACTGTTTCTGTCTTTGCCTGAGAATGTTTTTTTTTCTCTTACACTCCTAAATAATAGTGTAACTGCCTATACAATTCTAGATTGGCAATGATTTTCTCTGTTTCTTGAATACATTATTCTATTTTCTTGCATTCGTCATTACTGTTGAGTATGTCTAAGATCAATACAACTGTTAGTTCTGGGTAGTTGTTTTTCTTATTAAATATCCATTGGTTACATTTTAGATATTCTCTTTGCCTTTGATGTTTTCTAGCTTACCATGAGTGATTTGGTATAGACTTATTTTAATTTATACTTTTTAATACACTATGATTTTCTTTCAAGTTGAAGGCTTACAACTTCCTTCAGTTCTAGGAAAGTTATGCCTTTATATTTTAATCAATTCAGTTTTCTTATTCTGTGCTTATTATTCATTATACTTAAGTTGACCCTTTTTATTCTATTCTCAGTATCTCTTAATTTCTTCCTTGTATATCATTCTCTTTATTTTTCTGAGACGCAGTAAGTATAAGTTCTTCAAATCTATCTTCTAATGTGCAATATCGTGCTTCATGTATGAATAACCTACTTTTTAAATACATCTTATCCAGTCCAGTCTGCCCTCCCTCATCCTTCTAGTACCAAAACAAAAATTTTGGTGTCATCTCTGACTCTTCTGAAACTCTCTCACACACATACAATCTGTCAGCAGATCCTACTGACTTCACCTTAGAATAATATCCAGAATATCAGCATTCTTATCACCTCTGCTAGTACCAGTCTGGTTCAATCCACCATCATCTTCCACTTCAATAATTACCATATCCTCGGAATTAACCTTCCTATTTTCACCCCTGCTTTGCTTAAAACTACCACTGTGATCTGGCTGTTTATTAACACTCTGAGCTAATTTCCTCATATTTTCTCAGTCTCTTCTTACCATAGTAATCACCTTACTGTTCTTGAATTTTCCTGGAAGGCTCCTGATGACTGAGGGGTTTGTATTTGTGGTTTCTTCTGCCTGGGCATAAACATGGATGACTTGCAACTCTTGACTCACCTCCTTCCAGTCTTTATGCACAGATTTTTTTAGTAAAAATTGCTTCACAAATGACTGAATTAAGACTTGCAGTAATACCCATCTTCCTTATATTGCTCACTTATTTTTATTTTATGTCATCTATCACAATCCAATGCATACTTCTTTATTTCTGTCTGCACTTCTTCCAAGACTTGAATACAAGTTTTATAAGGGCACAGAATTTTTCTTTCTTTCTTTTTTTCACTTCTATAATACCAGTGGCTGCATACAGTAGACCTTCAGTAATTATTTAATAGATGGATTAAAACAAACGAAGACACAGAATATACAGACCTTTGGGGCTCCATGTTGATACAGGGAACTCAGTTTCTATCCACACCATGCATAGACCTAGGCTTTGTCTCAGACCCTTAAAAACACAAAGACCCCACTTTCTAATTGTATGTTAGGTCTAATTTTCCAATTCTGACCTCGCTCAAGCCCCAGTGCCTACTTGGGATCCCTTTGTTATATTTTATTCAGAATTTCTTTGTGTTTGGAGTAGGAGAAGGGAGGTCTTTTGTCTTCCATCATGCCAAGCCTTGGTGTTACCTTTATACGTGAGAATATATTCAGAAATTGAAAATTACCTGTGTGTTTAGCATTGCATGGATGATTGCCTAAATACAACTCACTTGTCATAGAAGATGGTCTTTTTCAAATATTATGTCATGAGGTATAAACAATAGGCAAAAACTAATCAAATGTGATATCCCCCCAAATTTGTGTCTGGTTCTTCAAATTTGTCAATCAAGTCTGACACATTTTTCTTACACTAACCTCTATTTTCTACTCACTGGCTCACCAGGGAGAGTTTTTTTTACTTGTAAAATCAACCAAATATTCCAGTCAATTAAAAAATAAAAGGGGTGTTAAACAACTCAATTTCAGACTCAACAACACCCTAAATTTTGAGGCTATCTAAGCCAACCATAATCATAGCATGGATTCTCTTAACTTAATTGTACAGTAAATACATTTTCTAGACAAAAGGATCTATTTAATTTTATTAAAGGATCAACTTATGATAAAATTCAAGAATAAAACAAGATGGCTAGATTTTAAGTATCAAATTGTATATTGTAGTCAGAAGGAAAGTGTAAATATTCTGAAGCAGTCAACCTCAGTCTGTATCTAGAGTTTGTCCAAAGGCTTAGAATTCCATATTTAAACAGTAAACACAAAATAAAGGGAGACTTAGATATGAATTTTTCTTAATTTCCCAGGCATATCGAGTATATTCTCATCTCTCTTCCTTTGATGGGCTTGATTCAGAAGAAATTATTTCTCTCATATTCACAGCTTACTTTCCTTTTATGCTCTAACTCAATGCCTGGCCATAAAAATCCTTCAAGAACCTTCACCATAATATGTAGTCCATGACACTTCTATTCTTTATATTCCTATAGCAATTGTTACTAAGCTTGACACCTAAATACACATTGCTTTATATTGTGATGATTATTTGTTTGGTTTCATAATTTAATTTAATGGTGTCAAAAGATAGAGTCCTGGTCTCTTTCAATTGTATTTTAAGGTTCTTTAGAAAAAGAACAAAGTTGTGGGTTTGTTTTTGTTTGTTTGTTTTTTGGTAAACAGATATTTTGATATACCTACTACGTGCAAGAAGCAACATTCTCTTTAAAAAAATTAAAAATGTTTATTTCCACAGAGCATAAAGCACAGAAAGTACTTTCTTAAACCAGCTTGAAATCAATTACTTCATTCTCTTGGTATTTGAACTAGTGCTAATTTTCAAAGCTGGGGTAAAGTTGTTTGAAGACTCAGGAGTGGGATTTCACAAAATGAATGTTTGCATCACGTGTATAGCCAAAACAGATGATATGAATCAGCAGGGGATAAATGAGATTCCAAAATCAGCCGATAACTTCATTTTAGCATTCATTCGGTTTTTGCATTAGCAACATGAACAATATCCAATTTATTTTCTCAACATTGCACAACAGCATCAAATACACATTCCAGCATTCACTGTGTTTGTATCTGTGTTCACATCTGAACCTGGAACTATTCCATACCTTATTGCATTTCTTCTGAATACGTTCAGCTCATTCAGCTCGGGGATTTCATGGTGAGCAAAGAGCTCTCAGAACATAAGTTGCAATATGTTGCTTTTAGCAATTCAATATATTCATTCATTGGAACTTCCATCTTTTTGCATTCATTTTCCCACCAACATGTGCATGTACATCAACACATTTGCATAAAGAATTCAAGAAACAAACATACAGGTTTGCTTTTTCTCCCTAGAACTTTGTAAAGTTGCCAATAGGGCATCTTTCCTGGTTGGTCAAATTTCCTTTTTAGTGTTATATAGCGTGGAATGTCTTAGGACTTCAGGTACTCTGCTGGAAATGTGTCCCCTCGAGTCAAATCCCTACTGTCAGACTGAGGGGCAAATCAAATTGACCTGTCAAGGAACAGGATCTGTTTGTGATTGAATTATTTCATTTCTAACCAAAGGTATTTTTGTTTTTTGTTTTGTTTTTTAAGAGTTACTGGGTACTCAGAGTTAAATTTGCTTTTAAGTGTAAAGTTATCTTCCTCATCAGATGACAACAACAATAAAATAAAGCGATAATTGCCTTCAAGGCACAGGGTTTAAAAAATGTAACACCAAGTTTTTTAAAGTTTAGTTCTCTGACTGATGTGAACAGTTCCACGTTGAAGTTAGCAAAGTAAAGGCAAAGAAACAAACAAAAAAATCTACAATATCTGTTTTCTTTCCTCTCTCCAACTCACGCAAATACCTCATCTGATTCTCTTTCTGCTACAAGCTCACCTAAGCAGTAAACTCTTTTTTTCTCCCACAGTCCTTAATTCAGAGCTCTGCTCTGTTCTACTCAGTCCAAGGCCAAAGCCCTTCTTGCCAGCCCTTTGTCAATTCTCAGTTTAGTCCCACTGATTTTCAGATTCTTATCTCTTATCTATGTGTCCTGTTCAAGGTCACTGACAGCTTTGCAGAGTGGTTATAGATTTTTATTTACTCTTTCGAGTTTCTTCCTAAGTCAAGTTGCTGGAAACAAGCAATGAGCATTTCTGATAAAATTCAAATGTCTGATTTCCCTGAAATGTCAGTAAATTGGACATCTCTTCTGACAAAATGCACCATTCATTCGTTTTATATTTCAAAAATCACTGCTGAAAAACTTCATCAGTGATTTTTATGAGGACTATGCTGGGCATAAAGAAAATAAGTCTCTGTTTTAGGCCTTACTGCAACAAAGAGAATATGATTGAGTTGAGGTGAGTAGACATATAAACACATAATTCAGTGTAATAAACTGTTTTAAAGAGGAACCTCTAGCACAGCCAGTGTGGCTCAGTGGCTGAGTGTCGACCCATGCACCAAGAGGTCGCTGGTTTGATTCCTGGTCAGGGCACATGCCCAGGTTGTGGGCCTGATCCCCAGTGGGGGGGCATGCAGGAGGCAGCCAATCGATGTTCTCTCTCATTGATGTTTCCATCTCTCTCTCCCTCTCCCTTCCTCTCTCTAAAAATCAATTAAAAAAAATTAAAGAGGAACCTCTAAGAAATGGAAAATGGAGCAACTTACTGTGCTTGGGATAGATTGGTATATATCACCAGGGTCTTTTTATACGATCTATATCTTAAAAAGTGAGTTTGACTTTGCCAAGTATTACAGAGGATAAAGTTATTGCGATAAAAAAAAACAACCAGGAGGTGTGAAAGTGCCTAACATTTCAGTATAGTATAATGCAGGTAAAAACATGATTGTTAATCTGTGAAAATGGTAATTATTGAAACAAATCTTCTCATGTATTTTTCTAGCACACTAATTGACCAGGATGGAATGAGATCAGATTGCCTGTCAGAGCCTTTGATAAAACACACCTGCTTGTATCAACCACACCATTGGAACTCAGGTGGAAGTTGTAGCTACTGCAAAACTGATATTACTATCCATTTTATTTATCTTATTGTGCTTAATATTGTATGATTCTATGCATGTAAAATTTTGGAATGTGAAAACTAAACTACAGAAGCAGAAACAGATCAGTGGTTGCCTGGTGACAGGGAGCATCCTGAGGGGTATGTGGAGGGTGATTACAAAGAGCATCAGGAAACACTGGGGATTGATGGTTATGTTCATTATCTTGATTGTGGTGATGGTTTCCCAGGTGTATACTCTGTCAAAAGTTATTAAATTGTGCACTTTATATTGTGCTGTTTATGGTACATTAATTATATTTTAATAATGCTGTAAGAAAAATGTGTGGGATGGAGTTAAAGCAGTACTTAGAGGGAAACTTATAGCTTTATATGCATGTCAGAAAAGACCAGATATAAAATTAATGTTCTCAGCTTCCATTTCAAGAAATTGGAAAAAAATTTAAATCCAAAAAGAAGTAAACAAATAATAAAATTAAAGAATAATATGATAGAAAACAAATAAGCAGTGAATTATCAAGGCCAAGTTGGTTCTTTAAACAATAAAATTGATAAACCTCCAGCTATTATGATCATAAAAATGAAAAAAGAAAAGGACACAGTGCTAATAACAGACATGACAAAAAGAAACACTGAAACAGTTTCCATAGTCATTATAAAATAGAACAAAGGGTTATATGTACAAATTTTATGTCAAATTTAACAACTTACGTGGAATAGAAAATTTCACAGAATACAAACATTTCCAAATTCAGTAGAAGAAATAGGATATATGAATAACCTTCTATCTATTAAAGAAATTTGAACTATCATTAAATATCTCCCTCAAAGAAAACAGCTGCCCAAATGATCTCATTGGTGAATTCTACCAAACACTTAAGGGAGAAATAATAAAAATTTTCAAAAACTTTCTCAGAATTTAGAGGAAGAAATATCATCTCAATTAATTTTATTTTTATATACATAATTCTACTATCAAAACTTGAAAGAGAATCTTAAGAAAATTACACATGCCAATTCTCCTCATTTCTTATTAAAATAAAAATTGCCTTCATGAAAAGCTAGCAGAATAACACATTTTAAATACAATATACATGACAAAGTGTTTTTTTTCATGTATATGTGTGCATAGCATGTATCTATATAATACAGAATCACATTTGTATATGTATTTTGGAAAATTCATTCTATATGAATTCTATAGCTACCTGTAATGGTTATCTTAGTTGTATTTAATGCAAGAGCCACCAACATTTTTTAATAATTTGAGCATTATTTTTAGTGGCTCCCAAAATCAAATAATCATATTCTTTTGCTTTAATTATATTTCATGTATAAGCACAATATAAAACTATTTTAGGTAAACTAAAATATGTACAAATGCATCCTAGAGGTCTTTTCTACATGTCTCAGTAAATTTTTGTTCTGAGACCTATAAATATTCTTCTCTCTAAAATTAAAATGTTATTAAAATAATTATTGCAGTTCAAAAATACAGGTGTACTAGAGAATTTATAAATGACCATTTGAAGGAAGGCCGACTTTATTTATTGCCATTTGACAACCATTAAACACATTTTCTCCTGTTCTTGGCAAGGAGAGGTCCAGTGAAGAACAAGCCTGAAATGAATATGGCATTAACACATGCTTATCTGCACAGATTTAATTGTTCAAATACACCTGCTAGACCTGGACATTGATTTAGTGTCATAAATGTAAAAGTGGAAAACCCCAGTTAGTGTGAATGCTTCTGAAAATCTATAAAATTGCTCTGGTAGAATGAAATATTACCCTTCAAGATATCCTTCAGTAAGACAGTCTGGGGCTGGTGTTATTTTGAGGGAGATTTGAGGATGTAATAAATATGTATATAGCTAGAATGTTTTCTAAAATTCACCATAGTTTCAGTTATGGATGTAGAGATTTAGCCATGATATCCACCTTAGAATCCTTCCCTGTTTGAAAGTCCATATGTTACACACCATACATCACATTGGAGGCATCATTATCTTTTGAATTCTTTTCATTTATTATTTTCCAAAAATAAATTCTTCAAAATTTGAAACTGCTTTACATATCTCCCATGTTAGGATTTGCTTTTTAATGTTCAAGGGCATAATGAGGGAAGTTGAATCCTAACCAATGAGACTTAGAGGAAGTTTGCTGATGGGTTTCTAAGAAAGATTCATCCCCTAATTTTAAAAAAAAAAAAGGGTGACGATAAATACATCTTTATTATGATCCTGGATCTTGCTATGTGAAGATGTGTTGTTTCAAATGTGCCTACTGTCTTAGGATCATGAGTGATGGACATCAACACCAGCCTGCCATGGTTTGGATGATGGAACGGAGAGGTGGAAGGACATACGAACAATCTACAATGATATTGTTCAGTTGTAATAATATTGTTGAATTCCTATCAGAATTTCATCATCCCTGATAATCTCTAGTTCCAGACTTCTTAATAAGTGAAATACTAAAATTTTCTCATTATCAGTTGGTCTTAAATTTTAAAGCTAAATTAAACTAAAAAACAAAACAAAAAAAAACTCTCTTTCATCTCAGCATAACTTGGCTGTCCTGGCAATGGCTCTGCTCAGTTAATTCAACCTGACAGTGATGGCTAGAGGCCTTGAGTCACCTCTCTCCTTAACAGGGATAGCACACATTTTCTACAGAAGGGTGAGGCAGTGACTATTGTGGGACACACGGTCTCTGTCACAACTATTAAACAATGTCCTTATAGTGTGAAAACTCTAGAAAATACATAAACAAATGAGGGTGACTATAGTCTAGTGAAATATTATTTACAAGTCTGATAGGCTGGGCCCTCATTTGCAAATATCTGCTCTATAACATGTGCATTGGGATAGTAGTAGGGACTTACAATGTTTTACCTAAAAGGAACATTACTGAGGACATTTCAGGGAATACATCAGTGCTGTTCAGTATTGGCTCACAGTGTAAGCCAGCCGTGATGAATGATCTAGGATTGAAAAGGACGATCGTGCCTGAGCACATAGGAAGATCAAATCTGTACCCTACCTGGCAGAAGTGGGGTAGAGTGGTTGTGGGGCAGGATATTACCTGTCACAGAGGGTAAAAGAAATAATTTTCTTCATGGGGACAGGCATGAAGGATGCCTATGGTGGGGCAAATAAATGCTTAAATGGAACAAAAAGGCATAGAAGAGGAAAAGCAGTAAATATTGAAGTCAAATGTCAGCTTTCTTTGCAAAAGTTTGCTACAACTGTTGTGACTCATATTTCTACCATATTTTTTAGAAGACCCTTATATCACAAATAACTTTATAATTTTATTTAAATAGTTCTACAAACATTTTAATAGTGCAGACTTGTTATATAATTTGTCTTACTTTTTGAGTGTTTGCACTTCTTCCCCCCAAGTAAGAGGTAGCTTTTAAGAAAGATTGGCAGACTATATGAGTGATACATCGAATCCTCCTTAACGGTTGCCTATTCTCAAAGGTATCACCTCAATCATTGCAGGAGACCAGAAGAACAACATTCATTTGGAAGGCATATCCACATTTTCAGCATATATTCTAGCCAATGAACTAAAAAAAAAAAAAATTATTAAATGTACAGATCAGAGTGTGGTTCCTATTCAATTATGCAACAGTTTTTATAATACACTTTTATAGAGTTTTCCTCGTCCAATCAGAAATGACAATTGGCGTTTAGACTCATAGTAGTAATGAATCAACAAGCTGATTTTAGGTCATAAAACAGAACCCTGCTAGTGTTACACAAAGTTGTATTAGGAGGCTTCTTGTTTAAAGGAGGCTTGATAAAGACAAAGAGGACACATGAATTCAAAACACAAGTACTCCAAACCTCGAGTACATGTAAGCAAGAGTCAGTTAGGAGCTTGTTTAGAGGAGAGTCTGCCATTTTTTAAGTATATGAGGTTGTCGAAGCCTGGTGTTATTCCTTATTTTTCTTCCAATGCAAGGCAACTCTTCTGTTGATGGATTTTTTTTTAAATTGCTCACTCAGCAGTTTATTTGTTTTCATCTTTGTAGCACTCTTGGCACCACACTCCAGAACAGATAAATTAAAATGGTTTCTGCTTAATCCCCTCAGAGAGGTTTGATTGTGCATAGTCTATAGTATTTTAGTTGACTAGGCTTAAAACATTATGCCTTTTAAATCCTAATAGTTGTGCTGGTGTAATCAATTCTAATATTCAACATTTGGGATGTATGTACAATTCTCCCAGGCCTCATTTTTGCAATAAGAGAGGGAAGGCAGTGTGTCATTTTGGGACTATATAGGAGCATGAAGAAGAGCTGCTTAAGGATGAGAGAAAACATCCTCTGTTTCAGAGGGGGACACTCTTCCACCCACTCCTAGTTGGGTATAGAAAAGGACAGGATACTTAATATGCCTGGTATTTAGAAATGTAACGGATTGACACAAAAATGAAGTTTGTCATTGTATTCTACAGACAAGTGGGGTCAGTCCAGATAGTCTGGTATCTGTGGTCTCAAAGGGTCTTGCAAGAGAACAACCCACTGGACAAAGCAAAGCAACTTGTCTCTGAGTGGAAAGTGCAGAGTCTCAAGGGCATGGTTCTGTTGCCATGAAACCTCTACATGAACTTGAGATCTAGTGGCTTTGGTCCTGTATTTTCCTTCTGCAAAATGCAAACCATCTTTCATCTTCTTGATAGGATCTTTCACAGAGCAAATTATTTTAATTTTGATGAGGTTCAACTTAACCCATCTTTCCTTTAATAGATCATGCCATTTATTCCATAGCAATAGAAATACAGTAAGTCTAAGAACTATTTGCTTAGCCCTGGATCATAAAGATCTCCTCTTCTATTGTGTACTAAAAGTTTCATAGTTTTATGTTTACAGTTAAATCAGTGATTGATTTTGAGTTAATTTTTTAAAAAGGTGTTAGAGAATTTTAAATCAAGATACTATTACGTATGTATGCATGTATTTAATTTAATTTTTGCCGTTTGATTCTTAATTGCTCTTATTGTTGGTTGTAAAGGCTATCCCTCCTCCTTCACTCTTGCACCTTTGCCAAAAATCAGTTTGGCATAGTTGTGGGAGTCATTTTCTGGGTTATTGATTCTGTTCCATTGCTCTATGTGTCCCTCCATCAGTACCACACTGCCTTTATTATTATAACTTTATAGTAAGCCTTAATATTGAAAAGAGTGATTCCTCCCATCTTGTTAAGATTTTTTCCGCATAAACTTAGAATTATTTTGTCTATCTCAACAAAAATATCTTGCTAGGATTTTGATAGAATGTGCATTAAACCTATAGATCAATTTGGGGAGAATTGACATCTTTTCCAGGTTGAGTCTCCTTATCCATACTTTCAATAACTTTCTCCATTTGTTTAGGTATTTCTTATTTCTTTCATCAGCACCTCATAACTTTTGTATGTTTCTTAAGTTTATAACTAATTTCATTTGCATTTTGAAAGATTATTCTTTGATTTTTATGATCCCCATTTTTCCTACACATAAGTCTTCTGATAGGCAAGTGACTTCTGGGTTTTTCCTTTAAGATAGATTCTTTCTTTTGTGCATTTCCTTACATGACTGCTTCAACATGGAAAGCTTCCCATCCCTCTCTCATCATGGCCTCCCAAATTTTTGAAATATTTTTTCTTTATTGATTTGAGAGAGAGAGGAAGAGAGAGGGAGAGAGAGATAGAAACATCCATGAGAGAGAACATTGATTGGCCGCCTCCTACATGCCCCCTACTTGGGATTGGGCTCACAACCTGGGCATGTGCCCTGACCAGGAATCGAACCGGCAACCTCTTGGTACATGGGTCGACACTCAACCAGTGAGCCACACCAACCGGGCTCAAAATTTTTCTAATAGAGCTGGCTCTTGATAGTAAAATCAGGGACTGTGTAATTTATTGATCATAATTTAAATCCTGGTTCTTCAACTTTGTGAGCACTAAGCAAATTAGTTCCCCTTTCTGAACCTTAACTTTATCATGTAGAAAAAGACAACATTATTTAATACATAGCTTGGGATGTGTGAGCATATGTATGTCTAAACTGAAAACCATACTCTTTATACTAATTAGAGAAACAGACACATATAGTAGGTGTTCAATAAAGGGTATTTTTATTTTTATCTCCCTAAATCTTGATTGTCAACAACACTATTGCTGTTTAATAGATTTTGCTATTATTATATTCTATTGAGCCTAATGCTAATTTCATGGATAATTCATAAGCTATAGAAAGAACAGAGACTGTGCCATTTTTATTTCTATTATGAAATTCAGACATGCATTTGGATTACAGTGAAAGAGCTCGGCCTTCATGTCAGAAAATCCTGAATTCTTATTGCTATATGACATTGGGAAATGTTATATTCTCCGACCTTTAGTTTTCTCATCCATAAAAAGGGAATAATAATACTTCACAGTGTTCTTGATAAGATTGGATGACCATATATAGAGGTCCATGTGTAATGCACATATATCTAACTGCAATATAATTAGTAATTAGGTTGTCATGAGGAACCTGTAAGGCAGTTACGAGTACTTTTATTTCACATATAAACAAATAAAATTGAGATGTAGATATGTTTACTGATTTATAAAATATAATAGACTTATTTGATAACAAAATATTGTTTAAGAATCCCTCCCTTAGAATTCTGGAGCTTCAAGAAACTGTAGGGATAAACAATTAGGTTCATCTTGTTTCACACACACACACACGCAAATCCAAACATTTCTAGACAGAATAAATAGCTTCTCCAAGGTTGTTTAGCTGAATGGAGGTAAAGCCAGGAAAATCTCAGGTATCTTGATCTCGAGCCATAAGCTGTTTTTGCTAAATAATGTTTCCTCATTTGTGCCCTGCTCTTACTGGCATTCTGGCTCAAATGGCTTCCTTACCCATTCATATTTGCTGCCTCCAAACTCATCATATTTTCCCTTCCAGCTCTATGTCCATATGGCCATGCTCATCTGGGAGGTGGATGTCTGAAATTGCCGCCACCACGCCATCCCCTTCCAACCATGTGAGTAGACCAGAAAATGACTTTTGGGCACTATTAACCCACGTTGGCTAAGATTCAGTGATGCTGAAGTGAAACACCCTCCATCATGTTTGCAAGCCCTGAAGCCAGTCTCTGGCCTTCTGCAAACCAAGATGACTTTGGGAGCTTAGAATGCATTTTCTGTACTTTCTTCAAATGACCCCATTGAAAACAGGAGCATGGGGCAGAAAAATGGCTCCTAGTTACACGGAGTTGAATATGAAATATATTCTGAGTATCCAACATGGGTGGGAAACTTTGTAAATGAGAAAATGCATTATAAATCCTCAGGTCCAATGAAACGGGAGGGCCTGTCTCACACGTGAGGGGTATTTTATTTACCATTTACTTCTATTTTCAATCTCTAGATCAGGATCACTGTGAGCTGAAATATCCAGGGAACACTTTCCAGAGAGAAAGAATTGAGATGTTAGAAAAATGCTATGGTGTTAAGTTTTGTTTTGTTTTGTTGTAATGGCAAATTTCAGAGCCAAATTACTACAGTCATAAAGGTTACGGTATGATTTGCAGTCTCCAAAAGTTCTCTTTGCCAAAATATGTTTATCCATACCCTGCTATGCCAACTAAAATGTCCATAAGTATCTCTTTTTCAGATTAAAATAATCAGAAGTCTTGCTAACCACACTTCCTGATGCATTAGTCCGATTAGTTCTTACTGACTGGAATTTCCATAGGCATTAGCTCAAAGGACAGGGCAGTTTTGATGGAGAGATGCAGAGAAGGTTCACATGCTCATGGTGCTTCTTTGGGAGGACTGCCTTAGATGAAGTGCTGTAGTGAAGTGACAGACCCATGAGGGAGGGAGGCACCATGAAATTCCAGGGTACCTGACAGGAACAGGGAAATATGAAGGTAGAATTAAGGTTAAAAGGACATTAAAGATGGATTTTTCACAGTTTGAAATTTTGCCTAGAATCTGTAGCAGAGGCTCTCCTCCCGGCCATGGTACAGCTGGAGCACAGCTGTTCACAGCATGCCTGGCATTCATTGGGCTAGTCAAGGACCAAAGCTACCTAGACCAAAGACTGCTAGAGGGCACTGAGAAATAACTTGATCTCCACAGAACAGAAATCGAAAGGCTTGGGACAGATGAGTAGAAAATACGAGCTGACTTCCTGGTCTCCTGGCCATTAGCTAATGCCTGGGGGAATGAAATTTGTTTGCCCTTTTAACATTTACCTGTCTATTTAACTACAAGTAGTAATGCTAGCTCTAAAATGATCCTTCATGCTTTAGAGAATTGGCCATGTGTCCAATTAATGTGTCCAATTGACCTTCTGCAGTAGTGAATTGTCTCCATTGACCACATTTTCCATGTACAAATCTTTAGTAATAAATTTACTGATTCTAGAAGTCAATAGACTGAATGGCTTTTGTGTCCTTAACAGGTATGAATAAATTAAACCTCTAGGCAAATGAAAGTTAGTAAAAGTTTGTATGCTTTTTTCCCCCCTAAAAGATGGAGTTTTTGTGCTTCTTTTCTGCTCTCCTGAGTCAGCAGAGGATCTTACGGCTCATCAACATGCATGTTCATTCTCCATATAAGAAGAGGCTTGGTTTATTCTTGCTTATTCATCACGGAGTCTATGTCTACATATGGCCAACAAATTGAGCATTTTGTGCATTATCCAGATTTGCAGCTGCCTTATGGCTCAGCTGATTGACTCATCAATGCTACAGACTAAATTGGACACTAAGATACCTTAAAATCACACACAAAATGTTTGTTCATTTATTACTCTCAATAGGACTTGTACAGGTGAAACGGATGATTGTGGTCACTATATGGAACCCACATTGTAGTAGTCACCAGGCAAATAAGACCTGGATAAAACATTAAGAGAAATTAAGGAAATTCCCTAATGTTTCCTCAGTGATCCAAAAGGGATAGAATATGGTTGCCTTAACTTATGATTCCAGACTTGTTACCAATGGAGATGTTTTGTCCTACAGAATCCTGCATAACCTGTACTTTATATTAATTAGGATATTTAGTAACTCTTAAAAATACTCTACATTTTGCAGTGCAGTTTCTCCAAAGTTTCTTCTTATCAGAAATGACTCACTGCCCGGCCGGTGTGGCTCAGTAGTTGAGCATCAACCCATGCACCAAGAGGTTACTGGTTTGATTCCTGGTCAGGGCACATGCCTAGGTTGTGGGCCTGACCCCCACTGGGGGCTGTGCAGGAGGCAGCCAATCGATGTTCTCTCTCATCGATGTTTCTATCTCCCTCTCCCTTCCTCTCTCTCTAAAAATCAATAAAGAAAAAATATTTTTAAAAAATAAAAATAAAAATTACTGCAGTCAAATATAAGTAATCAAAATGAGATATGTACAAAAAAAAAATTCACCTAAAAAATAGAACAAAATTTTCCAAGCTCTACCCTCAAAAACTAAGAAAGATTTTAGAGTAGACAGAATATTGAGCTTCAACTTGAAAATTGTATTCACAAGTTAACTAGGAGGGAAAGGCAATCAGAGTAGTATGTATGACACAGATAGCAGCTGAGAGGCTTGAAACACTGTGACCTATTTGGAAAATGAATGGTGGTTGGGTACCACTGGAACATAATCTGTGAGGAAGAAGAGTAGGAAAAATCAGAGAATGAGAATAAGCAGGCACGGGAGGCTAAAAAGTGATAAGGACCAAATACTAAGGGCCTCGTACTCAGTTTAGGGTCTGTCTATTCTCTAGTGGTGGGAGGTATTATGAAGAAGCCAGGTGGCATGCTAAGGAAAGTGGGAACCTCTTCCCTAGCTCTTCCCTGGTGCAGAGATCTGTGATCAAGGTGGAAAGACATTACTCAGAAATTTTTACTGAGGATCCCTAGAGGGTCTAAAGGTGAGCCTTGGATCATCTGTGCATTGGGCTCCTTCACTGCACATCTCCAGGGGGTGCACTTCACTTTGCATCTGTATATGCAGCCCCTCCTGGAGTTGTGTGCTGCATCTCAGTGAGGCCATAAGTGGACTATGAATCTTTAAAAATCTTGTTTGAACTTCTCTGGAAAGAGGGAGGAGCTTCATCTTCTATCAGATATCCAAAAGGGTTCCTAGTGTAAGAAAGTTTAAGAAACACTGCATGACTAGGGTGTAAGTTGGGACTGCTGCCTGAGTAGTCCTTATATGTTATTACTCTGGCGGTAAACCATGGTATCTTAGAATTTGGAAACTTTCATTTGGTTCCTGTTGTTTTAACTACCTCCTAACTGTAGAACAAGAGGACAGAGCGCCAACACGCATGTAATGTTTAGGGATGCCAGTTAAGTTGGAAACGGGAGTAGTATGTTAGATTGTGGCTTTATTAAAGTGTCATTATAAATTAAATGATGTAAAAATGATCAAAAAGTGCTTTCTATTTCTCTTTTCTACGTAGATTTCAAATGATTATATTTCCTGCCATGGGTACACGAATATTGCATTTTACTTTTAAATTAAAGCATGTCTTAATTCATAAATGATGGCAGCCCTCTATGAAGATTTCAATAGCTTTTCTCTCTCTCTCCTCTTTGGGAAGTTAGAGGAAAAGGGTTGTGGCCTTATTACATTCCCCAGTTCTATAGTTATGCCAGAGAAAATCAGTCAAATGGTAAAAATATGGAGGAACTTCTGTAAGAGGATAAACTAAAAGAGTTGGATGATCTACAAGGGTTACATGAATTTCTAAAAGCATTTATTTGGGAATCCAATCTGGAACATACAACTATGGCAAGCCATTGAGGTTCTGCCTTAAGCAGTTCCCCAGGTGAGGCTTGAACTCACAACCTAGGCATTACCCACATAAATACTACTGTACAAGTATTGCACATAAAAAAGCTCCTGGTTACATGCATTCTTAAAGGAAATATAATTCATACTAATGTGATCATGAAGGTAAAGCAATACAGATTTTTCACTCAATTCTGGAACTTCACAGAATAAATTAAAATTTCATGATCTGGAATAATATGAAATGCAAATAATATCAAAAAAGAATCAATAAATATATGAATGAAAAATTCTTAAGAAGAAATAGTAGGAATTTGGAGAACAATTGGTGATTTATATCACAAAAGACATTCCAGTTTCATTGTTTATAATATAAAAGACATTTTCAGGTTTCCCTGTGTCTTCATCACAGAGCCCTGTACATAGTAGATGCAAAACCATCACACTGCCTCAGTAATTTAGTCTAGCCCAAAGGACGTTCTGTTATGCATGTTCTACACCTACTGCTCCTTTGAAGTCAAGAGAATCCATGATGTTGTTGAGCTCTGGAAATGAGCATACCGTACATTTAAAGAAAAGGATGTGGTATAGGTGACATGTTTAAGCAATCACTAACATTCGTGGTTGGGAAACAAAAGACAATTTTCTCTATAATAATAAATCATGCATTAAAATGCATTTCCTTTGAGCTTTTACACTGGGGGTGGGGGTGGGGGGGCGGGAAACAAAGAACATATCTGTCCCCTGAGCTGTGTTGACCATTCCCCTCCTTTCAATACTAATTTCTCCAAACAGATAAATTCCAAGCTGCTGCCACAACAAAATGCCACGAGAAAAGACCTCCATATGCTGTTACGAGGCGGAGCACACTCAGCTGCTGGAGGAAGTTAGAGCTGTGAAGTAGCAGCTGCCAGGCACTTGCTCTGCATTGCAGCTCAAGACTGTCTATGTGCAGCGAGGCTGGTGTGGCTGGGGGGCAGCCCGAGTCGGAGAGGAGGAAGGAACCCCTGCACGTGGTTAAGCAGAATAAAAGGGTGGCTGCTAGGGAGATTCCCAGTGCTACCCAACAGCTATTGGGCCCCCTCCTCAGGGTACATCCCAACCACTAGAGCTGAACATGAAGCTGTTCTTCTAGAAATACAGATTCCTTTTTTTTGGTCTGAAAGTATTACTCCTAGAATGAGCCTCTTTTCTCAACAAGAGAATACATTTGTGACAGTAAGAAAGCAACTGTTATCGCTCTCTAAGACTTTTATCAGGGACGAGATCATCACACTGGACTTTATCGCGGCCCACACAACTCGATGTGCATGTTTCTGCCTGCAGGACTTTGCTTGTGCTTTGCCTCACGGGAGCATGTCTTTCTCCAACCCTCAGCTTTAGTTGTCCAAATCTTCTATCTTTCAAGGCTCAGTTCAAAGGACAAATAATTCTTGAAGTTACCCATGATTCTTTAAAACATGATTGATGTCTTATTCTACAGGATAGTTTCTGAGGAAACCAAGACAAAACAGATTATACCCAATCTTACCCTGATGGCTCTTACCCATCAGGTGGGGGCAAATACCATATAGTTTGAAAAGTAAAACAACCACAAAATTGTTTAATTAATGTTCACATAAGGGTAAAGATGGAGCACTTTGATACTTATAGAAGAGTGAGGGACTGGTGGTGGATTACAGTGGTTCCTGGGAGAAATGAAGGAGAGAGAGTTCTGAAAAATAGGTAAGAATTAGCTGGATTTATTTTTTCATTACTTGAAGGGCTGGGTGGTAAGGGTTCTGAGTACCCAATTCCAATGTGTGTGTGTGTGTGTGTGTGTGTGTGTGTGTGTGTGTGTGTGTGTGTTTGGGTGGGTTTCACACCAACAAGCAATTCTCTGACACTAGCTAGGTGATTTACAATCCAACTCAATTCTAACACTTTCTTCCCACAGATAGCATTAGATTCCACAGGCTGAGGACGCAGTCCTACATGAATGTTCTCTACTTCAGATACCTATTACAAATTCAGGTTGTCACCTGTGCTTTTGACCAACCAGCTATAGATCGGAGGTTCCAACAACCCCCTTCTTGGCTCCTATTGATTTTTCAGTGTCTCACATAACTTAGAAAACCCATTTACTCATTAAATTACCAATTTATCATAAAAAGATAGGACTCAGGAACAACCAGATGGAAGAGATACATATGGCAATGTATAGGGAAAGGATGGAGAGATTCCATGCTCTTTGAGCATAACATTTTCCCTGAATCTCCGTATGATCATCAACCTGGAAGTTCTCTGAACCTTGTCCTTTGGGTTTTTTGTTTGTTTGTTTGTTTGTTTTTGTTTTTTTTAATTATTATTAGTTTATTTTATTTTTTTTCCTTTATTGATTTTAGAGAGAGAAGTTAGAGGGAGAGAGAGATAGAAACATCGATGAGATAGAACATCGATTGGCTGCCTCCTGCATGCCCCACACTGGTGATTGGGCCCACAACCTGGGCATGTGTCCTGACCAGGAATCAAACTGGCAACCTCTTGGTGCATGGGCCGACACTCAACCACTGAGTCACACTGGCCGGACATGTCCTTTGGGTTTTTTGGAGGTTTTATTATATAGGCATGATTGATTAAATCATTGGTCATTGATGACTGAACTTAATCTATAGCCCCTCTCCTTTCCTGGGAGGTTGGGGATGGGACTGAAAGTTCCAAACCTCTAATCTCATGGTTGGTTCTTCTGGCAATTAGTCTCCATCCTTAGTTGCTTTTCAAAAGTCACCTCATTAACCTAAACCCAGTTGTAGTGTAAAAGGGCCTCTTATGAATGTCAAGACACAAATTTGATCTTTATGTCTCTGGAGCGATTTTTAGGAACTAAGGACAAGAGACCAAATATGATGACAAAGTATGCTCCCATTGCTCTTATTATTCAAGAAATTCCAAGGGTTTAGGGAGCTGTGAACCATGAACTGGGGACAAGGTCAAATATGCATTTCTTATCATAAATCACAATATCACAGGTGGATAGGATTAAAAAAAAAAAAAGTATGTCAGGCAGATGGAATAGCTTGTGCTAAGTTCCAGAGATGACAGAGTCCATTATGTATGAGCGGAAAGTAGACAGATGTTTACTATAGCTGCTGTCGAGTGAGTAAGTAGCAAGAGGAAAAGCTAAAATGTCAGAGAATTGATATGGTTTGGGACATTTTAAGCTATGTCGAGGAGTCTTTGGTCACTTAAACATAGGGAATCATTAAAATACTTGCAAAAGTGAAGCCATATAACTAGATGTGTATTAAAAAAAAATGCCACTGTGAAGAGAATGATGTGATAGGGAAAGGCCAAAGGCAGAGAAATGACATGGCATCTATGTTAGAGAGGGGTGGTTCTCATCTTGTGTAAGTGGGTTAGAAATAGGAGTGGAGCAATATCTAGGAGATGAGCTGGTCAAGATTTAGTGGTTGATGGTGTAAGAGAGTTGAGAGAGAGGGAGGTGATAGTGTGAGAAGAACACAGAGGTACAGGCGTGGCTGTGGGAAAGGGAAGTATTGAAATAAGTAAACACATGAGTACAGAAAGGGAAGGCGTGATGAACTCAAGGCCTTCTAAAATGCAAAGTCCTCCATTAGCATTTGAATTAGATATGGAGAGGAATCAATGAAGGAGAGGCCAATTCAGAGTAGCTGGCATCTACATGTGGAAATAGAAGCCCTGTGAAGAGATGAGGTCACTAAAGGAAAATAAGGGGAGTGAAAAGCAAATTACAAAGGACAGAAGTCTGAGGTGTCCTTCATTTAAGGTGGTCAAATTGATCTTCACAGGGAAAAAATGATTGCTTTGCCTTCCCATAATAATTTGCCTGTCCTTCTTTTATGGAATTTATCACTTCAGCCCTATTAAATATGATTTATATTTATTTATTACTTATTTTACTTTTGTTTTATTTGCTTTTCCTACACTAATCAAGTGTTTATTAATGCCAGACTTTATGTTAATGCATTATCTCTTTTTATGCTCAAACAGATTTGCGAGATAGGTGCTATGATTATCCCTATTTGGCAGAGATAAGGTTGTATGTTCTCCATATTCTGTTACAGACCACCCCCAGACACACAACCAGACTAATGTTCCAGCCAGCCTGATATTTGGGCAGGGCCACCCCAACCGCTGGACTGAATTTTAGCCAAAGAAATGTGAGTGGATCTGATGTATACTGCTTCCAGGTTTGACTGCTAAAAAACCTCCCTCACAATACTCCAGGCTCTCGTTTTGCCCTCATGTGCATTCCAAGTACAGGGAATCCCAAGATGAATTCCACGACTCTCGTGGGATGTCGAAATTTCCCTGAATAGACTCTTGGAGGCGAGTGACAACAAAAAACATCACCTGATCAGGAACATACATCAGAAAATAACATAAGGGGGCAATACATTTTTTTAAATGACTGAGTTTGCTCTTTGTTGTAACTATTTGCCTAACTCTCTCATACATCTGTTGAATCAACAACAGAGAAGGACAAAAAAATTAATAAAGTAAACAGTAATTATTCTAGGTCATAAAACTAGTTAAGTGTCTTTGCTGGAATGTCAATTTTAGTCCATTAGAACATACACACACACATACAGATGTATCTTACAAATCCCCCTTCTAAAATGACCCTTTTCCCACATAATCTCAGAGGTCAGGATGATGTCTCACCTTTGGAGCAAAGGCCACGACAATGTCTGTTAAAAGGAACAAATGAAGCTGTGGTGTAAAGTCATTGTCATGCCCCATGATGGGCCACAAAACCACTGATAGACAATGGTTCAAAAGAGTATTGCTTGGGAATTTGTTGGTTAGAAAATGAATGTCTAAAGAAAGCACAGTAAATAACAACTTGATTTCTAGTTTTTTCCCTTCCATTAGCTTGCGACATCATCGTAGAAAAACAATATACAAAATAAAGTCTTTCTAATGCTTCCCCTTAGCTTTAGAATTCTGACTACAGAACATTAACACTAAATTTTAAAAATCCCTTAAGAAAATTTTGTTACACATTTTTCTTCAGTGACTCCATCTTGCAAAACAGTACTATCTTTAAGTGGGATTTTGAGAGAAAAGGAAAAAAAAATAGAAATCTAGAAAGAAGCAATCCAAGAGCAGTGAAATAAAACAAACAAACACAGTGAAATCCTTAACAGGGCTGCTTTGCAGGTCTTATTGCCTATCATAGTTAGTAATATCATCATTAAAATCCTATTAGTAGATAAATACAACATTCAGAGTAAAATAACTGAAAAGGGCCTTTTATATGTGCAGAATTTGTTGCAATTTGTTGGTGAAGTACAGTACTAGGAATTGGGTTTGCAATCTCAAATCTTGCTGCAAAAATGTCTACACTGACAACAGTGCCCTCAGGTTGTGTACCACAACAGACGTTTTCTGCTTGCTGGCTATCTAAATAAATTTGGGAAATATATTAAGTAGGAAAACAGAATGGAGATGACCTCAGAATAAATCAATAAGTCTTCATCTATATACAAAAAAAATCCAACAATTACAGAAAAAGTAGTTGGCCATTCAAAACCTGAACAAGCAAATATTTGTATTTGGATTCAGGATAACTTACTTTGCAATGAAAGTTGGGAAATGTTAATCATACCCAAGCTAAATCAATCTGGATTCCCCTGGTATATTTATGCATGTCATAACAGCAAATGCCTTAGTCCATGATGATGAAATCAAACATCTGGATTAGAGCAGAGAGAGAGAGAGAGAGAGAGAGAGAGAGACTATGACTATTAAAGTCCCAGCATTAATGTTTGTGCTTTGTGGGAAAATAAGAGTAATATAAGTAGAGTAACAAAGAAGACAATGGGTAAAGCTTCTCAAGAAAAGGCATAGGTTTTTAATGTGTAGATATACCATATAGAATGTATTTAATTTAATATTTGTAATAACCTCGGTTATTGTGACTTCAAGAGAAAATGTTTTTTTCCTTTATACTTCAAATCCAGAATTCATTCAATACATTTAATTTCTTTTACATTTCCAATTAGAGAAAGCTTATTTTTAAATTGTATATTTTGTTACAAGGAACAAATCAAAGGGGGGATCTCTCATTTCAGGTTGAAGTTGGACATTGTATATTTCCCTCCCAGCTCCGAAAATCCAGAGCTGAGGACAAAACCGGTCCTAATTGCCTGTGAGATTTCTGTCTCCAAATATATCCATCCAATGATTCACATTTTATCTTTTTAAAATAAAGATTTTGAGGGTCATGAAAAATAGATACACCAGGAGTTTGTGGGTTGTTTTCTTCTGTTTCCTTTTGGCTGGCTCATGCTGCGTTAGTGGGATAATTCCTTATCCAAAGCGCTGGCACTCTGGTGCCATCAAGCCGTGATATTTTTGCCTTATTGCGTTTAGCAGAGCTTCAGCATTATGGCTGCGTACTTCCTCAGGGAACCAGAGGGGGTTGGGGAAAAAATAGAAAGAAACAAAATAAAGACAGAAAGAAATAATCATCGGAGAACATCCTCAGGGAGTGCAGAAAAGCAAAAGCCAAAGAAAGTAACAACTTACGGTGTTGCAAAAATTGTGTAAACCTGTTATGGGGGGAAATATGTGTTTGATAGAATTTAAATTATTTAAGACGCTAGAAAGAGATTTTACTCATTTTCTGCTTTTAGAGGAGAACCATCTGCAAATGATTTTATTTACTTATTTCTTTTATTCTATTTTTTCCCCCTAGCTTTAAATCTTACTTTCAATCTTTAATGCTAGATTCAGGTAACTAAGGTTATTCTGCATTTTGGTATGGCTCTTTTATTTACTTGTTTTGCTGTATTTTATCTAGTTATAAATGTCATGATGACATATTATAAGTAGGTATCACAAAGTCAAGCAAATTGTAGACAATCTTTATGTCTTAAATGTACTTCAATTTTGCAATGGCAAATAATATGGGTTGTATCTTTGTTTTTGTTTTTTTCTGGGACATCAATAAAGATGGATATAGTTTTGGGAGGGTTGAACATTATAGAAAATGTTTTTTAGAAGAGTGGAAAAGAACTGCCCCAACTTCCACAAATTCTGAATTTTGATAATTGTCTAAAAAAAAAGAGTGACTATAGTAAATAAAAATTTTTAAAATGTTTAAAGTGTGAGGAAACACAAAGAACACCCACATAAAATTAGTAAGCAGAGAGGATTCTAGTGTCAGCATCAGTAGGAAATAAGTGGTTGTTTTTAGGTCCAGTACAGCATATTTTTGCTTTTTGAAGCTTCTCAGGTCTGAGAGTAGCCATTTGTCTATGACACAGAAGAGACTAACACCATCTAACCCCCATGGAGCTGTATTATTCTTTGTAAAGGCAAACATCATGGGTTTAGTGGAGGATAGGGAAACAAGTTCTTAATCTTCAAAATGGGTGGGCTTTTTACAGAGACAGAGTCACCATGTGAACAGCAACACACAAGGCAGTTTGAGCACCATTTCTCAACCTCCTAAGACTCAGAAGAGAAGAGAGGAGAGGCTCCGTCCTCAAAGAGCAGAGTGGAGCATAACATTTTCTCAGCTACCTAACCATATTGACAACAATGACACATGGTGATGAAGTCATTACAACTGGTTGCTTGTCCCAAAAGAAACTGAGTTTTGGCTTATTTGTTCTGGAGGGACTGATACTCACGTAGCAGGTCTTAGTAGGTGCGGATTGGTATGGACCAAGTGGATATCCCATTCCTTCATGCTGACATAAAGGCGATGATATAGGGCCCTTCCATTAATGAGATGAGATGCATGCAGTTCTTGCTTAATGATAGCAAAGAAGTTAAGGCATGTGGTTCTTGGGTGAAAAAACTCAGAGTGAGTTGTGGTGAATGCTTAGCAAAAAGCCAATCTCATATCACACACAATCTCCCTAGCACCTAAATTCCAACTCAAGGAGCGTCCATTTATTTTCTGGTCAGGACATTCGGCTTATAATTAATGTAGAGGTGCTTCAGTCATCAACAAAGTGACATCTTATTACAGAGCCACAGACTCCACAAAAGACTGCTATACAAGTAGAGGAATAAATCCATACTTAGTAAGGAATTTTAGAATGAATAATGGTCTTTATTTTAGTGTACCAGATGAACTGCCTAAGTCAGAGTCTTAAAAAACATACACCCAATTTTTCATGTAATATTTATGTGCTACTTATACCCTATTAGTTTAATTTAAAAAAAGTATTCCCATATTTCAGGAGAGGAAACTGAGACTCAGAGTATTTAAATGATTTGACAAAATTATTATGTAATAATGTGCTAGCTTAAAATTCGACATGGTGTTCTAACACAGAATTGGGCCTAAAATAAATTGAATCAACCATATTCAACTCTAAAACATGTATACTATACCAGGGAGGCTGGGTGTCCATTAGGACGATGTTTGGCTTTGGAGAAAGGAGACCTAAATCTTAATCCTAGCTCTTCCCACTTCTACCTGAATGACCTTGCTAGGTTATTTAATCTCACTTGGACCCTGGTCTTCTCCTCTATGAAGTAGCATAAGTTGGTTGCTTATTGTAGGATTGCTGGGAGGATTAAGTTAAATTATAGGCACTTTCATTCCATTGCTGCCCAGGCACGGAACAAAGAACAACCAGCAACTTCACTTGTTACCATTATTAGTGTCCTGAAAAAAAGATCATATTCTCACTCTTGAGATATGGATGTCCAGAAAGGGTGAAGAATGTGGCAACACTTCTTAACAGAGCTCTCAGGTCAACTGAGAATTGTAATAATAGCTATAATTTATTCTTACGAAAGTATGTTTTATGTTCTGTTGAAAATGTAGAGTTGAGAAGCCAACAGATATATGAGCTCCATGTTAATGTGAAGAATCGGGCATACAGTTCAGAAGTTAAAGAAAGTGGTTTCAACTTTCAGTTTGTATAATATCCCCAACAATTTAATAAGGTCAACAAGGCAAAGATGCACTAGTGGTCCGTGTATTAATTGGCTACTTAAAAATGATTCAACCCACCTCAAGACTTCTGTATATAGTATGAGTGATAATGACAAAATACTAAATGTATCATTAACCAGAAAGACAAATATTTTCAAGTCAAACACTGACTGTATACTTATGATGTACCAGGACCTGTTCTAAATGCTTTACTTGCTCTATTTTATTTAGTCCATATGCCAACCCTGCAATTGAGCATATTTTGTCCACTAGATTAAATCTTTGCTGGTGAGTTATAGAGAAAGGACTTCAATGTAGGCAGCCTGACTCCAGAGTCCATCACCTATCCTCTAGGCCAGCGATTTTCAACCAGCATGCTGCAAGAATTTTTAAAACATTTAATACCTGACTGCTTAGTCAGGGGCACTGACCTTTTTTCCCTTAGATTGTCAAATAAAAAATGACAATAGGCAGCACAACAATAGCCATCCAGTGTGAATGAATCAAAATTATACCTATTCTTTTTGTTAGACTGGCAATATATATATATTTTTGGTGTGCCACCAAATTTTAGTAATTAGTGTATGTGTGCCATGAGATGAAAAAGGTTGAAAATTGCTGCTCTAGGCTGTATGTATTACCTAATTGCAAACAATGCAGAGACGAAAAAGATGTATGTAGCTCACCTCAGCTATAGGCATTTATCTCTGTCTGGAAGATTTAAGAACTACTGCTAGAACATGGCTTATTTTAACTCATGTTAAACTGATCACTAAAATGAATACAATACTCTAACACCAACGTTTGGGAATATTATATTGGAAATAGCATTAGAGAAAATATGCAATGGATTGTTGTGTGTGAGGGGTGAGGGTATAAGAGTTATATTTTTTCTAGCACGCATCATCCAGAACCATAGATTCTTGATTAATAGCTCAATGGAATGCAAGAGAGCTTATAATCTGATCCTCTCAGGTTTATAAATAAAGAAACTGAGGCACACAGAATAATATAACAGCAAATGCACCTATGTCTTGTATTGTGAACCTTTCTGTTTCATTGTTTGCTGAGTAGCCAGGCTGGGCAGCCAAGGTTAACAGGCAGATAAGTGCCACCCAAAGAAGAAACAATGTACAGAACAGACAGCTGAGACAACAAAGCTAAGAACACACAACACATTAGGCTCAAGTGGTTCAGAGTTTACTTACAGCAAATGGAAAGAAAGTGTGTATGAGACCCAGCCATTTGCAACACCTGGATCCCCCATGGCTACCTACCAACTCCCCACCTGACGAAAGAGATATTGCTGCATACATCCCACTTCTGCTGCAATAGCAGCATCACTACCCTTGTCCCTCTTGCGGTCTAAAATACAATAAGCTGGGGGTCATGCCTAAGGGCCATTGACACATGTGCTTAAAAACAAAGGAGTATACATTGAGTCTGAAACAAGGAGAGATATTCCCACGCAAAGCAATAAACCCAGCACAGGCTATAAGGACTCTATATCCTGTTAAGGAAGTGCTTCAGACCCAAGGCCCGCTCTTATGTGACTGCCTGGGCCAAAAGACTACATGAATGACATTGCCTTTCCTAACACTTTCACATCTTTTTAACTTGTTTGTTCAAATCGTTTTTGAGATTCTAAATAACAGTGGTGCACATTCCAGAATATGTAAAGTAGAATTATACCCAGGACTGAGTATTCTGAAAATGCTTTATATTTAGTTAAAATAGATTAATTTTATGCATCACCATAAGGTCAGCTTAAAATGCAGACTTTTGTTTTTCCTTGATTGCCTGTATTAGTTTTTCATGGCTGCTATAACAAACTGCCACAAACTTGGAGGCTTAAAACAGTATGGGGGATCAGAAGTCTGACATGGGTCTCACTGGGCTAAAATCAAGGTGTTGGCAGGACTGTGTTCCTTTTCAAGGCCCTAGGGTAGAATCCATTTCTTTCCCTTTTCCAGATTCTAGAGACTGACTACAACCTTGGCCAATAAGCCCCATTAATGTTCAAAGCCAGTAATGGCTACTGGTATCTTTCTCATGTCTCATTCCTGTTTACTGACACCCCTGCCATCCTATTTGACTTATGAGGAAACTTGTGATAACATTGGACCCACCTGGATAATTCAGGTTTATCTCCCAATCTCACTGTCAACTGATTAGTAACTTCAATTTCATTGCAATCTTAATTTCCTCTTGCCATAACATAATATATTCATAGGTAATGGCACTTAGGATGTGGATATTTTGGGGAAAGACAATTATTTCTTCCCTCCATCTAGCCTATACCCAGACCATGCAGACAAGAAAAAATATATCTAGTCTCTATAGACAACTCAGAGAGGAAACTCTCTATAGTCCAAGTTATCTTACCAGGATTATCACAGTCATGCCCAGGATGTCACTGAAACCAGCAGATGACTATGGGATGATTTTACACTTAATGAGACTGAGACTCTGGAGAAATACTGTGTTACCTGTAATCACACCAAACAGTGAGGACTTGGATTGGGTTGGGGTTGATAAGGGAGAAGGATTATTCTTATCCAGAGGTTTCCTAAAGCATTGTTCCTGGGAAGATCAATTTGTTTTTAGTCCTGGCACCATCACCTCAATCTATAACATATTCATGAACCATTGGAAGTGGGTCTCTAGCTCTCTGTCCCAAAAATGTTCAAGTAAAAAGGCACATATCTCAAATATAAAACACAACCGTAAATTTGGTCAGACCTGATTCAGGTGACTCAAAGAAGATGGGTTGGCAGTGATGTCAATAGAGCTACCTATGATGTAGAAGGAAATCAGTGAATGTGTATAAATTAATGAATGCACAAGGTGCATTATATATATATCGATAATGTTACTAACACAGCAACAAACCCCATACAGGCTAATGATGGCTACAATTGAAATCTAGCATGTGGAGTTCAACCATGGTCACAAAAATGAACTAATCAGTCAAGACTAACTCTTGAGACAATAAAATTAAAGCTCTTTAAATTGTAAGCCCAATCCTAATCAAATATACAAAAGCCCTGTGGTAGGATGAATAATGGCCCTCAAAGACATCTATGCCCTAATTCCTAAAACCTGTGAATACATTACACTGCAAGAGGGACTTTGCAGATGTAATTAAGGTTATGGATCTTGCGATGAGGGAATTATCCTGGATGATCCAATAGGCTTAATCCAATCGCCTAAGATCTTAAAAGCAGAGACCTTTTCCTTGCTGAAGTCAGAGAGATGTGGTGAAGGAAGAGGTAGAAATTACAAGTGTGGGGAGAAATTGACCCAGCATTATTGACATTGAAGACAGACAAAGGGGGAGACAAGGCAGAGAATGTGGACATCTCTAGAAGCTGGGAATGTCAGTAAGCTGACACCCAGCAAGGACATGGGACTTCAGTCCTAAAATTGCAAGGGACTGAAGTCTACCAATAACCTGAAGGAGCAGAAAATGGATTTGCCTGCAGAGCCTTCAGAAAGGAACACAGCAACGCCATCACTTGATTTTAGCCTGCTGAGACCTGTACAGGGCTTTTGACCTACAGAATTGCAAGATAATAAATTTGCATTGTTCAAAGCCCTTAAATTTCTGGTAATTTGTTTGGGGAGCAGCAGATAACTAATTCAATCCTCTAACAGAGTAGAGTACTATCATTATATACCTACAGTTGACATGGACAATTTGCATTTACTTACTTCTGTGTTTGCTAACTTTTCTTACTCTAAGATTATGTAATGTTCCAAGAGCCATAGGTGTCTGCCTTCTCAGTCAAGAGTAAGGGGTTCAAAGGCTGCTTTCAGAGCATGAAAGATTCATTCTGAAAATTCACGCTGTAGCCACCATTTTATTCAGATGTCATTAAATGCATGATGGAAGGTGAAAATATTTCACAGATGTGTGTTTTCTCCCTACGTGGCGTGTGCATTTCTGCACATTTCCCTGTTTTAACTGAGGAAATCCTTGCAGATCAGTAGCTGAGCTTTGATTCCTTTTCCTCCCCACTTCCCTCCTTGAGTCACTGACCCACAGTTACCAGTTCAGGGACTCCTGAAGTAGAAGCCTGGAATTAATTGCATCAATTTTCTGGGTCTAAGTGATGTCTATCTTGGTGACCCAGGGTTGAAAAGTGAATAGTTACCTGCCAGGACACAAGAGGTGCTCTGCAGATTCATCTTGGAGGACATTGTATTACAAAGAAATCAAGCAGGAGAAACTTCTACTTAAAATGAGGTTTTGTTTTAATCAAGATATTTTTTTTCTTGCTTTTATTCCAATCAAGTCTTCTAGATTATGAAATAGAAGATAAAGAATATAATCACAGCTAAGCTACTCGAGGCAAAGTTTCTTTGGTCTAAAAATGATATTGGATACCTGCTATTAAGGATCTTAAATAACTGACTCCAAGCACATTACTTACACTGCAGTGTTCTGGTTTGCAGAAGATGCTAAATTGGGAGGAAAGGTCATCCCTGAAAAACAATCCTCAGGTAGAAAAAGAATTAGCTCACTTAAATACTTGGGCTAATAGATAGAAAATTCAATGCAGATAAATGCAGAATAATGAGTCTGGTAGAATGTAATAAAAGAACATAATATCTCCTTAATGGGAAGGTACTACAGCATATTGACCTGGAGAGAGATATGAGTTATTTTAATAAAAACCCATATTAAAGATTATTCAGCTCCATTATTATTGGGGAAAAAAATGCAGTGTGTTTTGTTAGACCTCACCTCTGCAGCACATTCAAGCTAATCACTGTACATACTCCAAGAAGCATATTTTAGAAGGAGCCTTAAAGTGGCGATTTGTACAACCAGCTAAATGAAAGGACTTGTCAGAGACAAAGACATAAGTTTGAAAGCAATTATAGGAAAAACTGACCACTTTCTCTTTGGTAAGTCAGACATATGAGAGACGGTTGGAACAAAGAGGTGTCAAAGCTGGGGTAGCACGCATATTGCATTCTAAGGACAGAGGTGAGCTGCTCATTAAATCTACCTCTTGTTCTTCAGGTTCCACTTTTATCAATGGTCTGACAATTGCATTAACTTCTTCAACAATTACAAACCCTGGGTAGCAAATATAAACAGATGCTTCTCACTGACAATTTGGCTTGTTTGGGGCCCATTTACATTACTGATGCTCCAGAGTCCACCTATAGGTGATGAGACTACTTTTATCAGAGCTTTTGTCTTATGGTTACCCTGATTAAATTTAATTCATCTGCAGATTTCTGGAAAATTACAACATTAGAGAGTACAGGCTAACAAGTATCAATCCAAATAAAAGACAGGGGGCAGGTATAGACAGAAAGGACGAGAAACGTGCAGTGATTTGAAAGCAATCTTTAAAGATAGACATAGATTCCCTGGCAAGCATAAAAATGAACTTTTATAATCAAAGGAGGTGACAAATTGCTAATTACAAAACTGCCATTGCAAATGGGTGAAGTCCTGCACTGCTTACCATGACAAATTGAAATGTGCTCTCAAGTACACGTGAGACAATGTATATCTCCCGTATCTGTCAGCCACGGTACATTTTACTTTTAAAGTCCCTGGAGGAATCATAATTTAATTATTATTATTGATAAGTAAATTAGTACAATGCTTGAGTTCAGGCTCTGGAATTGAATAGACCTGGTTTCTAGACCTGACTTCTGTGACTCCTAGGACAGGGGTTCTCTATCTCAGTCCTATTGACATTTCGGGTTGGATGTGCTTTCTTGGGCTGTCCTGTGCATTGCTAGCACACTTGGCCTCTACCCACGAGATGCCAGTACCAGCCCCTCTTCCTGTTACCTTGTTGTGACAACCGAAATGTCTCCAGACATTGCCAGATGCCCCCTAGCAGGTAAAATCGCCTGTAGTTGAGAACCATTGGTCTAGGACCACGTCATACGCCCTCTTTAAATTCCAGTTCCTTCATCTGTAAAAGAGCGGGTTTTGCCTACCACCAAGCTGCAGTCATATGTGTAAGTGTCTGAGGACTAAAAACAGTTGTGTGGTCCTCTAAGTGAAAAAACACACTCAGAGTGAGCAACTGACTCACCCAGAGACTCACCCATCGTTAGTGGTAGACTTAGAGCTCTAACTTAGATAGGTGAGGAAAACAAAGAAAGGGGAAATGGGGCCATGAAAAATGGGGATAAAACCATTCTGATTACAAGCCTCAGCAATCCACACACACCTTACCCAACAGACCTTAACCCACCGTTACGGAGCAACTGCGGGCTGTCCATTTCAATTGTTCTGTCTACGTAAACTCGATGGTTACCCCAGTTTACTTTCTACATTCTTCAAATCTACGAATATCTGTGTAATCATGGCTGGGCTTTGTTCTACATATACAGAACACACTTTTGAGTGGAGCTGGAAGAAGACCTGAAACAAGTTAAGGAAAATATGCGTTGCAGTACTGCATATTCTGCAAACAGTTACACAAACAAACAAACAAAGACAAGACACAGAAAAGGAAAGACTGTTTTGTTTTTCACAAGCTTGCAAAATTGCGTATTTTCTTCTCTTTTTGAAATTCTTTTTTGGAAAAACGTGTCACTCACCATGAGATTATATATTCCACCACGAGGTTTCTCTAATTTACACAGCCTATCTTTTACCAAACATTAAACAATAAAGCAGGAACTCTGGAACTTCAAATGAAGCTGTCAGAGATTCCTCCTGCCATCAGATAATTTGCAGCTGTGTGACTCATTTGTATCTTTATAAGAATTCAGGAGAAAAAAAAGATTATTAGCATTTCAATTCCTGTCAACTGCTAAAGCTAACTAGGCCTGAGCATGTGCAGCTTCCCGGGCTGATGCAGCATTCAATGCAGAATAGAGGCAGGGATGCTGGAGGGACTTAGAAGAAGAAGGCGTGTGAGAAAGAAAGTGTCATTGGTCCTGAATGTTGTCCTTATAATAAAAAGAATACCAAGTACATACACAGATTGTCATGCTAAGCTTTGCTCCACACAGCGTGGGAACAGGCTGGCTATTGGCAGATAAGACCTGCTTCTTCCAGTGAGAGCTGAAACCCTGGAAGATTAGGCAACACAACACTTTAGTGCAGCACACGGATGTGTACTCTCACATCGTGTCCCAACATGCTCTCCAACCTACCATTCTCCCCGCGTTCTAACTGAAGTCACACCAACCAGCGGGCATTGCTCAGATATCTACACTCCATTTCTACTAAATACCATCTCCTCTGTGATTCTTTCTGCCTAGAATGTTTTGGCCCTCTCCCTTCAACTTTGCAAACTCTTGCCGAAACTCCCATAAACAGATCATATGTCACCACTGAGAAACTAGCCCTGATTCATACCAGAGTGCTTATTCTGTGCAAGGAACTACAGCTAAGAAACGATGAACATGACCATCACTTCCAAACAGTAGGTATTTAGTCAATGTTTGCTACTTGACTAACTGAAAAATGAATGAAGAATTGGGTAGAGGATCAGCCTATTTTCCCTCCTATACTAAGATTTAATAACCTTTAAGGCCTAGGAAAATCACAATTCACATGACTTCCTTTCTCAAATAGATTCATGATTTATTTTAATCTGACATTATTGTTGTTGAACACATATTGCCTATCCTTCACCTGCTGATCCGAATCATGTAAGGGGTGATGCTGTAGTACTTCTTGGACTCAAGGGGTAGTTTTTATTTTTAAATACTTTAAACACTCGAAAAAATGGCAAAAGATAAACATCCAGAATCATAGAATTATATTATAAAAATTCTTACAAATTTGTATAATACAAAAATGTCAGATGTAGTTTGGATAAATATGTAACAGGAATAGTTACACATAAACCAGGGCACTGGGATATATTTATTTATTTTTCTTTAGAGCAAAATTATTCTGATCAGGTAACAATCTCATACGAAGTTACATGAGTGGTTGAGAAGAGAATCGATCGTGCCATCATATTTTTTCCCTGCCTTATTTAAAAATGTAAAAATTTTAAGTTAGGTAGTTTTTAAAAATGTGTTTGTTTTCTATAACTAATTCTCATCTTCAGTAAAGACTTTTGTTTTTGTTTTTTTTTTTTTTTGGTGTTTTCCTTGTGTTTGATTCATTGATTTGAGGATAATTTTAGCCCTTTTTTATTTAGAATCATACATAAATACAATAATAAATGCAGCCACATGGATAAGATGCACATTGATTTTCTAGTTGACTTCATAGATTTCTAAAAAAGTGCAGGAATCTCAAAAAATTATCTTCAGCCATAAATGTATTTCACGGGCAGGAGAACTGAGGCTCTTATTGTTTGAATGATTCACTTACAGTAACAAAACCAGATAATGGCAGAGACCAGACAGAACCAGGGTCCAGTCTAAACTTTTTCAGTGTCTCAAAACTCCCATGGGTTCTAAACGGTTGTTGTGCTTTACTTTGCTGAGGTCTTCTCAGCATCTCATTTCTCCATGCTGCTCATTCATTCTCAAAGGACATTACCCTGGGAAAATTTTCTTTCTGAGATATTACTCAAGGTTACCTTATTCTTAAATATAATAACTTCAGTACCAGATCCTAGGCAAGTGCTTTGAGCCCAGCTCCACAATTCTCAGTAGCACTCTTTCTCTTATCTAAGAGGAGGGATCTAGTTTTGCAAGGAGTGTCCTCGCCAAGTCTGCCTTTAATTAAATGGTCTATGGATTTTGTTCAAGCATGTGAAGCTCTTTTGTTCTCCGTCTCCCTTGCATTGATATCAATTGTCTGACCATTCATTTTGAAGTCTCCAGAGAATGGTTCTCCTTCTCAAGGTCAGTTTGGGATAGAGTCAGAAATGCTGCTAAATTATTTGAAATCCTTTGTCTCATATAACTCCAGAGATTTCATTCATTTTCTTGGTTACCTTAGTGATATTATGTTGGATCTCAGTACTAGACACAGTTTCAATGGTCATCAAAGCATTATAATTTACAGAACCTTGCGTACACTGACTTTTAATCATGCATTCATTCAGTCTCAACCATTTTAGAAATCTGCTATTTTGGTAGGTGACAGGTACTATGCTAGGCTCTAGAAACACAAACAGGAAATACACAGTCTGTCCTGAAAAATATTTTACTTCATGAAGTATGTCCATGGGTTTCCTATGGAATTCCCTTCTTTTACCTGTTTATTAACTTCAATTCACAAATTTCTGCCAGTTTTCTTCTTATTCATTCTGCTTTTTTTGTTGTTGCTGAGATTCCCATGGATACCAATCCAGTTTTCATCTTCACATGCATGGTTTACTGCAAATAATTTTCCACTTTGGATTTCAAATGTCTGTCTCCACAGTCCCAGGCCTAATTTCTTTTGAATTTGGATTTCCAAGGGTCAGACTTGGAAGGCTTTGTTTTTAAAAGGGTTTATCTGTTTGTTGGAATTGTTTTACATCTTGATTTGGGTGTTGATTAGATGCGTATATACATTTATTGAGAGTCAATGAACTGTTTACCTAAAATTTGTGCATTTTATTATTCATAAATTTTACCTCAACCATTTTGGAAAAAAGCTTCACAGTTAATTATGATGATTACTGTAAAAGTGAAAGTCTTTTAAACTTTTAAAAATTGAGATATATCATTGAGAATGTCATGAAAACTATAGAGTTATCCCCAAGAAAAAAATATATAACTATAAACACAGGTTTTTAATATTTCAGGAAGTTTTTGGTTTCCCCCAAATTTTTCCCTGTATCCTAGAATAACAAATCCTGTCAAAAGACTTGAAACAACCTGAATGACCATCAATAAGAGACTGGTGAAATAAACTATGGCCCATCCTTAAAATGAAATAGCATGGAGCTATACAAAAAGGAAAAGAATAAAGAAGTTTTAGTGGAAAAATATATCAAAGATAGATTAACTGAAAATAAGCAAGTGCTTACCAGTGTGTAAAATGTGCTATCATTTGTATGAAAACAAATTTAAAAGTATAAATGCACACACATACATGTAATACATATATATTATACATACAAACATATGTGCTTATATATATTTGCATTACTATTATATTTGCATAAATATTTTCTAGAAGGATATCTACACAAACTAATAATTTTTTTCCTGTTTGTGGAAGTGGTCAATTCAATAACTGGCAGAACCCAGGTGGTGTTGCTCAGTGGTTGAGCATCGACCCATGCACCAAGAGGTTGCCGGTTCCATTCCTGGTCAGGGCACTTGCCCAGGTTATAGGCCAGATCTCCAGTGGGGGGCATGCAAGAGGCAGCCAATCAATGTTCTCTCTCATCGATGTTTCTCTCTCTCTCTCTCTTCCCTTCCTCTCTCTCTAAAATCAATAAAGAAAAAAATAATTAAAAGAATAAATAACTGGGCAGATGGACAATTAGGATGGGAGACATGAAAGTTCCATATAAACTGCTTTTAACATATTTTTTGGACAATTAACATTCATTGCTTAGAGAGTGTTGAATACATGTGAGATTTAAAAAGGAAGATTAATCAGAGATGTGTAGCATTTTATGTAGGTGAGAGTTGATAAGGGTCTAAACCAGAGAATCAAGAGTCCCTTAGGAAGCAGAATCACTAAAACTCAGTGACTAATTAAGTCAAGGCTGGAATGAGGTGGGTGGGGGGGGAGAAGAAGGAGGGATTTGGAATAACTGAGAATGATCTTGGGGAAAAAGAATTATGTTTGGGACACACTGAGTTTGAGGCACATTCAGGATAACCATGTGAAATGTCCAGGACACAGGTATATGAAACTGTTTGTAGCCAGCAGCAAGTTTGGGGCCTAAATTTTGCTTTATGATGTCTTCTGAGTAATTGAGCAACCATCAGGTGCCAGGCACTGTGTAAAGCACATGTATGCAGTATCTCTCAATCTGCAACCTTAAAAAATGTCATTGCCCTGGCCAGTTTGGCTCAGCGGTTAACGCATAGACCTGTGGACCAAAGGGTTGTGGGTTTGATTCCAGTCAAGGGCAAGTAGCTGGGGATCCCATAAGACTGTCAGCTGATTTCTCAACAGAAACTTTGCAGGTCAGAAGGGATTGGCAAGAAATAGTCAAAGTGATAAAAAGCAAGGACCTACAACCAAGATTACTCTATCCAGCAAAGCTATCATTTAGAATCGAAGGACATATAGAGAGATTCCCAGACAAGAAAAAGTTAAAGGAGTTTGTCACCATCAAATAGTATTACATGAAATGTTAAAGGGTCTTTGTAAGAAGAAGAAAAAAAGATTTAAAAAAATATGAACAATAAAATGGCAATAAATACAGATCAATCAACAACTGACTTTAAAAAACAAACAAAAAAACTAGCAGAATAGAAACAGACTAATAAATAAAGAGAACATTTTGACTCTTACCAGATGGGAGGGGGTTTGGGAGGATGGATGAAAAAGGTGAAGGGATTAAGAAGTATAAATAGGTACTTAAGAGTAGTCATGGGGATGAAAAGTACAGCATAGGGAATATAGTCAATAATATAATAATTATGCATGGTGTCAGATGGGTATGAGATTTATCAGGATGATCACTTAGTATGCTATATAATGTCAAATCACTGAGTTGTACACCTGAATCTAATATAATATTGTATGTCAACTGTAATTGAAAAATAAAAAGTGATTTAAAAAACATTTGTAGATGACAATGTATTCTAAAAGAATTTCTGCTCCTTATGTGACTGCCAGGTATCACCTTTAACTGGTCATCTTAGCACAATGGCCTCTTAGATATCTGTATACCACAATGACACAATTAGCCATGTACTCATTTTCCTTCCTTCCTTCCTTCCTTCCTTCCTTCCTTCCTTCCTTCCTTCCTTCCTTCCTTCCTTCCTTTCTCCTTCCTTTCTTTCTTTAGCAGATTTACAGGAAAATAATTCAAATACTATAAACATCACCCATTTAAAATGTATAGTTCAATTAATTTCAATATATTCACAGAGCTCTACAATTATTAACCCAATTTAATCCCACAAAATTTTCATCACCCAAAAGAAATTCCAGATCTATCAGCAGTCACTTCCCATTCCTCTTGCCTCTACTTCCTAAATCTTATCTACCTTCTTTGTCTATTTCGGACCTTTCATATGGATCATACAATCATACATTTTATATAAACGGAATTATATATTTTCTTTGTGATTGATTTCTTCCACTTTGCATAATGGTTTCAAGGTTAATCTATGTAGTAGTATGTATCAATACTTCATTCTAGTTTATTGACAAATAATATTTCATTGTATGGGTATACTACATCTTATTTTTATATTTTTCATTTCATGACATTTAAGCTGTTTCTTATATTTGGCTCTCATGAAAAAAGCTGCTATGAGCATCCATGTACATATTTTTGTGTGGACATATATTTTCATTTGTCTTGGCTACATAAGTAGGAGTGGAATTTCTTGGTCATATGGTCACTTCCTATTTAAAAATTTAAGGAATTGCCAAACTGTTTTCTAAATTGGATGCACTATTTTACAATCCCATCAGCAATACATGAGGACTCCAATATCTCTGCATTCTCACTAACACCTGTTATTGTCCATTTTTTGAAAGTATATACCTCTTACTGAGTGTGATGTCTTATCTCGTTGTGGTTTTTATTTGCATTTTTCAAATGACTAATAGTGTTGAACATTTTTTGATGTGCTCATTGGGCTGTCTGTTTTGGTGAGATGTCTAATCAGATACTCAGATCCTTGGTCCATTTTTTAAATTGAATTATCTTTTCATTATTGAGTTGTAAGCATTTTTTGTTTGTTTTTTAATGTATTCTTGATACAGTCCCTTAGCAGATATATTTTGCAAATATTTTCTCCAATTCTATGGGTTGTCTTTTAACTTTATTGATGGTATTGTTTGCAGCACAAAACGTAATTTTGGTATAGTATAATTTATGTACTTTTTCCTATTGTTTTATGTGTTTTAGGTATTCAAAGAAGATAATACTTAATTCATGAAGATTTACCCCTTTGTTGCCTTCTAATAACTTTATAGTTCTTGGTCTTACATTGAGGTCTATGATTCATTGTGTGTGTGTGTGGTCTAAGGAAGGAGCTCAACTTCTTTTGCATGTGGATGTCAATTTACAGAATCATTTGCTGAAAAGACTATTCTTAATCCCACTGATTCTTTTTGGCACCCTTGCAAAAATCAGTTGATTGATTTTGCCTACTTTCTAGTATTAAAAAAATCCTAATTAAGAATTTTCAGGATGTTGTTCTATTTCCTTTAGTTTTGTGAAGTCTAGGGTGACTCATAAGCATCATTTTCATTGTAAATTACCCAGTTTATATATACTTACAGTCGGTTAAAAACCAGTATCATTTTACCAGATATGGTAGAAAGAACAGTGACCTCCCCCTCCCCCCCCCTCACAAAGATGTCCACATCCTAATCCCCAGAAACTGTGAATATCCTACTTTACATGGCAAAAGGGAATGAGGAGTGCAGGTTCAATTAAGGTTGCTAATCAGTTGACCTTAAAATGGAGAGATTATGCTGGATTAAACAAGTGGGCTCAACCTAATCTCATGAGTCCTTGAGGCAGGAAAGAGGATTAAATGAATGCAAGGAGAAAGAACTTGAGCAACCATTGCTACTTTGAAGATGAGGAAGTAGGTCACAAACCAAGGAATGCAGACAGCTCTAGAACCTGGAAAAAGCAAGGAATTGGCTTTTCCTTTAGAGTTTCCAGAATGGATCACAACTCTTAACACTTTGATTTTAACTGAGACCTATGTGGAAACTTTCACTTACAGAACTGTAAGATTATAAATGTGTGTTATTTTAAGGCATGGAGTTTGTGGTAATGCTTATAGATGGAATAGAAAACAGATGTAGCAGTATCTCAGTCTGAGCAGTGGTCTTGTCTGTGTGGGTGTCTTTATGACTTAGAGCTCTTTTGTTTACTTAAAACTAGCTAATTTCCAACCAATTAAGAAACACTATACTGCCCTCCCCATTTTCCATGTGTTTCCCCCACGAAGTGATGGGGAAGTCTCAGAGTCTGAGGCCACATTCAAACAACTGAACTGCCTGCCTTGTGGTTCAAAAAACAACTTTGGTGTCCACAGCTGCTAATATTCTGCCACTAAATCTACTTTAAAAAACATAAAAAGAAAAATAGCAGCGCACACTAAGGAAAATAAATGTTTAGATGAATCCATGTGCTTTTCGCTAGAGAGGATAATAATAAATCTGCTGGGCAGTACAAATCGCCCTCCAAGTTTAAAGTCACCTCGTCATTCCCAGGGAGATCAGCTGAATTAATGGTTAAACATGCTAATAGAATAATGGAATGTCCTTAACCATTTACAGAGGAGGAAGGGGAGGGGTGTACTGGATGCTTATTTTATGGCAATTTATGTCAGTGTAAAAGTTATAAAGATTGCCAGAAAGTAAAGGAACATGATGTAGAATCACTGGAGAAACTGTAAAATCAATATCTCTAGGGTTTTCAACACTGTGCTTGGCAGGTCCTTTCAGATCCATTGCCTACATGATAGTTTATGTATGTAACTGGCAACGGTGATGGTGGATGATGTTCAACTCATGGAGCTGGCACCAAATTAATCATCACAAACGAAAATGCATATGTCTCTCTCCATTTTCTATCTGCTTTCTCAGATGCTGTCTGAGATTAGATCCTAAGCCCAGGAGAAAGTTATCCACAGCAAAGGCTGATATAAAAGTGTCTAAGTAGATAGAAACATGCAACTAGCACCGTAGATTTTTCTTGGTTAGAAAATAGCAATTTATTCAAATTGTTAGAGAGTGGATTTTGACACTGAGATACTGTTTTACTCTTATGATATTGGCACATGCAAAAAGATTAATATATTTTTGGTAAAAGTGAAGGAAAATGAAAATGCACATGGTTATTGGGAGAATATACCATTGAAAATCATTTGTGAAGTAAAAGTTGGTAACATCTATTGTAATTTCAAAGGAACATAATCTGACCCACTATACGTAGCTAAGCAGAGGCTTCCCAGAGTTTTTATATATACCTATGGCTTCCCAGTATACCCCCTGGGATTGTTGTTTAGATACTGCAATTTTATATTATTGGTAACAACTTCCCTGATATCCCCTAACTCATCCAAAGTTTGTTTAAAACTCTAATCATCTGCATAAAAAAATAATTGCAAGAATTGAATACCTTTGGACTGACACAGTATGTCATATGGGAACTTTTCTGGGAAACAGAATCTAGAACATGATGGTCATGAATGGATGTATTGATCAGATTAGATTTGAAATCAGAGATGCCAATTTGCTTGTGCAAAATGTGACACTAGTGGCCAAAGACAGTGATGAATCAATTTCTATTATTGTTTGAAGGCATCTCGGCTTAAATATCTGTAGAAGACAAGACATTGGGCAACATTGTCTATTGAAAGAACAATTTAGTGGAAATATGGCTACACGTGAGTACAAAGTCTGTGGACCAGACTGCATTGGAAAGTTTGCAGGAAAAAAAAAAAAAAGTGATAATTGTGGGGATTTCAATAATCAGGCCAAAGCTTGGTCAAGAAGGCACAGCACTTCTTTCTTTTATATGAAAGGATCTTCTGTTTCTTAAAGCTGCAAGGTTAATGGTTCTGAACATCACACTCAATGTTTTGTCTTACAGCATATGTTGAAGTCCAAGCTATACCAAAACTCTATCTTAAGGTAAAAGTACACTAATGATAAAAGAGTTTTTTTAATTTTAAAAAGTTGTAGGATCCTGAGAATTGGAATGGGAGAATTTGGAGAGATTACAGTGAGTTTGCCTACTTAAAAACCCAAAATTCTGGGGGGCTGCATATTTTGCCAGTAATGCAGCCCTCTCTTCCCTGTCAGAGGTAATTCTTTGCCTGAAGTCATTTATTATCCAGAGCTGAGGAAACTGCCCAGCAATGATATGTCCATCTTCTCAAGACCCTTCAGATCTTATTTCTATCATGCTGCTAACTTCACTCAATTCCTAGGAGAAAGCACTAAACGTGCCTATGGCTTCACAGCCAACTTGTAATCATTCTGGTGTTGAAAACTTGTATCACTTGTAGCATGTTACTTGATGTTCAATCCCTCAGCTCTTTCAATGGTTGTATAAACCTCTAACTCTCTATATTACAACACATACAAAGTCTGACCCAGAAACAAGCATGCTCCACACAGAAAGAATTACAAGATTTATTTGTATTTATTTTGGTAGAACCTTGACAAATATGTGTGGGAATTGATCCTAATGGTATATGACCAAGGAGGATGAAACTCTAAGACAGATCAGGTGAAATGTATCAATATGGGTGCAGGACCAGAGATTCTGGATTCAGGAATTTATCCTAAGGACTCTAAAGTTTTCAAACATTTTGCTCTAGTGGGTTTACTAAAATCTAGACTCATGATATCTATATTAATTACAGTTGAGATGGCAGGACCTCCTTTTCATAGTATGCCAAAGTAACCTGGAATGCTCCTGGAGAGGAGTGTGGGATTGTATTTGTTACATGTGGCTTGTCTATCCATTCCCTAAATACAAATGTGGGAAAGACCCAGAGCACATAACACTCACCACAACATTGAGGAACACATTGTTGAGGAGGGCATAAGCACCTTTGCAGAGACTGGCCTCTGAAAGCTACAGTGGTTAGTAAGAGATGTAACCACTGAAATGGACTCCCTAACTTTCAAACTCAGAAATTCAGAGTCCAATGGCAGCAGGAAATTTCCAGAGACAAGGTGGGTCTGGCTACTGTAATGGGAAGTAGGACTAGAGCGTAACTCAAACTGCACAAACCACAGAGACCTTGTGATGGGTCTACTTGATTGTGGTGTTTCTAAGAGCAAAGTAGTTGGGAAGCCATTTGAATTCCTATTTTGTCTATATAACTGAGCCTATGTAGATCATGAATAGAGTCACATTTTCACAACAGACTCATAACCTCTCATCCAATCTCAAATCCTGAGTTTATTCACGAATCGAAAAACCTTTAAATGAGGAGATAGGAGAGTCTTCTTGAGAAAAAATTAACCCGCAATGCTGCCACATCTTACAACTGTTTTTTTAGCTTTCCCTGAAAGGAGCTGTGACCATTGGCAAGGATAACTGCACTGAGAAAAGGAAAACTCCTAGAGTTTTCAGGGATTACTGGACAACAGCCCTGAATTGAAGGTAGTTTCTGGGGATGCAAAATTCACGGTGTCATACCAATTAGGGAAAGGCTGTGGCAGTCACAGAGCAAATGCGTCTTTTCAGTTTATTTTCCTCACGACACATGGTAGAAATGTATTTCCCTACATTCTTAAAGTTAGGCATGGCCATGTGGCTTGGCTTGCTGTGACTAAGAAAATGTAAGTGGTAGCAATCTGTGTCACTGCTGAGTGGAAAACTTCAAGAGACCGTGTGTGATTGGTCATGTTCTCTTCTCATGCCATCGTGACAAGAAATATTCCAGATGATGTTTTCTCTGTTAGCCTCAGTCCCAGAACAAGGGCATCATGGAGCAAACCCCCCACTTAGTGGAGAGACATATGTATCATGGTGAAACACTACAGCTTCGCTATTTTAAGTTACTAAGATTGTTTGTTAATGTAGCAAATCCAGACCTGTCCTGCCCAAGAGACTATGAAAGATGAGACAGGTAGATATGCGTACTAACATGAAGGTCTGCAAGGTAAGTGAAGTTACAAAAGTAAAACATGTGTATGAATTAATTGATCCTGTTAACTTTAAAACAGGCAAACATACAAAAACAAAAATGTTAAAAAAAAGCTCTTTTTCAATAATATCTATTTGTGAAATATGAAATTGTATATACATAATGAAAAGGTGCAGAAGTACACACAACTACTTTATAATACTGCTTCTGAGGTGGAGAAGAGTCGTGTTTCAAGGGGCCAATGCAGGTATGAGTGGTGTAAGGAGGAGTTTCACTTTTTATTGTGTGTTTTAATACATATCCTTCTCAAACTATTCAGATTTTCTGATTCTTCCTGATTTAGTTTTGGAAGGCTCTATGTTTCTATGAATTTATCAGTTTTGTCCAGATTGTCTAATTTGTCGGAATATTGTTGTCCATAATATTTTCTTACAATCCCTTGTATTTCTGTGGAGTCAATTCTTACTTCTCCTTTTCCATTTATGATTTTATTTGTTTGGGCTCTCTGTCTCTCTCTCTCTCTCTCTTTCTGTGTGTGTGTGTGTGTGTGTGTGTGTGTGTGTGTGTTTGGTTAAAGATTCATCAATCTTGTTTATGTTTTCAAAGAAGGTCTTGGTTTTATTGAACTTTGTATTTTTTTTAGACTCTATTTCATTTATTTCTGTTCTAATTTTTATTGTTTTATTTCTTGGTCTTGACCTTCACTTTGAAGACTAGACAGTAAATAAAAAAAAAATTTTTTTTCCTTTATTGATTTTAGAGAGAGAGGAAGGGAGAGGGAGAGAGAGATGGAAACTTCGATTAGAGAGAACATCGATTGGCCGCCGCCTGCATGTCACCCACTGGGGATTGGGCCCACAACCTGGGCATGTGCCCTGACCCAGGAATCAAACCGGCGACTTCTCAGTGCATGGGTTGCCACTCAACCACTGAGCCACACTGGCTGAGATAGAAAGTAAAAATTTAATACTATATCTCCTCTTCAAGTCCTTCAGAAAAATTCAGGCTACTCCTGAGTTCACAAAGAAAGTAAGACCTCTGGGGAAGTCATTTGGGCACAAAAGATGACCTGTTCTTTTTGGCATTTTAAAAAATTGTTCACACAATTAAAAATTGGAAATCTGTTACTTTTAAACCAATTCTCATTTCTGCCTCCTATCCTTCTTTTATTTTAATGATACGTTTGGTGATGGTAGTTCAAATGTGACTAAGGAAGGGATGCAGAGGAAGCTGACCTTCTTTCCCTGTCTTGATCTCTCACTTTCTGTCCCACGTAAGACTAACTGTGCAGATCTGGGTAGCACTGATATTGGAGTAAGAAAAGGACATATGGAGTTTAAGTCCTGTGGTGAGTGGACGAATACCAGGAAATTCTTATCTTTTATTGCTATTTAATACAAGAAAAACTTGATTTATGAGAAACTCACAGACGGGTGTTTAATTTTATAACTATGTTGAGTGCGCAAATGATTGTGCTTCATTCAAAGCAGTGGTTTTTAAATCTTTTGTTATTATTATGGAAAATATTTTTTCAAATGAAATTATGCATTGTGGTTCTATAAGCTGGAAAAGCAAATCTTTTCTATTTGAGTAGGGAGACACACAATCCCCCAGCTGCCAACTCTCTGCTCAGGCCAATCTCCTTTGCTCTGTCAGACAATGAGTAAAGTGACTGTAAAAAACAATTTGCCCAGTATGGTTCTGGTTTATGCATGTGGCCCTGGTAAATATATAAATCATGTTTTGCTCTCAACAGTGACTTATTTTGGACGATAAATTATATGGTCATCCTCCCTGTGAGATATCTTAGGGGAACCTTGAAGTTTAAGGGCCCATATGGAAAACCATTGAGCTAAAGCATAGAAATTATTATGATTTAGCTGATATGTATAAAGATATAACCTTGGATTTATTTATTTTAGCATTTTGCATATTTCTTATAGTGAGGTCTGTTGAATCAAGTTTTAACATGATATGATTTTTACTGCCTGCTTTAGACATGGGAATGTCAATGGTCTGGACTTTCTGATTAGTGAAACATTAGAAAGGGAGTCAGTATCCTTTGCTACCAATAGTGCCTCTTTAGCTAATTATCTTTGTGAAATTGAGGAGTTATTTACATATTTTGACCTCAGTGCCCTCTGCTCTAAAATGGTGGGGTGGTACTTGAAATGTCCTCTATCTCTATTCTTCTTTTATTCCATGAGGCTGGAGGAACCTTTGTTTGGGAAATCTGTTGTTTCATTTGTTGGCCCAATGATAACAATCAGTTTCTGCCTGTTTAGGTATATTTCAGAAACAGTTTGTAGCACTTTGCAACCCCACTTAGAGTAAGTTATTCACACAGATAAGGAACAAGGAATTGATAAGAGAGAACAGTTCCCCATGAAGTGTTCTCCAGTAATAATTAACTTGGGTGTTGAATGCTGCCAATGAGATGCATTTCAGAGCAGAGCTGTTTTGGCCAGACACTTATTTCATTTGGCTGGACTCTAAAGAGCAATGTACTATTGAATATAGTCAACGTTTCTCTAAATGTTTCTGAATGGTGCAGGTGGTGTGCTCTGATGAAAGTAGATTACTTTGGAAAATACTGTTCCAAATAACCACTTTTCTCAGGCAGTGGCATAATATAGGCACATTAGAAGAACAGATAGGAGAAAAACTTGACATAATTCTTATCTGGCTACCAATATGAAGGGTCATTACCATTACAATTCTACTTCCTCTTTCCAGAAGTGCTAGCCTTTAGGATTCCAAGCTGGTGGTAGATCTCCAAGCACAGTCCTTTGGTCATGAAATAAGCTCTAAATATGTACTTAAAATAAAGACCCTATAAATCCCATCCCCATGTTAAGGAAAGAATCGAATACCCAAGATTGAAGCATATCAAGTGGCCAAAGTGTGGATGCCATTTTAAAAGCATGAATCTAAAATTAGAGAAGACAAGCTGAGGAAATAATTTTTAAAGATATCATTCAAAGGATGTGATAAGCTGTCTGGGAATATTTCCAGCTAGTAGTGCTTTTTACAACCCAATGCAGGTTATAGAAACCATTCTGGTGGTTGGCTGAAAATATCCACTTCTGGATTCAGTTGAAGAGTCCATCATCAAACTTTCTGTAAATTGTGCGGAACAATTATTATAGCAACATAGGAATGAGCAGTGTCACAGTTTGCACAAGTCTGTATGGTTATTCAGGTTTTCAGTCTCAGGACATAAAAATGAGACGTTTCTTGGAGGGATAAGTAGGTAAAATAATAATTCTTTCTAAAGATATTTTTATATTGTACTTTAATTTTATACATGTGTTTATTCTTTTATGATAACCACCTACTTTAAGTATAGCACTGGTTTACATATATTAGATAAACAGGAGAAGGTAATGACAGAAGTTTTCTACCAGTCAGAATAGGCTACATTATGTTAAAGTATCTAAAAATTCTCACATCTTAAAGGCTTTTAACAACAACACATATTTATTCTTGCTTGTCTACAGGTCTATTATGGTTTGACTAGCATCTGCTCTACTCCTCACTCTGGTGTCCGAACTACTGAGCAGCCACCATTTCTAAAGATGGCTAAAGGAAAGGGAGTTGTGGAGGTTTTAGAATTCTCAATCAGATGCCCTGGTTCAGAAATAACAAATACCACAGCATCTCAAAGCTCATTAGCTATCGTGTAGTTGGGCCTCATCCAACTCCAAAGGATTTAGGAAATATAATCTAAACATATGATCAGATGGCAGACAGCTGGAAATTCTTGATAAACAATATTAATGATAACCAGTTTACACTTCTGGTCACAAAATATTCACACCACACTTGTTCCTCAGACATAATATAGGTAGTCCTTCCCCAAGGGAGACAACCCAAAAGATCTCAGTTCAGGATCTTACTAAATGTGACATCAATTGTAAATCAGAGGGTACTTGTAAGAGTCTAGCATACTGTCCACTTGAAGCAGTTCTTGATTAGGAAATCTATGGACTATTTAAAGGATGAATTATGGGCCTGGCTGGTGTGGTTCAGCAGAGTAAGCATCGTCCCATGGACTGAGAGGTCCTGGTTTGATTTCTGGTCAGGGCACATGCCAGGGTTGTGGGCTTGATCCCCAGTGGAGGGCCTGCAGGAGGCAGCAGATTGATGCTGCTCTCTCACATCGATGTTTCTATCTCTCTCTCCCTTCTCTCTCTAAAAAAATCAATAATTAAAAAAAAACATTAAAAAAATAAAAGAAGAGTTATGGGAGGGGTGGAAAGAGATAAGCCAAAGAATTTATGTGCATATATGCACAACCAATGGACACAGACATTAGGTTGGGAAAAGCAGGAGGAGGGTGGGAGTGGGAAGGAGGGGGTCAATGGGGAAAAAAGGGGACATCTGTAATATTTTCAACAATAAAAAAATGAAAAAGTAAAAATAAATAAAAGACATGTTAATTGTTTCTACTGTCTCACAAACTTGAATGAAGCAGGGATAAGGTAATCACAGAAATAATCCATTCAGAAGTAGAAGACACAAAACTGGCTCTGGTTTGCAGCAATTCAGAAATCCTCTTGGCAGGTGTAGGGAGGGCCCTACTCTGTGAGAGGGAAATATTTGTTGAATAGATCCTGAGTCAGCTTCCTTGGAAGAGCATTCAGACCACCATTTTCCATGGCCCTTGGCTCTACTTGGGGAGCCCTCCCTTCTCCCTTATTCACACACATCATCTGAAGTGGTCCATCGAAATTACACCTTACTTGGAGGTTGAGCACCTTTCTCAGACTGCCTCTTGCTTATAGATGGTAGAGAGCCTGAGATTTTTTTTTTTTTAAATCTTAAACAGGTGGCTTTTTTTAGTCCAGGCTGGTTGTTCTTTTGGAAATACATCTCTTTGAGAAATATAGTTGTTTTCTTATCTATTGAACTGAAGTAAATGTCATGTGACAACACTCACACTATAGGTTGTTGTTGTTTTTTTACCTAGACTTTTTTTAAAACAATATTTACTCTACATGCTCATCTATGGCTGCTTTTCTCTCTTATTTTTTTTACTTATTGAATTAATTGGGGTGACATTGGTTAAAATAATATAGGTTTCAAGTGTACGATTCTATAATACATTATCTGTATATTGTACTGTATGTTCACCACCCCAAGTCAAGTCTCCTTCCATCACCATTTATCCCCATTTTACCCTCTTCTACTTCTTCCCATCCCCCTTTCCCTCTAGTAATCATCATAGTGTTGTCTGTGTCTATGAGTTTTTGTGGGGGTTTTTTTGCTTTTTTGTTTAATCCTTTCACCATTTTTCTCTTAATTAATTGTGGGTTATGCTAAATCTGTCAGGCTCCTATGGGTGATACAACTCCTATCTCTTACGCATGTTGTTCACTTCAAATATTTAATGGGCAAGCAAATGCCTCAGTAAGGAAAGACACCTGCTCCCAATTCATTGGCAGAATCTGTCCCATGGCCTGTCCAGACACAATGGGGACAGAAAGTACAATTTTCCTTTGTACCTGAAAAAATAGAAAGCCAGAAATATTTGGTGAACAGATTTTCTTCTCTAAATATTTGACAAGAGAAGACTTATAAGAATATCCAGTGGGACATAAATGGTAGATTATCACTGGAGGCAGTGGGACGACCTAGTGATTGGCATAGGGCATTCCATTCTGCCTCAGGCCTTCTTCCATATTTGATGACTTTGGGTTAAATCAAGCTACTGTTCCAAAATTTTATGTTATTTTTAAGAGATCACTTACTTGTCCTAGAGGAAAATCAAGAAACACATTGGTGTTAATTGTCTCTGCTTCTAGAAATACTGAGAAAGACATGTAGGAGAAAAGGTCTGGATTGGTTTTCGAAATATTTTGAGGTGAAGTGGTACCCTCTACCTCCAGTTCCCTTTCCACACTCTCTGTGGGGCTTCCCTTATCATTCTTCCCATCCCCACCCTTTTCTTTTTCTTGGAGTTTCTATAAAAATAAAATGCAGCCATGTTCTGGGTCCCTGGAAAGAAATTCCATTCTTCTAAGAGGAAATGCTTTCATTAATAGGGCAGCCCTGGACCCCAGTGGCTCCTGTGTACAGATATTAAGAGGAGCCTCTCTGCCAATGTACTTAGGCAGAACAATAAAGCATCTTTACAGCCCAGACTCACCAGAGCCACTATTGATTCACTGGCATGTGCTCTCTCAATAGTAAAAGGCTGCCAGGATTTACTCGCTCAGCTTTTCCCTTTCCTAGGCTGTCATTATTCAGTGTAAAACTCCTTTAACCTGGTGGAGTTGTTGCTCTTGCTAATACTGTGTTAGCAGATTATTGATCCCAATGATGAGAACAGGAATCGTTTCTCCTGTAGCAGGATGTGCAATTGGATCTACATTCTGCCCTGGTAATTTTCTCTATAGATCTTGCAGGGGGACTAGACAAATGGACCATTAAAAAGGGGTAGGGGCGGGAGCGCGCTGCCTGGAGTTGATGGTACATTTGAGCTAAATCCAAACTTTATTGGTGTTTTTCAGCTTCTGTTTGAAAACTTATAAACATTGCTCTTTGGCGCTTTATGGTTTTGTTTTGTTTTTTGGTAGTTTTATTTGGCTTGTTTTTAACTTGGTCTTATGACCAAGAAGTTTTAGTTTATGAGCCTCTTCTTTTGAAATTAAAATCAAGACGATCTGAAATTCGGGGAGGTGTTGATAAAGGCAAAACAAGTCACTGACCTCTTCAGTAAAAAGTAAAAGCCAACGTTGGTAATGAACGTGGTTAAATTTCCACCACACTGGCCTTGGTGGTTGGAATTCAGTGACACAAAATCTTCATTAAATTGCTTAGCTCTCTGTCTGTCTTTCACCTCTGCATTTTTATTTCAGATAACTTAACTACTGGGTGATGACTAATCCAATTATATCTACCTGTCACAGACCGTCTCTGTGGGCCTAGCACTGTACTGTAGATGCTGAAGAAGATTGAAACAAAACAGAAAACTGAGTTCAATGGTCTAACCTGAGGCTTTAAAAATTGTGTTCTGGCTGGTGGATTCAGTGGTTAGAGCATTAGCCACAGTGCACCAAAGGGTCACAGGTTTGATTCCTGGTCAAAGGCATGTGCCTAGGTTGCAGGTTTGATCCCACATCTCAGTCGGGGCTTGTGCGGGAGGCAACCAATAGACATGTCTCTCTCACACTGATGTTTTGCTCTCTTTCTCCCTCCCTTCCACTCTATCTAAAATCAGTCCTTGGGCGAGGATTAATCATCATCATCATTATCATCATCATCATCATATATTTTTTAATTTGTTTAGAAATTAATAAAGAAGTTTTGAAAGAAAACAAATTTGAAAAGAAATTACCCCAAATTGGAGCAATTGATTTTTGCCACTAGCATAAACTTGAGTGAAGCCTACTTCGTTATTCATTACATTGGAGTCAAAAACTGAGCTTTGGGTGTGAAACACTATTGTGATTGAGGTAAGACTTCAAAAAGCACTGAAAATTAGCTGGAGAGATACCCATTCTGTACAGAAGTATTAGAAGAATATTGACAATGTCAGATGGCACCCAACTTTTTGTTTTCTTTCTGAGATGTACTGAAGGATATTAAAATCCTCAATTGAATTGTTTATTTGTTTAATATGGGTTGCTGACTTGAACATGTTTTTTAATGCGAGAAGGTAAGTTTATATCTCCAAGCTACCACTTGAATTTCACATCAAGAAGAAGTGCTTAGTGAACTCTTGACCTTATACTGCTCATTAGGTAAGGAAAATAATTAAGGCAAAACATTTTCAGCTTACATTATACAGTATATGACAGATATGTAGGATATTTTATGTAAGCAATCTTCAATCATGGATTATAAATTCTAAAGAGAGTGTTACTCTTTTAATATAAAATGTAAGTACTCCTTTATTAGGTAATAGCATACGAAACTTTATCTCTCAATTTTAGCACATATTAGAGTTAGACGGATGAATGGCCATCTCCTGTTGAGATGATAAACCTTTGGAATCAGGAACCTTGACTTCTCATTTCTATATTGGTTTATATTTTTTACTCCAGATTGAATGGAAAACAGGAACTGAGAAGAAAAGAGAAAATTGGAAAAAAAAACAAGAGACAGTCGTGAGAAAATTAACCTATATTATCTCTATTTTTGATACCATAATACCGCTTAATATATGCATTATTTATGTATTAATAATTGAGGTTTACAGAATGCCTCTTGCAGGCTCAGCACTATAGTAAGTAGATCCTAAAGATGTAAACAAAATACAAAATTGAGTTCACTTGTCCACCCTGAGGAATTAATAATGGTTATTAATTTGAATTAGAACCATTATAAGAAATATTTTATCTGAATCTTGGTGGAAAAGAAATAAAGCTATTATTTAGAACAGAGAATACATATAATACATATAATATATACATATATATAGAAAAATAAAGAGTATATATGTGTGTGTATCTTTTTAATTGTTATATTCCTTTTCTTTCTAATATTTTATATGTAAATATTCTAATCAATGAAATTAGATTAATTTTTTCTATATTTTTAGTAAAATAAGATTTGTATTCTTTTGGCTCAACACTATGGTTTTTAAAAAATTTTTAAACCTACCACTTCCTAAAGTAGTCTTTCATGGATGTCAATAACAACAGAGAAAGAGGTGTGAATGTGATATCTTTGCTGCTGAGAAGAGCATTAATGTCTAAAATCAAAGTAACATATACTTTATGAATAATAAATAAGCACTCATGGGGCATCAAATTTGATCTTAAAAATACAATCATGGATGCAAATTTCATAACTGAAATTCTTACCATCTATTTATGTGCATTTATGAAAGGGAATAAATGATCTTTTTACCCTATCTCAAACCATCGTTCTAAGCACAGGCAATGAATATATCAATTGTGAGGCTTAACAACTAGGGTTTAGTAAAACATGCTTGATTAATTTTTACTGAGATTTCCAAAATAAAATGAGAAAGAAATCACCCCATTCATTATATCAGAGAGAAAAAAGAGATCTTGATGATATTTGACTGCATCCAACTGATCAAATGACACTCTAGCCATATCCAGAAATGGGTTTATCATATAAAATCAATTTATTTCCTGAATATGAGGACAATTTAAGCATCTCAAATTGAAGAGGTCCAGCCTCTTTACATTACTGGTAAAAAAAAATAATAATAAATAAATAATAATAATAAATGAAGAATACTACAGTAACAGTCAAAATAGCAACAGTGACAACAAAAACAGACTGTGTGGAAATGACAAGGAACAGAGACCCACATTTTGAAAAACCAGAAGCTGTAGTGAGAAAAATATCCACAAGAAGTATTACTTTAGATGTTAGTATTAACTTCAAGTCTATGGCATTGTCACATATTATAAAGGCAATGAGATATTTGGATTGTTTTTGTTTAGTAAGCGATTTTAATTTCTATTATGCTACACTAATAAATTAGGTACCGTGCTCTTCATTGGCTTTGATTCATCTTTGATTTTCTATTGTTTATTTTTAATACTTCAATATAGTTATTAGTAGACAATGTTAGAACTCAGATTCATAACTCATAATTGCAAGGCTGCATTCTGAAAATGTATACAGCCAAATGTAAGGCAAGAACAGAGGAAGAAATCATGTTCAATCTTTAATAGACTTGTTGTTTTCAATTTTCCAAGTAATTTTCAAATCTTCTAAAAAGCAATGCATTGAATTTGTTTCTCTCCTTTAATAACTCTCAAGTGTTGAGACATTCCTATATACTTTTGTGGTAGGCAGTTAGGCAGACATGAGCAGAGCAAGGACGATGGGCCAGCTATGGAATGTCACCAGGGCAGAAAGCTCCAGCTGCCTAGCAATGGGCAAAACTGGGAAAACAAGGACTTCACCCCCAGGGTGACCTTTCCTCCCCTAGTATATCGCTGGTCATGTGGTTTAGACCCCCTGAATTTTCACATCACTGGTCATGCAGTTCGGACCCTCCCCTGACCTTTCCTCCTGGGGCACATCGCTTGTCATGAGGTAGCTGCGCTTAAAGGAGCAACAAGGGACCAAAGAGTGGCCTCATCTGACTCCTATGGGGGCTCTTGCATGACTACTCCCTTAAGCCTTAAGCCCTAGGGATAACATCTAGGTCTTACCTGTGTTTCAGCTCCAGGCTCAGAAAAGCAGCAAAACCAGACGAGTGATGCCATGCCTCAACACCAGCTTCATCGACTAATGACCCCCTGCCCTAGTGCTGACCAATCACTGGAGACCATGACCCTGTAAGGACACAACTGGAAAGGTGATGAATATTCTATTGAGATCTCCCCTGGGACTTCCCCTAAAATTCCCACCCTCGTAAGATTATAGGACTAAGGAGGAGGACACAGCACGCTCTCCTTGTTTCCTTTTCGGAAGCATGCCCTGCCTTTCCTGTCCCCCTCATAATCTCCCCGGTGGGTTACCTGTACCTTTCTCCCTCCTAAGCTGCAAGAGCCCTTCTTTTGTCTCTGACATTTGTTTCCTGAGCCCTTTCTTCTACTGCTCATTTCTTCTACCTCTGTGACTTTCTGAATAAACTTTCTCTTACAGTTTTAGTCTTGGCTCTGAATTCTTTCTTAGCCTGAACTCAAGTGCAGAAGTTGCTGAACTGAGGTCGGGTCTGCCTCCACTGGTCTAACACGTGCTGCTGTTTTCACCACCACCATTGCTTTGCAGCTGAGGATGGTGGGTAGCGTAGAGGAATATGGAAGTTGAAATGTAGTACCTTTCCTCACAGAGGTTGCAAAAAATCTGAATTGGAAGGCAAGACAAGCACCTGTATGTACAATAGATACACAGTGCAATAGAATATAAAATCAAAGGTTAACTGTTTGTCAGAGATTATAGATGTTTTATGATTTTAAAAACAGTTTAAATTACTATGGTGACACATATAAATGTCAAATGGTAGTAATTGGACAAAGCCATGAAAAATGACAGAGGAAACTTCACACACACCCATAGGCTAATTTAAAAGGAAGATGGGCAATATTTTAAATGGAGATATAGTATGAGTTAGCACATGCACTGACATATTAATGCCTTTAAATCAAGTAAGTAGTTGAGAAGGACATATGCATTCATTTAAATGAGGGAGTATCCCTTTTGATCCACGATACAAAAGTTGCCAGCCTGCTATAACGGCACATACCTTCACCAACAAGAAGGAGGACACAAAGAGAGACATGACACTGGATAGAGACAAGTAGATCTGTGAAAACAGCCAGCCAGTAATTCCAACCCTTAGCTCAAACAAGAAGATAAATGGAGGTTGTAGCTTTTACCATTAAGGAACCAGTTAGAGTTCCATTTGGTGCCAGAACAGTTCCGCCAAAAAGAACTTTCAGTTCCAACTTCCTCTGTCAGTCCTCCCCATAGAAACGTTTTTGGCTTACACATGCAAACAAAGTGACAATGAAAGTTATGTTCCAATGACCTTGTCTTTGAGAAGGTAGTGACACATTGTGGAAGCATTAGGAAGTTACACTGAGGTCTGTAATGCGATTATAACCCGTTGGGAGACCATTCAGTCTGGGTGAGATATTTCCTATGCTGTGCTCTCAGAGTGATGCATACAGCTAATTGTAAATATCTCATATAGAACTGCCACCTGCTTCCCTGAGTTACATCATTCACAGTTAATTTATATTCAGGTGGCGCACACATCATTTTCTCTTAATTTCTGCATAACAGTTCATTTTCTTTGGTTGAGAATCAGCATTTCTCTCTGAGCATTTTGTAAAAGTACAGCTTTACCATATATAACCTATACAAAAGCCCCAGAATCCATGACTGGTCTATTAAAAGAAATATAAATAATAACAGAGAAGGAAAATTTCCCAATGAAGAAGGACATTTAAAAAAAAATCTAGATTCCTGGTTTGAACACAAGGCTGCCCCTTTAAAACAGAAATGCCACGGGTTCATTATGTATTCTCTCTGTGTCCTAGTTGAAAAGGGGGCGGGGGTGGGTGGGTAAGGGAGGAACACAACTTTAAATTCTTCAGAGCTGTCCTGGTTGGTTTATCTACTGTGATTTACTGTTGTGATTGTTGAGTAGCTGACCACTGATTTTAACACTAGGGTATAGAGGAGACAGATTGACATGGGTTTCATTAAAATTCAAGCAACTCAACTCCATAGAGAGCATGACTAACTTCCTTATACATGACAGGAATCCCCACAGATGGTACTTCACCCTTGCTAAAGGAATTAAGTCTACCAAAAGAATCCCTGTCCATAAGCAGCCAATTCCCCAAATCTACAGGCTCATCTGCACAGATATTCTTTATACTGTCATTCTTAAGTACCTTAGGGTAGCTCTGAAAGACAGGGGGCCGAGAGGGAGCAGCGCTGCTGCCTTCACTACCCCTCAAGCATGCTGGTGGCATGGGGATGATGGGATTATAAAGTAAACATAATAAAACACAGGACCAGGGCATCGGATGGACACAGTCTATTTGCTGACTCTTCTTTGCCTGAGAAGAGCTGAAGATGAAATTCTTACTACAATTACACAGAATTCCGGCACCAAATTGGCAGTTATTAAACTATTAGGCCAATGCACAAATGAGTATTGTATTTTGTTCCTGGTCCAATTAAATTCCTTTTTCTTTTTCTTCTTTTCTCCCTGAGCTCTCTGGCATTATGCTCTTAAATTCCACATTTCATCTTCAAATATTTAACTTGTCAAGGTAAAAATAAACTAGCCATCACACATTCATTATGTTGTGTCAAATAGGACATGAAGGAGGCAGCTTTCTTTTTTTCCCCTGTCCTCTGCTCTTGTCAATCAAAAACACAGTAATTAAATAGGGATGGGAAGCTTTCAAATTAAGAACAAAGGAGGAGGCTTTTAATAGGAGGAAGAGAAAAGTAATTAAAATAAATAAATAAATGCTCCGGCTGCCTCTATTGTCCCCAGATGCTCTGTGCTGACTGAGCTGGGGTTCCACTAGCTCACCCTCCACCTCTCTACCTACTCATTCACCTCAAACTTCTGCTGAGGAAACAGAGCACAGAGTGTGTTACCTACACTGCTAAGCACATGCTTGGGATTCACTATAATGTTAAATACTTGAAAATACTAATGATGTGCACTAATTTTGTGGTTTAGGAATATTCTCTCACACCTATGTAATCTAAAACACGATTTCTCATTCTACCAGCTGCCATCAAGTCATACCTCCTTCATTGTGGATCAGGCAAATAGGCAAATAAATTTATTTATTTTTTTCTGCCAAATTTTGAATCTTCATCAACATCTGCTTAAGCCAGAGATTTCATCCAGTGTGTTGCAAGAATTTTTAATTTTTTATTAATTTATTTTTGTTACAGATGTTTCTTTTTTCCCCCCATTGAAAGAATTTTTAAAACATGCAATACCTGATTATTTAGTCAGGGGCATTGACCTCTTTTCTCTTAGATTATCAAGTAAAACAATGACAACAGCCAACATAACAATAGCCATCCACTGTGAATAAGTCAAAATCATACCTATTTTTTGGTCAAATTGGCCAAAAATATAATTTTTGGTGTGCCTCACAATTTTAGTAATTATTTTATGTGCCATAAGATGAAAAGGGTTAAAAATCACTGTCTTAGGTCAATAAATCTTTCATTGAAAGATTTGGCTTGTGATTGTCCTTATGGAGAAGCTAGAACATTCTCTCTAGGTCTCGGGATTCCTAGAAAACAGGAAATATATCCTTATGTCCTACAGATAGTAGGGGTGAAGGTTTTTCACTGAGAAAATCCTAGTCTATGATATTCGAGGCTCCACTGTTTGTGTTCATTGGTGTGTGTATATGTGCACACCAATATACCTAATAATTTCTCTTTATTCTAACTTCAGTATTACATTTCAGTTTGTTTGTTATTTATATTCTGATATACACAAAATGTTTGTTAGAATACATAACATTTAATAAAATAATTTATATCCTAAGGGTTTAAAGTCATTGCATACATGCAGTCACACACTTTTCAGACTCAGAACCCAGAAGTGCTGCTACTCTCTTTTCTCTTTAGAAGAAATTATGAACGAAGTGTTCTATCTTATTTCTATTTATTTGAGAATATGGTATCCAATGATAAGAAGCCCTGGCAAAGCGAAAACTTACATTTACAAATGTTCTAAACCATAATACTTGCTTAATTAATGAAAAAGCTTTATTGTATAAAATAAGTGCTAGAACTGCTTATAAAAATGACACGACAGAAATTCTTGCCATTTTGCCTAAGTACTTCAAATTCACATAGGAATCAATGCTCAAAATGTTTAATCCTATAGCAAAGTACAACACAATGTCTAAGCAATGATGCATATAGGGCACTCTCTTACAGAACAGTGGACTAAACCTAAAACCTCTGCTAACAGAACTTTTTGTTCCTGTGACACTATAATAAGGCCAATTAAGAGACGGGATGGGGCCCAATTTCACATTGGCTTTCTGTGCTGTAGTTAAGGTACTTTCATGCCTATTTATCTGGGTAGTTATTTCCCCTGACAACCGTAAAATGAGTTTTTTACATAATTTTATGAGAACCTTGTTATAACTATGAATTAGCAACTCCAAGATTCCAAGAGGATGCATTGCAGCTTTATTACAAGGCTTGGTATCAGAATTCTGGCTAGCCGGGGCCTCTGGAAGGAATGGCGATTACATAGATGGATTTGCAAACCTGTCTATATCGAGCTCAGCACTATCTCCAAATGTTTCTCTCTCTTGAAATCAGACCAAGTTTGAAGTCAGCAAAAATTATGGTGAAATGTTGGTTCTTTTCTCATGAAGTCCTATAACTTCCAGAAAATAAAGGGAAGTGATAACATAAGGATATCTTTAGCTGTAGTGGTTATGCCCCTAGCTCAGGTATGTTAGAAACAATAAGAATCTGATCTTGAGAGCATCTTTACAAGGTCAGAAAAGAACAGCAATAAAATACAGAATCGTCTTGAGTTTTGAGCTTGGCTTCCCCCGCACAGTGCTACGTATATCTCTACTGCTGGTGGGCCACGGAGTTGTTCCCCACTGAGGTAAAAATGTCAGGTACACACCGCAAATTTTCATCTGTGCAAAACCCAAAGTCATTTTTCACGAAGGAAAAGGGTGTGGATGGATACAAATCACGATCAAGGGGCTTGTCTAGTCTTACACGTGAAGCATTTCAGAGCAGAGCCCTATGTTCGGCTTATAGGAAAATTCTCACTGGCTTTAGTACACCACAGAGATGTTCCTTCTATGCTGAGCACAAAAAAAGCTGAATGCAGAAGTTAAACAACAAATTACAGTTGGTTCTCATCATTCATGAGATTTATGTTCCATAAAGTTGCCTCAAACACTGAATACTTGAACCATACATGGTTCGGCTGCTGTGAGCCTCTGGTCACAACATTTTCATCAATCCATCCATACATAACCTTGTTTTCTGTATGTTTCTGTGTAAACACACTTCATTTAATGTAAAGTGTCTTTCTATAAAAGCGTCACTATATTCATACATTATATATTAAATAAAGTGTCTTTGCACAGAAACACACAAAATACAAAGTTAGGTGTATATAATGACATATGTTAAATTAAGTGTCTTTATTCAATATATATATATTTAATTCATTAACACTGAACGCAGAGCCATGCCTGAGTGAAGGCCATCTGACACGTGTATTTTCTCTCTCAGCACAGCACAGCCTTTTTGCACTTTGGAACTATAGGTAGCACTTCAGCATGGCACACGGGGGCCATTTTAAACGTGGGGATTACCAACAAAAGATACAAAAATGCAAAAAAATGTGGCATGAATTACACCATGAAAAGGACACTTGTTTAAAGCATGTGAGCTGAAACAAGAAAGCAGAGCCTTGTTCCACCTCACCTGGAAATGCGCTGATAGAGAGCACCCAGTATTCTGCTGCTCTGTGCACGTCCACAGATGGCCACAACTGCAGCATGTCTTGATTTGGGAGTTACAAATGTATTTTAGTGAGTAAGCAAATTCATGAATACAGACTCCACAAATATGAATTCTATGAAAAATTGGGGTTGACTGTATATCCCACCAACTTTGCTCATCCCAGTCTCCCTCTAGATCCCAACTCAATCTTGTATTCTGTACGTATAAGCATGTCATCCCATAATTAGGAAAACTTACAAAGCCATTCTCTGAGTCTCTGTCTCAGCCATGCAGCCCCCACCCAGCCCCATATTCCATTTGCATTTCTTTGTACCTACACCTGTTAAAACTAGAATGGCTTTCCTGGCCTCTCAATAGGCAATATCACAGAACAGCTTTTACAATAGCAGCCTTATTTTGGTCTCTTGGTCAATGAGGGAAGATAAATAAGCTGGAATCTTGGGGTCCTCCAGGAAGTCACCTTCTCTCTTCGAACTAATTTGATTCTGTAAAATTTTGGGGAACTGAGGTAGAGGAAATTAAGAAGTGTTGGTATTTATGGCTTCATGAGCTCAGGGCATAGTTCTGGTGTAATGAAACCCAGGACTGATTGTCAACAATCATCTTTGAAAGCACAAGGAACCCAGTGGCTGGTAAGACCCCAGGTTCATGCTCTGCATTTAATATGATTTCATTTGAATGTGGAGAATACAAATAGACCCAGTTTGGGGGAGCTGAGGAAGACTAAGGTGGAAGAAATGACAAAGACTCTAAATTTTAGAACCTCATTACTCTTATATCTGAAACTTAAAATTAAGTGAATATAATTAATGATGGATTCCTTCTGTCTCATATTTCCTATGGGTACTTCTCAAATCTTAACTCATTTATAAAATCAAATGCATATTGGAGAAATTTTATGATCTTGTAGAGTTAGACCATAGTGGGAAATTTCCAGATTCACAAAAGGTCCCAAAGAAGGAATTATAAGATCTATTTTCTACTCCAGGTCTTATACAGGAGTGCTTTGTGGATGATAACTAATTATATATACTGTGAGAACTCCATTTCTCCTAAGGCTTAATGTCCTCTTCAAAGGAAATTAGGTACTTTATGGTCAGCCTTTCCCCCCCTACTATAGCTCACTCATATGCCTCCAGGTATTCACAAGAAACTAACTTCCAGAGGGCTTCTACCATCTACTAGAGTTTAGCAACTTATATATTTCAGAACAAGAGGCTCCATCTCAATTATCTGATATAATAAAGAAAGTAGTCTGTTTAGTAATGCTGGAGCAAACAAAGGATTATCAGGGTTCCTCATGTAGGTTAACTTTGAGGACACTGTTACTGATTAGAGACCATGTATCATACCAGAAGTTCTCACTGGGGGTTACAGAGTGAACATAAAGCATACGTTTAGCCAGGGACAACTTCAAATATTCTAAAATTTTCTAATTTATGGGAACAATCTTCAGACCAATAGGCACCATTTGAACCTCTTGTGAGACCATTTGCTTCTAGAATATGATATCCACAACTTGAGAATGATAATCAAGTCTTTTGGAGCTTAAACACAAAACCATTATCCCCCTACTCCCACCCAATATTTGAAAATAAAACAAAACAGTGGCTACTGTGCTTCCATCTCTCTTCCTTTCTAATCTCTTGCTTTGAAAGGTGGATCAAATATCAAGAAGAAAATGTTCAGTCACTATATTTAAAAATAGATTGGCCTCATTTGATCTTCTCTAAGACAACAAATTTGATTTGCTTTATTAACCTGTCCTAAAAGAAAATATGCAATGAATTATCACTCAGAGTATGTCTTCTATCTGTTTTTAGATGACAATAATATCCATGGGATGTAGAATGAGGATCACAGAAATTTAGAGCTTCTTTCCATTTGCATAATTTTGGAAAAGAGACTAATGTTTAGAGGTAGTAGTGACAGAGGCTGGGAAAAGGAAATAGCTACTGTTTGTGGGTTCATTATATATGACATATAGTTGAAGCAAGGGACATGAATGAGCAGATACAAGGAGAGAGACTTTGGGGTTAATTGTTGGTACACGTCAGGGCATTTTATTACATTTACAGAAGTACCACAAACTAAAAGATTTCAGGGAAAACTATTCTTCCCAGTATGAATCTTTATATAAATCAGATACAAGCAATATCTTGTTAATCTAGCAATGTCTTAGTTAAACAGGGGATACCAACTGGTAGACCAAAGCCTGCATTTCCTTCTAGCAAAGCAGTCCTATTACAATGCGCTTTACTTGTTATCCACTCAACTGATATTGTATTCCTAAGCACCATTCTACTTTACATAGACTGGGTACCTTGTTTCCCTGGGCACTTAAAGCTTTTATACTTAAAAAACATGAATTAACACTATCAGTCAGGCAGATGAGGAGTCAGAATCAATCTTAACAAAAGTGTATAATGCAGTAGAATAGATTTTTCTTCTCTGGTGGACACCTTCTGCAATTATGCTAAAATTTTTAGGAGAGATTTTTGATAAATCTTAATCAAACTCTTTACAAAGGTCAAAGTAATGATATTGTTTGAGTAACATTATCCACAGTCATGATTTCTGATGAGTAGGATGCCCGGGTGCAAAGGCAAAGCAGAAGAACAAAGCCTCGTAGTACCCAGTCTTTAAGAACAAAGTTTAATTAAGAAAGAGAAAGCACATCATGTGGAGAAACTCAAAAACAAAATACTTCCTAAGCTCTGGAATGACTTCTTTGGGTTTGTTTTTTGGTTGCTTTACAATTCTTGCTGTTTTATTTTCAGTAGTGGTTGGGGTTGGGGGCATATTATAGTATTTTGGATGGATGAGTTTTGTAAAGTGCCAGGCAATAAAACATCTGTTATAAAACATGTGTTATAGCTTTGGGGTACGGACTGAAATCAGTCAGTATTATTTTGAAGTCAAAGAAAGAATGGCTAAGTAAATTAGCACAACCTGCTTTTTATTATTATTATTTCTAAAGGACCATTTAATCCAAATAATTTATTTTTCCTGTAAATTGTGCATTTTAAAAATAAAATATATTAACACTGCTGCTGTTGAACATATTTTTATGTTATTCTATGGAATAGAAAAAAATGTATACATTATACTCCAATCTTTCTAGTATTTCACTGATTGGACATATTTTTGAAAATGGTATAAAGAAGATCTTAAATGTATTCATTTAATTTAAAATATATTTTATTTCAGAAATAATTACTGAAAATAGACTGTAAATACCAAATTGGTCTGGGTGAGTTGATGAAATAGAAGTATTTTAATACATCATCAATAATCCCAAGAATTTACAAATTATATGGTGAGTAAAGACAAGTGTTTTCATGCAGTTAAGTAAACAAGAAAAGGGTTAAAAGGCCCTAGAATCCAGTAATATATTTTTCTAATTAGAGAGAAACAAGTAGAACATATGAAGCAGTAGAAATACTGTAATAAATGCAAGAAGGTAGAAACAAGCAAATCATAAGCATAAAGCATAACAATAATACACTTGTGTCAATCAGTCTAAGTTATGTTATATAGTGAGATACATGTATATATATGATATAGGTATATCATCTCTATCTCAGTGGTTTATAATAATAAAAGCATATTTCTTACTCTGTCTAATTTCACTGAGAGACTAAGCAATTCTCAAAGACAGATGTCTTTCTTGTGATGAATCCATATTCTAGGTTGTTTCAATATTGTGGTATCTTCACATTAACATATTAAGGGGAAATAATATAGATAATGGCACACTGACCCCAAAATGCTTTTATCTAGAAATAATACATGTCACTTATGCTCATATTCATTGACCAAAGCAAGTCATATAACCATAACTGAAGTCAAGGAGCAATATACTTGGAAGAAGAGGAGACCTAAAATTTGACTGATCACTAGTTGTATCTACCACAACACTGGACTATGGATTGATAAATTTTATTCTCACATTATCCAATATACTAGTTTGAAATCAATGCTAGTAGGTGGTACTATCAACTCCATATGTTGATCTAAGGGATTTACATACAACACTTGAATTAATCCAAAAATAGCATCAGCTTTAGTTAACAATGTGGTGAAATAGATATGCAAGAGAACTTTCTCAAACAAATCCAAACAATTCTGGAAAAAATTTCTTTAAATCTATGTTTTGCTCTAGCCAGTGTGACTCAGTGGTTAGAGCATAGTCCTGGTTCAATCCCCAGCACCAGTTGAGAGTCAACCAATTGATGTGTCTCTCTCACATTGATGTTTCTCTCTCTCCCTCCTCACCCCCCACCTTCCACTCTCTCTTAAAAAAAAAAAATCAATGGAAAAAAATATCCTTAGGTGAAGATTAAAAAAAAAAGTTATGTTTTATGTTTTTAACTGTATTCCTCAACCCATTTAAAAAATAAAAGAAATTATTGGAGACAGAAACAGAGAACGAGTACTAATAGGTAACAAGTGCTGGTGATTTTACTGGTGGACATTTACAAATCTCTTATGGCCTAGAAATAAGTTTTATCAAGACATGACAGAAAAGTGATAAAATCATAAATACTCAAAAGTCTACAAAGTGAGAACCTGGTTTTAGCAATGAGTTAAACTTTTCTGTTTTTCCATTCTTCAATTCTGCAAACCGTTTCTTCATCTTCATGGCTCCATACTAATCTCAGTAATTACAATTTTAAAAGTAGGGACAATTTATAATACATCTCTTATCTATAATATGATACTTATCCTGTAACCAGATCTGTATTAAGAGAAAAGATATAGAAAGGCAAGGAGTAAAGAGACGAGGGAAGAAGAGGAAAAGGGAGAAAAAAAATGAAAGAGCACAGAGAAATTTGTATTCAAATTATTTTAACTGGGGCAAGGCAAGGCATTCTCAAATCCAACTTTGTAGTGTTCTTTTATGAGTACTTTGTGATCTCTCTCCTCATTCTCACTGTGACAGAGCAGATCACCTCTTATTTTGAGGAGAGAAATGGTTTTCAAGCCATTGTTACTTATTACACTAGAGAGATGTTTCGAAGGCATAATGTAGAGAAAATGGGTTTGGACTGGATCTCTCTCTTCTCTTTGGCTGCCAGCAGTGGGGAAGGAAAACAACACTATTATAAATGTGATTTAATTGTCTTGTTACTATTAGGTGGGTGGCACATTTGGTCTCAACACTTACCCAGATTGTTAGTAAATGAAAAAGAGAACCATTCAAGGTTGGGAGGAAATCCAATCAGCCCTGTCTATATAAAAAGACATTACCATTGGGCTATGATTGCATCAAGTCTCAAACATTAATTTAGCTAGGACACAGAAAAAGTCTCAGGCCTGGGTACTTGTGGTTATGAAATATAGACATATGAAAAAAGTATATACTCTGTAAATATAAATTTTATGTATATCCTTCCTTCATGATTTCCTAGAACTTTATGTTCTCATAGACCTTCCTCTATGTTTCCATAGAACTGAAGGAAGTACTCAGTAAGGAATATAGAGACACTGGGTTGAACAAGATCAAAAATCAAAAGTTTCCTTCATCAATCTCAAAGTCTATATGAAGCCATTTCCCATGGGATATGCGTTTGAATACTGTCACTTCCAAATCCATGTTCCTTAATTCCAATACACCTAAGTAAGAATACCACTGCCAATAAGCCTTCAAAAGAAGGTAGTTCATTCTGGATGTTTTATAGAGAGATTGTATGTCTCCTACTTAGTTTATACACTTGTTCAGAAGGAGCACCTGTTCTCTACACCCATCTTCCTTAGAACAGTGCTAAGCATGTAGCAGCATATACTCAAACAGCCTGTGGAATTGGTCCTGGGAATGAGGTTTATGATCCCAGAGAGGGGAATCATGCAATGATCAGAGGCTGGAGATCCAGAAAACATGGGCTCTAGGTTCTAATAATATAGTTCAAAGACAGCTTCAGAACTTTGCCTCATTTTTGCAATGAAGTTGCCTTAGCTGTTAATTAAATTGAATGGGAGCTGTCTCGGGTATTTCATAGGAATATAGTAAGTGAAAATCAAAAGCCACAATTATTATTTAAAAATATGTAAGTATAAAGTGCTACAAAGAGGTAAGAGAGTAAGAATAGAGACTTTAGTGGTAGTAGTGACAAGAAAAAACAAACAAAAAAACATTATTAAAGGGAAATAAGAAAAAAACCTCAAATGATGCATTTAAAACAATCAGTGAAAAAAAGCTAGAAACTGTCAGAAGTGGCTATTTCATTTACAGCCAAATATGTAACTTCTAAAATATTTGAAACTAAACACCATAAAATTTTAAAGAATTGAATATAAAATGCCATTTGTCACCTCTATAGAAGAAGCCACATTATACTAAGTCTCTTTCAAATTGTCATGCACAGTGGAATGTGTGGCAGAAAGCACGATCTGTTCTTCAGTGATTGATCAGAAATCCTTCAGTAGAAGCCCATTCAAAATGGGATTAGATCTATTAATACTTTAATGTCTTAAAGCAGCGGTTCTCAACATGTGGGTCGTGACCCCTTTGGGGGTTGAACAACCCTTTCACAGGGGTCGCCTAAGACCATAGGAAAACACGTATTTCCAATGGCAATTCATAACAGTAGCAAAATTACAGTTATGAAGTAGCAACAAAAATAATTTTATGGTTGGGTGTCACCGCAACATGAGGGACTGTATTAAAGGGTCACGGCATTAGGAAGGTTGAGAACCACTGTCTTAAAGGATCCTGAAGATCAAGAAGAGATCTATGAGCATAAGTGAATATACTTTCCCATCCTTCATGGAAATGAGCCTATAAATCACCTGTGAGAAAATCAACCAATATTGTCATAGCGAAGAGGTTTCTAAAGTTTAAAATTCTAATTATGTTGTAAAGTTTCCTCTATTCTGAAATATAATAATTAGCAGAATGAGAAATTTTGTTACACTTTTATTAAAGATAGCCATTCCTTAATTTCTATTAATGTCTATCTAGTCTAAAGCAGGGAATATAAACTCAAACACTCATAAGTTTGCAAATTATAGCTAAGAGAAATCCATATCGTAAACATCCCGGGTAGCTTTAGTAAAACTTTGATAGTGACACAGAAAGTCTTCTGCACAGACAGATCGCTTTCCCTCTTCCCAACAATAATTGTATTATTGTTAGAAAATATGTAGGGCTTTTGCTTTCCACCATTGCATGCAACATGGATCAAGTAGATCATTTCAATATCTGATCATAATTATTATCACAAATCTATAGAGAATTAACTTGTTCAAATTATGGAGACGGCTGAATGCTTCATATTGGTATAGCTATAACAGGTACTTATGGGAAAAACTGATGGAAATACAAAGTATGAATTTTCAGTAATCACAAAGAGAGAACTGAGAATCTGTATAAGCGTCTCTTAAAACCATTTGGACAGGTAGAGAATGTTAACCGTAAAAGAGAGTGACGAGGATTAGAATCAGGGCAATAAACGATGTTAAAACTGAGACACAAACGTATCTGTTAGTTACATGTATCTAAGGATTTCATCAAATCCTTAGTGAAAGATTTGACACTCACATCTCTTTATAAAAACATTTTAATGTAAATGGTAAATTTTATGCTATGCAAGCTATACTTTTATTTATATATTAATATATATTTAATTCAGATAGTATTTTAATTGAGATATATAATTCATATCACATAACAGTATATATGAAATTATATCTTTTTTATTTTTCTTATTGTGTATATAGTAAACCCATATTAATTTATTTAATAAAATCTACAAGAATCAAATAACTATAATTGTTTTCATTATTATAATAAATATAACTTTATCAACATAAACATAACATCATTTTCATTATCAGAATAAAATTTTAACCCCAAAGAGTTCTTGCAGATGTTAGGTTATGCATAGAAGCAAGGTAAACCCCATAGAAACCTTGTTTCTTTATCAAAATTATATAACAAGATTAAGCATTTCAGATTAACATATTTCTCCAAGAGAAAATAGTACTGGTACAAATGCTGACAGTGTTTGGTTGTGCTACATACATTTTATTAATATTAACACTATAATCACCCAGTTTACCTTACTATAAATTTCTTATTAAAACAAAGTGTTGATCCCTAAAACTCAGAACTTTCTATTTTATAGGAGCATTGCCAATAAGATTTAAGCTACTGATTAATGTGATCTTTATTCTTTCCATAATATTTTCAGAAAAAAATTGTAAGTGGAACACAGGTAAAAGACAGGCAGAATTGAGGCCCTTGGGTCCAGCCACACTGCTTCTGCCCACTTGGACACAATGGTTAAAGATTCTATTGGTATAAAGGAGGGATTTCCCTTATCGTCAGACAGCATTCTGACTCCATTTATAACTTGACTCCATTTATAATGTAAAGGAGATAAAATGCCCATAATCAATAATGAAAGTGAGAAATTTCTATGTCCCCTTTATTTCCAAACTTGAATAATGAAAAGAGGTTGATTAGAGTCAAAGACACTTCCTGCAGGAAAGTGTTTTAACTTCTTGATAGCTTATCAACCCTTTGTTCATAGATCAGTGTATTTCTTGACTTCCTGGCAATCAACTTTTCTTTTTTCCTCTTTCTACCTCTAAGAAAATATCCTTTGCTAACCAAACTTCAAATACTGGAGTTTTAATAGACCAGAACCTAGGTCTTTTCTTTGTATTTTGTACTCTCTACTTAAGTGATTTCAACAACAGCCTCAGTAGCCACAGTGTACTGATCATCTCCAATATTTGCACCAGCCTACATTACTTCACTGTTTAAAATTAATGTATTGCCAACTGTCTGCTTAAGATCTCCATTAATTCTGAACCCAGCTATGTCCGATTATATGTCAAATTCATGGTAATCTGTCTTGGCCTCTTCTACTCCTTAGTGCATGCATCCCAGTACATGACACTTTGCCACCTGAAACCTTCATAAAAATACCCACATCTTCTCATCTCTACTACAACTTTGGGTTAGGTTAGCACTTGTCTCCCAATATTCGCTCTTGGCCTCAAAGCTTGACCCTCTACATTGCAGATTGAGTTATTTTGAAAGAATAAAACATACTACACCTTGATTAACACCCTAAAGTAAATTTCCATTGTACTTAAAATGCAGATGAAAATATTTGACCTAACTTACAACAGTGTAACCCTGCATATCTCACCAGCCTCACCTTGAACAACTCTTCTATTATTTGTTGTGCTCTAACTACACTAGCTTTCTTTCTGGTCTTCAAATATTGTGTTTTGTTTTTTTTTTTTTTTTCTGCTTCAGGACTTTTGCTTACTCTCTCCACTCTGCCTGGACTAATCTTCAACAGTCCTTCCTCATGTACTGAATTAATCTCAAATCATCTTTTATGATTAATCAAATTCCTTAAGGAAGTTTCTGAAGACAAGAGTAGATTCCCTTGTGTTTTAGTCCATTCCAGCGGCAATAACCAAATATCACAGATGGGGTAGCTTATAAACAATAGAAATCGATTTCTCACAGTTCCAGAGGTTGGAAGTCAGAGATGAGGATGCTAGCATAGTTCTAGAAAGGCTTGTAGACTGCCGACTTCTCACTGTGTCCCCACTTGATGGAAGGGGCAAGGTTCCTCTTGGGCCTCTTTTATAAGGGCACTAATCCCATTTATGAGGACTCTGCCTTTATGACCTATCATCTACCAAAGGTTCCATCTCCTAAAACCATCCCATTGGGCATTAAGATTTCAACATATTTATTTTGAGGGGGACAGAAATATTCAGACTGTATCCCCTTGTTTTATGTCCTCAGAGCACTCTCTGCTTGACTCCTTTGTATATTTATTATAATTATACTTAAGCAATTGTGCTATTAATACTTTTCTATGCCAAAATAAAAGCTACAAGAGAGCATTCCTATCTTGTTCACTGTTTTAACTTTAGGATTTTTCCTACCCTTGTATTCCCAAAGCATGGCAAATAAAATCAATATATATTTGTTGAGTTAATGATTAAATAAATAAGGAAAAATCTTCTTTGAGAACATTTATAGAAAATGTCAGTCCACCTTGCTGTCTAATATACATTAAATAAATAAACATCAACAGGAAGAATTGACTGGGTGACATTCTACAATCGTCCCTCCATCTAATCTTCTAAGAATTCACTTAAGAATAAATCCAAAGCTGGTTGCTTATTTATATATGTGCTCCTTCTCATGTATCTCTCAGTAATAATCCTATTTTCCAAGTTAAATCAAGGAGCTTACATTTAGAACATCTCACTTCAGGTAATTAGAAAATTGAGATAAACATCCAAGTACCTAATTCATATATTTAAAAAAGCAAAGCCAATGTAACTTGTGAAATTTGTCTCAGGAGTTTCCAGGGCAGCAGCAAAGTGTCATAGATATGCCACAGCATTCAGTGCAATAGTAACCAAAGTCACTGAATATCACCCCAAAACTTTATTAACTTGGGTATATTTTTCAGAAAGCCTCCAGGAGCAGGCAGATGGCATTCTCGTATTTGCACTATTCCACTGCAGAGAACTAAAGTTTAAACTATCAGCTACCTGCCATTTCTGGAATTGCTGCAGATAAAAACTCTTTGATGATTTCAGTTTTCTGCTGCTTGCTTGCAGGCTTACAGAGAATAATTGCCACCATAAGAAACACTACTGAAATTGACAATAAACTGAATTTGGCTGGAAGTACATTGTAATTCTGTTCTATATTGGTGAGCTGCACTGCTGGGACAAGTGTTTGTTTAAAACCAAAACACCAAACAAAGCTCTGGCTTTAATGAAAATGGAGAGAGAATCATCTTTGAGATATTTATGGCTATGGCGATTGGAATTGTTTATTAGAAAGATAACATTAACGGCTTCCTCAAGTGGATTATTTCGGGAATGTAAACTGCTCCCAATATACTTAGATGTGTTTGGAATGGTATAGAAAAGACAAAGAGAAACAAGTGAGGCCTTTTGTGGAAAAGAAACAGAGAGACGTGGATGCAGGGGGAAAGTGGGACAGCAGTGTAGAAAAACAACAAAGTTAATAGAGAAATAAAAGAAAACAAGTTGAGGAAAGTTATCAAAAGAGAAGAAACAGAAAAGAGGAAATAGAGTAGATCAACATACACATGCATGAGCAAGATAGCCAAATCCAAGTGTCACTATTTATTGTATTTCTTTCCTACATGTGTACATATCTGCTTATCTTTTTTTCTGCTGAGATTTTTTTAAAATTAGATATAGATATAGATATAGATATAGATATAGATATAGATATAGATATAGATATAGATATAGATATAGATAGATATATATAAAATAAGTGCAGTCATCACCAGGATAGCCCCCTCCCCACTAGAAGCCATTATTAATACGATTGAATTGTACTAATGAATAATTTGAGGCAAAAAGGCAAAGAACAGTCTAATTTTGGAGAATTCCAGAATATTGTGTTGATCCCCAAGGGTCAAGCAAGGAATCTTGCCCGATAGGACTGAATCTTAGATTGATTCTATAAAAACTTCATACAGAGGTTTATTTCCTTCCTTGCTACCTAATTCCCTACAAGTTTACCACTATTTCAATACCCGTACCATAACACTCATATCCTACAAGCAAGCAACACAATTTGAAGGGAAAGGAGTCAATTATAAAATTGAAGACCGAAAATTCTATTTTATCTGAACTTATCAGCATCTTCAGCTCCTGCTCAATGATATTAGATATCTGTGATATAGAGAACGTGCCCATAAACAATAACATTTTTTGTTCAATGGATCTGTGCTATCATGGTAAGTTGGTGCCTAGGATATTGCCAATGGCCTCTCCAAAGGGCCTCAATAAAATAGATATATACCAAATTATTCCTATACTTATTAACTAAGAAGCAGATGAAAGTAAAATGTTCTAAGAGGGCAAGAAAGGCAGATTGCTACAAGATTGTCCTGATTTAATAAGGAAGTAGAAGGTAAGAGGATATAAAAGAATCTAAGAGAACAAAGATATAAAATGCAGCAGCAGATATTGATTTGAATCTTTACTCTCTTGGTATAACTGGCAAGTCCATAATGCTCCCCAAGTTATACAGAAATCCCACAAACTCTTTTCAGTTACCTCTTAATGATCCTGTTCTATTATATCCACCTGAACTTCAAATGCACTTAATATTTATTGAATATACTATGTAGAAGGTGCTTCAATGAGCACTTTCAAATATATTCCATATTTAATCTTCCCAATAACCCAATGGAGGGTTAGTAATCCTATTTTACAGAAGAGAAAAATTTAAGGCTGAAATTAAATAATTCGATCCAGAATAATAGCTATCGGTGGTAGGAAATTACTTCTGAAATGGCTGGATGATGAGCACAACGAATCTTCTCTCAAAAAAAAACAATGAGAGAACTAAAAATATAAACAGTCAAAACAACAACTTCTAGCTCTGAACAATGACACACAGCAAACTGTGAATCTAGAAGCTGTATTCAAAGAAAATTCTTGAACCTTAGTAAGAAGAGAGATCTGCTGTGTTTTAACCTGGGCATTCTCCCAAACACACTCCAGGTTCATGACATTGAAATAGAATAAAATATGAGAACCAGATGATCATTTCAATAGATGTGGGAAATGAATTTGACAAAATTCAACAATCATTAATAAAAAAAATTTTAATAAACTAGGAATATAAAAAATTTTCCTCAACCTGATAAAAAAAAAAAACATTCACAAAAACCCTACAGCTAAAATTATACTTACTGGTCAAAGATTGAATATTTCCCCCAAATCAGTAATATGACTAGGACTTCAGTTCTCACAACTTTTATTTCATTGTGTTCTAAACAATCCAGCCAGTGTAATTGGCGATATAATGCAACAAGATCAGAAAAAGAAAAAAAAAAAAGAAAAGAAAAAAAGTAAATCTGTCTTCACAGATGATTTTACTTTATACTGAGAAAATTCTAATGAATCCTTCTCCCTCAAAATAAAAGAAAAAATAAATAAATAAATGAGTTCAGTAAAGATTCAAAATACAAGACAAATATTTAGAAAATATATTTCTTTATACTACCAATTTTATATACAATCCAAAAATGAAAATTAAGAAAGTTTGAATTAGTTTGAATTAAGTTTGAATTAAGAAAATTAATTCAAACTAGCACCAAAAATTAAATACTTAGGATTAAATTTAAGAAATAAAAAGTAAAGGCTTATCCACTGAAAACTACAAAACATTTCTGAGAGAAATTAAAGAGGATCTAAATAAATAAAATGACATTCTATGTTCATTGATTGGAAGTCTTGATAGCATTAAGATGGCAATTCTTCCCAAACCGATCAATAGATTCAGTGCAATCCTTACCAAAATCTCAGCAGGCTCTTTTGCAGAAATTGGTTACCTGATCTAAATTTAGATGGAAATGCAAAGAACCAAAATAACCAAAACATTTTGAAGAAAATCAAATTTGGAGGACGAATACTTTCCAACTTAAAAGGTATATTATAAAGCTACAATAACCAAGACAATGTGCTATTGGCATAAGAGAGAAAGATCAATGAAACAGAATTGAGAGTCTAAAAATAACTCATTTAGGATCAATTGATTTTTTATGAAGGTGTCAAAATAATTCTGAGGGAAGTATAATCTTTTCAATATTGTGCTGAGACAACTGGATATTCATACATAAAATGAACTTAGATCCTTACCTCATGCCATACACAAATATTAACTCAAAACAGATGACAGACCTAAATAGAAAAAGACTTAGCTAAGGTTATAAAACTTCTAGTAGATAACATAGGAGAAAACCTTCATATCTTGGGTTAAGTATAGTAAAAAAACAAGATTCATAAAGAAAAAAAGAAGCAAATGGGACATCCTCAAAATTAACTCTTTGCACATCAAAAGTCACAACTAAGAAAAGGAAAAGACAAACTACACCACACATTGAGAGAACATATTTATAAATCATATATCTGATCAATGATTTGTAACCAGAATTTGAACGGCAAAGAACACTTGCAGCTCAGTAATAAAAATACAAATGTCTAATTTTTTTAAATGGTAAAAGATTTGAATAGAAGTTTTTCTAAGGGCTATATATGAATTTTTAATAAAAAACATTAAAAGAGAGTCAACATTATTATGAATTTGGAAAATCAAAATTAAAATTATGAAGAGATATCACTTTACATCCACTAAAATGGCTACAGCACAGATAAGAGCAAGTATTGGGGAGGGTGTGGAGAAACTGGACAACTCATATGTTGCTGATGGGAATGTGAAATGGTTCAGTCACACTGAAAAATAATTAGAAAATTTTTAAAAATATTGAGCAACATATTATCATATAACTCTGCTGTTCCTATTCTAGAAACCTACCCCACAAAACTGAAAACATATATCCACCCAAAAACTAATATGTGAATGTTCACTGAAGTATTATTCACTATAGCCAAACGTGAAAACAACCCAACTATCCATCAACTGACAAGTGACCAAAGAAAATGTCACATATCCACACAAGGGAATTTTATGCAGAAATAAAAAGGAACAAACTAATACATGCTAGCACATAGAAGAACCTCAAATACATTATGCTAAGTGAAAGAACATATATTGTATGCATCTGTTATATGAAATATCCATAATATACAAATCTATAGAGACAAAAGGTAGATTATTGTTTGCCAGAAGCTGGGAAAGGGAACAAGATATGATTTCAATAAAGTGTAAAAGATCTCTTTTGGCTGATGAAAATTTTATAAAACTGCATTGTGCTTATGGTTGCATAATTTTGTATACTTATTAAAAATCATTGAATTATATATATACAATAAGTGAATTTTATGGTGTGTAATTTAGACTGCAACAAAGCTATTTTTAAAAGAAATATAGCAACAATTTATTAATCACTTCTTTGTTTTATACAACAGTCTAAATGCTTTAATTATATTTTATTTAATCCCCAAATCTTCAGAAATATCTGTTATTTTTCAGATAAGGAAACTAAAACTCAATGAAGTTAAATAACATGATATTGTTTTCTTAACTTGTAAATGAGCAAGTTAGAATTTGATCCTACTTGTGAATGAAAACTCCATGACTTTAACTACTATGTTATACTACCCAGAGACTCAGAATAATTCCTCAGTTATGGCACATAATAGGTCTAAATGAAGTGCAGTGCTCTTTGTAATGTACCACAGTACTCTTCTGCTACGGGCTGAATTCATATGTTGACACTCTAACCCCCAGGGGTACATCAGAAAATGACCTTATTTGGAGATAAGATCTTTGCAGAAGTGATTAAGTTAAAATGAGGTCTTTAGGTCTCACCTAATCTTACTGCTATTCTTATAAAAAGAAACAGCCCAAGTGTCCATCAATAGATGAGTGGATAAAAAAGCTATGGTACATATACACAATGGAATACTACGCAGCCATAAAAAAGAAAGATCTCATATCCTTTGAGACGACATGGAGGGACCTGAAGAGTATTATGCTAAGCGAAATAAGCCAATCAGAGAAAGACAAATACCACATGATTTCACTTATCTGTGAAATATAATGAACAAAATAGCTGATGAACAAAATAGACCCAGAGACATAAAAAGGAGTACAGTTCAGACTGACAAACCTCAGAGGAAGGGGGCGGGAGGGAGGGATGAGATAAATCAAAGAATTTATATGCACATATGAGTAACCAATGGACATAGACAACAATGCTGGGGGTGGGGGCGGGATTGGGAGGAGGGTGTCTAGGGGGAAGAAAGGAGAAACATCTGTAACAAACATAAATTAATAAAAATTGATAAAAAAAAAAAAAAAGAAGAGGTAGAGACACCAGAGATGCAGGAGAACAAAATAAAGACCATGGGAGGAGCTAGCCAGAGAGGGGCCATCTGCAAGCCAAGAAGAGAGGCCTCAGAGGAAACCAAAGCTATTGGTCCTTTGACCTTAGACTTTCAGCCTACAGAACTGTGAGAATATTAATCATTGCTGTTTAAGCCACCAAGTCTGTGGTATTTCATTCTGGTAACCCTAGAAAACTAATATATCTTCTGAGGCTACACTATATTGGGGTCCACAAGACAAATAAACACTAAACATTACCGAATTAAAGATAATTTAGGGGATACTATTTTTTATTCTGTCTTTCCTTTAAATATCCAACTTTTCTACTACATTGAAAGAATTTGATTATCATTCATACTATTAATGTATACTAAATTCTGAGTAACTGAGTATTTTCTGAAGACTTATGTTAATGGATTAGTGTACAAATATTCAGAACACTTAATTTCTAACACTTAATAAGCATTTATAAATGTATGTGTTTCTTTGTTTCTCTCACATCCCCTCTATTTCTACTTCTTATTTGAACCATGAGGTTGCTAATGGGTAATTTTTGGCTGTTGGTCTCAGCAGAAACTCAGGGGGTTAACTAAACGAGCATCCCCTGTACCTCCATTTAGTCATAGTAGAATTTAGCACTTTAAAAATTATGTAGAAACCTGTAGAAACTCTCTCTCTCTCTCTCTCTGTCTCTCTCTCTCTCTCTCTCTCTCTCTCTCTCTCACACACACACACACACACACACACACTTACTACTTAGTCCTTCACTGTGTCTGTATTGATTTCTCCTATAGACTTAATTTCATAATGTGCCCTGAAAATTAAATCATCTATTTAGTTTTAAAATGACCTAAGAATTTAATTGGATTTGTAGGCAGTAATTTATGTAAATTAATGGATACTTTTCAAAAGTAGCTAATTAACAACTGACCTTTAATTTTCTTTTTAAAGAAAAGAAACTGAGAAGAAAGAAAAAAAGAAAGAGAGAGAGAGAGAGAGAGAGAGAGAGAGAGAGAGAGAGAGAGAAAGAAAGAAAGAAAGAAAGAAAGAAAGAAAGAAAGAAAGAAAGAAAGAAAGAAAGAAAGAAAGAAGAAAGAAAAGGAAGGAAGGAAAAACTTTTTATCACCTCCTAACAGTGGTATAGATTTAATTAGTAGAAAGACAGCATCCATCAGGGACATTTGGGGAACTGTGTGATATATTCTGTATCTAATTACCTTATGCCCATAAAAAGGGCTAAATAATTTAAATGCAATCCAATAAAAATGTATTTTCAATGGGAACCTCAGGAGTTGGGTGATAGATTAAAAGTTTCCTACAACAGGAAGATTTTGAAAGATATTGCTATGAAAATTCAGAGTAAAAGATTACATTTTGGTTCCTGTTTTTTGTAGCTAGATTTCTTCATTTTGTTTTCATAATAGCCCTGAATAAGTACATACTACATTATTTGGAGGTATTGTAAAAGGAAATGCACAAATTCAGTGTTATCATTACAGTTAAAACATACAGACAGGGTTGTCTTCTCTGGGAGATCAACTTTCAAAAATTTGATCTACCTCATCCAAGACCCTACGCACAGGGGCCAGCACTTTACTCATTCACAAAAGATTAATGGCTTTGTTGTCCTCCAGGCCACAGTTAGAATTTTGAGCCTCCCTCCCCAAATTGATTTTTTATGTTATGCGAAGTAAGTTGGTGGGCTTCTATAATTCCCAAGTGGGATGAGATTTGTCTCTGAAAAAAAAATACCTGAACCATCTTCACTAATGGGCCCCTTTGCTGGCAGGCAAAGCAAAGAGGCCAAGAACTAAATGGGCCATTAAAATTTAGCTACAACCTTTATCCAAAAGCTGTGCCTTTAGGACCGCAACCAGGCTAGCTGGTCTGGGAGAATGACTCTCTGCTCTAACAGAATCTATTTTGTGGATAAAAGAAACAATGCTAACCCTGGCTGATTGTCTTGCAGGAGGCAACCAATCGATGTCTCTCTCAAGTCCATGTTTCTCTTGTTTCTCTCTGTCTCTCTCTCTCTCCCCCCACCCCATGCCTCTTGCCTCCCTTCCTTCTACTCTCTCTAAAAATCAATGGAAAGAATATCCTCAGGTAAGGATGAACAAAACAATACAACAACAACAATACTGTTTATCTGAAATGGTGCCTAATAATGTACCAACCTCATTTGCCATATTGTTTTTTCATCTTAATAATTAGCCTAAATGAATGTAAAATCTATTTAGATCAGTTTTTCATAAAATGAGGTCTCTGGATCTCCTGCATCACTTTTACTTTGAGTGCTGTTTGACATGTGGATTTCTGGGTCCTGCCCCGGAATCAGATTCTGCTTTTGGAAAAGCTCCTGGGATAAGCCCTAAGCATGCTAATGCCTGGGAACCACTGCGTAGACGGTGAAATTTAAACTGTGTGGGGTCTTCAAAAGCTCTTCTCCTCAGAGAGTAGCTGCATCTTGTGCTCTTTAAGCACCTCGATCTTACAACCAAATGTCACGAAAAAGGTTGAGAAGTAAAAATCAATAGCACAAGGAATTTTCCCTGGGACATCTTAATGGTCAACCCATTGGATTTCAGCCTCAGAACATCACAGAGATTTTTAAAGGGGATTCTATGATTGTTTCCACTTTGCTAATGGTCCATTAACACCAACGTATTGATGTGAGGAAGCTTTAGCTCCTTGAAAAAAAAAGAAAAATCACTTGGAACCAAAAGAAGTGAATTTCAGTCCTGGGTTTGCTGTGTATAGAGCCTGAGACCTTTGGCAAGAAAGCTACTCACTAGGTGACTTAGTTTCCTCACCTATAAATTTAACATTGATAGTACTTGTGTAACTTACCTGACACAGCTAGTGGACTGTTGGATTATGCAACATACCATAGTCTCATGTTAATGATATTTCCAAAGATGCCTAAAAGATTTAATATGAGAATGCTATAAAAAAAATTTATAATATTCTATATAAATATAAGATACAATGATTATTTTTTTCTCCTCTCCACTCTTTTCTATATAGACTGATAGACTTAATCCTAACTTTCAGTTTTAAAGGAAACTGCTGGATCCTTTTTCCCACTGATGTTGCTTAATTGTTATTTTAAAGCCTGTTTTGGCTGTTGTCCTTAGAAGCAGAGGGTCTGCTATTCTTTGTAGTTATTGGCTGGATAGTTGGGCAGAACAGAGTTGGACTAATGAGAAAGCCAGTGCTGAGTAGAAGAAATTGAATTACCACAGTAGAATCATATTTCCCTTCAAACTAGTCCTACAATATTTCTCCAGGAAAATGGGTACAAAAATCTTCTTTGTCTTAAAAGTTTTGTTAGTTACCTAAATAATACCAAATAAAGACACAAAATAGTCACAATGTGAAAATATTATACCATAGGAAATTTCTGCAAGGAGAAAAATGATAGTAGACTAAGTCATTTGTTTAGTAGAAAACAAACCTTTTTCATGCATCTCAAAAGATTACTTTACATAATTGGATTAAATTTCTGGTGACATTTAAAATCTAAAGTCTCCCAGGACAGATAATTATTTTATTTTGTATTCTGTGGGCTGCCTTGGAACATGACAGCTTGTTCAATGAATGCCTTTGACACTGGTTATAAATGTATGCTGAAAATCATTATCTCACTTTAGTTTAACCACTTTTGTTTGATTCGCCTCTCTTCTTTTTTTTTTTTTTTAAGGAACTACCCAGATGTAGTATGCTGACTTGAAAAAAAAATCAATTTGATTGTGTTACAATATTTCTTTCTCCTTTTTTAACTTTAAATTTATGTCTAGCAGAACAGGATTTCATAAAATTATGATAGTTACTCAGCCAAACTGAACGACTAATACCCTCCAACGAAGTAAGTCCAAATTAGGAGATCCCCTAAGTACCACACAAGGTGCTCAACTGATTCCAGGAGAATGCTTGATGATGGACCTACCAGTCCATTTGGGTGCCTTCCTTCCAGAGTGCAATTCGTGACCATTAACTCAAATCTGTCTCTAAAGATGCAAAATGAACAGCTCACTCACGGGCCCTAGATTTTCTTCTCCAACTATAAACATCTTATCATTTACTTGATGACAATAAGTGTAACGCTTTCAATTCAGATGTGAAAACAGTGCCATTCACATTTTTCAAAGGTATTTGGCCTTGGGGTTAAGGAAGAAAATGGGACTAGCCGCTTTCTTCCTAAAAGAAACCAGAGGCTTTCTTTCTTTAATGTGCTCTTGGAAATAAAGAGGAGAACTCAGTAGAATACTTCCAAATAAAGAGGAACACTGGAGAAGACCATCACTCATTGCTAGTCTTTTAATCAGGGACCCAATTGGTCAAAATAATATTGAATGAAAGGGGGATTGATTGCTATGTAAAGTCCACCATATTCGAAATCACTTTTATGCTTCCAAAATTCTCACATTCTTAGAAGTTAATTAAAGTGTTTAAAAACAAAAAATAATAAAAATATTCATTGAGATATTAGATTTAGAGACATACAATAGGATCTTTTTAGAGTAAATCTGACTTTTCTCCTTATATATTTTTAAAAAACAAATATTGCCTTAATATTTATATCCACAACAATTAATACAGCTTTAAAAGTCAGAATCACTGAACACAAATTTAATGCACATTTAATGCATTAAATTTTTTAAAAAGTATATCATCATTTCAGAAGATCTAAACTGGAAGCAAAGGTATCAGTAATGTGGTTGAGGTAGGCTGATTTCTTCTGTGTGTGTGTGTTTTTTAATGAGGGTATGAGCTAGACTTCGATTGCCCACATTTTCAATAGGTGTTTTTTAGCACAAAGGTGCCTATCAGGAGTGGACAGCCATGAGCAATTTGTTTCCAAGCCAAAAGAAGAATTTGGAAACCTTGTGCTGTCATCATTGCTATTGCAGTTGATTTTCCCACTGCTTGCCAAAATTGCCAAAATGGCCATCCTCTCTGGATCCTGTTTTTTGTTTCTGTTTTTGATTTTTTAACTGTAATTTAAATGTCTGTTACCTTGCTAAATCTCTTTGCATGCATTGTGCTATGTCTCTGGCTTAAAAAAAAAAAAAAAAAAGCAGCAGTGTTATTTTGGATAAAACATGAGGCAGTATATATAGCCATAAATGTAGTAACTTGATAATTATAAAGCTCTGGAGGGAAGAACAAACTTAGATTAACTGTGATGTACTCTGGAGAGTTTTTAATTGCCGACCCCAGTGGAAAATGAGTGATGACATAAAAACACACCAATCTGAAATGTACATAAGTTTGTGAATTTAAGAAAATTTCCACCTAGGAACAGATGAGACATGTGATGGGGTTGCCATCTGCAGTCATTAGAATAGAGATTAGTTCTTCTGCTCTCTTTTCTGTCAGCCCAGTGATCACAGAGATATTTGCTTCTCCGTTTAGTAAACTAGCTAATTATCATACTAAAAGTCTGATTCTCTAAATGGACAATTGAAAAATCCATTCCAGAATTAGAGAAATAGATTTGTAAGGCAATATCCTCTTTCAATCTTTTCAGGATTAGAAGAGGAGGTTCTAATCTTTCCTGACAAATGTATACTCTAAACTTCCATCCACACCCCCAAATACCTCACTGCTTCCTTCACACAATCATGAAGAGATAAACATACAATGACAGATTCTTTTATTTTACCTCTCCCTTCCCAAGATTTCTTGCTTTATACAATTGCCTTTCAGCAAACAATCTACTCCAGGAGTCAATGCAAGTTATTCAGTGATTTCTCTGCACACATTTAGAACACAAAATGAATTAATTTAATGGTCAAATCCTGTCTATCTCAGGAAGGGGCAATCTTTTAGCATGGAAACAGGAGATTGCAGTTCCACTAGTGCATACATTTCCACCAAAGATTTTAAAGAAATACATACAAATTATTATATTGATCCTAACTGTTTATTGGCAAAACCAAACAAACAGAAAGCAAGCACACTGTAGTCCACTAGTAGACCACAGATGCCATGGAAGAGGAAGTGCGCCCCAATGTTCAATCACAGTCTCAACAAAGGGAAGGTCCTTACAAGATGTGCAGGAGATTATGTCACCATCCTTTACTTGCCAAAAAAGGCAACATTTAAGCCTAATTCTGTTGTGTCTTACCTCGGGATGAACAAAATTGAGTCCCATTTAACTGCCTGTGAGGCTGCTGCTCATAAATTGCTGTTCTTTCTTCCACCCCCTCCTTCATTTCCTCCTGTGTGTTCAGCTAATTGTTTGGGAATGCCATCATTAGAACCCAAAGTAGAACATGCCCACAAACCCGACACCCCCTCAAACTGCAAAACACCTGGGCTAAACACAGCCTTCCCTACCTTTTACTTCAGAGATTCATTCTCAGGTTAGCTCGAAAGCAAGTGTGGAGACAGAGTAACTGAGGAGTGGAAAGGTATTGAAGATCGAAACAAATAGTATTCAGCCCAAAGTAACTCTGGATCTTCTTTAGGAAACAGCTTGATTGATTGAATTAGACTGACCAGCTCTGATATTTACATGCCCCCGGAGGTTTCCAGTGTATCATGGGTTGTGAGTGATGCCAAAGACAGTTCTTGTCTAAAAAATAAAATGTTATAGAACAGATAATATCCTATGTTGAAAATACAAACTATTAAAAGAGGCACTGAGTATTTTTAATAGATTGGGCTATATTAGTCAATGGCTCAACTGATGGAAAAAATAAATAAGTAGATTGTGAGAAGAATCTGGATAGGTTAAAATCTCTGAGAAGAAATTAACTAAGTCTTGGAGCTTGGTCATAACATATGTCACCAAATTCTAGTAAATGAAGTAAATAAACTGTAAAATGCCATCTCCATCTATTATTCAGTACTTTGTCATTTAAATTGTGTAGGTTGAGAAGAGGAGAAATCAGGAAAAGTCAGATGAGGTTTTGAAGAGGAAAGGATACTTAGAACTTTGTAAATCCAATTTGAAGTACTATTAGACTTCTTGGGCCGATCAGAACTAATTGGGGTAAAAATACATTACCTCTGAGTGGAGTAGAATCCATCACTTAACAGTGCTCTGTCTTTGAATACTTTGGCAACATTATTTCAGATCTATTCATATTAACTGATCAGTTACAGATACAATTTAGCTATCTGTCACATATAATACTCCAACTCCAAAACTATCCCCTGGCTACTCCAGACTAATTTGCCCAGAATATGGTATGATAAATAGTTCTTAATGTCTCTGAAGTTCTGTTTGGAACACTGTAGTCATAACACATTATGTGAACCTTCTGATGTTTGGGAGCTCTGTGAGGGAGCTTCTAGGGGAGAGTGTCCTAAAACAGTATTGAGTTTTATGATTAGCACCTGTCCTAGGTATTTACGTGGTTTTGTCCAAATGAAAGCAACATAAAATATTGGACAGAAGAGAGGACTGAACTCTAGGCCTCCTTGCTGTAATTAACTAGTTGAGTGAGAGCAGGGAAAACCACATCTAATGACTTTAAGATTCTCACAAAAAGCAAGGATCTGAACTAAAATCATTAGCTCTTAGATTCTAAGATTCCAATTTAACTTCATCATTTCATCACTTTAGCATATTGATTTCTCATCTATCCAATGGCGAAACACTTACTCTTCTTTAAGGAAAAAAAGGTTTAGTGAGTACCTCTCATGAAAGTGCTTTGAAAAACATCAAAACTTGAAACAAATAAATTGTATGTTAATAAAACGTCACCAAGAGGGTCTTCAAACAGAAATTAACTGAAAGTGAATTTCATAAAATGTTCAGATTCCTGTAACTTTTATGGCACGTGCATTTTTCACTTTATTTGTTTTGACTCTTCTCTGGATAATTCTGGCTTTATAATAAAAGTCCCCACTATTGTATAGGGATAACACTGTTTTTGTTAGCTAGTTTTGTCCTCCTCACTGAGCTTATTTGATAATTAATCAGGAATTTGAAAAACACTTTCTGCCTTGCTGGGGCTATTCAGTCCTACACAGATACATTCTGACAGCAGCCACTACAATGCATTGTCTGTGATAACAGGTGCTTCCTCTCAGTTGTGTCCTTCTCAGTGTAAAGGCTCAGACTGTACTTCACATACAAATTAACCTATAGTCCACAACATATTTGAACTTCACAATTCCCTGGGCCCATATTGGACTTCCTATGACAAAGCTGAACAAATAATTTTTGCAAGAGCTCAAATTTGGTTAAAAGAAAGGAGGAGGGACACCAAAGCAAAGGGTGGCCAAAGTTTACCTTTGAACCACAGATATTGAACCCAGATGACAATTTCATGATATTCATATTTATTAACCTATTTCTAAGATGAGGACATTAAAACTTAGGGAAATCAGTGTGACCTGGCTTATCTTTTGTTCTGTGCCCTTTCCAAGGTACCCACCATGCCATTAAAAAAAAAAAAAAAACTTATGAAAACTTTTCTTGTCAGCATGATTCAACCCCAAATACAAAATTGATCCAACCTGATTTTGGTACTGGGGTCTTTATTGTCCATGCCCTTTTCACCTTTCCTTCCTCCTCTTGTTTGGGTCCCCAGTGAGGTCCTCACTCACATTCCAGAGGCAATGTTATTCTGTAAGCGTGTTAGACAGTGAATCTGTCAAGCACTGCTACCCTTAGTAGCACATATTATTTTTTAAGTATCGTTTATTAACCCAAAAGGGGAAGTTGTCCAGAAGTGTTTGAACTGTGGTTCTCAACTGCAACTGTATGTAAGAACCATCCGGGGAGCTTTTACAATCCTCCTGTTTGTCCCAAACCTCAGACCAGTTAAATCCAGGCTGGGCAGTGGGACTCAGGCATCAGAACTTTAGAAGGCTCCCCAGGTGGTCGCAAAGTACAAATAAGATTGAGGGTCACTCCACTCGAGACCGATCTATTGAGAAAAGAGGGCGATTCTTCCATCTTTGGAGTAATAGCTAGGGTTTTTGTTTACACTGTATCCTGTACACACCGACAAATCTTCACCTGTGAAAAATCTAAACTAAGAGACTGAGAACAGCCTGCACAATCTTCTTCCTATAGAATCGCTAAATATTTTGTTGGCGGTTATTTCCAAACTGAAAAAACAGGTTATTCTGACCCAGGTCTGGACACTAATGCTGACCAGACACGGGGAATTTGATTCCACTGAAAAAGAAGATAGTTCTCAATTTTGCCTCCATATCATACACTTTTGCGTTAATTTACCACCTATCAGTATAACTTTGGATCATTTTGACTCCCAAAACCCCCTTCGGAATTTTAATTGGTCCATTTGTAATCTAAGTATCATCTGGGAACATAGTTTGCTCTTGTTTATCATTATGCCCAAGCCAAATGGTACATTTTTATTTGAATTTAGTTCACACCCTGCTATTTCAGCATATGTTTTATAATCAAATGGTGCCCCACACAGTCTCACGGATAAATAGAAATCCTTGGGTGTAAGCTGCACATGAAAGTATTTACTTTAAGGTATTCATTCCGTGATCCATGAATCCCCAACAATGAACAGGTTTGAATTTATCAGCAGGCAGCCTTGCCAAAGGGTCTGTAGGAATAACCAAATGGAAACCAGCAGACGATTCAGGAACACCTGCCTGATGCTTTTCTGTTCTTGGTTGCTTGCCCAAGTCAACCATTTCGAAAGAGACAGAGTGTAAGCTACAATTAGACCTCAAGATTTGACATGGTTGTTGAATTGTAATGGAAAGCCATATGCCTACTCAATTTGAGGAGAAATCATGTTGTGCTGATTATATAGCACTGGCTTTACCCTGATTTCCACAGAACTAGTAAACCGTGTTCACTTCAACCTGTCCATCCGTTTCTTCAATGATCTATTCCTTAGACACCTGCCTCTCTGTTAAAACAAAATCTATCGTATATTTTTGAAAATTGCTATTTAAACTAAATTATACTTAGAATATTATATTTGAGAAATGACTCATGGGGTAATTGGGCTAGACTATAAATAGAGTTCAGAAATTTCAAACAGGCACTATGTCAAAGTGGTATACAAATTTTTCTTTTTCACCTACGTCTTTTGTTCTATTCCTATTCTTGCACCCAGTGAAAGAACTGCCTGTACGCAAGAATTAAAATCCAAGACACAATTGCCATCTTATTCTTGAAAACACAGATTTCCCAGCATGATTTCAACGGCTCCTCCCCCAAACGAATTTAGTTGTGAACACATTCTTAGTGATCTTTGTGGAAGACACAGTAATTCAAATGGTTTCCCTTCATTTCTCAGAGCACCTTGCATTTAGGTAGAGGTCATGTGACTATTTCTGGTCAATGGAGTGAGAAAAGTCGAAGTGTATCACATCTCACCAAGACAGTCAAGAAGTGTGCAACTTCCATCTCTCTTCTTTGGCCACAGTAATCTAGGAAAGTACAAGCTCTGGATGGCATAAACTACGGGATAGAGAACTAACTACCCACAGTAGAGTGTGAGGTGAGGGCGTGTAAAATGTACTGTTATTGCAATTCTACGTTTTGTGTATTGATAGATAATGTTAATTATCAGGGCTAGTGCAACTTGCCTGCCTCGTGAAGATCAACTCTATGGCTTTCAAAATTGTGCTGGCACTTTTAATCCTCTATGCGATGTAATTGTAGCCTCGTGCCAGGACTTGCCTTTTCACTTCCTTTCAATATATAAAGCAGGGAGCAGATTCAATATTTGCAGAGGGATAATTGAATTCCAGAGGATAGCATTGTGTTTACTAAATTCCAAAGAGAGTATCATATACATAGTAGATGGTCAATGAATGTCTGGGGTGAAGGTGGATGGGTGGAGAAACAGAACATTCACATTTCAATAGAAAATTTCTAGTTAAAGCAGAACACTAATTCATTTTTTTGGACAAACAAACAAAAATGCTAGAGCCTGAGTACTGAGAGGTCTTTCCCTTTCAAACACCTACTCACTTGTTAATTTTGAAATCAATTCCAGTTGATTTAGGCAGGATTGACCCTAAAGAATATCTTGAGACACTTAGAGTGTGGTTCACCCAGACTTCCTTTGTACTTTCTAACACAAATGTCCAGATTAAATATAAAAAATGAAGGCTAGCTTTTATTTATTTTTATTGATGAGAGAGAGAAAGAGAGATCAGCTACCTCCTGCAGGCCCTCTTCTGGGGACCAAGCCTGCAACCGAGGCCTATGCCCTGAGGAATCAAATCAGCAACTCTCTGGTGCATGGGACAATGCTCAACCAACTGAGCCTTACTGGCCAGGGCAAGGATAGCTTTTAAAAGACAACATTTATAGTACAGGAACAGAAGGTGGAGAAAGAGTAAGTGGGAAGTCAGAAAAATTTTGGTTCAAATCTTGGTGCTTAATATTTATTACTTCTCTAAATTTAGTGAATTAATTCACTATGTTCCAAGTTCCTCTTTTGTAAAGAGTAATAGTGAAAAGTTATTTGGAGGTTTGTGTAGAAACTAAATAATAAGAGTAAAATCTCTAGTTCTTAGTAGGAAAACTCTATTTAGTACAAGTTACCATTCCCCTCTCATGTTAGCAATAATGGGTAGTAGAAGTTAAAATCTGATTATATTTAATTTTTTGTTATTTTTTTCCCATGCTATTGTTTAGAACTACTTTAAATTTTTCCCTAAACCACCTACTTAACACACTGATAGGAAGGTCTTCTTCTCCTTACTCTTCCAACTCCATTGTCAAGCTGCGATCAAGAGCAATTATCCCTGCTAACTGTATCACAGAAATGGTATAGTTAGTATCAAGGAGATAGCTCTTTCAAGGGCTGTGTCTTGAATTCAGCAATCATTCTTCATTTCTTAGAACTGTTTCTCCCATTAGACAACTGTAACTCAGTATCTCCTGAACTCGACCATCTGTGAATGCTTAGTGAGGCCACATTATGCCCAAATTAAAATGAATGAGTACTCCCTCAGTCATAGTAGGAGTTTAGTATATAACAATGGATTTCCAAAAGGGTCCAAGTTGTGCTCAAAAGCCCCTCTATCAGATATATCTTTCACATTATTTCCCAGGAGTCGATGGCTTGGAAAGAACCTTTATGCTGGCAATGTTGACAGTGATTTTTGAGAGCATATACATTTCTAAGCAAAGGACATCATCTCTAGCTGTTTCCAAACTGATATACCTTTAGGGTGTGAGAATGCTTGATTCCATGGAAATAGGCAGACAGTAACCTCATGCCCACCTCTATAGCAAACTTTGTCTTCTGTTCTAGGACACCGCTGTTTGTGGTCAAGTTTCAGAGTCCACCATTAACATCATTAATAGAGTTTTTTGTTTTGTTTGTTTTTGCCTTAACCCTCTAACTATAGGTGATCAAGATGGTTAGAGAACAGGTGTGGTGGCACATTCCCAATACCAGCTACCACAATCTGCATCCCTGTTCAACCAGATCCAATGTCCTATTGAATCTCTGAACTCAAGGAACACATTGATTTTCATGCATAGAGGAAAGGGGAGCTGACAGAGTCACATGGCTGGGGAAGATTGAGAATAAATATTGCTCTTCTCATTTATCAGGAGAGATTTGATTTTCTCATATACTCTCCCAGCAAATCTCCCATTTGTGGCCTAGAGACAGTACAAGTTGGTCTGTTTACTGTCTCCTAGTGGGAATGGAGAAGAAATGAACATGTATCTTTAGCTCCTGAATGAGACCTCAAGGTATAGCTGGGGGGCAGGAAATGTCTTAATAATAGGAAATAACAGAGAATAAATTATTTTAGATAGCCAAATAGTGATTGATTTGTCTCAAGGCCTAATTGGATACATGCTGATCTGATGCATGGTTTTGAATGAACAGCTTTACTTCTAAATATTCTCCATTTGCCTGTCCAGATCTATTTCTACCCATCTCCACCCTATTCTTTGCCTCCACAGGTGAACCCTTAAGACTGTATCAACCAGACTCCTTGTCCTCTGGCTTCTGTTTGGTCTCATTAATGAGAGGAAGGAAGGAGATAGACTGGAGAGAGGAGGCCAACGCCTGAGAATTTGTTTACCTATTCCCTCCTGCACGGCCTGAGTTGACAGGGACTGTGTTCTTCTAAAAGGTCTCCTCTCTTGAAGGGTTTTGCTCACCTATGGGTCCACTGAAACTACAGCAACAGCTATTTCTACAACCCTCTCTGGTTTCTGATAATGGTTTCCTCAGTTTCCTCCCCTTGCGCCTTTGGGCTTAGCCTGTAAGTGCTTGTCATCTATTGATTTATCTTAGCCCCTACCTATGCCTTTGTGAATAATCTATTAATCACTCCTTAATTACTCATTTCCTACCCCTACTGATACCTTCACCATGCCCTTCCTTCAGGGTGTCACTCTGGATCCCACCCTTAGTTTTATATTTTTTAAGAAATGGACAGAAATCTAAGAGCTATTTCTGATTCATTTTTCCTTCTAGAAGTATTTGCATACAATTTGCTATAAAATAAAATATAAAGCACATTATATCAAAAACAATTCAGTTGCAAATATTTCCCCCTAAATCCCTATCACCCTGCCCTTCCATTCTTCTCTTTTGTTCATCTTTTAGTATATAACATTTCATTAATAACCACATATTTGGGCCTTAATTTGATATTCAGACTCCTTCCTCCTTCTCTAGACACTTGTCCATCTAGTGATAACACCATGAGTCATATTCTTAAACACGAAACTCAGTAAAACTTGGTTTAAAGTGTGCAGTATGACCTCATCAGAACATACCAAGTGTAGGAGAGTAATATTTCTACACTCTTTAAATTTGGAAGGAAGTCTAGTAGTGGACTCATTTTAAAATAAAGAATGTCCTGAGGATATTTTTAGATTCAATTTACACTTGCAACATATTCAGACAAGTTAGAGGTTATTCTAACATGTGGATACTTCTCTGAACTGAACCTCAAAAACTTTGGAACTCTACCCATCAATAAGGTAGCCTCCCTAGAAATTTTGTTTTTAACCGTTATCTCTTTGAAGCTATGTGCTTGATTTTTCTAAAGTTGTAGAAACATCATACAACTGAGCTGTTGGCGACGTATGTCCCCAGTGAAAAGTCAATTACTAATGTTGTAGCTCTTGAAAAGTATTTTTGATGTTTAAAAAACATTCAAGGAAAAGAGACAGCATACAAACAAATTCAAAGTTTCCATTTAAATTGAGATGGATATTCTCATAATTAACAGAACAAATCTCATGTTTTTTCTAATAATGGTATGAATCGGATCTACGTAAATTTTATTAGAAAGTACTGAAGTATATCTGCTATCAGAAGGGCCTCTATAACCAAACACCTTGCAGTTTTGTAAATGCAGTACCTATTAGTCTCTACTAACACATTATTGCTTTATAATCTAACAGCAGTTTATATCAAAGTTTATGTTTTCGTTAAAAAGACTAGTAAGTTAAGGCACGTATTTTTTAGTCACCGTCATAAGGAAAATTGGGGGATAATAAATGGAAGTTTCATTAGTTTCCAAAACCTCTCAAGATTGTCTTAACTTTTCAGAAACCACAAAAAAACAAAAATCAACAAAACAACAATAAAAAGAATAGCATTAAGGATACTGGCCTGGCAATACTCCCAACTTCTCAGCTGCTGAAAGAGCTAGAATATCTACTTACAGGAATGGTAAACCTCCCTTGCTCTGAATTAAACAGTGCTTCAACCCTTATGTCCCAGGTTTCACTTGCTGTCTAAGTTGTTGACTATATAAAAACATTGCAAATCTTAGGTTATTGAGGCCCCTCCACTCGCCTCTATCAAAAAGTTGTCTCAAATAGGATCAAGTTAGGGTCTAACCAGAGAAACAGAAATCTCTCAATACTTATAACAGATCATTTAATTCAGGGAATTGATTATACAAATAATGGCAAATTTGAGAAGCTAAGTAGAGTGATCCAGAGATCAATTACATCAGAAAGAAGCTATCGCCCACAAGCTGGAGCAAGAAAGAGAGAAAACGGCACTACTGACACAGCAGCCCACCCAGTGGACATGGTCCAAGAAGAGTGGCGACCAGTTCCACCAACGCCATTTAATGCAACAAAAAAGAGGAAGAAAACCTCAGACTGAGCTCCTTCTTCTGTCCTCCAACCTCTCATTTTGGCCTTTCATTGGCCAAACCCAGCTGTAGTTCAGTTGCCAGGAGAGTCTGGAAAGTCAAGCCAGCTGGTGTCACCACCCCTGGTAACAGGAGACACAAGATATAGAGAGGTACATCTTAGAATCAGCAGGCCCAGGATTTGTATAAAAGTGTGCCTCAGCGGTACTCTAGGCTCCAGATGGTACGTGGCTTTTATGCGGGCTCACTTTCCTTCTAAGACTGCATCAGTCTTTTCCTGCTGATACCGAGGCCTGGGTTAAGGGGAGAGAGGGGACTTTCCCAGCCATAATCTCAGTCTCTGCACTGCTAAAGCACAACTGATAAACATTCATTCTGAATAAAGTAATACGTAAACTCAGTTGTTCTTTCCTTCCAAATGGACTGTCACCTGTCCCTGTCCCCTCTAAGGATTTCTAGGACTGCCCCTCCAGTGCTCCTAGGGCACATGGCTGCTGCTAAGTCTCAGCCAGCTTCTCCCTTACTCATACTTTTACATAGAATCTTTATTCTTTTACACCATCCAGTTTTCTTCAGTGTTCTCCAATTCATCGCACAAGTCTGGTTATATCTGGACTCGAATTACGGATAAAGATCAAAATTTTTCCCACCAAAAAGCTGTGCCACTTACAACCCAAGAAATGCAGAGCATTCCTGTGACAGTTACACAGTTCTGGGAACACTATGGGTCCTATAGTCAGCTGGTGTTCATACAACACAGAGAAGGGTGGCATTGCCTCCTCTCTCTAGTCAGATACTCGGCATTGCCCCTTTCAAAATAACTGTCTTAGTCAGTTCAGGCTGCTGTGACAAAAATACCATTGGCTGAGTGGCTTATAAAAAGAAATTCACAGTTCTGGGAGCTGGGAAATCTAAGATCAAGGTGGGGCACATTTGGTGTCCAGGGAAAGTCCACTTCCTAGTTTTAGATAACCATCTTTTCACCATGTCCTCACATGGTGGAAGGAGGAGGAGAAGGCTCTGGGGTCTGGTTTATAAGGGCACTAATCCCATTCATGAAGGTTCCACCACCATGACCTAAGTACCTCCCAAAGGCCCTACCTTCTGAGACCATCCCATTGCAGATTAGGATTTCAACATGTCAGTTTGGGGAGGACACACACTCAGTCCATTGCATTAACTTTCATGGAAGAGCTGCAATCAGGAAGCAGGCCCCCAGGTCATTGCCTGCCCAGAGATTTCAGCACAGCCGAGGTACAAGTTGCCACATGTGGCCATGCAACTTTCAAGGTACCACTCTGAGGTGTCCACGGCGTCCCAGGAATTGTGCATCAGGGTGACCTTGCCTACGCACACAGCAGGTGCTAGATAAATACTTGTCAAATGATAAATGAATCAGTGAAGTTAGCAAAGCTTTACAATATAGAGTATAATACACATCATTAAGTAGAAATAGGTTTTATGGAGACATGGATATTGGTAAACTTAAGAACTTCTCTGGTTAAAAAACTTGCGTTTTGCTTGAATAATAATAGGGTATAATATTGCCAGAGGAATGTTATTAATGAATTAAGATCCACATACTATACTCAATTAAATTATATAAAAAGGCATGTTGAACATAATGAAGCATCATCTAATTAGAAGGTTCAAAAAGGTCTTTGAAAATCAGGGATATCAGGGAAACTTTTGCCTTAGGACATGATCATCGCAAGTGTCCTTACTGCCCAAAATGATCACTAATTTTTGTCTAAAATTGCAGTGATGTGGATATGTTAGACACTTCCTTCCATTTCTCTCAAGCAGATGCAGAGTTGCTAGTTCTCTGCTGGTGCAATATGAAGAGCCATTAATCTTATATGGCCTTGTTATTACATGTCTCTAATCTTCCATTGTCTTCCTAGGCTTTGGCTAATTTTCTTCCACATGAGTCTCATGCTTTGAGATTCCAGTCTCAGCTAAATCCACTTTTATCTTTCTACCCTTCCCTTCTCATTTTCTTTTTAAACCTCCGAAGTCATTGAACCCAAGCTCAAAACAGTAGCACTAAACAGATCTGTGTGGACTTGCCGATGGAGGGGTGCAGGCAGACTGTGGTATTGCCACAAAGGTGTCAATTCTCGAGTGCTCAAGAGAACTCGTAGATCACATATTATGCAGTTTTAGACAAGATATATATATATATATATATATATATATACACACACACACACACACACACACACACAAAATAAAATCAGCGTTGTTTAGGATTTGGCCCTTAGCCTTAAAAGAAACTATCTACACAGCATCCCAGGGTTGAACAGACACAAGTAGGTGTATGTGTAGTCTCTGATCTCCTGTCAACATAATTACTGGCAGTAAAATAAGCACCAAACAGCATGGATAAATATGTGCTCTCACCACCTCAGTCTCTGAAACGCAGTGCTGCATGAGAAGTCCGATTATAATCAGAGAAGTTTAATTAGTGAACCTGGGGACAGAAAATGGTGATATTCCTGACATGAGAAAGAGTAGGTCACACCCCTGATGCAGGGCACCCTGTACCTCAGGGGTGGAGATTCTAGATCAGTGGTTCTCAACCTTCCTAATGCTGCAACCCTTTAATACAGTTCCTCATGTTGTATGTGGGCGTATCTGCATGTGGGCGGGCCCGCCTGGAGACGGATAGAGGAGCCGCGTCTCGGTTCCTAAGACCATTGGAAATATGTGTTTTCCGATGGTCTTAGGCGACCCCTGTGAAAGGGTCGTTCGACCCCCAAAGGGGTCGCGATCCACAGGCTGAGAACCGCTGTTCTAGATGAACATTTCCAGTTTACACCCCCTTTACCTAAGGTCCTATCACTTGCTGATTGCTGCTTACTTTTTTTTATTTACTCTAGATTATTAGTCTTCAATCAGCCTATGATTCTGTCTATTGGCTCTTGACACATTCTTGTTCTTTAATATGTGTGTGCATATTTTTTATTGTGCACTATGTATTTATTTTATAGTTTAGGACCTGGAGACCATTTTATTTCCATTATTTTAAATGCATTATTAATAAATTCAGCATTTAAAAATGTAAAATATTACATTTGAATTAACATAACTAAATTATAAAGGAGACTCTGATTTACATATATTAGTCCAATCACACAATAGAAGAAATTCCTAAGTAAAATTTAATTAAGTTTGTTATTATATTTGAACTCTATTTATATCTAAATTCATACAGTTGTTTTATTTACTTTTTTGTTTTCTTCTCACACCTGGGCTGTTTCTCCCTCTGAGAATTTAAACATTGTTTAATTTTAATTACAACTTCTAGGTACATAGAAAAGTTTTGTTTCTTTCAGCCAATGGTCTCCTGGCCTCCAAGTTCAGAGTTCCCAGCTCCTCTTATTGCTGTTCTGTCTTTAACAGGATTTCTTCTGCAAAACACTGGAATGTTCTCCAGCTCTTTCCTCCATGAGTGCTTTCCTGTTTGTCTGACACTGACCTCATCTCTCCTACAAAAATGCAATTTCTTTCTCTATTCTATCTTAGAAATTCAAAGTTCTATTAAATACATCAGAACAAGATATAAAAACGTGTATGGAAAAAATGACCATGATGCAATAATGTAAATACATTCTAAGAAAAAAAAAAATATATATATATATACACACACACACACACACACACACACACACACACAGAGAGAGAGAGAGAGACAGAGAGAGAGAGAGGAGATTTTCCAATTAATTTTGTTAAGTTTGGGTTTATGGGTTATGTTTGATGCTTTCTTTTTTTGTGTTTTTTTTTTTTTATCCTCATCCGAGGACATTTTTGCATTTATCTTCAGATAGAGTGGGAGGGAGAGAGTGGGGAAGAGAGAGACAGAAACATCGACGTGAGAGAGACACATCGACTGGTTGCCACCCACACGACCTCAACAGGGGCCAGGGACGAACTGCAACCCAGGTACTTGCCCTTAGCGGGAACCGAACCCGGGACTCTCTGGTCCGCAGGCCCACGCTCTCACCGCTGAGCCAAACTGGCCAGGGCGATGCTTTCTTTCTATTTTTTTCCCCAGCATTTTTCATATTGCATACCATGAACATATATACTTTAAAAATATCAGAATAGCCCTAGCCGCTTTGGCTCAGCAGTCAGAGTGTCGGCCTGCGGACCAGAGAGTCCCAGGTTCAGTTCCCACTAAGGGCATGTACCTCGGTTGCAGTTTGTCCCCAGCCCTGGTTGGCGTTGTGTGGGTGGCAACCACTCGATGTGTCTTTCTCACATCGATGTTTCTCTCTCTCTCTTCCTCCCTCTCTCCCTCCCGCTCTGTCTGAAGATAAATACAAAAATGTCCTTGGGGGAAAAAAAAATTAAAAATATCAGAATAAAGAGGTGTTCATTTGTTTTACCTTTAGTGTACATGACTATGGGAATGTACTGTACAGGTACTTGTATGCTTGTGTGTGGAGGAAAATGGAGAGAGGAAGGGAAGGAGGAAGGGAGCAAGGAAGAAAAGAGGAGAAAAGGGGGAGAGAGACTGACTTTCTCCATTAGTTCAGATCAATCTATTTTATGTCTTGAAAGCAGCAACTGCCATGAAGTGCTGGGCAAAGATTTGAGGAAGAAAGACAGTGACATGTTCTCCTCTTGAAGAATATTGGGGACCAAAGCTTTTTAAAGCTGAAGAACTTTACACTCCAGGGTGTTTCCTCCTCACACCCTCAAGCTATTGTTCCCTGTGGACGGTCAGTGCATTTTCCCAAACAGAAAAGGAATACAAGCTAATTTCCATTTATAATGTAAGACATATTTCTAGTATCATTAGCATTTTATTGTAAGACTGAATTTCTTTTCAATGTATGTATTTAGGAATTTACTACATTCTCAAGTCTGATTATATTGTCTTAAGGTTACATTGTGTTTTGTTTACTTCACAAAAAATGCATGCTTATTTTTATAATAGAAATTAGTAGAAAACTAAAATTTACTGCACACAATGCATAGCATAGGTATGTCTACCTTCAATATTCATATACATACATATGTATATGATTTAATTTATATATGTACAAACAGAGCTTTAATTTATTAAATAAGGACTATATGTATTCTTAAAAACACAGTGATTATATTTTTATAATAAAATAAATATATATAACATATAAATACTATAAGAAAACTTATGGATACATAGTGGGACAGAAATAGGGCCAAATGGACAAACTATATGAAATTGGGCCCACCTTGGGAAAATCAAGAAATATGCAGCAGTACATATCCTGTGTATGTCTAGGGGATGACCCTTCTTTACATAGTTGTAATTCTTCAGTGAAATGCATTTTTTTTTTGTTTTTGTTTTTAATCCTCATCTGAGGATATGTTTATTAATATTTTAGAGAGAGGAAGAGGGAGAGAGAGAAAGAGAAAGAGAGAGAGAGAGAAAACGTCCGAGCGAAACAACCGTGTGAAAATCACAGACCGGCTGCCCCCCATATGCTCCCTGACCAGGGATCAAACCCACAACCTCGGTATATGTCTTGGCGGGACATTAAACACCCAACCATTTTGGTGTACAGAACAATGCTCCAACCAACTGACCCACCCATCCAGAGCAGTGAAATACATTTTGTTCCACCGTGCCAAATTAAGAAAGTAAAAAAACACAATAATATAGCTTTTGATTTTTACCACAACAATTTTCACAACCAATGCCCTTTAGGTTGTTTCTGCTATATTGTTTGTTTTTGAATCTGTCTGATCAACAGTATTAATGGCTTACACATCGCTTGAAGGAAGTATGATGTGCACTAGAATTCGGCATGGCAGTCGGTGTGTGCTATTGTAGTTTCAGAACTCAGCACAAAAGCCGACTGGGTTTGATCACGTATATTAAATAAGAAGAAGGTGACATAATAAATATCTGCAAAATGGAGACTGATTTTAGATTATTTGGTGCAAATTCTTGCTCTACCTATTATTAGCTATATAATCCTGTTATATTATTTAGATCCTCTAAGCCTCCGTTTGCTTACCTATAAAGTGGAAATAGTAACACCAACTTTATATGGTCAATGTAAGGATTAGATCCATTTTAAATGCAGGGCATAAGGCCTAGAACAGAAGAACATTCCAAACCTGTGGATTGTTATTTTGTGGTGATGATGGTATACGGTCTGTGTCTGGCAGCCAATCTGACCATGAGCAGATACTATTAAGAAGTGAATGTTTAAGAGTTTAAATCTCTAAATCATCTCATCGCTCAGAGTCATGTGCAAAGCTAAAACCCGATTTACTCGTTCATATAGTCCTTAAAATTTTACTTTGTAAAGTTTGAATCTGAAACAACCAAATCACTGAATATTAGAAAAAGATTTCCAGGAATGGAGTAGAAAAGTAGCATTCTTGCCTTGATTGACAAGGAAAGCCAGAGGTTTGCTGCGATGACAGCGCCATCGCCGTCAGCCCTATTTACCCTGAATATTAAACATCGCATTGGGATATGCATTTAGCTTAGATTTGCATGCTTTTTCCTGGTTTCTAAGCATCCTCATCTCAGTGGTATTATTATCTGCCAGCATGCTGCACTGACTTGTGGCCAGAATTCATAAGGGACTGTTGTGAAGCATCCTTCCTGTCGCTGACAACATTTATTGAGAGTCTATCTTAGGTAGAGCTCTGAACTCAGCACCTATTTTTTTTTTCATTTTCTCTCCACAAAAATTCACTACCACCCTTAAAATCAGGTTGCCTGCTGAGGTGTGTGTATCGTGACTATGTTGATTTATCTCCTCTTCTTTGGACGCCTCGCAATCAGCAGATTCCGACAGTGAAATCCCCACCCAGGTGTTGAGATGTTCATGTGAATTGAAGTTTGATGTTCACCCATCACTTCCCTGTAGGCAGTGACAGCCTCAGACTTTCATCTGCCAGTTCACCCTTCCTCCTAGCAGACACAAGCAGATTAACATATCCCCAAGAGGCAGATGTCTTTAGTTGCTGAAGCCACTCGGTACTTATTACCTGAGAGTGCTCTATAGCAAGACTTACTTATTTATTTTCAAATGCTACTGGCTAGGATATCTTCATGAGATAACATGTGTCATTTTTGAGGAGGGCCCCAGGGGGACAACAGCTCCAGGCTCCTTGGGTTGCCTGAAGCTGTCAAGACTTACCAAGTGTAATTTGGTGGTGGCCCTTCTCCAGAACTCTTTAGACTCCAAGTTCAGTTTACTCTGTATAAAGTAACGTGAACTATAGAGAGTGATGTGGCAGTGGCTGTGGACAGTCATTGGGGAGCTCTAACAATGTGAAAATTTTGGTCCTGAATAATATAAGGTGGCTGTCTACACAGACTTAAATCTCAGGATAATTGTCCTTCATTTCTCTGTGACAGAGTCTTGGCCTCAGCAGCAGAGCGTGTCACTGTAGCAACTTCTGCCACTTTGTTGTGGTGATTGTGAACTGATGCTTGACACTGATAAGGTCTAATTTCCCAGTGGACTCTGGGAAGGGTCAGACAGTGGTGTGGATCACTGTACTTGCATGCAGAAGCTATTTATATTATTTTTATTTCTGTATAAGGAGGATAATAGAGGCAGCTGTTGTTATCTGTCTGTGTGTGTGTGTTTGTGTATGTCCAAAAATCCAAGTGTATGTGTTTAATCTCTTTTATTTTAAACCAGAAACACATATCATGTTAATATTGAGCAACAATAGAGTGGAATCAGCCAAAAAGTCCAGACTGGGGAGGGGAAATAGGCTGGCAGGTGAAAGTCAGGTCTGTACCTGATTTTCAGAGCACCTTCAGCTTGCGAATCATCCTCATGGATCTGCATAACACGCTTTTAAGAAACGGAACGCTGTCATCAGTTTCATATTTCAAATGAGGAAAATTAACATTAGAGAGATTTGGTCACATACTGTAGAGATCTGATGGAATCTGAATACAAAACCAGCTTTTTCTGATTCCAACATCTATGGACTAAATCACACTGTCCTTAGAAATTTTATACTTCAGTGGGAGGATTAAAGATGTATGGAAATAAAAATCTAAGGCATTTTAGGTACAAGAGTAGAAATATGTAGAAGGTTTAGTGGAGGAAGAAAAGAGAGAATAATTCAGTTGGAGGCGGGGCAAGTGGGATCAAAAAAGATTCAAATAACCAAACACTCATTTAGAAGTTTCCTTGATCTAAAGAGAAAGTTGGCATTCAACAAGCTTCATAAAACCATACTTCAACATAAAAAATTGCTTTGGTTAAAGACCAATGGAAAAGCTGAATTTAACATTATTGTAATAAACTTTGTGAGAGCTTTCCTAGAATGATTGAATGTAATTGTTGCCATGCATTATGAGGCATTATGATGGATTCTAACGAAAATGAGAATTTACACATCCATTATGACTTTCAAGTATGATGAATTTTGAAACTACATAGAAATAGGACAGTCGATGGAAAGAAGATTGCCAGGCAGCATTACAGATGTTCACAGCTTAGGACTTTGATGTAAGAAATGAAGAAGCAGGTTGCGGCAGGACAGAACGTAGTCTGAGCTGGTGGAGGGAGCCCTATTTCTATGTTTAAAGCATCCACTTTCCCAGAGAAAAGCACTGAAGGTCCATAGATTCTGCTATCAGGGTGGTAGAAAAGTAGTATTTCCGTGGCCTGCTGGGGCAGGTGGGTAAGGAGCATGGTCTGTATAGTCCCGTTGACACAATGGGGCATTGACATAAGGGAGGTGGAGAATTCTAGTCCTGGTGCATATTTTGTAGTTGCATCTTATTACACAATAAGGATGGTTATAATTTCCAAAATGTCTATTTCTATCAGGAGATTCTCATCTCAGTGGGTCTAGCAACCATCAAACTAAAACTAGGGGTATTAACAGGCAGCAGAGCAGCAGGACCTAGGAATTATTGATAGAATATCTCAGAATTAAAGTGAGACCCTGGGATGTTTTAATGTGATCTAAGGATCGTTACAATCAATGAAATTTAAATTAGTAGCTTCAAAGTGGAGGCTTTATTGAAGGAGTTTGCAAAAACATCTGAAAGCCTATCATAAACCAGGCATCTATTACTCATGGGGCTAAATACCTCCGATGTATATAATTCTTTCCACTTCAGTGGTGCTCCCGCAAACCAAATTCATTATCTTCCACTCTCAAACACAAACTGGTACATCTCCCTGCGCTTTCCCTCTACTCCAGTTCATCTGTCTTCCTGTCACCCAGTCTCAAATGCTCACAGCCATCCGAGCTTGTTTCCCCCACCTTTCAAAAGACTGGCAAGCCAGTTCTCTCTCTCTAATATTTCTTATATCTGAACCCCTCTGTTCCATTACAGTAGTCACCTTCCTGCTTCAGATCCTCAATACTCTTCACATGTGAGACTATAATGGTCTTCCTGGAGAACTCTATGCCTCGTTGACTTAACTCTCATCACCCTGGACATGAACCAACGTACATCAACCTGCCTAACATAAAAACTCTGGTTGCTTCATTTCTGTGCAAAAACAAACCAAAAACCACCAAACAAACAACCACCACCACAATGATAACAAATCTATTTTCTACTGATGGTTAAATAGAATGTAATCTCTTATGCTAAAGTTCAGACACTTTCAAAAACCAGCCCAAAATAGCCTTCTAGTTTCTTTTTTTTTTATTATAGTTTTTCATGTTCCTTAAAAAAACAAACAAACAAACAAACAAAACCAGGCAAAGCACTTTTCAGACCTTTACTTGGCACTCATTCTTATACAATTTCCTCACTCTAAAATATCTTTAGCCCTAACATTCACATACACCAAAACAAAATGAAACAAAAGCAGATTGGACACTGGGAAGTGGAGGAGTTATTTTTGAGATGGAATGCATTGTAATGTATTGTGTACACTCACCAAATATATACAAGTCTACAGAGCTTTGAATGCATTATAAGAGTTCAAGTCCTGACTTTGCTACTTCTAGCTGTGTGACACTGCACAAGCTACTTTACCTCTCTGTGTCTATTTATACTACCCATCCATAAAATGGAGATGATGAAAGTAGCTTCCTCATAGAATTGTTATGAGGACTCAGCTAGATGATACATATAACTTGCTTAAAACACATAGTAAGCACTAAGTTAGCATAATTATTATTGCAGAATTGGAGCACTTACAAATTTCCTTTGGCATATCTCAGTTACAATAACATTTGTTTTTGTTTCCCAACACCATACTCTCCTTCACAGATATAAGTGAATGAATGAACCTAGGATTAAAATGATATATAAAGGCATCGCTATCGCCATGATTTTTAACTGTATCTTTTAAACCAATCCATACACTCTAGTTCTCCCACCTCGGTTTCAGACTTTGGAATGTAACTGAGGAGATTTTACTTATTCTCCTGGATTCATCCATTTATTCTATTATCTATTAAACAGGTTTTGTATACCAGGTTAGTTTCCTATTGCTGCTGTAACACACTGCCACAAACTTAGTTGTTTAAAACAACATAGATTTATAATGTTACAGTTCTGGAATTCAGAAGTCTGAAATGGGTCTCCTAGGGCTCAAATGAAGGTGTAGGCAGGGCCACATTTCTTTTTGAGGCATTAGGGAGGAATATGTTTTCTTGCATTTTCCAGCTTCTAGAGGCCACCCGCGTTCCTTGGCTCATGAAAAGCCAAAGTTAGCAATGGCCAATCGAGTCTTTTTCACATCACATTATTCTCACACTGACCCTTCTTACTTCTTCTTCTATATTTAAAGAACCTTTTCAATTATATGGGGCCTATCCAAATAATCCAGGATAGTCTCTATTTAAGGTCAGCTGATTAGCAACTCTAATTTCATCTGCTATCTTAATTCTTTTTTCATATAACATAACACTTTTCAGAGGTTATGGGAGTTAGGATGTAAACATCTTTGGGTAGCTATTATTCTGCCTGCCATATATAATTACCAGAAATCCTCCTTTTTAATGAGTCAAAACTGGAAGAGAAAGATAAGACCATGGTGCCATTGTGCATTAAATTAGAAGAAAGCTGAAGAATCAGGGAAATCGTCACCATTTACAGGACCCCTCCCTCCTCTTAATGGGTATTTTCTTCAGTTCCTTTCTTGTGCTAAATGATTTTGCAAACCTTTATTCCACACCTGAGATTATGTACACGCACCAAGCATATACAAGTCTACAGAGCATCTAATGTATGTTCATCCCATCCTACATGTTGGCACAGAAGACAGAGAAGATAAATATTATAATATAAGGGAGAAAAGGACAACATCTGAATCAGAAAATTATATAAAGACTAAATGTTATAGGACTTAAAATGATATTAATCAAAGACCACAATATAATATATAGAAAATATATTATTTTATCCTTTAATTTTCTCCTTTTCAAAAGATGGGTTATAAAAAGATAATAAGAACTTGTAGAGGATTTTGTATCCAAATATTATATTTCTGTCTTCCTTTCTTTTTCTTCACAGATATCACTGAATGCTTCAGTTTCCACAGCATAACTTATTAAAAATTTCTTTGGAAAAAGAGCAATGTATTCAGAAACCTTCAGACACATTTTCTCCTTATGAAATGTGGATGCGAGTATTTGTATCTCTCCTCTTTGAGACATGAGGATGGATGGCAAAAATCACTTGTAAAATACTTTAGACGTCTTGGAAAAGGAGCCTATCGAAATGGAAATTATTATCATCGGAAGAGTCATAACAGTCTTCCAACTGTCATTGTTACAGGGGAAAATGGTGATTCATTCTACTTTCCTTCTCCTTTGTCCCAGTGGATGGAAATCAGCTTATTAGTTTCTTAGTGTAACTGACAGTCTCTCCTTTATAAAATCCATTCCCAATTCACATTTCCACTGAATTTTTAATTCAGTGAATTATTTTTTCTCCCCTGCATTGCCAATTCAAAATCATTCTTTGGTGACCGGCTCTCTGCCTTCTAGTTCTCCTTCAGGAAGTAGAATTACTTTGAGAAAAGACAATGCAGAGCCCTCCTGTGGACATTCCAGGCCCATGCTTTTATAAATTAAGGAGGAAGGGTCTTGATCTAAAGATCTACAGACTTTTAAGTTCCCAAAGAACAGCCACTCTTATCAGGGGCAGGCAGAAAGGAGGAGGGTCTTTCCATTCGGGGAATGTCCATCTCCCAGTTACTAACCCTCATTTGTATAGATTCCAAATGGTAGTGTCATCACTGTGGGAATAAGAAGGTATTAAGCTGCTTGTTGAAATTAGAAATTGTCACTAAAAGAAGTCACACATCCTGATGCTGGCATGGTGCCTTCAGGGAGAGAAACAATTACATAGCACAATGGCTAGGGATTGTCTCAGACAGTCTCATATAGGTCATTATGATGCGGGATAACATCCAAAATTTCCTATGCTTTCAGAGGACACAGAAGTGTCTGAGAGCAGGCCAGCAGACCTGGAAAGTCCTTAGGACTAGGGTAAAAAGCACAGAGAAAGACAAGTGTGGGCCTGGTGCCTGGGAGGCTGAGAGAGACATAGACATTCCATGTGGAAGCAATCAAAATAGAGGTTGATGACCAGTGGGGATTCTCCATTAATAAAATGGATAATTACAGTTCTAACTCATTGCATTGAAGTGAAAATGAAAAGAATACATATAAATTATTTATAATAGCGACTGAAATATAATAGATGTTCAGTAAACATCAGTTGGTATTGTAATTTTAAATTATTTTAAATTGTAAATGAGATATTTTAATTACAGTATAATTTTATTGTGTTTGTTGTTATTGCTGCTGTTGTGTTTACATCACATAAGTGGCCAGCTTGGGAAATACTATACTACAGTGATAATTCTCATTGAACCTAGTGCCCTTAGAACTTATCTCATTCCAAAAGAGAAGAGAATGAGAAAAGGGATGGAAAAATGCTCCAAAATCCATAGATTTTATCTCAAATAGATTGCTATTAAACAGAAATAACAGAGTTCACTTTAAATTGGCAAGATTAGGTTTTCTGTCATCAGCAGAATTGTGGGCTTGTGAAGTTATTTTAACTGTTTTTTAAAAAAATCTGTGGGGTTCATATTTCCTACATCTGTTTAGTATTATTTTTGCCAGGGTAGACTTTATGTAATATTTACTGTTATCATTACCTACTTATTAGTAGTAGAGTAGTATTAAATATCTGTTTGAAATTTTAGACTTAAATTCCTCAGGGAAGTGGTCCCCCACTGTATTCTGTCTCCTGGCACAGTGACCTACAGATTGAAATAAGGAAGGAGGGAGAAATAGAGAAAGGAATGATGGAAGACAAGGAGGGGGGTGGGAATAAAACTTATAAACTGGCAACATATATATGCCAGACACTGTATTACCTTAATCGTGAGTTGTATAACATTATAGATACTGAGAATATTAAATATTTAGATATTATAGTGTGTGTAGATATGTTCCACTTTCAGTTGGGAAATTGAAGTAAAATATGCAAGCTCTTACAGCTAGTAAGTAGTAGAACCAGAACTTCTTCCCTGGCCTGTTTGAGATCAACGCTCACGCTACTAAACATGATTTTATGTTACATATGGCAGCCTTGACCAATCCCATCAATAACAACGTAACCTCCCCCTTTTCTCATTTCCTGGTCAGCGAGAAAGAACTATGGAGTCATTTATTTGAGCAGGCAATCTCATGACCTGCTCAGGACTCTGTGTTAGTTATCCCAATTTTCTGTTTCCTCATTATTGACGGTATTCTTAATTAAATAGATAATTTTCATTTCAATTGCCAAATTAATCATTATTTCATATTATGAGTTCTTTTTAATGTTTTATGCAAGAAATCTGTGTCCAAGGGTGTTTTTCTGGACCTCTGGAAGGCCACTGTGGCCCAGAAATTAACACCATCCCCAGAAGTCTTCAACCAATGACTCTTTGTAGTTGGTCTATAAATGACCTAGCTCCCTTGACTTTTGAACGATATAATTCTGAAGCATATTTCTCTGAGTTTCCTGGGAAAATTAAGTTCTAGTTACTTCCTGAGCTTACTAGCTTCTCTTCCCTGCATTATTTCCCACTTTGACATCACCCAAATGAACTCTGTGTACTTCAATCCTATCTCAGGGTTCATTTCTGGGGGAATCAAACCAAGATGAAGATCAACTTCCTGCTTCTGATCATCCAAGTCCACCATAGCCTTTGAAGTTGAAATCAAAACACTGTTTTCCCCTTCAAACCATTCTACCCTCATCTAAATCACTTTGGTGCCTTCTTTCTGATTCCCTAAAGTACAGCTTGCTTTACTGCATAATTTATGTCATGAGAATAACACTGATTTAAATTGTATAATGCTACATGCTTTATCAGAGTGCTCTGAGCTACAGAATCTATTAATCCATATCCTTTATCTTTTTTATTTTTTTCATGTATATAGGCCTTATTTACCCAGTGATATTTTAAGGTTCTTGATAGAAAGCACATATAGAAAAAAAAAAAGTGATATATACATACCCGATGACTGACCATTGAACATACATTGAATTGAACTCTCTTAAATATATACCAAGAATTAAAGAACAGAACTTTAGTATAAAATTCCAAAAGAAAATCACATACCATAACTCTTTCAAACTGCAAAGCTTATTTTTTCCCACATACCATGTTTCTATTTGCCAGAATTTATTATATTTCTAATATTTGTATAAATTTTTACAGAGAGAAAAAATAGCAATATAAAGAATGAAAGGTAGTTCTCATATGTAACTTTATTTTGAGAGCTGAAATATTTAGATATTTAACTCATTTGATACTATGTTAATGATTCCTTTCTGCACAAAAGTTCTACCTCCCTCACCCCAATAACACAAACTCCATTCTGTCAACCATTTAAATACCCAACACAATTGTGTGGTGGCAAACAGAGAATTTGACAATTCAGGGCATAATTGCCAACAAGATGGGGTGAGAGGTAAATAATAGAAATAATGAAATTTGTAGCATGAAAAAGAACTGAGTTGGGAAAGAACACTTCATATATGTCTTTGCTTAACCAGAAATGAATATCTGTGTCTCAGTAGGAGATAGGCATTTGTAATTAATTGTGGGAAGAATTAAGGAGAGAGGAAGGAATCTAAAAGAATACACCATATGAGATTATACCTTAGCCAGTACAGATTAAACACTTTAACTAAGAATGTCTCTTTTATAAAGAAAAGAAAAATGGGATACAATTAGTGAAATAAATTATTTCTCAGGTAGAAATGTTAAAATCATTAAATCTGTATAGGAACTACATTTCTTTACAAATTGATCTTTACCCACCAAGTAGACCTGATGCATAATGTTGCAGGATTTCAGTCATGGGTAAGGACAGTATTGATGCTACTAAAATACCATGCAACATGGGGTAATAGAGCAACACATTTGATATTAAAGACCTAGAAGCAAGAAACTGAATCCAATTTCCAATAAGCAGTCCCCTCAGACTTCCAATTCTGTTGTTGAGCCAGTTTTTTTTAAAAAGTGAAAGATGTCAACAGCAGTAATATTGAGATGCATTAACTGTAAAATTGTGCTGGTGCACATAACGACAGTCATAGGACTAATAACGCTTTGCAATTAAATAGCACTTATCTTCCTAGGAGTTCAAAGTGCTTCCCAATACAATATTGAACAACCTTGTGATACAAAGAGGGAAAAAGTGTCTACAAAACTCATGAAAAAGAAAGCATTTTATTTTATTTTACTTTTTAATCCTCACCCAAGGATATTTTTCTATGTATCATTAGTTAGAGTGGGAGGGGGAGAGAGAGAGAGAGAGAGAAACATTGATGTGAGAGAAACACATCAACTGGTTGCCTCCTGCAGGATCCTGACCAGGGCCGGGGACTAACCGCAGCTGAGGTACATGCCCTTGACTGAAACTGAACCCTCGACTCGACTCATTGGTCCACGGGCCCATGCTCTAACCACTGAGCAAAACTAGCCAGGGCTAAAAAGAAAGCATTTTATACTTACAGTACTAGGATATGGTTTCACATAAATAATGACAAGAAATATCACAATGATTTGGTCTCACGGCCCATCTAGCAAAGAGTCTGTCTCCGACAGAGATAGTAGGGTACATTGCAAATAAGTGTGGCTGTCCCTTATCATCTTAGCTTCAAAGCCTCAAGTCATCTTTTGCTGGTTCTGCACTAACTGCCTGCATAACCAAGTCTGTTTTTCTGTCTTTGTCTCCTCATCTTTAAATTGAAGATGGTACACTCTGCATATGTGTATGAGTACCATAATTCAATTGAACAGTTCATTTCTTGTTGCTTTGAACTAAATTATCATTATTCTTTTAGGACTTTTATGTACATAGAGTATATGTCATTCACAAGGCTTTCAATTTTAAGAAATAATTGTGTCATTTAACAAGTGCTAGTGCCAAACACTACAAATCTCTGCCTTGTCAACCTCCCTAGGGTGTTTCATCAAACACCTTTTATAATTGAAAGCACTTTGAAAAGTATAGAGCATTAAACAAACGAGTTATTGTTACTAACCTAGTTTTCTTTTATCACCCATTATGGATCCATCATACATCAATTTATTACGTAAATGGGATAATAACCTGGGAATTGGTTGCACTAGTAAAAGAAACATGTTGCCCAAATAATAGCCCTCTATGAACAGCACCCTCCTTGAAGTCATTTCTATCCACTTGAGTATAAGTTCGCTTGTGGGAAAGTCTCTCGTATTCCACTATGATTGCATTTTACTCTACACATTCACAGTATTCCACGTTTTTTGATGGAAATGAAGAGAAGTCAACTCTGAAGATAATTTGCCTCACTGGTGTCAGGATGTGTGCTTCTAATTGAAATCTTAAATGAACAATACCATTTTCTACTCTGGCTTTATCAGTATCTACCTGTTGGGTCTCGGCAAGTCACAAATCTTTGTGTTAACTTGGTGATCTCTTCCAGAAAATAGAAGTTATAATACTATAAACGGCTGTTATGATGATCCAATAAATAAAGTGTGAACATAGCTGACTGAATCTACATTATTATAGAAGAGTAGATGATTTCTCTTTTGATTTTTCAGATGGTTTGCTAACCAACACGTGTGAAGAGTTGCTGTGTTGAAACCAAACAACTAGCTGATTTAATTAAATCTAAGTCTATACAAACACAGCTAGACAGAAGTGGAAAAATTGAATAGCAATCTTAGAAAATAACTTAGGATGGTATATACTATTTCAAACCACCATTATCCTGATTATCTGTCTGGATCTATGTAAAGCAAGTATTCCCTAAATGTAGAGACTTTATATGGGAATACTTGTGAAAGTTTTTTTGTAATCCAAAAGAGGTTGATATGTATAAGTTATTTTTATCATAATGTTTATAAATCAGCACAGGACATTGACTAACAGCCCACATGAATGTTGACTCTTGGAAAATGATTGCCCAGAGGAAAACGCATCCTCTCAGTGTATTTCATTGTCACTGATTAACTGCTGAGCTCTACCAGTTTGAGCACTCAGACTGCTTGTCTACTTGTGTACAAACAGAGCCCTGCCAGGCTCATTGACAAACTATTTGATGTTCCCTTCCCCTCATTGTGGTTTTCAGAAACATTGTTCCTAGACAGAACAATGCTGTATAAGAAAAGAATATCTCTGTCATTTTATTTCCCCCTCTGGGTGCCTTACCTGTCAGAGGGTAAAAAAGAAAAAGATTATGATGCTAACTTGAAACAACTCAACAAAGTAACTTTGGGCTGCTTTAGATTAATAAAAACTTTAAAAGCTTTGAAAACGCTCTTAAAGTTATATGGATTTTTTCCCCCTTTTTATAGTCGGTCAAAAATTACATTTTAAAACTCTACAGTTCAAGGGGAAAAGCAATTATCAAAATGCAATAAACTTCTAAGTAAAGCACAAATTGCTTCTGTGGCCTTAACTGTTAAAATAGAGAGCTTCTGGTAATGTTTTTCATGAATCGGTAGGGGTTCTTCCCACACATTCTGACACCCAGGGGAGGTGGGGAGGTCAACATAGAACATTAAGAAGATGTACAAGGAAGAGCCAGACTTGAGCAAACAGTGAGAAGTTAGCATTTGGCTTTTTTTTTCCCCCCCTGGTCCTTTTTCTGCAAGCTTTTTCTTTTGGGTACTTTCTTCCTGACACCAAGCCTGACTCACACTTGTAGATCAGGAGCAAGCAGGAAAAGCAACCATCTTTATGGTGTGAGATGAGAATCCTGGTGACTTGCACACTGTTGAAATTTAACAAATATCTGTTGGTTGATCACTTCTCTTATTTCATTTATATTCTGCACCACGCTACAGAGCATTTAAGACCTTAGAGCAATACAATTGGGGATTTAGACTGGTATTTAGCTGACATCTAATTCAACCTCAGACGAGAGAAGGAGTCCTTTCTACATTCTGCAGGCTGATTGCCATCCACCTTTCCCTGAATACTTTCATTGTGGCAGATGCAGCTACTTCTGAGGCAACTTAATCTATCGTTAGTCTTACATTTAAATAAGTTTTAATAAAATCTTCATCATTTTAAATTTCCCCCAGGTTTCTACATCTTCCTTCTGGTGTAAAACAGACCCAAGTTTTCCATGAGTTGAGATAGAATGAAAAATTACTAATCTTCAGAATCTCACTGTCATGAGCTCGGTCTGGGTTCTACCACTTACTATTTATTATATGCATGTTGTATAAACAACGCTGTTACTCCCCACTTCAATTTGTTGCTGATTTATTGGTTTTCATATGCAAGTTGGTGATAAAATACCTAGTTCACAGGATCACAAGTGATTGAGAAGTTTATATGTGATAAACTCTGCAAAATGCATCAAAGATAGCATTTTATTCCTCTTCCAAGTATTCTAGTGTTGGCCCTTCAAATAGTTCATTCACCACAGTAATTTAGATACTTTCCCAGGCCAAAGTATCAATCTGTCTTACCTGCCACACAGACCCTCTACGGACTGTCACCCCTAAAAGTCCATAACCCATAAATATTTGTTGGTTTATGAATTCCCAATATGAAAATGGCCTTGGAGGAGGAACACCATCAACAGTGCAAACAAGAAGCATTGAGATCAATAGGCAATTAAGTATAAAAATAAACAAAAAAAATATAATATCTTATAGCTGTTTATCCTGAGAATGACAGGAGAGGAAAGAATTAAGTCTATAGGTGGTAATGAATAGAAGTTTATAGGAAGGATGAACAGATATTAAAGATAATTTTTACTTCCTTCAATTTGCAAAGACCTTGTACTAAGTTATCAATCCTTACTAATGTTTACAAGTCCTTAGGTCCCATTTCTGTAGGTGCAAGTCTTTAATACATACCTATTAAACACAAGCACACACACACATACATAGTGCATGCACCTGTAATAAAGGTTGTATGGCAGATATATAAATTACTAAAACTAGATATTAACCATTCTCTTCTTCTTTTTTTTTTTTTTCCTTTATTGATTTTTATATTTTTAGGGAGAGGAAAGGAGAAGGAGAGAGAGATAGAAACATCGATGAGAGAGAACATCGACTGGCCACCTCCTGCATGCCCCCCACTGGGGATCGGCCCCACAAACTGGGCATGTGCCCTGACCAGGAATCAAACCGGCAACCTCTTGGTGCATGGGTCGACGCTCAACCACTGAGCCACACCAGTAGGACTAACCATTCTCTTCTTAAACGTCCTTTCCCCTGCCAGTTGAGTTACCATTCTTATTAATCTGTAGTTCAGCTTTTCATAAGTTTTCCTATGTATTTAATAGATGTTTCTTTCCCACTACCTACCTCTATTACTCCACCCTTGGCCTCTGATCTCATGTCTACTTCTCAGTTTTGTGGAATCCTTCTTCTTTGGTTCACAACTGTTACTTCCAAAATCAGTCTCTCTTCCTTGATCATGCAGAACAGCTTAGCACTCTCCTTTCAAATAAATTGCCATACCCACATTTTTATATCCAAGGGTTTAGTAACATGCTAGGTAAAATAAAGGGGTCGAGCTACACTAAATCTCCCCCACCCCCTCAGGCACACGCCACTGCTAGAAAAAAAGGCTTTGACATTTCACTTTCACCTTTCGCTTCCTCTTATAAAAGGAGCTAGTCATTTGGCTCAGTCCAACAACACAGGGCCAGGAAACACAATTCTGCTGTGCCCGGAAGGAGAACAGCACCAATGACTATCACACTTAGCAGAGATTATTAACTCGAGTGAGGATTCGGATTCACACTTCACTCCATGGGCTCCGATCACTAACACCCTACCTCTCTATATGAGAAAAAGACAAGAACTCCACCTCTAACTTGTAGTAAACGTGAGCAAGTCCTAGAGCACAGGTGCCTAAACCTGACCATGCTTAAGAATCACCCGAGCAGCTTTTCAAAAGTGCAGTTTCCAGGCTACCTCCCGTGAGAGTGTTATTCAGTAGGGAAAAGTAAGGGTTTTTGAAAAGCCACATTGATCTATAACTAGCTTTGAGAATGCTGATTTACTCACGTGTAAAAATGAGATCAGAGTTATGGAACCTAGTATAAGCCAACTTGGGGTCTTCATAAAAAAAAGTACAGTTTATTGGATCCTTTCCTCATAAAATCAGATTCAGTGTGTCCTCAGGCTTTGTTACTCAAAGTTAGCAGGTAAACCAGCAGCTTTGCCTGAACAGTAAAGGTGAGAAGTAACCTCAAAGCACAGAAGGGCTCAGGAAACTGTTTTGAGAAAGCACACCAGTTAATTTTTATGATCTGAAGTTTGGGAATCTCAACTAAATGAATTATCGTTTTTTTGTTTGTTTACTGTTCCTGAATTATATAATTAGCTGCTTTTCTCTCCCATTAATATGCAAACTACTTTTGGAAAGGGATTGTATTTAGTATTCCTTTTCATCCCTATTTGCAAAAAAAGAGTGTATTGCAAACGGTCAATGGTCAATGTTGAATCAATGTTTATTGATGGAAAAGAGATAGAGATGATGAAGAGAAAGGTGATATAATTTTTTCAGCATAGAACAACAGAAGATAACATCTCATCTGCTGATAGATTTTTAATTTTTTTCTCCCAGCAGTGCCAAACAATAGATTTATTTATAGTGACTATTAAATAAATATTTGCTAAATTGATCATGATGGAAAAAAAGAGTCAGAGAGATAAGAAGAGAAAGAATCCATCATGCTATGTGCATTTTGCTTCTTGGGGGTATTTTCATTGCTTTGGATAGTTGCTTTTTAAAGACAAATCAACATTCAGTCCCAAATTTTTGTCAGATACTGAAGGAGATGTAAAAAGCTAAACTTTTGTTTACATCAGAAGATTAAATAGGCACAGTGCTAGAATATTCATAGAGAAACTATGATAGATACGTTGTCAAAGAGAACTTCAAAAACCACTCAATGATTAAAAAAGGAAATATACAGCCTTATCTTCTGATGTGAAGACTCTTGCAAATTCACTTTTTAATATGTATGACTAAAATCTTACTTCCTTATCCTAGTCTTTAAACCACAGGAAGGAAAGCTTTTTTATAGAGGGCTTGTAAACCCGTAGACTAAGAATAAAAATGAAGTCAGGACTCGTGGATGCGTGTGTGCACGTGTGTGTTGGGGGGAGAGATGGTGGGTAAGGAGGGGCTTTGAGGAAGGATGCTGAGCTAAGAGCAGCCTCTCTTACATGTGAAGATTTCCATGGTCCTGTGAAATCTTAATGTGTAGAGTTCATTGTTAAAAGTTTTACTCATCTTGGCTAGCCAAATAAAAACTAAAACCTGAAATCTGAGCATTTCTTTATTTTAAATATGTTTTGTTTGATTTTATATATATAGAGAGAAACATTAATGTGAGAGAGAAACATCCAGCAGCTGCCTCCTGCACACCCCTTACTGGGGATCAAACTCTCAACCCTGGCATGTGCCTTGACTGGCAATTGAACCAGGATCTCTCTCAGTCCATGGGACAATGCTCAATCCACTGAGCCACACTGGCTAAGCAAAATCTGAGCATTTCTTAAAATCCAGGTACTTGGAATAGTTTGGAGGGAGGGTTGGAAAAACTAGAAGGTTGAAGGGCTTTGTTTCATTCTGGTTTGGATGTTTGACCTGAAGTATGCAAGCCAAGGACAGCAGAGCTAACTAAAAATGAAAGGGTTAAAAATATCTCAACACGTGTTGGTCCAGTGTCATTATATTCAGGGCCAATTTTAACTTTCTAAAGTGAGCAATTTGAGGAGCAGTTTAAGTGCAAAAATGATATTTTTTCCCCTTCACAAAGTCTCTAAGCTGCAAAATTGAACATTTCTATGAAAATCACATTTTTCAGCATAGTGATGCAGTTGTGAAGGACAGGGCAATTGAGTGCACTGGGAAAAGTTAATGTGTTCTCCTGACACGGCACTCAGAGGCCAAGTAGATCAAACTCTTTTACCCCCAAATTTAGTAACTTCTCTCTATAGACCTAGGGAGATTTTCTACCACGAGGAAGTTTTAGGATTCACAAGTGACCACCCATATCCTAATATGAGCTAGTGTGCATTTTGGGAAGAAATACCTTCATCCTGTCTTCGCCTCTTAATCTCTAACCAAAGACCACCTCACAGAGAATTTAGCAGCTCTGAACACCTAGGTAAAGTAGCAGAATATAACTATCTAACAAGTGTTCAAAAAAGTTTTTTAATCAGTCCAGCCTAATTGAGTCTTTCTAATCTCTCATTTAATGTTGACCTTCTCTTTTATATTTTCTTTACTGCATCTGATCCCCTTCCATCTCTCATCTCATTCAACCTATGGCCAACCATTGTAATGCCCCAGATCAGGAAAGAAAGTCCTGATGCATTCAGCAAACTTTTATTGTATAACTATGGAGTACAAAACAAATTATGGAGGAGCAGGACACAGAGTTTGCTTTTTTGGAGTTCCTCTTCTATTAATAACTAAAAGCAATTATTATCTGTACCATAATGTTTTCCCCTTAATCATGTGCTATATTTTCACATTAATAGTTTAACAATAGTGGACATTATACATGTTATAAAGGCAATTGCCCTATGTAGTACTTTTTGTTTTATTTTCCCATAAGGTGAGATATAAATTTTTTTCTTGTATTCTGCTTAATTACCAAACCAGGTTTTTAAATACCTTTTATTTTTTTTCTCTATATTAAACATCTGGATTAAGAAAACTAAAATGGAGACTTTTTATGATGGTAGAATAAGTTTCAATATACAACAAATGCCGATAAAAGCTAGCTTATTTATTCATCCTCACACAAGGACATGTTTTGATTTGAGAGAGAGACAGAGAGAGAGAGAGAGAGAGAGAGAGAGAGAGAGAGAGAGAGAGAGACAGAGACAGAGATAGAGAGAGAGATTGATGTGAGATGATCGTTTGCTGCTTGCTTGTGCCCCAGGAATCGAACCCTCAAACTTTTGGTGTATGAGATGATGCTCCAAGCAACTGAGCCATCTGGCCAGAGCTATTTATTCTTTGTCATATCAGATGTCATCAGGTAAAACGGGGCTCTAGAAAAATGTGTGTAGATTATTGCAGGTGAACTCTCCAGGATGAAGAATACATATAAAAGAAAACACCAGGGATTTTAAAGTAAAAGGAGATACTACATTTTAATGAAAATACAAATATTAAGATAGGTGGGTAAAATTTTTAATAAAAATAATGCACAACTATGCTTTTAAAAATAAATTTCTAATATGTATTGATAAGATGTGGCATAGCAGAAAAAAATGGGTAATTTATAGTTTAATTTTGATGGTACATTGCTTCATCTGGAGAGAGCAAAGCATTATAAAGTTGGCCTATTTGCTACACCTTATAGCTACTTCCATTCCAGGCAGAAATCTTTGTCCTCAGCTAAGAGTGGTGGTGAATCAAGAAGCATTTACTTCTTGATAAACTGAACTTTTTTTTTTATCTGTGACTGAGGATGCCAATGATCTTGGTAAAATCCTAGCTCTTCCATATTTCCATCACAAAAATAATGTATGGAGGATGACTAGTTGTAGCCTAATATATTCATTCTCTACATAATTTATAACGGTTTTAGCCAGGCACATGATCATCCAACTAAAAACTACATTTCCCAGCCTCCTTTGCTGCCAGTTGTGGCCATGTGACCAAGTTCTAGCAAATGAGATTAGGAGAACTGATGTGTGTCAGCGCCAGGTGTTGTCCTGAAAAGTGTATTGGCTGTGTGAGCTCCTGGTTTCCTTTTCCTACCAACTGCTCAAAATTGGTAAGAACTGGAGAACTTCTACATGTACAAAATACTAGTTAACCAGGTGGCGCTGCTACCAGCCTTGGACTTCTGGAATAAAACTTGATTGCTACATGATAGAGAAATAAACTCCTGTTTCAGACACTGAATTCCTGTCTTCTCTTCCTTTCCTTTCTTTTCTTCCTCACAAACCTTAGCTAGTCACCCAACTAATATCAATAGTTTGTTTGCTTAATTTGCCAGTCAATGTAATACAATACAGATGTTCAAGTGTGTTAATAAGGGTACACTGTTATTCACTGAAGACTGATGATAAAGACACCTGCATATGGCACACAGGTGCTGTACTATATCACATATTGAGTAGTCATATAATTTTTTTTGAAAGTAAGAAAGTAGTAAGGATAAAACAAAGATCAGAGAAGAAAAATCAAGGGGTCATGAGGAAGAGACTAGGATTATGCTAATGAATTCACACCATTATCAAAAGCTGTGAGCTGCTTTGAGAGGTAATTGAGGCCATGAAAATGGTTGAAGGAAGCATATGAATTGTGAGTGGATGTTCATGCTCACCATTTCTCACCGAGTGATGACAACACTGTCTTCTTACCTTCTGTTGAGTCAGGAACCAGATGCTGTACTCCTACCTACTGTGGTCATTTTAAAAGTGGTGAGAATTTAAAAATATTATGCCTTTGAAATACCAGTTGGAGGTGGAGGATTGGGTTAGAGGGGCAGCAGATGGGAGGAAAGATTGGCAGAAACCCAGCTGAGCCAGGTAACATGTCAGACATTGAAAGGTTAGGCTTGTTTAGATTATAAGAAGTAGAAGTCAATCTATTGTCAGAATTTCTGTGGGAAGTCAAAAGAATGACTCTAAAATATCCTGTAGGAGAATAAACATCTAGCTGGTTGAAGCAGTAGAAAAGAAAAAAAAATATATATATATATATATATATATATTTATTTTTTTTATTATATATATAAAATATATAAATAAATATATATATAAATATATTAAAATATATATATACATAAATATATATATTTTTTTCTGTTCTTGTGATAGACAATGTAATTTTCTTTTTCTTAGTTTTTCTTTACAATATATATTAATTAATGATGTACATATTTGCACACGAAGCTGTGAATATCCACTACTATGACCACTGTATTATGTTTGACCCTGAACAAATGCATGACAAAGTAGACATTTTCTGTGTCAGCTTGGAGGCAATATGCAGTAATGGCATCATCTCTGACCTGGCCATAATGAACAGCAGGTTTCTCCTACAGCCTCTCACCTCCTTCTGATTTTGACTAATATCTGTGGGCTCGGGGCCCATGAGCAGCGTTTGACTCAACTCACATGCCAACTTCTTCAGAACCATTGATCTAGTAATTCTGCATAGATGAAATTAGATTCCAAGGATGAGCCTATATTCTCATCCCTATAGTAATAAGAATAATTTAGAGTCCCCAAAGGGGTGTTTTTTAATTAATTCAATTCCATAAACAATGTATTTCTAATAAAACTTAAAATATAGGACACTGGGCAGCTATGCTAAATAAATAACCATTTTTGTAAATATGATGTTCTTGTGTATGTAGTTTTATATTTTAAAGTGGATAATAAATGTAAGTTTAGGAAAGAGAATAATTAAGCAACAAAGAGCTTGGGGGTGGGGTGGAAATTCTGACAATTACATTTACCTGGTAAAGCTTAATTCATTTTTTAAGACTCAGCTTACCTCTCATTAATCTGTAACTTTTCTTTCCTCTGTGTATTTCTACAACGTTGATGACTTCTAGAAACCACTGACAGAGTTTTTGCATAGTATTATAGCTATTTCTATATTATTTTGTCCTCTCTTACCACATTTAAGTATCATAATAACAGAATACAATATTCATTTTTCCTTACATTTCACAGGCCTTCTTTCTCAGGTTGATAAAATAAAGAACAATAACTGTCTCTCTAAATCTGCTTTCCCCTTCTTCCATAGTAACGGGTGAAGATGGAATACATTAAGTCTGTCTGGGGCTATGGTTCCCAGCTCTATCAGCTAGGTTCGCCCATGTGACCAAACTCTTTTCAATGGACTATGAGCAGATATAACATGTGAACTTCCACTTCAGTTGTTTAATTTCATGTCCTGAACGTTCTTTCCCCACTGTGCTAGTGTGGGTATGCTAGTGAGGACAGCAACTTTGTGTTTAAGACAGTAAGAACTCTCATCAGCTTGGGTCTCTCCTGGAGTTAAGTCACTGACATCTATCTTTAAATCCTCACCTTGGACTATGACGTAAAAGAGAAATCAACTTCTCTTTTTTTAATCACCAATTTTGGGGTTTTTCTTTTAAAGTAGCTTCACCTAATGTGTAGTGAAGACGTTGTTTGAATGGCTGTATAGATGTTTTCATAGGTAGATTCATGAGTTACAGTAGTTAGAGACTAAGTACTGGGATTGTGCCTAGAGAAACTAAAGGCAATGCTTCGTTCTCAGGGGAGCTTGCAGAGAACAGACAGACTCAGCACTAAATTCTAAGAAGTAGACCTATCATACGGAAGGAAAGATGACAGTCTGTGCTAGAAATGGCTATTTTGATAAAATAGAAGAAATTAATCCACAGCTACTGAATTCTTCAAAATATGATTACCCCATATGTAAAGCAACCACCAAGATAAAGGATGTATCCTGAAATTGCTCACGCATTAAGTAACGTCAGTGTGGTTCTTTTTTCTACTTTTTGGGGTTTTTTGTTTTTGTTTTTTAAATTTTTTTTCTTTATTGATTTTTAGAGAGAGAGGGGCAGAGAAATAGAAACATCGATGAGTGAGAACATCAATTGGCCGCCTCCTGGGTGCCCCCCACTGGGGATTTGGCCCACAACCTGGGCATGTACCCTGACTGGGAATTGAACCGGTGACCTCTTGATGCATGGGTAGATGCTCAACCACTGAGCCACACCGGCTAGGCAAGAATGCTACCTTTTTTAAACATGGGTATGAATAAAGTGGCTTATTTCTTTGCAATCCCTCCATTTTAGCCTTTGTAATACCAGCATTTAAGAAGCATGCAACATAGAGAGCCCAGCAAAGAAAACATACACTCTTGATTGGGGAAATTAAGGGAGAAAAAGAAAAATGTGGCCTCACATTTCCAAAGAGAAGAGTTCCAGGATGTGAGACTACTGTGTAAATACATTTTGAAAATTAAGTAAATACACTTCATGCCATTCAGGAAAAGTCTCTCCTTGAATACATGGCCAATTCCTAATGAAGACTAGTATCTACATTTTTAAATGAATCTATGGCACATGTCTTGGATGCCTTCCTTTTGCTTTTTCATTTCTTTAACCTGTACCAGTATACTTCCTTTTTTTTTAAAAAAAAACTTTGATTCCATTTTCAGCTTCATCTATGCTCCATGGACTGAATGTTAGATTTTCTTTTGCAGATTTGAACCACAGGTAGTTCTCAAGCACACATTCCATTCATTTTCCAGCTCCTCCTCTTACCAACCTCTCAGGCAACCACACCACCTTTCTCTGCCTTGCACCAGTACCTACAAACATATCTTGACATGGCCTTCTTTGAGGAGAAAAAGCAAGGTCTTCTGTGTGTATCACACAACATGTCACCACAACAAAGCACGCACAGGTGCCCTTACAGATCTATGTGATTTCTAGAGAAGGGAGAGGGGTAATGGTTGAAGTGTGAGAGGGGGAGGAAGAGTCAATGAATGAAGGTCATGAATGAATTCAAGAATCAGGTCATTGCACGCCAAAACAAAGTGAAATGGGGAATGAGTGAATGCTGAACATTCCTGGTGTCTCTTTAGTCTCTGCAGTCTGCCTTCCTCATGAAGTCATACTTTTCATTGCTCTGATCTTTCATACTCAGCACAGTTCCTCTCTGATCCAGGTCTATGTGGTAATTTTTCTAGTCCATTAATTCATGTTTTGCTGTTTTGAATTTTGGGAGGATTATCTCTGAAATCCTCCCTAGCTAATAAAATCTTTCAGGCTCAGGTCCATCTTTACCTCTCAGGAAACCTCCTACAATCCGTTTCGACCATCACTGAGCTCTCCTTTCCTAGAATAACTGAACTTCCTACATCACAACACAGTATTTAATCCACAACTTCACAAACTGTTCACAGGTGTATTGTGGTTCACTGTTTTTGCTAATAATTTAATGTTTATACGTATTTTAACCTTCAACTAGGTTATCCTTCTGAGGTAGAGGAGGGAAAGCAGGGGAAAAGGAAGGGGGGAAAGGGATAGATAGAGAGAGAGACTGTATCCTATCAACAAAATGAATGAATATGGAAGTTTAATTGCATTAATTTTACAGATGAACAAAATGGGGTTAAAACCCAAATGACTTATATAATATTACAAACAATTTTAGAACTGGGTCTAAAGCCCTCAACTCCTTTCCCAGAGTGCCCAGGAGACTGCTAAACACATGGTAAACACCCAATGTGGAACTGTTTGTTTGGATTTAATAGTTCCAAAATAAAAAAATAAAAACTTACTCATTTGTGTTCTTCATGGCTTGGACATCTTGGCCCAAAGGCATGGCATGAAAGATGACTGACTTGGGATGTGGGCAATAGCCTTAGAGAGGAGAGTGGCCTCTGAACCTCTGCCTGCCTATCTCCCTCACCATGTAGTTGTCAGGCATGAGGCTTTAGCTGTGTGTGTGTGTGTGTGTGTGTGTGTGTGTGTGTGTGTGTGTGTGTGTTTGTCTCTGCTCTGGCTCTCAGCAGGAAGCCTCACTTCCTTCACTCTCACTGCTTTATGGATTGTTGATTCATTTCCTTGAAAAGCATTAGCACTACTTCTTTCATTATTTATTAATATTATTGTTACAAATAGTGTTATTATTTGACTTGCTCTCAGGGAGATTTCAAGCTCTGGAGTCATTGCACATGAGTTTCTGTCTGCATATCCACTTGCCAGAATAATCCATATGCCTCCTTTTCTGAAAATTCCCACTAGGAATGTTGGAAACCTTACAAACTTTGATTGAGCTGCCCCAGGTCAAACTGAACATCTGGGAAAGAACTTCTGCATCAGCTGCAGTTGTGCATTCTTAAATACCCCAGTGACCAAGTTCTAGGAGGAGGATTGGTTTGGGGTGTCATTTTGTGCAAAATGTATGGATATATTTAAACATTTCATTATATGGTCAAATTAGACTGTGTCTACATGGGCACATAATAAAGCAAAATTTGGCAATTATCTTGTTCATTTCATCAAGTCAATAGCCAAAGGCAAATACCTAGTTTGGCAAAAAGGGTTTTAGAAGAGAGAATGGGGGAAGAGTAAAACTTAAACAAATTTGGTGATTATATTCCTTATATGTCTAGAAATAGATATTGAAATTATTTTACTTTTTCAAAATAGAACACTTCTATATCATGTTAAGGACAAAAGGTCTCAGTAATCTTTCCTACAATGCTATGTATTTCAAATAAATAAAATGCACATGATCAATTCCACTCTTATTATTTCAGTTACTCATCCACTATCCTATACATATGTTTCCAGTTTGAGAAAAATATAGCCATCTGAAGACTAAATTCAGCCTTTCCTAAATCTTAAATAAACAGATGTGTTAGATCTCTCCCCAAATTATCTTGTTTTAATGCATCAAACATATCAGTATGTCCTTCCTAGCACAAAAGGAAGGAAGGAAGGAAGGAAGGAAGGAAGGAAGGAAGGAAGGAAGGAAGGAAGGAAGGAAGGAAGGAAGGGAGGAAGGGAAATGACTTATGATTAAGTTAGGTGTCCATGGTGTCCTTATGGACACTGTTTAAAGACGTCTACAAAATCCACCCACTCTGTGTCCTTCTTCCCCATCCTCTTATCTATACTTCCCCTTCTATCACCTGCCTGTTAAGTCCTCTTAAGCTTTCCTTCCTTTCTGAAAAATTGTCTGTTTTCAGGCTGAGAATTCCATACAGACAGCTGATGAAAACCCTGAAATAAAGAATACTGTGGATACTGAGAGTGTTGAATTAATTGCACATACCATCTTAAGGTTTTCCTATTATGTCTCTGAGGTTGAGAGAGTGAATGAGCAATATAGATATCCAGAATCAATGACTTTGTATTTAGATATGACACACTTGTTCTTCCTGCCTATCCATTTAGTTTTTTATTTAAGTAATGTGTGTGTGGAAATATACTGATCTTGTCCTAAATTAACAATGCAATTGTAAATCTGTCTGCTGCTAAGGCATTGCCTATGTGTCAGAAAGGATTGATTTACAAAGAATCAAGTAAAATGTAATCTCCACAGCTCCAGGGAAGGGAATATGATTATCATTTTTAAACATTTGAAAGGATTAAAGACTGGTGATGGGTGAATCTCATGAGACCAGAGTTGGATGCTTACCCAGAAAACTTTGGAATCACATCTCAGTGTCTACGGAAATTGATGGAAATCTTTTAGAGATGTGTATAGACATTTTCTCTACTGTTTGTTTCCAGCCAGCCCAGAAGACCCGCCCCTAAGTTCCCAGTCACTGAAGCCTGAATACAGTTCCTCCCAGGGAGGAGAAGGGGGTATGATAATTACAAGTGGTGGTGGCCTGCAGCAAAATTGTAGAATGGGTGAAGTTTCCTTTGGCAATTTCCACCTACACTCCTCAGCTATTCTAACATCCACCAAGCTCATAGCTTGTAAAGGGGCTTTGATTAATACACCTTCCAACTATATTTGCATTTTAATGGGAGACTCTAGGAGATAACAGGCAACAAAAGACTCAAAGAGATAGAGTTCAAATGGTATATAACATTAAGAAGCAATACGTATTGGAATTTTTGTATTTATTTATTTATTTCAAATATATTTTTATTGATTTTTTAGAGAAAGAGGAATGGAGAGCTAGAAACATCAATGTGAGAAACATCCATTGGCTGCCTCCTGCATGCCCTCTACCAGGGATGGAGCCTGCAACTCAGGCATGTACTCTGAGAATCGAACTGGGACCTCTCAGTCCATGGGACGATGCTCAATTCACTGAGCCACACCAGCCAGGCTATATTTATTTTTTTATGGGGAGTCTTTTCTAACGTTCTCCTTTACTCTCCTGATCCCTGCCTTCTTTTGCATGTTGATCTGGACCACAGTTCCTCTCCAGTCACATTTCAGGTTTCTGAAACTGACATGTTCTCTTATCATTAAACTTTGCATATGCTTCCCTCCTCCTACAATGCTCTTCCTTTGTGATTCTCTGTGGAGTTGCTCAGGTGAGAAGGCACTTCCTCTTGGAAGCCATCCTGGGTCCTCCAAGCCTAGGGAAGAGTAGTCACAGTGGGATCCACAGACATCTCTCTCCCTCCTGCCTCACTCACAGGGTAACTTTAAACTTGTACTTTACTTGACTGTTAAGCTTTGTTTATGTCTCATATGCTCACTTGGAGCAGGAATAGTGCCCCTCTCCCCAGTTTTACAATTATTCTCTCAGGGTCTTACATACTATTGTATGTAAAGTAGGGTACTCCGTATTTGTTGCATATATTAAAAACTACCTGCCTGCCCAGCCCCTCCATTCAATGTTCCTCAAGCTCGCCAGTACTTTCGTGCTCTGAGGGAGTATATGTGCTTTGAGGTGAAGGTATGTTTTAACTGAAATATTCTCTTTGCCCCTCCTAAACAGTAAACTGTATAGGCAATGAAGACAGAGAGAACACATTTGAATGAGATGGGATGAAAGTATAGAGAGAAAGAAATTACAATTTTGTATAACTCTAAAAAGCCTTACTCATGGAAATCTCTCAGACTGTGAAATCATGTTTTCACTGAAGAGGTGAGGACATCAGTTCCTTTGGACAATTACACACTTGATTGGCCAAGACACTAAAGAGCATCACGCAGAGACGAATGCTGCATCAGGAGATCCAGGATCCAGCACTCAACACTGAGAACTGGGAATTAGGTGATGTGAGTTCCCGTCTGGTCTTTTGAAAATGGTTGCTCTGCCTGGTCTTTGCTTTGTTTGCCTAAAGTTTAGTCAAACACCAGTATCTCCAACCCCATGCCAATTAACCACAAAATTCCTAGGGTAGCCCTTGAATCTCCCAACATTGCTTGAAGTTTTAATTAGATATGAAGGATAAAAGCCATTAATTGCACAACAGTATACAAGAAATCCAAGAAATTAAAAAAAAAAAAGATGTGTGATTTGTGACCATAAAGATCCTATTCTAGAAGGACATATCCTAGTATAAATTCTAAATAGTCCATCTTTGGGCACTTTATTTAATAGGTCTGAGACTAATTTCATCTTCTACAAAATCAGGATATTAATATCTACTTTCCAGAGTTATTGTGAAGGTTAGTGATGATCATTGTAAAGTGCTTGGCATTTATAAACATACTTTAGTGTTCTTGGTTAGTGATTATTATTTTATAATACTTACCTGTGATTTCATAAATTTTATTACACTAATAAAAGGACTCTTCCCCTGTTATTTTGAAGGCAGAAATTATTTGAATTAGATGTCTTTGGAAGAATTTAAGGGACACAAAATCATTTATTTCAAAAAAATGTGTAAAATAACATACTTTGTTCCAGCTACTGTATTGATTGGTACCAGGAAGCAATACTTACCTTTAAAAAATATGGGTATTCATAAGAAAGAGACACAGATCTGTCCAGTGTTACAAAGGTGGTAATAATTCAAGGCAGTAATACTGTTGAGGGTCAAGGGGAGAGGTCACTGGTCATGGAACTTCCGTGAGTATCAAGAGACTAAGAATAGCAACAGGGGCGTACAGCCTACAGGGTCATTGCACAGGAAAAAATAATAATTATATGATGGTTGGTGTAGTAGGTGAGGAAGGAAGAAGGAAGCAGCAAAGAAGAAACCTCCTATATTCCATAATATAAAAGGAAAAATGATTGCAGAAAACATGCTTGCCCTCTAAGGGAGAAGCAAGAATCCTCCCCACGGCAGAGGACTCTTCCCTTGACTGATTGATTGGATTACAAAAGGGAAAAAACCCAGGGCAGTGTCTAGTGTTTTGAAATATTGATTTCTACCATATGATACAGATTATTTTCTGTGCTGCACTGTGATATAATCACTTCATTTGTGACCTTCCAAAATTGTAATATAATCTGTGACCTTCCAAAATTGTAATATAATCTGTGACACGCATATATCAAAAATCGTGGTATTTTGGGAAATAGTTGCATCTAGTGTGGTGTGGGAGTGCAAGAGGGGAACACAGATGAAGGAGTGAGACAAAGAGTGAGATACCAGTAGGTAGAACACACCAAAGATGCAAGACAAATAGGAAAGTGGCAAGATCAGATCTGAACTTGAGGGAAACATTTGGCAAAAGCTATGTAAGTGATTTCTTTGGGTGGGAGGCAGGCAGACGAATTTTCTATTGTCTTGGTGAATCAGTGGTGACTAACAGTGAATCTGGAGATAAATAAATGAGCCTACAGAGGCAAAGAAGAAAACATTAACAGGATGTGGTATCCAATGTCACTCTGATGTTTACATGTTTAGAGATGAAGGAAATGGATTTCAGTACCAAGAAGATAAGTTTGAGGAATGGGCAGGAGAAAAACTAACTAATTTAGAAGAGAGAAAGTAAGGAATTCACAGCGAGTGCTGATCATAGTTTTATGTTCAATTGCTTCTTTAATGGTGATTTTCTTTCTGAGAAGTGGTAATTCTGGCTCTCTGCTCAGAGGCATGCCTGTATCTAAAACACTTCTTCTGGTACCTGCTCCCCAAAAACGATTCCCATTGGGGAGCTGATTTGGTTTATAAAACTATACAGGAGATGCAGCTCCCCCTTTTCTGCTAAAAGTTTCTTAAAGCCAGTATTCAAGAAATGCTCTTTTCCTTTCCCTTACCTCAGTTATTTATAATTAAACATTCCAAATATTCTAAGTTCTTTAGAGCACAAGCTACACTAACATGCTCTTATTTGTTCTTATAAAACGACTCTGGATTGCTCATCTAGATTAATCTCTGTCTTTACTCAAAATCACTGAAGAAATCGAAAAGCATAGTATTAGTGTTACTGCTACTGAATGCTACTACTACATCTCTAATAGAAATGCAAGAGAGGTTACATTCAAAGAAACAAAGACAGAGGTTCTAGAATCAAAGAAAAATGTGTGGCCTTAGGTCAAACTGAAATATGGTTAACCAAGTAATATGAGGGATCCTTCCAATCTTGAACCATTAGATCTTGAAAACAACAACAAAAACTTTAAAACTGGGTAACTTTATTATTGGGATAGTAAGGGGTAGAGAATGTATATAAGCTCCCTGACAGCCAGAAGAAAGAAAAATGAGAGTAGAGGGAGAGGAGGGGGGCAAGAAAAATAAAAGGAAAGGGAAAGAAAACTAATAGAAGAGAAAAAAAAGAGCTGTATCCAGAGACAAAACCAAGAATATAAGTGCTAAGAAAGAGGTGGGAAGATAAGAGTACACAGCTTCCCTGAAAGAGATGCCAATAGCGTCACTGAGATCTGGACACTGAGCCACTATCAACCAGTGAGGGATAGGGATAAACCCAAAACATCTATACTGAGCTAGGACCCTGTGTTTGGGACTGAACTGGTATCATTAACATTCTCTGGTCCCCAGAGGGAACCTATGCAAATCCAATCTGGAAGAAAACATCCCTAATGCATGCATGCAGGGTTTACATGCTTTACTATCATCTAATCAATCCACAACCAAAGATCAGCAAGCACAAGACTAGAGAAGCCATAATGCATGAGTGTCAGAAGAAGCAAAAACAGTGGTGTTCATAATAAAGTTAATGAGAATAAATATATAGAAACGTAAGAGAAACAATAAGAAATATGTAAGAGCTATAGAAGATGGAAGGAAGAGACTCAAAATGCTATTATTAATTGGATATTATGAGAAGACAATAGAAAAAATGACAAAGGCCAATATTTATAAAGACCATCATTCAGAATATTTCAGAATTGAGTAAAAGCATGAATATATAGATGAAGAAAATATAATGTATCCCAAGTAGAATAATTATGAAGAAATATATACTAAGACACATTGTAGTATAATGAAAACCAAGAAACTATCTTAAAAATATTCACAGAAGAAAATACAGCTCAACCACAAAAGAATTTTCAATATTAAAAGGGTAGCCAGAAGACAATGGAAAAAACATTCAATATTTTAAGAGAAAATAACTGTCAACTTAGAAATATGTTTCCACCAAAATTCTCTTTCAAGAATGGCAATAATAAATACAGATATATAGATCAGTGCCAGCAAATGTCCTTCACCAAGTGTATTTTTTTTAATCCTCACCCGAGGACATTTTTGCATTCATCTTCAGATAGAGCAGGAGGGAGAGAAACATCGATGCGAGAGAGACACATCGACTGGTTGCCACCCACACGACCCCAACTGGGGCCAAGGATGAACTGCAACCGAGGTACGTGCCCTTAGCAGGAACCGAACCGGGACTCTCTGGTCCACTGACCGGCGCTCTAACTGCTGAGCCAAACTGGCCAGTGCAAGTGTATTTTTAATGGATGAGCATAATCTGAGAAGCACAATTTGAGATTTGTGTAGAAATATTATACATATCTAATACACACACACATATACAGTCGTCCCTTGCCACTTCACGCTTCGACTTTCGCGGCTTCACTCTGTCACGGTTTTTTCAAATACTAATACTAAATACTATACTATATTTGAAAAAACCACGACAGAGTGAAGCCGCGAAAGTCGAAGCGCAAAGTGGCGAGGGACGACTGTATAAATAAAGAATCTTACTTCGCGGAAATTCATTTATCGCAGTAGAGTCTGGAACTGATTAACTGTGATAAACGAGGGCCGACTGTACATGTATGTTTATGTATATACATATATAAGCAGTTTGCCATTTGTGGAATTAAAACATACAGACAGCATGGGGCAAAAGTAGGTCTACAGTTGTGTATGGAAAATAATATAATTAATAATACAAGAATAAACTCAGTGTTTTGTGTACTCACAACTGTAAACCTACATTTACCCCACCCTGTATATCAAATACTAAAATTTTGGTAAAAATATAGTACTACAGTCAGAAGAGAGAATTTAGAAATAAACTACTGCAAGGTTCTTTGATATTTTGAAAGTGTGACAAAATATTTTCTGTACTTTAGACTTTAATTTAAATAATCATAAAAAAGATAAATAAGACCTATAAGAAATATGATGTTTAAAATTTTTAAAAAGCAAGAGCAAAGAAAATAATTTTAAAAAAGAAAACAGAAGAAAGAATCATAGAAAAGAAGGATAAGTAAATAATCAAGAGAATAGTTAGAAACACATTCAAATCTGTCAATAATTATAAAAAAAAAATAGACTTTATTTACCATGTAAACTGTACTCTAAAATTAGATAAAAAGATAGTTTAGTCTATGTCATTTTTAAGAGTTGCAATGAAAACATAAGGCTTTGTTAACATTGAAAGGAAAATAATAGAGAAAGATACAACAAGCAAATACTAAGAGAAAGCCCATATAATTATATTTATCCTGAGCAAAATAGATGTTAAAACTACTTTGTTACCAGGGATAGATAGAGGCCATTATATAATGATAAAATGTTCAGTCGTTTAACAGAAATCTATAACAATATATACCCCTAATAAAATATTCTTAAAATATATATAGGAAGTTTTGAGATAAAGAAATTGGTAAATCCACTAGCATAATGGAATATTTTAGATAATTCTAACATATTGAAAAGTCAATCAGCAATCTACACCCCCAAAATATGCTACAGATATTTTGAGCAACACTATTAATAATCTTCACCTATTAGACATGCACAGATGTCTTTACCCACAAGAAGTAAACACATATTTTTCTTGGGGAAACATTAAACAGTTATAAAAATCAACATGAATTAAGAGATAAAATAGTCTCATCAAATGTCAAAACTATGTAAGTATACAGACTTTCTTACCACAACAAAAAGTAAAGATGTAATAGATGTAATTTAAGTTTCCTTTTTTTTTTTTTAAGTTTGAAATCACTGTTGGGATATAATAATAAATCATACAATTTTAAAATTCTTAAAACCTAAAGATTAAATATACCATATAACATGTGGGATGTAGTTAAATACTTTTTTGACATTCAGCCTTAAATTCTTATAGTACAGGTAAAGAAAAGCTAAAAATAAATTAAACATTCAACTTAAGATCTTGAAAAGGAACAAAAACCAAGAAGAGTGCTAGGAAAAAGGAAAGTAAAATGCAGGAAACAATAACAGAAAATAAAACTGAATAACATATATAATAGAAAACACAGGTTTAAGAAAGCCAAAATTATTATACAACTAATAAAATATGCAAATCTATGATGAGATCAATGAAGTAAATAGAAAATAGATAATATTATAAAAGTAAAATAGTACAGAATTATAGAGCAAAGATTTTAATAATAGAACACTTAGTATATTTATATACCACAAAATTTGAAGACTTAGGCAAATAGACACATTTGTAGAAAAATAAATTTACTGAATAGAATAAAAAAGAAATAGAAACCCTAAATAGTCCTATATCTATGAAATAATTTAAATGAGTAGTTCTTAAAATTACCAGAAATAAAACATTAGTTCCAGACAATTTTATAGATGAGATAAAATAAACTTGCAATAAAAACATAATGTTTCAATATGTGGGGAACATTTCCATAAAACTCAAAATTATTTTATGAATATAATCTTAACAAACTTAGAATGGAAAGTACTCTCAATTTGGTAAAGCATATCTGTTTCTTTTAAAAGCAATCCTTTTTCTTAAGGGGAAAACATTAGGAGCTTGCTCACTAACACAATACTGCTTCTATTTTATCTATCTATCTATCTATCTATCTATCATCTATCTATGTTTTTATTGATTTTTTAGAGAGAGAGGAAAGGAGAGAGAGAAAAATCAATGTGAGACCGAAACATCGATCATTGATTGGCTGCCTCCAGCACACCATCCCTACTGGTGATTGAACCACAACCCAGGCACATACTCTGACCAGAAATAGAACCAGGACCTCTCTGTCCATGGGATGATGCTCAATCCACTGAGCCACAGCAGCTGGGCTATTTAATCAATATTTAACTGGAGGGCATAACTGAAAGTCCAGCCTCTATTAGTTTTATTGTTTTTCTCTTTTCTCCCCATTCTGTGGTCTTTATTATTTCTATCCCCTTATAATCTGGTAGTGTCCACATTTCTTCATAGACACAATCTCTTCAACAATTTGGTCATTAATATTTATATTGTTAAGTGAGCTGGTAAAATAAGAAGCTGGGTCCATTGCTTGTGGAAATCAGCTGTCTTCACCCACATTTTATTCACTTAACCTAGCCTCAATTATTACCTTCCATGTCTCATTCTTTCTCAGTCTTTATCACAAATCTTACTTGAGTCTCAAAGTATCAGACTGTTAAATACAATGTTAGACTCTTGAAATATATGCTCAACTTCATCACAGAAATTACATCTATTAATCAATGAAAAGAACAGTTTTTCCTTCATATTGTTTTTTAGTTAGCTTTCAATATTTATGAATTAGATATCTTCTCTTCTTCATAAATTTTGCATTCATTTTACACACACATCCAATGGTAGTATACATTGGTATCAGTTCCATATGGCTAAACTGGAGCTATGTTTTCTACATTTCCCTTCCCTGCCTAGTTCTGAAGTTGCATGGGCTTCAACCAACATTTTGAGATTCAGAAAATGAAAAGTAAAACTGAAAGTTAAGTTAGGAAGGTCAGGGCAGGAGTCCCAAGGAGTGTTGTAGCTCAGGCACACTGTCACTTATTGATGGCTGGGCTCATCCTGGTGTAGGAGAGGCAGTCTTGGGCCTGAAGCTCCTTTGGTTCCCACTGGCTCCTCTTTAGCTTTTCCAGCTTCTGTACCTGGTGTGTGCTTTGCTCCATGACAAAGGGTACCCGATTTTCCACGGTCACCCACATCACTGAAGTTTGAAGATTAGAAGTAGTGAGAGATGAACATGGGTTCCAGTCTATCCTGTAGGTACTAGTTCATCCTCATGACTTCCAGTGTGCCCATGCTTTCCCCTACTTCACTGTCTAATATCCCTTTTGGACTGCCTGCCCTGACAATTTCAGGCTCAGATGCCAAGAAAATAACATGGCGTCAGTTCTCAAAATTGAATATGGTCAATTCCCTATTAAATCTCCCTATATATATCCATATATGTATATATCATGTTTAGTAGTTCCATTTTTCTGATCAAACCCTGACTGATGCAGTTGGGAAATATTCTGCATGCTGCTATAAATCCATAAATCTATTGCATTCTGCCAAAAACCTCATTCTGCAATTCCAGTAAATACCCTGTCTCAAGGCTCCTCTGACATTGTGCCCCGAAACATACCTAATCAGTTCTGATTATTTCTCTTAGCCTAAGAAATAAACATCTACTCTTCTGTTCATTGTCAGGTAGCTTCTTACTCCTATTGATGACTGATATATATTCCAATAAGATTAAGTTTGCTCAATAGAAAATAAGAATAATAATGCATGTATTATTTCACAAGGGTGTGAGGGCAATCAGGAGTTTATTTGTAAAAAAAAAAAAAAAAAAAAAGTTTACTAATGTAAAATGACATATACATACAAAAAATATATATTTTTTTCTTTTCTGTAAAGTAAGAGTTTCCTGTCCCTTTAATCACTAGGCTAAGTCTCAGGAACTTAGAAGATTTTTTTTTTTCCAATTCTGAAATTTGTTGAGAAAGAAAAGAAAAAGCTTCAATTACCTACTCATTGTTATTGATTTACTTAATCACATTTCAAAGTAGGATCTAGTTGATTTGAAATTGGCTTCAAATTGCTGGGGTGGAGCATGGGTCTTAGAGAAACTAAAGTGAATCTCAGAAAAAGATGTCCCACCACTCAGATAAATAGAACCAAATTAGATGTATACGGGGCTTGAACCAGTAACGTGTTTCCTGTTTTCAGGATGTTTGAACACTGCTTCAACTCAGTTGATTGTAATTGCAACTAAAAGCTCCTTGATTTAAGGAGGCGAAAAGCTGAAAGGCTGTTAGGAAAGTGTTGATCAAATCACATCCTTTGATCTTTTTATCTTATAGCTTTCCCCTCCCAATTGTTTTCACCTTGGCTTGGGCTTATAAAACTAGCCTATTAATAATTTACTATGTGCATCTAGTTCATTTTATACGGAGGGCTCTTAAAATAACAGCTCTAAAGTGCAGCTACATCTGGATCTTACTAGTTCATCGTTATTGGTTCCAGGCACATTCCAGAGTTATTAGAATAAGAGATGGATGCTCTCACCTAATCTTTGATTTGGGAATTATTTTTCACGGACAAAAATTTCCTTTGTAATTTCAAATCTCCGACAAACTGTTTATTTGTATCATACCTTTAAGAGGAATTTGCTATGAGTTCCTTCCAGGAAGGAGAATGCACGTGAATTTCCTTAATAAACACAATATTATTCTGACATGATGCTCATGATAAAGGTAAAGAGGATAGAGTCCTTTCCTTAAAGCTCTCATTTAGTTAGGAGACGATTGTAAGTAAAGGATTATAATAGTACACACACTGTGCTGCAATAGAGATACGTCTGGGGTGCTACCAAAGTATAGGGGGAGACAGGTCAGCTCTCATTATGTATGTCAGAGATCCCCAAGAGGTGATAACTCTAGTGAAGCAGTGAAGGATCAACAGAACTTGCTATTGAGTCCCTAACATTAACCTTCACAAAGTCCCTTTTGTAACCCTGCACCAGAGGGATTATGTAGAAACATACAGAAGGTACACAGTGGCAGTATCAGGCACTCTCTCCTGGCTGTACATCTCGTCTTCTGCTTTGTCTCTGCCCAGAAAGATGGAGCAATAAAAGCCTTCTGCCCAGAGGGAGATGACAGTTGGGGCTGGAGAAATACAGTGGGAGATCAAGGGCAAAATGAATGGGAAGCTGTAGAATAGAAATGAGAGCTGCTGAAAACAGGCTGTTTCAACTTTACAATTATGTGTAAAACTGGTCTTGTCTAGGTCATGATCCATAAGGCCTTAGAATTCATTCTTCCATAAACATGCTTTGGGTCTTGGTATTTTAGGTACAATATAATAGTAGGACAGTTCAGAATGGAAACACCATGGATTCTGATCCTTAGCTCCAACCTTACAGATTCCTAATTTCAGATTCCTAATTTCTAAAAGGAAGATACCAAATTCTGACTACCTCACAATTTCAAAAAGAATCACATGGATGTATGGATAAGTGCAAATTTTAGAAACTATATAAAAGTAATAAAAATTAAAGATGCTGTTATTATATTATTACTTATATTTTTAGAGCATTGCTAAAATTCTTAAAATGAGTCCACTTCTGACATAACTTGTCAGAATTACTCAATCTGCCCAGTCACTTTCTAGATCATGCACTTTCATTCAAAATCAACTCTTTGCTTGAGGGCAAAAATAAAGCTTCTTTAATTAACAATTAATGACTCCTATAGGAGCTGCTCTCTGGCTTTAAGAGGTATATTGGAATATTGTACTGAGACACACACACACACACACAAAATCAGCCAAGAGGAAAATAAAGAAAAAAATAATTGAAATTGTAAAAGTATACTAGAGTCCCATTTTTAATAACTTTAGTAATTCTTGTTTTGAATATTATTTTGGTGCTTAGTAAATGTCACCTTACTTTTTTTGTGTATTACTGTTTTTCTCATCTTAGATTTTAAGCATCTTGAGAGTAAAATGTTTGCCTATATCTTTTTATACTACTCAAGTTTCATTATAGATTTGTACACATAGTAAGGACCCAATAAAATTTTGTAGCTGCTACCGATGATCATCAGGAGTTCATGGAAATTAGAATCACCTTAAAAGCAATAATGTCCAAGGAAGTACAAAATATCAAATGTACATTGTTTGGAGAAAGTGCTGTTTTGCTTGGGTCTACACCAATGAAAGAAATTATAAAAACTCCCTGCCGTTCTGCTGATAGAATTATGAAAACAAGTTGAAAGCAGCTGATCTGTGGCATCTGTTAACTGGCATTGACATTTTAATGTGTAGGGCAGCTGTCAAGCAATTCCACTTCCTTCTACATTCTTTTCAGAATTAATTAGCACTGTGAGACCCTCGAATATTCACTTACTTGCCAAGAAAAACTTGGAAGACAGCTCCTCAGAGAACAACACAGTGAGATTCACCCTTTCACCACCCACCTTCCCTAGCCCATCTCTGTGGGCCCCACTGGCTCCACTGATATCAGCCCTCCTTGGGTTTGGAATGAAGATGACTTTTTGAGATCAAATAAAAAAAGTGAGATGGAGAAGGCTAAAGACTGAGCTCCTTTGTGATAACGATGGCAGCATGGCCTTGCATAGCATGAGGCATGAGATCATGTGACCTCATATAAGCTTCTGTGGCCCCAGAGGTAAAACAATCATAATGCCTGTTTTTTACTTAGGTTTGTAGGGGGAAAAAAATCAAGTTAAATGATATGATGGATTTAAAAAGTGAGAATGCTTTGTAAATATAAAGTGTTATGTATATAGGAAAAAATATTAATCAAATATAATCAAATTTCACTGCTGTGTGTGTGTGTGTGTGTGTGTGTGTGTGTGTGTGTATTAAATGTATATCCATTCTCTTTACCAAGATGGCCTTACATTCTCCCCTCAGCTTGACCAAACTTTAGGCAGGCTTTCTTCCTAACCAGAAAGTCCTCCCTTTTCTTAGAGCATTTACTTTAGAAAACATGCAATTGCAAATTCTTTCTTTAGAAAACATGCAATTGCAAATTCTTTCTCTGTCCTTTTGAGATATAAATCCTCTAAAACTTAGAAATTTTTTTCTCAAGGATCTGGATGTCATCCCGATAAAATGCAATCATTGAAGGGTGACCAAGCATTTTCTAACTCCCAGTCACGTGGGAGGGTGAGATCCTCACTTTAAAAAAGACCAGTTATCAAGCACATGTGACCTGATTACACTGAGCAATCCTGCACTACCCAGGTCCTCCAGTACTTTTCCATTAGCTCACTCCAGCATTTGAAAACCTCTCCCGTATCTGTCCAATATTCCCAACACCACTTATTGAATAGACTACCTTTACCTCATTGCATGTTTTTGCTTCTGTTATCAAATAGGAATTGACCATAAAGGTGCAGGTTTATTTCTGGGCTCTCTATTCTGTTTCCTATGTTCATAGCAGCACTATTTATAATAGCCAGGATCTGGAAGCAACCCAAGTGTCCATCAGTGATGAGTGGATAAGAAAGCTATGGTACATGTACACAATGGAATACTACTTGGCCCTTTAAAAGAAGGAAACCTTACCCTTTGGTCACAGCATGAATGGACACGGAGAACATTATGCTAGGTGAAATAAGCCAGTCAGAGAGACACAAGTACCATATGATTTCACTCATATGTGGAATCCAATGAACAAAATGAACTAACAAGCAAAATAGAAACAGACTCAGAGGTAGACAACAGGCTGACAGCTGGCGGGTGGTGGGGACGGCTGAGTGGGGGAGATTGAGCAAAAAAGAGAAAGAACTCATGGACATGGACAACAGAGTGGTGATTGCTGGGGGGAGGTAGGAGTGGGGAGAGGTGGAGGACGGTATAGGGGGGTAAATGGTGATGGACAGAGACCTGGGGTGGTTGACACGCAATACAATGTACAGATGATGTGTTGTAGAATTGTGCATCTGCAACCTGTATAATTTTGTTAACCAGTGTCACCCCAATAAATTCAATAAAAAGAAAAAAAATAGCCTCTTCCTTTTCTTCGAGTGCACTGTGTTTAATCTCTCTCCCCTATTACAATAGTCTTAAGTAAAATCTGTTTAACTGCATCTGGTTTAATTTTTCTTTTATACTCTGCAGGGTAATAATGAGAATGATAATATGAAGATAATATTTGAAGGGAAGATCTGCCAATTATTTCCCCACAGTATCAGGGTCATATCCTGGTGAACTGGTAAATTTTGAAACAGTATTCTTTGATGCTGCTTCACGCCCCCTTTTTACCTGCTGATCCTCGAATTACCCCTACCAAGGTATCCCTGTCTCTGGTGTGCAACTCTCTCCCATCCCCAACTTTTTATAGCCTTCTTTGAGATAATACTTTCTGTCTTCTGAATCAATAATTCTTTTATATATCCTGTTTTCCTGGATTTACTCTAGCTCTGTGTCAATGTTATAAGCCTTCCTAAAATTTAAATGACTATAAATGGCTTAATGTTCCATTACTTCTAGGTAAAGTATTTGCATTTTTTACAGAGACATTTTAGAAATAATACCCAAAGGAATGATTCTTTCATATCAGCAAGGCGGTTTAGGGGATATGCATACATTTGGGCAGTGAGATTACCTGTCACCCCTCAATCATACTAGCAGACAGGCGCTTATTCAGCCCTTGCCTGTGGCTAATCCTACAGGGCATTTAAGTCCCATTCAAAAACTCACTCAATCACAGCATTGAATCTCTCTTTGCCATATTCTTCTCTGGCTCTCTACTGGGGTAGGTAAATACTCCTGCTTTTTACATAGGCAGTTACCTATGGGGGAAAAAAAGGCTTGAGTTTTGTGATATTGACATAAAGATATCTATACTTTACATCTGTAAATTAATGACAAAATAAATTTAAAGTGGAAAAGCTTTGATAATTTTGTCGAGCTGAAGTGACATTAGTTCAATCTGCATATCCAGGCAGTGAATTTCTATATCAGATCAGATGATGGAAAGCATTAAAAAGTAACCCAATTTGATTGGCTGTACTGCAACAAATGACGAGTCTCCCACTAGACCCAGACACCAGGAGGCTGATGTCCTGCACACCACAGACAAATGGTCAGACGTGGAAAAGCCCTGCCTGGAAGTGTACAATGTACTTCTAAGAGCATCCTTAATAAAGTAGAATGCTATTGCCACGAGGGTTCGTAAGACTATCTGAGACCACATAGTTCGTAAATCTTGTCAGATATGTGGAAAGAATTTCAGAGAGAGAAAGTTTAAGTTGTGTATTCCTTGAATATTCAGAAGTAGTCAAGTTTGTATGGAAGTCTGGCAAGCAAGTCCACTAAAAGTATATTTCCCTGGAGAATGTACAAGGTCTGAGACCCATGGGCTGTGAGAAATATGAGCAACCACTGCATCGGTGACAGGATACTGGATGGGGGACAAGTTCACCATCAAGAGAGAGACTTGCGTTTCAACTTGACGGGAGACACGGATTGAAAGTGGAGGATTATTGATTGCAGGGTAGTAAAATGTCACTCACATTTTCTGGTGTCTCAGCCTTCTTGTGGTCAGGATGAGCTTGAAGAAGAGGAGGATGTAACAAAGAAGAAATCAGGTAAAAATCTACACTACTGAAGTTTATATGTGAAAAATGAGAACACACGTCCGTTCCGCTCTGTCGCATAAGTCACGCGGTGGGAAAGGGCATTTCTCTTCTATAAACCTTAGAAACGCTTCTGGACTGGAAAGGAAAATACAGTGGCAATTTTTAGTGGGAAATGAGATGGGTTGGACAAAAGTCAGGTTCTTTGGTAGAGAAACCTCTAGCTGTGGGAGGACAATTTCATCAGTTATTGTGGTAGCCTCTGGGGCACAAGACCTCACCAGTGGGAACACAGCTGTGCATTAAGACATGTTTTACAAACTCCTGCATAGCTATCCGATGGGTCCAGCTCTTTTGGACTAGAAGAGGGATGAAGGAGGCTCCTGTGAAAGCCACATACTGCTTTCCTGGAGAGAGGGTGTGTGGGAGAGCAGGTGAAGCTACCAAGTTACTGCTACATTCCTACTACAGAAAAATGTTCGTGCTGCCTGTGCTGACTCGACCTGAAATGATTCTTCCATACCTTGCAGTTGAAGGAACTGAGTGTGCACACAGAGGCATGCTAAGAGGCATGACATTATCTTTGCATAGTTTTACGACTGTTTTAGAGAAAAGATGGATTTATCCTGTTACTACTAAGGGCGAAATTATCACAATGAAAATTTACAGATGTATAAAACTGTTAGATTTAGCCTTCCTACCTCTAAAAGCGTTGAAAGTCCAAATAAGAGAGTAACAATGAACATATCGGAACTGGAAGTTGCTCAAGAACAAAACCAAAAAGTGGATATAATTTATCAATTCTTCTCTGCTAGATTACTTCATCCAAACCTCACTAACAGATAAGTGTTGAATCCATTCTAAAGGAGGAGAAAATAAAAAAAGTTTGGTAATTTTATAGGAGTATTATAATCAGAAGCAAATTTAAGAATAGCAGGACAGCCAGGTTGATGTGGCTCCCTGGATTGAGCATCGTCCCATGGACAGAGATGTCAAGGTTCGATTCCAGGTCAGGGCACATGCCTGGGTTGTGGGCTCAATCCCCAGTAGGGGGCGTGCAGGAGGCAGCCGATCGATCTTTCTCGCTCACATTGATATTTCTCTCTCTCTCTCCCTTCCTCTCTCTCTAAAAAAATCAATAAAAACATTTTTTACATATAGTTAATAAAAAAATACCTAAGAGTTAAAAAAAAGAAAGAACAACAGGACAAACTAAAATGTATACATGTGTATTCTCTTTCTCCTCTTTCTCTACCTTTTTCTTCTTTAATACTAGTGTCAGGAGCGAAATATCACTCATTTATAGGGTAATATGAGAATCATAGTGTGGTTTTAACTATTCATAATTTCATAATCATGAGGGACATGAAATAAGTCTATATTAGATACCTAGATGCATAATAAAATAAATCATTTTTATGATATAAATCTTAAATATATGTGCAATCAAATTCAGTATCTTGCAGTCTGTTAGCATGTATAACTCCACATTCTAAAGACATGTAATTATTTTTCCAAATATATAATTACATATAGGCACAGAAAACCACAAAGGGAAATTCACACTGACATGCATTCATTGATTTACCTTTATATTTGACCAATTTTGATGACCACTTTTTCCTTTATTTTCTGTCCAAGATATTTTAGCAAAACAACTCCATGAAAGTAAGAACTTTAAAACTTTGTCTTAAGTACCTACCTGCCAGTTTGTAACACAATTTGACTGAACATCCTACTGTATACAGGATGAATGATAAACATTGCTCTAAGTTTCAACTGCCTCATAGAGAAATACGTGTTTTAGCAGCCCAATGGAAAGAGAACACCCCCCAAAATCTATTCGTATTATACTGCCTTAAAATATTGAAATCTTTAAAGATTGTATTGAAAAAGGAAGTATTTGAAAGTCTACGAAACATACTGATTATGTATTCAGAATCAGGAAGTCATGGCCACATGGGTAAAATAGTTTATTTTATTAATATTCAGGGACAAAATTAAAGCCAATATTTTGACTTAATTAACTCAAAAACTTAACCAGCAGAGTTGATCAGTTAATCTCACATGAAGTCATAGGAAACATTATTTTTCCTCATGGTGAACAGGAAGAGAAGGGATGCTCCCGTAACTTGTTCTAGACATCCATCCATATTTTGTCCCAGAGACAATCATTTCCAAATAACTAGTTCTAATGTTTCTTAATAGCATTTCCATCAGTGTGCAGCATTGCTAAAATATGGAAGTCATTTTCTCTTTAAATTATTGGAATTCTGTACTAGAGCATGTAAACTCCAGAAAACATGTGTACTTTTAGGTGCAGAAGCCAACTTTGAGAAAGCACAGGTAGATGGAAGAAGGACAAAAATAAGAAAGACTCCCCTGCATTATTGCAATATCGATAGTTGTCACACTGCTTTATTGCAGAAACTGGTTCTCTGTTACCTCCAAAAATCCCTTTAAAAAATGTGATCATAGATATGGGTTTCAGCATCTAGCCACCTCCAAGCGTTCATTAATAAAGGAACTCCTAATGAACTTTATCTTGAAGAGCTGGTGTTAGCTAATGATGTACTTCCTATATTCTTCAACTTCAGCCCTGCTACTTTAAAATGTAGTCCTCAACGCAATCATGTCAGAAAAGGGAAAACACACAATCAACTATCTGTGACCCTCAGGATTTGAAAATGTCACAATTGCTGAGTTGCTGGTTTTAACTGCCCTTCACTTGTTCACTGTCTCTCCACACCACCCCCGCCCCCTAAATGTGTGGGTACTTGGTGTTAGTTAGCTTCTGATTTTTTTTTTTCTGTCTCTGCAATTTCTAAGCCTAATGAGGCTGAGCTGAGTTAATAATGGATGTAATAAGTAATGACTCATTGTTTTGGGGCCTGCGTCTGTGCCTGCCTCAGAATGGGAGCCAGGACTCTGATGCTATTTGTTCTGCTATGTCACTTGCCACCAAGCAATGCCACTCATCAATAAAAGGCAAGATGACGGATGAGTTCATTTAATGGAATTCCTCTGAGTGAGCTACAGCCCAACTCTTCAATAGGTCTGCTACCACGCTCTCTCCCTCCCTCTCACCCTCTTGTGGCTCTTTTTTTCCTTCCTCCTAAATCCAAGACAGTTGGAAAGCACGCTTGGCCGAGAGGGCTACCATTTGTGCCAGCAGCTCCTTCTGCTCTTAACAACTGCTATCCTAAATCAAATCAGCAGCTCTGCGCCTGGAGATGAAATCTGTGCCACCCGATAGCGTTGGCACCCTGTGGCATCTGTCCACATGTACACCCTGCCTGGGCTCATTTCTTTTTTTCCTCAGAGGACAGGTTGTGTTGGAGAAAGAGGTTCATGTCCTGGGCAGTCCAGGTTTAAGTGTTCTATTTTGGTCTTTGCAAGCTAGAAACCAGAAAAGTCTGCTTTCTGGGAAGGTTTATGGAGTAGTCTTCCTGCGGCTCACACCGACCCTTCAGTTTGCATAGCCCCGCTAGCTAAAGCCTGCTGCTTCCTTCCATAGTCTGGAGTTCACCCACAGTGAGATCAACACTGATGGCATCTTACCAATAACAGGCAGGCTTTTACAGTCTGCAAGAATGGTGATGACATTTGGGAACCTGGATATCCTAAAACTGCAAAGTGTAAATAAATCAGTTATCCAAAGGAACTCAACAGGTGTTGATGTTAACACACTGCTTTTAAATGCCATTTTAATGATGAATGAAGGGCAAAAATACATATAATCAAATATAACCACGTATAGGTCTAAGGAAACAGTTGAAACAGAAAAGAAGAGTATTAACATATTTGAACTTGAGTTGGGATGATGGAATATAGCCTCAAGATTTCCTAGTGTGCAGATGTGGCATTGGGGGAAGTGACAAAGCAGGAAACAGAATGACAGGGTGTTGCAGATTGGACGGTTCACAGATGGTAAGTAAAAAAGTATACGACTAGATTGGAAAAAAAACATCTTCAATTTCTCTTTATTTCTAGAATAGAAACGTAGAGACTCTATTCATAGGCTAATTAGAATATAATTGACAAATAGCTGAAAAAGAGTCATTCAGATCTAATATCTCTGCTTTCACATCTACATAGGTGGAGCTGAGATTGTGGGCAAAAGTGGGTTTACAGTGTTAACTACACAGAACACAGTTTATTCTTTTATTATTTATTAATCATTGTATTATTTTCTTGTGTGTGTGTGTTTTAATTTATCTTTATTGTTGAAAGTATTACAGATGTCCCTCAATTTTTCCCCCATTGACCCCCTCCTCCCTGCTCCCACCCTGCTGGTGCCTTCACAGTATTGTTGTCTGTGTCCATTGGTTATGCATATATGCATATAAGTTCTTTGGTTTATCTCTACCCACCCCACTGCCCTTCCCTCTGAAGTTCATCCATCTGTTCCCTGCTTCCACGTCTCTGGATCTAGGTTGTTCTTCACTTTATTTTTAATTTTTGTATTATTTTCCATATGAACAACTGAAACCTACTTTTGCCCACCCCTGTATACGTATTCATATTTAAATCTGTGGCATGAATAGTTAAGGGCATGAGAAATTTCTCTAAGTTAGCCCAGCCATTCAGGAACTCTGTGCATGGCTTTGACAATGAACCTTTCCTGAGCCTCTGCTGGGATGGTTCTAACACGCAACTCTCCATATCTAACATTCTTGATGTTATATAGAGCAAAAAGCATTGATTCTCCTGATGCTGACATTATATTTCATATTCAGGAGCTTGCAGAGTTGGTTGAATCTATTCACAATTAAAGTCAGTGTCAAAATAGGAAAAGTGATGAGGAAGGAGGAAATATAGTGTAAGGAACTAAATGAGGAACAAAAGTGTATTTTAAAAACCTACAGAGTAAGGACAGCCAAGAAATAGATTAACAGAGCATTACATTTTATTGTTGAGCACAAATGTTCCATTCCTTCCTCTGAGCCCCTAATCAGCATTTTTCATTATTTTCCTTCCACTGTATCTGGCTCCTATGCATCAGTGCCCACAGCAACACCTCTAGTAGCACTGAAAACTTCCTCTCATACCAGAACTCCCTACACAATGAGCCTTGGCAGGGCTGACCTGCCCGCCTGTTAGATTTTCATACCACTTGGGGTCAGTGGTTAGGATAAGAATTCTCTCTTTTGATACTTAGGAATGATTGCCCCATTCATATGTAGGAAGCAACGATTTCCTTCCTACATATGACAAAGCCATGTTTCTAGGTTGTTATGATGTAAGGGTACAACTCATCTAGCTTCATTCTTAAGGAAGGGATTGCTCTCAAAGCCTTGGGTCATGTGGCTTCCTGGCTTCTCAGGATGCTCTCCTGTGATTAACCACCTCTACCCTTACATTTGGGACAAAGACTTCACCAGCCCCAGGGTTCTGTATTGAATACAATTCTAGGCTAGTAAAAGTGTTAATGGCAACACCATCAGGTCCCTGAAAGACAGCTGTTATGACTATTTGTGCTTAAATGTGTTAAATTGAACCTAGTAGTTTTGATGTCCTCATATAGCTCTTGCTCTGTGAACACTGCATTCGTAGTTTCTGGGATCACAAGTATGAAGGGGTGATAATAGAAATCTTAACCATTCAGGCCAGAATTGTGTGTAAACACCTTGATATCACCACAGCATCTAACACGGAACTTCCACAGACTAGATACTCATTAATATCTGTTGAATTAAAATGGATTGAATAAAATCTGGTTTTTGTCCTCTGTGCTTACTTTCTCATCTCCTGTACCAATTATTCTGTAAATCTGTTTTTCCCTTGGTTTTAGAAATTTGGCAGGTGGCACTTTAATTTAATCTGTTCTTAAATATTCTGACTCCAACATAAATTAAGGCCATATGTGTACTGTGGTGGGCTGAGACCTGCAGACATGAATCCAATTTGATTTTGCAAGTGTTTATTGATCACCAACTATGTGTTTAGTATCCTCCACAGCACAGTCACGATGAAAATACTATCCATTAACAGAAGACAATAACAAATTATTTCAGGGTCTTATAGTCCAAGAAGTTAAAACTTTAATGTTTAAAAGATGATTTTAAAAAGTTCTAAAATTAGAGCTACGAGAGAAGAATTGATTTCTTTTGTTTTAGAAAATCTGAGTTAAAAGGAGTCTAAGAAATTTGTTAGCTCTAACTCAAGCCCCACCCCATACAATCATTTGCCTTTTTTTTTCTTTTTTATCCTCACCCGAGGACATTTTTGCACTTATCTTCAGATAGATGGGGAGGGAGAGAGGTAGGAAGAGAGAGAGAGAAACATTGACATGAGAGAGACGCATCGACTGGCTGCCACCCACAGGACCCCCACCGGGGCCGGGGACAAACTGCAACTGAGGTACGTGCCCTTAACGGGAACCAAACCCGGGACTCTCTGGTCCATGGGCCGACGCTCTAACCACTGAGCCAAACCGGCCAAGGCCTCATACAATCATTTTAAATGGCAACCTTCACAAAGGGTATTTGCCTACTTGATCACAACAGGATTAGGAGCTAGAGTAGTTTTCAGGAAACACAATTTTCCTGGTCAATATTTTCCCTCCCTCATCTGTCAGCTACTCAAACCTTAGTCCCACAAAGCTTTGTTTAACAGTAGAAGCATCATTACTTTCTTCTCCTCTTCTTCTCTCCTCTAGGAGGAAACCGTGAGCAATAAGTGCACAAGACAAAGTATGATTTCAGCAATAGAGTGCACAGGAGAGATAACTACTATTACTACTTGGCCAAGCTGAGGGATCATTATTTCACAGGTACCGCCACAGAGTTCAGATCACAGTGAAGACCTTCTTTCCACCACCCATTTAAGAAAATTGTATACCATTTACAGAGAAACTCTGTACTCTACAGATTGAAAATCAGCACAAAAAGAGATAGGAACCTGGAGTTAAGACACCAAAGGGGATAAAAAAAGAAGTCTCCAATGGGTGACCACGGTCTGGACACTGTCACAGATGTGTTCTGTTTGGTCTCCAGTGATGCTTTATTGTTTTTCAGTTGGGAGAGTCATTTGAAAATATATATAAAAGAGAGAGATTCCAACTACTCTTGAAATGCAGAAGATCTAGCAGCACAGGACTGGCATTTCCAAGGACACAAGTCCACTGTGGTTGAGGGCAAGTGTTCCTTGAGTTAGAGTGTGGGACCTCTTACTTACTGCAGCCTCCCCAAACTGCCCTCATTCACCTGTACTGCCTGGCCCCTCTAGGCACTCCGGTTCGGCCTCTCTGGCATCACAGGACTCAGAAGCCAGAGAAAGGAAAAGCAGAGACAGGGGTTCAAGATGAAAGAGCTTTCTCAGACAATGGATAATGGGGTAGGGATGGCCACATGGAGTAACTAAGGGGGGCAAACCAACACCAATACCATTTCCCCCCAAAAATCAGAGTAAGATAAAACCAATAGAAAAAGGCAGGCAAAAATCAAACACTTCCTTAGAGATGCCAATCTAAACCACTGTTTTATGAAAGCCTTTTGAATCTCTGAAGGTCTGTGGCAGCTAGCAGTAAGCCCCTCCGATGGCAGGCTCTACTGCTGGGTTACACCAGAATGTATTACTCCCATTGTCATTTTTTGTTCACCTGTATATTGAATGGTGCATATGTCAATGAGGAACAAATTGAAAGCATGGTATTTTTTCTGGGTACTACGTAGCCTTTGGATACACACTGTTGAATAAAATAGACTTGGTCACTAGCTCAGCCTCGCCTTGCCTGGCAGGTTTGGTGGAAGCAGTGGTGCCTGGCAGACAGAGTGGCAGTGGTTGGCACAAATGATAACTGTGCTCAGGAATGGCAGTGGAGAGCAACAGGTCCTTTGTTTAGAGAACAGGATGAACCACTGAAACGTGGATAACTACTGTGCAGGCGATTTGAACCTAGAAAACATAGTGACACATTGAAGCAAATCCCGTGACAGAGGTGGACTTCCCCTGCACCACTGCTACTGGTAATTCCATCCGACCCTGTTCCTTCCACAAAACAGATGTGGTAGAAGCCCTTTAAGTGGTTCTTTCCACACACTCGTGATCCTGAGCCGCTTTAGGCTTTGAAGTGTTAAAAGTAATTATGCACATTTTGCCACACAGTGGTATTCATATCTTTTTTTTTTAATTCTTTTTTTTTTAAACCTCATCCAAGGCTATTTTTACATTAATCTTCAGATAGAGCTGGAGGGAGAGAGGAAGGAAGAGAGAGAGAGAGAGAGAGAGAGAGGAACATTGATGCAAAATAGACACATCGACTGGTTGCCTCCTGCACAACCCTGATCAGGGCTGGGGACCAAACCGCAACGGAGGTATGTGCCCTTGACTAGAAGCCAACCGGTGACTCTTTGGTCCATGGGCCAACACTCCAACCGCTGAACCAAACCGACCAGGGTGGTTTTCACATCTTTTAATAGATCATTTTAGTTATCTGATAATCAGAGTGTTTCATGTACTAACTGTCTGAGTATAACTGACTATAATAACTTTTGAAAATAAAGTTTGGAGGTATACACCATCATAAAAACTAGCTTAATGGTGTAAACCAAAATATCAGCTATTCTCCCAATTTTGTTCTACCTTGCAGACATTCATTTGCCTATCATTTGTTGATTATATATTTTCATGTATGTAGACATGATATACATATATACAGATATAGATATATATGGACATACATATATGTATATAGAAATAACTATAACCCAAGAAATTATTCAAGCTATTTGACCTATATTTCCCTTAACAATTCTACACAATCAAGTATCCACAAAAACTAAATGACTTAAAGTACTTTTTTTAATAATAATGAGGTCCCACTTAGAAACTTGATCTGCAGCAAGTGTATCCACTATATTGCATTATAACATATAATCTGCAATAAAGAGCCTATTTTATTTGCTTCTTTTTCTTTAAGACAAATTCTGTGCACCATCATATTTTTTTTCTGACATCCTAAAGATTGAGTAGCATAGTGAATAAAGAATTAAATCTAATACATATTGCCTATCATCTGGTGTATGTAACACAATACAGTTTTGTTCCTCAAAAATATGACAATTCCAACAGAAAAATAAACATCAAAGGTCATTCTTCCTATTTATATATATCATGCATGATGTCAAAGCATTTAATAATGAGATACTATTCTCTTTGTAGACTTTTCAGGATGACTCTGTAACTTCATTTTTTCTTCTTAAATTTGTATCTAAAGTTTTAGGGGGAAATTAGAAGCTACTGGTCATGATCTTCATTTTATCATAAGCTTCCTTTTATTAAAAAGTAATTTTGAGTGAGAAAATAAAGTATATAAATAATGTAATTAAAATATAAAGTCAAATTGTCAAATCTCATAATTGAAAATGATCATAGGTATTTAGACCAATTTCACTGCCTTCCTCTTCACCCAATACCAGTCACCGTGCTTAGTGCATTCGACATCTATATGGAGCCAATACCTAGACTCACGTCTTTGACCTCTTCTGCCATGAGCCTTTCCTCCATTCCTCTTTATTAACTTGCTCCCATAGTCACAGACCAAACTTTATCAACACCAGAAACCACACTTTAAAATCAGGACCCCAACCTCCCACTCTTCTAGAGCCACTTCTATCCTTCCAACTCACTTGATCAAGGATCTGGTCTGGAATTTTCCTTTGACTTATGAAGAGCTCCATTATATATATATATATATATATATGCCCCCCCACCACCCTATTCTTATCTATCTCACTATTTATCCCATATTCATACTTAATACATACAATCAACTTCAGTGACCCTCTCTCCATTCACTGTACTTACCAGATAAAACACACTCTTATATAAAATCAACTACTTGTCATTTTTGGTCTCTGCACACATGCCCAATGGAGCACTACTTGAGATTGTGGATCACTCAGGCAGATGGGTTTCGTTCAATAAATAATTCATTATAACCAACTTCAAATGGGCACATGGCTCTACACAGTAATACTACACTACTATATTTATTTTCTAAATGTATTCTGTTATTATTGGTAATGTTTTTTTTTATCTTCCTACCTTCTCCAACCTGATAACTTGAATGAAGTTGGATAACTTGAATGAAGGTCTTTACAAACAAAATAGAAACCATTATTATCCTAGCAGTACCATCTGTATCCAACTGCTCCTTTTTTCTCTTTTTTAGAACAAAAACAGTGACCCTGCTCTCATCAGAGGTCAGTTTCTCCAAATGTGGACCTTGCCTTCTCAATACATGTGTTTCTTCAGTTATTCCCACTGTAGTATCTTTACCTCTCTTTGTCAACTGGATAATTTCCACTGACACACAAATAAGCTATAGTACCTCACATCTTTAAAAAGAATACACATTTCCTGAAATTGCTGTCTGCACCAGTGTCTCCAATTATTTACTCCTATTACCATTGTCAACCCTTTTCAGTCTGCCTACTGCTCCTACCACTCTCTGCACATACCTCTTGCAAAGAATCCAATATCTTTCTAAACCTTTCAACACCATTCAGCAGTGTTGACCATTCTCTCCATCTTGAATCACTCTCTTATGTACTGTATGTTTTGTATTCTTCTTTTTCAAAGCCTTTGTCAGTCACTATTCTTTCACCAGAACTCTAAAAATTGTAGCTCCTTTTTTTCTCCGGACCCTCTTAGAAAATATAAACAATCCAACTGCCCTGTATCTCTCCTTCTTGTATTCTTTTAGAAAATCTAACCAATTTCTATATATTGGAGTGTTACAAGTATACTGATATCTCTGGACATTTGTTTCGTGCCTCAGACTTAAATATCCAAATATCTTCCTGTCATCACTTTGTGAATGTCTCAAGGTAATAACAAATTTAACATGTCCCAAAGTAATAAAACTTTTCTAATCTTGCCAACACCCATCCCAGAACTTTTACCTCTCTTCCCTATCACATAAAATTCTATAACTCTCCATCAAAGGCAAAGAACTGAGTCATTACTGGAATAATTGTCTCCTTCACCCCTCATGCTCATTCATAACAAATTCTATATGATCTATTTCTAAATATATCTAAAATCAGTCATTTTTTCTACTGCCACTTTTTCTACTGCCATTCTTTTTCCAAATCACAACCATCTGTCACCTACAACATTATAATAACAGCCTAAGTGGTGTTGGGGTATCCTGTCTTGATAGCTGAAATCAATTCTCCATAATTGCACTCATTCACTTAATTAAGTACCTTAACTCAGGTTGTTCTCTTGACTAAAATGTTTCCTGGTTTTCTTTCTTTTCTTTTTTTTTATTAATTTATTTTTGTTACAGATGTTTCTCCTTTTTTCCCCATTGACACCCTCCTCCCCATCCCCCCACCCCATCCCCAGCTTTGTTGTCCATGTCCATCAGTTATGCATACATGCGCATAAGTTCTGTGGTTTATCTCTTCCCTCCCCCCCACCCCCTTTTCTGAGGGGTGTCAGTCTATACCCTACTTCCACATCTCTGGGTCTACCCTGTTCCTCAGACTGTTATGTTCATTATATTCCACAAATAAGTGAGATAGTTTTCTAATATATATACACACACAATGTTTCATCTAGCCTATACGAAATGCATGATCTCACCTTACCCTGCTCTTCACCTTATTGCATACTTTAAACTACCATTCCTCGAGTCACACTGTCCTCTTTAAATTTCTCTAACACATAAGGCTCCTATTTCTTTTTTTTCACCCTTGCACACCCAAAGCCCAAAAAGTATAGATATGGTGCACATTAATTGATGTACTGAATAAGTTACTCGATCCCAAATTGTTATAAAATGCATAATCCCCTTCTACAGCATTTCCCATGAGTAAAATTCTGTAATTCTCTTGTGACAGAACATGGACTATATAGCATCAGCTATATAATTAAAAATATTACTCTTTCTGAACTTTGAAAGAAATACTGGGGAAAATATGAGAATAGTAGCTTTAAAAGAGAGCAGAAAATATACCATAGAAATATAATGTTGAGTCAACTGTGGAAGATTAAATACATGCATTTATTTCTAGTCTATCTCAAGCTACAATATAAAAACTGTAGGTGAATAAAGAGGTCTAATATCACAAAGAGTACAAAATGAATATGAGTGGATGAGGGATGTCAACTAATTTTCAGAAGATGTAAGGGGACAGGCATTGTTAATGGTTTTGGCAGGATAGGCTGCTCCGTCTGGAACAGGCATGAAGGATCCACGGTTCTAATGGCCGTGTTTTTCCCTGTGCACTCACTTTGAGATTCAAAAAAGAAGAAGCTGTATACACAATAGGGCAACTCAGAGATGAATTAGGAATGGATAACTCTAGTCACCTTAACAGGTGAAAGAGAAATTGCCTGATATTTTTTTAAATCCTCAAATATGGCCTCAAACTGAATAATTCCCATTTTCCCATATCATAAATTTAAAAATTATCTAAGATTCAGTGGCATTCTCAGATAAATAGGTCATATTATCCATATCCATCTACAGTTGATTTTCACTCATGGTCTTAACCATCCTAGAGACAGAGCATGGCTTTAGAAAAAGAACTCTTAGTTTGAATCTTAATTTTGGCACATAGTAGAACAGTAAACTTGGGAAAGCTTCTTAAACTATTTAGCTAGTGCTTTAGCCTCTTTCACAGACAGCAGAGTCTAAGATAGAGGGGTTTATATTCTATCACTTCATCATGGATTGCTATCCCAGATGACAAGACTGATGGCTAAGGGCAGTGATTCATGGAAGAAGAGCCACAAGGAAGATACATTATTAAGGTGGTTGCCATTAAATGAAGCCAGTTGCCACGTCATATGGAATTGTCCACCAGGCAGCAAAGTCAATGGCATCTCAAGACTGTTGATCAAAGAGGAGAAAGGGAGAAAATTATCTGTTTTATATCTCTTATTCACCAAAAAATGACCCCTGAATTTCCTGATTGTGAATGCCTGAGCTCTAGTTAAGGTTTGATAAGGCAATAGGGGAGCATGAGAAAGAGATAAAATATCTGAGACATGAGCATGAGGTAAGGGACTGCCAAGTGTCACCTGTGTGGAAGCCCAAACCCAGCTAAGACAAAGCTGAGGCAACTGCTTTGACAAAGACCTATAAATCCAAGAGGACCTGAAGTAGCACACAAGCTTCTTAGTAAAATGATAATAGTATTATCTATGTTTTGGGATTATTATAAGTGTTAAATAGCATATATGCCATGGTACACTGGCAAAGCATAGTCTAAATAAACATATTTAATATTCCCCTTATTGAACTCTATCATCAATAAAAATGTTTCTAAAATTTATATAAGGATCTAGATAAAATAAAATTGGCCATATTTTGATTACTGTTGAAGCTGGGTTATAAGTAAATCAGTGTCTAATGTATCACAATCTCTACTTTGGCATACACGTTAGAAATTTTGTGTGCCCTGGCTGGTTTGGCTCAGCGGTTAGAGTGTCGGCCTGTGGACCAAAGAGTCGCAGGTTTGATTCCTCAGTTGCAGTTCATCCCTGGCCCTGATTGGGGTCCTCAGGGAGACAACCAGTCCATGTGTCCCTCTCACATTGATGTTTCTCTTTCTCTCCCTCTCTCTCTCCCCCTCCCTCTCACTCTATCTAAAGATAAATAGAAAAATATCCTCTGGTGAGGATTAAAAAACAATCAAACAAACAAAAAAGAAATGCTGTGTAAAATATTTTCAAATAATATTTATAAAATTTGAAATGTAAAAACAAATAATTCTGCTCTCCTAGGTCCACCAGTAGACTTTTAGTCATTTCAGAGTATCAGTGTTTATTGCATCTCCTTTCTGGTGATCAGAAATATAATTAATCCATTAATTTCCCAGTCTTCATTTTCTATGATTCTAGATGGTTTACTTCTCCATTTCTGAACCTGCTTGTTTCCTTCACTAAATGTTATTGAGGTGAAATTCATATCTTATATTTCGACTGTGTTTACATGTATTTCTTCCCCACTAGGTTGCAAACACATTTTATACGGAGCCTAACTTCATCTTTTTTTTTTTTTCACCCAACAACTAGTGTGTATTCATCATGTGATAGATCAATAAATTTGCATTGAAAGACTGGTAATCACAGTACTAACTGCTGATATTAAACAATTGTATTTGTTTATCTTAACAGCAGGAAGCAAATACAGCCAACAATTTTGTCAAATTTACCAACTTACTCTAAGAATTAAACTAAGATTCTGATCAAACTTCGTAGGTATATAATTAAGAAGTCTGACTACTAAACATTGATCATTCTACTGATCACAATTCAGGAAAATGAACTGTTGTGTGTCGTGAGCCACACTTTTCTCGATAAGAATAATTTGAAAAAATTTTTATTGTGATTGACAAAGCTGTGAAAGTAAAACTCTATATTTTTTCATAAAGGGAAAAAATTTTCAGTCAAATAATTTTCTTTCAGTATAATATTTTCCTGTTTGCATAAAACATCCTTTATCCTTTTATTTTCTTTACTGAGTTGAACATTAATGTTCAATTCTAAATGACCTTAGCAGCTTAAGTCTACATATTAGTCTGCTTTTCCTAATCATTCTTCTGAATTTCTTACTGATTTTATATTTAGAAAAATAATAAAATAATCTGCTGCTTCTTGCATGATAAAGTATCAAATATAATCTAATGATAGATTTAGTTCTTTTCTTCTTAAAAACTATCCCTCCAGGTGGTATCATGTGTGACCTGATTTACTCCTTTGTGATCTCCATATTTCCTTATTTCCAAATAATTACTTATGACCCATTTCCTTTTTTTTTTCATTCTAAGCCAAAAATATAGTTGCTTAGGAAGAAAATCACACTGATACCTTTATTCACTTTAAGAATCTAATTTGCAGAGTATTTGAGAATAATTTTATAAATTGTCACAGAAAAATTGAGTCTATAACTTAACATTGAGTTTATTTCTAAAATAGATTATTCAGGAGGCTAGGGAAAATGATGTCTATTTTTATTTACTAGTGTATCTTCCCCTATGATTGGTTTATAGTAAAAATTCAATAGATTCTTCAATGAATGTCCAGATGGATAAATTTTAATATGATTTTACCAAAATCTCCTTTAAGACTAAGAGCAGGTAATTCAGACTGAAACTCTACTTCGGGCTTTGTTGGCCCACATTAAACATTGCAATTAAATAGTAATTACATAATCTTTCTCTTTACTTTATTCAAGCATTTAAAACCGCCATTAATAACTTCAGTCATTCACCATTGTCTGTCTTTGTGGTCCTTGAATACTTTTTTTTACTTGTTTATCAACTAGACCCCAGAATGGTCACAGATCTCAAATAAACATTCAATACAAGAAAATCCTAATAAAGTTCCTAAGAACATACACTTGCCCACCTTACAAGATGACTATTTAATAAGATTTATTTTCTCTTCAAACCTTTTATCTTTCCCCTTTAAAGCTGATCTGCTTACCTCATCTCATATTGCATTCAGAAAATAGATGCAGTTAATTGATAAGTTACTCATTTTCTCACTAGAAAACACATCCCATATCTGAATCTAGATGCTTATAATTTGCGTTTGCTTCTAAAATGAAAAACTTGGCTCTATACTATCTAATGGCAACTCCTTATGTAAGGTCTATATCTCAACCACTCTCATCTGTCCCATAATGCCTCTCTGAAATCAGCATTTTACTTGTTCCATTGGATGATTATTATCGGTATATAAATATTCCTTAAACTCAATTATTTTATATTTATATATACTTCTTTCCTACTCTGCCCCTCTGATCACAACCTCATTTATTATCCAACTACCTTACTGGTAAAACTACTTGTAAGGGTTGTTTATGCTCTAATTTCTCACCTCTACTTACTTCCTCAATTCTATTTAATCAGGGTTTAATCCCCATAGCAACCTGGAAAGGGCTTTTAGCAATTCCAAAAGTTAATTTTCTAACATTGATATTATTTGACAGAGTTGACCTCCATATCCTTCGCAAAATACATTACTCTCTAGATTGTAAGACATTGCACATCATTTAGTTTTCAGGTCTGTTTTCAACACTGCAGAGAGTTATTTCTTAACAACCATAGCTCAGGCATTCCCCTTCCCTACTTTCTTTTGTTTATTGCCCTATTTTTTTCCTTATGGCATTTACCACTATCTAATATTATGTTATGTTACTTATTTACATGTTTATTATCTCTGTCCCCAACAAATATGGGAGAACCACTGGGTTGGGGTCTTTGTGTGTCTTTCTCTTCTGAAGTCTCAGCATTAATTGTTGGAGTCATTAATGTTCATCTATATTTCCAGTTCTCTTTTTCTCTGCCCCAGGTTAGTGCTACACACCACCACACCCATGACCACCAAGCTTCCAGCTGGGCATAGCCATGGGACTAGAATTGAATTGTCTCTTTGAGAAAGAAGTATTTAAATGTCTGCGTGCACTTTGGCACGTTTTTTCCCTACCACAGAAACCAAAGACCTGCCCATATTGTACAGACTCAGTCAATGTTGTTTTCCAAAGAAAGAACACTTGAATAGAACACCTAGAATGGACATGCAGCTGGGGAGAAAGAAAATGCATGGTGTGTTAAGACAGTGTGGTTTAATGCTTAGTTGTTACTGCAGCATAACCTAGCCTGTCCTGACTTAGATCACATAATATTTAACAAATAGTTATAAAATAAATAAATTCAATTTTACTATAATACTTTATAAGATGATGTCTCAGTCAAGAATCAGTTTTAATGCACCAAATAATTGGCATTTATTATGAAATATGGAAGCAGTGATCTCTAAAATAAGTCTTGATATGCTTAACATTTACTTTCATAACATGTCTCTCATTACCATTGTCCTAAACTTTACTAGATTGAGAAAATAATCAAGACCAATGACCAGCACAGCTCTGTGCATCAATTTTAGGATGTTACTTAAAGCTTTAAATTTTTCCTTTTTTAGTATTATTTCAGGGTTTTCATATTCAAAAATAAAACAGATTCCTATGTCCTTCTCTTCCTCTCTTTTTTCCCTAGGTCTCATTCTTCTAGAAAATAGAGGAGCTATCAGAAGCTCAAAGAAGAACCATCATGCTTTGAAAAATACTTTAGCATATCAACCTGTTGTCCAACTTTACCTAAGCTCTTTATATTTAAAATATCCCTCAATGGAAATTTGAATCCCCTTTTTAAACATTTAAACAACTCTTGAAATACCTAAAATATGCATGCTCCAAGTCCCACACACTACCTATTTTGCCCAACTAGTCCTATCTCCTTTAGACAAATAATATAACGCAGTAATAATTCAAAACGATAGCCACCCAAATCCAAAAGCATTTTCTTACCCACTATACAATGCAGTCATTTTATTCCACTGTCATGAATTTTCCTGTGCTATTCTCTCCTCTGGAATGGCTTTCCCCTGTGTTTCCACATTCCAGTGGCCATCCATTTGACAAGAAACACTTCATGTTTCCTGCTTTATGTTGGATCCCATGATAATTCTAGTTCCCACTGATCTTTCCCCGTGAGCTGCAGGAGCACTCAAAATTCACAAACTATTCTGTGCACTTTGGCAGATTTATGTTTTGTCTCGTAATGGCCTGTAATTGCTCCATATATGCTAACCTTGCCTCCAAAACTAGTTTTTGAAGATTAATGGGACTTGAGTTTGTCTTTTCTTTTCTGTGTAATTCCCAAAGCAGCAAAAAATATACACTAGGCACACATAGTAGGCATACAAAAAACTGTGTTCTTGTGAATTAAACTGATGTGACTTTAACAAGATTTATATGAAATTGTCTCTCTTGTGAAGAGTGGCAACTTACACCTACTAAAAACATTAAAGGAGATTATGCTTTCTTGCCTACGTTTTATGTCCAATTTGTTCCAGTCCCAAACCCCTTGACAAAAACAAAATCTTTTAATCTGTTTGCAGAATATTCCCTCCTTGCTCCCATCTTGCCACTGCAACCCTGTGATATACTGCTCTTGCCTATTACCCCTTTATAGCTGTTTTGTTAAAGTTCATACCGCAAAGACCTGTAAAAGAAATTTATGGCCCTAGGGATTTCAGCAAATTTTAAATAACCATAACAGGAACACGAAGCATTAATTAAAGACACTAGAGTCTAAGTTATAACAGAAATCCTGACATTTAAGGCCCTGGTACCATGTAAATTTAAAGCAGTATGACAAACAGAGTAATTTGATGGTCAGGAGGTTATAATGGATACCTTAATACCTTTATCAAGAGAAAGTGCCTGTCCTTGCTCTAACCCCTACCCAGGGACTTTAGGGGCCTCCTTCATAAAACATGGTGATGCCTAAATATTTTTTCAATAAGTCATATATAAGCCAGTCTTTAAGTACACCAAAGATTAAGCACCAACCCCCAAATTTCACACACCAATTTTTAAATAAAACACTTTAATATTTAACACACATTTGTTACAAATTGTCCATTTTTTTAGTTTACTGTGGGCTGAATTTAAAGCCAGGGCACCAAGGAACATGCCACAATGTACAAGAGCAATTTTACCTCAGGGAATATGCTGATTCTTGTCTAAAGGCAGAATCTGATAGTCCTGACACTCTCTCAAGCCAAGCAATGGAAAATGCTCCACCTAATTTGAAGTAATAAAAATGGAATAGGAGACACTCGACTTGTTTTGTATGTTTCATACCTACTACCCTTCCTAGAATGTAAAAAATGCATATCGTACATATTTGTTAAATGCATGTTTAAAAAAAGAAACACAAATCGATCCTCAGTCTCAAATGTGAAGCCAGTATCTGTCTCTGTCTCATCCCCACCTGTACCTAAATTAATTCTTTCCTGGAAGGATAGACTGTTTTCTCTGTGTAAAATTCCATGGCATATCTAGCCATTCATTTGTGATGTGTCCTATTTTATCTTGTATTGCTAGATTTTGCATATATAGTCTTACTTGTCAAGTAAATAGGAAGATAAGTACTATAATTTATATTCGTATCCTTTACAAAACTTGGCATTGCCTTTGAATATATTAGGCTCTTAATAAATATTTGTTGGTTGATTAATCGATTTACCATACCTGCTAATTGCCAAGTGCCATCATTTGTCATTAACGACACATAAACAGATTACCAAAAATCATGTGAATTTAAATATAATCAGATTAAGCTCAAAATTAGCATCAGAAAAGCCAACCACCCTCTTCTTCCTATCCTTCTCACACTTTATATCTACTTAGTCCTCACTTACAATTCAGCTACTCACTTGCCCTCTTTCCCTTTCAGCTTTGTGCTGTTATTTAATATCTCACCAGTTGTGTAATTTCAGCTCCCAAATTGAATAAGACGTTCCCTCTAGTGGAACCCTCACCTTGACAAATAGCCAAATAGTAATTATTATTCCTTTCAGGGGTTGAGCTATGGAATCATGCCTGCAATATCCCAATCTTGAGTGCCTAGAAATTTATGCTATACTTCCCTGTGTCGGAGTTTCCATCTGAGATCGTATTTCAAGCCCTCTCATTTTTTTTTTCAACATGATTAAGATAATTTCTTTATGAAGTTGGAGGCTCAGAAAGAAACTTGATGTTTCATATTTTTGCAAACTTGCTCGCACCGTTTCCTTTCTTATCATTTTAGCCACACTGAGAGAGGGAATTAATTTTGCAGTGGTCTCTAATTTTTTTCTAAATGTGTGACCTCCATATTAATAGGAGCCAGAGGATTCATTCATCATATCTGGTCACTGTGAAACTGACATTACAGGGTGGAATGCTTCTCGCTCAGGACAAATGGGTATCATTTGTAAAACATGCCGCACCCAATCGTAGGCTCCCATGGCTCTCAAACTACATTTTTAAGCAACAATATAAACCATTCCCCAAACTGAAAGGTCTTTTCAAATATTTACTGCCTACCTATGGAATTTTTATTCTGCTGGCTGCTGCCATCAATAATTCTGGAAACTCCAAGCTAAGTGTTGTGTGTGACCTCCAAAGAAAGTCTTAGTGCTGCTGCTGCAGAGTGGGGAGGAGGGTTCAGCATCCTATATTCTTCCTCTGTCACTTTCAAGGGCCTATTACAGTGAAAATAAGTCTTGTAGAAGACTTACTTTTAGGTTTGTTATGAAAGCCCTCTACCTCTGCGTTTCCAAGTAAGCTCAATGTTTTTAAGTGTTTTCCATATAAAATGGGATATCCCACTTAGACTTTGGGAATGTCTACTTAGACTTTAGAAACCTTTTGAAAGTCCACTGAGATTTTGGATTACCCAGCCTACCATGATCTTACAACCAGCATTTTGCTTTTATTTTTCTAAAACCCAGTTGTTGTGAGTTCAGACGTCCCTGTCACTTAGACTTCTTGGTGATCTTAGCTCAGGCTCCTAATTCCATTGTGGGTACCAGACCAAATCCCTCCCAGGATAGCTGTAATGGGAACTCTTGTTTTCTGTCTCATGCTTCTATATCCACATGCTGTGTTGCCCATTTCAACATGGGCACATATGTCAGCTCTTCAAAGGGTTTCCACAAAAATCTATAGGCACCACACTAAGAATTTTGAGAGCTTCAGCTACCTTATTAAAATTTCCTTCCTCCTACTTTCCCTCTTCTCTCCTCTTTTCCTTCCCATTTCTCCTCTTCATTCTTTTCTCCACCTTCTCAAAATCAAACACATTTGTATTGTCTCATATAGAATATTTCTAATCCCTTTCTTAAAAGCTTTGAAGCTAAAGTTCAAAGTTCTACACAGGCTTACCTGTGCTTATTAGAACTTTATTCCTACAGAAAAATAAAATAAAATAAAAAATCTGTATTCCACCTGAGAGTAATGTATGAGGTGGTAAGAGAGTAAAATAGCATTCACCTTATGCCATTCCTAGAGAACCCTTCTTCCCTCCGTTAAAGTATAATTGCTCTGTCTTGAACATACAAATGGTGAGCCTGGGTACATAGTTTATGGTGACTCATGTCTGTTACTGGTTATAAGCTAACCCTGAATTTAAACACAGGCCCTGGACAGTATTGCTCAGTGGTTACAGCATCAGCCTGCACACCAGAGAGTCATGGGTTTGATTCCTGGTCAAGGGCATGTACCTGGGTTGCACATTCGATCCCCATTCCTGTTTGGGGCCTGTGGGGGAAGCAGTAAATCAATGTGTCTCTCTCATATCAATGTTTCTTTCTCTCTCTCCCCTTTCCTTCCACTCTCTCTAAAAATCAATTGAAAAAATATCTTTAGGTGTGGATTAACAAATAATAATAATGCTAATAATAATAATAATAATAATAAACATGTTCATCCAGGTACTGGACTTGTAGAAAACAAGATAAGGATCTTGGCCTTATCAGAATTTATACTTTGAATGAATGGGTCATACGCATAGAGAAATTATGTACTAATACTACCTGTCTGAAAAGCTAAATGTGGGGATTACAAGAGTTAACACAAGTAAGGTACTTTGAACACTGCCTGGCAATCACAAACGCTCAATAACTTTTAGCCACAGCACTTCTGTGTGTAGCTATGCATCTTGAATCCTCATAACAACAATGCAAATAGATGTTATCAGCACATCACAGAATAGGATACTTAAGCATTAGGGGTGATCAAGCCCTATACACCATACCGGAAAAATGTAGAAGAGTTGGAATTACACACTATTCTTTCTGAACTTAAAGTCCCCTGTGTGTTGGCTTTTTGAGTACACACTTTATAATTCATAATAGAATCAAACATATATATGGAAAATTTTATAAAACATTAACATAGACTTCGATTGTTTGAAAAAGTTACCCGCTGTTTCACCTGGACAAAAATACACTGTTTTCTGTACCCAGTAGCTTCCCTAATGCCTTCCCCATTTATAAACACTTTCCATCCTCAGGAAGTAGCCATTATAAAACATGATATCAAATTCTCTGTTTATACTTATACTTCCACCAAATACTTTGAAACATTTCTAAATAATATAAATTAGTTTTGTCTGATTGGGGGTATTATATAACTGGGATCATAGTCAAAGCTCTTCATTGTTACCTTTGTCATAAATTAAGTTTCAAGAGTATATACAACAGAAGGATCCCTCTAGGCTTTCTAGTTTGTTCTACCGGTCTTTGTAGTTACCTGTGATGCCTTAATTACTGTAAATTTATAAGATTCATTTTCTGGTAGTGTAAGATTAACCACCTGCCGTGTCTTCTTCAAGAATGCCATGGTCCCTGGCCATTTTGGCTCAGCAGTTAGAGCATCAACCGGCAGACCAAAGGGTGGAGGGTTCGACTCCCCATCAAGGGCACACACCTGTGTTGCAGGTTTGATCCCTGGCCCCAGTTGGGGTCATGTGGAAGGCAACCAATCCATGTGTCTCTCTCACATCAATGTTACTCTCTCTTCCTCCCTCCCTCCGTTCCACTCTATCTAAAAGTCAATGGAAAAATATCCTCGGGTGAGGATTAACAATAAAAAGAATGCCTTGGTTATTCTTCACACTTTGCCTTCTCATATACATTTTAAATTCAGCCTATTAAACATCATCCAATAATAATACTAGTAAAATATTTGGGCTTTGGTGTTTCATAGCATCTATAAATTAAGGATAATTGACATCTGTAAAATGTTGAATTGCCCAACCCATAAAAATGGAATACTCTGCTACTCTTAGATTATCTTGAGTAGCTCAGTAATATTTTTTTGGTTGTCTCTGTGGAGGGCTATCACTTGATATCTTAGATTTATTTCTAATAAGAAATGTAATATTTATGCTTTTTAAAATAGTATCATTTTAAGTTTCATTTGTGTTGTTTGTTGCTTGTATGTAAAATATAATAATTTTTGAATAGTCATAAACTTGTTGAACTCTTATTAAGAATAATATTTTTCTGTAGATTTTTTTGGATATCCTGTATAATTGTATCATCTTCAAATAAGAGCTTGATTTCTTCTATATACTTCCCTACATATAATTTCTTATTCATTTTGATGCAGCTATGCATTTATATACAGATGTATATTGTTCATAATGTTTTATTTTCTGTATATTATGATATTTGACATCTTAAAGACTTTTCTGGTTAGGGAGAGGCTGCCCCTGCCAGGGCTAGGCAACTTTTAGAGAGGGCAAAAGGCTCAGCCCAGAGCATGACTTTGATATGCAAACTAAGCAGTCCAAGGCACACCTACTCCACCTGACCCAAACAAACCAAGGGCAATATGCCTCTGCCTTACTCATCCCAGCGCCAGTTACCAGACTACCAGGGATTACTCCTATAGTTTAGAGACTGCCAAAAGTATTTGAACTAGCTAATCCTAAACTGTTTACCCTGCCCTGAATTGTGTTTCCCACAGACACTCCAATAAAAGTCATTGTCAAAGCTCTCCTTGCTCCTGCCCCTTCTGCCCCGACTGATGCCGATGCTCTCCCATGTACCTCCTATTTCTCGGAGCTGGGAGTATAATCAACTTGGTTCTCTTGAGTTTCTCCTATGTGTTTTCTTCTGACCACATCTGAATGACTATCACATAAAAATACACAATAGTATGCATACTTAGGCATTTTATTTTACTGTCTCAGACTTTTCATCTACTATCCTTATCTAATTATCCCTTTCACAAAGAATGTTTTGTTTCTCCATTAGTTATGGTCTTTTCTATTGGTGGTTTGACAATTTTTTTATAGAGTTCCTTTAACTGATAAAAACAGTTTAATTCAGAATACTTCCCTTTTAATCTTAATTTACTATAATGATTGAATGTTGAATGTATCAATTTTCCTGTATCTATTTGCATGAGCATCTGATATTTCTCTTTGATTCTAAAAATGGCAAATTTTATTGATTTTAAAATGTTCAACACTTTACATTTCTGAGATTAGTTAACTCAACTTGGCATCTCTTGCTCATTTTATATATTCAGATAACAGTTTTCTAACATTTTGATGATGATTTATTTCATTTGCATTTATGAGAAATACTGGCCTGTAAATTTCTTTATCAATTCTCAAAGTTTTAATGTCAAGTTCAGGATAGTTTTCTAAAATATATTGTGGAATATATCTTTTTTTTCCCCACTCTCTGAAAGAATTGCCCTAATATTAGAATTATTTTTACCTTAAACTTTGACTGGAACTTAAGGAGCCATCTGAAACCAGAAATGTTCTTCTTGTTCTTCTTCTTCTTCTTGCTCTTGTTCTTCCTTCTTTTCTATTTTTTTTTGAATTATTATTTATTATAATTTTAATTTATTTAATAATTCTAAGAATATTTAGTTATTCTATTTCGCCTGAATAATGTTTGATAATTAGTTTCTCTGTTCAATATTTGCAAACGTATTAACATAAATTTGTTCATAATGCCCTCCTATATTTGTTTAATGTCCACAAGATCTATAGCAATGCTTCCTTAATCATTCCTAAATTAGGTTAAATACGTTTTTTTCTCCATTAACCAGTTTTACCTGCAGTTTATGAATTTTATTAGTCTACTAAAAACAAAACAAAAAAACAAAGAAAAAACAGCTGTGGGTTTTATTAAGACTCTGCAATGCAATAAATATTTTCTATTAATACAGTTCATTTTTTACTATTTATTTTCTTCTATATTCTTTGTGTTTATTTTGTTGTTCTTGTTTAAATTTCTTGAGCTAAATGCTTACCTCAATTAATTTTAAATGTGTCTTCTTGTCTAATATATGCACTGAAAACCATAAATTATTTTTTAAGTTTCTTATGAAGTTATACTTACAAATGACTCACCAATATTTTGCTTAGGAAAAAAACAAGGCAAAATGAAAGCTATCAACCTTACACAGTTTTGTTATTCAAAAGATACTTAAAAGAATGTGAAGCTAAGCCATAAACACAGATAAGACATTTGTAAAATACATATATGATTAAGACTTTATTTTCAAAATATCTGAAATACACTGACAAGTCAATAATAAGAATACAGGCTGATTTAAAAATGAGCAAAATATTTGAATAGGCATTACTACAACAAAAAGGTATGGATGGCAATATGCATTGAGATATATTTACCATCATTAGCCATTAGGAAAGTATAAATTAAAACCGTAAGAATGGCCTATTTTTTTTTTTTTAAAAAAAGGACAGAAAACACTAAGTGCTTGTTAAGATGTGGAAAAACTGGAACTCTAATAACATTGGGGGTAGGAGTACAAAATTATAAGTCATTTTGGAAAACTGGTTGGCAATTTCTCACAAAATTAAATACATTTCGTGTGATCCAACAATCCACTCCTAGGTCTTTTTCCAAGAGAAACAAAAATATATGTCCAGACAAAAATGTATACTAAGTTGTCATAATAGTTTTGTTCATAGTAGCCAAAAACTAGAAACAATCCAGTGTTCATCAATGGTTGAGTGAGTTATCAAAATGTGGCACATAAGTTAAATAAAATGTTACTTAGCAATTACAAGGAGCAGACAGTTGATACCTGGCTGAATCTCTTGAGCACTATGCTAAGTGATAGAGGCCAAACACGAAAGATGGAACATTTCCTTCCATTCATGTGAAATTCACAAAAGTAATCTGTAATAACTGAAAACTGTCCAGTGGTTACTAGTGGCCGAAAGGGAGGAGAGGAGAGGCCTGGCTACAAAGGGGTTCCAGGAAATTTTGAGACAGTTCTGGAAAATGGAAAGTTTGATAGTTATAGAAAATTATATATTTGATATTAGTGGTCATTATATGACAGTTCAGACACAATAAAACTGATTGAAAAGTTTAGATCTTGCATTTCAGAAATTGTGCAAATGTAGTTAAAAAGAGTGATTACATAGGAAAAGATGTTTGGAAACTCACTTTTTTCCATTAATTTACATCAAAAGATCATTAGTGTTTTGGATTTAATCAAAGTAAACTAGAAAGTTAGAGGTGATATTTGATTAAGGCAAATTCCACTTACATAATTTTCTCCTAAACAACTTCGATAATGTAGGCAAAGAAGTTTACTACTCAGTATATTCAGTTAATGCCTTTAATATCTGCTCTTCTTGGCTCTTATACAGTACTATGTAAAAATTGAGGTTTGGCCTGGCTCAGTGGATTGAGTGTCATCCCATGGACTGGGAGGTCTCTGTTTGATTCCCAGTCAGAGTTGCAGAGTTACATGCCTGAGTTGCAGGCTCCATCCCTGGTAGGGGGTGTGCAGGAGTCAACTGATGGATGTTTCTCTCTCACATTGATGTTTCTAGCTCTCCCTTCCTCTCTCTCTTAAAAAAAAAAATCAATAAAAACATATTTTTTTAAAAAATTGAGGTCTGTGTCTCCTATGATCAAACAGTTTTGTTTTTTGTTTTTTTTTAGCCAGGCCAGTGTGGCTCAGTGGATGGAGCATCGTCCCTTGGACTGAGAGTTCCTGGTTTGATACTCGGTCAGGGCACATGCCCAGGTTGTGGGCTCGATCCCCAGTGTGGGGGCATGCAGGAGGCAGCCGATTGAAGTTTCTCTCTCACATCCATGTTTCTATCTCTCTCTCCCTTCCTCTCTCTCTAAAAAAAAAATCAATAAAAACATATTTAAAAACAACAAAAACAGTTTTCTTCTATGTATGAGTTTAAGTAAACAGAATTCAGGAACATGATTTCAACTAACTAGACATAATATTCAACCCAATATATAGCAACGGTATTAGCTGAACCACATTAAACTGGTTTAGTTGGAATTAGATCTTCCAGAAACCCCTTCCCTGCATAGTGTCAGATTAGAGTTGGCCCAGAGAGGAAATTGCATGAGATCTGGAGGGTGGAAGTGAAAAAGTAGCATTACTTTCAGCATTACTTCCTGAAGGTCATCACGGTTGAATCTGGTGAGAGATCATTACAGAGAAGATGGCAGATGTTGGCTGTTCTCTCCTTTACTTTGTATCAAGCTTTTCTTTCTCACTATTGAGCCTATTGACTCATTCACAGGTGCTTCAGAGCAAACCTATAGAAGTATTAGCACAACATCCCATAGATCTACACATTAGGCTTGCCTCCATAGTCTCCTTTGGTGGCTTGGCTTCTCAGAGTAGTTGTTTGGAGACTTGTCTGATGTTCTGTCATCCCTTCTAAACCTTCACTTGTCCAGCTCTTCCTTCAAGTCAAAAATATCTTATTCCTATAATAAATCACTAACCCTATAACTTATAGGAGTTCTGCTTCCTTGATGGACCCTGACAGATATGGTGACTTTAGGCACCTAATAATATAACTGCTTCTATGTAAAACCAACCCATTTTTTAAGGCATCCCAAGTTTTTGTCACTTGCAATATCATCTGAAGGGGTATAGATCATCAAACTGCATGAGTGAACTCCACGAACTCTTCCATATTATTCACTTCATCTCTTTAAACCATTCCAGATTTAACCAGTTTCCAGGTTTGCAGGGAACTAGTTGGTCTAGAGAGGACGTCAGGTGTGAACTTTTAAATCTGTTCCACCTGGTCTCTCATCTTCCAATAGATTGGCCCAAAATGTTCCCAGTGGTAGCAAGTCTCCAAGAAGGAAGCATACAAATCTTCTTGAAGCTCAGGATTGAAATCACACATGATTTTTGTTGCCTTCCATGGGCCAAAGCAATTCTGACTGTACTGTTTAATGGAAGGAACTTAAGAGTATTATGCTCCCCACATTTTTTTTTTTTTTTTTTTGCAAATTGCCACAGTAATTTTCATGGTGAATTCTCTTCAGGAGAACATAATTTTTAAAAAATATATTTTTAGTAGATGAATGGTTCCCTGACATTAACCTTTCTTACATTGGGAGAAAGAAAAGAAGTGTACCCCACTTCTCTCTCCCAGGGTTACACATCACCATCCTCAATCCCCCATCCTCTCACACTCCTTCCTCTACACCAAGCCATCCAAATGGGTGTTAGAGAACATTTGGGGAGAAAACAAAATGAAATGGATGTCTTTTCCACACACTTCCTTGACTATTATTGAACTTGAGTGTATGTCCACTAAGAAATAAAAAGACAAAGTGTGAATTGCATGCCCTCCATTCCAATCTGTGTCTGCAGCTGTGGCTCTAAAACAAAGGTTTCTAAACCTTGCTGAGATCAGATGCACCCAGGGGATTTGACAATATATAAGTTGTTGATCCACAATCCCAAACACACTGAATTAAAAGCCTTGTGAATAGTCAAGACACTTATATTTTTAGGACCATTGACAAAGAAACTAAGTTGCAGATAGTTCGAGTTACCTGTCCAAAATCAACAACCACCACTGAGAGAATTAGCAATGAAATCTGAAGATCTGTACTCCTGGCTCAGTGCTCATTTCTAATATACTCAATTCATTCAGTTCACACAATGAATCAAATTCACTTTATTCACATCAAGAACTTTTTATACCATTCCAAATAATTCTGATACCCTTTCTTTGATTAGACATCATTAATTTAACATGATCCATGAGAATTCCAGAATACATTATCTGGAAGTAATCTGCTTTCCGTGTACATTGATTTTTCAATTTTCAATCTTTGCTATGGTTCTATATCTAAATCTACTTAAGAAATTTACTGTGATCTGAAAAATTTAATAGCCCTATGATATGACATTCTATATTAATCATTTATATGACATCTTTTAAATAGAAAAGACAAAATATTACAATTTAGGTTACTTTGGACCATTGTCAATATTGTCAGTGTCTGACAGAACATTGTTCTCTTTCTCTCTCACTCTCTTTCGCTGTCCTTCAAGTAAAATTGCCTTTTTGTTCATTTTTGCTCTACCCAAGACTGGCAGCTGATTTTGAAGTGTCAGACCATTATTTGTTTTTTGGATGTTACCATTTATTGCAAGGAGGATAAAATCAATGTGACATTTCTAGAACAAAGATAGATGACAATAGTGAGTGGTCTTTAAATGCAGAAGACTAATTTTTAAAAATGTCACCAGTGTACTATTTCAGACTTTGTCAAAGATAAAGCAGTAAAACTTATAGACATAAAAACTAATAATATTTTACCATATTACTTGCAGATAAAGATGTTGTACTTACATTGTTATAGGTTTATCTAAATACTGCCTTACTACTAGCTAGAATTACTACAGCTATACTATAGAAGTCCACAGATAGGAGCCATTCAAAACAAAATTAAAAATGCTTTGGATGAGTGAATATGTACATATATGTGTATGCATGTACACATGAAATCTCTGATTGTGGCTAGAAGGACTTTAAATCTGTAAGCATAGATATATATGCTCTATGGAACACTCATTTATTTCTGTCTGTGTGACCCTGGGCAAGCTACACACCCTCTCCATATTTCACTCTCCCCATTTTTCAAGTAAAAATATTACTAGAAGTTAACTCATAGGTTAAATAGAAAAGATAGACAAAAATCTTAGAATAGTGCTTGGCACATAGTAAGCACTCAATAAATGTTAGCTATTAATACTACTGTAGTAGACATTTCTAATTATTTATATATATATTTTATTCCTCATCCGAGGATACTTTTCTATTTATCATCAGAGGGAGGGAGGGAGGGAAAGAGAGACAGAGAGAAACATTGATGTGATAGAGCCACATTGACTGGTTGACTCCTGCACGACCCAACCAGGGCCCAGGACGAAGCGCAACCAATGTGCCCTTGACCAGAATCGAACGCATGACTCATTGGTCCACTGGCCAATGCTATAATCACTGAGCCAAACCAGCCAGGCCATTTCTAGTTGCTTTTAAATGACACAACATCAATGTTTAATTGCTCATACTAGCAGAGATTTTTGCATTACCATTATGTTACTGTTGTTGTTCATGCTTTCTAATTGGTCTTTAAATTCACTGCATACGGGACCTGGTTTGCATTTCACTTTGTGTTTCAGGGAATCTGAAATGAAAGTGTGTGCCTTATGTGAACGCCCAGACTGGCGGTCAAGAAGCAGTGGAGCAGGAAGCCAGGAAGGAATTGCATAGTTCCCTTTAACGATCTGTTTTTAAAAATCCAATTTGACTTGTGGTTTGGATGAAATGTGTGTAAGTCACAGTCTGGGATTTGCTTTCTAAAGAGCCATCATCTTTTGGAAGTGCCAGAGAATTTAGCAGGAATTTAGAACAAACTTGTATCAGAAGAGCTTTCTCCATCAGACTGAAGTCTAGGAAGAAAAAAAGAACAGACAAGTGGAAGAGGAAGGGGAGAATTCCCTGCTGCTTTCTGTATGGACAGGTAATAGACACCCTACTGACACACAGCTACCACTTCATCCGGATTATTGAGGGGACACCCTGCAGATGGAGGTTTCCTTTCCCTTAATAATATATGCAGAATAGAACCCAACTTGCTTTCTAAAACTATTTCTTACGTAGTAAGCCATAAGTTCTAAGTAATATCTAGGTATCTGTCAACATTCATAAAGTGGTTGACCCATAAAATCATATTTCTGTGAAAGACCTACCTTGGTTCAAATTTCAGACCTAAAATTTATGAATTTTGTCATCTTCAGCAAGTTATTTAATATCTCTGCTTCTCCATTTCCTCACCTTTTCAGTGGGGATAACAGTGCCGGACAGCGCTAGTGTCTTGAGGTTTATAATTTTCCACACATACACAGTGCTTGGGATAACTCTTAGGAACCAAAGGACTCAAATGACCTGTTCTTTCCCCATTCCTTTTTCCTCCTCCCCAACTCTTTCTATGTTGTGCACAGTCTTTGTTTTAGTTTACAGATCTCTTATAGGTCATCAATATCAATGGTATTCAAGATGAATGGAGATTTCGAGCCAGCAGGGAAATATGTCCTAGGCCCTAATAGCCTTGATTGCCACTACCATCACTCCACACCCACCCTTGCCCTCCCCCTCCACCCCCAATTATGACACTTCAGAGGAGGGATGTCTTCAAAATAAGGCCAGAAAAACAATAACGCATTCCTAGCCAGAGTATCTGCTCCAAAGCGAAATGAAAGTTCCTCAGCTGGGCCTTGGGAAGTAATCCTTTCATCGAAACAACCAACAACAGCCAAAAAAAACAAAAACAAAAAACAAATCACCACCACAGACCACAGGCCTTTTGCTCTTTTCGTTTAATTCTACCCAAGAACCTCTGCCTACTTTTCTTACTAATCACCAGGCAAAACTTGTCGGTCCAAACCAAAGAGTCCTGAAGATATGCAGGACAGACCGAGGGAGACAGGTTTGCTACAATGCCTAGATCAACAACTGGGAAGCTTCCAGATACAAGAAAACCTGGACATTATTTTACCTACTTTAGTCCCATGCCCAGAGAAGCCAAGTAGTGCCCTGTGATCCCAGCCCTTTGATATTTCAGTTAAAGTTTCACCTGCAACGTTGTGAGAAAATAAAACATACAACCCCTGATTCTGCCTCCTTATAAGGGGAGGAGAGAGAAGCTGAGCATGGGGTTGGGTAGGTAAAAAGGTGTGGAAAGCAGAGATCTTTGGAGCTCTTTCTGGAGGCTAAATAGCGTTTTAATCACATTGCAGAGATGATACCCTCAAATCAGGACTTACCATCATCGTCTTAGAGATCCTCTGCTTCAGGTTCCGGGTAATAAATGTCCTTTATTTTCTTCCTAGGGCAAGTGTGGTCTTTGAGCCAACCACATCGGCATCCTGTGGGAGTTTATTAGAAATGCAGAATCGCAGGCTGTTGGCCACAAACTCTGGAATTCCCTGGGTGAGACTCAACACTGGTCCTGTACAGGAAGGACAGAGAGAGTTGGCAGAAAGACACAGGGTGCACCAGATGGGTGGGTGGTGGTTTAATAAGCAAGGGAACTTACCTATGAGGCTTATCTTGACGACTGCATGACCAGGAGCTCTCCAAACCCACCTGCCAGAATCTAAAGAGGTTATTTAGAAGCCTTAACAGTTCTCAGTCACGTGAACCATCCAGATGGTCCCAATAACACACTGCTCTCCCCGGTTGCCTTCTTAAAATGGCTCCAGCTGTGGGCAAGGTGGATAGCAGGTAAGTTCAAAGAAGAGGAGCCTCCAATGGCCTGGGGCCAACTCTCAGGTCAAATGGCCATCATGGGCTCCCTCCGAGACCTTGTTCAATACAGGCCCACCTCAGACCTAGTAAATCAGCAACTCGGGGCACTCAGGCAGGATCCTGGGTTTTAACAAAATTTTCAGATGATTGATTTACTCATTAAATTTTTAAAAGCCACTGTTTTATTCTTATGAGATTTATATTATAAAGTTCAAATCATCCACCAGTAAAGACAGATAAGTAATATCCAACCTGGATTCCTTGCCAAAGCTAAAAATGGCTCCAAAGCCCAGACCAGTGGTTTTCAAAGTGTGGGTCCTGGACCAGAAGGATCGGTAGCACCTGGACACTTGTTAAACATGCAGATTCTCTGTCCTACTCTAAAACAGCTGAATCAGAAACTCTGGGAGCGTAGTCCAGCAACATGGGTTTAACAAGCCTGCTAGTGAATTTGATGCATGCTAAGTCTGAGAACCACCCATCTAGAACTAAAACCCAGTCGATAGATGACCCCTTGCCTTTAATACATATTTTTCTGCCCTTTTTGATTTACCACATTAATAATAATCAAAAAGCCACATCATGAGGGTCACTCACGATGCCCATAGAAGAGCCAAACCCAACAACCCAGGTGAGGTTAGCTCAGGGTTCTCAAGGAGCAGTCCCCTCCTTCTTTCTTTTTGGAAAAAAACTATTCCCGAAGGTATCCATATCCAGAAAGTTCTGAAGCTTACCTCCTTCAGTTCTCCTACCACTGCCCAAACTCTAGGCTTCTATCAATGTCTTTGCCATTAAACTGTCATCCTCAGCTTTTTATATGATTGTGATAGAGTGAATGATGGGAAAGGAAAGAGAAAATGTTATTGAGAGGCCTCATCTAAGCCATTTCATAGCTGACATTTTGGAAGCCGCTCTACCCCAGGTCTGTGATTCTGTTGCCCAGCCTCACCTCCACACTCGGCCACCTATTCATAGGTGCAGAAAGCAGTGACCTACTTTTGCTGCCTGTTGTAGGTTGAATGGTGGCTTCCCAAATATTCATGCCCTAATCCCTGGAATCTGAGAATGTTTCCATATTTGGGGGGAGGGAGAAAAGGTCTTTGAAAATGTAATTAAATTAAAATCTTGCATTGAGATCATCCTGGGTTATCTGGGTAGGCCCCAAATACAATAAGTATCCTTATAGGAGAAAAACAAGGAATTTTGAGATAGAAGATGGGAAGACACAAAGAGGAGAAGCAATGTGACCATGAAGACAAAGATTGGAGCAACCTAACCACAAGCCAAGGGATGCTTGGAATCACCAAAAGCTGGAAAAGGTAAAGACCAGAGTCTCTCCTAGAACCTTCAGAGGAAGGATGGCCCTGTCAGTACCTTGATTTTGGATTTCTGGCCTCCAGAGCTGAAAAAAAAAAAATCTATTATTTTAAGATACCCAATTTGTGGTAATTGGTTAGAGCAGCCCTAGAAAACTAGTACACTCCATTACTTTACCAAGTGAAGAGATCAATATTGCTACAAAATCATCTTAACTTTAAATCATCCTATAGTTAGTTTATTATAATACTATATGAGCCAGATCAAAGGACAACTGATAGAGAGGAAACTGTTTCTGGTACTGTCCACCCTCAACTCACAGAGCCATTTCTACGTGAACTTTGGTGTGACTGGGTCCGTGCTACATACCCCATACAGAGGTCTGTCCTCAACACCCAAAGGCTGATCAAAAACAAATCATAATTTATCACCTCTCCCACCAATATTTAGCTCCCAAATAGTTATTTTGTTGTGTTTTTGTAGTCTCTATCCCTATATTTATCAGTAAATAAATAACAAAAACCTATAGGACTAGAACCGCAGTAGTCCGTGGATTGTTATGAGTCTAAACAGCTCAGATTTTAAGTTTCTGCTCTAGAAGCACTATTTATTGAATGTGTTAATCCTCATGCCCCATTTTTATAACCCAGTGGTCTTCACGTAATTGGCTTGCATACCCATTAAAAAAATGTTGAATACAAATATACCTTCGTCCACAGTTTTGCACTGACATCTAAACTGTTGTGCCATAAATAGCAATAGATGTCGTTTTCAACCTGTTGTCAATTTTGACATTTTAAAATAACATATTATATTTTTCTTTAAATATATCTAATGGAGCCCAGATATCATTACTATGCCCACTATTACTTATTTTAAAAATACATCAAAACATATCAAGAGTTGCAAATCTTACATATTTTTTTTCTTTTCCCATATGCTATGCTCACCACATATTTTTATATACAAAATATATATTTTGTATCATACATATATAATTTATGTTGGAAAGCCTACTATTGATCACTCTATAATATCCTTGTACAAATTATAAACAATAAGTACATGGAAATTTAATTTGAAACTTTTTGCGACTATATGTTTCTAAGTGCTATAAAATTGATTTTAAATGAGTTATCAGAATATCAATATAAAAGTGCTCACAATATTAACATATACTAAAATTCTCAATTAATGAATATTGCACTTAAAAGTTAAGTGTTATTTAAATATCCTAATGAAATAGATGAGGCTGCCTCCCATGACTGGTATTTATTCATCATCAGTTCTATTATTTTTTATGTCTGTTGGGTTTTATGCTTGTAATATGCAGAAACAGTATCAGTCAGGAGGGACCAGGCTCTCAAGAGGTAACTAGCAACCTCAAAACTTCAGTGTCTAAAGGAATCAAGCAAGCAAACAAACACATTTTTCTATACCTCTCACCCTCTATGTACTCAGTGCAAGTCAGTTGTGGGCTCTGGTCTATGCCTGCTGAATCCAGGACTCAGGCTGTCAGAGTAGCTGCCACCTTAAAAGTTGCTAATCAGAGTGGCAGAGAAAAAGATAGTACAGCAATTAAGTGCTCCAGCCCCAAAATGAGCTATGACACTTTGACTCCCAAATCATTGGCAAGACACGAAATCCTACTATGAGCTTGAAAGGTGGGACTCCAGAAATTCACAGGGAGTTGCTGTACTGATTACCACAGTTTATTACTTTGACCACTAAATATTTGGCTCACTCCCTCTTTCATAAACAAAATGCTCTCATACTCCTATAAAGCAGACGATCCAGAAATACAATGATTCGGTGTGGGAGGAACAAAAGGTGTGCCTTTCTTTTATAAATTGGCAAAGGAGTAAATGTGAAAGTAAAACAAATCAGGAAAGCAAAACTAAAGGAGTATGGAATGGTAGCAGCTCAGTTGTAAGAAGGGAAGAGTTTGGAATGTGAGGATCTGTCAGTTGTTTCCCTTAAAGTTCCCCAGGCCCAGGCAACCTTCAGGTAGTCTTCACAGAGCCCTCGGGCATGCATAACGAGTTTGATAAACACTGGTTCTAGCCCAAAAGTGGGAAACGATGGTCTGCTAGTTTAGGAAGACCAGATACTAGCATATGCTTTTAACATTGAAGAAACCAAATTTTAGAATAATTAAATAAATTTTCCAAAGATTCATAATTAGTGACCTGCAAAATTGGCATAGCAGAAAAATGAGATTAACATAATTGTTATATGTGTGTGTATTTGAAACAGTGGAAGAGAGACAGAGACAGAGAGAAAGGAAAAACTGAGGGGGGGTAAAAAAAAAAAAAAAGTGTGTGTGTATTTGGCTGTTGATCTCATAATTCCAGATCCTTTCCTTAGTAAAATGACTTTCGTTCACAACAGCAGCATGTAGGGCTGACCATAAAGAAAGTCAGCAATCACAAGGTAATTTTGTAAGATGCTGCAACTTTATTGTCATGATACAAGCCAAATTTTCTCTTCAGATCTATTTTAGTATATTTAGAAGAGTTTAAAAAGTGGCATTAAAAAAAAAACAAAAAACACTCCTCTTGAATTAATTGTGTTCTTATTAGTATGAATTATGAGTACGCATGTGCATAGCTTGTCAGTCCCTCCATTTTCCCCTGGCATCATTGGGGAAATAGCACATGCCTACAGACTAAGCTTGAGGGCAACGACTTGCTGCCATGATATAAAGCATTCGTAATTGTTTCCTTGAGAGTTTCAAGACCCTGGCTCCCAAGGTCATCTGTTATCTGCACTTTGCCCTCTGACCATTCATCTAGTGCATTAGGATTGTCACTTCAAAGAACTGACCTTGCATTTTGATGATACAACTGCATATGAAGAAGTGGAGCAATTTTTTTAAAGGATTGGTAAGTCACAGTAGAAATGTAGGGAAATAGTAATAACTGTTTCTAAAGAACTGATTGTTTATTTACCTCTAAGTTTCTATAGTTCAAGTTTTAGAATAAACTGACAAGGTTCGACAGATGCGAAACTGCTAGAAACTTTTATTACTAGGTAAAGAGGAATCATTTTTCTTTTTGTTCCAGGAAAATATGTTCCCCATAGGGGGAAAAAATGAGTTCATTTTAACCTGAAAACTCAATGGTCCAAAAAAAAAAAAAAAAAAAAAGAAGAAGTAAGAAAAATTTAATGGGCCATATTTCATATAGGAAAATGATACCACTGATATATTGTAAATAAGACATGCTTTTTGAACTTCTTTCTATGGGAGAGAAAGTTTTCACTAAATTACCTACAGTTACTCATTTGGTTTCTTTCTTCCCCCCACCTTCTCCCCCCCACCCCCTTTTTTTTTACTAAAGACACTCTTGAACTAACAACCATCTTTTTTCTATGAAAACTACTTCAATTAGCTTCATTAACTCTACTCTCTAATCCAGTACTTTCCAGTGATGCAAGATTTTTAAAACATGTAATACCTGACCTCATTTCCCTTAGATTGTCCAAAAAAAAAAAAAAAAAAATGACAACAGCCAGCACAACAATAGCTGTCCGAGGTGAGTGAATCAAAATTATACCTATTTTTTTTTTTGGTCAGATTAGCAAAAAAATATATATTTTTTGGTGTGCCGCACAATTTTAGTAATCAGTTTATGCTTGCTATGACATGAAAAAGGTTGATAATTTCTGCTCTAATCCATTGCTCCTCCAAGACTCATTAAATGTCCCACCTTCTCCATGTTACCTTATATGGATATAAAGTCCACTCACATCTTATGAAGTTATATTCTGTCATCTAATGTGCTGCGTTGCTGTTAATTATCTTTTGTTTACTAATTGATAGTAAGTTCTCTGAAAAGAGATGTAAAAAAGATCTCAGTTGTCTGTGTTTTCCACGGATACTCAGAGCCACCAAAGAAACTCAAGGAGAATAGAGCTCAAATATATGAAGGAAAGCATCATGCTTTATTTCTCGTTGGTGTTCCAAGCCCTTAAAGGGTCTCCTACCAAGTCCATTTGGAGTGAAAGCAGGTATGACCTGGGAAAGCTCTCTTTTTCTAGGACTAATGGCTGAATGATGAATTGGTTATTTTCCCCTGAGTTCAACCCTGAATCCCACTTGGCCTAATTAGTATATCCTGGAAATAGATTGAGTCAGATACTTTGTTGCTACCTTGTCTTCAAGGAAGAGGAAATCGTTATAAAGAAAACTTTACTTATGGAGGAGTATTTCATTGTCTGGCTCTTCCAGCTCCATCTTTCATCAACATGAAATCAGGAGTGCACTATCTATAGGTACTCCTATTTTTCCTCTTTTTAAAAAATATGTTTTTATTGATTTTTTAGGGAGAGAGAGATAGAAACATTGATGTGAGAAGAAATATCGATTGGCTGCCTTCTGCATGCCCCCTACTGGGGATTGAGCCCACAACCCAGGCATGTGCCCTGACTGGGAATCAAACCAGGACCTCTCAGTGCATAGGATGATGCTCAATCCACTGAGCCACACTGGCCAGGCTATTTATCATCTTTTCCTACAGCTTATTTACTTCATCTGAAGGCATTCATCCAAATATTGAAATAATACATTATTTGCTTACTCTTTTGTTGACTAAGATCCTTAACAGTAGGGACCAGGACTGTGTCATTTGTAATTTTACATACCCATATATAATCTGATGTGTCATAAAAATCACAATAAAATGTGGTGACTGTATAACAGAATACTACTCACCAGATATATTAGAACTTCTCTGACTTGGTGAGGGCTCTCTTTAGAATTTTTGGTGAACCTATAATCTTAACACCCTTTCTCTTACCTCCAGTGAATTGACCAGTTAGGCCTGTGGTTTATTAAGATTCTTTCTGTTCTTCTCAAAGAATGGGATCAAGAGAGGTGTCAGAGAAAGCCTCATAAAGGTCTAATCAATAATTGCTTCTATTATTGTTTCTATACACTGAATGGGAACTGGTGAGAAAAGCGGAATCACAATCTGATTGTTTTGCCTTCAGTGTTGTTCACAGGACCCCCTGAAATGCTGTAGGATTTTTGTATGATTGCTGGTATTCCTGGTTCTTATGACACAAGGTATTGTGCATCACAGTGATTTGGAAATATATCCATTATATGCACTTCTGCCTCCAAACCCTGACCTGGGATTTGGATTTGCAAGAAAGAAATTTGATCCTTTGTATTTTGAGAAAAGCATCCAAAGTGATTTTGATAAGCACTGCCAGATAGACAACATTGAAATGAAATGATGAACTACCATATATTTCATTTCAAATTACACCTAGCTATGTTGCTTAACACAGTCCATTTTATTAATCTTTTAAAAGAACTAAAGCTTTTTAATTTGGTGTTTGTTGTTTAGGGTAAGGGCTTTTTTTTTTTTTTATCAATTGCTATTTGAGGATTTTTTTTTTCTTTTCTTTATTCAAAAAGTTGTGCTTTATTGATTTTCTCTTTTCCATTGTTTGGGTTTATTTTGTTTTTGTTTTTGAATTGATTACTAAATGCATCTATTTTCAGTATTTCTCTCTCGTACATCTATTTAAAAAAAAAATAAGGATGTACTTAAAACTGAAACTGCCTCTTTGAAATATCACTTTTACTAAATAAATGGGTATTTAATGCTTATTTTGATTCTGTTCCAAAATAATGTGATTTTCACTTTTTAATTTTTATTTTTCAATATTTGATTTAAAACAATTTTAATTCTGTTGTCCTGCAGAAAGCATGACGATATTAAATCTTTCGTATATGCTGAGATTCCCTTTATGGCCTAACTCAGTTCAAATTTATGTAATTTCTATATTTGTTGAAAATAATGTATATATTATATTTGCTTGTTTAAATTTGTATACGTTTTTACTTATTTCTGACCTACTTTAACTGTTAATATCTTAATTTGTTTCGTAGATTTTCAATCAATTTCTCTTAGAAGTTTAGGTTTTTGCTTTTTATACCTTATATCTCAAAACGATTTTGTTAGATACCTAATGATTCTTGGTTTTAATGTTACCTATGGATTAGAGTTTAATAAATAAAACTATCTGCATTCTTTTTAATGCTTACATACAAATTATATTTTGTTTTTTAATACTATTACTTTCCTGGTTTTCTTTTCAATAATTGACTTTATATAATTTTATTTTCTCTACTCTTATTATTATCCTTTCCCTCTCCCACCACTCATGCTGATTTCATCTAGAAAAATTCTATGTAGTTACTGATTGGCCCTTGCATTGACTTTCTATTGGTGTTATAAGAAATTACCAGAAACTTAATGGCTTAAAACAATGTAAATTTAGTATCTCAAAGTTCTGTAGGTCAGAAGACCGGTGTACTCAGCCAGGTACTCTGCTTAGAGACTCATGAGGCTGAAATCACAGTGTTGGCTAGCCTCTGCTACTTGCTGGAGTCCCTGAGGAAGAATCCATTTCCAGGCTAAAAATCAAACAGGGCAAAACTCTCATCGAGAGGTCATATTTGCTATTTCAGTTGAGATTTGGGACATTTTTCATGGAATTGTCTAACAAATTGCTATTACATAGAGATATTGCATTTACTTCATGAAGAAACAACTTATATCTTTATTTGTTCCAATGAAGTTTTTGATTTTCTGGAGATTTTCAGGTATAACATGATATAGTCTGAAATAATATTTGTATCAACTCTTCACTTTTTATGTTATTTTATGATATAATTGTTTTGAGTGTGCCTTCAAAATGTTATATTAAAGGGTTTCAGACAAATATTTTCTTGTTCTTATTTTTGATGGTAGAAATTATAACATTTCTTCATTAAATATAATGGTTGGGTAGAGTTTTTTTGGGAATATATGTGAATTTTATCAAATGTCTTTGTTTTTTTCAGAAGATACTATGTTTTTTCTTCTTAGGCATATTAAAATGATAAATTATATGAATAGAGTTCCCTTTTGCTAATTGAAATTAAAGTCTCCTTGGTCATGGTATATTATCTACAGTGATTCATTTATCTGACAATATTGTATTTATGATTTTTGCATGTATCCTGCAGACTTCACTTTTTTAACTTCTATCTTAGCAGAATTTGTGATTATTTTATCTACCTCATTTACTATCTAAATGTTGCTTAAATATTTTTAGAAACTGACTATGTCTTAATTTTATAAGCTCTAAATAAGTTAGATCACATGAAAATTATTTATTATTTTTAAAGTAATCCTAGCTCTGGGCAGGTAGCTCAGTTGGTTGGAGCATCATGTCACACATTATGCAATACATCAAAAAAGTTGTGGGTTCAATTCACGGTCAGGGCACATACCTAGGTTACAGGTTCAATCCCTGGTTCAGGTGCATATTGGAGACAATTGATCAGTCTCTCTCTCTCTCTCTCTCTCTCTCTCTCTCTCTCTCTCTCTCTCTCTCAAATCAATAAACATCCTCAGGTGAGTATTAAAAAGAAATGAATAAATAAAGTAATCATAATTCAAAAGTGTGGACCTGTGAAATCATCTGGATTATAAACACCTGTGGGGAGGGTCATACCTTGACCACTTCCCCTCCATTTTCCCCATGGTTATTAAACTCTTAAGATGTTATACTTCTTGATTTTGTTAAACCTGAGTTACCACTAATCATGTGACACATCATTATTTTATGTATCTTCTAAGGAAAAAGATCCTGCTGATTACTCTATGACACTTTTTAAATTCTTTAGAATGTATTTTCCATCTAATGAAAGAGCTTTTTCAATACTCATTTAATGTAGATGTATATTATATACCTCCTGTGAATATACAAATGTAGAGATTATAATCTCCTTCTCCTTTCCATGATGCTGCATTAGTACATGGTGATGAGAGAGAACTCTGAAACTTGTATGACTTTGAGTGAGTTATTCAATGTTTCATGATTCTCAGGTAAATTAGATCATAATAATTCTTTTAAAAATTGAATAAAATAATGGGTGTAAAGCATGCAACATACTGTCTAATGCATAGGAATTGCTCAATAAATAACAGCAATTGTTATTTCTTGGGCTTAGTATATGTACATGACATTCATCTCAGTTTTCTTACTCTCAATATTTTTGTTTATTTCAATTTTTATTTTTTGATAGCTTGAATGAGAATATAAGGGGGAAACAGTTAAAATTGATGGTTTAGCTAGCCATTTAGAAATGAAACCATGACTATACATTTTGAACAAATAAATCTATAGTTTACTAATTATTATTTTAGTCTTATTTCTTTTGTTCTCCCAAAACTGCATGTAAGAAGTTAAAATCAGGTACCACATATTATTTCCTTGTTATTCTCCACTGTACTTGGCATAGAGCTAGAGAGATAGCAAGCATTCAATGAATGTGTGTTGAGTTAAATTACAACCAAAGCAGTTAAAGCATTGTAATTTTTCTCCAAGCATTCATATTCAGGTTCAGTCTCAAACTAGATGAATAGCACAGTAGAATCATTACCTTCCCAGGCCTGTTTCTGGGAGGCATGTGAAACATATGAGTTTCAATTCTGTTCCCAATAGACAAGTGTACAGATCACAAAACACATTCACTTGCCCTTCTAGTTGTCAGTCTATGCAGAGGATATAAGGATGGAATAGGCCCCAAAGGCAAAACTATCTTCTCATTTTCAGTGGCAACTAGGGCCAAGGTTGAAGCAGATTAACGGAGGTGGTGCAGGGTAGTACAACTGTCCTCTGGAGAAAAAGAAATTCATTTCCAAGACTTGTCACTCACACTCATGAAAGTTGTACCTGCTCCTTTTAAAAAGAGAAAAATCAATCTATATAATTTTGTAATATTTGGTTTCAGAATGACCAGTTTTCTGTGACTCTTAATGTGTGTACTTCAACCCAATAAAGTAGCAACAGCCTTAGAATAAGGCTTTATTGTGTGTAACATTTTATTTTTGTTTCATTTATACTTAGAGAAAACTTTCAAAAATAATACAGGCTACTTTACTCTTTTTTCCAGAATTACCAGTTGTTTTCCTTTTGCCTTATTTGTTTTATCATTCACTGTCTGTCTGCATATATGTTTGTGAGAATACATGTATATACACAAATTTATATTATTTTCAAAATGATTTGAGAGTAAAATTATGATATTATGATCCTTTACAATTAAATATTTTCATTTAGTTGTTCAGAGAAAAGATATCTTCTTACATTAACGAAGTATAATTATCAAAATCAGAAAATTTAACATTAATCACAATGCTACCTTCTAACACACTCTATGTTCATTATTTTTAAAATTTTCTCTCTGATGTTTTCTATAACTATTCTTCTTTGGTACAAGAATGCATGTTCAATTCAGTTGTTAAGTCTTCTTAGCCTTCTTTAATCTTGGCATTTATTTTTCTTCTTAATCTTGATTATTGTGATGGGTCACCTATTAAACAGAATATCCCACCACATGGGTGTATCTGTGGTTTTCTCATGAATGGATATTGGTTATGTGTTTTAGGCAGAGTACCACAGAAATGAAACGGTTTCCTTTTCCACGAATCATATCCAAAGGTACATCATGTTAGTGATGTCACTTTTAAAGACTGTTAAGGTGATGTCCACCTAATTTCTCCATAATAAAGTTATAAATGTTTACCCTTGTAATAAGGTAATAAGTGATTTGAGTGAAGATACCTTGAGACTACTTAAACATCTTTCTTTTTTTTTGTTAATCGTTACCCAAAGACATTTTTCCATTGATTTTTAGATAGAGTGGAAGGGAGGGAAGGAGAGAGAGAGAAACATTGATATGAGAGAAACACATCAATTATTTGCCTCCTGCACAACCCAACCGGGGTTGGTGATCAAACCTTCAATTCAGGTCTGTGCCCTTGACTGGGAATTGAACATGGGACCCATAGGTTCAAAGGCCAGTGCTCTAACCACGGAGCCAAACTGGGCAGGGCTAATCATCTTTTTAATCAAACTTCCACCTACTAATTTTAGCAACCCTTGAAGAACGTCTAACTTTATCATTCCTTCTTTATTTATTAGTTGGTATTCCACTGTATAAAAGAGCTTTCACTTCTCCTATATTCATTCATTTGTTCATTTATATTAACATGAATTCATGAATCTCTATTTTATGCAGTGGATTATATTGTATTTTCATTATTATTTCTTTTGATGATCAAACTGCCCTAGATGTGAACTATGACAAGCCTCTTCAATCTGGTTTCTGTTTTCTTCTGACATGTCTCTAATCTTCCTGAGTTTTTCCTTAACATAGGATTCATTATCATCTTCCCATTTTCCATTGTTTGTCAATACCTTCAACAGTGATCAGTATGGCTCCAACTAACCTTAATATTTTTATTTATTTTTTTAAGACCAAAATAAATCTTAAAAATTAATTTTCAAATTGCTAACCCATACCATCATCCCACTGAAAAAAGCAAACTTATACACCAGAGTTTAGTAATTAAAATATTAACATTAAAAATTAACATTTTTTGTAAAATTCACATACAGTGTATGCATAATTCTTGAGGAACAACTTGGTGAGGTTTGACAAATTCATAGACCCATGAGCCTATAACTCTATTTAGATGAAGGACATTCCCTTTACTTCATTAAATCCCTTTATATTATTTCCCACTGAATTCTCAAACCACCCAAGGCAATCACTGCTATTTTCATCATAGAATAGTTTGGCAAATTCTACATTTTAATGTATATTAAATAATGGTATTAATAACAATATAATATCAACAATATAAAATTCCCTCAATGACTATTAATTAGATTATATTAAATCTATAGGTCAATTTGAGAGAATTGACACTTTATACTTCTGAGTCTGTTAATCATAGATCCTTCCAATTACTTAGGTCTACTTTAATTTTTCAATGGTGTCTTACAAAATTATGTGTACAGATTCTGCATGTTTTATTAAATTTCCCCTAAATATTTTATGTATTTTGATGTTATGGTACATGATTTCTACTGGTTTCCTGAACTTCCTAACATCACGATGGTTTTAGAGTAGTCAGATTTATCTGTGCTTTCGGAACTACAAAAGCACAGGTCACACTCAACAAAGTCAACAAGCCTTTATGATTTAGCCTTGGAAGTAAAATGATATTAATTCTGCTTTACTGTATTGGTCAATACAGTCATATACTAAAGAGATTGAATGGGAGGAAACATAGACTCCTCATCTTGTGGAATAATGGAGGACACGTTGCAGAAAATATTGGAATGAGAAATTTTGCCACAGAAAGTGTTTAATATTTTAAAAAGTAAAATGTAAGCTGTAGATATTTTGTAGCTGCCCTTTATCAAATTGAGATATTTTTCTTCTATTCCTAGTTTGTTGAGATTTTATCATGAATGCATGTGACATAATAATGATGTTATTTCTTTATTCTATTAATGTGGTAAATTCTGTTGATTTTTAAAATTGTGAACTATCCTTGAATTCCTTGGATAAACCCTACTTCATAATGTTCTGTTCTTTTCATATATAAGTTATGAATAAATTTTAAAGAAAATTTGCAGCTATGATTTTGTATGTGCCTTAATGTTCTATATCCATTACTGAGAGAGATGTGTTAAAATAGCAAATTCCTGAAATAAACTTTTTATTATTGTGAACATTTCTCTTGATTTCTTGCAATAGTTTTTGTTTAGTAATAGTTGTGTCTGATATTGATGTAATATGTTCAGCTTTGGTAGACATAGTAATGACCTACCAAAGATGTCCACATACTACTCCCCAGAGACTGGGAAAAGGCTCTGTCAAGGTTGTAGATCTAACTAAGGTTGTTAACCAGCTGACCTTGGAATGGGCAGACTATACTCAATTTTCTGAGGGGGACCAATGTAATCACAAGGATTCTTATAAGTGAAAGGGGGAGGCAAGGGTGTCAGGGTCAGAGTAGAAAAGGTGGCAGAACAAAAGCAGAGGTCAGAATGATTTGATTGACTGTTGTAACATGCCAGTGGGCCACGAGACAAGGACTGGGAGCACCTTCTCAGGACTTGGAAGAGGCAAGGGAATGGATTTTCCCCTAAAACCTCTAGGAGCAATTCAGCCCTGCCTATGCTTTGAATTTAGTCCAGTGAGACTGATTTTTGGCTTCTAACAACTAACACTAGAAGATAATATATTTGTATTGTTTGAAACCACTGAATTTGTGGTAATTTGTCACAGCCATGGTAAGAAACTAAACCAGCCTTCTTATGCTTAATTTTTTTTATCGTATGTCCTCTTTTATCCTTTTATTTTTATCCTGTGTCATAATTTAGAATGCACATAGATGAATTTTTATTGATATCTATTTTGGCAACATCTACCTTATAACTGGGATTTTTACCTCAACTGCATAAAATATAATTACCAACACTGTTGGATTTAGTTCTTCTCTCTCTCTCTCTTTTTTTTTTTTTACTAATTATTTTCTTTTATTTATCCTTTATGTTTTCTTTTGAGTTAAACAATTATTGTTTTCATATTCTATTTTAATTTGTTCATTAGATTTTAGCTACAACTCATTGCGTTATTTAGTAGTTGCTCTGAAAATTATAAAGTGTATTAAAAATAAAATGCAATTTAAAGTAAATACTCTAGGACTTCATGTATTGTAAGAAACTTGTAATGGTATTGTTGCACTGACCACTACTTCCACTATTTGTGCTATTGTCACATGCATTGCATTTTGTAAAAAGCATTACTTACAAGAGAATGATATACCTTTTTCTTTAAAAGAAAAAAAATGTTTTTTTAAAAGAATTCTTTAGACTAAAAATAAATGTTATCAGATGAAAACTTGAATCTACAAAAATGCAGGAAAAAGACTAACAAAGGCAAATATGTGCATATATGTAAAATAATACAATATATGTTAATCATTTAATTTATTTTCTTCATATTATGTCCTTTTTATTTTTTTGTGCTTTCAGGAGTATGCAATGTGTATCTGAGAAAATATTCCCATTATATATTTCAGTTATAGGAAGATTTATTTGGTTCCTCTTTTTCATATTTTTCATCTCTCTCTGAAATTTCCCATCTGACCATTTATTATAACTATATTTTTATTTAAGTTCTTGAGAATGTTTAACATAGCAGCTTAGGCTGGCCGGTGTGGCGCAGTTGTCTGAGTGTCATCCCAACCAGCAGGTCACCAGTTCAATTCCCAGTCAGGGCACATGCCCAGGTTGTGGGCTAGATCCCCAGTAGGGGACATGCAAGAGACAGCTGACTGGTGTTTCTCATTGATGTTTCTACCTCTCACTCCCTCTCCCTTCTTCTCTCTGAAATAAAAAAACAAAACATATAAAATAGCAGCTTTAATATACTGTCTCACTAATTTCAATATCAAGATCATCTCAGTATAAGTTCTAATAATTACCCTTTTTCTTGACATTTAGTCATATTTTACTGTTTTTTCATATGTTTAGAAATTTTGATACAATACTGAAAATTGTGGTTGATGTTTTAGAGGTTTTAGATTCTGATTTCTTTTTCTGAAAAATGCTGATTTTTATACTAGGAGATGTTTAACTCTACTATACCTAAACTCCAAAATCGGTCATCCTTTTGATGTGCAGTAACTGAAGTCCTTACTCACTTATTTTAACTGTGTTTTTTTTTTTGTTGTTTTTTTTTTCTAGGTCCCTGGGTTCTCCTCTGAGGATCTGTAAATAAATAGTCCCTCATGAAATTAGGCAGAGTTTTATACAAATTTTGGGACACCTCTCTCCGCAGCTACTTCCAATCTGGATTTCCCCCTTAATTTTCAGTTGCTCTTACAACCCTGAATTTTCTCTTTTAATGCCTTAAACATTTAAGAATATGGCTTTCGGATTGAGTCCCAGTTACCTAACATGACATAAAATTTTATTCTCCAGAACCTTGATATAGTCTATATCAATGACTACCTATCCTAACTTAAAAAATACAGAAGATTAGATCAGACTATCTTAGAGATGTTGGATATTAGTATGGCCATGTCAGCAGAATTAAACATCTTGAAAGACTGCCTCTAGTCTTCCTACATGGCTTCACTTTAATATGTATAATAATTCATAATAAAATGAATTTTAAGACTTATCAAGAAACAAATCCAACTCATACCTTTTTATGAAATTGTGTTTGTTAATTTGGGAAGAGGATGGAAGACTAAAAAATAAAAAAGATGTCCAATAAGAAACTGGAGTGTTGCAGAACAATGTCTGATAAGAAATAATGTTACTCTGAAAACCTGCAATAGTGTCATCACTGAGAGCGAATTGCTAGATTACTTTATTCCACAGGATGCCAATAACAAGGTAATTTACTCTGTGGATATGCTCTAATTGCCATGTAATTAGAATAATTGCATTTTGGGGGCAGAATATGCACTTATACTAGGTTGTAATTTCACTCAATAGTTAGCCTGTATAATTTGGTTTTCAGATGTTCAAAACTTAAGATTAGATCAAAATATTTTTTTATCTTTAGCTACAGACAACTCTTATTGCTAAATTGACATTGTTAGAAAACCTTACTGAACTGCCTAGTTCCTGGGCCCTTTTCTCTATAGCAATACTCACCTTTGGTGGTGAATGCCCATTTTCAATGTTTTTTCTAAGGTCCATTTACATGTTTCTTATTCCCAAAGTTGTGTCTTTCTACCTCAATCTCTTTCCTGGGTTCCAAACTTAAATATTACAATATTGTATCATTGTTTTCCATGTAAACAACTAATAGACATATCAAAATTAACATATCTAAAATTCTGGATTTTTTTTTAATCCTCACCAAGAGGGTATTTTTCTATTTATCTTCAGATAGATTGGGAGGGAGGGAGAGAGAGAAACATCAATGTGAGAGGGATACATCAACTGGTGGCCTCCCACAGGACTCCGACCAGGGCGGGGTACGAACTGCAACTGAGGTACATGCCCTTGATGGGAATTGAACCTGCAACTCATTGGTCCATGGGCCAATGCCCTAGCCACTGAGCCAAACTGGCTAGGGCAAATTCTGGATTCTTCCTAACCCACCTCAACCTGTTCTTCCCAGTCTTTTCCATCCCAGTAAATATATTATTCATCCAGATATTTAGACACAAAATCTGCAAGTTATTATTGATTCCTCCACCAGTTATCCCCTCATTCTCACATATAATACATGTTCAAATGTGTTCGAAACCTGGGAGATGTTGCCATCTCCACGACTGCTTCCTAGGCTAAGCCACCACCTCTACATTCCTGATTAATCCAATATCTTTTCATTTTCTTCTTGTTTTTGAAACTTTCTCTATTATAGTTTGCTTTCTATGAACAACCAATGATCCGTATTACATATAAATTATATCACAATACCACCTATTAAATCCCCACTATTTATTTCCCATAATATTTAGAATTAAATTCCAATTTCTTAACATGGCCTAGAAGACCCTCATAATTTTGTAGTGACCTGTTTTTCTAACACGTCCTTTTTACTCTTCAAAACCATAATGTCCTCCTGTTTTTCGCTTCTTTGTATGTCTGATTTTACAAAAGGTAAACTGACTTCTACTTTAGAACCTTTTACTTCTATTCCTCCTGCTTGAAATACTCTTATTCTATCCTGTCATATTCCTTACTTCCTTGCTTCATTCAGTTTTATTTCAAATGTTAACTTATCAGACAGAGATGTCTTCACGGTCTAGCCTGCCTGGCCCCATCCATCTTTCCCCCATCATGCTCCATTACTTAAATTCTTTTATTTTCCTTCACATCATCTATCACTTGAAATGACAGAGAGTTGAATGAATAAATAGAAATATGTGTAAATATATACATAAATAGATATACACAGAGTTGGGGGACTTATTTTTACCAGTTTCTTTTCAGAGTCCTACTGGAATACAAATTCTACAGAATCTGGAATTCTGTTTCACTAATATATCCTCACTTGCAAGAAGGGTATTTAGCACATAGAAGATGATACATAGTTTTTAAATCAGAATTAATTTTGAAATGTTTTGAGTCAAAAGATCTAATAGAGATAATTAAATAGAGATAAACTTAATATGCTGTTCCTCTTATAAAAAACTAGTGTCACTATACAAATAGAATTAACAGATGACCTCAGATGACCTCAGACTTGTTCCTCTAAAAGTGAAAATGTGAATTGCATGAGCCACCCACTCCATATGCACTTTCTTATTTGACTTTGACAGTAGTAAATTATACATTCTACATATTTTAAAAAGTTTTTATAGTTACAAATATAAGCCATATTTGTAGAAAGGGATTTTGAAAAATGTAAAACTTATGAGAATTGGGAATAAGAATATTACTTATAATCTCTGATTCTAGAGAATTACTTAAAACAATGCCATAAATGTCCTGTGTTTTCGGTCATTTTAATGCATCTATTTATTAAAAATTGCCCAGCTCCATACATTGATTTTAGTTATGCTTTTTGCATGGAATTTTATAACACGAGCAGTATCTTATATTGGGTATTGAATGAAGTAAGTATTAAGGGTTTTTTATTTTATTTAATTTTTCAATTACAGTTGATATTTAATATTTTTTGTATTAATTTCAAGTATACAGCATAGCAGTTAAACATTTATATAATTTACAAAGTGATCCCCCCAATATATCAAGTACTCACCTGATACCATACTTAGTTATTACAATATTATTGACTATATTCCCTATTTTGAACTTTACATCCCTGTAACTACTTTGTAACTATCAATATGTACTTCTTAATCCCTTCACCTTTTCCACCCATCCCCTCCACCCTTTCCCCCTCTGGTACCCATTATTTTTTCTCTTTATCCAAGAACCTGTTTCTGTTATATTTGTTCATTTATTTTGTTCTTTTATTCTTCAGTGTAAGAAACTTTGATTTTATTCTTTTTTATTATTTCTTTCGATTAAAGGTTACATTCGACATCATTTTCTATTAGCATCAGGTGCACAGCAAAGTAGCCAATCTTACACTTCAAAAAGTGCTCCCCCCGACATTCCCAGGACCCACCCAGAACCACACACAGTTATTCCCACATCATTGACCATACTCCCCACACAGCACCCCACATCCCCAGTTTGTTCTCTAGATTCCACATATAAGCAAAATCATATGATATTTGTCTTTCTTGGTCTTACTTATTTCACTTAGCACAATACCCTCTCAGTCCATGTTGTTGCAAATGGTAATATTTCACTCGTTTTATGTGTAATATTCCATTTATATATGTACTACACTTCTTTTATCCACTCATCTACTGATGAGCACTTAGGATGATTTCATATCTTAGCTATTGTAAATAACACTGCAACAAACATAGGGGTGCATATAGCCTTCTGAATTAGTGTTTGGAGTTTCTATAGATACAGAATTGCTGAGTCATAAAGCAATTTCAGCTTTAAGTTTTTGAGAGACTTCTATAATTTTTTTCCATAGTGGCTGCACCAATTTGCATTCCAACAGTGTACAGAGGCTCCCTTTCTCCACATCCTCACCGCCACTTGTTGTTTGTTGATTTATTGATGATAGCCATTCTGACAGGTGTGAGGTGATATTTTATTGAGGTTTTAATTTGTTTTTTTCTGATGATTAGTTAAGATGAGCATCTTTTCATATGCCTACTGGCCATCTGTATTTCCTTTTTGGAGAAGTATCTATTCAGGTCCTCTTCCTATTTTTTAATTGGATTGTTTGCGAGGTTTCTTTATGTAGAGTTGCATGAGTTATTTATAAATTTTGGATATTAATCCCTTATCAGATGATTTATCATTGGTGAATATCTTCTTCCACAAATAGGTTGTCTTTTTATTTTGTTCATGTTTTCCTTTGTCATGCAAACACTTGTTAGTTTGATGTAGTCCCATTTGTTTATTTTTTCTTTTGTTTCCCTTGCCCAAGGAGATATATCACAAAAAATATTGTTAAAACAAGTATCAGAGAGTTTACTGCCTATGTTTTTTCCTAGGAGTTTTATGATTTTGAGTCTTACATGTAAGTCTTTAATCCATTTTGTATTTATTCTTGTACATGGTGTAAGAAGGTGGTCTAGTTTCATTTTTTAATGTATCTTTCCAATTTTTCCAATACTATTTATTGATTAGACTATCTTTACCCCATTGTATGTTCTTGACTTCTTTGTCAAGTATTAACTGACCATAAAGGCATGGATTTATTTCTGAGCTCTCTATTCTGTTCCTTTGATCTATGTGTCTGTTTTATATCAGTACCATGTTATTTTAATTATTATAGGCTTGTAGTATAATTTGATATCAAGTTACATGTTACTTCCAAATTTGTTCTTCTTTCTCAAGATTGCTGTGGCTATTCAGATTCTTTTGTGGTTCCATATATATTTATGAATTGTTTGTTCTTATTCTGTAGAAAACACCATTTGGTATTTTGGTAGGAATTGCACTGAATCTATCTACCTAAGATTGCTTTGGGTAATATGGACATTTTAACAATGTTAATTCTTCCTATATGTGAGATGTTATAGGCTTCCATTTGTTTGTCTCTTCAATTTCTTTCTTCAATATTTTATAATTTTCAGAGTATAAATAGGTCTTTTACCTTCTTGGTTAAATTCATTACTAGGTTGTTGTTTTTTATGCAATTGTAAATGTGATTGTTGATTGTTTTCTTAGTTTCTCTTTCTAATAGTTCATTATTGGTGTATAAAAATGCAACTGGTCTCTGAATATTTATTTTGTATCCTGCTACTTTACTGAATTTATTTATCAGTTCTGGTAGTTTTTTGGTGGATTGTTTATGGTTTTCTCTATATAGTATCATTTCACCTACACATAATGACTGTTTTACGTCTTCCTTTTCAATTTAGATTCCTTTCATTTCTTCTTCTTGTCTTGTGGTTGTGGCTAGGACTTCCAGTACTATGTTGAATAAGAGTGATAAGAGGACATTGCTATCTTGTTCCTGATCTTAAGGTAAACATTTTTAGCTTTTTCCTGTTGAGTATGATGTTAGTTGTGGGTTTGTCATATATGGCCTTTATTATGTTAAGGTGTGTTTCTCCTATTTCCACTTCACTGAGAGTCTTTATCATAAAGGAGTACCGGCCTTTGTTAAACACTTTTTCTGCATCTATTGATATAATCGTATATTTTTTATCCTTTATTTCGTTCATGCAGTGTACCAGGTTAATTGATTTCTGAACATGGGACCAACCATGCATTTCAGGAATAAATTCTACTTGATCATAATGTATACTGTTTTAATGTATTGCTGAATTCATTTTGCTAATATTTTGTTGAGAATTTTTTGCATCATGTTCATGTTAGCCGATAATTTTCTTTTTTGTTTTGGAATCAAGATAATGCTGGCCTTCTAAAATGAGCTTGGGAGTCTTTCCTCCTGAATTTTTTGGAATAGTTTGAGTACAGGCATTAATTTGCCTTTGACTATTTAGTAAAATTTACCTGTGAAGCCATTTGGTTCAGACCTTTTGTTTGTTGGGAGCTTCTTTTATTACTAAATCTACTTTATTGATTGTTTAAAAATATTTTTTTCTTTATTGATTTTAGAGAGAGAGGGAAATGGAGAGGGAGAGAGAGATAGAAACATTAATGAGAGAAAACATTGATTGGCCACCTCCTACATGCCCCCCACTGGGGATCAGGCCCACAACCTGGGCATGTGCCCTGACTGGGAATCGAACTGGTGCCCTCTTGATGCATGGGTCGACACTCAACCACTGAGCCACATCGGCCAGGTTACTTTATTGCTTTTAATATGTCCGTTCAAATTTTCTGTTTCTTCTTGATTCACTCTTAGAAGATTGTATGTTTCTAAGAACTTATCCATTTCTTTCAGATTGTCCAACTTGTTGGCATGTAATTGTTTGTAGTATTTGTTAAAATAATCCTTTGTATTTGTCAGTTTTCATATCTCCTATTTCTTTTCTGAATTATTTATGTCCTCTTTCTCCCTCTTTTTTTTTTTTTTTGATGAATTATGAGTTTGATGAAACAGATTTCTTCTTATGAACATCATATACCTCTTTGTTTCTGCTCCTTTATTTAGGGGGTATTTATGTTATTTCTATTTTTTGTCATAAGTAATAATAAAGAGAATATTCTTGACAAATTTTTGTAAGAACTTATATTTGTGAAAACAATGAAATTGTCAGTATATTCTGAGTGTCTGATATCGAAGTACAAACACACACACACACACACACACACACAAACTTTTGCAATAAACTTCACATTTCTAACTTGGGGGAAAGAGAGACCAATCTTATTACTGAGGCTTGTTTGAATTTACTGACTTTTAAGTGACCTAAAGTTAGTGAAGAACATGAATAAGCTGCATCTTTTTGGTGTTGCTGGTAGTGGGTTGCTGCATTTAATTCACCAGAGTCTAGCTCACCTGCTGTTTATCATTTAGATAGGAATTTGCCAAAATCTGAATATTGGAACATTAGACAACATTTCTTATAGTCCTGTTTATCTTCATCATAAATTCGTATACCTTGTTACAAACAGAATGGAAATTCTTCTTTCATAAGCCAGGTTTCAATAGTTCTTCCACCTTCTTTTTCTCTGTGAGGCTCAATTTTATGTACACATAAGAAAGTAGAAATGGGAAGTAATTGTTTTGTGTGTTTTTTTAAAATCTATATTCTCAAAAAAACAATGCCTTTCTTATAGTTCCTAATATATTATGTACTTAATATAAAGCCAAAGTTTTTAGACATCACTTCCTAAATTTTATAAATGTAACTCTAACCTAAAAGCCTTGCAAATGAAAAGGCACAAACAATGTATTATGTGTTTATTGCATGATGACCCAGAAATGTTCATTTTCCAAAAACTCCATGGAGTAATATATGAGATGATACATCAGTTTTATGCTTTTCACAATGTTTCATCGCTAATAGCTTTGGTTTATCAATATATCAATATTAGCCTAATTATACATGACTCAACATAACTGTGAAGTAAATGAAGAGCTCGCCTGTCAAGGAAAAGATATAAAAGAACCCTATCTAGCTAAAATATGTGTTTTATACCGCACCAGAGGAATAGACCTTCAAGGGGAATCTATATACAGTCTCTGAAGAAGCCAAGGGATTATTTTGAAATTGAAACAAAAAATCATCTTTCTAGACATTTGAGAATCTGTGAGGTCTTTAAGTTTTGCTTCTTCGGGGAAAGTTTTGACAGATGGCATTTATAACACATTGCTGATGCTAGCAGTTGCCTCTGTATATGATGTCCATTTGCCTCTTCTCCAAGGCAAGCTGCAGGCTTTACTTCTCCAGGAATAAGCTATGTACGCACGTGTGGGGGTCCCTGATGCTATGCTCTGGTGGAGCTGCTTCTTTCTCGTAGGTACTGACGACAGTTTTCCCAGAGCGGCCCCACTGCACACAGTGGCTCTCAGTTAGGCTGGGTAGTATCTAGAATTATGAAGAACTGTGTTTTGTTTTTCTTTGCTCACTGTAAGGCAAAGTCTTACCAAGGCATCTAATCCAACCCTTTCCAGTGAATCTTATCTTCTCTGATTGACTGCTTTGGATATCTGAGTAAGATCCTAAAATGAGCAAGTACTGTCTTAGTGATTAGATTTTCATAACACTTACATAGCAATAGAAAATTAGACATTTCCATTATATTTCTGGTAAATGTCACATGAATCCAGTGAGTGGCAGTGGTCAAAATGATAGATTAAATCGATTATTGCTTCACTGACTAACTGACTGGATTTCTTTTAGAAATGGCCATTAATCCAATTAAAAGCCGAATCCATTGCTTCTGGCACATTGAATTAAATTGTGATATGGACCCTCTGAGCTTGAGCTCAAAGGGGAATAAAATAATATTAGCAGCTTATAAGAAGCCATGGCTGCCTGTTCAATATAATCCTGACCTCTTACTGAAAATATATTCTACAGTCCTAGAGAGCCTTTTAATTTATCAATCTTCCAAAGGTTTTTACATATGTCACGTCAGTTCCAATAATCATCATCAACAACAAAGGCATGTTCAAAAGTAGATAATTAAATAAAATACTAATCAAAAAAATGTATGACCTGCTTACTTAAAATAAGGAATTGGTAAGATGATAAGAAACAACAGCTAATTTATGGTAGGAATTTCAAGTGTCGTGTATTGGCCTTCAATTTTTGAATGACTTAGTCTGTTTAGTTTCCTAATTTATTAACATAAATCAATACTGTGATAATTAACACTGTTGAAAATTTAAAATAACTGTGGGATGAGAGATCTATGAGCGAAGGCGGTGTCCAAGGAGAACAGTCAGTGTGAACCCATCGCTGCAGTGGCGGGGGTGTCTCCCTGCCTGCTCTGCCCTCGGTTTCTGCCATGTAAGAGCAATATGTTCATTCAGATTCGCCAAGTCACGGAGAATGGATACATTCACTACGTTTAATTGATTTTTTTTTCTGAAAAAAAGAAAAATTTTTTTTCTTTTATTTTCACGGCAGCAATAGAAAATTAACTCTGAATGGAAAACATAGGTCTATAGCTTAGAAGGCAGAAAGTTGGGAAATATCTCCAGCCTCACCATTTTTCTTCTGCTCTCCTCCAGTGTCTCCCGTGCCCATGACCAGACCATGGCTCTGCAAAGGTAATCATGACAGCAGTGGACAGCTCTCAGTGAGAAGCATGTGGTTAGCCCAACTCCTGGGGCAAACACACTAAACTAACAAATCGTTCCTGGTACACTGGTGTAAGTGCACTGATCTGTTTGTCCTGATATAGCCACAGGGCCCTAGAGAACATCTAGGACTTCCTCCTGGTGACATCCCACAGCTCTCTGGAACAGGACAGGATGCCAACCAAATGAATGTGTGAGTACATAGAGCTATTCCTCACAGAGTTCTAATTGTCTCTTGACAGTGCTTAGCTATGACCTCTCAAATATGCAGAGTGATAGAAAGGAGCTAAAATTATATATGTCTATCAGGCTACCTGCTGCCGTTCAAGGCAGCAGCAAGTGAACCGCCCCTCAGATGCACTGGCATTCTGTGATAAAGGGTGGGGAGGAGAGAAGCTACAACAAGCCAATGTGGGCAAGGGTGACATGGTTACTGAAAGAGATCAAAGAAAGAATAGATGCTACTCCCAAGAGTGATCCTGTCCAGAGGGGCAACAACAAGCAAACACACAACAACAACAATAAAACCAGTGGGACTAATGCTGAGGAATTTACCTGAGATACAAACTTCTCTTTGTGTGGGAGACTAACCCTATACACTACTATATTACCTAATAGTATGCTACGTCTACTTTGTATGCACAGTTATTATTTTAAATTAGGGATGGTATAATCTCTCTGACCAACCTCAGTGTATGGCAGCCTGGAGCCAAAATGTTTTATTCATGAATAATGTCTTTTTTTAATAAACTATAAAAATGTGAAACAATAAAAGTGATATATACCTAATAATGAGTGAACCACTAAACCCACTGGGCAGCATTGCTCTGCAAGTGGAAAAATTGACTTTGTGTAAGAAATTGTAGAATTACTAATCCCACTCGAAACCCTTCCTCTATCACACCGTTTACTCTAATTCTTATTAGTTTAACCATTATCATACATTATGTATTTTTCTTGTTACATTTTGGGGAGGGGAAGTGGTGACTAAAGTGTACCCTTGGACGGCCAAGGCCTCCCAGCCAGTACAGGGGGAGGCCCAGACCAACTGGCAAAGTGAGAGGGGAGGGAGGCCCCTGACTACCGAGGCTCTTTCAGCATCTGGATGGACAGAGACCTCCAGTTTTCCTCTGGAAGGATGTTCTCTCTCCAAGCAGGGTGAAAGAGAAGCAAACATTAGAAATAAGCAGGTGCTTGCCTCCCATGGCTTCCAGTAAATTTATCACCACACCTGCTAAAGGATATTCTTCTCTAATTAAATAAATAGGCAGGGGTAATATCAAAGCTCGGAGATTTTAAAGGCATTCTGAGAAAGAAAACAACCATTTAGGTGTTGGACCCAATATTAAAAAGTAAGACTTGGCCGATGTGGCTCAGTGCTTGAGCATCGACCCATGTACTAAGAGGTCGCCAGTTTGATTCCCGGTCAGTGCACATGCCCAGGTTGTGGGCCCAGTCCCCAGTGGGGGGCATGCAGAAGGCAGCCAGTCGATGTTCTCTCTCATCGATGTTTCTATCTCTCTCTCCCTCTACCTTCCTCTCTCTAAAACCAATAAAGAAAAAAAAAGTTAGCCTCCTTGCGAAGGATCACCCATATGAGCAAGGGAACATGAACAATGACAAAAAGAGTTGAAAAACTATGATGTCAACATATCTTGAGGGAAGGCTACTAGCAATGCAACTACCTAAACTTACATTAATGAATTATACTTAAGAGAAACACAGCAGACTTGTTGTGTCTCCATTACAAGTTTTAAATGCTTGGAGAGATAGAGATCTCACTCACCACTGTTGCAGGGTTCTCAACTTCAGTCTGAGTTATGTACACCCTCGGTTTTAGGATTTTTGACAGATGTATGCCTTAGTGAGCAACTCTGGACTCATCCTCCCATATGGAGGAAAACAAAGGAATATATAATATTTCTGGGGAAAGTAGAGGGTACAACACATGTCTCTGTTTCTCAGCTTCTCAGAATTGTGGGGTAAATGGGCCATTACAGAAGAGTGGGGATAATTACAAAGGTATGTTTCACTCAGCTTCCTTTGGGGCACCGTAGCACACAGTGCTGCAGCATTGATACCAACAGTTCTGAGGTCCTCAGTCATTTCACCAGGCCCTGAGGGAACATCACCCCTCTCTGGTGGCTATTCCCATACATAGTCACTTCGTGAGTCAGCGGGGATGCATCCAGAGTGGGAGAAATGAAACATGGCAGGATGCCATAGGCTGGTTCTCTGAGGGCTTTCTGAAACAAAGTCTTGATACTCTTATTGAAATCTGTACTGATTCCCATAGTGTTGTAGCCCAAGTAATCTGTGCTATATACAGATCAGGGCATGGGGTCTAGAGTGATGGAGCAGTTTCCAAAACCAGCACCCAGCTAGATGAGGACAGTCCTGAAACTAGAATTCCAGTCTTCAGACTTGAGCAAAGTCGCTCAGTATATTCATCACTCTAGTTTGTGTATAGGTACATTCAAAGTATTCACTCTTTCGTCCTTGAACAAATATTTACTGAGTATCTACTACGTGTTAGACTCTCCTCCACCCTGGGGAAACAATGTCGATATCATATAATTTATGTTCTGGTCCAATTTACAGCAAAACAACAACATGTTATTATATGTTAGGCAGCAAAAATGTTTACGATCCCCTTGAAAATTGGTAGAGAAAAAAAAGTCTTACTATCCATAATAGGAAGAATTTTCAAAGTACAGTGTGAATCTGCAATCACAAGTATGAATCTAGATTGCATACATTTAATAAACTTACATTGAAAATATAAGTAGGTACAGAAATAGTTTAGATAAGTTAATGGATTCAACCAATGTTATAAATAAAACTTCAAAAACATTCACCGAGTGAGTGTCTGTGATTTGTTCCTAATAAGCGAGAATCATTTCAGAGAAAATGTAAGACCAGGCTTTCCAAGATACAAACCCTTCTCTGAATGGACACTGGGTTTGAACCATTATGTAGCACAGGTAGCAATTCCTTCCTTCCTTATCTTGTCGACACTCAATCTTTCCCGTGCCTCCTGCTTTCTGAAATACCAGTCTCTGAGACCCCAGTTATCTCTTCTTCATCCAGTGGCATCTTTGAGTGAAAGGATAGGAGATATTTTCCAACTTCAATTTGTTCTATAGCCTTTAAAATCTACTATTGCTTATGGTGCTGGGTTGGTCTAGCTTTTCAGAATAGAGTTTCTAGGAAAGATGCTATAGCAAATATAACCACTTTATCCATCAGCCTAGAAGGCACACAGACTTACTCACTCTACTTTAATACTCTTGTTTCCAAACAGCTGGGGGAGAGAAACACAAACACCATTGTTTTAATAACTGCCTTGAAAAGGTATTTGTTTACCTTTTCTAGAGAGAGAGAGTTGAAGATGATATTCATTTTCATTAATTGTTGAAGATTGAAGGGCCCTCAGTAGGCTTCATTCTCGCATCTAACAGTCTTGTGTATTCCACTTTACCATAGTCAGGATATCCTCAGGCAGGGTCAGAGCTGAACAATTTAAGGCAGTGACCTTGCCCCTGCACAGACTTGGATTTGTACCTTGTATGAGCAGCTGAAGTGATTTACTTGTATTTTCCTGTGGATATAGTAGACAGCTGGCAAAATCTTATGCATATTAATCTTACATGGCACATTCATCTTCTCATGTGCAACAAATATATTTTTAAAATTTTTAGTGCGTCAAGCAAAGCATCACCCTACTATATTCTTTAAGGACTGATACAAAGTACTGAGTATACATTCAGTTTCTGAGGTTGTTGGAAGTAAGTAGGTATTGGGGAGTTGGCTCGACTAGAAAGAGGAGGATATAATGCTATTCTTTTACAACAAAAAACAGAATGCTTTATGATTCTGAAAGTTCCCAAGGGGATCACCATTAAACCCTGGAAATTATTTTTCATTTACATCATGTGAGGGGAGTAAGAGCAGAATGGAATTTAATGCTTTAACTTTCATGCAAGTTCGTAGCATTTCAAAGCCTTTGGTGTTTCCAGCTTAAACTAAATCAGCACAGCCATAAAAGGTGCCTCCTCCCCACAAACATCCCCACTGGCTGTTTCAAAACCTACCGCAGTGTGTAGCATGGAGAACTGAAGACATTTTATGTGTTTGGACAATGAACTTGAATGCAGAGCTTTGTAAGGCTCTGTGTATGCATTAAGAATCTTATTTTTTTTGTTGCAATTTTTATTAATTTATTTTTGTTACAGATGTTTCTCCTTTTTCCCCACTAGACACCCTCCTCCCAATCTCAACCTCCCCACCCCCCCAGCATTGTTGTCTATGTCCATTGGTTACACATACTTGCATATAAGTTCTGTGGTTTATTTCTTCCCTCCTCTCCGGTCCTCCTCCTCTGAGGTTTGTCAGTCTGAACTATACTCCTTTCTATGTCTCTAAGTCTATTTTGTTCATCAGTGTGTTTTGTTCATTATATTCCACAAATAAGTGAGATCATGTGGTATTTGTTTTTCTCTGACTGGTTTATTTCGCTTAGCATAACACTCTCCAGGTCCCTCCATGTCGTCTCAAAGAATAAGATATCATTCTTTCTTACAGCTGCACAGTGTTCCATTGTGTATATATACCACAGCTTTTTTATCCACTCATCTATTGATAGACACTTGGGCTGTTTCCAGATCTTAGCAATTATAAATAGTGCTGCTATGAACATAGGGATACATATATTCTTTCTGATTGGTGTTTCAGGCTTCTTAGGATATATTCCTAGAAGTGGGATCACTGGATCAAATGGCAGTGCAATTTTTAATTTTCTGAGGAAACACCATAGTATTTTCCACAGTGGCTGCACCAGTCTGCATTCCCACCAGCAGTGTACTAGAGTCCCCTTTTCTCCACACCCTCGCCAGCACTTGTTATTTGATGATTTGTTGATGGTGCCCACTCTTGCAGGTGTGAGGTGATACCTCATAGTTGTTTTAATTTGTGTCTCTCTGATGATTAGTGACATTGAGCATTTTTCATATGTCTCTTGGCCATTTGTATGTCCGGTCTGGAGAGGTGTCTATTTAGGTCCTCTGCCCATTTTATTTGGATTATTTGTCTTCTTTTTGTTAAGTTGTATGAGCACTCTATATATTTTGGAAATTAACCCCTTATCTGATGTATCATTGTAAATTATGCTCTCCCATATAGAACGACCTTATAATTTTATTGACTCAGTAAGGGAGATGGAGATATGGACCATGGCAAGAAAAATCATGACAGAAACTTAAGTCCTTGATTTGGGATGTTCCTCTCCCATAAAAGTAAATACAGACATAATTTATGGGGAAAGAATATATTGGTGTTATTTGTGGATTTTTTTTCCCCAAAACAAACTTTCTGAAACTCTTTCACCTGTTTAAACCACATTTTGCTCCCAGTTGCTTCATGCAAGTGAAGTAAGAGATATGTTTAAAGAATAGTGTAATGTAGTCTTTTCCTTTTGGTTAGAAAATAGTTCCAACGTCTCTAGAAAAGGGGGATTCTGTTTGAAGGAGACTAATCTGCTTTCTGTTCTTCCTCTTGACAATCCGTCTTCCTGTCCCATTTAGATGTGCTTACCTTTCTCTTTTTCTTCCCTCCCACACAACACACTCATTGAGCACTTGTCTCATCTGAGTTTTCACCTTATCTCGGCATAACTTTCCTTATATTGGTTCCTTTCAATGGAGCTCCCTTCTCCCTGAAACTCAACTTACCCTTCACTTCCCTCTGAGGTTTTCTTGATTATAATCAAAGGTGTGCACAACCAATATCTATGACTACCTTTAGTACGTAAACCACAAGTGTCTATGTGCAAGGTAGCTATCTAAAGCATCTAAAAATTATATATGTATTATGTGTATACATTATCTATATACATTATATACATTATACAGAGAGTGAGAGAAAGAGAGAGAGAAATCATCCTTTGTATCCTTCAGAGCACTAAGTCTGAGAAGTTCAGGTTATCATACCAGTAAGGATGCTGTTTCCAAGGCAGAGCTTTTTTAAAACCAAGAATCAGGGATGTTAATGTATTTTGATGATGCAGAAAATGAAACAAAAATGTAACAAACACACAAAACATTGTTCATATATTTTTATAAAATCGAAATGGGAAAAGTATTCAAGGTCACATTTTGTTCAAATTGTGTCATTAATGTATTGTTTCAAATATTAGAAGGCTACAATGTTTTGCATGCTGGTCTTCACCATGAAATCACAATGGTAGGAAGAATTACAGGAAGGGGGAAATACTGTGATTACGGATGTGAATCCTGGTTTACATCCAGCCCAGCTGAAGTTATGAAATGTCAGAAAGGACGGTGCATGTTGACATTTACAAATCATTTGGTTGATACAATTCCTTCATTGTTGTGTTAAATGGATACCAACTAGAGCACAGGGCTTCTGTGTTGCAATACCCATACAAAAGGAACCATGTAGCTAATAAGTATGCTTGTCTTTATCTTTACAATGCACTAGACTCTGTGTGTGTGTTTCGAGGTTGGGGGAACAGCTTGTTTTCTAAAATCTTTGTTTACATAAACTTGAATTTACCCCAAACAAACAAAGCAAAACCTTGTTGTGCGGCATCTTGGATTGCTAATCTTATTGGCAAGAAAAGGCCCCATAAAAAATTGGAACAATTTTGGGGAAAATATGGAGCTTGAAAATTATCAAGCTGGTCTGTGGCTCAAAGCAGAGGAAGACAAAGTAAGCAGGGTCTCTGTCAGATGATATCTTCTACTCCATGCAACATGTTCTTTTTTTCAATTTTTTGAAGCAAATCATGGAGAAATTGTCATATATGCCATTTGGCCTGGCTGGTATGGCTCAGTGGATTGAGGGCCATCCCATGGACGGAGGGGTCCCAGTTCAATTCCAGGTCAGGGCACATGTCCGGGTTGCAGGTTCGATCCCCCAGTAGGGGGTATGCAGGAGGCAGCCAATAAGTTTCTCTCTCTCACATAGATCTTTCTATCTCTCTTTCCCTTCCTCTCTCTCTAAAAAAATCAATTAAAATATATTTAAATAAATAAAATATGCCGTTTGCCTTCCTCTTGTAACAGCATAAAACTATTGTGAGCTCAGATGATTTCTATTCACATGCATTAGTCCCCGCCATAGATGTCTTAGGAGAAAAATATCAATTTCCTTTTGAAAAAGATGCTTTACTGGAAGGATATATTGGAGGTGAAATTTGACTGGAAGAGTCTTAGAAAGGTATTTATTTTTATTGATTTCTCTGCAGGCAGGAATCTAGAGATACCTGTAAACATTGAAGAACTATTTCAGAGGATCTTAATGGTGTTCTTTGACATAGAACTACCTTCATTTTGCAAAGTGAGATATGAGAACTCTTATTCTGTTTGCTAATAGTTACCTTACTTTTGTAAATCTTACATTTACCCAGATCAGATTCATCAAAATTTGCTGTCATCAAAGGTGAGGTTAACATTGGTTGACTGTCTAAGGTAACATGTCAGTTTGTATGTCAAAGATCACATGAAAATTTTTGTTATTTGGGCAAATTTTAAAGTAACAGAAATACACTTTTAGTGTAATTACATCTGAGCTTTTTATTTTATTTGTGTAATTTTGTTATATGCTTTTCTTTAAAAAATGATAAATTTTAAAAATAAAAATGATAGTGAGAGAGCATATATGTACAAAAACAAAATATAGAAAAGATAGTATTCATAACATAAGTATCATAATTCATACTCATATATCATAAATGTTGATATGTATTCATAATTTTTGAATAAATGAGAAAAAAGGGCAATTCTTCTTTACAGTCAAATTCCACAAAGAAATGTAAAGGAAAAGAAGGAAACAGAAAAATCACTATTTTAAAAAACTGTAAAAATGGACAGATAAAGTTCACTAAAGGATCCTAAAATTAGTGGATAAAAGTATAAGGTGAAAGGCTATACACATTCTCAAAGTATTTTCCCCAATGTGTTTATTAATTACAGTGAGAAAAAGGGTAACTTTACAGTAGAGAAACTCAGAAGACATCATCTTAATTAAGTGATCACAGTTAATATCACTAGTAATAAGAGATAACAACATCACAAACTCCTTTGATATGATGTATTAAGAAAGACACAGCATAATTTCTGGGGTATTGCTGCTAAAAATACATAATCCCAATTATGATAAAACATCAGATAAATCCAATTTGAGGGACATTCTACAAAATAAATTTCTCTAGTCTTTAAAGTGTTAAGGTCATGAAAGGCAAAGAAAGGCCAAGAAACCATTAGAGACTGGAGGAAGCTAAAGGGAAATATTGATAAATGTGATGTGGTATCCGGATACTCTTGGAACAGAAAATAACAGTAGAGGAAAAACTGGTAAAATCCAATAACGTCTGTAGGTTAGTTAACAGCATTATACCAATTCTCATTTTCTGATTTTGAGAATTGTACCATGGTTATGTAAGATGTTCCTCTTAGGGGAAGCTAGGAAGGAATGTATTGGAACTCTGTAATCTTTTACAACATTTCTTAAACTTAAGTTTAAAATAGTTCCAAAAATTGTCCAGCCAGTGTGGCTCAGTGGTTGAGCATCGACCCATGCACCAAGAGGTTGCCGGTTCGATTCCTGGTCAGGACACATGCCCAGGTTGTGGGCCCAGTCCCCAGTGGGGGGCATGCAGGAGGCAGCCAATCGATGTTCTCTCTCATTGATGTTTCTCTCTCCCTCTTACTTCCTTTCTCTCTAAAATCAATAAAGGAAAAAAATTTTTAAATAGTTCCAAAAATTTATGTTTATTTGAACTAAACTTTCAGTGAAGAAAGTTGAACATTATATATGTCTGTATGTGTGTGTGTGTGTGTGTGTGTGTGTGTACCATAAACCATTTACCAACAGATAAAACACATTTGCTTCTGTTTTACTAGGGAGTTCTCATCTTTCATTACACTGAACATTGGTCCAAAGGTATTAAAAAATTACTTCTTGAAGGTCTCAAGATAACTATGTTCCTTGCGTGACTTTAGAGAACAACTTTTTACATTCTCCAACACCTCCTCATCTTTCTGTTAGCTCCTTACCTTTCTTCAAGTAATTTTTCATCTCTCACCTTGTGAATTACTGAACCTAGTTCTGTTTTATTTTATTTTTTTAGATTGCCCAGAACAGGAGTCTAAAATAATATGTGCCCTAAGAGAAGACAATGAGGATCCAGGAAAAAAAAATGTTTTTAGTGTCACAAAACAAGAAAACTCAACTGCTAATCATAATTCTTAACTTCCGGTGTTGGCTCTACCTCCAATTTGCCATTTACCAGCAACATTATTGTGAATACCACATGAGAGAAGAGGTATAAGCTCAGTGCCTGGTAGTCATGAGTGTTAAGTAAGAGCTGTCTACATGTCCATTTGGTATTCTCAAAGACAAACTAAGACGGAGACAAAATTAAGACTGGGAAGACTTTCTAATTGATCTTCAGGTAAATTTGGCAGTGCTTGGTTGACTGTAAGAAGACAAGTAAGCATTTTAAGGACATGTCAGAGAGGAAGAATTTTCAATGTTAGGATGAAAAGTTTTCTGTGGACAACAAGTTCCCGGAACAAGTATGGGTAAATGAGATGCTTTTATATGATTAAACTGTCATAACAACCCTTACAGAAGTGGCTGCTGTGGCCAGCAGTGTCTCAGCTCCCTCCCACATTTTGGTCATTTTCTCCACCAGAATCAAGAGATTGACCTTGACTCAGGCTACTCTGTCGTCATCAGTAGGATATCATCACTAAATCCGTTGCATGTCATCATAGACATTATCCTGGAAGATTTTAACCTCAGAATTTATTTTGTTTCCTGGTCAAGTGTTGCATGACCATGTTTTACAGTCTGCCGAGATAGAAGCTACCCTGTAGCAATGAACACCCCAGAAATGACACCTGATGACTGACATTTACCTTTCCAGGGATGTGTAAGAGCAGTCTTTCTTTGATGTCTCTTCCAGTAAACACAATCTCTTGTTTGAGATCATGAGGAGTCTGTTTAGGAAGATGTGGTGAATGGGTACCTGTTACTGACCACACTGGCATAATACAGGGTTGCTGTGTCTGCATGTAACAAAGCAGAATCAAGGATGGGAAGTGAAATGCCCATGTCCATCTGTGTTCTAGTCATAAATTTACAACAGGAACATACTGACTTTTCCTCAAAGGGATGGATTGGTTGGCCAAAACAGCTAGGAGCCTTGCTTTTGGCCAGGAGAGTTCAAGAATGTCTGAGTTTTGCTAGTCTCAGCTTAAGAATGTCATTGGTCTTTTTCAATCTTTCTGGAAGATCGTGGGTGGTAAGGGCAGTGTAGTTTTTGCATAAGAGGTAACACTTTACAGATTTCTTTTATAACATTTCCTGAAAAATATGTGCCTTCATTAGTTAATATAAGAGTTTGTCTGACCCAAGTTGGAATCACCAAATAAAGTTGATTTTTAGCAACAATTGAAGGCTATAGTTTTTCAGCATGGAAATGCTTCAACTCCTCCACAGCTTGGCATTTGAGGAGCTTACTAATATATGGCTTAATTGATAAACGTCAGGAAACCAGAGATGTAGACCCTGAGGAGGATTCTAAGTTTTTCACTGATTGGTTGTCTCTCTTCCTAAGGCTTAGGAATATCCCTAATAATGGCTCTTAATTATTCCTAGGACCAAGGTTTAAACTCAACTGTGGAGGACATTCTAGGCTCCTGGGCTGAGTGGATCCATATGGGGAATTGGCAGATAAAACTGGAAAGAAGCTTGTGAAGAAAGAGTTCGGGGGACAGAGAGGGAGGAGCCATCCTGAAGGAAAAGAGGCATAGTGAGCTGAAATGCAGGGTATAAGAAAGTGAAAGGTACACAGGAGGGTGTGGTTTTAATGGGGAAAGCTATCCATTGTTTAGTATCACCAAAACCTTTTCTAACTTTGGCCAAAAAATCTTTTAGAGAATGAATTGGGAGTCAGCATTTCACTTAGGAGCTTCAATATACCAATGAGAAATTTTGCCCATTGAGCCTAAGCGATTTTCCTAAGATTTCTCTCAAATACATAATGTTTTGCTAAATCAAATGCTCCCCAAAGTGGTATTGAAGACCCACTTCACAGACGCTCTCCAAATGGCACTGAGACAATTCTGCCATTTAGAGAGTTAGGCACATATGGAAAGCAGGCGTTTTCTCTGAGGGAGGGAGTTTAATAAGGGAAGCCCATGAGAGCTGGTCACAGTCAGTGGAAAGCAGTTGTTTGTGCGTTTTTCATCTCAAGTTCCTGACCTAAAGGTTAGTTGCAACTGAACACAGATTTGAATATAATCAGTGCCCCCACCATACCCACCAGTGAAAAATCAAAGAGAGTGCTTTCTGTGTGTGATGCCAAGTTCTGGGAATGGACAGTCGGGAAGGGAGGGACTCTCATCCAGTTTTGTTGTTGGCCAATAGCAAAGTTTATTGCCCTTAGGGGACAGAAGTCTGGAAGCTGGCTGGAACCACAGACTCTCCTCCTTATCACTAAACATTTAAAGGTACAATAATTACAAGCCAATCTCCAAGGATGTAAACCTAAAAAGGAAGCTTCCAACCGATGCAGGAATAGATAAATTAGTAAAACAGCAGAAACACTCCTAGATGAAGAAAGTAGACCGGTAGAAAAGACTTACTGTTCTGAGCAATTGAAGCAGCAGCTGACGCTGGAGAGGCCTGGGTAGGGACCACTCCTGTTCCACAGTCCAAGTGCCTCGTAGACAGGTCTGGCAGGAGCCCAGTGTGGCGTCCAGATAACTGTCAAAGACAAAACTAAGTCAGTGACAAAATTAACAGAGCCTATTTATTCATAAACTTATTGCCAGGGTACCTGTCTCCCATCGCTTTTGTTTCAGCAGGGGTTCAAAGGTGTTAGAAGGGCATGTTTTACTTAAAAGAGAAAATGCTGACACAGTCTCTGATTGGCAAGTGTTCTGTTAGTGGGATTTTTAGAATTGAGAGATATTTTCAATGGTTTTTATGAACAGGTGATTGTCCTTGGTTGGCTGCAAGAAGGAAAGCAAGCAGTTTGGGGAATTTCAAAAAGAAAAGAAGATTGGCCCTGGCCGGTTTGGCTCAGCAGTTAGAGCTCCGGCCCATGGACCAGAGAGTCCAGGGTTTGGTTCCTGCTAAGGGCACGTACCTCGGTTGCAGTTTGTCCCCGGCCCTGGTTGGGATTGTGTGGGTGGCAACCAGTAGATGTTTCTCTCTCTCTCTCTTCCTCCTTCACTCCCTCCCACTCTATCTGAAGATAAATGCAAAAATGTCCTCGGGTGAGGATTAAAAAATAAATAAATTTTAAAAAATAAAATAAAATAAGAAAAGAAGATTGTTCAATGTTATGGTAGAGGGTTTTCTATGGCCACCCATTTCCTGGAACCAGTAGGGGTTGATGGAGTGCTTTTTTGCCTGTTACATACTTGTCTTTATAGAGGCTGTGATGTTGGATAGTTTCTCAACAATGTTGTACCCTATATATTAAGGGGACCTGAAAGTAATGTAGTGTTTTTACGACATTAATTCAAACAGATAAATTTTTAACAAGTTTTTAATCAATGATGTAATCACCCTCGTTATCAACAAAATTTTGCCATTTAGTGTGATAATTTTCAATGCCAGATCGATAAAAATTAATTGGTTTTTGAGCAAAATATATAGAGATGGCATTTTGGACATCATCCAAATTTTCAAATTTTTTGCCACTTAGAAAATGTTTTAGCGATCGGAATAAATGAAAATCCGATGGCGCGATATCCGGCGAGTATGGTGGGTGAGGCAATACCTCCCACCCCAATTCATTAATTTTTTCCAGGGTTCTTCTTGTGCACTGCGGTCTTGCATTATCGTGTTGCAGAATAACGCCTTTTCTGGTGACAATCGCGGGGCACTTTTCAATTAAAGATTGATTTACTCGATCCAATTGTTCACAGTGAAGGTCTGCATTCAGTTTGTCCAGGTTTCAGCACTTCAAAATGAACGACCCCGCGAATACTCCACCAAACACACAAAAGTGCCTTTTTGGGGTGTAAACCTGGCTTAGCTGTACTTCGTGGCAATTCATTCGGAGAGAGCCACTGCCTTTTGCATTTTGGATTATCATAGAGGACCCATTTTTCATCTCCAGTGACCAAGCGATCAAAAAACGCTTCTGTATTGTGTCGCTGAAGCAATAAATTGCATGTGGTGGACAGGTTAGCTTTGTTTTCTTCGGACAGATTATGCGGGACCCAAACACCTGCTCTGCTTACTGTACCAATCTGCTGCAAATGTTCTTGGATGGTCGACCAAGGCTGGTTAAGAGTGTTTAACAGTTCCTTGATTGTCTAACACAGATTTGCTTCCACTTCCATCCTTAACATGTCATTGTCTAAAGTTGTTGGTCTTCCTGATCGATACAAGTCAGAAAGATCAAAATTACCGGATTTGAACTTAGAAAACCACCTTTGGCATTTACAAACGTCTAATGCACTTGGATAAACATCACAAATGTTTTTGGTAGCAACTGTTGCGTTACTACCCTTGTGAAACTCAAAAAGCATACAATGCCGGATATGTATTTCTTCTGGTATTTGGCTGGCCATTTCACTATAAATTGCAAAAATAAAAAATAAAAAAAAATTTAAGATTTAATTATTTATGAGTAAACAAGTCACTCCAACCTTAAAATGTCTTTGGCACAATTTTGAAGTACACAATGAGCTGATAAATGACAACCAAATAGCGAAATGTGCAGAAACGACATTACTTTCCGGTCCCCGTAATACACTATATAATATTGTACCCTATATACAATACATAGTTACTGAGGAGCAGTCAACATCCAAAATCTCAACTCCTTCACTGAGGATAATTACAACACGGAGATTTCTCCTTTTGGCTCTGTCCTTCTTTCGGTCTGATGAACTTGTCACATCCTCTCCAAATTCAAGTCTTCCTTTGGATTCATTTTTTTTTTTTTTTCATCATATGCAGATAACTGCTTTTATCCTCTTATTGATGGGGACGGAGAACTATGTATTTGCCAGCTCAATAGTTGCATAGTCTTCCTCAAAAAAGATCTCACATCCAGCACAGCAGCTAAGACTGGGATGGCCACTTACTTATGGTCATCTACCATCTAGTGCCTATATTAATCTGGCTTTTGCAGGGATCACCCAGGTGAATTAAATGAAGATGTGATGAGACCATCATTCTTACATATTTCAAACCTTTGATGATGGCGCTAACCTCTGCAATTTCTCCTGGACTGTGCTTCTTTTTTTTTTTTTTTTCATTTCATTATTTCTTTTCTTTTTTTTTTTTTATTAATTTATTTTTGTTACAGGATTCATTTTTATATGAAAAGAAGATGCTGATCTGCTTTTCAGGAATCTGATTAGATCCTGCCCATATCCTAGGAGTTTGTACATAGTTATCAAAGAGTGATATTACTGAGTTCTAAGAAATCCAATGGCCACAGACACTGGATGCCTTCCAGCCTCCTTGCAATTAAAACCATCCCGATCATAAATAAAGAGACTAAGCTTTGCTAATGTGCACACTAAATACTCCATCTTAAAATGATGTACTCTGGAGGCTATATTTCTTGGACAGCATATGCCTTTCCTGAATGATGAAGCCCCCAAGTATAATGTCACAACATGATTTATTCATAATATTATTTTACATTTATTATCATTTCATAAATCTTTTTTTTATTTTTTCAAAATTAAATGAGACTTGTTTAAACCATTTCCTCTCACAATGTTTAACATACAAGCACCTATCCTTGGCGAACAACAATGTATGGGGGAGAAAAAAATAATGTTATTTGATTTTTTTTTGTTACTTTTCTCTCCCATATTAATTTGATGTGATAATTATCATTTTCCCTTTATTCAATCTGGGAAAAAAAAAGATTACCTTTAAGGTTATTTTATTTTTATTTAAAATATTCAAGTACATCATGCTTTTTATATCTTCATGAGTTCTGTTTCTTCATTCTGTCTGTCTGGGAACTAAATTTCTACAACCAAGAGGAACAGAATCGGACTCAGTGATAGGATTTTATTGAAGCTGGACAAATGCTTATACTTATTTTTTTTTATCATAAAGAACCCCAAATTTCTACTTGCAAGTATTTTATTCTTATAGCTCAGATACTTTCTACCTTTTTCATCTCACGGCACCCATAAATTAATTACTAAAATTTTGGAACACACCATAAAATACATTATATTTTTGCCAATCTGACAAAAAAAAGTATATTTTGACTCATTCACATTAGAGGGATATTATTGTGTTGGCTGTTGTCATATTTTTTATTTGACAACATAAAGGATAAGAGGTCAGTGCCCTGACTAAATAGTCAGGTTGCACATTTTAAGAAGTCTTGCGGCTCACCAGTGTGTCGTACACTGGTTGAAAATCACAGCTATAACTTGAGGTTTTGTTTCCTTTTAAAATACAAATGCTACTTGGAGTGGAAATAGTTTAAGAGATAAGATGGCATCATAGTTAAGGGATACACTCTGCAGCCACATGGTCTAGGAACATGCCCCATCTTCTCTTTGTAATTATAAATAATGTATGTAAATTTCTTAGAACTGCATCTCACACACAATAAGTGTTTATGGTGGACATTAATGCTACTCATTAGAATTTCCAGTTTTCCTTTTTTCAGCATAAACAAGAGGACCATCCTTACCTCTCCTTGAATTTAGGTGTGGCTGCATACCTTTCTTGGCTAATAAAATACAAGCTCAATGACATGTGTCTTTTACCAGAAGACATACCTTAGAGCCAATGCAAGATTCTATTTCTTCATTGAAATCACTGGAGTATGTTGGCATGTTCCATACCCTCAAATCAAAGTGGCCTGGAATGCTGAGGCTAGATCTGGAGGCTGGCTGCCCTGAGGAGTTACACAGTCCCACAGCAAACTGGGGGTGATAAATACTTTTTTTGCTAAGTTACTAATATTTTAAACTATTTATCATTACAACACAACCTAGCTTATTATAACCAATATTCTAATAAATGTAAGCTGCAATTTCTATTTACACAGTTAGTTTTAAAAGATTAGGGTAAACAGAAAGGTAAGGAATAATGAATAAGAAGTGATAACAAAAGAATTAAAAGTCTTGGTCCTTCAAACATGAATTTCCTTGATAAATAGTTTAAAGAGCTTGTCACATTTCTTTTCTTTTCAAATGATCTCAATTATTAATTACTCTACAACTGAATTATTGGTTATGTAATATACATCAAGCATTTTTTTCTCTCCTTACTAGATTGTATATTTTTCCTCTGCTTATATTCACTAAAATCTTCTTCTTCAATCAGTTTACTGTCTCTTCCCTTGTTCATTTTTTTTTCACCAAATTCATATATTTCAGGGGAATCTACATTTAATTTTATTTCTGGGTGAAGAAAAGAATATCCTACTCCCAAACCAGTAATAGTTCACTCGTAGCAATAGGACAGATTCCATCCTACTGTACCTGTTATAAAAGGTCTTTCAAAATCAGACTCCCAGCTTGCCTTTCAAATTATGTTTCCAATTACAACCATTCCAAGTGTCCTTGCTTGAACTCGCAACACTGGTCATACAGTCTTACCAATGATAGCCAACTTACATTCCATTTTGTGTTATCTCTTGTTTGAATGTCTTATGGTATCCTGTATTTGATTTCACTACCTTTCTGAATAAACCATATTAGTATAATATCACTCTGCATATCTTATCATGCCTAGCTTAATCTCTTTTATTTGTTATTTTTAAGTTTTAAAACATGCTAGTTCAGCCGGTGTGGCTCAGTGGTTGAGCGTCGACCCATGCACCAAGAGGTCGCCGGTTTGATTCCTGGTCAGGGCACATGCCTAGTCAGGGCACAGGCCCAATCCCCAATGAGGAGCATGCAGAGGTGGCCAATCGATGTTCTCTCTCATCAATGTTTCTATCTCTCTCTCCCTCTCACTTCCTCTCTCTGTAAAATCAATAAAGGAAAAAAAATATTTTTAATAAGAACAATTAAAAAAACAAAAAACATATGCTATACATTAATTAATTAAATGAATGTTAACTTTAACATTAGTAGATTTAAAATTTTCTCTAGAGTCCTCTAACCACACACACACACACACACACACACACACAAATCCTGACATAGCACTATCAAATTCTCTCCCTGATTTAAAACTTACACCACCATATTTATTTACTGTTTTTAAATAAGAATGATTGTAGGGCAGTGTTTAAATGAAAGAAATTGCTGAAATGACCCAAGGAAGAGAGTTTAATATGTAAAAGTTACTGAATACCAGAGATTACTATGATATAAAGAAAGATACAGTTTCTTACATTTCAACCCCTAAAGTCCTAGTGATTTCAACTGAGGTATGCTAATTGACCCACTAGTGATATACGTGCATGTATAGTAGCATGGCACATAGAACCTAAGGGTCTTTACCCTAGGCCTGTGTTCTCATACTGATACAACATATTTTTATGTAATTGTTTTTTCTTAATTTTATACTATGGGTTATATTTGACAAAGCCTATAATTCATTTGATTTAAAACAGCCCTGAGCAACTAACAGGGAAGAATTTTATTCTCATTTTACAGATCAGAAAATAGACAGAAAGAGATCAAAGCCACTTGTCTTAAGATCCACTGGCAATATCCACTGAATATTTGAATAGTTGCAACTGTTCTCCTGAAACAGGCCCATTACTTGTCCCAACCTGTCATTCTGCCTGAGTTTCCATGAAGAATTTTATCCATCTCAGGGCCGAAGGGAAAATTCAGCTAAAAGAAGAGCAAAACTAAGAATAGAGGCTGCCCACCACGACCATCATTCTACTAGTTTAGAAATTAACTCGAAGAAAGGTAAAATTTTAAATATTTTGTTGTATGATTGTATTACTGAGTTTATTTGTGAGAAATGTTTCAATTCCAGCTGTTGGCCACCAAGGAGAACCGCCATGACTGCCTCCTACCTCACCACGAACCAATGTAAACTCATTGAATAGCTGGAGCAAGACGAAATGAGGAAGGCAATTCTGCTGCAGAAAAAGTGATACAATAAAATTTAAAGACATTTGTGAATAATCTCTTTTCTTTGAATCAATCATACAACTGTTCCTCTCTATTAGCGCATGTAATTGAGAGTTGAATGTGTATGCAAAGAGTGACTATTTCAACACTGAAATTCAGATTTTCTCAAGTTACATTGTCTTTGGAATAGAATAAAATAGCCTCATATAGTCACCAACACATGTATAATAAAGAATAGTCAAATATCAATTAGACTTAGTAATTTAATTTGGCTTTCCAGAAATCTCTCAATAAAAAGCATTTACTCACTGCTTCCAAAAGTATATTAGGAACTGGAAGTCTATCCATAGTGGTATTATAGACCAAAGGAGAAAAACGTTACTCTGAACATGTTCTAAAATTTTAGACTATAGGCATTTTAAAATATTTATGAATTTTTAAAATTTAATATCTCTCTACGTGTCCTCTTCCTTTCAGGTTATGGGATTCAACGTCTTGTCTTTCATTTATTAAAACAAGGTTAACATTCTTTCAGTCAAGCACATTGTGGTTAAAAATAATAAAAACCCTCATCACACATGAAAATAATGAATTATAATTTAGTCAGGAGAATTCTGCTTTCAACAAAGATTCTTCTACCCCTTTCAAATTCACAGATTTATTTATATTTTCTTGATTTAATTCACAAGTTCCACAGTGCTTCAAAAGTTTTAAAATCAAAGGGGGAAAAAAGCAATAACTCAAGAATGATTTTGCATAACTTTACACAACAAGCAGGTGTTTGTAAGATCAATGTACAACAGGCACCACAATACCCGTCTTGCTTTCATGACTTCCAACTCATTTCCAGTTAAAACTTACCTTATCATAAATAAGAGATAAAAGCTTGCTAATCAGTACGGTAAATAATAGATCTTAAAATAATGTATTTAAGGGTTATGTTTAGAGACAGTAAATGAATTTCCTTCAGGTGAGAAAATGTTAGAAGGGGATTTGAGGTCAGGATTCCTGGGAAGCCAATAGCATTGACTCTGATATTTCACAATGTGAACTGCTGAATCACTAGGAAGTTTACAATGTGAGATGTGCCTGCCAGACACCATAATAAGGTGGCTATTTTTCAGCTCCCCGAAAGGTTCAATAAACATAGTTGCCTGGCAATAAACTGATTTGGAAGGGACAGAATGAAATAGGATGGTCAAACTGGGCAGGAAGCTGAAACATATTTATTGCTACAGACCAGAGGGTCCTCATATTTTTCATCCCCTATTTAAAATAGGAATTCTCATTATTTTCATGAAGGAATTTCAGGGGGTACTATTAAAGATAGAGACCTAGAGAAGAAACACTTGGAGAAAACCTTCCTTCATATACTGGAAAATTAAAGTTTTGGAAGTTGGATGAACAATGAGCATTAGAAGGAAAGAGCAGAAAGAGAGACCTTGCCACATCCACATCCTTCCTATCCTGGGTTGAATTTTGTCCACCAAAAAGATATGTTGAAATCTTAACCCCAATACCTGTGAATGTGACCATATTTGATAGTAGGGTCTTTGCAGAAGTAATCCCATATGACCGGTGCACTTATAAGAAGAGAGAAATCTGAACCCAGACACAAAGGGAAGAGGCTACATGAAGATGGAGACAGAGATTGGAGTTAGGGTGCCACAAGCAAAGGGGTGCGTGGAGATACGAAAAGCTGGAAGAGAGAAGGAAGGATCCTCCCTTAGAGACTTTAAAGAGAGTACAGCCTTGCTAACACCTTGATTTCTGACTTTCATGCTGCAGATGAGATAATAAATTTATCCTACATTAAGCTACCTAATTTGTGCATTGTTGTGGCAGCCCTAGGAAACAAATTCAACTTCATTGGATAGTTTATAGATTTTAGAAAGAGTAGTGCCAAAACTCACCCTACTTGAGTGAAGCATTTCAAGCCATATTTCTAACTATGTAAGACTTGGATCACATGGTGACACTGCTTTAGAAGTATTGGAACAATAGGTCACTATCAAACAGCATTCCAGCACTGATGTTTGCATTGAAAGAGTTGGCTCTCTCATCTTTTCCAACAAGAGTTGACAATTGAAGACAAACAATTCAATTCTTCTATATCAGTCAGGAAACATAAACTTTCATGTGTTTCAAATCAAGGGAATTTAATACGAGAAACGTGTTACACAGAGAAACATGTTAGAAGAGCTCAAGTAAATCAGAGGACAGTGAGGAAATCCAGGGATTGGTATCAGTACAAAACTGCTACTAACTCTATGCCTGAAGGGACAATTGAAGAGATGGTGTTATTGAAGCTGGTGCTACCCAATTGAAGCTAGAATCACAGAGATTCTGCCTAGTAGGAGCTGGAACCATGAAGAAAGTGCAAAGGGAGAGAGATATGCTGACAGCTTCTTTTCCCTCAGCTATCTGTCTCTGGCCAGCGTCTCCCATTAGTCAAACCTACCCAGGAGACAGCTGAGTTTGGAAAATGCAGTATGCAGTAGCAGACCCCATGATAAGAATAAAGCAGGGAAAGGAAGGAAATGGATCTGAGAGCAAGCAAGTAATGAACGTCATATTCCTTCTTCCATAATGGTCTTGCTGGCTATTTAATCTCCACATTAATTTATTCAACAAATAATTATTGAGTACATACTATATACCAGACATTGACAATTTGTAATGATAAGAAAAGAGAGAGAGAGATTATATCTGCTTGCATGGATTTTAATGTCTAGTGAACAATGTAGACAATAAACAAACTCAAAAATAAATACCTAACTACTATAAGGTGAACAAGGTTTATGACAATAAAAAAAGAGGTACTCTGGGAGTGGATAACTGGGAGAACCTAAATAACATTGATGAGTCAGGGATGTCCTTGAGGAGGAAGCGATTCTGGAGGATCAATATAATCTATCCCAATGATGGGTTATCAAAAGAGCTTCCAGACATAGGAAAGACTCTGTCTTGAAGATGTGTGATGATTAATTTTGTGTCAATTTGACTGGGTGATGGGGTGCCCAGATAATTAGTCAAATATTATTCTGGGTATTTCTGGGAGAGTGTTTTTGTATTAGATTAACATTGCAATCAATAGATTAAGTAAAGCAGATTGCCCCCTCTAATGTGGGTGAGCCTCATCCAATCAGATGAAGGCCTAAACAAGAACAAAGGCTGACCTTCCCCTAAATAAAAAGAAATTCCTCTTGCCTAACTACATTGAAGCTGGTACAATAGTTTTCTCCTGACTGATAGACTCAGATGGAAAGATTGGTTCCTCCTGGGTCTCAAGCTTCCTGTCCCATGGACCAGAACTTATACAACCAACTCTCTTGATTTCTAGCTTGCAGACTGCTGATTTTGGGAATTTTCAGCCTCCATAATCATGTGAGCCAATTCTTTTATATATATTTCTCTGGAGAACCATACGTAATACCTAATACAGAAAAGTAATTGAGAAATTTAAGAAACTGAAGGAAGGCCAACATGGCTTAAGTGTTTTAAGTGTGTTCATGGCAGACAGAGGCACAGGATGTACTGATGATGTAGATAGGGCCAAAACATGAAGGATCTGTGGGTTGTGACTTGTAACCTGAACTTTAGTCTACCCATAGTGGAGAAATTATTTAGTAATTTAAGCAGGCAAGTGAAGTTGCATGAATTCAATTTTTAAGAAATAATTCTGGATGCATTGAGAAATAATTGTACAGGAAAGAGGTAGGAGTTGAAACAAACAGACCAAATCAAAGGTATTGAATTTGCCCAGGAAGATGATGATGGGAGATAGAACTAGGATGTAGGATATGAAGACAAATGAACAGAGTTACAACATATTTTCAGGTAAAAGTAATGGGATGTGATGAACCCAAATGGGCTTCTCATAGTGAAATTCGTATCTTCATATAGTCAACATAGTCAAAATTTTCAGGTTTCTGCAAAGATTCCAGGATTGCCAGTTCCTCAGAACTCTAAAGTGATTGCTTACGGGAAAGATGAATGTTATTTCTGTTCCACATGATACTAGTTCCCCAGGTGATTCAGTGTATTTACTCAAATCATCTATCTTATCAGTGGCTTTTCATGGACAAACCATTTAACTGACTGCTTTTTAGTCTGTAAATTGTAGACTTTTAATAAATATTTTCTGGATTGAACCAAATCAATTTCCAAAATGTATGCTTCAACATTGTGCAGGCATATATGCCCACAGGTCCTTATATGTTAAAATATCGTCAATAAGCAGCTCTGCATCCCACAACAGCAGGATTATTCAAACAGCTCAAGTTCTATGTAATTGTGGAATCAAACTTGGAGCTAATGTATTTTATTTCAGTTCTCTGAGAGATGGATTTAACTAGTGGGAGATTAGTTATGCTTGAGTATATCAATACCATATATCATAGGAGTGGATTGGTGCTCAGAGCAATAATGACCTGCTGGGCACCCTATCCTACTTCCACCTGTGTTCTCATCCCTTCTCTTGCTGCCATTCTCTGTTTTGGCCTGTATCCTTTTTCTCTCTCAAAATTAAACACCAACTCAGTATCCAAAACCAGTATACAATCTCTTTCTTCCCATACATTTGTAATTTTCACACAACATATGTGTAAACTTTCTTGAGAAAATGATATTACCCCATTGATGATTGAACCCATGAAAGAATAAGAATGATTCAAAATAAAATTAACTTTGCATAATGGTGCACTACTAACTATTGGTGTCTTGAAGGAAATGTTGAGTAACTACCTGTTAGGGATTGGGTGGAGGGTATTATTACTAATGAGGAAGCTAAAAAGATGAGCAACTTCCCCCCCCCCAAGTTTAATGTTTTATGACTCAATGAATGACAAAAAATAAATAAACAATATAAATTTAAATAGAAAAAAATCTAGGTAGTTAAAAAAAAGCAACACTTTTGTATTAGCTACACGATTTGTTGATGAACAAAAATAAGGTTGAGGGGGAGGCATTTTTCAGTGAGCTAGCCAAAAATTAATAACTCTCAAATAGTCTTGATCCTTCACTATTGAATATATTTTCAAAAGAATTAAACTCAGCCTCAACAAAAACGTGTTGATTCTACTTGTAGGAGATATTTTCAGATCACTGATCTCATTTAATCTTGAAAAGCATCCCTGATAAATACATATTGCAATCTCTATTTTAACTATGAGAAAATAGGCTAGGAATGTTAAAAGAATATCTTCAATATCACATAGTAAATAAAATGCTAAGCTAGCATATGAACTCAAATATCACATCATGCCACAGCTGCCTCAAATGCTATGCTATCATGAGGATGGTTTTTTAAATAAATCACAGTATTTAAAGTAATATAATTTACATGCAGTGAAATTCTTTGTTGCAACATTATATAAGGAAACATGCATTCTCATGTTATCTGACCTGAGATTATGTTTATTTTCTGCTTCATTGGATGCCTTATGTTTTTATTAGAAGTCAAACATCTTATGTAAGACAGTAGATTCTCAGGTAAATCTTTTTTCTAATGCTTGGAGGTGAGTACAACTTTCCTATTGCTACATTGTTAGTGTATGGGTTTATTTTAATACAGTCAGGAGTTAGGCTGTGTTTGAGCTTTGCTGGCCCTAATGTTACCCTTAAGTCACCCCAGATTTCATATCCCTATAGCAATTACACATGTTTAGGGTGTTGGCTGCAATCTCAGGGGTGATTTTCTCAATGTCTTACCCCCACCCACCCTTGGCTTTGTGCCTTCTCATCTGTGTTTTGTTCCTGAGACAATGTCTCCTGTATCTCTACCAGCTATATTCCACTGCTGTTTTCACTCTGGGAGTGAAGAGTGGAAGAGGGGGATGTCCTTTGATGTTCTCAATAAGCCTTAGTCTTATACAAACACTATGTCCTGGTGCTCAAGATGAGATTCTCACAAGTTTCCCTGTGGAGCTCCATCCCTGTAGAGCTAGGCCAGTATGCATCTCTGTGCATCTTCCTGATCCTCTTCTACGGCTTTTGTGGTTTCCACAAGAGCCCTAATGTGTTTGTCCTGTAGGAGAGAGAGAAACGCTCCATGCAGTTTTTCTTCAATGGATGCTGTTCCTGTTCTCCAAACGGCCCCAGGTACCAAAAGGAAAGCTGTTTCAGTATCCTTCCCAAACTTTCCTGTACATTTCTGGTGAAATTTATGAAAGAAGAAGTCTTCAAAAAGATAAAAAATACCCCTATATATGGGGTCCACAAGGACCTCATACTCTTGATACTATTATAATTAACCCAGTTATTAACGAATAACTGGAAAGAAGTAATGGAAAGGCCAAATAAACACATGCCCAGTAAAGTCTGGATGACATAAAGAATTCTTGCCCGTCAAGCACACCTGGAAACAGGTCATTGGCCAGAATAGGCGTGGCCACTGCAAGTGTGGGAAGATTTGATGTTTAAACTCCTGAACAAAGGAGTTCCCTCTCTTGCTCTCTTGCACTCTGGGCTCCTGGCTCTCTTGTTGCAGGGGCCAGGCTCCCCTGCATTTGCCCATGTGGCTTGAGGCCATGTGGGCACAATGCAATGGACTGATGGACTGTGACTAGCCCAATGCTAGCTCTACCATGGAATGACAACTTTGGACACTGACCTTGCTTCTAGCTCTGCTGAATCCCCAGCTACACCTCTTCTAGGACTAGTTTAAGGGAAATATGACTTTGCAAACCCAGGGATGTCATTCCATGCAAATAAAGTTTTCTACCACAACTCATCCTTGCGTGGGGGCTTCTGGAAATGCTTATCCCAGCGGTACACAAGAACTTCACTCTCACTAGCCATGGAGAAGGGCGATCCATGCAATTCTCCAGTAACACTCTCACTCTATCTCACACTCAGTCTTTAGTGATTTATTTTTAAAGTCAGCTAAATTCTCCTTCCTGGCCTATTTGGCCTCTGGCATCTGTCCCAGGTAAGCACATGCTCAAGATCTATTTTTCTTTGGAGACACCTGTCTGTCCCCAGATTTAGGGTTAGCCAGCTGCCCTGCCACTCAAGTTCTGTGATGGACTCAAGAACAGCCATCACTTTGCAGTTTCATCAGCGTTTTCCTTGTTGTGAGGGTGGGAGTGAGGTTCTTCACAGCAATCTATGTCTCCAAGCTAAAACCAGAACAGAACACCAGATACCTTTTTAATATCAAGTTAGAGAACAAGTCTAGGGTGTGTAGGATCTGTTTTCAAATAAAGAGTTGTTGGTACCACGAAGATATTTATAGTCTTTTTCCTACCACCCTTCTTGTGTTCACATTTGAGCAAGCCAGAAATCACACAGCCAAGTATGAACATCTTCTCAGAACACTTGCTCTCCCCTGGTCCCTGGTTGCTTATCTCTCCTCTCTCTGAGATCATGCAATGCCTGTCAGTCAGGGTAATGGGGAAGGAAGGAAGAGCCGAGAGGGACTGTTTATCTAAGGAGGGCAGAGCTGCTTTTGCTTTTGAATCTTTCTTCTCCCAGATACTATTTTGTTTTCTGCCAATGCCTCATGATTGAGCCCATAGCAGCTGTGTGTGGGTTCTGAGAGTTTTGTCCAGCAGTGAGAACAGACTGATCCTGTCATCTACATTTTCTCAACTTAACCGTTGGGTAACTTCTGTCATTTGTAAGTTCAGTGTCTAGAGGAGGAGTATGGTTTGTATTCTTGAAAGAGAACTAAACTGTGGTTGTTACTTCACTAGGAGCATACAAGTTTCTTTAAGAATGAGTGTTGAGCCCGGCTGGTGTGGCTCAGTGGTTGAATGTCGACCCATGCACCAAGAGGTTACTGGTTCAATTCCCATTCAGAGCACATGCCCAGGTTGTGGGCCTAATCCCCAGTGGGGGACATGCAGGAGGCGGCCAATCGATGTTCTCTCTCATCGATGTTTCTCTCTCTCTCTCCCTCTCCCTTCCTCTCTCTCTAAAGTCAATAAAGAAAAAAAAAAAAAAAGAAAAAAAGGGCATTGAAATGGAAACTTTTTAATGCAAAATGCAAATCTGGCCACCATTGAAGTCCACTTATCTGGAACCTGACACTACCTTTGTTTTTAACTAGCTGTATGACTTCAGAAATTGAATCAATCACTAGCTTTGCTTCAAAACTGATCATAAGAAAAGAAAAAGCTAACCCTCCCTTCTATGTCTCATATTTTATCTCCACAATGCTGGAGATCTGATTGAAGAATAAAATTTAAAACACTGTGGACGAGAAAGAGGCCACATACTATACACTTGACAAGCTGCGGGAGGCCTGCTGACCTTACACACTCAGAGACCTACAGCAAACACATAGGATGGTCCCAAGTGAAAACTTCCTAACTAAGAGAGTCAAAGCAGTTCTTCATGTGTAGGCTGGCATCTTCCTTGGCCAAGGTCAATCTTTGCCTTAATTGATCCTATTGTCTTTTTGCATCTTGGATAACATACATTTGGAATGTCAGGGTAATTTCCTTTTTCCAGACCTCTCAGGGAACAATCTCCCACCAGAGCTAGAGACCACAAAGCCCCTCATTATTACTGTTATCATGTTAATTGTTTGTTAGATATCCTATACCCACCCATGTAAAAGAAGTATGTGTCTATTCATTTTACTTTTTATCCAGTCCCAGCCAGAGGTTTCCCAGCTTTACTCTCTCCTGCCTAAACAATGGATTTCATGTAACCCCCTTTATCTTTTCCTTTGATTCTAATGTATAAAATAAGGTACAAAACTGCCATTCTTCAGAGCATTTTTTCAATCTGTTTAGATTTTGCTTTGAGGCAATCGTAGTCAGTTTGGTTCAAATAAACTCTTAAACATCCTTACAGTTTTGGATGTTTCTTACATTGACAACACACATACTTCAAACACAGATACTCAGTAATTTGTAGATCCAAATACCTATTCAGTGAATATTTTATGATTTTCTTTTTTTTTTTTTATGGAGCCACAGTTTGCTCTGGTTATCAGACTAGATTTCCAATCAGTTTATTTTCTAAAAAATGCTAAAAACTCATGAAAAAGAAAATTTAACTACTCTTTGAAAATCACAACCGCAGCCAAAGAGGGAAAAGCAATATAAATCATTGAAAAGCAATGCCCTTATTAAAAACAAAACAACAACAAAAACAAAAACTGCACGGTTTAGAGAACTCAATAGGAACTAACAGCTGGAAATAAAAATTGTTACATTGTGGTATTTCACACCTATGTTGAATTTTCATAAGCAATTTAGATACAAAGACTAATTAACCCTAAATGTATAATCAGGCCATATTGAACACACTTATTCCAAAAGCAGTATCAGGTTCTTATCTTCTGGTCCAAACCTGGTAATGCTTCTTAATGATTGATCTCTGCTGGAGAAAACTAATGTTCAAAAGGAAGAAAAATAAATAATAGGTGAAAGTCATTTGTGTTCAAAGTATTGAGGCATGACATTTACAGATAAACCTACCTGAGATGACCATGTTTTCTCTCTAGCATATCCACTATAAAGAATAACCTCTCCTTCACTTTGCACTCGAGCTGTGATTGATGGGCAGTGTCAATCACTTCATGGAGCTTGTTGATGTTTGTAGTCATGACCAAAGCGTTGTGAAGTTTGTAATCAAGTTACAGGCAGAATTTCAGTTTGTTGGTGGTTTTTCTTAAATAAGGTGAGATCTAGTGATAAATGGGACTCAAGCTAGGAAAAGCACCATAAACTCCAGTGGGATTTCCCTCAAACCACATCCACACTGGAACTGTACTAAGGCAAAGTTCTCAGGATAAAAAATCTTTTGGCATCGGTTGCTGAAGTGAACTATTTTCTTGGCATTTTAAGAAATTTGATTTATAAAGCAAGTACTCCATGACCTTTATATGTTCCCAAAGGCTTATTTACTTGAAAGTCCATGCCCATTACTTATTCTACCAACATTAAATTTAAAGGTTCTTTATACTTGTTTATTGACCAATTATTAACTGAGTATTTACAATATATCAGGGACTGTGATAGGTGTTTTAGTAAATGTATATAAGACAAGATTTTTGTCTTACCAGATTTAATATCCAATAGTTATTGCATATACACATATTACATGATACAAACACATTTCCATGAGAGTTTACAATGAGGATTCATTAATTCTTCCATGGAAATTACAAAGGCTTCCATGATTAGTCATATTTGAGATGAACTGTAAAGGTTTGAAAGGGTTTGCTAAATGATACATTGGGGTGTGTGTGTGTGTGTGTGTGTGTGTGTGTGTGTGTGTGTATTTGACCTGAAAAAAAATCATAACTTTGTATGTGAAGTCAAAAGTTACATGAATGAGAAATGGTGAGCTAAACTGATGTGATAGTTATATATGGAACATAAAGGTATATTGACCTTATATGCATATCTAAGCTTTTCCTAGATTTAAGTGATATGTTTTATTGTCTAGCCAAATATCCTGTTCTTTGTTCAGGAAAAAAATATAATTGCAGCACAAGAAAATAATGGGCAGTGAGGAGAAAAAGGTAGTCTAATTAGATTAAACATTTTGACTTCGATTCATAATTCTGCAGCTAATGGGAAGGATCATTAAAGATAATTTTTTGCCTGAAATTGCCACTTTTTTCCTAATATGAACTCCCTGATCTTGAAATGTTATCAGTTGAAAAAGTACCACCTACAACTCCAATATCTAATATAATTTCTTTCTCCATGGCTCTGATCATATTCTTTGCCCTATTTTCAATGGACTTTTCTTCTCAGTAACTCTTAAATACTACCCCTCTTTGAAAGTCTGATTCAACATGCAATTCAGCCAGAAAGCTGGTATCTTTTCTACATCCCTCCTCCAAAGTGTGGATCCCATTACCAGTGTGTGCGCTGACCAAAGAGTAGTTGTTTGTGGGCACTATGAATGGAACTTGGACATGTGGACTAACCCAACTACATGCCTACAGAAGAGGTGGCATGCGCCATGTAGTCTAGAGCTAGGAGTACACAGAGAAAGAAGCACGCTGCTGGAGAAGATGGGATGGCAGTGGGCGCTCCCTGATTCAATATTCTAGTAGAGCCACAGGGACCATGAGAATCCCAAATTCAAATCTGACTTTTCAGTTTGTATGAATGCTTATAACTTTTATATACTTGGATAAATGATATGTGGGTTTTTATTTATATAATTGTCCTGGGCCCTACAAATATTAGGTTAGTTGTTTCTCTGCACAATTATTAACCTATAATATTTGTTCTTACACTGTTTAATATGCTAATTTAACTGATTGTATTATAATGTCTATTTTCCTCAGGTAGCGTTGATGGTCTTTGAAGGGGAAAATGATACTATTCACAATCCAGCAAAGTGTTATGCACACACAATTCTTAATCAATAACTATTTTTAATGAACTGAGAAGAGAACATTGTTTCACTAGTCAAGAACCTAAATTGTACAATTGTGGACTATCCGATGCTCTATTATGACTGAGAATTTTCCTTCTGTTTTATAAATACTCTGGATCATTTCCAATAAAATTGCATCCAGGAAAATTTCCTATTTGCTTAATAAAATAAACATAGCTTCTCTATTATCTTAGGGCACTGAAATGGTGGAGAGGAATCTTAATAGACTGATTCAAGGCTTCTAAGTGTCAGGAGAATAGCACTTAGGTTAACATTCTTTTCAGTTTGATGGAGAGAACATTTAGATTAGTAAAGACATGGTTTTTATTAAAATTCAGCCTCATTATTCATAATACATGCTTAGCTACTATTAGGACCATTTTATAAAAAATGAGAGGAACTAGCTACCCTGTGGGGTCATTTCAGGGGCATTTTGAAGGCCTCTGTTCAGCAATATGTCATAGAGTCTAAAAATTTACTATTTAACCTTTCAGTTAATTACTAGCTTTTCTCTGCTGTCTTCCTTAAAAATGCAAACAGATCAGAGAAAAATACACCATAGCATTACTCTTGCTTTAATTTTGGGGTGTTTATGGTATTCTCCCAATACCTTGAGGAAACTGGAGAGCAGTGTACTTGAGTTGTAGTCATGCATACGTATACATAGGCATTGGCACCACAGGATATAAGTAAATGCAGTATTCAGTCCAGTTCACCATGGTGTGTCTAAATGGAATCTCCAAGACATAGATGAACAAGAAATGTACGTATCTAACAATTAGAAGGTAGTTTTCTGTAGCTATGCCATATTGGCCCCACAAGCGCTAACACACATGCTTGATGGCACTGTAGAGCGTGAAAATGAACACAGTGCCTTACAATTAATACAACCAAGATGTGATTTCACCACTGTGAGCAAAAGAGGACAGTCCCCTCTCTTGTTCTAGTTGCTACACTTCTCTTACTATAGCCTAAGAGCAGAATAATCTTTCTTCATCTCTTTCTGTATCTTGTTTCCTTTGCCACTATAATTACCTGGCCCTCCAACTTTCACTAGTGCCCCAACTAAGGAGTGGCTCTGCTCCAGTTCCCTAGACAATTATGTTTGAGGCACTACTTTCAGTTGTTTCTCTGCTTCTTCTCATTTACCCAATAAAACTTAATGTGGTCCCTCTTTCACATCTAGGATCATAACTAATCATAACTAAAGAATTTTTAAATTGTTTCCTGAGTTTTCTTTAGGACATAAAAACACATACGCATATTTTATTCTCACACATACACATTATAGTCTATTCCTTTTCAATCGTGATTCTATAATGTTTCACTTAAAATCCATTGACATATTTTCATTGGTAGTATCATGGCTAATCTTATAAGTCAACTTCTATGGGAGGTAAGGCCCATATTCCCTGGAATAGCCACATTGCTTTCTCCCCAGTGTTGATAAAATTTATAAAATTGGCTATAAGCCATTGATACACATTTACCTAGCCTAGTATCTTAGGTAGTGTCAAAGACTGAAAGTCTTCCACAGCTACCACTGAGTGAAAAGGAGGCCTGCCATCTAGCCTTATTCTGCCCATCATATTGGACCAAAGACATTTTTATTTGCCCCTCTTATAGGCTTGAAGACAAGGGATACATTGTATCTTCAAGAAGATGACTGCCTACTCCTCAGTCTCCTAAATCTAAGCTACTGCCTAGATTTTTGTCTTCTATGATCAAAAAGCTAACTGTTGGCTCTTTACTGAGCCATGCCTTGCAATGTCTTTCCCTTATAACACTCCTGCCCAAATGTGTTACCACAGTTAGTGTCTACATTTAGGTCATTTTCTACAACACTACCTTGCCTCAGGAGTCAGGGACCATGCCAGTTCTTAACTACTTCCCCATCCTTCCGTGATTCATTTCTTAGAATCAAGCTTGGAATCAAGCATAATGCTATGACATGTTGGCCCCACAAACCCTAATACACATGGGTAAATCCAGAGAGCAGTATACATATTTTTATTTTTATTTTTAAAATTTTTCTTTATTGGTTTTTAGAAAGAGAGGAAGGGAGAGGGAGAGAGATAGAAACATCAATGAGAGAGAACATCAATTGGCTACCTCCTGCATGCTCGCCACTGGGGATTGGGCCCACAACCTGGGCATGTGCCCTGACCGAGAATTGAACCGGCGACCTCTTGGTGCATGGGTCAATGCTCAACCACTGAGCCACACCGGCCGGGCAGTATACACACTTTTAAAGACTTTATTAAGAGATTTCCCATTTACATTTAACCTGCCTCCACACATGCATAGCTTCCTCCATTATCAATGTCCCCCATCAGATGGTACATCTTTTACCAAGGATGAACCTACATAACCATGATAATCCACCAAAGTCCATAGTTTACCCTTGGTGTTGTATATTCCAAAAGTTTGGGCAAATGTATAGTGGAATGTATCCATAATTATAGTATCATACAGAGTATTTTCAATGCCCTAAAAATTCTCTGTGTTCTGTGTATTCGCCCCTCTCCACTCAAGCCCTCGCAACCACTGATCTTTTTACTGCCTCTGTAGTTTTGCCTTTTCCAGAATAGATAGAATCACATAGTGTGTAGCCTTTTAGATTGGGTTTTTTTACTTAACCACATGCAATTAAGATTTCTCAGTGTCTTTTCATGATTTGCTAGCCCATTTCTTTTTAATTCTGAGTGATATTCCATCATTTGGATATACCATTCTATTTATCCATTTGCCTACAGAAGGACATCTTGTTTCCTTCCAAGTTTTGGCAATTATGAGTAAAACATCAATAAATATCCATGTACAGGTTTCTGTGTGTACATAAGTTTTCAACTCCTTTGAGTAAATAGCAAGGAGCTTGATTGCCTATTATATGGTAAGAGAACGTTCAGTTGTGTAAGACATCAACAAAATGTCTTCCAAAGTAGTTGTACCATCTTGCATTCCCACCAGCAATGAATGAGCAGTCCTGTGGCCCCACATCCTTGCTAGCATGTGTGTAGTCAATGGTCCAGGTTTTGGCCACTCAAATAGGTGTAGCAGTATACATTTTGAGAAGTCTGTTTGGAGAGGCATGTTACCCATTTGACATCCACTGAGAAGTGGTAAACTAAAGGCCTGCTTTTCTTTAGACACACTGGCTTTGAAGCCTTTGACGTTTATGATGTGCTTTTGTACTTTATATGCATTTTAACTGAATGCATTTGCCATGGTTACCTTTTGTTTTGTTCAACATCCTGGCCTCTCAGGAAGTATTCTCTGCTTACACTTCTGCTTTTCCTCCTAGCAGGCCCCACACCTGGAGAAAGAACACAGTGCTTGGCCTTAGACTCAAGTTTCTTGTCCACCATTGACTGGCTGTGAGCCTTCAAAAAGTTGCTTGTTGTCTGTGACTTGGTTTTTCTTTCTTTTAAAAGTGGACTTATCCCACAAAATCCATGGGGTCTGCAGCAGAACTCACTTGAGACAACATATCGTAACACTGAAAAGAATCCCACTTAATTATAGTGAAAGAGTAATGAGCCAACAAAGATACACACCATCAATATAGCTTGTTTCCAAAATTCTTCACAATCGTACCAAATATGCGTTATCCTCTTGATTTTACATATACTTTATACTTCGAATATGCCAGAATATGCCATCCCAAAATATTCCACTTTCGCATAGGGTTATTTTTGAGCTGAAGGCAATTAAGAAACAGCAGAGACCTAAGTGATCTTAATAAACAATATCACCTCAATAAATGAAATTTAAAAAAAAGAAACAGCAGACACAAAAAAAAGCTCTCTACCTTCCTCCTAACTATCTAAAAACAGGGTATATATTTCCCTCCTGTAAAGATTTTTTTTTTTCCGTTTGCAAAGGTGTTCTTTTCTCTTGAACTAGGGAAAGAAGAATGGCTAGGAGACAACTTTCATCACTGGAGATGAGATGACACAGATCTGCATAGGAAACCTTGCTGAAGAATCCTGCTTGTGATACATTTCTCAGTCATCTCCCCACAATCTACCTAACCTCCTCCCCCACTGGAAACACAAACCTTCTCTACACTTCGTAAAAATGATACTTAAGCCTCTGGGTCTGTCTACCTCTTTGGGTTTCTGTGAAGCTTCCATGTGTGTATTAAATCTTTTTCTCCTCTTAGTCTGTCTTCTATCAGTTTGATTCATGGACCCCACACACTGAACCTAAGAGAGGGTCAAGGAAGAATGCTTTCCCCCACCCTACAGTCACTAGCGTTTAATCTTCTCTTTAGAAGTTGTGTGGTTTTTATATCCTTTTCAATATTCAGGCTCTCTCCTTTGACTTTACTGCTTGCCCTTTGCCTTCTCAACCACTTTTATCCATCAAATTCTTGGGCCCTTCAGGACAAATAGCAGGCCTTACTCATCTGGATTCCCTCTCTCATCGTCTGGGCTTAGTTAGATGTCTCTCATCTAATGCTAGGATACTATGTTCTACCAGATGGGGAAAGAGTGGGGAAAGGATGTCAAAGTAGCCTCAGATAGAGGATTTCAGGGCCTTAAACCTATATATCGCATATCATATTTTTATTAAAGTCTAATCTTATTTATAGTCATCTTATGGTTTCTCTTTCTAACATACACTGAATTTATAACATCAATATTTCCCACATTTTTGATTCCTAATTGATGCACTGTATGTCACTCATTTTTGAGAATCCTGCCTGAAAACTGTTGGAGATAAACAGATACAGGTGTGTCTGTATGAAATATGAATCTGAGTCCTACCCCCATCTTGCCAGTGCCTTGTCATCATTCAGAGGTTTTGACCAGGTCTACATAAATGACTTCGTCTTTTTTGTGTATCTTTTATAAAAGAGTATACAGCATGCCTATTCAGCCTTTGAAGATTAGGAATTAATTTCTTCAGCGAGCATTAATGAAAGGAGAATGCATCGTTCTTCATTGGCTGATGCATGGAAAGTTGCTGATGGCAAATGTTAATGAAGCCACATTAAATGGAGAGAATGAATGTAGCAGTTAAGTGAATGATTCTTAGTGGCAGGGAGGCCTTATTTTGTTTGATGATTGGAGAAATTGACATTAATCATATACAGACGGGCATTAGAAATAAACCCAGAGAGCAGACCCCCCTCCCCTTCATTATATGTATAGATGGAGAACAAGAATATCAACTGGGAAAAAGCTAACCCAAATCTCTTTTTTTTTTTTTTTTTTTTTTGTCATTGTAGTAGCTATTTGTTTCAAAACGTTTTCCCCAGGGGAGTCAGCAACCCCTCCCCACCCTGAACTATCAAGTTTCCTACTACAAGTTTTCAATGGCAGCCAATCTGGAGAGTTGCATATATCTACCCCTAGACAGCTGCATTATGGAACTAAAAGAACTGCATCTAAATTCATGAGCCGATAAAAAGTAATCTGGCTAAAGTCTTTTTTATACCAGAATATACAATGATAATCACACCCCCTTGAATTACAAATGTTCCATAACCATTCAAACTGGTACTGAGTTACTGACATTATTTGAAGTAATGACATAATAAAACACATTTTAAAAGACAAACCCATAATTTACTTACTTCTCGCTTAAAAAATGTTTCAGAAATCTTTTGAGATCATAATTGATGAACACTATGATTTCATAGACCATCAAAGACTTGAATAGGTTTTAATAAACCCGGAGAATCAAAGGCTCTAGCTTGCTTGCTAGCTATATTATTTCTCTACCTTCTCCCAGCCTTTTTAACAATCTCAAATTACAACTAAAATTAATTAAAATATATAGTGACCTGAAGCTTTTTTAATTAACTAAGATTTTTTTTTCTAGAGGGAGTGCAATAAATCACAAATATCTCTATTCTCTATTTAAATTATTTTTAAGGGTATATTAGTAAAGAGTCTCTAGTTTAGAAAAATTAAGCATCACAGTACACAGAAGAATGAATTCAATAAATTGGAATGCAAGAAAGTTGACAAAAAGCATTTATAATTCCTCTTATGTCCATATTTTCATGGTTAGGGAATTCAAACTTTAGTGTTAAATTATCTTTGGAAATAGCAAGTCATGGTTTTATATCACTAGCCATAGATTGTTTGGGGAATTTCTCAGTGGCTATGTTGATTTCACTGCCTGGTTGAACTAATCAATTGTACAGAAATATACTTAATATTTGTCATTCCCCTGGATTTATTTCACTGTTTTAAGCTGGAAATTTTAATTCAAGTATCCATTTCCTATCATGCTAAATAAACCCAATTGAACAAAATTATCTTCACCAGGTCTGTAACCCTTGAAGCATATGTAGGGTTATAGTGAACAATGTGTCATGTTCATGTGTCTAAATTTAAAGCAATAGAAGATAAGCACTTAACACTGATGAACCTAAAATTAAAACCTATAATGTTAGCCCAGCCGATGTAGCTCAGTGGTTGAGCTTCGACCCATGCACCAAGAGGTCGCCAGTTGAATTCCCGGTCAGGACACATGCCCAGGTGTGGGCCAAATCCCCAGTGGGAGGCATGCAGGAGGCAGCCAATCGATATTCTCTCTCATCAATGTTTCTATCTCTCTCTCCCTCTCCTTCTCTCTCTAAAATTAATGAAGAAAATTTTTTTAAAAAAAACCCTAAACCTATCATGTTAAAACTAAGACTCCAAGATCAGTCATTTGAAAAAAATAACAATACATAGCCTTGTCCAGTGTGGCTCAGTTGGTTGTTATCCAATGCATCAAAGGGTCATGGGTTCGATGCCTGGGTTGCGGGTTCTATGCTCGGGTTGCAGGAGGCAACTGATCGACGTTTCTCTTTCACATAGATGCTTCTCTGTCTCTCTCTCCCTTCCTCTCTCTCTAAAATAAATAAAAGCCATATTAAAAATAACAATACACATATAAATAAAAGGAATATATGGAGGAAAGGCAGCCGGTACCTTGAACAAGGATAATTAAAAATGAAAGAACAGATTTCTGCTCAAACTCTTTTGAACACTGCCAAAGCAATAACTAAGATTTAAGAATGCCTTAAAAAAAACCTGTTTAAATATCAGGCAGCAGAAATCAAGATAAAGGAACCAAGGAATAAGACATTTAGGGCAAAAATGAAGTAGATAAAATGTGAGCAAATGGGGACAGAAAACAGGCAAGATACACTGTAGTCTTCATTTTGGGCTACCATCAATGCTGGCATTTACTTTAAGGAAGATAAGGATAATATATCCCAAGGATTATAGGTTCCACTAACTGGGCAAAGACCATTTAAAAGAGTTAAGCGGAACATTGACCTTTTTACCTAAGTAAGTAATTAGAAAAGATTAATTCTAGCCATAAAATGCTAGACTATCTCCTCTAAAATTTTTTGAGGAATACCAAATACTTTACCAAGAATATTTAAACATCTGTTACCATAGGTATATAAGTAAGAACACTGAAGATGGGAAATAAGATAGGAGCCTCCAAGATCGGACCCAAACTGGAAAGCATGGATATATGTATCAGGAATAGATCTTAGAGACAAATCAGTTCAAATAAAGTGAGCCTCGGCCAGTGAAGTGTATCTGAACATCAGAGACAGGACTAGGTGTCATTTGGGTCACTGTTACAATCATGGTGTTTACAATAAGGTCGCACTCACACGTTCATTCCATAATGCAACTGCCTCCAATAAATGTCATAAAATGTCTTAATCACTTGTCTCCTATTTATTTTGCATTTATCATCACTAGTAACAAGTGCAGTGATGGGCATACAATGGAATTCTCTATTTCTCTTCAGTGAATGATCTAAAGGAAGCTGGAGGTCACTAAGAGACAGATAAAAATTATGCCACGATGTACTCACAGGAAACAAAGTGTCAATTGAGAAGCAAATAAGGAGGATGAATATGCTCATTAAAAATAAACATCAGGCTCAGCTGTATTGTCCTGATCTTCCATGTAGAGGTTTTTTTAAATCAATTACTCTGATATTTACCCAAATTCTTTCTATCACAACCTTCCACCTGTAACTCACCTTCTAGCTCTTTATTTATTTTTAATTTTACTTATTTTTATGACTGAGTAATATTTAAAAATTTTTTTTTTCTTTATTGATTTTAGAGAGGAAGGGAGAGGGAGAGAGAGATAGAAACATCAGTGAGAGAGAACATTGATTGGCCACCTCCTGCATGCCCCCCACTAGGAACTGGGCCCACAACCTGGGCATGTGCCCTGACTGGGAATCAAACCAGTGACATTTTAGTTCATGGGTTGATGCTCAACCACTGAGCCACATCAGCTGGGCTCTAGCTCTTTATATTTGTCAATCTGAACATATTTTATATTACAGTAGTTTTTTCCTGTGAGTATGGAAGTTTGTAGATCTCTCTGGTCTCCCTAATGTGAACACATGGGCTCTGTGGAGACGGCCCCCAAGAGACAGTACAAAGCAATGGTTGATATCACAGGCTCCGGAACCCGAATTTGGTTGCAAAGCACAACCTGTGACTAATGTGCTGTACACTCTGGGACATGCTACGTTAATCCCAGGGCTTCAGATTCATCACCTGTACAATGAGGATAATTCTGTTTGCCTCACAAAAGTATAGGACAGAAGAAGTAAGTCAATGCTGGTGAAGTTCATAGCACGCTGTAAGCCTTGGATGGTACGTGTTACCTGGTACCATCCAAGTACTCCTAAAATCTCCTGGCACTCTCATGATAATTTTCATTCCTGGAAAGTTAGATCGATTACATAGCTTTTCTATAATTGTGATAGATTTCAGTAGTTGGGAAGGCAGACTCATAATTTCAAATAACTTGGTCCACTTATCAGGAGAGAGAAGGGGCAAAGACCATTTAGTCAGATACGTTACTTTTGTTTGTTCATTTGTTTTTGCCAGATGAAGGAACGATCCCAGGGGCATTCATGCCTTGCTTAAAATCACCCAGTTAATCAGTGACCGTGCTTCCTCCCATAAAACTCAGTTTCTTTTCATGATCACTGGAAACTGCTGAATGCAAAGGGATCGACTAAAGCAAAATTAATGAATCAAGTTAAAGTGAGACGGTCTCTGGACTTTCAGGAGTTACAGAGATTGAGTTTTCATTTTATTGTATAAATCTAGAAAACCCTGGAAAGCGTAGGTGTTCTGGCTGCCAAGTGCATTGACATGCTAAAGACAAGTGAGGGCCTTCCATGGACTCCACTGGGCAGAGGATGATAATATTTTTTGTACAGGAGTTTTCTGCATATGAGATCCAGAAAATAAGAATTATTTACACTTGAGGAAAAACCCCTGGGTGAAGATAAATTGAAACCCCAACTCAATTCTAAACACAATGCTGTGGCAATGGCATAAAATAAAGTAAGGATTTAACTCCAGAAGACCTTACATGGAAGGAGGTGTATTTTTTCCTACAAATAGAGGTATCCCTAAATCTACCCATTTTTATATAAAACTTGGGTCTACTAAGATGAAATAAACTGGCGTACAGATAAAGACAAATAGGAGGGACCAAAATTAAACTTTGACATTCATAACTTCCCAATTTCCAATGGAATATCAGATTCCGGGATTCTGTCCTGAAGACATTTATATTTTTTTATGTACAAAGTTTAACAGATGCTGAATAGGTATTTACTCTGCACACAGAGCTTTGTGGAATACAGAAAGATGAGGGAAGTTGAGGTCCGTGGGCAAAGCAATCCGTTCACAGTAAGGAAATCTGAGTTGGAGTCCCAGGACTGCTAGAATTAACTCAATATATGACAATGGTAACAATTTCACGGCTTCTCTGGGCTTCAGTTTGCCGTCCTATAAATTCAGGAAGTTGGAGTAGTGATGCCCATTTTAACTCTCATATGCTATAAAAGTTACAGCGAGTGCCCTGTGAAGAGCAGTGTATTTCAAACCAGGAACTCTATTTCTGGCCTTCTAACTAAATTATTGTCTGACCTTAAATCAGTTATTTAACTTCTACCAGACTCTTGTCTTCTTAATTATGAAATGAGGTGTTAGACTATTTGATCTCTAAAGTTTCTTCTAGGTGTAAAAATCTAATTCAATTCCTGACCCTGTCCTCAAGGAGCACTCCATCCACTTAAGGGGACAAGGTATGTACATAAAAAGGTCAACAGCAATATCAGCCCAAAATAGAACAGATGTCACAAGGCAATGGATGCCTTAATGCCCAATAAATGGGGTGGATGGTAAGTAATATAAATGAGAGGTAGAAGAGACTGTTCTAGGTGGGAATAGTGAGAAAAATGTTCATAGAAAAGTGAGTCTAGCAGGTTCTTGAAGGGTAGATCAGTGTACCACATGAAGAGACTACTGTGAAGTTAGACATTATAGTGAGCAGAATCCTAAAGGTAGGAGCGAACATCCTGAGAATGAAAAAAAGATCAATGTGGTATCAAAAAAGAAAAAGGGCCCGGCCAGTGTGGCTCAGTGGTTGAGCATCAACCCATGAACCAAGAGGTCGCCAGTTTAATTCCTAGTCAGGGCACATGCCCAGGTTGTGGGCCTGATCCCCAGTGAGGGGCATGCAGGAGGCGGCCAATTGATGTTCTCTCATCAATGTTTCTATCTCTCTCTCTCCTTCTCCTTTCCTCTCTCTCTAAAATCAATAAAAGGAAAAAAAAAAAATTAAACCACAAAAAAAAAAAAAAAGAAAAGAAAAAGGTAGTGTGACCAAGTAGTTTGGGTTATTTAGCCATTTTTGAAAATGAGGCTTTAAAAGGAATCACCTGAGAGTAATGTGTAGGATGAATACTTCTTTTCCCTTCTTGATTAAACAATTACCTACTGAGTGAGTACCTATAAAAAGCTGTATTTTGCATGAACTAGATGGAAAATGTGGAGGTTATAACTTCATTTGTCAGCATTATTGGTGACATCTCTGATGTGTTTCATACATTATTTCTCCCAAATATTTAAAATTCATTTTTACCAAAAGGATTATTGAATCCAAATCTCATTTCCAGACAATTTCACACCAACGCAAATGACAGATTTTTTTTTTTTTTTTTTGAGGCTGAGGAAATCTACCTTGGAAGCAAATTGTGCTAGGCATTTAAATGCAAATATTTGTCAAAAGAGCATCATTGATGACATTAGTAGGTACGGTTTCAGTCTTTTGTTAAAATTCAATATATCTCCTCTATGCCTCTAAAATAAATAAATAAATAAATGCCAGCATTTATCTGACAAACAGAAGGTGGTGTCACCCTGGGTTCATGGCTGTGCCCAGAGCCAGTGGACCTGAAGCATTACATCACTGGAGTGGTATAAAGCAACACTTTATAATGCTGATAGAAAAATCACGGTGTTTACACTTGATTTCTTGAGAAAAGTTGCTTAAAGCCATCTGCGAGGAGGACAACACGCTCTTTGAATGCCATATGCTGTGATACGGGTGTGGCTGTGGCAGATGCTCCGCAAGATAAAAGCATTTGATTCAACCCCCTCAGACGATTTGTCTAATACGTCTCTGGCTCTAAACCAGGCCCTTGATTCAATAACCAATCTCAATCAGAGATATCAAAAGTTTCCCCCTGCCCTGGAGTATAAATTGAACTTTCCACCTCAGAAGCTGTCCACTCCGTGAACAATGTACTCAAATTGCAAGCAAGCATTTAATGAATGCCGAGTTCCCGCGCAACAGCGTGAAGAGTGGGAGAGCCTTAGGAGCTGCTGAAATGAAAGGCCTCCTCTCTTAATTTCAAATATCAGAAGCCCTGAACAGAACATGGCATCTTAGCCATCTGAGCTTTTTAAATGTGACAGTGGCAGACCTACAACGCTCAGCTCTGTGGTACCTGAATAATTGAGGCTTTGAAACATCAAAGTGTTGACACCTTCAAAAGCTCAAATAGCTTTATTTGAAAGATTCTTCTCACAAAAGAAGACTAACTCTGCCATTTGAGATCAATGGATTTCTCTGAAACACACTGTCCCCACTTTATATTGAGACACACGTGTTTACCATATATTGACTAGCTGTGTGTCATGCACAGAAGGCATTTGATTAAGTGCATTTTTTTGTGATAACATAATACCCAGAGAATTATGAATGACTTGGGGTGAGAGGGCATGATAACAACAGAACTTGTTTCCTAAACAGTGACCTTTCTTCAGATCTCATGTTATTCAAGAAGTCAGAATCAGAATTGTTGAATAACCAAGTTCGCATTAAGTGTTATACATTCAACAACAACAATAAAAAATAACACGATTCCATTTACTCATTCTTTCGATGATATTGTCTGAGCACTCATCATAATCTGGACGTTGTACTAGGGGCTATACATGCAGAGAGAAACAAGATAAAGTGGGTGCTGTTCACATTGAATTTGGACTCTGTTAGAGGATATTAAGAAGTGCATAGGTACCCAGTCAGTGGGGCTCAGTGGTTGAGCGTTGACCCATGCACCAAGAGGTCGCCAGTTCAATTCTCGGTCAGGGCACATGTCCAGGTGTGGGCCAAATCCCCAGTGGGGGGCATGCAGGAGGTGGCCAGTCGATGTTCTCTCTCATCGATATTTCTATCTCTCTCTCCCTCTCCCTTCCTCTCTCTCTAAAAGCAATAAAGGAAAAAAAGAAGAAGAAGAAGAAGTGCGTAGGCAATTCCAAAGCAGGGTGATGTGTTCTAAGTACCGGGGTAGGGTGCTCTCAGAGCACAGAGGGATTCTACATGTATAGATTGGAACTTCTGCTAGGCTTCCCAGAGAAAATAAAATTGAAGCTGCAGTACAAAGTATGAAAAGGAACTACTCAGTCGAAGAAAGCAAGGGGAAATGAGTGACCCCGTAAGAGTTACAATCTTGTGAAATGTACAGAGTTGGTGGAGAGATGAGACCGTGTGCCACAAACTATCCCTTTGGCTACATTGTCTGGGTCAAAGGGGCTGGAGTAAGAGGCGAGGCTGGAGAAGTAGGGAAGGGCCACGTCAGGAATGGTTTTATACATCAGGATTAGTTTAAACCAAATACTGAGGCAGTATAGGCTTCTAAACATGGAAGTGATAGGACCACGTTTGCATTTCAGAGGAAGATCACGCAAATTCTACGTAGAGAAAAGGATAAAAGCGAGACAAGCTAAAAGAACGGGCTCAAGTTGAGAGCTTTTGTGTACTCCACACAAAACACTAGGGACTGGGAGACAAAGAAGACAGGAAGGTGTCAGTGTGGGTGGGGTCAGAGGACTTATATTATTTAGTGTATTATCGTTTTACTTACTGAAATAGTAAACATAAGAGGAGGGGCAGGTTTGTAGAGACGGAAGGTGACTTGTATTTGGGGTCATATATGTAATTGGCATGTGTGTCTGGAACATAGTTTTAGCAACTGCTGAAAATGACAAAGGAAAGTGTGCAAAGTGAGAAGTAATGTGGGTCCAGGGCTTAGCCCTGAAGAACACAACCGTTTTAAGGATATCCAGAGGAAGAGGAGCCTGCAAATGAGATCAAGAAGGACTAGTCCTATGTAGTAGTCAGAGAGAAGTCAGATGTCACAGAGCTAAAGGAAGCAAGTATTTGAAAAAGGAGGAGAAGGCCAACTGTGCTAAACGCTACCCAGAAATCAAGAAATATTGGAACTGAAATCATTGCCCACATGATTTAGCAGCAAGTAGGTACCTGGTGATCTTGGAAAAGAGAGATGTATTAATATGGTGGAAACAGAATAAAATGTCAATGAAATAGGTGAATTGGAGATTAAGAATTGGAGAGGAGAATTTTTGACAGTTCAGGAACTTGGGCCTTAAAAGGGAGATGAAAAATACATTTCAGGAGAAGTATATGGATCAAGAGAAGGATTCGATTTTTCTGTATTTTTACATGTGAGACCCGAGGACATGTAAATGTGTACGTTAAGAAGCTGGCAAAGAGGGAGAGAGAAAAGCCCCAGAAAATATTGGGAATATCTGGTGGAACCAGGATGCTGAGAAGGAGGGAAGGTAGCATCAACATATCCTAAGTGCTTGGAGTGCAGTAGTGAAGGAAGCACATACACTTGCCTGCCCTGGTGGAATTTATTTTCTAGATATGCTCAACTGTAAATGGTAGACACATTTGTGTAAGTTACCCAGAAGGATAAGCTTGTACCCTTGTCATAGAAGCAATAGGCATTTTCACAAGGTGCTTCTTTACTTCTGCCTCGGTTATCTGATTCACAGGGTACATAATACTACGAGCCAGGCTAGTGGGAGAGAGATTTGGGAGAAACAATGTTATATAAGGGGGCAGTCACCAACTCTCTGTGCAGCACTGGACCTACCTATAGAATGGGAAATGTGAAAGGTGGCCTTTAAGAGTTAGCTGCCCCCCATACAGGAGCCACAGTAGAATTTACTGCTGATAGTATTTAACTATTTGTAGAGACAGGGTCTCACTGCCCACATCTTATGAAAGAGAGAAAGCCTCTTTTTATTTTGTGAGTTAGTATGTGAACAAATATGCCTAGTGCAACACACTGAATTGTGTTTTGAAAATCTTCAGAAAGCGCTACTCAGAAAACTGAACGCTCAGACAATATTTTGCATTTTTCATATGCACCCTGAAGCTAATGGACATTAAGAGTCCTACTGATCCCAAGTTAGGAATTTTAGAGCTCTTGCTTGGTTGCTGTTTTTGGAAGTAGCAAAGAAAGAGATAAATTAAAAAATACAAGATTAGATGAAAGCAAAAATAAATAAGATAAAAGAGAATTGCAAGGAAATGAAAAATGCAATAATAGAATTAAAATCTATGTTCAATATGGGAGAGCACATTTTCATCTAGATAACTCAAGGCATTGCAAATTCAAACTGTTTATTATAATTCTCATCAATCTGTTCATTCTTCGCAAGCATAGCCAGTTCTTCTATCTGATCTCCTAATTGCTTTAATTAGTACTCTTATAAACTGTCCATATCTGATAGTTATTGGGAGATTTCTTAATGTGGAAGAAATACTTTCCTAAACTGAACTTAACACAGTGAAATCCTGAATTGAGATCATGTTCCCATGCAGTAAATAAACAAACAATCTCAAAGTATGTTTTTCTTCCCAGTGCAGAGACCATTTTCATTAGTGTTTAAAAATAAGGGTAGCAAAGACAGAAGAATTTATAATTTACCCCAAACATGTATGCCCCATGATAGAGATGTGTATATTGTCTTCTTAATTCTCTCTAAGCCACAATTCAGCTGTGCACCATAAAAGCAAAGTTTATCCACGCAGGCTTTTCAACTTCTGCACAGTTTCTTCATTCACGAATCTGATCTCTATGTATGCCACAGTTTGCTCATCAGTGTTACTCGAAAATGTCTTTTCTCTTTCCTTTCTCAATTTCCGTCACCAACACTTTGGTACAAATCAAATATGGTCTCATTCACAAAAGACTGCAATAGTGCCCCGCCTACCCTTCTTATCCACTTTAACCAATTCATCTTCAAAAAGCACTGATGAAATTAGTGATTTTTATCAAAAAATGTGAATGCACCCAAATAATTGGCTGTCCACCATCATTTCAAAGCAACTTCTCAAGTCTCTTTTACATCTCATCATAATCAATGCTCTAGATAAGCTTGCTTGGATGATTTACATTTCCACAAAAGACACCCGCTTTCTTAACCCCTGTTCTGGGTTCACAGAAATTTTACCTGAGCCATCCGAGTTGAAATGACTCTTCCATTCGTATGCCATTTCTTAAATACTAGTTCACACTGAGATACAGAATGTGAGTGATAGTCTTTCTTTAAATATCATTTCAAGTTATAATCTATGATTTTTATATATTTGCATGTTTCATTAAGAGGATGTTTTAATGCATCTGCTAATTGAAACTCTTCCTACATCCATGTGAATATGCTGGGTTTGATTAGGACTTCTACACAGCAATTGCAGACCTCTGGCAAGTGGTTCCAAGAAATAAGAGCCAATCAGATGACTTTGGCCCTTACACTCCAGTTCTTCTCCACTGAATGGTAAGAGCTGAGATCCTGCTAACCTACAGTAATGATGGAACCACAGAAGCTTAATGTTCTTTACTATAATGCCCTACCTCAAAGATGCTATTGCCAAACAGATGAAATACCCAGTGGATTTGACAAGAGTGACCTGGGTTGTAATTGTAGCACTAGGGTGTTATTGCATATTGTCTATATGAACTAAATAGTCTTTTCATTGTGATGGGAAATTGAGTGGTAGTACTTTTTTTCTTTTTCTTTTTGGTAATAGCTATTCCCAAGTACATATGTTATAGCTTATGGGCATAGTGCTGACATTAATCAACAGTTTTCCTGGATTAAAAACTATTCACAAAATAATTAGGTTTAGAGTATTGGAGGTTATAGACCACATTAAGTCACAATTAGTGACTTACTGTATCTTTAGGGCTGGGTGATTTTGCCATTATGGTATCTTACTTTTATTCATAGCAATCTTAAAATGATATTATACAGTACTATGTTATTTTAAAAATAGGAAGTTCCCTGAATAAGTAATATAGTGCACTAACAACTTCTGAAAAGCCAAGACTCATTAAAAACAAATTCTATGCCTTGTGGTCAATTTTTTTTTTAATATTGTATTTTAACATTTAGAAATGTTAGTGTTTTCTTCTTTCAAATAACTCTTTTCTCCTTAACAGGACCAGACTTGAAGTGGAAAAGAAGTGCGAAATCCAGCCACTTTTGATAGACACATGCTATCCAGAATATTTTTCTCTGTAACATTTTAAGACTTGACACTGCCGAACTTGAATATGAGTTAACTGTGTAGTCACGTATACCCTTTCTTTTATAGATGTCAAGGGTGTAGTGTTGTCACCTGAATGATGTCGAGGTCAGATTGAAGATCTTGGGATGGCTAGCTATGCAGCAGAAGCCTAATGCTGGAGAACAAACTGTAAACAAAATTTACAAAGACCTTTCCAAGCAAATGTCACTGAAGGGAGCAGAGTGAAGGCAATAGCACATTTTCTTAAAAGACAAGCACTTGTGTCTTTGTTTAGAATTTATGACCCCTAGTTTGTTTGCATCTAAACAGGTTGCAGCGCCACCACCAAAAACATTTTCTAAGTGATTCATTAAATTTCTAATTGAATGAAACCCTCTTTTTTGCTTTATATACACACATTGCACAGGGTAGACAGGGCTAGCATATGGTGGAGGTGAAAGAGTTAAAATGCTATCCAAGTTTTGCCTTTCTGTATCCTTTCTACCCTTTTATTTACCCATTTATACTCTCTTGATACCCCTGGAATGACTTTTCATGAAGAAAGGGGAAACCAACATACACAAAAGCTCATTTTCTTTAATAGAAGAATCTAGTAAGGGAAAGGGTTATATTGAATATATCTACATAGTGAAAATTTTATTTGAGAAGTAGACCTTTCTCAGGAAGTGTGTGTGTGTGTGTGTGTGTGTGTGTGTGTGAGTGTAAAGAGAACTATTTTAAAAGTTTTGTGTAATGCATCTAACACCAGAGTGACTGCTGTCTTCCAATGTCTCCTTTTGTGAGGGAGGTGGGTTGATTGACTGATACTGGCCACTGTTTGCTGTTCCTAAGGGAGGCTCACCAAGAGCCTGTGTTGAAGGGCTGTATCTGTGGGGAGGGAGGGAAACACACATTTGCAAATCAGCAGCTGTAAGGCCCCTTGCTTAGAATTTTAGCTTATTGACTATCATATTTTTATAAATATTAGGAAGAAACTCATTTTCAATATTAAAGAAAAAGTTAAAACAGGCTACAAAAAAATAGATATTTCCATTGGTGATAGTAAAAGAATCAAGAACACCTTTCCTGTCTCCATCTCCTCCATAGACTCCAATGGCTCTTTTGGTGGTCCTTGCAGAGACTCCGTATGTCAAGGCAACTGCTAGATCATGTGCCTGACTGAGTGAGCAGTGTTAACTTTGGACCCTTTGGGCATGAGCCTATTAAGATAAAGCCTACAACCATCAGGGCAAAGACCAAAGCAATGTGGGTATTCTTTAGGTGTCAATTGGTGTCATATTTAAGAAAGAATAAAAGATAACTGCAACATTTTGACCAGTCCGTATTATTTGACTGTCCTGAAATTTCATTCAGCTGAATTTTTTTTCTTTTTTTTTTTTTATTGATTTTTTTAGAGAGAGAGGAAGGGAGAGGGAGAGAGAGATAGAAACATCGATGAGAGAGAACATCAACTGGGCACCTCCTGCATGCCTCCACTGGGGATCAGGCCCACAACCTGGGCATGTGCCTTGACCAGGAATCGAACTGGTGAACTCTTAGTGCATGGGTTGACGTTCAACCACTGAGCCACATCGGCCGGGCTCAACTGATTTTTAAAAAGATACAATACCCTGTCCACAGAGGCAAAGTGTTCCTAATCTAAACTGGCCCTTATTTGCTAAGCAAGAGTTTCACCTATTTAGATAAAGCCACAGTGGTGATGGTGGGCTATCTTGCAGGTGGGCTGTCCAGCAGGTGTCTAGCAGATGTCTAGCTAGTGTGTTTTATTAAAAGAAGACAGAAAGAGGTAAAAACACAACTTTAAAAAAAATGTGTGGGAAATTTCATTGAGACTGGTTAGCAGAGGAATAGCACAATTATGACACAATCTAATAAGGGAAGACGGTTAGATAAAATCATCTGTGGGCATTTGTTAACCAGACTGGCTTGGCAGAAGGGGAGGCTGAGCTGCACTGCTGAGTTTTCAGACCAAAGTGAGGATAAAGTGGGATATAATGGAGATCTGGGGACAGTGGTTTCCAAATGAGTTGCTACTGCTAATTAGTTGAATATTTTTAGAAAACATTGTCTATTTTTCAAAGACTCAGTCCAACTGTTTATGAAATACCAGGTTTATATAGATGGACTCCAAAATCACTTTCAGCTTTAAAATCATTTCAGTCTATAACAAAGGCAACATGTTTTCTACATCTCTAAACTTCATTCTGAGAAATAGTGTAATCTAAGATTAGTCAATTAGTTGAGCTCAGTTTCTGGGAGAAAAAAAATTTATTTCTGGGGACTAATTTGCAAATTGTATTTTATAAGAAAATGAAAGATATGCATCATAATGTGTTCCCCTTTTTACTTTAGTTTCTAAGAAACTCTGAAATTAGATTAGATCTTACAAATTTTATAGCAAAATTAAGTTCCCAATGATAGTAAGAACCACTTCTCGAGAACTTTGTTTTACTTCTGGAAATAAATTTTACATTATAAGTGTATATAATTTTTCATTTCCTATATTGTTTAGCTTTAAAACACCTCAATGTTTATGGGAAAAATGCATAAATATAAATAATAGTTTAATAGTTGGTTGCACAAAAAGAATGAATAAAAAATTGTCACATCACTAATGCTTTCTACAACTTTCTTAATTTTGCCATTTTTCATTCAGATGAATTGTTTAATGTGCTAATAAAGTTATGTTTTTATAAAGGATCTTAAATCTACTATCTGATTCAAAATCATTTATCTCTCAAGACACAACGAATAAGTCAAAGCTCTAAATCTACAGTGCCATGAATATCCTGATGGTAGCTTCTTAAAAGTGTAGAGTTCAAAGTGAATGATAATCTTAGTGGACATTTGGTAAATCCAAGCCATTTGATGATGGGAAATTTTGATATTTGCTACAATCCCAGGTCATTGCAAACAGCCCTTCCTAGCACACCATATTACTCTCCATTCTGTACCTCTGTTTGGTGATTTGGTTAAGAACTAAAGTTGCCCTGGCTGGGTAGCTCAGTTGGTTAGAGCATTGTCCCCATGCACCAAGGTTTTGGGTTTGATCCCCAGTCAGGGCACATACAAGAATCAACCAATGAATGCATAAATAAGAGGAACAACAAATTGATGCTTCTCTCGCTTTCTCTCTCTCTCTGAACTGTCAGAATATTTGGTCAGATGATTTTGAATACCATGATACTTATACAAATTATGTTGCCTATGCCCATAGTTATTTTGATCATTTTGTAAAAAAATTCATAAATTATTTTAAAGCTTGTTTTCTTAGAAAATATTATTAGTATTAAAATATAATATAATCTATATTATGTTACATATATTATATTATATATTTTTTTAATTATTTATTTATTTTTACTTTATTTTTTCTTTATTGATGTTAGAGAGAGAGAGAAGGGAGAGATAGAAACATCGATGAGAGAGAACATCAATTGGCTACCTCCTGCATGCCCCCCACTGGGGATCAGGCCCACAACCTGGGCATGTGCCCTGACTGGGAATCGAACTGGCAACCTCTTGGTGCATGGGTCAACACTCAACCACTGAGTCACACTGGCTAGGCTGTATAATATATTTATATATTTTTATTTAAATTATAAATATATGGGATTTATTAAACACCTAATGATTGGACTTTTATGGTCTGGCACAGGAACCAGTGTCCTGACACTAAAGAACTTGTAAGAGGAAATAAGCGTGGCCACATCAGGAACAAAGTCAGATTAAACTTAACCATTTCACATAGGTAACACGGCTTTTTAATGATAAAATTATAATGGAGCTTATGTATTTTTCACAAGTAAAACAGGAACACCAGAATCACAACATTCTTCTCTAGTCTTCAGTGAGAAGAAAGAAAGCCTCTAATTCTATGATTTTTTTTAACCTTAATTGAACTTTTAAGACTCAACTCACAAGGAATAAATTTGGTCTTAAAATATCAGAAAACCGATTAATGAAAATATTTTTAAAAATCAACGACACTGGTCAATGCATCAAATCCATTGAAGGGATTTATGTGGCCTCCTATCTAACCTACAGTATCTTCCAAATTTCAGCTTCACCCACAAAAAGGCAAAACCACTTAGAATGTGTTAATGGGAATGATGGGACAATCTAAAATGTCCAAATATACACACACACTCACACACACACACAGTTGACCCTTGAACAAGATGGGTTGGAACTGCATGGATCTACTTATGAGCAGATTTTTTTCAATAGATCCTTGCATTGTTTTCAATCCATAGTTGGGAGTCCGTGGCTGCAGAAGCTCACAGCGCGCACTGATCTGTGCAATTTTACATGGGACTTGAGCATCCCCCAGGTTTTTGGTATCTGCCGGAGGTTCCAGAATCAAATCTGTGTGGGTGCTGAGGGACAACAAAGTGTTGGGGTAAATCAAAAGTTTTATGCAGAATTTAGACATGTTGCCTTGAATCCCCACATTGTTCAAGGGTCAATTGTGTATGGCATTCCTTGCCCCAAATAGTAAAGTACTAGCTAAAATAAAACAATTTCTATTCTGTCCTGTTAATTTCAAGAACACTCAATAGATTTCCATGTTTCTCAGGTTTAAGGAAGGTTTAGAAAAAGAACACTGTAGGTGCTCATTTTCAACACAGTTGATATTATTGATTAGCTGATAGTCAGTCCCAAGGCATTATTTTCATTGTGCAAAATAAGCATAAAAATACTACAAGCAATTAATTGCCTGCTTTTCGTATCATGCTTTGCATTGGCCTATCAGCCTTTTATTAATATTAATGAGGATAATTAGCACAGAAGATCAGGGAGCCACGATAGCTCTGAGAATCTGTGAGGACCCTATGGCTCTCATGCTTTATTATTTTTTAATCAAAGTCACTGACTTGAAGGCACAAAATTAAAGGACTGAGTCTTTTATGATTCCACAATGATTCAAATTAAAATGATATATACTTGCATAATTCCCGTGAACCATTTTGTGCTTGTTAAAAACAGTTAAAAATGGCATAAATTCATGATTTAAGGGCTGCAGTTTTCTTTTCTTAATGAACAGTCCACTTTGTATGTTTCTCCCAAATCACACATGTGGACATAATAAAGCAAAAGAGGGTGGGCAGAGAGAGCAAGACAGAATTAAGCTTATAATTTACACTGACTAAAAGAGAAATGCTCATTTGTTATTTCTTCCAGGCTCACTAGAAATTCTTGGCATTTATACATAGCTCCATTGAATGTCCTTGAAAAATCTGTGTTAAAAAAAGCACCAGAAAAGTCCATTTTTCAGATAGAACACAGAAGCGATACAATTGAGGGAAATGATTTCCAATTCATCTTACCCAGAAATGTAGGGCCCAGTGGAGGTACTTGAGTGCACCCATAAAAACGATTATTTTCCTTTCAACAACCAAAAAGTAAAGGTATTTACATATTGTTTCAAACATTGAGGCTCCAATTAAAATTGTGTGTTAAAATTATTATGCTGTACAAAAGTTTAAAAATCACTGTGTCACATTAGAATAATGTATAACTGGAAACAGAGAAAATCACTGATTCTTTCAAAATCATCATAGTAATGTGGATATGTGGATATGATCACTATGAAATACTATACATTCATTTAAAAATGGTATAGGTCCTATCTCAGTTAATGGTATTCAGAATTCTAAAACATTCATAAGCAAAGTCTCTTTCAAGGAGATAGATTTCTCATATTGGGAAAAGGCGGGAATCAATGTTGAGATTCATGTCCCATAGGAGGTCCCTGAAGACAAGCTCTGTATCAGATGAAGGAGAGTTCTAGGACATAAGATGTATTGGGAATGTTGGAAGGTAAGTATCAGATTACTAAAAAAAAATAAGATCAAAGAAGTATTTCTCAATGTGTAGTCTGGACTACCTTTATCAATGTCAACCACAGAGCTTATAAACAAAAGAACAACACAAAACAAAACAGATTCTTGGACCTCAGCCTCAGTTCTATGAATCGAAATATTCAAAAGTATTGCCTTTGCATTCTAAATTATTCATAGATAGAAAATTGGGATGATATTGTTCATTTTTTTGAAGTAGTAGTTTTGATTTTTTTTTTCTTCTTTACCTTTTAATGTAACCATAAAAGAAATCCTTATTGATATCAAAAAGGAAGAGAAAAACTAGAGTTTCTCTTATAGAAGTAGATAGGGGATTAATCTCCTCAATATTGGCTCCTCTTTATTTAATTATTTAAAAAATTTTTTTTTTCTTTATTGATTTGAGAGAGAGAGGAAGGAAGAGGGAGAGAGATAGATAGAAACATCAATGAAAGAGAACATCGATTGCCCACCTCCTGCATGCCCCCCACTTGGGATCAGGCCCACAACCTGGGCATGTGCCCTGACTGGGAATCAAACTGGCGACCTCTTGGTGCATGGGTGGACGCTCAACCACTGAGCCACACCGGCTGGGCTTGGCCTCCTCTTTAAACAGGTATACCCCGAAAGCCCTGAGACACATCCCAGGAGTACCAAATCCTCCACATTATGGGTTTTCTTCCACCTTCTCCTTGAAACATCCCCCCCGCCTCATCTTCTTTACCTTGCAGCAGTATTCTATAAGAACATAGCTGCAATGTCTGGTTAATCCTCACTTGCTTTAATTCTTATAGCAGTATTCACACAAGCATCACAGATGTTATTCAAAAATACTTTTGGGTCAAAGTTTAGTTAGTGGACACTCTGTTGGCACTATCACAGGTTTGTGTCATCCAGAACACACAGTTCCCTTGTTAGACATCTCCAAGGATAACCTACATTCTCAGCTGGAGTTTTTTCTCTGTCTCCTGTCAAAATTATACTTGCTTTCCCAAAAGCTCATTTTTTCTTGGTGAGTTCTACAAAAAATAGAACTTTATTTGGGCATTTTACATGTATTTAAGAAATACTGAGGGCATATATGATATACTACCCTGTGAGAAAAGGCTTATGGTTAATTAAAGTCAACAGAGAAATTATTTTCCTAACCTGAGTCCCAGCCCAGTCTTTCTTCAGTCAACATGCTCCAGAAATCTGTTCTATCTTTTCTTGTTCCAAATGTCACCACCTACTTTCTGCGCTGATTGAGAAGTAAATTCTGCAGTACTCCGCCCACTAATATTATAACCAAGACTTAAAGAAAACGAAAACAACACTTTCACTACTAACAGGGAAACGATGTTCACAACTGAATATGAATGAGTTCATTGGGGTGGTAGTGAATAATGTATAGACAAAGGGCACTGTGCAGAGTAGATATCATACAGCCTCAAGTTGGCTCCATGATAGAAAAGGAGTTTGTGTAAAAACTTAGCACATTTTCTAGTACCTACCATATACGCAACAAACATCACCTGCTCTAATTGACCTATAGTATTACAGTAGATACTTTCATAAGTGGATTCCGCCTTCTAAATAACCAGCACTTGTTTGGCCAGTGTGGTCCATGCACCAGGACTTCACTGGTTCGATTCCCGGTCAGGACACATGTCCAGGATGTGGGCCCAATCCCCAGTGGGGAGCCTGCAGGATGCGGCTAATCGATGTTCTCTCCCATCGATGTTTCTGTCTCTCCTTCTCACTTCCTCTCTCTCTAAAATCAATAAAGGAAAAAAAATTTTTTAAAAATAACCAGCACTTAACTTCTCATTCCCATCAAACCTATAGAATAATGCCCAGCACCGGCAGAATTACAATGGCCATTGGGCTTCTCTACTTCCCTCTAATATTGTCTGACTTTCCCATCCCAACAGGTGAGTTTTACCCTTAAAAAGATTAATTTGTGTTGGTCTCCGAAAGTGTTTTTGCCATCAATAATTTATTAATGTATTTAAAGGTTATGTAATATATGTTTGAAAAGAAAACTCTAATCAGTGTCTTTGGAAGGACCGGGTCAAGTTTAGAGACTAAAGACACATTTAGAAGTAGCAGGTACATTCCCAAAGGTTAAATATATGTATGCACATTAGATTTTCATCTATAAATATCTTTTGCGATTAACTGGTGAACAACATAATGAAAGGACTTCTACTCCACCACTTTATCATCATCACGAGGGTGCTGAAAACCTGGACTGAGTAATATCACAACAAAGGGAACTAGATGAAAGGAGTCTAGAAACAAATATGACCTATTTTTAAATTTTTTTTCTTTATTGATTTTTAGAGAGAGGAAGGGAGAGGGAGAGAAAGATAGAAACATTGAGGAGAGAAAACATCTATTGGCTGCCTCCTGCATGCTGCCCACTGGGGATTTGGCCCACAACTTGGGCATGTGCCCTGGCGACCTCTCGGTGCATGGGTCATTGCTCAATCACTGACCTACATTGGCAGGGCCAAATGTGGCCTATTTTAGAGTTTGTGTGCAGAGCCCACTCTGAGCTTGCAAAACCTCACTTTGAGAAAAAGTTTGATTTTAATTATTCTCAAAGACATCATCATTGTTCAATTATTCTCCTAGATACTGTCTAAGACAAGTTTCTCACAGTTCACTGGCCCTAACAAATAGTAACATTGCAGAAGAATAGCATTTAAAAAAAGAGTTTTCTTTTAAGTTTTTCCTAGGAAAATGTATTGTGTTGTGTTGTGCTGTATTATATGATATCCTATTGGATTTTCTCACTCAAGACTCTTACCTGAAGGTAAAGTGGAAACCTGCCTGGGGCTGAAACTGAGATGGAAATGTTTGTGGTCCCTCACTCAAAACAGGGAAGGTGAATGTGCTGGGCTGAAAGAACCACCAGCTAATCTGATGTGCAAAATTTTAATAGATTTTTGTGATTATACTTAAGATTTGAAATCATCTACATATTAGTCAGGAGTGGGGAGCTGCTATGGGTATTCATGGACTTTCCCTAGCAGGGAAAGGCTGTCATTTTCCCATCCACTCCCAAGGTGGTGAGTAATCCATAAACACCTAGATGTCTGCACGGACTAGGCCAACTGCCTACTGCATCTGAGAGTTGACAATACAAATAAACTTCATGATAAACACTCAGGGCCTCCCTTACTTTTTCAAACTGTATTTTGCATTTTGATGAGAAAAACAAATCTGAACTGAAGGCTAAGCAGGGAGAGCAATGGTTGTGTGCATGCCACATTATTCATCTTAAACAGCATGATTTACTTTAGCCATTTCTGGAGTAACAAATCCTGTAACTGAAATGCATGTTTGGAAGTCCTTAAAGGGATGCAAAGGAAAGTTGATTTTTCATCTTAAAAAGCTATGCTGGTTAATTTGGTCTCGACAGGGGACGAAGGAAAGGTAGAAGATCAGGTGTGGGTAAAATACACTCATCTCTCTATTTGAGGTTGCAGATTTGAATCTCATTGTATGTTTAAAGCATGTGAAAAATACATATCTTGAGTATGCTTTTGGGTGGCATTGACTTTTTCTTTTGCTCACTGTTTATAGCAAGGACTTCTTAAGCAACAAGTTGTATTCTGGGAGACTTTACACCAAAATCAGAATCTCATTTGCATCATCTCCACAGATTAGTGTTATTATTTTTGTTTTATTATTAAAATAATACAGTTAATAAGACAAATAAAAACCACCTACAGTTCTACCATGCTGAGAGTCATCACGTACATTTTCATAACCATCCTTTCAGACGTGCTCATAAACCTCATAAATGAGATAATATTATACATACTATTATTATTTGGATTAGTTGGGGTTTTTTTCATCATCACAGTTGTTATCTTCATCTGCCAGTAACCATTATTTACTATTATATGCTCTCCATTTAATTTTTATATGTGCATCTATGTATGCATATTGATTGATTAACATTGCACACATAAATACTTTTTTATTGTTTGTTCTATCAAAATGGTATCTCCTACTTGTATCTTTATTTCTTCTCTTAATAACAAAATGTAAAATATTCTCTCAAGTCAACTGGTTTAAATCTAATTCATTTATTTAAATGATTAAATAATACTCCTTGGTAAGGATTTACCATAATTAGTTCAATTTTTTAAATAAACATTCAGTTTGTCAGAAATATGTTGTCACTGATGGAACATTTTATTTTCAGGAAGTAGATTTACAAGACTGGATATCTAGGCTGAAGAATATCTCTATATTAATTTTAAGAAACGTTGCAAAGACTTGGCCCGTGTGGCTCAGTTGGTTTGAGCATACACCAAAGGTTGCTGGTTTCAGTTCCCGGTCAGGGCACGTGCCTGGGTTACAGACTCCATCTCCAGGAGGGGGCAAGGCAGCTGACTGATGTTTCACTCTCACATCGATGTTTCTCTCTCTCTCTTTCTCTCTCCCTTTCTGTCTCTCTAAAAATCAAATTAAAAATCTAAAAAAATAAAATAAAAGTATCATTGCAAGATTGCATTTTCTGTATTGAATTTCTCCTTAGCACTTACCAGCATCTTATATCCTCTTTCCTCATTTATTTTCCATGTCTCCCACTAAAAGACAATTTTATGAGAACTAAGGTTGTGTCCCTTTTACATTGTTGATCTTCAGTACCTAGTATATATCAAGTATGCAATTAGTATTTGTTGGATGAATAAATTACTTTAGAATTGTTAAAACTATGATGATTAAATAACATCATTAAATGAAGGGCCTTTCCTTTTTATTCCTGATTTAATGGAAATGGTAGAGTTCTTCCATTTAAAATGTTTAAATCATATGATTAAAAGTGATTCATTAAAGCCAACATACTTTTCTTCTGTTTGTTGTTTTAATGAGAAATAATTAATAGATGTCATGGAAACACTTTTCAGAATATACTACTTATGTTTTTTTCTCCTTGAATTTACTTATGTATTGCCTACACTGATTGAGTTCCTAATATTGAATCATCCTTGTGTTCCTGTAATAAATAACATTAAGATATAGCATTTTTATATACCACTTCATTATATTTGTTAATAAATTATGAAGAATAATTATTTTTATACTTATCATTAAGGTTGTTCTATAGGCTTTTCTTTGTATATTTCAGGGTTCATTTTTGTTATATTTTTGGATTAGAATTGTATTGCCTTAATAAAATGACTTGGTAAGATAGCTATCTTTTTATAACACCTAGAATATTTTAAATATTGTTGGAATTGTATATTCATTAAGGCTTAGATAGAATTTATAGGGAAACCAACTAGCCTTTGGCTATTTTAATGGCAGACATCAAATCAACATTCCAGCATCTTCTAAAGTAACTCCTATATGTCACCTATTTTCATGAAACTAATTGTGCTAATTTTTTTTTCTTTTATTGATTTTAAAGAGAGAGGAAGGGAGAGGGAGAGATAGAAACATCAATGAGAGAGAACATCGATTGGCCGCCTCCTGCATGTCCCCCACTGGGGATTGGGCCCACAACCTGAGCCATGTACACTGACTGGGAATAGAACCAGTGACCTCTTGGTGCAAGGGTTGATGCTCAACCAGTAAGCCACACTGGCCAGGCAATTGTGCTAATTTTTATGTTTCTAGAAAAGTGTTGACCTTTTCTAAGTTTTCAAAATTCTTGCCATAGAATTGTACGTATACTATGTAATAACTTTGGTTTTATGTCCTTTTACATTTAAATTACACTATGTGTGATATTTTTTTTTTCTCCTTTTTCCTCAGAAGGCTAGAAGGGGTATCTATTGAATTGTTATTTTCAAAGACCTACATTTTAAATTTATACATACACACGTATGTGTCTATATTTTTTAAATAAAACTTTTAATAATATCTAAAAATCAGTTCCTGTAGCCTAACACATGTTTTGAATACTGGATTTCTATGTATCTTTTTGTATGGAGCCTATAGGGAGAACAAGAAACCTGGACCATTAGAAGTTCAAAGATAATATTATATGTGTTCATTTAGTGAGCACAGAACCAATGCACATCCTTGGTTAGAGTACTTGGAAATCATTTGGTCAGCATTCAAGTCAATGGGAGAGAAAATGTCCCTATATAGTATTATTTTATATATCTCAGACACATTTTCCTGTTTCACAAACTCAGCTTAGTGATTCTTTTCTGCCAAGAATGCTAAAGAAAATGGGACATGAAAAAAAAAAATAAAAAAAAAAAAAAATAAATAAATAAAAAAAAAAAAAAAAAAAAAAGAAAATGGGACATGAGTGACATAAATTCACCTAACGCTGGGTTAAAAGACCATAGGTGGTTTTACTATAGAAAATTGCCAAGAAAATATCATGCTTCTACATACATTTTTAAAAGTACAGGCAACACCACACATCTCCATAAAAATTATCATCTCATTGGAGATGTGAACCTTGATACAATGGCTCTAAGGGTCATTGTGCCAACAACTTTAAGTGACAGGATTTGCTAGACTTACTGCAGTGACTTACTTCCTATTTTTAATTTGCTGAGACATGAGGATATATGCCAAATAATATGCAGGGTTTATTTGGGGGTAGAAAAAGCAACATTTAATTGACAGATAAAAAGGGTATAGAAAGGGCAATTTCATTTTCCATCAGTAGAAGTAGAGTTTTATTGTTGAGAATTAAATTAACAGCACATGAAATTGGCTTTTCCTAAGTTCATATTTTTTGAATTAAAAAAAAAAATAGAGAGGAAGCACCCCTAAACCAAAGTAGAGCTATAAATCTTCCACCAATGAACACAGCTATTGCATTTTCTTTATTTATTAAAAAGGGAAAACAATAAAACTTCCTTAGGGTTTCTTCTTGGAGTCTGGCTATTCTCTCCTTTTATAATACCATCAGGTTCTGTAGGTGAATGCAGCCTGATTTCTGCTTTCCACTGTTCACCGCTCATATTCAGCAGTTTCTTGTAAGCTTTGCCCTTCTTCAGCTGAAACATGTTGCTTATTCTATGCTATGTTTTTCTGTGCAGGTGATTTGTTACACCTTATTTAGGGAGAGGAATATTTATTTGGTCTTGCAAAGGTCTGTGAGAATATCAATGTGTGGGTATTTCCATATAATGATTACCACCAACATAGCCAATCAGGAAATGAAGCAATGTAACCTGTGAGGAATACCATGCATTAAAATAAAAATAATTATACTTTAGAAAGCACTGCATTTTTATCTTTAATATATGAAAATAAAACAATAAAATCCTCCAGAAAATTCTGAAACAAGATTGTTTTTCCAGTGCCAAGTTTTACATTCTCAACAGCTGTCTATTGATATTAAACTTAAGGCAGATGTTCATTATTTTTTAAAAGCAACAGGGTCTGGTTAGTGAAAATGGTCAATTAGGGACCTCCAAAAACTTTTTCCTCCACAAAAAATGAGAAAATTGGCAAAAATGTCAGAATTAGATTTTTCAGAATTCTGGAAATCAAATCTTACAACAATATGAGGAACAAAATTCAAGAAAATCTACTGATTCTTTTAACATCAGCAAGCTTCGTGTCATTTTAACATGCCCTTTCCTACTCCCTACTCCCTTCCCCCACATCCAGTTCACTGTAACTTTGGAAGTCAAGGTTACAGTGGTTCCTAAAATATCTAACTTGCAAGATTGTCTTTATTTAACCTGAAATGGAGCTCCCCCAATGTGAAAAGCCTTTCCCCTGCGCATTTGTCAAAAACAGTTAAAGGCAATCGAACTAATTTGAAAAGGCCCAACATAGTTCTGGGTATCCAGAACATCAGACATATGCTTAGATCTATGTGCATGCCCAGAGTTATGCACAGGATCAGAAAAGCCCTGAGAGGGCCCTGGACTCTGATCTCTGGCTATATTGAGGCTCTGCACAAGCAGGAAGTAGAGGTTAAGGCAGAGTTGCCAGCTGCCTGACTGTTGAAGGTATGTCCCAACAAACATACAAAATCCCTTAGCAAAATTTGGAGACTCATTGCTCCACATGTTCAAGGAAATCTCTGTCCCGTCTTTAGCTGACCACTAAGCTAACCAAGCAGAAATTTAGTGGCCACATGACAAAGAATAAAGACTTCACAGAGTTGGTTCAGAAAATCACTAAACAAACAACAGCAACTATAAGAAGGGGGAGGGGATCTGTTTTCAAAATTTGTTACATTATATTGTTTAAAATGTCCAGTTTTCAACAACAACAATAACAAAATATGGGATATATAAGTAAATAAGAAAGTGTGGCCCATACACAAGAAAAAGATCAATAGAAATTATCCTGTAGAAACCCAGAAATTGGAGTTACTAGACAAGAACTTCAAATCAGTTATTTATTTTTTTATTTATTTATTTTTTTGTTCAGAGTGGGAGGGAGAGAGAGGAAGAGAGAGAGAGAAAGAAACATCGACGTGAAAGGGACACATCGAGCGGCAACCGAAGTACATGCCCTTAGCGGGAACCAAACCCGGGTCTCTCTGGACCGCAGGCTGATGCTCTAACTGCTGAGCCAAACCGGCCAGGGCCAAATCACTTATTTTAAATACATTCAAAGAACTAAAAGAAACCATGCCTAAGGAACTAAAGAACAATTATGTAGATCCAGAGACATGGAAGTAGGGAACAGACTGACAAACCTCAGAGGGAAGGGAGGTGGATAGGCTGGAAGAGATAAACCAAAGAACTTATATGCATATATGCATAACCAATGGACATAGACAAGAGTGTGGTGAAGGTGGGAGTCGGGGTGGGGGAGCGGGGAGGCGAGTGTCAATGGGGAATAAAAGGAGGGACATTTGTAATAATTTCAACAATAAAGATAAATAGAAAAAAAAAAAGAAAATATATAGAGTGATGCTTCACCAAATAGAGAATATCAATAAAAAAAAGAAATTATTTTTAAAAATTGAATTCTAGAGTTGGAAACTATAACTGAAATGAAAAATTCACTTGAGGAGTTCAACAACAGATGAAGAGGTGGAAGAATCAGCAAACTTAAATACAGGTCAATTCAGATTATACAGTATGAGGAATAGAAAGAAAAATAAGAATAAATAAACAGAAACCTGTGGAATATCATCAGGCTTACCAATATGCGCATAATGGGAGAAAACCCTCCAATTTTGATGAAAAACATTGATCTACATATCCAAGAAGTTCAACAAACTCCATGTAGAATAAATTCAATGAGCTCTGTATTAGTCAAGATTCTCCAAAGAAATAGAAGCAGTAGGATGTGAGTGTGTGTGTGTGTGTGTGTGTGTGTGTGTAAATATCTTTGTTCATCTGGGCTTCTATAAGTAAATACCACAAACTAAGTGGCTTATAAACAACAGAAATTTATTCCTCATAATTTTAGAGGCTAGAAAGCCCAATATCAGAACAATGGCAGATTTGGTGTGATGGCTAGTGAAGGACCACTTCCTGGTCATAGACTCTGGCTTCTCATGTGTTCTCATCTGGTGAAAAATTATGAGGGAGCCCTCCAGAGCCGCTCTTATAAATGCACTAATTCCATTCAGGAAAACCCTGCCCTGCTCTCAAGACCTAATCACCTCTCAAAGGCCTCACCTCCTAATACCATCACATCGGGGGTTAGTATTTCAATGTATGACTTTTAGAGAGACACTAACATTTAGACAATAACATTTCACTCTGGCCCTTGAAACTCTTGTCCTTCCTGCATGAAACATGTATTCATTTAATCCCAATAGTTCTAAAGTCTTAACTTGTTCCAGCATCAACTTAAAAGTCTAAGACAAAAATCTCATCTAGATATCATGAAATATGAGTGAGATGATTCATTCTGAGGCAAACTGCTCTCCAGCTATGACTACTTGAAATCAAACAAGTTACGTACTTCCATAGCACACCTGTGGAACAGGCACAGGTCACCCCCATTACCAAAGGGAGAAATAGGAAAGAAGAAAGGGGCAAGAGGACCTAATCAAGTCCAAAACATTAAGGCACACTGGAGTGTGGGTTCTGCTTTCAGGTTGCCCTGGGGCTGTGGTCCTACTTCCAGTTTTAGCTGGCTCCAGCCCCATGACATTGCTAGTGTAGCCCATGTGGTAGCATGTGGCTCTCCCTGGTTGGAACCGTATTCCATTCTAGGTTCACTGGGGGCAGACCCACTCCCACTGCTCCAATGGGCATTGCCCTAGTGGGAAATCTCTGCATGGTGGCCCTACCCTTGCAGCAGCCTTCTTCCTGTGTTGTGTACCATAGCTCCAGGAGGCTCGATCTTGTGAAATCTAGGTGAAGGTAGCCATGTCCCCCATGCTTTGCTGGATGCAGCAAAACACTTTTCCAGTGCCCCTGGAACTGCACCTGGGCAGCTGAGGAGCGTGGCATCAGATTTTGGGGAGTGGAGCCTTCAACAGGAGAGACAAGCAGCTTTGGTTCCTCCTTTGAAATCATTCTGCCCTGAATAAGATTTGTGTTCTCTCCTGAACAAGCTTTCTCATTTCTGTCAATATGGATAGGTGGAGAGTTTTCCACATTTTTAAGTTCTGCTTCCCTTCAACAATTGTATCTTTAAGTCATTTCTCTCTTATTGCATTTTACTTGAACCTTTGAGAGAAGCCAAGCAACACTTTCAATGCTTTGCTTAGACATTTCATTTGACAAATATTCAATTTCATTGCTTGCAAGTCCTACTTCCACAAAACACCAGGATAAAACACTATTCAGCCAAGTTCTTTGCCACTTTATAACAATGATGGCCCTTCCTCCAGTGTCCAGCATGTTCCTCATTTCTGTCTGAGACCTCATCAGAATAGCCTTTAATCCATATTTCTACCAACATTCTGGTCATGACCACAAAGGTTTTCTGTAAGAAAATTGAGGGAAGCTCTCTTTATAGCTCCTTCTGGGCCTTCACCAGAACTGTCTTTAAAGATCCATTCACAACAGGTAGACTTTAAACTCTTGTAGCCTCTACCCATTCCCAGTTCCAAAACCGCTTCCACACTTTTAGATGTTTGTTATAGCAGCATCTCCACTTCCAGGAAACAGGTTTTGGTCTTAGTCCTTTCAGACGGCTATAAAAAATATCATAGGCTGGATAGTTTATTTCTCACACATCTGGAGGCTCATGGTGACAGCAGTTTTGGTGTGATGGCTGGTGAGAACCCACTTCATGGTTCATAGATGGTGCATTCTACGTGTTCTCAGGTAGTAGAAGAGTGTGAGGGCTCTCTCCAGAGCTTTTTTTAAAATAATGTTTTTATTGATTTCAGAGAAGATGGGAGAGGAAGACAGACAGAAACATCGATGGGAAAGAAACATCCATGGACTGCTTCCTGCATGCTCCCTACTGAGGACTGAGCCCACAACCTGGGCATGTCCCCTGAACTGGAATTGGACCTGCAACCCCCTGGTACATGGGACAACACTCACCAACTGAGCCATACTAGTTGGACTTCAGAGCTTCTTTTATAAGGACATTAACCACATTCATGAGGGCTTTACCCTCCTGACCTAATCACCACCCAAAGGCCCCACCTCCTAATCATCTTATCACCACCTGATTGGTTAGTATTTAGTGTATGAATTTTGGGGACAAATATCACTCACTATACATATATTTATATATTATTTTATGAATTATAAGGAATTGCTCACATGATTATGGAAGAGGAGAAGCCCCAATATCTACAATCAGCAAGCTAGAAACCCATAAGAGTCAATGGTGTAGTTCCAGTCCAAGTGCAGGCAAAGACTGATGTCCCAGTTCAGTCAGGCAGAAGGTCCTCCCTACTCAAACATTTTGTTCTGCTTGGGTTCTCAATTGATTGGATAAGGGCTACCCACATTAGGAAAGGAAATTTGATTTACTCACTCAATCTACTCATTCAAAAGTTAATCTCATCCAAAAACACCTACACAGACATACCCAAATTAATGCTTGATCTGGGCACCCCATGGCCCAATCAAGCTGACATAAAATTAACTATCATAAGTTCCATACTTAGTCACATCATAGTCAAAGGTTTAAAAGACAAAGTATATAAAGCTACAGATAAATAATTTTGAAAGCTACAAAAGAAAAGTGAATTATCACATGCAAGAGATTCTCAATAAGATTACTAGCTGTTTTCTCGTCAGAATACTTGGAAGTCAAAATGCAGTGGGATGACAAAGTCAAAATGCAGTGGGATCACATAAAGTGCTTAAAGACATATTCAAAGTGCTAAAAATTGAATTCTATATCTTGCTAAAGTAAGTGATATACAGCTGCCAATGCACATTGTCTACTAAAAAAACCACCATCCTATGCCATTCTGATGGCATTATGCAAGAGCTAAGCAAATTCTGAGTCGTTAATAAGGGAAATGGATAATTGTCATCTGAAGTGCATATTACTCATCTTTACATATCACAACATTAATAATATATTAATTTTAATAAAATATATCCAATTGCTTGGACAATGCCAGAGTCTTTTAGAGCAAGTAACTTAAATCCAGAATTGTTTTTTTTTATTTGATTAAACTAGAACATGACATTCAAGAAACTCATTCTTTAGCTTTAGTCTATAATCCTAATTTGGTGAAATAGTACTGAGTTTGAGTCTTAATTAGACCTCTTTAAAAATTAATAAAGAGTTACTTTATGCTGTGTTAATTACATTTTTAAAATTATGACTTTCTTCTTCTTTGATTTAGAATAGTGATTCTTACATTCACATCAGTTACAGAGGTATCCCCCCTATTATTCTCTAGCCCAATTCTCACCTTCAAAGTTAGATCAGAGGGAGATGGTTGTTCTTCAGAATGCAATCACAAATGTTACACAGATCATCAAATCATCTTATTTCTTTGTATTTTATGCCATTAATTTATCAAATTCACTTTTAGTCTATTTACAATTTCTGAATAGAATTTTAGAAGTGTGCATCATGCTAAGATAAATATTATTTGCCCTGCCTGGGTAGCTCAGTTGGTTAGAGCATCTTCCTGATATGCCAAGGTTGTGGATTTGATCCCCAGCCGGGGCACATACAGGAATCAACCAATGAATGCATAAATAAGTGGAACAACAAATCAATGTTTCCCTCTCTCCTTTCCTCTCTCTCTAAAGTCAATTAATTAATAAATAAAATATTTTTTAAAAAGATAAGTATTATTTAATATGTAGAAAACTCTAATATTTGAGTCAGTGTCTGTTTTTAGATTTGTTATACCATGGTGAATTGATGCTTCTCGTCTGCATCTTTTCCCTGTAGGCAATAGATCCACATTAATTCCGTTTATCCAATAACTAGGTTCAAGTACTAATATAAGACAAGAGCTGTGGGGCTGCCCTCATAGAAGTTATAGCCTAGTTAAGGAGAAAACAACATACTCAGACAAGTGAGTGTTGATGAGTATAAAACAGGAAAATGAGTGCTCGGAGGCACATTAGCAAAGAACCCACTTTCTACTGGGCAACAACAAGAAAAGTCCTGTGAGATGGGGTAAAAATGAGATGATATTTGAAGATTAGGATAGATCCAATTAGGCAAATAGTGAAGGATTCTAAAATTGGCTAGCATGAATTAGAATTTTGATGTTTACTAGCATGAGCTTCAACCATTTCCATGTTATTTTAATGCCAAGACTAAACACTGCGTTAGGAATTACAGATCAGGATCTGACTGTTGCACATATCTTTGGGAGGGAACATGGGTTCCCTGATGCTGGTGAAGAAGTGTGAAGGGACCTCTTTAACCATCTGTTTAAGAAAATCAGGGTTGCTTCATTCTTCTAGTGAAATATAGATATCTCAAAACTCTGGAATAATAGTCATATGATAGGGGTCCCATAAGATTAAGAGAGAGAGGGAAAAGGGCATAAAACTTTTTTTGTGGAAAAATAATGGCAGGAAACTTCCCTAAACTGGGGACAGAAATGGACATTCTGATCCTGGAATCCTAGAGAGTTTCAAATAAGATGAAGTCAAACAGACCCACACAAGACACATTACAAATAAACTGTAAAAAGTTAAAGATGAGGAGAGAATCTTAAAAGCAGCAAAAGAAAAACAACTTGTTATATACAATGGAACCCCATATAACCACTGGCACATTTTTAAAAATATGTTTTTATCTACCTGGCAAAGCAAGTGAGGATGTGGAGGAAAAGGGACCCTTTTGCACTATTGCTGAGATTGCAAATTGGTGCAGCACTATGAAAAACAGTATGGAGGTTACTCATAATATTAAAAATAAAACCACCATGTGATTCAGCAATCTACTTCTTAAGATTTATTCAAAAGAAACATAATCACTATCTTGGTAAGTTATCTGCATCTTCAATGTGAACTGCAGCATGATTTACAATATCGGAGATAAGGAAAAAGCTAGTGTCCATCGATAGATGAATGGATAATGAAGTTGCATATGTATGTGCATATGTGTACACACACACACACACACACACACACACACACACACACACACACTGAAATATTATTCAGCCATTAGAAAGAAAGAAATCCTGCCATTTGTGATGACATGGATAGAACTTGAGGGTATCGATTTTAGTAAAATGTCAGATAGAGAAAGACATATACTGTATAGTCTCACTTACATGTGAAATCTAAAAACAAAAACCTGAACTTACATTTACAAAGAACAGATTGGTGGTTGCAAGAGGTGGGGCGGTGGGCAAAATGGGTCAAGGTGGTCAAATTTCTACTTATAAAATAAATAAGTCCTGAAAATGTAATGTACAGCATGGTAATTATAATTAATAATTCTGTATTGTATCTTTGCAAGTTCTTAAGAGGATAGATCTTAAAATGCCTAAACACACAAAAAATATATGTAACTATATATGGTAACGGATGCTAACTAGATTTAGTGTAATGATCATTTTGCAATGTATGCATATATTGAATCATTATCCTGTACACCTGAAACTAATATGTTTTATATCAATTATATCTCAATAAAAGTAAATTAATTGTTTAAAGATATATTTAATTGATAAAATTATAGGAAAACTCCTAGAATACTACATCTGTAAAATGTTTGTGTTTATTCCTACATGGTAAGATTAGATTTTTTTAAATCATGTACATTATCTATAATAAAATATATATTAGTTTTTAGCAGCAGAAATAATGTACTATTTTTCACTTAAATTTCTAAATATAACTTACATTAACAAAATAACACCAAGTGTAAGATCAAGATGCTTTTAAATTTTGCTTCTGAAGTGATGTTAAGGTTTTTTGTAGTCTCTCCAACTCCTGACTCATATTCCTAAGTGAAACACTTATTTGTCACATTTTATGACTGGCCATATATGAAAAAGCACATTCAGAATGAGTAACGTTAAAGTGTTACAAAATACAAACAGGATGCAAATTTCATATGAAAACAGATTTGGAAATTTAAAAATTATTATTCATTAGTTTTTAAGTAAGTAGTGTTTCTTCAGGTAGTATCTGCTGGTTTTCCTATTATACGATGGTAAAGTCTGTACAAAAATTTTTACTTTTAATGCTAGTTTCACTGGTGATTTTACACAGCATTGTCCCATTCAAGGTGAGTTCAAAGATTATTCAGGTGAATTAAATTACCAAGAAAGAAGTAAGCATTTGAAGATTGGTTGCCATTACTTTTCTTCTGAGAGAGAGAGAGAGAGAGAGAGAGAGAGAGGAAGGAAGGAAAGAAGGAAGGAAGGGAGGGAGGGAGGGAGGGAGGGAGGGAGGGAGGAAAGAATTCATGATCTCAAGAAATGTTCAGAACCATTAGCTTATGATTCGGCGATTGCCTGTCATTGACTCAGTGGGATTCTGCACATGGTCCTACTGAATGTTCATTTTTAGAGCGGAGGGTAAACAAACCACGGAATCACTCTATTCTAAATATCATTTCACAGAAGAAAGTCTTCCAGATGAGGAACTGAATGTAGCATCATGTGTATTTTCTCCTAATCCAAAATTCCAGTTATATTAATAAAGCATTTTGTTATTATTTTTACTATTGTTTGGTGCTATTACATAAATTGGATTTACACAGTTTCTAAAGCTAACAATGGAAAACAAGTGCTTCAAATTATTTATATACATAACATCATTTAAGACTTATAGCAACCTCTGAAGTGGGCTGAGCAGCTAGGGATTCATTTACTGCTGAAGAAACTTCTGACTTACCCAAGTTGAGTCACAAGTGAGTGACTGAGTGGCAATCAGAAAATATAACTGCATAAATTATTTTTTCTCTATTGCTTATATTTCTATCTGTCTGCCTATCCATCTGAAAAATCAACCCCCCCCCCAATGGAAATTATCTTGTTCATTAGTGTGTACAATTCCCTGGGTGATTATCTTTGCTTTAATTGCAGAAAGTGGGAAGGAATACCCCTGAAAACAGAGAGAGAGAGAAATAAGGAGGGACTAGTACATTGAAATCCTTTGCTGTCACTTTTCTTCTTTCTTTTAATCCTCACCCAAGGATACTTTTCTGTTGATTTTCTAGATGGAATGGAAGGGAGGGAGGGAGGGAGAGAGAGAGAAAAACATCAATGTGAGAGAGACACATCGATTGTTTGCCTCCTGCACAACCCTGACTGGGGCCGGGGACTGAACTTGCAACCCAGGTATGTGCTCTTGACCAGGAGTCAAATCTATGATCCTTTGGTCCACAGGCTGACACTCTAACTACTGAGCCAAACCAGCCAGGGCTGCTGTCACTTTTCAATCTATTTGAAGTTGCTTTTCTCTTCGAACGGTCTGGGGACATTGTTGATTTTATTGTCATTGATGTTTGTTTCAATCTTTCCTCATTCTTGTTGTAAACTGCATATGAAATAAGCAAACAAACAAATAGATTTGGTGGATGGTCTATTCTTCAGTCAAAATGATACACATCAGGAAATTCCAGATGAGTGCATTGTTTCAATCAGTGATGAACTGACATACATGTATGGTTCTAACTTCCTCATTTTCAGATTTGCATTTTATTCACATTGAAGCTGAATAGGGTAGTAGTACTTTTCAAAGGTATGGCTTTTTCTGCCTGATAGGATTTCAGACATGAAAGAGTATTTCTCGGCTGGAGCAGATGGGTGCTGGAGCTGAATAATATAGAAACCAATAACACTTTTGAGGGTCACATATGTTATAACTAGAAAAAAAGAAAGAAAATACCTCATATATTGGTATAAATTATTGTAATTATTTACATATCCTTAATTTGAGGAAATTAATTATTTTTTTGTTAATCCTCACCCAAGGATAATTTTTCCATTGTTTTTTTTTTTTTTTTTACAGAGATTGGAAGGGGGGAGGAGAGAGAGGGAAAGAGAGAGAGAAACATCGAAGTGAGAGAGACACATTGATTGGTTGCCTCCTGCATGTGCTCCAACTGACCAGGTTGGTATTGAACCTGCAACCCAGGTACATGGCCTTGATCGAGAATAGAACCCATGATCCTTCTGTGCATGGGCTGATGCTCTAACCAATGAGCCACACCGGCCAAGGCTAGGGAATTAAATTTTTAATGCTGTAATTACCTAAATACAGACATATGTTTACACTATTAAATTGTCCATGATTATATTTGCTATTAAAAATCACGGACAAATTAATTGAATTTATCTTGATAACTTTTTATGAAGTCTTCTGGCTAGAACCTATAAATCTTATATAAGAAATTAAAATACAGTTAACATAAGCAGGGGACAGTGGGGAAAGTATTAAAATATAACATACACTTTTAGATCTGAAATAAACTTTGAAAATGGGTGGGAATAAAGCCCTTTCCATTGTGTTTCTTTTCTTTTAATTCTTTTCTTTTCATACTTTTTTTTCCCCATCACCATTTATCCCTTTCAGGCCCTCTTCCATTGTTTTTCATACTGTAGAATTTCCTGCCACTTCCTTGAAATTACCAGCATTCCTACATATGTTCTTGTATGCTTAAACCTCTGGTCATTTTATCATGTTATACTGACATGAAAGTGAGCTTAAACAATTTACGTTGTCTAACTTTCCTATTCACTAGTTATATGACCTTGAACATTTAACATCTCTAAAATTTTGCTTTCTCATTATTGATGTCCATGATTATTAGTATTCATCATATGGGATTTTTATAAGCATTCAATGAGAGAGTTCCAAAAAACAGCTTGGCATATCAACTGGCATTAAACTTGGTGTTCTATATTGTTTATATTATTAATAATAAGGTTATTTTCATATAGAAAAACATGATGATGAACTCTCTACAAAAGAAAAGAGATATAAGGAGAATAAGTCTGTCCAGAAATTATCTTTTTGAAGAGTGCATATCTTAGTGTTTAATAATCCCAACAAGTCTGTGAGGTCTGTATTATTATTTTTACACACATGCACATCCCACCCATACTGTAAATAGAACATAAGACACAGAGAAGATAAATAACTGAAGTCCACTAAGAGGCAGAGTGATGATTCCTACCCAGGTGGTCTAACTTCAGAGGTCTTGTTCCTCACAGAGACAATACATGTTCAATGAATGGTAGTCAAAGTACTAGTTTTGTGTTATTGCACTGGCAAGCCATTAATTTAAAAGGAAAAGAGAATAGGTCATATTATCCTATGCTAAATGTCAATGATTAATTTCTTATTCTTCCATTCCTGGTTTTAAAAAAAATGCTCTAGTCTCTCATAGGGAGATCAATCAGCTCTCTTATATCACAGTCTCCCCTTATCTGAGAGGAGTATATTCCAGGACCCTTAGTGGATGCCTAAAACCAAGGATAGTACTGAAACATATATATATATATATATATATCACAACTTCTTCTATGCATACACACCTTTTCACATAAAGAAATCACTCCATGGCTTCTCTTGGGCATATCTGAATTGCCAGCACCACTACTTTTACCCTTTGGGGCCATTGTTAAGTAAAACAAGGGTTACCTGAACACAGCACAGTGACACCGCCACAGTAGCTCGGATCTTCCTGATGGCTACTAAGTGATTAACAGGCAGGTAGTGTATACATCATGAATACATTGGACAAAAGGATGATTTATGTCTGAAGTAGGATGGCAGGAGATTTATTCATACTACACAGAATGGCATGTACTTTAAACCTTATGAATTGTTTATTTCTGGAATTTTCCATTTAATATTCTTGGACCATGGTTGGCCATGGGGAACAAACCACGGAAAGCAAAACCACGGATGAGGTGGGTCTACCATACTTCCACTGAAAACACATAAAACAGGTGGTGATGGCCCACCTGGTGCAATAGGATTTCTCTTAAATACTGACCACATTTATTTATTTTTTAAATAATTTTTCTGTATTGATTTTAGGGAGAGGGAGAGAGATAGAGACATCAATGAGAGAGAACATTGATGGGCTGCCTCCTGCATGCCCCACACTGGGAATCAGGCCGACAACCTGGGAATGTGCCTTGACCGGGAATCAAACCCATGACCTCTTGGTGCATGGATTGATGCTCAACCACTGAGCCACACCAGCCAGGCAAATACTGACCACATTTAACTTGTAAGTTCAGATATCAAAACTAGGAAGACTTGGGGACTGGTGAAAGAAACAATGTACAGGACAAGTTATGATAACCAAAGAATGAGTAAACAAGGGGAATAAGAAAAAATTACCTGCTCCAGAGTTATCTAAATTGTTGCAACAGGTAAACTTATTTTAATGTTCCAATAAAAGAACCAAGCAAATTTTCTAAACCGAAAAGCTACAGATAGGCAAAATATTTCTAGGGTGGAGAAAGAAAGGTTACATCATAGTGGTTAGTCTGAAGAACATCATTGGTCCATGTGGTTGGGACTGTGGTTCTCCAACCCAAGATTTCTATTCCTATAGAGGGATTGTGGCTTAGCTCAAGAAAGGCCGTCAGTTTTTACTTGACATCCCAGCAAAGGGTTTGATTACTCTTCTCACACATTAAGTCTTACGCTGGAAGAGACATTCACGGTTAGATATTATTACAAAAAAAGACAAGTATGGGCCCTGGCTGGTCTTGCTCAGTGGTTAGAGCATCAGCCCACGGACCAAAGAGTCATGGGTTCAATTTCAGTCAAGGGCATGTACCTCAGTTGTGGTTCAGTCCCTGGCCCTGGTCAGGGTCATGGGGGAGGCAACCAGTCAATCTCTTTCTCTCTCTCCCCCACACCCCCCATTCTATCTGAAGATAAATGGAAAAATATCCTTGGGTGAGGATTAAAAAAAAAAAAAAAAAAAAGACGAGCATGGGACCTAGACTCTTAAAAGATCGGTGCTGTCACAAAGCCCATGAACCCGGTCCTAAATTTCCCTATCTGCTTTTCTACCTACATATCCATTTTATTGTATGACTCATTTCCACTTTTACCACTTTACCAGGCAGTGGACATCTATCATTGAAAGGAGCCTCCTGCTTAATTTTCTAATTCAGAAGACTTATTAAACCATAATCTACTGGGCTGGCTGCACTTTTGTTTCCCAATGACAATTACAGTATTAAGTATAGGAACTGAATCTACTTTACAGTTGTCCTTCTGTTCCTTTTCTTTACACCACAGTGCTGACAACTAGTAAGCTGGATGCCGTACCATCCACGGGCACAATCTCTTTATTTTATTTTTCCTTTTATTATTTTTAGTTATTAACCTCCTTTAATTTATCCCAATTTAAAAATGTTCAAAAAATGGCCACCTCATGGACTACGGCAATACCTTATGGTATTTTGTTATTTAGGTGCATCCCTGCTCATACTATTGTGGGGTTTTCTCTTCATTTTTATTTTATTTTATTTTTCTCTATGTAAAAAGGTTTCATGGCAAAATCTAGCAAATGTCCCTATCAACCTGCAAATTATTATGATAAAGAGGTGGAGTCTATTAATGTATCACTGCACAAGATAGTCCTAAAATATTCCCAGCAGTACAGAGGGTAACAAAGGGAAGAAAAGAGAGAAGGGGGGGTAGGAGAGAGAGAGACTCTGCAACTTTAGCAAAGCCTACTTATATATAAAGCTGAAATGACTATGAAGAGTTCTTTCAAAAAAAAACAACACACACATCATCTTCTGAAAAACACTGCTTGTATTGTTGAATTGCTTTACATTTTAATGTGTAAATTTGTTCCTGGCTTTTCCATTGAGAGTCAAACCATTTGGCATTCTGTGTGGGACATAAATGTATTAGAAACATGCAGCAACATTTATTAAAATATATAAGGGAACAAAGGCTAGGATTAATTTTCCCATTCTCTTTGTATTTGAGGGCCACCACTAGGGCATTTAATTCGGGTTAAACCAGATTCAAAAAGCTTTCACTAGACAGTTAACACAAATGACTAAGAGCTTAAGAAGCACATATCGTTTAAATACACTTTTTAGAGGAATTGGACTGTTCATTGCATGATAATTTATAGGGTTTTTGTTTTTTATTACATAAGGGAAATTCATTTTTTTATGTCTTAAAAGCATTCTTTTGTGATGTCAAAAATGTATTATATTATTGTTCAGAAAATGGTGTTTCAATTTGGTGGGGAAGTCTAAAATCACCGGAGTGGAAAAGATAACAAGTAGATTTTTCAAAGTCTTGCCATTTGTGATTTTTTTTCTTCAAAAGTTCTTTTCTTTTGGTTAGATAATGAGTGCAGCTCTGCTCAATGGCATCTTCCAATTCTTTCGAAGTGTTTAAATCTTATATTTAGTATATTTGAAGAAAGGCAGTTTACACAGAATTAAAAGAAGTAGTTACTATTCCATTCAGGCACAAGGAAATAAAATGATGTCGAAAATAAAATTTTTGAATTCTTTCTTTTATTTTTTTTTAACATTTGGTGGTAGCATAAAAGTAATTCAATCTCCACTTGGATAATACCTGCAGTAACTATGTGGATCAGCTGTTCTATCAAAGATGATTACGGGGAAAAACACTGCTAAAGAGGCAAAACAGCTCTTCTTAGAGTAAAGTTTATCAACATACTGAAGGAAGATCATGGGCTGGAGAGGAGGCCCTTTGTAACCATTTTCCTCCTTCTTCAAGTGACAGCCCATTTCTCTCCTAAGCAAGTCCCTGTGGCCCTGTCTCCTGTTGCTCTGTCTCCTTATTGCCCTATGCACATTCATCATACTCTAAACAAAGACAATAAAGAGTCACTGCTTATTCTGAGAATATTGTGAACTCTTATCAGTCAAAACAAAAAGGACACTCTCCTTTCACTGGGATTTTGCTGTAGTGACTGTCTTTGTAGGTCAACCGAAGAGGGAAAAGCTCTCTTTTAGATTGTATCCCTCCCTGTTCAGAGGAGAGCTCCAAACTGAGATAGAGCTATCATTCTGAGAAAGGAGACACTCAAGCGATACGTCTCCCCTCCCTTTCTCTCTTCTCCAAAGAAAATTATTTGCATACACATGTTTCCTTGTGAGCTTTGTCCAAGGCTGCTTTTGACAGATGCTATCTGGAAAAGTGACTGGAGAGGGAGAGGAGTTCATTAATCAGGCATTGCCAAGGCGGTTGGAGCAAAGCAGAACTCTTCACTTCTGATGGAAAGATGACCCTGGGGAGACAGCTGCCCCTATCCTGCTCCTGAGGACTTCTTAGATGTCTTTTGAAAGCAACTTGCTCTGTAAGCTCTGGTCAACTATTTATACTTTCTGTAGTTGCATTTACCCATCCAAGATTCATTTCATTATAATTACATATTGTGGGACTCTTCTGGAGAACAGAAAAAGATACATGAAATTATTTTGAAATGTCACTATGAATGCATGAATATAAATAACCATTGTCCTTAGAAAATCAACTAGAGCCAGTCCCAAAAGTATTATTCTAAGCAGACCCATACTTCCAATTGATTTTTTAAAATCAAAATATTCATATTCATCTATACAATAAATTTTACATAATCTTCTCTTTCATTTCACACTTGATTAACCTGACCTGTGTAAAAACACAGAGGTAAATATGTTCTCTAATTCTACTTCTGCCTTACCTTATTCTGATGTCACATCCTATGTGTACCTATTTCCATTATAGTAATTATACTGTTACACTAGTCTTAAGACTGGTGCTTTTCAAATATTTTAAACAGTGCAATAATTCAAATGATCTCTCATTCAAAACTCCAAAAGATAAAGCAAATAAATTGTGGGTTCATTAGCAAAAGCACATTTTATATATTAACACATGGCATTGATTTTTAAAGATTCAACTGCTGAAGCAATGATACCGGTTAGATGAGGACAATGGCTACAACATTTTCAATCAGATGTTATTGATGACCTCTTTTTTATTCTATCTCTTGAACTAGTAACTTTCAGACGGACCTACTAAAACACAATGCAAGGAAAACAATATGGTGCATCCTCAAAAAATTAAAAATTGTATTGCCATTTGACCCAGTGATTCCACTTCTAGGAATATATCCTAAGAAGCCCAAAACAGCAATCAGAAAGAATATATGCACCCTTATGTTCATAGCAGCACTATTTACAATAGCTAAGATCTGGAAACAGCCCAAGTGCTCATCAGAAGATGAGTGGATAAAAAAGCTGTGGTACATTTACACAACAGAATACTATGCAGCTATAAGAAAGAAAGATCTCTTACCCTTTGAGACTACATGGAGAGAACTGGAGAGTATTATGCTGAGCGAAATAAGCCAGTCAGAAAAAGACAAGTACCACATCATCTCACTTATTTGTGGAATATCATGAACAAAATAAGCTGTTGACCAAAATAGATCCAGAGTAATGGAAGTGGAGAACAAATTGACAAACCTCAGAGGGTTGGGAGTGGGAGGGGGGAAGGGAAGAGATAAATCAAAAAACTGATACACATATATGCACAACCAATGGACACAGACATTAGTTTGGGAGGGGGTGGGAATGGGGAAGAGGGGATCATTGGGGAAAAAGGGGTAACATCTATAATACTTTCAACAATAAGAAAAAAGAAAAGAAGTTTCATAAAAGAGTGAAACTTTTAACAAAATAAAATAAAATAAAATAAAAAACAATGCATTTGCCTGTAACTCTGACCTCCAGAATCTGGTCTTTTTCCCAATTTACATTACAAGATAAATCTTTTGGGTCCTTATAGCGTCATTTGATGGGTTCCTCTACGGAACATACTCAGTTTTCACTCAGTCCCTGTCCGCTCATCATTTCCCCTAATACATAGAAAGCAAAACATCTAGATTTGGCCTTTTTGACATGGTGGTGCCTCCTAATATTAACACACAATAACATTCACTGGACTCTTATTCTGTGCCAGGGACTATGCTTAGTAATTTATACATAATGGTTCTCTTAATTAAAAAAAAAAGCTGTCCGGCCTGTGTGGCTCCGTGGTGGAGCATTGACCCATGCACCAAGAGGTTGCCAGGTCGATTCCCAATCAGGACACATGTCCAGGATGTGGGCCTGATCCCCAGTGGGGGCCATGCAAGAGACGGCCAATCGATGTTCTCTCTCATTGATGTTTCTCTCTCTCTTTCCCTCTCCCTTCCTCTCTCTCTAAAATCAATAAAGGAAAAACAATTAAAAAAAAAAAGCTATGTTGGAATATAAAATACTTATTTTATTACAAGCTTTATTACATTTTTTATTTCATTGATTAATGTGCACTAGACACCAGCAACCCATTTGTAGATAATATAGATAATATGAGAAATGAACCAGAGAAACCATGTTCACTAGGTAAATCAAAGCACTCTTGACTCGAAGGAGGGTCATTTGTTGGGTGGAGAAGTAATTGGCCTTCCTTGGGTGTAATCCATTAATTTTCTCAAGTTGACAGAATTGTGAATCAATGTGTTTGTCAATCTATGAACTCAGCCATACTTAAAGGCATTAAAATCACATCAGAGTCTTGCTATTTGCCCCTCTTCATCCACCTATTTATGTTAAAAATGGGTTACAGAAATACTGTCATGGATCTATATAAAACCCCCAGAAAAAACTTATAATTAGAGATTCAGTGTTGTCTTAGTTAATAAAATGGTATTTTTGCATATGACAGAGTAGACAAATGTCTTTATATGCCTACATGCATATGTGCATTATATGACAATAAGTATTTATTGTATGTTTTACATAATATATGTGTGTGTGTGTATGTATATAGTACATTAATTTGGGTGTATATATAATCTATAGATATCCATATATACATCTCTGTTATTTGATTTGATGCCTTAGGTCACATTTTTCTTAATACATGTGTATGATATTTATATTAATAATTAAAATATATAAGTATATGGAATTTCCTTAAAATATAAGATAGAGTTTAAAACAGTAATTAATAATAATAAATAAATTATTACTGAGGTTTACTTATTGGCAGAAGAAAATTTCTACTATTTCATGTTTTTCCTGTGAACAAAAGCAGAGAAAATTTTTATGGGATCACTCTAATTTTCAAAATGTCTAGCTGCCAACATGCATTGGAAAATGAGGATGACCTTTATTCAGGGTAGTGAATGCTCAGCAAAGCTCTCAGTAGTGATTCAGCCATGCTGTTAAAAGCTAAAAGAGTCTCCAAAGGCAAGGTCATTATCTGATGAATAGAAATTCTCATCTGATGCCCCCTTTAACTGCAGAAATTGGGTAAATGCAAAAATATACTCCTTATGAGAATATCAGGTCTCAGATAAAGTTTTCTTCCTAAGAAGTGACTTTTCCAAGGTACCTCGATCCACACAACTGGCATATAGTGCATTTTAAAGATGGAGTTCCAGCTGTGCCCCACAGCTGTGAGAGTCTGGCATACTGTCTCTCTAGCCAGCTAGCAGGAAGATAGATACTATCTTTGGTGAGGCAGGGCATGGCTCACCCACAGATGTTTGGAGGAAGAGAAGTGTCCATGTTCTTGGGCAAACTCATCAAAATCAACCTCTTAAGCACAGACACAGAAAACTGGAATCATTGCCCAGTCTGTTATCACATTACCCAGAACACTTTTAAACCATCCCCTTTTTCCTCCTTAAGTGGAAAATAAATTGTCTGAGTTGAAATTCTTTGGCCCTGGAGCAGATGATAGCAGACACTATGTGAACGAAATCCAACACACCTAGATTTTTGAACAGCAAAGTTGCTTAAGAGCAACTTCCTTCTATAGAAAGCCAAGACCTATTTTTTCACTCTAGAAGTATTCCAAATGTAGAGTTAATATTTATTATGAGTAAATTTTTGCTCTCTCCTTGTCCTACTATAGCAGCACCAAACCTATCCGATGCACATGTACATGCTTGAAATCTTTGTTTGGTAAGGATGGCTTTGTCATCTAGAAAATATGACATTGTGAACCAAGAGATGTGGTCCTAAAAATATATTGTGGGGAATTCCTCATTGAAAAGAAAAGCCCCAGTCAAGCTTGTTTCCTGATATGACAATGGATTTGGCTACAGCGACAGTGTGGTAGACCTTATGGTCCACATGGCCTCCAAGAAGTAAGAGTCCTCTCTACCGCCAGCCCCAGTGAGAGGAAGAGACACCCTCAGCTACTGGGAGTTCTTGTCCCATATCAATCCCCCAACACACTGAGAATGTCTTGATCTCCACAGTTTCTTTCCCAGAGCCCCTGAAGAAGAGCAGGGCTTAGGGAGCCCTACCTTGTCATGTACCATCAATAAAGTTCATGGTACCAAGCCAAAAAAAAAGAAAAAGCAAAAGTCCATAGAAACATTATTTGCACAGTCCACTTAAGCTCATTAATTACATTTAAAGGCTATAGGTAATAACAATGTTATAGTAACAGTATCCAGTACAGATTCTTTTTCTACTGACTGTATATTTAACTACCACTCCTTATATGCTTGAAGTGACAGATTCCTTAATGGCCAGGGACCATTTTAACTAGCAGAAATTTGATTCTGTAAAATCATGCCAACCCAGTCCCTCTGTTTCTGTTACCTCTTCCTACAAACTGTTTGCTCTCATACTTCGCCATAATCCAAACACAACCACTTCATTCTCAACTCTAATATTCTTATAAATCCATTGCCATAGCTAACTGAGCTATTTCTCAGGCCCAACAGAAATTCCCAGAAGAGACAATCTGATTGGCTTAGCCTATCCTTGGGTTAGCTATTCTTATGTCAGGTGTCTTCCCAAGTCTGATCAGATGTGGCCAAGAGAGGATGATAATATGCTATAAACATATCTATTTTATGGGTTGAAATGGGTAGTTTACAAAGAAACTATGTATTGGGTTGGTATTCTAACAGTATCACTGTGAGCTACTTCTTTCTCAAGCTAGGTCAGTCAGTAGCGGGATAAGCAAACAATAAAATTCCAATTACTTGCTTCTCTAGATTAAGGATAAAATTGCATATATATATATATATATATATATATATATATATATATGTAATTAATGTTTGAGTAAGTTAATAAAATTATTGAATGAGTGTATGTGATTACCCACGCATTGAACCATGATATTCTAGAAAAGTGAAAAAAGATTCTCTTCAAAATGGAACATTATTATTACCTATAAAATAAATCCCAAACTACTCAGATCAATCCTGGTCCTACTCTTACATTTCCAACTTTGTGAGAAGCCAGTCTTTTTATTATCCCACATAGTGGTTGTTATTCCATGTGGCAATAACCATGTATTTTTTATCTCATCTACTTTTTTTTTTTTTTTTTTTATCCTCACCCGAGGACATTTTTCCATTTTTTGTTCAGATAGAATGGGAGGGAGAGAGAGGAAGAGAGAGAGAGAGAGAAACATCGACGTGAAAGAGACACATCGAGTGGCTGCCTCCTGCACGACCAACCAGGGCCGGGGACAAATTGCAACCGAGATACATGCCCTTAGCGGGAACCGAACCCGGGTCTCTCTGGACCGCAGGTCGACGCTCTAACCACTGAGCAAAACCGGCCAGGGGTATTTCATCTACTTTTAATTTAATTGCATTTACTTTTATTTTATTTCATAGGCTAATCTATGCTACTCTTTCATTTTTACTTTTTGAATTTGTGTTTTTGAAAGAGGGATCATCCACACAAGGGGATAACTAAATTTTGACTTGTTTCCACTTAGATATTGAACATGTGGAAGAGATGCAGGACAGTTCTTTTGTTACTGTTGTTTTTATTGTTTTGTGTGGTTATCATAGTTGTTTTTATTGGTATCTAAAGTTCTAAGCATTACCTGTTGCCTCCAATTGGCGATTGATAACCTGGGCTTCAATGAGGATATTCAACTGAATTTTCATATGTGTTTAAATGTACTTTTTATGTAAATGATTATGACATGGGTCTGAGTTACATGTTATTAATTATATTTTGCAGGGTCAGGAATACATGGTTTCCTATTATATTTTAAAGTATACTCCAATGCTTTAAAATGCTCAAATTGGCCAAAATATTATAAGCAAAATAAATGAAACATCTTCCTGTCAATTGAGCGATTCCATTCCAAAACTGAAGCATTTACCGACAATAGAGTTCTCATCCAAGGATAAAATGATAGCGAAGGAGAATGTTTTACAAGCAGGACCCTGTAGGAAAGTTTAATGGAGAATGAAGAGAAGAATGTCTCTGCTTTGAGAAATAAGCAGTGCATTCATCTAGCTTGGGAGCGAGCTCCACTTCCTATATGTCACTACACACATGAGTCTTTCTTATTACCTATAAAATAAATCCCAAACTACTCAGATCAATGTGACATTCCATAACCTGGTCCTACTCTTACATTTCCAACTTTGTAGAGAAGCCAGTCTTTTTATTATCCCACATTCCAGGTTAATTCCAGATTTGAGACATTGTTCATCATTCTGCTCCTCATTCCTCTCCTGAATCTCTGAATCTTCTATTCTCTCTCTCTTTTTTTCTCCCCCTCCCCTCCCCTTTCCTTTTTTTTTTTTTTTTTTTCTCTCTTTCAAAGAGATAAATGAGTAGCATTACTTCATGGAAAACATAAAATAGTGACTAGCCCATGTATTGATCGAGCTTTTCTTGGGAATGTTATGGGTATCAAATGCCTATTTTAAAGGCAAATATGGGTTATGATTGGACAGTGGTATACTGTAAGAATTAGCCTTTTGAAATGTACATCATGAAAGGAATGTTTCCCCTCTATATATCACCCCACCAGTATCACAAGCTATTTATTACTTAGTGTTTATATCAGATAAAGGTTTAAAATAATATATCATGTAAATCAAAATAATGCTTTAAAACAAGTGATCATTTCTCTTAAACTCAAAACTTCTGTTTATGACCTCTTTGGCAAATGTGAAGTGCTCAGTAATTAACACAGAAAGGAATGCTTTAAGGGTGATCAATAAGATTCTTTTAAAATGATTTTCCATGCCTGAAGTGTTCCCTACAGGGAACTTAGCTCCATTGTTTTGTCACTGTGCCTTGTTAAGTTTACTATTACTTGTTTGCCTGGAATTACCTCCTGTCTTCCATTCACCTAGATCATATGCTCCTATCTTTCAAAGTCATAGTTACATCTTATATCTTCCATGAACATTTTCCTGAATATGGAAATCACTTCTTCATTTTCTTTACTAATTTGGGGCTGTACAAAGGCTTGTTTGGAGTTATTATTGTATAATTTTAGAACTAGAAGGGGTCTTAAAGATTATCTGGACCTATTTGTAATTTTACAATGGAAATACCGAGACCAACCAAATTCCCTTCTCTTCTACGCCTGCTTTGCAAAGCTCAATTTCCTTCATGTGATACCTCAGCTCTAACTTTAAAAATGATCATTACATTGGTTTCTAAAATGCTTTTCTATGAATATTATTGTCATTCTCTTCATCATATATACAGTTTACATATATAAATTGTACATATCTATACATACTATATACACATATACATCTGTATCTGATACACACATACACACACACTCCTACTATTATAAGAATTTTCCCATCGATTAAGTTTCTCATTAAGTCAGTTATCAGTGAAAGTCTCATGTCTCAAGAAATCCCTTAATCCTGGGAAAACTAGAATTTTTGGTTACCCTACATCAGGTTATTCTATCTTTTTTATTTTTTATCCTCACCTGAGGACATTTTTGCATTTATCTTCAGTTAGAGCGGGAGGGAGAGAGGAGAGAAGAGAGAGAGAGAAACATCGATGTGAGAGAAACACATCGACTGGTTGCCACTCACACAACCCCAACCGGGGCCGGGGACAAACTGCAACAGAGGTACGTGCCCTTAGCTGGAACCGAACCCGGGACTCTGGTCCACGGGCTGACGCTCTAACCGCTGAGCCAAACTGGCCAGGGCTCTATCGTCTTTGTAAATATAATTTTTATGTCTATAATATCCCATTGAGGTATTATACAATCTTATACTTAATTGTTCCTCTAATGCTAACTATTCAGGTTGTTCCCAAGTGTCCCATACACCTAACTTTTTATGTTTTCCTTAATTATGACCTCTAAACTGAATGACTCTGAGTATCCAAGGGCAAACATTCATGCCCTAGATTTGCACTAATACAGTAGCCGCAAGATACATGTGGCTATTTAACACTTGAAATGTCACTAGTCAAAATTGATATGTACTGTAAGCATAAAATACACCTCAGCTTCCAAAGACTTAGTACTACAGGGGGGATGTAGGGAGCAGATGATGTAACTCCAAGCCTGAGGCTGGAGGCCTGAGAATGTAATCCCAGGAGCTCCAATGTCTGAGAGCAGAAAAGAGAAAGTGAGTTTGCTCTCCAAGATTTTGTTCTGTTCAGACCCTCAATGAGTTGGATGATGCCCACCCACACTGGTGATGGCAACTTTTTCACTCACTCTACTGATTCAAATACGAAACTCATCCAGAAACACTCTCACAGACACTTCAAGAAATAATGTTTTACAAGCTATCTGGACGTCACTTAGCCCAGTCAAGTTGACACGTGGAGTTAACTATCATGGTTCCCGTGCTCTTAGCTCTCAGTTTCTTACCACTGCTTCCCCTGACCTCCTATAGGCAATTCACCCTTTTTTATACTCCTCCACTTGCTTTCTAATGTCTTGTTTTGTTTTACCCCCTTGATAAGACTCACACTCCCCAAAACTGTAGGGTTGTGGTTACTGTAGTCATCTACTCTATCACCCTACTCTTTCTCCTTCTATAATGGACAAGCCGAGGTAAAATATAGCAAGAGATGGTTGGAGGCTAAAGTACTCCAGGATCTGGGCCCTTTTCCTCCCATTAGCTTGCACTTTCCACTGTTGATTTTGTTTCCTATATCTTTTCCCTCTTTAAAATATAAACTCTCCAGCGCTGAATTTCTTTTCTTCATTCATTCGGGACAGTCTTCCTATCCTAAACAAATAGATAGTTTTTTCCTGGACTCTGTAACATGAATTATTTGATCTGAGAGTCCATAATAAATTTTTTGTGGTCTTAATTAGATCATTAAACCAGGGGTTGAGATCATAACATGTCATCCTAATGATATCTATTTAATCAAAACATCCATTTGTTTTCATTACACCAAGTTTAGAAAGCAATTCCAAAGTGCTATCCAGCGTGTTAATTAGTCTTTTAGGTTCCCTTTCTCATGTGGAGGTGAAGAGTGTGCTACAATGGACAAGGAAACAATGATTTTATTAGGTCACTCACTGATTCTCCTTTTGTCTCTCAAAATCCTTTTGTTCTTCAATGTTCAACGTAAATGTCAACTTTTCTAAGAAATCTAGGCATGGGTTGCCTTTGATTTTTCAGTACCTTAGGTCATCCTTGGATCCCCATTTATCTACCCATCTGTAAAGAGCTAATATAGAAAACACCCAGCAGAGGAAAAACCTTCATAATGTCTCTTCTAGAAATGGCCACAGATGGCAACAGGTATCCGTAGCTCTGCCACCAAAGGAGGAAAGGGGGAACTGTAGGCTGGCTGACAGAGAGCTTCCACAAAGAGTGGAGTCTTAGTTATCCTTGTTCAGTAAGACCTGGCATGCGCCCTAAAACAGGGCTTCTCAAAGTTTGCCCAAATCAACAGTAACAGATCACCTGCAGTCTTGTTTTGAAGCCCCACACCAGAACTGCTGAATCAGAAGTTCTGGAGAGAGTTCCAGGTGAGCCTCAATGCAGTCTAGAGCTTGAGAATGGAACAGCGGTTCTCAACCTTCCTAATTTTGCTACTGTTATGTCTTAGGCGACCCCTGTGAAAGGGTCGTTCGACCCCCAAAGGGGTCGCGACCCACAGGTTGAGAACCGCTGCTTTAGAAGAACAAACCTATGAAGCGTTCCCTGGCTACTTAAAGTGTAACATATGCCTCATTGATTTTTATAGCTGTAGTCAACTTCTGATATGGCTCCCAGTGATTGGCAATTTCTTTCATTCACCACCTTGCATAGTCCCCTTCCCTTGCATACCAGCTGGACCTAGTCACTTCATTAGAATAGAATATGGTCATGATGTGTGTACAAAAGACCGTGACTTTTATCTTGCTAGTATTCTCTCCCTGGCTTTCTTTTAGTGGCCTTTGCCGATTCATTCTTTTTTTTTTTTTTTTAGTTACAGTTTACATTCAATATTATTTTGTATTAGCTTCAGGTATACAGCATAGTTGTTGGAGGAGGGACATTTTATAAAGTATATGATTGTCCCCCTGGGTTTTCTTGTTTGCTTGTTCTGATGAAGCAAGCTTGAGAGTCCCATGTGATGAGGACAAGCATGATCAAGGAACTGAAGCCCTTAGTCCAATAGTTCGGGGGAAATGAATGCTCCCAGCAACCACATGAGTGAGCTTATGTGAGTCCTTCCCAAACTGGACTTCAGATGGGTCTGCAGCCCTGTACAAGACTTTGATTACCGCCTGTGATCACCCTAAAGCAGAGGATTTGGCTCATCAATGTCAAGGTTCCTGACCCACAGAAAGGGTGAAATAATAAATGCATGTGTTGTTTTAAGCTGCTCAATTGTGAGGAAATCTATTATATACTAGTAGATAATACATGCAGACATAAATGCAGATACACACATATTCTATATATGATTTTTTTTCATTTATAGCACTACTTAGCCTAATATGTGTTTCATGAGCACCTATAGCATTAACCATTTGGCTCTCCAATAGCTACAGTGAAAATATTAAGAAATACCACCTACCCTCAAAGAGAAAATATTTATTTTTAAGAAATAGGAACACCTACTTACATAGCACATTAGGAAATAAATACTAGGAAGTAAAAAGTAAAACTCTAGACTAAATAAAGCTAAATCTCAAAAATATGTCATAAACAATAAAGAAGTTTGTAAGAGAACAGTGTTGTCAGTAAACAGTCATAGATGGAGCAGTATCTATGAGCCAAACATTTCATCTGTATGCCCACCTTATTAAATATCTATCAATAATTCCATTTTCCAAATGAAAAAGCAGTAGTAGTTTAGAGTAATAAAAGAACTTACCCAAGTTGTTACAGAGCAGAGACAGGTTTCAAACGTAGGCTCCCAATCTCCAGATCCTGTCCCCTAAACTACAGCAACATTCTAACTCCATAATGCACAGATGGCATTTATCTTGTTTCCAATGAATGCTCTGACATGTCTATATTCCTGGCAAATGACAGATACTTGGTATTTTATTGAGAATGAATAAAAGAATGGAACTAATTTGAGATGGACATCAAGAGCAAGTAATGGGTAATTCTTATCTCTGCTTAACTAGCCATATTTCACCTACCAGAGTTATACTTACTTTTCCTGGACTTCCTGTTTCTTAGGAAATCGTTCCATTACTACATAATAGAAAGAGACACTAAACTAAGGGTTGTGATGGTTTGCTCAAAGTTGGCGTCCTCTGAATACAGGTTAATCCCTAAGGCCTTCACGTGTTGGTCTGTATCTGAATCACCTGGAGAACTTGTTAAGCCTGCAAACACCTAGGCTCCATCCTGGAAGACTCATTTCATTGTTCTGATGAGGAATCTTGGATCTGAACTTTTTTTTCACTCCTCACCAGAGGATATTTTTCTATTTATCTTCAGATAGAGTGGGAGGGAGGGAGGGAGAGGGAGAGAGAAAGAAATATCAATGTGAGAGGAACACATTGACTGGTTGCCTCCCGTACAACCCCGACCAGGGCCGGGGACGAACCGCAACTGAGGTACGTGCCCTTGACCAGAATGAACCCTCACTCACTGGTCTGCGGGCCATTGCTCTAACCACTGAACCAAACTGGCCAGGGCATATCTGAACATTTTTTTGACTGATACCCCCAGGACATTCTTATGGATACCAAAATTTGAGATTTTTAACTTAAAGAAAATGCTTTAACAGATCTACAAAATTGTTTTTGTCTTAACACAAATAAATATCAGCAAATTAATTGAATATGCAAATCAAGTGGAGGAAGGCTATAGCCCCTGTTGTAGTCAATAATATACATGTATTTTTCAGCACTGAGTTACAAGTTCTCAGTGATCTTTCACCGAGATATAAAATACTAAAGACTAATTTGAGAAAATCGGATTGCAAGATTGAGAGAAAAGTGCCCAGTATTAATTAGGGGTTGATTATATTTGGTATCATTCGCACTAATTGAAGTACACTGGTCTTTGTTAACTGGGTCAGCCAGAGGTCAAGAGAACAGGTGGTTGAGTACAATTTCATAAGCACCTGTTTAATATTTGGCTCTGAAATCTCCCTGAGGTTGATCAAAGTGAGGATATGATCATTACCCAAAGATTGTTTAGAGAAATTGAGCCTTGACTGATGAAAAAGGAGCTAATTAGAAACTCACCTTTCCAATCTGGAAAGTGATCAAGTTTAAATAAGAATGGCAAGCAATGGGCTAACCTGATACAATCGGTCTCTTGCCACTCTTCCTCTGTCCCTCCTACAACCAAACTTTTTGTTCACTTTTTCTTAATTTAATTATCCCCTTGCTCTATTAGAACATACTCTTTCATTTTCATTCTCATTTTTCTCCACTTTTGAATAACTGAAATTTAACACTGTCACAAATTCTCTTAAAATTTAAATTGATTACATACATTTTTTTTATCCTTACCCACATGTAGATTTATATTCTTTAATATTCTTAAAAGGTTCTTGTCACAAAGTTTTCTCTTTAGAACTCATATGCCTTGGATTGCAACAGTTTATTAGCCACGTATTTTGCTTAAACCACTTGCTGGGAAGAAAGACAGCTATGATCACTTTTCTGGACACAGAACTTATCTTACCAATATAGGTAGTGGGAAAATCTAGACCTAGAATTCGTTATATAATGAAAACTAGTATAAAGATCTCTTTTTTAGTTTCAATAACTACATAGGAAACATTTTGAGAATAAAAGAATAGTGTCTAGATATCTCAGCATAAGTTTGAAAATTAATATATTGAAGTGTTGCATCTTTTCTCACTGTAATTCATATATATATAAAGTAATCATTATATGATATATGATTTAAAGTAGCAAATCATAATTTTTTTCCTAAAGAATTACAATAAAATACAGAGATGATATTGCTATTCTGCTTTCATCAGCCTCTGGGTAATTTTTTAAAATAATCACCATATATTATCAAAAATTGCTAGGCAATAAGCAAGGAAATTACTAAAGAAAAAAATAGAGTGAATTTATATTTTTACTTTTTAATAAAAAATTATATTAAACCCCCATTGTGAGAAATTGGAAATGACAGAGGTAAGCATGAAGAAGAAATTCATAATCACCAGGGTTACATGCTTAGATAACAACTTCAGCATCTGGTAGCATCCCATCTCAGAGCTATAGGTTGGTGACTGCCACCAGGAAATCTAAACAAAAAATGTAAATTTTATACTTTAGTTTTCCTTTATTGCTCATATAATTAATTCAACAAATATTTATTGAGGACCAACCAATGGGGCTATATAAGAGAACCGAGAATAAAAACCCTGCCATCAAAGCACTTACATTATAGTACATTAAAGTTAGTGGATTTTATATAAAAGAGGATAAAAGTTTCTCATAGATTCTCTTACTCACTATGCAGGCAAATAATCATAACTAGAGTAACCAGACTAGTTACAGAAAAAAGTGACCACCCAACTAGTACATGAAAAAGATGGCTCAAGGTACCTGACAATAAATTCACATGAGAAAAGAGTCTATTTCTGACAATTGATGAGAATATAGTGTACTAATTTAAATCCACAAAAAGAATACTGACCAGTATGAAAGAGCACGTATTGGCCTTTCCATGGCCAAAGTCATAAATAGAACAACATTTATAAAGGGAAAATTATGTCTTATTTGTTGCCAAACAATCCTAATGTATATTCCATTAATAAGCATTTTGTGGCAATGTATTATGTGGTCTAGATTGAAATAAAGGGCTGTTTGGAATATGTGTGAAATATACAATGTGATCAGTGATTTAGAAATAGTGTACACTTATACTTTAGTTCAGTGTACAAACGCACTCATGGACCAACACTTGTTTTGTTTCTTTAAGGAGTTATCAAAAGGCCAATTGTTTTCTATAAGTTTGTAACCATATAAAAATTAAAAGTTACAAATAACATAAAGAAAGATATAAAATTCAAATAATACTATTTTAAAAAGGCCAATTGGGCTGGACAGACAAGACTCATGTATATTATTTTATTTTTTAATCCTCACCTAAGGATATTTTTATTGATTTTTAGAGAGAGGAAGGGGAAGAGAGAGAGAGAAACATTGCTATAAGAGAGAAACATCGATTGGCTGCTACCTGTATGCACCCCAATTGGAGATCAAACCTGCAACATAGGTATGTGCCCTGATGGGGAGCCAAACCCGCAACCTTTCTTGGTGAACAGGACGATGCTTCAACTTCTGAGCCACCTGGCCAGGGCAACCTCACATATTTTAGAAAAGGGGTTGTTGTGAACTTTTAAGGGTTAATGAAGTCACAGTCATAAAGGAAAAAGTTATTGGCTCTTTTGATGAGAGCAGTAATAAGAAACTCTAAGAGAATACATGTGTTAGACCACTTCCTATTGAAGAGAGAGAGAACTTTTTATTCCAGGCAAGTAAGTCTGACAACTGTGAATCCAGAGATAAAGGACTCTGTCTTCAGCATTCTCTTGGATGTTGGGTGACTTATTATAGATGATGGGTCTAGAAACAACTTTCCAATGTTCTTTATTTTATATTTCTTCTTTGGCCTTCATAAAACCTATCATCATTGATATTTTACAAGTTCTTTATTTTGTTACTTTAACTCCTTCTTCCTGATCTATCTACCTAAATCCCTCAAAAATGCCCTCATAGGTACTTACCCTTTACTTTCCTCTGTAGTGTGTGTGTCTGTGTGCATATGCCTTTTAAAATAGTGTTATTCTGATAGTTCAATATACATAAGTAGTATTATGTATCAGATCTCAACCTAAGTTGTGTTTTTAATAACTAGTACTGTGTTTTAATATCCATCCTTGATCTTGTACATACCTCTATTTTAGCAGTTCTAATCTGTTTCTTTGTTGTTCTCTACACCCCTTTGGCAGTCTAGATTCCTTCTCAGAATAATTTTTATGGAACCCTATGAAGCATAATGTCTTTAACGCTTGTGGATACATTAGATTACAAAACAAACCAGTTACACTGAAATACAGTTATCAAAATACTAAAAGAGTAAATGTGTAGCATAGCAAAATATATGTGCTTATTTATTAATACATTATGTTATACAATTTAGTGGCCAGTTTAATAACTACCATCATTCTGTTATGGTGATTAGCATATGAAATGTTTGCAGATGTCTGAAACAAGTTCAATGTGACTTGAAAATAAATGTTACTGTTGTTTTTGACAAAGTCAAGGTACTGCTATTAGAAATGTGGTTTATTGTCTTCATTCTGAACTAAATGAAATACTATACTAAATGTCAGAGATTTGTGAATATGAGGATATATAATTTTATTGTCCATCTAAGTTTATTGGCCTTCTGAATTCTATGTGATTTCTTACCCTGAGTTAACAACTTCTGCTCTAGTTTATTGATTCTATTTGCATACAACTTATTTTACTCGATCCCTTAGTGATGGGTACCTAGGTTGGTTTCGACTTCCTGATTCCACAAACAAGACTGGGTTTTATTCTTTACAGTTAAAAATATAGTTATACATTTTAGTTATATAATTATTGTTATGCATCACTCAGAGTGGTTGGAGAAATTAAATAAGATGACATATATAATTGGATTGAATTGGATTAATATATGTAATTGTTTTATAAAATACAAGTAAGAAAATATCACTTCCTTTCCTCAGATGTCAGGGTTTGGACAGATAACTAGCCTGAATTTGTCTGGAAAAATATTTAAAAATCTAAACCTTTTAATAGAGCCACTATGCCATCTCTTCATTAGAGCTTCATAGTGTCTCTTAAATACTACTAACTTGAAATTTCTTGTGTTTTACCATTTAACTTTTGAGGATATGAAATCCAAACCTATAAAATATAATTCAGGCAACTGCTAAATAGAGGCACACTAAAGCATTATAGAATTGTTAACTGAAAGCCTGACCAGCAGGAAACAGGACACAGCCCTCATTCACAAAAAAACACAGAATTCCAGCAGGCTAGAAGCATTGGTGTGGGCATATCCTTGTTCATAAGAATGTGCCACTGATTTTTTAGTATAATAAATATCTATGGAATTTTAAAATTCTAATTCTTATCTTTGGAAACACACCATAATTTTCTTGTGGATAAAATTAATGTTATTAACTTTAGATTAATACCAAAAAAGTCAAGGCAAATTTTATTTTTATATATATATATATATTACATATATTATATAACTCTATTTTAACTGGCTGCTTCAGAAAAAGTTGTAAAAGTATTTTGTATACTGCAATTAAAATATAATGGTAATGGAACTTGACAATTCTATTTGGTGAAACAGATATCAATTTATTCAAAAATGTAAGATAAAAAAAATGGTGCTGGAAAAATAGAACATCCACATGCAAAATAATGATAGTAATAATCCGTACCTTACACCATACAAAACTTTAACTTGGTGTTTTCAAAACCTACTGTAAAAAAATGAAAAGACCATCCACAGCCTTGAAGGTAATAATATATAAAATATATACATACACATATAAGAATATATATATATATATATATATATATATATATATATATTTATTTATATATACTCTCAAAACTGAGTAAGAAAATAAACAAAACAAAATTTTAAGTGGAAAATATTTGAACCCATATGTCACCAGAGAATATATATGAATGGCAAATAAGGTAAAGATGCTTAATATTATTATTCATTAAGGGGATGCAAATTGAAACCATAATGGGATACTAATACACACCTATTAGAATGAATAAATGTAAAAAGCTAACTCTACCAAGTTTGGTGAGAATGTAGAGGAACTGGAGCTTGTATACACAGCTGGTAGGAATGTAAAATGCTACATCCACTTCTAAAAACACTTTGACAGAATATTAAAAGTTATAGACCCACCATATTAATCCAGCCATTCTGATACCATTGTAATAACCTGGTTATTAATTAACTGGAAAGGAGCAAAGGGAAGGCCAGATGATATAGGCATGCCATTTATACAGCATTGCCAGGAAGGTGCAGTTTAACCTTCACCAGGTCCGTAGATTGATGGGGGAGGGAACTGGACAGAGGCAGGTTAGACGCATGCCCAGTAAAGTCTGAATAAAATAGGGAATGTACTTGCCTGGCAGTCACACCTGAGAATGGGCCAATGGCAAGAATGGGCGTGGCCACTGCAAGCGAGGGAAGGTTTGATAATTAAACTCCTGAATGAAGGAGTTCTGCCCTCTTGGTCCTCTGGGCTATCTCTCTTTCTGCTCGCACCTGACTCCTGGCTTGTGGGGCTCTCATGCTCTGCACTTGCTCACGTGGCTGTGGACCCCACATACAATGGACTAATGGACTAGAACTAGCCTGATGCTGTACAGGACTTAACGCCACCATGGAATGAAAACTCTGGACACTGGCTTTGCATTTAGCTCTGTGAATTCCACAGCTAAATATCTTCCAGGACTGGTTTAAGGGAAATGGGAATTTGCAAACCAAAGGAAATAACTGCACACAAATAAAGCTTTTTACCAAATCTCATCCTCCTGTGGGGGCTTCTGGAAATGCTTATTCCAATGGTGCCCCAGGAACCCCACTCTCACTAACAATAGAGAAAGGTAACCCACAGAATTCTCCAATAACAATTCCATTCCTACATATTCAACCAAAAGAAAAGAAAAGGTTCATAAAGATACTCATACACAAATGTTCATAGCAGCTTTATTTCTAATAGCCCTAAACTGGGAACAACTCAAATGTATTTCAAGAGGTGAATGAATAAACATACTTTGGTATATTCATGAAATACTAATCAGCAATAAAAATAAACTCATGATGTACACAACAGTTCAGATGTATCTCAAAATAATTATACTAAATGAAAGAAGCCAAGCAAAACAGAAATATATACTGTATTGTTTCATTTTTATAAAATTCTAAGAAGTGCAAACTAATCTATAGTGACAGAAAGCAAATGAATGGTTGCCTAGAGAGGGCACTTTTCTCAGACCACTAATCTTAACCAGTTCGATTAAGAGCATAACAGGAACAGATTCAGCTCGCTTTGATGTAATTAATGCAATAAACCTCCTTCCCTTTCCTAGTTGTCTTTCTAGTTCATGATTCTCCTATGATCAAAAAGGTCAGGAAAACATGTTGTTTGCATGATTTCTCTGTCAGTGTCTCAGATGAGAGATGGGCAGAACCTTACCCTGAAACCCAAAGTCCTAAATGTCGGCAGAGCTAACAACTCATTTTTGGAAATAGAACTTGCTTAATCTGAGTCTGTGTCTACAAGCAAAATATGAAAGTGAGAAATAAAGGCAGTCATATTAGAAAAAAGACTAAAACATATTTGCTTTTATCTATCTACAAATCAACTAAGTAGCTTTCTCAAAGATAACAATCTTTCTTTTTGCCTGTGGAGACATTTAAAGCACTCTCATATCTATCAATTAATCTGAACCTTCTCTTGCCAAAGCTTAATTTAATAGTGGTCCCTATTTATAGATTAAAAAGCTGGTAAATTGTCACACATGCCTGTCCCCATGAAGGGTGTGGATTAAAGCCCAGCTGTCCCAATTCAGCAGTCTTTGGATGATAGTGCTCCATTTCCTAATATCAAATGTTTTCTAAAATAAATGCACATCAATCCTACAGTTTTTTTAAGGACTGAGTGCCTGTGATATTGTGGTATAATAAGAAATATATATTTGTGTGTGTTTTCTAACCCTGGTTTCTGGCATGGAGCTCCTAAAACCCTTGCAATTTTCTGAATGATAGGGGTGAGAAAGGCATCTTTTGATATTCATAACAAACCCTTTCAACCATACCTACGTTTATTTTAATGAGGTGACTTTTCGTGGGTCCCCTTGGTTAGCTATAGAATGGGAGCTAGTTGCCACAGGAACCAACTATGTGATTCGAGGATTAGAATTGTCAGCACCCGTGCCTGACCTCCTCGGAGGGACGAGGAGCTGAAGGTTGAGTTCATTGCCAATGGCTAATGGTCCACCCCACCTTGCTGATGTAATGGAACTTGTATAAATGGCCTAAATAAGGGGTCTAGAGAGCTTGCAGGTTGGTGAAAGCATCCATGTCAGGAGGGTGGCACACCCCAAACTCCACAAGGGCAGAAGCTCTTCCATACTTTGTCCTATGTACCTGTTCATTCTGGCTGTTCACTTGTATTTTTTTAATAATATTTTTAAATTATAAACTGGTAGTAGCAAGTAAGGTGCTTCCCTGAGTTTTGTGAGCTATTATAGCAAATTATTGAAAGTGAGAGGGATTTGTTAGAAGTTGATTTTTAGTCAAGTTGGACAAAAGTTGTGGATACCCTGGGAACCCACTACTTGCAATTGGTACCTGAAGGGGACAGTCTTGTGGTACCGAGTCCTTCACCTGCAGAGTCTGTGCCAAACTCCTGGCAGTTACTGTCAGAACTGAATTAAATTGTAGGGAAGCCCAGCTGGTATGGCTCAGTGGTTGAGCATTGACCCATGTACCAAGAGGTCGCCTGTTCAATTCCCGGTCAGGACACATGCTTAGATTGTGGGCCAAATCCCCAGTGAGTGGCACACAGGAGGCAGCCAATCAATGTTCTCTCTCATCGATGTTTCTCTCTCTCTCTCTCTCTCTCTCTCTCTCTCCCCCCCCCCTTTCATTTCTCTAAAATCAATAAAGAAAAAAATTAAAAATAGATAAATTGTAGGGCACGCAATTGATGTCCACAGGGGACTGGACAATTGTTTGGTGTGGAAAATCTGCACATTTGATGTCATAAGTATTGTAAGTAGAGACATAGTTTTCCTTTAGTAATATTTAAGGAACACCTGGTATCTCTAAGTTTGTGGATATTTGATCCTTTTATAGCTTTTTGAACTTTTAAATTATGAAATAATTTTAAATTCGTAGAAGAGTTGCAAAAGTAGCACAAATAAATATTTTATTGTCCTGAACCACTAGAAGGAAAATCGTTTGTGCTGTCTCCTACGTTTTCTATAAACAAGGACATTCTCTTAAATAACTACTAAAGAACTACCAAAATTAGGGCACAGATGCTGCAAAAGGTGTTCATCTAGAATCATACACTGGTTTAGCTGTGATGCATCTTTAGTTTCCTTCAATCTGAAAAAGTTCCATGGTTTTTCCTTGATTTTTATGACATTAATATATTTTTTAATTACAGGTGAGTTATTTCATATAATGTCCTCAATTTTGTTTTTTTCTGATATTTTTCTCATAAAATATATTCAGGTCATGCATTTTGGGGGGCAGCAGGAATATCACAGAAAAGAAACTATTCTAATTGCAATCTATCAGTTGGCACAATATTTCCATTTGTCTTAACACTCATGATTTTTTATTTGATCATTGGTTAAGAAAGAGTGTTACCAGGCTTCCCCATAAAGTTACTAAGTTGGGGTGGGGGGTAAAATAAAAGACAGAACCTGCCATGGTGGCATCTCTATCCCAGCTGCATGAATGTGGTCCCCACTAAGCTTCAGACCCTGGCAAGATCATGAACAGGCCACTGGGCAAAGAACAGAGGGCCTAGGCAGCTTTCAGTCAACCTTAAGGGCCTGATTCAGACAACTTTGAATCTTTAATCTTCTAATAAACTTCTAATCAACTTTTAATTTTAGCACCACCTAATGCTCTCCAGAGTGCTAAAGAGATTCTCTCAGTTCTCCAGAAGCCAGACTTGGAGGGTGTTCCTTGGTCAGAACGTCAAACCAACATTTGCATCTTGTTTCCATCTGTCCTCAGAGCCACTGAACACCCATTTCCTAATGAAGCTACTCAAACTGGTTATTGCTCATAAACTTAAAAAAATGTTGTCTTTGTTTCAGACTGGCATTACCACTACTGACTCACACATTATATCCTTAAAATAAAGAATTAACAAAGATTGTTGAGCTTTGGGTCCTTGGGCTTTTGTGTTCAGTTGGACATCCAGAGTCAGATGTTAGGAAGTAAGCCACCGAAGTTGATGTAGGAAAAGAGAGTAGTCAGGATGATTACTTCTGCTATAATCTAATCTTTCTGGCATAGATGTTTATCTTTTATTTTATTTTTTTAATGTAATTTATTGGGTGACATTGATAAATAAGATTATATAGGTTTCACGTGTACAATTCTATGATACATCATCTGTATATTGCATTGTATGCCAACCATCCAAAGTCAAATCTTCCCCCATTATTATATATTTGATGCCCTTTACCTTTTCCTAACCCCTCACCCCCTTTCCCTCTGGTGACTACCATACTGTTGTCTGTGTCTATGAGTTTTTGTTTGTTTTCTTGTTTGTTCATTTGTTGCTTTCAGTTTTATAGCCCACATATGAATGAAATCATATGTTTCTTAACTTTTTCTGTCTGACTCACTTTTACTTAGTATGGTATTCACATCCATGTTGTCGCAGATGGCAGTATTTCATCTTATGGCTTAGTAATATGTCATTGTATATATATGTACCACATCTTCTTTGTCCAATCATCTATAAAAGGACACTTCTGTTGTATCAATGCCTTGGACACTGTGAATAATGCTGCAATGAGCATAGGGGTGCATATACCTTTTCAAATAAATGTTTGAAAAATACACAATGAATTGAAAAGATCTTCCATATTCATGGACTGGAACAATCAACATAGTTAAAATGTCCACTTTACCCAGAGCAATATACAGATTTAATGAAATCCCCATCAAAATCCCAATGACATTTTTTTAAAGAAATAAAACAAAACAAAACAAAATCATCAGATTTATATGGAACCAAAAAAGCCCCAAATAACCAATGCAATCTTGAGAAAAAAGAATGAAGCTAGAGATATCACATTCCCTGACTCCAAATTATACTAACCAATGCTCCAATCTAATCTTGACCTCACTATTTCAACTTAGGCACAATAGAATTACACTAGGGATGAGAGAAAAAAATGAGAAGAAAAGGCATTGGGTGAGAAAATGAACAGCATGCTTGCAAACTACTTGTTCCACCTGACCCCTGGCTGAGTATTCATTCAACCCAAAGAGGTGGCTTCAGGAAAGGCTCAGAAATACCAGTACTGCTGGAACTGGACACCTCCAGAAGATCAGTCCTACCCAAACTCTTCCACTCTAACTGCACAAACCAGTTGTCCTTAAAACTGGGTCCTGGTATCATCTTAGGAGGTAAATAATTAACTCACTGTGAGAAATAATTCTCTAGCAGCAACCCCAGGTTCTGGGAGAAAGCCCTGAATGTTGTTGCTGATCTCAGGCCAGCTGCTTCTGTCTAATTCTTGGCTGACACCATTGATTTAGTGCCCTACATTTTTTCTCCTCACCCAATTTTCCCTTGCTGCCCTCCTTGATGAAAAGGCATTGCTTATTTATTGCTTCTAAGTTTGAGCAGAGCCCTAAGTACCTGGCTTATTTGGCTTTAACCCCTTTTAGGAGAACAAGCCAGGTTGGGTCCTTTGGGTCACCCAGACCCTCTGATCACCTTCTCCTGGATCCTGCACGAGTCTTAGGTCTTCTCAGCACAAAGGCACGAAGAGGAGACAAGTAACTGGAGCTTCAGATATAATGCATGATATTTGAACAACACTCAAAAGGACTGACTTCACCTGGAGACCTCTACCTTTAGCATTGACTCTAATAATATCATAAGCAAGAAAAGTAGAATTAAGAGTTTTAGAGTTCCTGTATAATGTCAACCTTTTAATTTCCAGGTTTTAAAATGGTATAGGCCCAAAGATGTCTAAGTTTGAACAAGGAAATTAAGTTTGACCTAGTCAGTTTGCAGAAAAGGGAGGGCCCCATTTCTAAATCCAGATGTCTTCTCCTAAACTACCTCTTGTTTAAGAGTAAGAGATGAGCAGAGTAGGAACCCTGAACACCATGAGTGGGAAATAGTATGGAAATGGAAGTGATGGAAGAGCGCCTATCATTTGAAAGGCCATTTTGTTAGTAAAGCCAGGAGGGAGCCTGCAATCCCATGCATCAGTTATATTTAGCCATCTTCATATCACAATCCTTCTTGGCAGTATCCACATAAAAAAGGTCCCTCTGTGCTTCCAGTGTTATCATTGAAGGGCTGTGATGGGACATCCATTGGCTTCTAGCACTCCTCCAGGCTCCTGGCTATACGCAACTCTTCTATGAGTAACATACTCAAGACGTTCAGGGCTTCTCATCCATTTAAGAAGTATCTCTGCTTGAGCTAAATATGTTACTTTTATGGTAGAATTCCCTTCAACTTCTCTTTCCTCTTTCTCACTGCCTTCTCCCCAAACCTTACTGTTGGAAAAATAAGACTAGCGGCTGTCATTTTACCTCGCCTAAAAGGTATAGTAAAATTGTGTGTAATATGTCTTAGAGTTCAAAGTTCAAGTCTGTTCTTTCAAGATTCCCATTCAGAAGTCATCATACCAAAAAATAATAATAGTAAGCTTCTTTTTTAAAAATTATCTAACAATTTTATCTGTTAAGGTTATTCTTTGAATCACCAAGATTTCAAATACTTCTTGGTATTTGAAATACCAAGAGATATTCATATATTCAAAAACATGTATTCATTCACTCTAAAACATCAGTGGAAAACTTAGGAGGGAAAGAAATATAATGAAGTTAGCTACTTCCAGAGAACTCATATTCTAGTAGAAACAAATGAATGCTATGCAATATGATCAGGACTTTAATGGATATACACACATAGGAGATGCCCAGGTAGGAGAATAAAGGAATAAAGTTTCTTAAAGCAATTGAAACTTGAGTTAAGTTTAGTTTTTCTGATGGAAGAGATAAACAGCTTTCAGGTTATCAAAAAGTGACATGAAGGTTGAAGGGACATATGTGTGTGTGAACTGAAAAGCCAGGGGCTTGGGTGTAGTTTCATCCTGGGACTCTTGATCCCAGGGTTTGGTAAGAAGTGGTTAGGGATGAAACTAGAATGGAAACTTGGAATCATTTCCCTTTTGTCCCCTCATCCCATATTACAGTGAGTTACTTTTGTGTTAGATTTTTTTTTTTTTCAGAGCAATTTCTTCCCAAAATGAGACATAAAAGCATAGCTTGGGAAAGGTTCCATTCTACCATGACTTACAAAGAATGAGCTTAGCTCTCATGGGAAGCAGAAATGAGCCCAGTCAGTCCTGCTTTTTGCATCTTTATGTCTTCTTCATCTTGCTTCTGTCATTAATTATAATATGTTGATTTATAAAAAATTTATAAAAGTAGTACTTGGTCTTCAGTTCATGTACTCGCTTGATTTGTACATATACTATATAGATCCACCAGACCATATGCTGCCAAATAATCTCTATTAAAACAAAAAGTTAGTTGTCTTCCATTGTCAAGAGAAAATATACATTTTTTTTTATGGTCCTAACTGCTTGGCTTTGTATTAGGATCCTTCATGGATAGCATCTCCCTTTCTAACTATTTATCTTACTATGACCCTAGGCAATTCATTTGCTTTATAGATCAGAGTGTCCATTGACTCCCTTTGTTGCATTCTGCATTTTCTTCCCCTCTAATGTTCCATCATGCTCCCCCCAATTTAACCATGTGTATTTTCACCTCTCCAAAACCAAGCATAAAGTCAAACTAATTCAAGTTTGTTTATAAATAAATTCTCTGAAATTGCTAAATATTCATTTTCTATAGCACTCCTATTGTCATCAAGAAATAAATAAGAGACAGAATGATAAATTGGAAAGAAAATTATCTCTGGAATAGAATCATGTTCTAATTTTAGCTCTGTTCTAATGCATGACTTCAATTTCCTCATCTGAAAATAGGAACAATATCTTAAAATAATAAGAACCTTGAAGCAGTATTGTGATTTTTAGATGAAATAAATATGTAAGTGATTAGCATGAAGTAGCTTCAGTTCTCCTATCTTCAAAATGTATTTAAGTTTAGTGTCACAATAGTAGTGCTGTACAAAATTATCAGGCGTTTCTTTGGATTCTTATTTCTCATGTAGCATCTTTCAAATCCTTTTAGTGTCTAAAGGGTAATAACTATGTCTCTTGCTTAATATCTGTATATTGTCTAGCTCATAATGAGAGATAATTAAATATTGCTTTTCATTATCAATATATTATATGTGAATTTTAAATAGCTATTTGGAATAAAAGCATTATTTCTATATACACATAAACTCATGTATTAGATATTTTCACCAATTCTTTGATAAGAAATGTCAATCAAACCAGACATAAATTAAGCTTGCTCCCTTTTTCCCTCAAGTCTTTATCTCACTGTCCACATCTTTTTTAAAGGATTAAAGCACTTTTTTCAGCCTAAATCCAACATCCCCATTGTTGAGTCAGGGTTAGGAAATATTAAAATGGAGGAGTCAGATGGCCAAATCCAGGTGTGACAGAGATTTGGAGAGGTTCTGATCAAAATTCAGTGAAGGCCTTCAAATTAGTCTGCTAGCACTTGGGAAATCTTCTAAAATCACTTCACATATATATATCTTTTCCCCTTATCTTTCTATCTTTTTAAAGATATTCTCAATATTGGGTCAGATTATGCATATTAAAGGGATCTGTAAAAGCCATGCTAATTTAAGCTGCAAGAACTGCTCATTACAAATGACCCACACCAGCAAAGCTTCTAAATGTGTGTGTGTGTGACTCCCCAACTTCTACAAAATCAGGTCAGAAATTGTTCAGTTTAGAAATTAAGTCCTTCAATGTAACCGTAGCTCTTTAGACAGAATGTTTAGTGATATCATAGCACTGCCACAGATTTTTAAAAGCTTGTGTCTTTCTTCAATCTGCAGGTAAAACCTTTCTAAGACATCTAATTGTTGTCTTCCTTTGATGGATAATCAGAAAAAAAATTCTACCTCCTACCACTGGCTTATCATGTATTATTCTATTATCATATTAGTTCTATATTCCTTCTTTGATTAATGTTATGAAAATAAATACTCATTATCTGGCAAAGACAAGGATATATTCTGAACTCTAGTTTGACATTCAAGGTCTTTGGCAATGGGACCCCAAAGCATCTTTATCGTCTCATTCATTAAACATTTAACTGGCAGATATTGCATCCCTATCAGTTGCTACAAGTTGCTTAAAGTTTAGTGGAGAAGACAGATGAGCACTCAAGCGAGTACAGTACAATGTCAGGGCAAACAGATAGAAGGTATAATTGAAAACAGTGTTAAAAGATCCCAGAGGAAGGAGCCTAATGGAGGCTAGGGCTTTAGGGAGAGAGTTTAAGATGAAGTGCCAGCCAAACCAAACCTTGAAGGATGGATAACAGATAAGAAGGGATGTGATTGGCATATATTCCACCCAAATAGATAAACATATACAGAAAAAAATATACCAAGCATGCTATTGGAAATTGCAATCAATTCAGAAGTATTATAATATAAATTATATTATAATATAGAAGTGTTATAATATAGAATATATACAGTAGATTTCAGATAGATAGACAGACAGACAGACAGATAGATAGATATGCCCAGTGTGTCAAACAATGGGACTGTGTGTTAGATTAGATTCTCCAAAAGTAACAATAGCAATATTTCTGGTCCCACATCCTCTTCCAGAAACTTGCTATTCTCCCATTGAGAAGTGGAATCTGTTTCCCACCCCTTGAACCTGGGAGAGTTTATAGAGTATAGAGGAAGTGATCATAAATGACTTTTGAACCTCGGTCATAAAAAAGCCTCCAGTTCCACTTGGTTCTCTCCTTTCCCTTAAAACCTTCCCAGCATGCTGTGAGAAAGCAAACAGAAACTTGCGAAGTCCATGAATTAGAAGTTCTGACTGACTGTTCCAACCATGTGCGTCTTCCCAGTCAACAGCCAGCAATGACCAACAGGCATGTTAAGTGAGCCTACCTACCCTTAGATGATTCCAGTCCTCAGCCTTTGAGCTGCCTTGTTGACCCTGAGTGGGCAGAGATGACCTGTCTCTATCCTGTCTCTACAAAGAAAGTATACTTTTTGAACAAAATAAAAGACTTTGTTTTAAGCCACTAAGTTCTGGGGTGGTTTGTATCACAGCACTAAATAATTGGTTCAGAAAGGAAGATGGCTAGGTCCTGAAGAGTGTTGGGTATTGTAGGCAATATTACAGTTTAGCATGAAGTTGTGGGCTTTGCTTAAGCAAGGAAATGATTTGATCAGATTTTCTTTTTAGCACAAATATTCTAGTAGCAGAATAGAGCCTGAATTTGAGGGGGAAAAAACACACACACAACAAGCCAAGAATCTGGGAGACCAGTTAATAGGGTGCTTTAATAATTAAGACTACACATATAAAGTTTGGAAATGCCTCAGTAATTATAAGAATGAAAAACTTGAAATAGTTATAAAAGATATAATAAGTAAGATATACCTAAAGGACTTGACATCTATTATATATGTTGTAGAACTTCAGATTAATTTTCAATTTCCAATTTGTGTAACAGGCTGAATGATAAAGCAATCACTCCGTCAAGGTATACTAAATGAGAAACATGTTTGAAGGGGAAGTTACTTTACTGAGAGTAACTTTAAACATGCATTTGAGATACCCAAGTGGACATAGTCATAGGAAAGTTGAGTATATGATCTATAAATCTGAGTACACCTTATGGATGAAAACACAGATTTGAGAAACATCAACATAATGGTGGTAACTGAAGTTATAGCAGTGGAAGAGTTTCCTAATGAAATAAAAAAGTAAAACGGTCCCAAATAATGACCCGAGAAACACCAACATTAAAAATGCAGACAGGCCCCTGGCCCATGTGGCTCAGTTGAAGTGTTGTCTCATGCACCAAAAAGATGGCAAGTTTGATCCCCAGTCTGGGTGCACACAGGAGGCAACCCATCAATGTTTCTCTCTCACACACATTGATGTTTCTTTCTCTCTCTCTCTTACCCTTCCTCTCTCTAAAATCGATATAAAATATGCAGATAGGAAGATACACAAAAGAAACTGAGGAGCATCCAGAGAATAAGAAAGAGGATCAGAAGAGAATGTTATCAAGAAAGTCAGGTGTATAGATTATCTGTTGCTTTGTGAAATTTTACCTAAGAACTTAGCTTAAAGCAACAATAAAAATTAATTGTCTAATAATCTATAGGTCAAGAATTTGGGAACAGCTTAGCTAGTTGGTTTTGGCTTTGAATCTTATCATGATGTAGTCATCTGAAATCTTGCATAGGGCTGGAGGATCTCCTTCCAAGATGGATCACCTATGGTCAAGGAAGCCTACTTCTTCACCTCTTGGACCTCTCCATAGAGGAGAAGTGTAACATGACAGCTGAATTTCCCCAGAGTGAGTGATCCAAAAGAGCAGGGAAGAAATTATAACACCGTGGTGACCTACGCTCAAAAGTCATGCACCGTCATTTCCGTGAAGTCTATTATTTTCCAAGTCTGCTTCATGCAGTGTAGTATTATACTACAAAAGGCACAAATACCAGAGGTGGGCCATCTTGGAGGACAGCTACCACACCAGGAAAGGAGACTGTCTAAAGAAGTGAGTGGTCCTCAGTGTGGGAAAAAAAAAGAGTTATGCTACATGACCACACATTATTATTCCATTCCAAATCGTCTGCCTTCTTTCCTTGACTATATCATGTGCTTTCTCTTCTTTGAACTATTATTTATTTCTTTTCTCTCAAGTAAAATTTATCTTACTTTTTTTCTTTCTCCCTATTTCTGTTATCCAAATCTTTCTTATACTTCCCAGTCCAGCTTGTAAACAAATTTCTCCTTGTTATTTAATCTAAGTCACTATGATCTCTCTTTCTTCTCTGACCAAACCTGGCAATTGCATCTTACTTACCTGGTATTTATTCAAAATAGTTATTCAGCTTGGCTATATGTCAAGCACTAATTTAAAAAGTAGGAATACAGCCTGGCTGGTGTGGCTCAGTGGTTGAGCGTCAACCCATGCACCAAGAGGTCACTGGTTCGATTTCCAGTCAGGGCACATGCCCAGGTTGTGGGCCCGATCCCCAGTGGGGGGCATACAGGAGATGGCCCATCAATGTTCTCTCTCCCTCTCCCTTCCTCTCTCTCTAAAAAAATCAATAAAGGAAATAAATAAATAAATAAATAAATAGAAAAGATTAGTTTTAAAAAAAAAGTAGGAATACAACAATAAAAAGGAAGTCCCTCTACTCATGGATCTTATATTCTACTGAAGCAAAGAAAAATAAACAAATAGAAGCACATAATAATTAAAGTAGAAACATATGCTATGATTAGAAGAAATTCAGCAAGGTTATGAGGAATAGCTGGGGATCAGTGTGTGACTTTAGATAGGATTATCAGGGAAGATCTCTTTGAGGACATAAATATTAAGTTAGGGAGGGGAAAAAAAAACATTTAGAAAAAATAACAACAAAACAAAAACAAATAAAACCTGGTGTTCTACTTGTTTGCTGCTGCTTACCAAACCCTTTCCAAATTTAAAGGATTAACATATTATTATTATTAATATTATTAATAATATTATTATTATTATTAAATATCCTCACTTGAGGATATTTTTACATTTATCTTCAGGAGGGAGATAGAGAGAGAGAGAGAAAAACATCGATGTGAGAGAGACACATTGATGGGCTGCCACCTGGACGAACAGCAACCAAGGTAGATGCCCTTGGCTGGAATCGAACCCAGGACTCTTTGGTCTGCAGGCTGATGCTCTAACCACTGAGCCAAACTGGCCAGGGCAAAAGGAGTAACATTTTAAACAATAATGTTTTGCCCTTAGCTCTGTAATTTGGGCAGGGCTTTGTTGCAGTGGCGTGTCTGTGTTCCACCAATACCACTTCTAGCAACTTGACTGGGGCTGGAAAATCTAGTTCCAAAATGGCTCGTTCACATGGCCGGCAGATGGGGGCTGCTTGTCAGTTGCAGCTTTCATCTGGGAATCTCAGTTCCTTCCTACATGAGTCCATCAGTGGGTTGCTTGGGCTTCTTCATAGAGTGCAGGCTAGGTTCCAAGTTAGAGTATATAAGGAGACAGGAAAGCTTCCACTCTCTTGAAGTCCATGCCCAAAAAGTGGCTCAGTGGCACTTCCATTACACTTTTGTGATCAAGCAGCGACAGAGGCTAGATTCCAGGGGAGGTGACGTTTGGAGTATTATTATTTATCATTTCCCATCAGAAATATTTCCCAAACTAAACTGCAAATTTCTTGAAGGTAGACAGTCATGCTCTCTTTAATTGAGCACTGAAACAGCTTGGAAATAATATAATAAACACTAGCTTAAATATATACAAGAGTGCTATAAGGTTCAAAGGGACATATACTTCAAACATGAGTGTGTTGATATGAACATTCTTAAAGTATTTACTCATATCATATTTTAGCTCCACCATGTGAGCGAGTATGGGGCAGGTATAGCATCTGACAAGTAGTTCATCAATGAAGAAAGGGGATGGGTTCTAATTACACAGAAAGGCATAAAAAGGTACTTAAAAACTGGTGATTGGAAGGCATCTTACATGCAAGGCATCTTTTGAAATTAGTTACAATATGACAGTATTTAGAATATAAATTAAATTAATGTCAAATAACCAGCATCGAGTGTGTGTCTTGCAACAGAACGGGAGGCCTAGATTTGCACTGAAGTTGAAGACTGTGAAATGGCGAGGCTAGCAGACCAAAGAGGCTTTCATGGGATTTATTTTCTATGGAACGTAGGATGATAAGAAAATAAGGCACCATGAAGTACAAATTTTGGTTAAGTAGCATGAAAACAACTGGTTAAGGAAACTGGTGAGTGTGGTCAAAGAAGAAAGATTTTGAAAGTGTTACAGATTGTCTTGAGAATGCCCTATTTAGGTTATGTTGGGCAAAGAAAAACACTACATGTTTTGTAAAGGGAAATTTTAGTTATATAGTTGCAAAATATCTCTACTAAATCTGTCTTTATTTTTATTTTAAGCAAAAGATTCTTGAACCAGATGTTTCCTCAAGGTAGCACTGTACTTGGATTCTTAAATGAATGACTTTTAAAGCTGGTATAGCTTTAAGGGTGTGATTGTGGGATTTGGGTTCAGGTCCTACTCTGATACTTAACTTGCTTTGAGATATCGGGAAAAGATCCCTTAACATTGTGGTCTATAATTTTTGATCTGCCAGGTAGAAATTATAATACAGTCCTATCTCAGGGAGTGGTATTAGAACCAAATTGGTAAAAGAATGTGACTATTCAAATAATTAACATTTTCTCTAGTATTTCAGATTCATCTTCCCCAACAAGTCCTTGCATGCAAATTAATTGAGGATAAAATTAAGTGCACCCAGTCAGAATGTCCACCCCGGTATTCAGGGTTCTCCATGGATTACCTGAGCCCTATCTGTGCAACTTCATCTTCTTCTTTTTTTTTTCTTTATTGATTTGAGAGAGAGAGGAAGGGAGAGGGAAAGAGAGAGAGATGGAAACATCGATGAGAGAGAACATCGATTGGCCGCCTCCTGCATGCCCCACACTGGGGATTTGGCCTACAACCTGGGCATGTGCCCTGACTGGGAATCAAACCAGTGACCTCTTGGTGCATGGGCCGACGCTCAACCACTGAGCCACACCGGCCGGGCTGCAACTTCATCTCCTACCATCTCAAAGGTTCCATTGTCCCTATGTACCTATGCATGGGTGGGAATGGCTTTTTTGAATCTCAAATGTTGTACCATACAATTTAATTCTTAATTATAAGCAGCAAAAAGTTTAGCATTAAAAAGGTCCATGTAGACTTGTGTCATCATATCTCCCCTCGTTTTACAAATCAAAAAAACAACAACAACAGCAAACAGCAAAATGAAAGAACAGAAGCTCAGAGATATTGAGTGGCCCAAGGCCTAAAGTCCATCATTTAAATCTCCTAATTCCAGAAACAGTGCTTTTTCTATTATATTATACTGTCAATCTGTATTTTGTGCTAGGATTATATGTAATTCTTTTCAAGTATAATAAAAAAGTAAAGTAAAATAAATAAATACATTTTCTGACTAATTCCTATTGACTTTTTTAGAACCAGCTTGTGACAAAATTATGGTGACGATGCCACAGCTTCAAACATTAAATACCTGTATGGCAGCACCTACTGCGCCACCACCCTCTCTTCGGATTGACCTCAGATCGTATTTGCCTATCCTTTATTTATACTCTAGCATGAACATGAGCTATTGAAAGGTGATACTGGAAAGAAAGCAGTTTCTTTGAGAAAGTAAGCACTGTCCTGTGAAACTCACAGCCACACCACCCCAGTGGCCGTATGTTCAGTCTCTCCACACACTGCGTCTTCCAAAAGAAGGTATCGACTATTTCATTTTGAATAAATCTCTGTTCCAAGCTGTGTACTGAGCTTTTCCTTAGTCGGTCTGTGAGGATGTGTCCGACGCACACGGGCCCCTGAGTGGGCAGGTAAAGTGGGAAGGAGAGGGAGACTCGGGGATTTCATTCCTGACAAGTGAGCTTCCAGCTACTAAGGACACAAACGAATAAAGCTGTAAGTCCTACTAAACTCACCCCAAACTATTTTACTGTCTCAAAACAAATTCTGCTTGAGGCTCTCATTTCACTGAGGCACAGTTACAGGCAAAATCATATATTGCTGGAGTTTAATAATAAACTCTCAATCATGTTCATGTTAATGAAGAGTCAGGGATATATTCTGTAATAGTCCACATCCCCCTGTGGACAGGCAACCTCGCTGATGCTGGAATTTCCAATTTCAATTACTACATTTATGAATTATTTTTAATCATGTTTTAATACACTCCTTCTGTCTTCCCTCCCTGAGCATCTGCCATTTTGAAAGTCTCTCTTAGAAAAAAAAAAAAAAAGTAACACTGTATTAGAGCTAGAAGTTATATTAAGCATAATCCAATTATTCTTTGTTGTTATTTTTGTTTAGCAGATGGATATTAAGGTCTGGAGAAGCTACCTGGCTATGCAAACTCACGCAGCCAGATGGAGCAGAGGGGGCACGAGAAGCCAGTCCTCCAGCTTTCAAAACAAACTAGAACTACTCACAGCTTGTCCCCATTTAATTCAGCTGGCTTGTGCCCCTCCAGTCCCCTCTGACTTCCATTGCATCCTACTTCACCTTTTCAATACTCAGTATTAATAACTATATGCCAGACAGTGGAGTCACGCCAGGGGACTACCAGGCATGACCCTGTTCCCAGGATTAGCAGGATTATGCTCTTTACGCCCGCTACCAAGATTACAGAGCAGATTCCACAGTTGCGGAGACACTCACATTCACGCAGATACCCCCATTCACCTTGTTCCTTGCCGTTTCTCCATCAGCAGAAGGCCCACCTATCGCCTTCCCTGGATCAGACTCTTACTCAACCTCTCTGTCATTTATACAGCCGTCCCTCCATGGCAGTTGCTGGCAGCTTCCTTTGCTCAAGGTATTTCAGCCTGGAAAAAATCAGAAGCGTGGAAGATGCCCTGAGCAACGGCGGCTGCTGTTAAGCGCTTTGGCAGTTTGTCAAGATTTAGCCACCTGCCTGGAAGAAGTTTCACTCCCCAGCAAATTCCACTCCTTCTGTTACCTCGTTGCCTCCCTCCTCCAGAACCCAAGCGCTCATAAACGCTGGATCATTCCTGTATTTATTCATTATGATCTTCATAAAAGTCAAAGGTATTTGACTCAAAACACCACTGTGGCAAAAAAAACCAGACTTTTAAAATCTCCAATGTATTCTCTTCCGGATGACTGCTTTTCAGCATTCCTTCAAACTCGGCATCCTCTTTGCCAGAACTCCTGATGGTTATGTAAGGACAAATCCAAGTGCAAAGAGACTCGTCTTCCTTTTCCTTCTCCTATTTCCCAGCGCAGACAAAAAAAAAAAAAAAAAAAACACTAAATAAATAAGTAAAAACAAAATACATTGATGGAAAATAATTAAACCAAATCTCAAGACCCATTGAAGAGAAATAATTTTGACTGATGATGAAAAATCCTCCTCTCTTGCCCATCATTTTTTTTTTATTTCTTTGAAACATAAAAATTGCAGAGAAGTCTCTTTGTAAAGTTGTAGGTAAATGGAGGTGACTATGTATTTTCAGACAAAAAGGCAGATGCAGTCGGAAGCCCGGAACTCTTGGGTTTCTTAGAGAGGGAGCCAAACAATGGAGCCCAGCATCTGAGAGCTGTGGAAGGCAGCATTTAGAGTTGGAGCATTCTGCAACCTGGAAAATTAATGCGTGCTGTGTGGAAACAGAACGAGCGCTCTTGCCAATGCCTCTGTACTTAGAGGGTCGTTTCATCAACACGGCCGCACAGGCTGTACCAGCTCCGAGCGTGTACTCATGGCCACGGTCTCGCTGGGACTAATTTCACCGAGATGCGAAAGAGGAAAATCAAGGGAAGCAAAGCCTGAAACTTAAGTTTTGTGGCTTGGGCCAGGAGTAAAAGAAGAGAAGGAGTAAAAGAAATCAAGCCAGAAGAGAGAAGAAAACAATATTCTGCTTCCTTGAGTGTTTACTTTTAAGAGTAATTTTGACCTTGGGATTGTAAACACCTTGAAAGAGTGACGCACACAAGATGCTCATTTCATAATTCCCAGGTACGCAGAATGGCAGCTTTTATGCCCAATATCTGAATGGTGGGCCAAACATTTCGGTATCACACACACAATGGCAAAAGGAGAAAGAAGCAAACGAACCCAAGAATGCAACTCCCTTGTTCTGCAGGAGAAATCTGGCCTCCACGCATAAGGTCACATGGCCAATTTATGGCAGAGCAAGGACAGGTCCAGTCTGAGCTCCAAGCTCACCCTGTGCTAGTTGGACTCTGTTGTCCCTCCTGGTGGGCTGTACTTGACCTTACCTACATGACATGCTTGTAACTGCAAGTGCTTCATTTAACTAGATAGTCATCAGCCTAATGTGTCTTCTTTCCTGTTCCTGCTTTTCCAGATCCTACTCATCCTTCAGAACTGAGGGGAAGCCTCCATCTTCCTCCATAGTTCTACCACCTGGTCTCTCCATTCCAGCCATTCCTCGCCTAATGACTAGGGACTGCCTACGTCCGTCTGAGAGAAATATGGCTCCCTTTGGCCTTCCTTCATTCAACTGGCTTTCTGGGTCAATTGTTACCATGCTCAGGGTGGAAGTCTAGAGTAGCCTCCAGGTGTGTGTCATTTTTTTTTTTTCCTCAATAGGCTAAATTCTTCAGAACAGATAGAATATTTTCAAAGACCAAGTGATGGGAAGACATGGTCTGAAACAAGAACTAAAAGGACATGTGAAAAGAGAATCCATTTGCACCCTTTCCCATAATGGAAAGTTCTCCCAAGCTGATTTGGAAGTGGGGAAAGAAGGTTCTAGAGTTTCCAGGGTAATGATGTTCTGGAATCAGAGCAGCCCTGATGGGAATGGCATGATTCCCCAACTGGAAAGGCTGTGAAGTGCGTGGGGTCTGAGCACAGGGTTGCCAGGCTTAATCACAATTCCCAAATACCATCCACGGATCCGAGGTAGCATGGAGCCCAGAAATCTGAACAGATCATGTACCCAGGGATAATGAGTGCCTCTGAGGTTAGCGCTATAGACAGATAATGGGGTGTCAGCATCTCCCCAAATTCTCAACCTAGGCATAAGACCCTTGAATCTTATACCACTTTCGGGAAATTCCAAGAACAACTAAACTAAATTTTCCAAAAGCTGGTGGAATGAAGAATCATATTTGGAAATGAAGCCAAGTTACAGAAAAATAAGAAAAGGTATTTCTTACACACCTGAGGTGGTACTCTGAAATGCATGCCTCTATCTTACCTTGCTAGATTCTAGAGTCAGTTCAGACTTGTAGGGGCTGTACTAACTGTGCCAAATGATTAGATAAAAGGAGGCTGAAGGGAAATAACACGCCCTTAACAAGGTCTGTCTTTGCACAATGACTTTGGGTTGTCCTGGTCTCAACACTGGTCTCAGCAGCATACTTTGGCCTCTTCCCTTTTGAAAAAAAATTGTCATCACCTCGTCGCCTATGAAATTCTGTGACCTTGGGCAGTGCCTCAGTTTTCTCACCTGTACACAGGGGATACTAATTATACTTACCTATCAGGATTATTTTTAAGATGAAATGAGTTAATACATGGAAATTGCCTCAAACACCACTTGGCACATAGTATACAATCAATAAATGTTATTATTATTTTTTTAACTGGTGTGTAATCCTCTCTCAATTCTCTCCTTTCCTGGAAAGGAATGGCATGACTGTTCCTGTTTGTTCTTTAAAGTGTAAATTATTCTGCACAGATTTTGACTTTCTTTCCAGAGTCTAAGCTATAACATGAGAGAGGGCACTGGGGGAAGAGAACATGCGTATGAAGTAGAAAAGGAAAGAACCTTTTCTTCTGCCTCTTCCTTCCCTTCACATACATAGTTAAAAGAGAAAGGAAAGGAGAGCAAACGAATCTTAAAACTCTTAAAGGGAGGGCGCAATCTCTTCAGAGGTGTGATAAAAGGAGAGTAAAATTTTGAGATCAGTCCTGGGAGAAAGCAAGAAGAGAAACCCATCCTCTTTGAGGGTACACAAATGGAAAACAACTCAGCAACCTGGGGCGGGCCAGGCCAAGGCATGTTCCCAGAGATTCATACAGACCAGAAGCCTCAATCTCTTGGGACACCCACCACCGTGCTCTGACACCTCTCACTGTGCCTCCGTAGCTACTTCTACACGTCTAGGGGTCCTGTCCTGCAGAAGCTCTGAGTGCAAATAAAAGGGGCCCTAAGGACTTGAAGCTAAGATAACTCCCTCCCATTCCTGGAGATGCAAATTTGAATTCTGAATGCAGTATCCCATAGAAACATTGCTACGCTTTGTATTTAGTTTCCACAGTGTTTTTAAAACATTACTGTAGTTCAGCTACATTATTACTTAAATAGGCTTTTGTGAGTGGTTTGGGAACTAAAACACCGTGTCTAAAACACATTGCTACAGGGGGAAAAAAATGCCTCCCATCTTCAAAAATGGACTTGTAACTCAAACTTCTTTTCAAGATATGGGAAGAAAACTATTGGTAATAGTATGTGTTATATTTTTATTTGAATGTGTTTTATATTACAAACATGATGTAAAACAGTAAAAGGTAGCTTTCTCTGGAATTTCCTTATAACACTCCACCTACATACACCTGCCAACATTTACACACATGTCCAACACAGTATTTCAGTATTTTTTACATAGCTGTTCAATTAACAATGGTTACAACGGACTTATTAGGTCTGCTAGAGCTGGCTTTCTGAGAAACTGCTCTCTGAATTACCAAATCAAATGTATTTGTTAACTAATTTGTTTTGATTGAAGTGTCTTTTTCCCAAAATCATTCTTCTTATTTCTAATATAAATTTAAAAAAAAAGAAACCGTGTAAAAAAAGCCATGTAGCATATGTTCCAGGAACTGTTACTTAAATAAAAGCAAGCAGCAGAAGAGCAACAAGCCCTGTGCAGTCTGATGACTGGCCTGTGTAAAAGACCACTAAGAATCACCTCTAATTTTATTTCATTTCCTGCTATTTCTTAAAAGGGCAAAACCATCACAGAGGTCACTTTTGACAAACTAGTTTGTTTTTCCCTTCTCCATGTTTGTCTCCACAATCAAGGCCCAAGCTCACCTCATTTCCTCCTCCTCTCCTCCTCTCCCTCCTCCTCTCTCTTTTTTTCTCCCTCCCCCACCCCTTTGAAAATTCTAATGACTAGAATAAACCAAAATGTCAACATTTGCAATTCTGGAGCTTCATTTAAGCAATAAAAATAATAATTAAAAGGGTAAAACCTTAGAGAGATTTCTTCATTTTATATGGTTTGCCAGCAGTGATACACAATTCAAAAAAGCCAGTAAAAGAATTAATTAGAAACAGCCAAAGCTCAACAAGCTCTGCAAGTTAATGAAGCAGGGAGGAAAATGTCATCTTTGAGACCCAGAGCTGCATTGGCTTGGATAATATCCACTCCTGCCTTACTCTCCTAACTAAACCTCTTTTAATCTCTCCTCGAGAAATCAATGCTAATGACACGGATTTACCCAGCAATGACAGCAGCATAATGTCACGAGGGCTGCTCCTGTTTAATGTAACTTAGTTCTGATGGGAACACTCAGAGTTTCATTCTGACAGCAAGTTGTTGTTCTGCACGCTCCTTGTGGGACTCAAAATAATGGAAGAGCTTCCATTTATTTTATTTTGATTCTTTCCATTGTGATTTTGGTTTTGATTTTTGGTTTCTTTATATGGCTCCCTCTATCCCTCTTTCCAAAGCAGCTTTATTTTTCTCTCTAGTCATAAGATTTCCACCCTTGCCACCCCCATCCACATTCTACAATCCAGTCTTATTCCCTGTCTCCTTCTTCAGAATGGTTATCTCAAGGTCACAGGTTACATTGTAACGTACACAGTTTCCCCCCTCTTCTCTCGTACACAAGGTAACTTGTGGGCACACATCTACTTATTTGTGTTTCCATTTCATTTGTTTATCTGTTTGTTTGCTGTGGTCAAAATACACAGGATGTCTCAATAATGTGTCTAAAATATACAATTCACATAAATTTAAGGAATATCACTATTTTATTATTAAAAACCTAAATATAATGTTCATGCTATGTAACAGTATTGTTCTTTTCTTTTTCTTTTTTAAAACTCCTCACCCAAGGATATGTTCATTGATTTTAGAGAGAGAGGAAGGGAAAGAGAGAGAGAAACATGCATGTGAGAGAGAAACCTCAATCTGTTGCCTCCCTCACATGCCCTGACTGGGAAAGAACCCACAACCTCTTGGTGCACGGAATGGTGCTCCAACCAGCTGAGCCACCCGGCCAGGGCAGCGCTGTTCGTAAGTACTTCATACTAACAGAAACATGTTCCACAGAATATTGTACCTGTAAAGAATTGAAATCATAAAAATCTGAGTTCATCTATTTGACCACTTACTAAGTAAGTGATTTGGGGAAGGAGATTCAATCCTTCTGAAGTTTCTTTTACTCTCTAAAAATATGTAAATAATATCTATCATGTATTTTTTAGGTCCATAATAAGTAATGAGGAAAATGTAAAGTGCCAGGCACATAGCTAGTCCCAATAACCCTACTTCCTTCCTTGATCATCCCCTCCCTAATTTCTTCTTTTGGAGTTATCAAAATATATTGCACCTCACTTTTGCAGGAGAATTCATCAGTCTTTGAAACATAGCCACTGTAGCTTCTTTTCTTTGGGAAAAAACATCTCAGTTAAAATGTCAAATATCCCTCCAATTACAGAGATAGAGCAAATTTTCAATATTCTTCTTAATTTAGAGCTCCCCAGATGAAATGAGACTTGTATGAGTGGGTTAACTAGTGCAAAATACAGTGTTTGATTCTACGGCCTTTCTAGGGATATCAGGAACAGATTCAGGTATTGAGGGACCTGAAACTTCACAATAGGGAGGTTTTCTTTTTAACACAAAGAATACAAAACTGGATATTAGGCCATGGAAGGGGTCATGAAGCTCAAGCTTCATTTAATTTCACAGAAAAGGACAAATAATAATATTTCACACACATACACACACACTATATCCAACCACCTATCCATGGACATTCAGCAAACCCCTAAAATTTAGTTGCAATTTAGAGTCTGGTGAGAAGGGAGAAAGAGGCAAAGGTATCCCCAAGTGCACTGAGGTAAAGTTTCTGCCACCTAGTGAAACGGCATCTCAAACTTTCCTAACAGGTTTTCAGTTTGGGTTTAGAAAAAGAAAGCAGAAAGCTCTATTTCTAGAACAACTGAATATGTGAATATATAACTACAGATTGATGACTACATACATAATTTTAGATATTCATATAAATGCAAAGAGGAAACAAATAGAATGCTATTGATGGAAAAGTTCTAAATAAATGGTGGGTTGGGTGAATGTGACTTTAGACAGTGGAATCAGGGAGATGAAATCTGAGGCTCTTAAAAGATGAAGAGCCAGCTATACCAAGAGTCAGGGAAAGAGAAGGCCCAGCAGAGGAAACAGAGAGCATGGACCCTGGAAGCCTGGAAGGACTGTGGAAGACAAAGAGAGAAAGGGAAATAATATCAGATAAACTTGAAAAAGTTGTATCTTACATGTGTGTTACATGCTATTGAGTCAGCTCCAACTCCTGGTGACCCTATGAATGAGTGACATCCACAACGTCCTGTCCTCAACAGCCCTGCTCAGGTCTGCAGACTCATGCTTATGGCTTCTTTCCTTGAGTCAACCCATCTCACATTTGCTCTTCTCTTCTCCTGCTGCCTTTTATTTTTCCCAGTATTACTGTCTTTTCCAAAGATTCCTAACTTCTAATAATATGCCTGATGTAGAATAGCTTTCGTTTTGTCATTTTTGCCTCCAACAATGTTTCAGGCTTAATTTGTTTTGGGACCCACTTGTTTATCCAGTTGGAGCTCAAGGGTATCTAGTGTTCTCCTCCAACACCATATTTCAAATGATTCAAGTGTCTCACTTACTAACAAAATAAAAACCACTATGGAAGCATCAGAAGGCAAAGATGCTCTTTCGCTGCATTCTGTCCATACATTGTTCGCTTTTCTTTCCACAAAGTTAAGGAAAAAATCTGACAGTGGATTCTAAAATCATGTGCACAACTTTATTCATAATGAAAACAAGGATTACTTAAAGCCCACAAATTCTTAAACTCTAATTATATCAATAAGGACATGCTAATTTAAATAAATTCACTGATAATAGCTACAATACTTTTCAATGTTTCTCACAAAATTGGAATACAGGAGTTATTGGTGGGCATCAGGGTTGCTCAGTTTCTCTCTGACTTTCAGTCTCTTAGTAAAACCTCCTTTTATAGGTCATGTAGCTTAAAATTCAAATGTCAGAATTCCTTAGGGTCTTACATGAGGCTGGGTCCCCTTCAAGCTACACTGCTTGTATTAACTTCTATCAGCTGAATTTGGAATCAGGGGTTCAATTCTTAGAATATAAAAAGGGAGATCAAGTGAGTTGCAAGGATGAGTGTTGGTTTTACTCTAACACAATTTAAAGAGCTCAGAGAGCAGTAAAATAAATACCATATGGAAGAGATACTTTGCTGTCTACCAAAGTCTTGTGTTTCCCTTGTACTGTTATCGTACTGTTGCTTCTTAGCAGTTATTTAGCCAAGGACTATAATCCCCAGTCCTCTCACTCCCACCCTCTGTTTTAAGGAAGTGGGGGGAGTGGTTTTCATCAATAAAATATAAACACAGCTGATATAACTTCTAAAGCAAGTTAACAGCCAATATGTTTTCTCTGTCCTAATTCATTGGGAGAAAACATAGGCTCCTTGTTTTTGTCTTTATTGGCGCCACATTGGACAGTTACATAAGAAAGAAAGACATGTCCATTGTGTTAAACTGCTGAAATTCGAGGGTTTGTTTTTTATAGCATCTTGCATCACCCAACTAATATACGGGGTCTTCAAATTTCTTGATTCAGAAAACTGAGTTAACTATGTATCCTAGGGGAACTGCGAAACTAAATATAAGAGTTTTATTTTGTTTTGTCTTTCTTTTCTCTTCTTGAATGAGAGATGGCAGAACACCTTGTGGAGATAGCCAAAGGTAGCTCTCTCTGAAAGGTAGGCATGGAATTTATTGAAATGATTTTAGAATACATTCTTAGAAAAGTAAATTACTCCCAATTCAAATTCATGTCAGTTAGCCTCCCAGAGAAGGACAAGAGAGGACATAGAAAAAGTACAAAGATTTAGGAGAAAATCTTGCTCTTCTTGAAAACATGAATTGAGAGGCAGGGAGAAAAAGGTGACTCTTAGGGGTCTGTCTGTGGTGTGGATGATAGTGGTTCTAATATGAATGGAATCCCTGGGGCCTGTTTGTGTCCCGGAGTGTATGGCTATGGAAATGCAAACTATGTAAAGGGAAGATTAGAACTCTAAGAGCTGCAGCCAATTCAGAGCCCTTGATTGAGTTTAGCATGAGGAAGCCCGTCCTCCCTGCAAAGCCATGGCAACCTGCATGGGATATCAGCGGACTGTGTGAGATCAATTTTCAACAGCAATACCATATCACAGCAAGACATTCTGGCAGTAGTGGACTGATCAGACTCCAGCACCTTCCCAATTATAAAGTGAAAACCAAACGCCACCCCCATTATCTTTGTCACCCTGGGTGTTGTTCGATAGTCAAGAGGAAAACACTGGACTTTCCCCCAAAAAGGTAGTTGAGGAATTGAGCCATCCCTATACCTTTTATATAAATAAAATATGGGAAGAATCTTTAAATTTATATATTTATTTGGATTTTTAAACATGTAATAGTCCTAATATTTTCATATAACTTATTAAAATTTTTAATAAATGTTATTGTATTTGACCTTGGCAACTCAATATAGATATGATCATCTCAGTTTTATTGATAAGGAAACTATGGTTCATTGAGATAAAATTGATCAAGATTACACTAATTTTATGTGGTGAAAGCACAGTTCAAATTCTGGATTATATTTAACCTGTAATCTTAAACCTTTACCTGAAAACCATAATGTAACCAACTGTAATCCAGATAAATAATTTATCAAAAATCACTCAAATCTTTATGCTGCTGCCTTATAGCTGTCCATGAGGACTTTTTTCTCCATAATCTCCTCTGATTCCTGGCAAAGAAAAGGTTACAGCTAACTTCACTCCTCTTTCCTGCTCCATTCGTTCTTTTCCAAAATATGGCCAACATCTAAGATCATCGATTTAAGAATTTTAAGAAAGGTAAAAACTAGCTTCTACATACACTCACACACACCCATACAGATATTTCAAATATACCTGATTGAATATAAAATAGCTTCATTGTTTAAATTCTTAATTGATTGACAGTTTTGTACCCTTGGATAAATCCAAAATAAACAACACCTAAATACGTGGGGACAGCTCCTATTACAAAAGATTCAGATAAAGTTCATGGGTGGAGTACAGTGACAGAGGTGACAGAAAGCAAAAACATTTTTTGTCCCCTAAAATCATATAGTTCTTTATACACCTTTCTGAAAAAGAAATCAAACACTCACAGGAGATTTGTGCCATTGGATCTTGAAAAATAACAATATTTTGCAATATTCAAGTTTACTTCTTCAGTGATTTAGCCACTGCCCTTTCATTCTGAAATTTTCCTCGCAGGAATTACCTACTATTTCCTTCACAAACCAAATAGCTGAATAGTGTGTATTTACCCATGTGATATGGGTGACTCAACCTCTGGATGAAAAACCAGGACATATACAGAAAAGCTCTATTTCTTCTATGCCAAAGGGCTGATGGGAATATTTTCTTCTTATTGAAAAAAAAAAAAAAAAGATTTATACCATATCAGCATCAGAGTATGGTCCCCATGCAGCAATTTCCTCAAATAGTGACCCTTTCAGAAATGATGGTCATGAAACTAATTTACAAAAGCATGAGATAAATATTAAAATAGAGACGCTGAAGGTTTCAGCCTCCTGCCGGTTCTAAGAAACTTGGAGTAAATATTTACCTTGACTTTTCTGCCATGGAATTACTTTGTGAATCTTACCATGAAGAAGATGACTTTTTTTCCAGTTATTCTCAATAGCATCTCTCTCAGGGTGATTGCTGCCTTTTCTCTTTCACACTCTAATGTTATATTGAAAATGCTGTAAGCGTGCTTGCGTACTGTTGTGAATTCAAAAGGGTACTTAGGACAAGAAACAAAAGACGTTCTCTTTCCCTATGGCTTCCTCCTCCCTTACTTGGGGAACTGATAAATTGTTGGGAGTGTGTGTGTGTGTGTGTGTGTGTGTGTGTGTGTGTGTGTGTGTGTTTAATGGAGGTTTTAACATGAGAAAAATAAAAATGTAGAGATTTGTATAATGGGGGTTGGGAAAAGTATTTGTTTAATAAAATGAATCTTTTCATCTGAGTCTACAGGACAACAACCCCATCAACTGCAAAGCAAAAAATCTAAGTTTGTCAGACTGGTTTGTCTATGTCTTTAAGTTTTCAGACACTCAGATCAATGGAATTTTTACACTGAATAGATTGGTTGTTTTGAAGTTAGGACAGCAATGTTCTGTCTTTGGATATTTGATCATCTTGTTTATATGTTCATCATCACTTATACTCTGCTCAGAAAAATATAGGATTATGGGTCTACTGTGTATTTGTTTATATTAACAGTATTTCATCCACTGTGTGTGTGTGTGTGTGTGTGTGTGTGTGTCTTTACCTTCTGTTCAACCTTCACACTTCCTTTCTGATACTCTATGGTTCCTCAAGCTGAGAATCCTATAGAAATGAGTTATTGAGGCAGTTCAAAGAAATGAACTTTCAAACCAAACCAAGCATGAAATAATACTGCTTTGATATGTAAGCTAGTCAATTATTTGGATATAATTTATCCAAATATGTATCTCTTTCTTTTCTGTAGAAAAAGGAGAAACTGCCTCCTGAAGAAGTTAACTCTTCTTCAGATAACCACACTCTTTGCAGTCATCCACATTCTTTATTTTTAGTTTTTTATCCATAGGCACTTGCTGTCTTCATTGAAATGGCTCAAGTAACCTAACACAGAGAAGTCTCTTGATACAGCTTCCCTTACTCTTTGCCTAGTATCCCACTCATGCACTCAAAGCAAAACAGCATGGCTTTTGACTCCACAACTCCACAAAAAATGCTTTCATAAAATCTTTCAATGGCTTCATATTTAGTAAATCCAATAGATTTATCTTTATTCTGTTCTTTGCAGCATTTGAAACTGTTGACAACTCCTTTTTCTTGAAAGAGTTTTCTCCCTTTGGCATCTGTGTCTCCAAAGTGTTCTTATTTTTTCCCCCTTTATCTCTCTGGTTTCTACTTCTGTGTCCTTCATTTTTTTTATTCATCTGTTTATTGCTTGATGTTATATTCCTCAAGGACTTTTCTTCTCCTCCTCTCATTCTAAATCTTTTCCCAGGACAACCTCACCTCTATTCCCTTTGAGCCAATTTTTACCTTTATTATGATCCAAATATCTCCTCTGAAGTCCAGTCACATATACATATATATATATATATATATATATATATATCCAAGTTCCAACCAAATAATTTATCCACTTGAATATTCCATGACACTTGAAACTATGTAGTCTTAATGTAAAGCACTCTCCTCCTCCTCCTCCTCCTGTGTTTTCCATATCTGTTATGGACTGAATGTTGGTGTCCCTCCCAAATTCCCCACCCTCCTTAATTTGATGGTATTAGGAAGTGGAACCTTTGGGAGGTAATTAGAATTAAATGAGGGTGGAGCCCTCATGAATGGGATTAGTAACCTTATTAAGAGTCATGAGAGAGCTAGCTTCCCCAGGCTCTCTTCTCCACTATGTGAGAATATAAGAAGTTGGCAGTCTGCAATCTGGAAAAGGGCTCTCCCCAGGACTTGATCATGCTAGCACCCTGATCTCGAACATCCAGCACCAGAACTGTAAGAGCCAAACTTCGGTTGTTTATAAGCTACCCAGTCTATGGTGCTTTGCTATAGCAGCCGTAGCAGACCAAGACACTATCCCAATAAATGGCCCTTTTATCCATCCATCCAGGTGTCCCAGCTAAAACTCTGATGACTTCCTTAACCCCAGTACTAGCAATCACAGTCATGTTTCTCATGCCTCTTTAGAGCTCTACAATGTATCTAACTCTCTCCATCTCTGTTATCAAACCTTTAATTCAGATCTCCATTATCATCCACCTGGATTGCCATCTGAGTCCCTTCATTTTATGTTTCATAAAATGATTTTATGACAGACTCCATAAAGTGAAAACCCAACTTTGATTAAGGCAATCCTCTGCCAAAGCCTACCACTAGCATGGCATACTAGCCCTATGAGAATGGGCCCCCAGTTTTCTCTGATCTTAGCCCCACCTCACTCAACTCTCCTTCCAAACTATCTTGATGATCACATACACCATATGCTTTCCTCATTTCTGAGGCTTCGGATATTCCATGGCCTTTTCTTGGATCCTTCTTCTATTCCCCCACACATACTCTTCTTGAGTATTTATCTTAAGACCCAGCTGACATATCACTTCCTCTGGGAAGACTTTTGATGATTTCTCTAGGTGAGTGCTCCTGTGTAGGATTCCCTAACCCTGTGTTGACAAAGCATATTTACTTAAAATGCCTCAACTGAAAAGCAAGTTCTAGAAAGAAGGTTCTAGTCCTCAGCAGAAAACTTTACACAAAACAAGTATTGAAAAAAAAATCTGTGTAAATGAATAAATCTTCAAGAATGTTTTTATGATTCTATTACATATTAAACAGGTCAGGAAAGTGAGGCTTACAGGAGACTAATTGTGACTTAATACCATATCTTTTGTGAGTCTCTTATTATCATTCTTTACCTCCTACTGCAGTGTGCCTTATAAACAAAATTAATGTATCTCGTTTGAAATGATAGACTAATTTAAAGCTGCCATTTATGTCCATCTTCACAGTAGACGAAGGAAAAAAATATCTGCGATTTCTGACTACTTTGGTAACAAACTGATATTTAACATAATTTACAATAGCATTCTTATACCTCCTCTCCACCCCAACAACTGTTGTTTCCACAAAACTCCCACACAGCTATGTTACTACCAGAGAACCCACCTGTAGGTGTATTTATTTGAGCTTTTTCCAAGAGCATTTTTTTCTAAATCATTGAAAGAAAAGCTATCTCTGCAAGTATCTGCAGTTTGTTCATTTCATAGTTTTACAGTTGGAACACTCAAATACTTTTATCTTCTGTACTGAGATATAATCAGGATAATGGTTACTAGTAGAGTGGGCTCTATTTCAAAGGGACCATTCAGTGAGTACCAATCTCCTCTTGATATCTACAGTTTCTTTTTTCTGCATATTAATCAGTTTAACTGTGATCATAGAATTTTTAAACAAGGAAGAACTTCAGGGATTATATATTCTAATTATCTTTTCCTCATACACTTTGCTCATTTTACAAGTAAATAAACCAAAGCGTCAGAATATAATTTTCACACATTAGTGCTTGAATGAAAGTTTAGACCTCTCAACACATTAGTAAGACTAATAGTTTAAGAGGACATCTGTGACACTAACCCCAGTTCTATTGGCCATCTTTCTCAACTTCTGAGCATCACTCAGTCAATTGACCATTATTACTTCCTCCATCTGAAAATCAACTTTTCCCATAACTTTCATTGTTTACACTTTCTGATTTTCTCACATTCTTCCTGACTATTGCATCTAGTCATTTTTATATGGTTTTCTCTATTTCTCAACCAGGAATGGGCATTCTTCGAGGCTCAAGTTAGTGCCTTTTCTTTTGTCACACATGATGGTCCTTGCCTTATATTCTTTCAGTGGTTTTTGAACTTAGCACTGGAAATATGGTCCATCCAGTTACACATAGGAGAAACTGTAAGATTTCCTTCTACATCTCAATTTTCCTCTTTCCCCCTATCTAATACATCACTGATCCAGTTGATTTTAGGTCTTGAAAAACATATCTAAACAGATTGTCTTCTTTTTACCTCCATCATCACTACCCTATTCCAAGTTACCAAAGCGTATTCTTAGAAGTATTGCAATCTCTTGGTTGATATTGGTCCAACACCATTTTAGGCACCTGTCCATCCATACCCAAGATGAAAATCAGAATAATCTTTTGAACACCAGCACCCTTAACATGTACAAACAAGATGAACCCACACAGATACTCATACATCACAAAACCCTTAAGTGAATTCCCATCATTTTCATAATATAAATCACGATCCTTCACATATATTACAGATGAATTCACAATCTATGCCCCCATCCCTGCCTTGTCTGTTACATTTTCTCCATATTTCAGTTCTTCTGTTCTTCCTTTATATCTTAAGCATATATGCTACCTTCTTCATTATTCAACTCTTTTTACATGTTGTTCACAATGCTTTCAATACCTGCCCTTATTTATAATTAGCATTTTCTAGTTCTATTTGTCATACAACTGTTACAGTGATCAAAAACTTTGTCTAGAATTAGGTAGACTGTATACAAATTTCAGCTTTACTACTTGATAACTGTACAACTATGGCAAAAGTATTACCTTTTTGTTCTTTAATCTCCTCACGTGAAATATGAGGATAATAATACTAACCAGTTCTTAGGGCTATTATAAGAATTAAATGGATTAATTCACAGAAAGTGCTCATAAGAGTGCTTGATACTCAGAAGTACTCAATAAAACCATGTATTAGTATCATCATATTCATCATCGTCATATATCATCATTTTGAGCATCATCATCTTCATCATCTTAGTTTAAGACTTTCCATTAGAGACCTTTCTTGACCTCTAAACTAAATCAGGCTTTCCTCTTGTATCACAGCTTCATAGCTCTTATCATAGTTGATGAGAGGAAAGACATAGTTCACCTGTATTCGCTTATATCCTCTAGAAAGTCAATAATCATGTCTTTGCACATTTAAGAAATATACTGAATACTCAATATATATGTGTGAAATGAATGAATGAATGAATAAATAAATAAATAAATAAATGTCATACTACATAAATATGAACAGTGACATATATTGTCAAGCCAACATTTTGTTTAGGTTTAAATCTCTAACACTGCAACACATTCTACTCCATATATCTCAAGAATGTTGAAACAGAAAGAGTGTCAAAGATCAAATGCAGAAACCATTGATTAGGACTAATTATATTGAAATGTGTTTATGCTCATTGTTCATAAAATTATAAAAATAATAGAAAAAAAATGTCTGGAACTTTACATCAAACCAGAGCACTAGAATAAGAGGAAGCAATTTTGTGCACTAAATCTTAAAATAAAAGTATAATGAATAATGGAAATACTACTTTTCAGGGTCTAGTAAACATATGTAGCTCAGTCCAAGAAGTAATACAAGATAAATACACAGTCTTAAAAAATGTTTAGTGACACCCATAGATGGGAAATATCCATAGGTAAATTAAAAGAAACATGAATATTTATAAAGATATTCCCATTATAAAGAACAGTTTCATACTATCACAAATCATGCTGGGATGATCTGATAGTATTAACCAAAATTTTCTCATTATGCATCTATATCAAATTTTTTTAATTGTAATATGACTTCTAGCATATGTTTGTTTGCTTATTTATTTATTTATTTATTTATACATGTCCTATTGTAAAATATTATATGCACTATAAAGCAGATACCCAAAAAATAAGGTGAGATAAAAAAAAATGAACTAACACATTTTAATAATTTATTTTCATGCCTTAATGGATTATGTAGCAAACTTCCTAGACTGGTGTACTCTAGTTTGGAAATCCCTAGCCTGGCATTTGGAACAGTGGACTGGAATGCTTCCCTGACATGATACAGAATTTTTTTTTTTTTTTTTATCATTATCATGGTCACTTCCCAGCAGAATCTTTTCCAAAGATGTTAATTCCCTCATTTCTTTCTTAGCTCTTTTCCCATTTTCTACTTGTCTCTGATTTTTAAAAAATCATTTAAACTTGAGAACTGTGGTATGTTTTATTCAATATCAGAAATTTATTAAAAAGTATCAAGCCTGCACTTTCTTCAAATTAAGATACTCCTTGTGGTTCATTTCCAGTGATAGGTAATCCCCATCTCAAGTCACTTTGCTGGGAACATTGGTATTTGATAAATACATTTGCTGGGAGCAGTTATCTTCAAACTCCACTCTCATCAAGCATTGTCCCACCACAAAATATGATCAAAGATTAAGGACTCTGGGGACTCATGGGCTCTGAACTCATCAGCCTCAAATCTTACTATAAATTATCCAAATGAGGCACTTGGCAAGATTCTTAACTGATTGTGCTATTCGAAACACCTCCATTTCAATTAGAGGTAACCATGGCACACGGCAGCGTAGAACAAAACTAATAATTCTCACTGATGTCAGGGAAGGTTATAAGACTTCAGGGAATGACGGCAAGTGTTTCGAGAAATGCACATTCGCGGCATTCCTTGTCCATGTGTCTGCTTCTTGAATGAGAAGCTTTTATTTGAGTGCCCTGGTTCGTATCAGATGGGTTCAGAGAATATCCATATACAGAAGTTTGGTTGGCAGGGGAAACTGGTATGCTAAGGACTAAAAAAAGTCAATATTGTACCCCCAAATTCCAAATCCCTCAGGAGACCAGATGTGTCTTCAATAATAATCCTGAGTCTGGGCAAACAATATGCAGACAGATAACACAGCTGACTAGAATGTACAACTCAGAAGTTAAAAGACTCAGGGGTCACACATATTTACTCCTTCTGGGCCAGCAGAAATCTTGAAATCTGCACTTAATGTTATATCATAAATCCAATTTTATCTGGGGGTATCTGAGCAGGATACCACATCAGCTAACATACTAGTTTTCCTAGCTTTTAAAACTGTCCTGAGGAATGATTAGGTTCCCTGAATTTTTGAGGCATCCCTGAACAGAAAACTGATTAATTCCTTTCTAAAAGCAACCTCTGGATTTGAGGAACAAGGCATGACACATATCAATAGAAAGCAGTTTGATTTGTTAATTTCAGCATAAATATGAAAGTCACAGAAGCCTGTTTTCTTGTCCTAATTGGGCTAATTACCAACTTCATGACTTGAGCTTCACTTTTCTTGACACTAATTTAAAATATTACACTCCCTATTCTTCCCTCCAAACAGGAAATATCATAAGAATTTATAGTTTTTTGAAATTAATTTGTAAGCATGTTTGAATACCTACTTCCTAGAAAACAAATCACTAACCAGAATGGAAGGATACAAACATGAAAAAGACACTCTTCATCATCTCAAAGAGCTTTTGTGTAGTCTAGCAGAAGTGACATTAAAACAAAACCAACTGACCAAACACTAGTATCCCCTGGTTTGAGATGAAAGACAAGGCATTTTACTTCTGTTATATTCCTCCCAAAAAGCCCATAATTTCAATCTATCCATAACAAAAATATCATACAAACCCAAATCGAAACACATTCTACAAAATACTGGGCCAGTTCTTCCCAAATTGTCAAGGTCATGATAAAAAGGAATAATGAGAAATTGTCACAGACCAGAGGATACTAAAAACACATGATAAATAAATTCAATGTAGTATTATGGATTAGATCCCGAAATGGGGTGGGGAGGCATTCATGAAAAACACAGTGAAATCAAATAAAGTCTGACGTTTAGAGTAATGTACCAGTAATGGTCTCCTGGTTTTGACAAAGTACCCTTGTAATGTGAAATATTAACATTAGGGGAAATCAGGTGAGGGTTACATAGAAACTTTTCTTTACTATTTTGCAACTCTTTTGAAATCTAAAATGATCCCCAAATAAAAAGTTTACAGAAAAATTAAAAGCACAAAAGTAACTATACTCGAATGCAATGTGTGACAACTGCCACACGGTAAGAACAAAGTCTGTCCATCTTTGGAAGGTGGGATACTGCCGCTGTGTCAATGGGAAATGCACGCTTTTGTGGGTGTCTGCAAGCAACATCTATTGCAGAAGCTTAGCTCAGCCCTATGCAACCCACACCACCTCCAAGATCTACCCTGAGTGTCCAGCCTTAGACACAAAGAAACATGTTTTTGTAGAATGAAAAACACAGAGGCTCTGTGTTCCTCTCCCTACAGGTGTGGTGGTGGGAGGATGCTGGCGGAGCTGACACTGTTGGCATAGATAAGGGGGTACTCTTTAGAAACTTTTAAAAAATAATAAAAGCCTGATAAAACTGATATGTGTTTTATTATCATCATGCACCAGCAATCTAAGATAATACCGCTGAGAAAGGCTTCTCCCCGTTGCGGTGGACCACTTTCACCTCCACCTCCCACCACTGGTGTTACGCCGCTAGGCAGTTACGTCTCTGTGACAGAGGCTGACCCCATTCTTTAGTGTTTGCCTGCAGTAGCTAGTAAGACTCACTGTTGCCTTTCCCTTTAGGCCCCGCATTTGGGCACACTGGAATGAAAGCTTGGGTGAGCCCTTCTCTGGCGCAGCTGGGAAGTGAAACCATACAATTCCACAAACCAGTCTCTTTTTTCTTTTCAATCTCTCAGTGAAGTTTCTTATCTTCTTGGGAGTCACCACACACCCCCCAGAAAGCCTCCTTAGATTAGAAATAAGCATGTTCTCGCTCCCTTGGCGTGCACATGTGTGTATAGGTGTATGTTGTCATCAGCCTCGATAGCTGAGGCAAGTTTTGTGAGGGGGTTCATCTTGTTTATTTTAAGTGGTCACAACAGGCCCACAGAGTCAAGAACTGGAAACTCCATTTAAGGCATAATTGACAGAGAAATCTCTTAAATTAGAGATTATGATGCAAAAAAAAAAAAAAAAATCTATTACTACTCCCATCAGCTTCCTCATATTTCATTTAGAGTTTGCCCCCTAGAGTGTCCGGAGCCTTCATCCTCCCTTTGGTCAGCCTTCCTCTCTCCTTTTCTATTTAGTCTTCACAGTTCCCCTGTTTCATTATGCCAAGTGCTTTGTAGTTGAACCAGTTAGTCCCATTCATCCTAAAATCTCACATTCTTCACGGCAAACAAAACATCTTTTCTTTTCTTTTTGGCCAGAACTGAGCATTTGTCACAATATAATCTCTTGGTTTATTGTGTAAAAATCCTGTCTTCTCACTGTGAAGAAATGAAGGTAAAAAGCCTGGGAAGTGGCAGAGTGCTGCTCTGTCACCCTTGCGGGATGCATGTCCTTGAAGCTGGTTACGTTTCCCTTGGCAACAGGTGGCTTACGACATCCACCGAAGTTACAAGAGCAGCAGCCAGTTCAAGATACTGCCACCTCCTGACCCTGTCTCGCCGACCAGGAACTGGGGGAAGTGATTCATGGACATGTTTAGATGGGCCAATGTCAGGTAGAGGAAGAGGCCATTTTTAGTGGCAGTCGTAGGACTTCAGAAACTATAATAAAGCCCCACAACTTAGGTGTTGCATGATGAGAGAAAGGAGTAAGGGAAGTGAAAAAGAGTAAATCTATCTTAGAATTTAGTTTCAACCCTGAGTCATATGGTACAGCTGGAGAATGATGGAAGAATATTCCTGAGTTTGATTCTATCTACTTTGCGTGATTGACTACTTATCTTTATTTTGCAGACAAGGGGGATCGTGAGTGGAAAAATCTCTCTGCTGCATGTAAGTTCTATCCTCTTGAGATGTTTGTTAATAAGTAACTAATGCTGGGAGAAGATTCAGAAAAAGTTTAGGGTAACAGATGGAATAGTGACAATAGGGAAAAAATCAGTTTCAGGTGTAAGAGACATCATATAGACAGACTAAATAGAACTTGATAACTAATGAAGATGGTTTCCAGGTTTTAGCTTGACTGACTAAATCAAAAGCAAACAACACGAAAAGGCAGGGGAAGGGACTATTTTTGATAGAGGATTATGAAGTCAACGCTGGAAGAGAAAATTTTGATAAATTAGATAATAGATATGGAAGTCCTGTAACATATGAAAAGCATTTTATAAATAATGTGAGTTATTTTTGCCTCTTTTTCATGTGTATTTTGTATAGCACCATAGTGTATATACTACACGGAGAAAAGATTTGACTTCACAACAAAGAGTTGTGTATTCTAAAGGCAGTATGCTGTATTGTTAACCGCCAATGAAGTTGCAGTTTTGCTTCATGTAGTGCTCGGTGTCATGGCTAAAATGCCCTGCCCAGCTCAGTGGTGCATGCCCACCCGCTGCAGAGAGTGGGTTTTGTCCTCTCAGGCTCTGCTCCTCTAGGATTATGACTCATGTTTAATCCTAAAAAATATCGAAGGACAGATTTTTGAAAAAGGCAGCTCTTTCTCTTTGCCTATATGTTCATCACTAACCACTGTAGAAGGAAAATTTAAAAAGGGATTAATCTATGGTTCTTAGAGTTGCGGTGGGAGGTCTCTCATGCCACTTTAAAAAATCCATGAGCCCTGGCCAGTTTGGCTCAGCGGTTAGAGCAATGGCCCGTGGACCTGAGTCACAGGTTCGATTTCAGTCAAGGGCATGTACCTCAGTTGCAATTCAATCCCAGTCTCGGTTGGGGTTGTGTGGGAGGCAACCGGCCGATGTGTCTCTCTCACATTGATGTTTCTCTCTTCCTCTCTCTCTCTCTCTGCCTCCCTCCCTCCCTCCCACTCTATCTGAAAACCAATGGAAAAGTATCCTTGGGTGATGATTAAAAAAAAAAAATCCATGAATAATTTGGTCATCAAAACACTCAGGGAATTATGTGGCTCTTTTATTGGCTAGATGGATCAGTGGACCTGGAGAAGGATGACAGTGTCTGTTAGTAAACTCATACAAGGATGTGCTAAACCAGTTAGTTAGACTAGAGAGCCAAAATATGTGAACATATATCCTGTGCCCTGAATATAATGTAAGTTCTTTCTTGTACACATAAACTACTAAAACATGTTCTTTGATAGTGAGGATATAAAGAAAGTAAATTATGTTTCACATTTTCACTTTTAGCTATGAAGAGTTTAAATCTATGATGTGACCTAGGGGACTATATTACACACTACAACACTTAATTACACACTGTTTATATAATTCAGCATCAAACACATGTTTTTTGTGTTATATTTGCTCAAATACCTTGTCTAGGAGGATAATGCCAACATATTACCAGTTAGTAACAATTAAACTTAAGTTTTCATTTTTCCAAAGCCCACTGCATGTCTCTTTCTATAAATACTGACCACATTTGATTGTCTGAAATCTACTGGGTTTCTAAAGCAAATTCAAGTTTTGTAACTGATGGTTTTGACCTTGGTGATGACTTTGTGTTCGATTTCACAACGCTAACTAGACTCCTAAGCCGGTACCATGAAACCTTACACTCACAGCACAGATGAACAAAAATAATAAATAAATAAATAAATAAAGGCCCGAGGCTGCCACAAGGCAAGGCTGGGGGTGGGGAGAAGGCATCAGTTGATGGCATGCTTTCCTGAGTCTGGGCGACATTCAAACTCTGCTCTGCTCTGCTCACCGCCACATGCCACTGTGCTTTCTGGTCCCCCGTTCACACAACTACTGCAAATGGTATCATTTTGCAACTAATTTACTCGCTTAGTTTTGGCCATTAGTCATTCCCAATATCCTCAATCTGCAGGTAATTTTCCACATTATTAGTTACCCACCTGTCTTATTAAACTGGACTTTCTAAAACCCTGTGTGCCTGCATTTTCTGCACCTTTAGATCAAGCAAATAATTGCCCGTACCTGGATGGAAGAATTTAATAGGAAGATTATAGTTGATTCCAAGAGTTAATAACTATAGCATCTGGTTTCCCTTTTTAACATTTAAATGATAAATTCAGTGTTCATGGAGAGAGAGAGAGAAAGAATAAGAATGAGTCAGCTCACCAGAGTCTAAAATATTCTTAATCTTTTGTGGTCAGGTTAAATACAGATAGGCAAAGGCAGAAGGTAGGTTTTTATCTCTCTCCTAAGGTACTTCAACTTTGACCCTAAGACCCATCTTGATCACATTGAAAGAAGCTCCTTTCATTGCTAGGAAACGGAGCTCCCTGGTAAGGACGATGGCCAAGTCCTCTGTTTTCATGCAGGGTCTCTGATGTCTTTGGTTGCTCTGAATGAGAGACTACAGCTGCTTTGAGACGTCTTCAACTCATTTTCATTCACATCTCCATAAAACCATCTGCGCAGGATGCCTTTTTAAATATTGCTGAGTGAAACTCAGAACATTATTTTCTAAACCAGGTCAGGAAAATCCAGCGCGAAAAACCCAAACTTTCAGCACTGAGGGCCAGGATTGCAATTTGCAATGGGTCCAAGGAGAGTGCCTCATTTGCAATTAAATTGACATTCATTTTTATCAAAAATAAATGTGCTGGCCACAATATTTGCTTGGAGTTATAAGTCTGATTTTTAGTCTGAAAGAAGCTCCATATTTGCTCGTAATGAAAACAGAAAGCCAACATAATTTCTTATACATGTTTTTCTTAAATGCACTGTCATTGAACTCTAAGGCACATAGGGTCTAATCTGGGATGGATAAAATAGAGATGATGGCAATTACACAAACTTTTCGTTATGGTACTTTCAAGTCTATTTAATCATCAATTTATAATTCAGAAGTCCTTGATTTTCCATACCCCTCTTTTAGAGCTGTTCCTCCTACCTCTTTTAAATAAAAATGTACCTTTCAGTGATAGTGAGGGATACTCACCAGGATAGGAACTGTTTAACAGGGAAGAACTTAAAATGATAGTATGTTATAGGATTACAGAATTTAAATAAACACCAGTGAGCCTACCCATTGCTCATATAAAAAAAGAATGATTATTTTCAAGTATCGCTTGCTCCTCTGAAATTTTTCATATCTTATAATCTCCACTGATGATTTGATTTTCACATGTTATTACCTTTAAACGTCTCTACACACGCCTCAACATCTGCCTAATTGGACTGTGAACTTACCGTGAGCAGGATCAACAAACTAGGGATCAACAAACTACAGACCACAAGCCAATACCAGTTGGTCACCCACTTTTATAAATAAAGTTTTATTGGAATTCAGACACATCCATTCTCTGGATATTATCTATGGCTGTTCTTGCCCTACAAGAGCAGAGCTGAATAGGTATCTCAGAGGCTATGTGGCCCCATAAAGCCTGAAATGTTTACGTCCTGGTCCTTTACAGAAAAAAGTTTGCTAATCTTTGGTCTAGATTACTTAGTGTCCTTTCAGTGACTAGTGTCATGTTCTACCCATCATCACCTAACACGTCCTGAAGACAAACATTTTAAGTGTGCCAGGCCCTAACACACCTCCATTCTCTAGGACACCTCTATGGCTACAGAATATTAAACATCTCGTGCTGAGGGACTGCCTCCAATATTTAGGGGATTTGGCAAAGTTTTAGACCCCATCCTGGTTCAAACTGGGTGTGGGGTAGGAGGTAGGTGGTTCCCAACAATGTTACAAGTGCCAATATCAGTATGACTTCCCACCCTACGTTGCCTGAGTCAGATATGTATGTGATAAAGGGAAGGCAGGCAAGAGAACATTATCAAGATGGCCTATAATCTTTCCCTTTGGTCTTAGAAGATCTCTGATCTTGTCCCCTGTCCTTGTAAGCTACTGACACTTCATCAAATTGGTATCCATACTTGTACATTTTTTAAAAAATCAAGTCTTTTATAAGACATCTTGTCCTATTTCTTCCAACCCCCACCCATGTATGTCCCTTAAAGCCCGATCGTGTACACATAGGATAGCCTGACACAGAGTCCAGAGTCACACCTAGAGCCTTATTTATCAATATCTGGCGGCAATTTAACTTTTTCTTTGTTTGTTTCCTTAGAGATACTCTAACTTCACTGGGATGGAAAGAGAGAAAGGAAACACAGATGTCTCATCATTCAGATCCTTTCATCCAAAGCGAGTGTCTAAAAGTGAATGCGGACATTTTTCCAACCAAGTTCACATCACCTGTGTGCACCTCTCTGGAATAAAATTCCGAAAGTGAGATAAGCAGAGCCCTTATGGCACTAATTGCCACACCCTAGGGAAAGCAGCTGCAATCTTCTTGACGCCAAGGAAGATGTGGAGATTAAAAATGTGAATTTGGGCTTTTTTTTTTTTTTTTTTTTTTTACAGTTGATTGTTGGCCTTCATTCATTTTAATCCGTAAAGCATCAAAGTTTGAGTTTTCTGCCTCAAAGGAGTCCGTGGCTAATTCTCTTTTGATATTAGACTTCAACACAACTCATATAATAATTTAACACATATGACCTGAGGTTGCTGAGGCATTTGATTACTTGGCTGAGTGCATCACACGAAAATCATTAGTTACAGGACAATGTTTAGATGTTGTTGCACTGTGTGGTTTTGTTCATCGATGGGTGTGGACATATGCCTAGCGTTTACAGGTTTAAGCTTTCCCTCCCTGTGTGCATTGATAGGCTCATATAACAGGTGGAAACCAGGGAGGAGAAATGTCTGCTTGTCTCTCTGAAGGTGTCTATGCACAAATCTCCCTCTTCTTTAAAACAATGCCACCCTTATTTCTTATTCTCATTCCTAGAAATCTGTTCTTTTTCCAACTTCTTCTGAAACTAAAGCAACCTGTAGCAAAGAGGCCTCAGACATCCTGGCAGCAGCCAAAACTGAACAACTGTCAGCCAAAAACTGGGAGGAAAAGAACAGACTTCAAATGAGAAAGCAGTTGTCTGGAGCCGCTGGGAATCCACTGGCATGGAACCAGATCGACTAAAATCCACAGGTCTGTTTCCTGCATAAACAGGTGAAGACAGGGCTGGGAGAGGTGGGAAAATAGTTCTTCAGCCACACTTTATAATGTATGGTTCCCAAGGTGCCCTCCGACATCTGTTCTGCATTTTGGCAGGAAGGCGTGCCAGACACTGACATTCTGCCGTACAACAGGCAGTTCACATAAGGAAAAGAGTAGCGAAATCTTGATGATTTCCTTCTTCAAAGTTAACAAGATATCATTCTTCCAAATTGGTTCACTTCATTTTATTTTCAAATTATTTTAATAATAGTTAGAAAAAGTAAATGGTGACCATTTGCCTTCTACGGGGTAGAAATTTTCAACTTAAAAACAATGCAAACTTCAAAAATGAAATTCTATATATATGTAAGGCTGTGGATTTCTACGTGCCCTGTTAGCTATAGTCTTTTGGGAAAATATTGTTGCTTGATGGGAAAATGATTTCCACTTTCATTTATTTCATTCAGAGAAAGGAGAGGGACAGAGACAGAAACAACTACAATGCCCTGTGCTATCGTTGTGTGAATGGTCCTACAGTGTGGCCCATATTCTGCAGTACCACAGAGTCACCAAAGAAGATATGACAACAATGTAGCTGAAAAATGATAATAGTCATGAAGTAAAGCATTAGCAGTAAGATTGAGGAGGAGGAAAACAATTCAATAATATTTTTTTCTATTTTCCCATTGTATAAACAAAACATATTAGCACATGCTCACTGTAGGAAAAGTAGGGAATAGAGAACTCAAATGAGAGGACATTTCCACATTTCACTACTCAGTGTGTGGTGTGTCTGTGGGTATCTATTTTAGAGTCTGTATATGAGCAGAAACTGACATGACAAAATTAGGTATGTAGACTAAGTTACAGAGAATTAGCAAAGATGATTTGTTATTATTATGTGAACCTGAGTTTTAAACACAGAGATAAACTCAGTAGAATTTTCATTATTTTGTCCCTAGTATTGCAGGACCATAGTATGTATGATTCATCTAAGGACAAATAGTAACAGTAACATTAATGTCAATAGCATCTAATATATGTTGAATATGTACTATGTGTCAGGTGCTTGGTTCAACACTTTCCTACATTGTTCCATTTAAGCCTCACATTTAACCCCATGATGTAGATGCTGTTTTGTTCACTGTGTAGATGAGATTAAAGAAAAACCAAAAAAAACAACTTTGGCTTGCCCTGGTCAGGTGGCTCAGTTGGTTGGGGCGTAGGGCCATACACTAAAAAGTTTGGGTTCGATTCCTAGTGAGGGCACATACCTAGGTTGTGAGTTTGATCCCCTATCGGGACACACTGGGGAGGCAACCAATTGATATTCCTTTCTTACATTGATGTTTCTCTCTCTCTCTCTCTTTCTCTCTAATATCAATAAACATATCCTCGGAGAAAACAAACCTGTGGCTTGAAGTAATTTGCATAAGGATACAAGGCTAGCAAGTGGCAATCTTTTATTGCTAGATGGTTAATACTACTTTAGAGCCTAAATTCTGAACTACTATGGTCTGTGGCCTAAAATCAATATCATTTGTATTCTTTCATTGTCTTTTCCTTTCGTTCTTATGTTTTAATATTATTAATTTTTCCCTAGATACAGTGTAATTTCAACAGCCATGTTCTGTATTTGTGCTCTTCTTCCAGCCTTCGACCATGCCTGACAACAGAGATTATGAAGGATTGATCTATGATTGGCAAAAGCTTGAACGTGGGTAGGATACCTACAGAGAACATTGGAATTTCAACCTTGACATTTTAACTACTGAATAAATGTTATCATCATTTAGCATTTTATTCCTATCACTATGTACCACATGCTACAATAAAAATCTAAATATTTTGGCAAATTCACTCCATAGAAATATTCAGAATATTTATGTCAAGGTATGAAAGCCAAAGGATTTTGAGAAGGGTTTGCACTCACTGATCACATTCTGTAGCTCGCCTCCTGCAGTCTATTTTGTGGTGATCTATGTAACTCAATTTCATAAAGGACTAAACAGAAAGCGTTGACTTTATTCTCTGAGTCTGGTAGTGTCTCTTAGGAATGAGGACCGTGTTCTTTTCGCACAGTGGGCTTCTACCCACAGCAGAGTCAGTAGCTAACCTTCCCCAACCTATTCTAAGACTTGTGAGAGGATAGCCAAAGGGGTGAGGTTACATGAGGTCAAATACCCCATTCTACTGATAATCACTTTGATGGTCTTGCTGTCCGTGTATTCAATGATCCCCAAACAAACATTCTTAAGTAATGATTCATTACTCTCTAATGATTAGATATATGAGGAAGACAAGCAAGTTTTCCAGATCTCTTAAGAAAATATTTATTTTGGCATATCTTCGCTGTTAGTCTCTCATGCTTGAATGCCAGTAGACATAGGTGGGTCCTTCCCTTTGACTCATTATCCTGGAAATAAAACTGTCATGTCTAGATTCCCCTACAGGTTACTGATGTCGGCGCCTTGACTACCCCACATCTGAAAACACGTCTTGCCATCCAAGAGTCTGTCACCTCCTACCTGGACGGCAGCTGCTGGAGTTGGGAGCACACTATCTGGTAGTGAGATGCTGATGAATACTGGAAGGAACAGTGACAAGCCTAAGTGCTGTTTTACACCCCATTTAACCAGGGGAGACACATCTGTTTGTTTTCTTTCAGGGAAAGCACAAGGCTTCGTTCTTGTGACAAGGTCACAGTCCAGCCCCAGGATTCCTTGTGGAGAGATAACCAAACTTCTCCAGACACTCAATAACAGAACGCCAACTGCGAGTTCTTCAAATAGAAATCCAAGGACGCGATTGTGTCTGGCGAAGATGGAACGGGCCCAAAGAGAAAACAAGCATGAACAGACCTCTTTTGTCTGCAGGCTCAGTCTGTCCTGCTGTTATTCCTCAAGTTCTCATTTGGCCGAAAGCCATCTGAGGACCAATATTTTTCAAATGCGGAGAGGTATACCAACCACTCTAAAGGGAGGAAGATAGTACATTTCCTTTTTCCACATTTTGTTCCCAAGAGTCATCTTTTTACGGAGCGTTCAGAATTCCTGACATTCAGGGCTTAGTCATCAGATGGACCTTCCAAAGCTTCCCAGTGACTGTGAAGTCCAATGGCCCGAGTTTAAACGTGACCACCACCTCTTTCCAGGCTGTCACCGCACTTCTCTGTGCCTTAATGTCTTCATGTGTAAAGCAGTAAAAACAATAGCACCTACTTCTCAGGTTAGTATGAGAATTAAATAAGAGAGTATTGATGAAGAGCTTAGAACTGTCCCTGAGATATACTTAGCTTATATATGCTAACTTATTTTTATTATTATGAATAATCCCACCTTTATTATTTTAGCCTTACAAAACCATTGTGAATAAGTAGTTTTCCAATGTAACGCAAATGTTGCTACCATGATTTAAAGTTCTAGCAGCTTAGAGAACGCAAAAATTGTTTGAGAGAAAAATTTTAGGTTCTAATTATGTTTTTCTGTCACTAATACTATCTGACCTGGTTTTCATATAATGTGAGACAGCATATTTTGAATTTAGGGAGGGAAGCAAAACCACCTTAACCATCAAAATACTCTGTAATCTCCTTATTTGAGAATTCCTTCATGTATTTGGTTATTCCTCTGGGTTATGGAGTCTGTGATGTGAATTAATACTTGGTTTAAGGGTACCAATTTAAGCATTACCAATTATTTATACTGCTATATGAACTACGAATATATTTTGCTATACAATTTTTAGTGAAAGAAGTAAAGAAAAGTATGTCCTTTGTGTTCATATTTAGGGAAGACATAGAGTCTCCACCAAGAAAGAAAGGGCATGGCATTGGGAAATTCTCTTGGGAAAGAGCATTGCAAAATCCACAAATGTGCATGGAGTCAAGCTTTCCCTGAAAATGCTTCATAAATGCCTTTTCCCAAACACTGAATAGAGTGCACCACCTTCGCAGAGTCAAAGCTGGTCACTGGCCTTGAGAGTGCTATTTTTATCTTACGGCTTCGCCACAGGATCAGAGGATGCAATAACACCACATTCAAATGAGAGAATTCTTCAGGGCCCTTTCATCTAAGGAGCAGAGGTGCTTCATAAACATTAATTAATTCTCCTAACACCTATGTGAGGAGAAAGTTCTATTTTTTGTACTAGTTAGATATGATTTAAAAAAAAAATAAAAATGTCACCAGCACTTAGACAGAAACCAGGCTGCAAAAACAAGCCCAATCCTTTTCTATTAAGGAAAAAGTTCCCCTAATTGGGTCCGAGGTAAGGAAGGTGAGAAGAGGCAGAGGGGTGTTAAGTGCATCACAGAAAGGAGTCACAGGGAAAGTCACAATGCCAGGGACTCCTATGAGGGAGCTGAGCCTTCTCAGGGTGCCCTTGGTCAAATGCATCAACCCAGTGGCAGCTTCATAGAAAAACAATGTTCTGAATCAAAAAAAAAAAAAAAAAAAGAAAGAAAGAAAAAATGAAAAGAATAAAGTGAAAGTCCATTCCAGAGCACATTAGAAAATAGCTTTTCCGTAACCACCAACAGTCCCTCTGCTTGTGAATCCTGATTATTACTGTTAAATAGAGAATAAAAAGGTTCTTTTAATTTATCTCCTCAGAAAAATAAGGATTTCTTTTTTAATTCTCTCCATTTTTTTCTTTATTCTCTTTTTCCCCTTACTGAACTCTACCATTGGCCTCTCTGCACTTAATCTTATGGGCTGGTAGTGTCTGATCAGTATTCACAACTTTTGGAAATTTTCCTTTAAAATTTTTAATGTATTTTAAAGACAATCTTTTGTAACTAGAATGTTTAATATTTTAGGAAATATTGATTGCTTTCTCCTCAGCTTTGGCAGACATGATTAATGCCTCAACATAAATCGGTATCTCCTAAATGACCAAATAGAAGTGTCATGGTTCAGAATCACTGATAACTTTGCTTGTATCAATTCCTACATTAGCAACTAGGCAAGGGGTGGGAGGGGAGAAATGCCTCCATTCCAAGAATGAAGGAACAGGTCTAGAAGGAGATGAAAATAGATATAGCCTGGCCTGTGTGGCTCAGTGGATTGAGCATCCCCCCATGGACTGAGAGGTCCTGGTTTGATTCCTGGTCAGGGCACATGCCGGGTTGTGGGCTCGATCCCCAGTGGGGGGCGTGCAGGAGGCAGATAGATGATCAATGTTTCTCTCTCACATTGATGTTTCTATGTGTCTCTCCTTACCTCTCTCTCTAAAAAAAAATCAATAAAAATCATTAAAAAATAGATATAATGGTTTTCCTTCAAATGAGAACAAATCTTAGTTTTGTACTTTTCTTTTTTTATGTTTCTTGTTTTTAGTTAAGAGATAGTAAGAGTTTTCAGGAAAGACCAGACTAAGGATAAAGACTCTAAGTTCCATCCCACTCTGTCCATAATAAGTTATACCTAAGTTTTCCCATTTGTTCAACATATTATTTTATATATTTCTTATATTTCTAACAAAGAAGCTATACTTTAAATTTGTTTGGTGAGGTAGTCTACAAATGCCAAGTTGATACTATGAGTTGATGTTTTTCTATATCCTTGCTGATTTTCTTTATTTTATTATTTTTAAAATTTTATTGAATTTGTTGGGACATTGATTATTAAAATTATATAGGTTTCAGGTGTACAATTCTATAACACATCATCTGTATGTTGTATTGTGTGTTCACCACCCAAATTCAAGTCTCCTTTCATCACCATTTATCCCCCTTTACCCTCTTCTACCTTCCCCCACCCCCTTTCCCTCTGGTTATCACCATACTGTTGTCTATGTCTATGAGGGTTTTTTTTCTTAATCCCTTCACTTTTTCACCCAGTCTCCTGACTCCCCCGCCCCTCTGACATCTGTCAGTCTGTTCTCTGAATCTATGAATCTTTTTCTATTTTATTAGTCTATTTTCTACATAGTTGTTCTTTCAATTGTTCAGACACAGAGAGATATTGAGTTATATATATATTTGTGTATATATATAAAATGTAAATGAATATAAATATAGTTAAATATATTTATATATATTAATTATATATATTAAACTGTATATATAATTATGACATTTTCTATTTTTCTTTTTAGTTCTATCAATTTTAGTTTCACACATAGTGCTTCTATGTTGATAGGTGCATATACATTTAGTATTGCTATATCTTCTTCATGGACTGACTCTTTTATCATTATATAATGTTTCTCTGTTTTCCTAAAACAATTATTTGCATTGAAGTATATTTTATCTGATGATAATATAGCTACTCCTGCTTTGATTTAATTAATATTTGCACACTAAACATTTTTTTGATCTTTTTACTTTCAGTCTGCATATATTCTTTTATTTGAAGTGAGTTTCCTATAAATAATATGTAATCAGGTCATGGTTTTTAATCCACTCTTGCCAATCTCTGTCTTTTAATTGGTATATTTAGACCATTTGCATTTAATGTAATTATTGATAAGTTATGGTTTAATTTTGCCATTTTGTTGTGTTTTGTTTTCTGTTTGTTTTGTCTGCTTTTGTTTTTCTTTTATTTTTTTCCTGCCTTCCTGTGGATAACTTGAACAATTTTTAAATTTGCATTTTAACTTATCTATAGCTTTTTAGTAATTGCCCTAGGTGTTTACATTATCTATACATAATTTATCACAGTCTTCTAGTGTCATAATTTTACCAGTTCAAGTGAAGTATAGAAACCTTACCTCCTTTTATATCTCTTTACCCTTTCCTATTTAAAATATATGTCTGAAATATTTTCCCTACATACGTTAGAATCACATCAGACATTTCAATAATTTTTGCTTCCACTATCAAACATAATTTACAAAACTCAAGATGAGAAAGAAATTCAATTATATTTACCCAGATAGTTGCTTAATGTTTTCTTTCTTTCTAATGTTCTAATGTTTCTTCTTTCATCATCTCCTTTTTGTTTAATTTCTTTAGTCATTTCTTTAGGGTAGTTCTGCTGATGACAAGTTTTCCTTTATATCAGACTGCCTTGATTTCCCTTTTATTCCTGAAAGTTATTTTCACCTGACACAGGATTCTGAGTTAACAGTACAGTTGTCCCTCGTATCTGCAGGTACTGGCTCCAGGACCCCATGGATACCAAATCCAGGGATGTTCAAGTCCCTTAGTAACTGTCCATATCCACAGGTTCCACATCTGTGGGTTCATCCAACTGTGGATCTGAGTTTGACTGAATATTCAGATGAGGAACCCTCAGACCCAGAAGGCAGACTGCACTTTTTTTTCCAAACCTGAAAAATATTGTGCCACTTCCTTCAGGATTCCATGGTTTCTAATAAAAAATCCACTGATTGTTTTCTCCTACTGTTGTGGTATTTTTTTCTCTCTGCTTTCAATTATTTTTTCTTTGTCTTTAGTTGTCAAAAGTTGAATTATGATGTATCTTGGTTTGGAGTTCTTTGAGTTGTTTTTTTTGTTGTTGTTTTGTTTTTTTTCATTTGTGGTTTTACTAACTTCTTGATTCTGTAGTTTTATGTCTCTTGTCAAATATGGAAAGTTCTTAGCCATTATTTTTTCCATGACCTTTTTTAGCCCCACTCTCTTCTCATGTTATGAAACTCTATTAACATGAATGCTGTATCCTTTGTAATAATCCCACAAGCCCAAAGACTCAATTTATGTTATTTTCAATCAATTTTCATTGTTGTTATTCAGATTAGATCATTTCTATTGTTCTACCTTCTAGTTCATTTATTCTTTCTCTTCTCTTTATGCTCTATTCTCCAGTTTAGCCCATTCACTGAGCTTTTTATTTCAACTATTGTTGGTTTTTTTTTTTGTTTTTTTTTTTTTTCAGTTCAAAAGTTCCATTTGTTTCTTTTATATGTATATGTTCTATTTCTTTGCTGAGAATTTCTATTTTTTTATTTCAAGCATCTTCATAATTGCTCACTGAAGTATTTCTATTTTGACTACTTTAAAATATTTTTCTGATATGCTGACATCTCTGTCATCCTGATGTTGGAATCCACTGACTTTTTTCCTCTTCAATCTGAGATCTTTTATTTTGTACAATGAGTGACCTTTTTTTTTTTTTTTTTTACTGAAATCTGGACTTTTTTTTTTTTTGCATAACCTCCTAAGGCTCTGGGTCTCATGTAAACTTTCTACTTTAGGTGGGTATCTCTGACATTGCTCTTGTAGAGGAATGGGGCACCATCGCATTGCTGACAGGCAGAAGCAGAAGTCCAGACTCCCCCTTCAATATCTGATGACTCACTGATTATTTGGTTCTGGTTGGGTTCCTTTTTAATTAACACGTGGCACAACTGTTGATGTGTACAACTGCTCACCAGATTCTCCAGTCATGACAAATACTCACCTACTGTGGTTTTACCAAGATGATAGAAAATTATATTCTAACCATGCTTCTATGTTTTTTGACAGTCTGAATCAATGAATTATGCAAAAACATAAATGGTATCTCCTACATGCACTAACATTAAACTCTTTATCTCTCCATTTCATTTAACACTCTACTTATGGGACTGTATGTTTGCTGGGATGATATATTTTATCTTCCTTTCCTACACTGCTACCTGTGCTGGTTTTCAAGGAGTTACATTTTCTGGATGGCTATTAAAAGGTGACAACAAGGGGAGAACAGCACAGTGCACCTTCAGAAAAGCAAGTATCAGAGATAAGCTGCTAATTTTTCTGTTTGGCACAAACCTTACCTTTATGAACTAGGGACAGCAAGTTTGTGAGATATGAATTTCTCTGTATCATCAAGAGTGTATCACCGATAGCCACTAACTATAAATCTTAATCTCATTTTCCAATCCTTACTCACCAAATTCCATCAGTCAGTTGTCTGCTAGCATGTATTTGATATAAATAAAATATGATATATATCTATCTATCTATATCTATATATATCTATATATATATATATATATATATATATATATATATATATTTAGTTCTTTCCTAAATATGTCCAGAGATGTCACTGGGAGAATATATGTTAATTAATTTAATCATTCCACAAATATATATTGTGTAGCTACTGATTAGGTACTGAGGATAGAGTGGTGAACAAAACAGAGCATTCCCTAACTTTATGGTGCTTATATATATATAATGTTCTTTATTTCAGGGACTAAGAATGCCTTTGAAGAAAAATAAAGCAAGAAAAACAGATGAAAGAAATAGAGAAACTTTAAATAAGGCTTCACTGAGAAGGTAATAGTTCAATAAAGACCTGAATGAACTGAAATATAGTAAAAATAGCAGAGAGACAGAACGTAAAGAATGCAAAGGCCCAGAGTTAGAAATATGTTTGTTCTAGGAAAGGTAAAGATATTGTGGCTAAAGAGGAATGAAATGAGGGGAAAGTGAAAGAAAATACTAGCCATGGGCTAAGTCATGGTGGCTACAGTGAGGATTTTGGAATTTATTCTGTTGTGATAAGAAACCATTAGAGGTTATCAACAGAGGAATAGCATGCTTAATATATTTTTTTTAAAGGATCACAATGACTGAGGCATGAAAAACAAAGAAAAATATAACAAAAACTCTATAAAGGAGGAGACTAAATATTAGGTTAACTTGAAATCCCAAGAAATACGGTTGATATTTTAAACTAGGGTGGTAGAAGTAAAGATAAATAGATATGAGTGGAGTTAACATAAATCTTCGAGATATAGACAAAAGCATTTGCTGACATTTAGAAGTGCCCTTCACCAGAAAGAGGAGTTGAGGATATCCCTAAGATTTTTGGCCTGCACACTCAAGAAAAATTAATTCTAAAAATGTTTAAATCAATAAGTTATAACATCCTGAATGGCTACTAGGTAAAACCAGTAAATACCCTTCCTTAACAGTAACAGCAGGGGAAAACAATCAAGCCTTGTTGTGTAATAACCATCAGTCTCCAATTTTCAAGGATATTAAAGTATATGAAATGAGTCTAACTCTTTGTGGTGAATGTTAGATATGTTACATCATGCAAGATGTGTTAGATAGATATAATACAACCTAGTTAAAATTTCCTTTTCAAGTAAAATTGACACATTACCTTTTAAATATATTTTTCAATTAGTTTATATGCCCAGAAAGCAGTAATGCTTTGTATTTGGTGGTCTGTCAGGATGGTGCTTCTCTTCAAAAAGCCATCTCCAATATGTATAGACAGGATAGTTATGTATGCTCACAGAAATAGATGTATCTATATCAATATATATAGTGGTACACATATATAAATACTGGAGTGCCTGTGGCTTATGCTAAATAGGCTAACATATGTGCTAAGAAGACTGTTATAAGTTTGAAAGTATTTTTATTTTATTTTTCTTTATTGATTTTAGAGAGAGAGAAACATCAATGAGAGAGAACATCGATTGGCTGCCTCCTGCATGCCCCCCACTGGGGATTGGGCCCACAACCTGGGCATGTGCCTTGACCGGGACCTCTTGGTGCATAGATCGATGCTCACCCACTGAGCCACACTTGTCAGGCATACGTTTGAAAATATTGTGTGGGCCATTTAACCTCCTTATATACTTAAATTCTATTGTCTACAGACCTCATATTTACCAGCCATCTCAAAAACTTGTCATTTCTAAAAATTAGTCCACAATGAGAAGGCAAGGATAGCCTAGGGTAGGCCTATTCTTTGAGACTCCTAAAAGGGACCCCTAGGATTTATTGATAGTAGAATTAATCATAGTATTGAAAAGCAGCATTTTAGAAGTCAACAGCTTTCAATGGCAAAATAAAGTAATGGCATCTATCAATCCTGGAACCTGCCTCTTATTTTTTATTACCTTCTTTTAAATAAGTGCCATTTGATTTGTTTTCTTTAATGATCTTACAGAATAGTGTAAACTTCTCAGATTATGTCATGCAAGTGCAAATATTTGTTATTTATATTTTTATAAGTAAACTAAATTTGAGTTATCCTAGATATGGAAACAGTTTTCTAATTATACACTAAGTTCATTTAAATATCTGATAACAGAAAAATCACGCTTCCTTTATCAAATGATAAGAAAATGTTAGATCTTTTTATATAATGGTTGAACTAAAAAGGATCTTATCTTAGAATCTAACTACATTTTCCAGGACATATACTTGAAATGCACAACAAATGTACAGGTAAATTTTATAAATTTTTTTTCTTCTCATATGTGAAAACTTAGGTCCTGTGAGATTAATTGACTTGTCTAAGTTTACATTATAATTCAATGGCCAAAAAAATTATATAAAATCCAGGGCTTTGAGTCTAACTAACATGATTTTTTTTAATGTATTGCTTAAAATTAATAAATAAACAAGAAATAAATCCCAAGGATTCCTCTCCAACCAACATCTTACATTTTTATCTATTAAAAGAAACACAAAAATATAAGCAAGAAGAATAGGTACAAATACCTGTAGGGAAGCTACCAAATTTAATCAGCTTTTGGAGGCATTTAAATAATTATCTTTCCAAAGGCAAGGGAATCAATTGACAGAATAGTCATTCCCTTTGAAGTTTGTACATCCCTGACTGCATTTTCCTAGCATTGTTTCATCTGCTTGATTAATGCATTTTATATTGTACTGAGACCTTCCCAAGATAAGAGAGAGCGCCTGTGTAATTTGTTAGTAACTCTTAGGTAACTACACACTGTTTTTGCCAGGACCTGTTTGATGCACTGTAAATAATAAAAGATAATTCAAAGACTTGATCATGACCTTCACAGAACTTTCATTCTTGTTGGGGTATAACACATGGCAAAGAGACAAGAGCTAAAGAAGAACTAAACAGAAGTAGACATGCAGTGAATAGTTTATGGTGCAAGTATATTTAGTGGTAAAATTTTTCAAAAATTGGTTGATTCATGAGAGCAGATCAGGTTAGATGTGGATTAATGAATGTGAACTCATTTCAGTTACTCTTTAGAAGCAAGCATGGGTAGAATTTGTTCGGATACAATGTAAGGGAGTATTGGTGCATCAGATGGAAGGACTTAGCTTAGGAAAACATCAGAATGAATATGACATGTTCAGGAAATGAAATCAAACTACCTAATGATTTTACCTAAGGATACATGTTGAAGAGTATATGGGGTTTTTTTATACAGGCATCATATGATCTCAATAAATCAAACTCCATTCAAACTTGAAAGAGAAGAGGATATTCCTACAGAAACCAAGAACAAAAACGGACATTAATGGACACTGAACCTGAAACTTTGGAAGTAGACAGAAACTCCATGTGTCATCGATCTTGGTCTCAAAGATAATGATATTGATGTTGGTTATGGTATTGATAGTAAATGTGATGATGATGATAATGATATTTATTAAATGTCTTTATTATTTTTTAAGTCATTTACAAGCGTATTATTTCATTAAACTTTTGTAACAGCCCTCTGAAACATATACTGTTATTTTTACCATATTATATAGAAAAGTAAAATTTGGAAAGATGGAAATGTCAAACTCCAGAGTTTGATTCTTAATTGCTATTCTATTCTACACTTGCAAACATTTATCTCAACCAACTGCCCAAATGGGATTGCATTTCTTTATATTTTATTTAAAAATATAACAGAGGAATCTAATAAGTTAAACGTTAACTGATGGATTGAGTGACCCTTTGCAAATTATCTCACCTGAGCAGTGCCAGAGTAGTCAAGTCAGTCTTCGTGGCAGGTCCTATCCATCCCCTATGCAACAATCATTCCCTCCCCACCCCATGTCATCTCTCTTCATTGAAACTTCACAGTTGGGCATTTCTTTTTATTCCCTCTATATTGAGAAATGCTGTCATTCAGTTGGATTGTTTAGTCCACCACATTTAATGCAATTATTAATATGATTGGATTTAAGTCTATTGTTTTTCATTTGTTTTCTACTTGTTGCCTTTGCTTTTTGTTTTTTGTTTTTGTTCATTTGTTCTCCCTTTCCTGCCTTCTTTCAGATTATCTTAATATTTTTTTAGAATTTTAATGCATCTACTGCATTTTTAGCTCTATTTTCATTATTTTTTAAGTGGTTGCTCTAGAGATCACAATATACATCCTTAACACTTCACAGACTGTTTAGAGTTGGTATTTTACTACTTTGGTTAAAATGTAGAAAGTTTTAGTTTAGTTTAGAAATATAGAGGTCCATTTAATACTCATCTGGCATTGTGTATGCTATATATGTTATATGTATTATTTCTATATACATCATAAACAGCACTAAATGGTAAGTTTTTCCTTAGTCATTTGTATTTAATAGAAATTGATATTATTTTACATATATGTGTACACACACACACATCTCAATTTTTAAAATTTCTTCCTGAAGATCTGATTTCCCATCTGGTATTCTTTTTCTTCACATTGAGGAATTTTATTTAACATTTCTTTGGAGTCAGTCTGCTGTCACCAAATTGCCTTTGTTTTCTTTCACCTGAAAATATCTCAGTTTTGCTTCTATTCTTTAAGGATATTTTCTCTGGATATAGAATTCAAGGTTAATACATATGTTGCTTTTTTGTTTCAGACTTTTAAAATTAACATTTCATTGTCTTCCTGGTCTCCATACTTTCTGATGAGACATCCATAGTCATTTTAATTTTTGTTTCTTTTAGGTAATGTGTCATTTTCTCCCATTTGAGAATGAGTCCTAATTTTCTGTTCCTTATAGTTTGAGTAATTTAGATTATTTTCTGGATATTATGACTATTGAGTTGTAGTGATCCTGTATTCTGTTCTAATTCTTCTAAACACATATGTTTTAATTTTTTTTTTTCAAGTGATTAACTGAGTTAGCTAAAACAGCAATATCTGCCTTACCTGGAGTGGACAACCCAAACACCATGCATTCTTTCTATTATATGAAGGTGTTTTTGAATTTGTTTTTTTCATTCATGATACTGGAATTAGACAAATATTTGAACAGAGTTTATACACAGATTTGGGGGTTCTGCTTTTCTGCTTCCATCCTTTAATTTATTCCCCCAACCTAACAGTCTGGTAGCTGTGTTGACCTTGACCCTGTCCTCTGTTTCTTTAGACCATAAAGACAACAGGTTATCTACGAGAGTTTTAGCCACCCTGAGGCTAAATGCCTGAGGTTTGCCTTCACACTAAAGCTATAACAAAGGAAAACTCACTTCCTGCTGTCCTTGTCTGTGTGGTTCATATTAGCACCAAAATTATGCTTTTTTTTTTTATTTTCCAGAGTCTTCAGGTAATATTTTTGTATATTGTTCATAGTTTATAGTTGTCATCTGTGGTCTGTTAAAAGCTGACATCACCATACTGAAAGCAAACCCTATTTCTCTTATAATTGAATCCTACCTTATTTACTACAGAGAAATAAGTGTATTTACTCAGGGTAGAAAAATTAAAATGAAATAAACTTGCTTAGCAAATATTCTTTAAAATCTAGCATTTATTCTCAGAATTTGGGTTTTAAAGCACAATAGACGTATACTAACTTTCTTGGTCGTTTATTTGTATAATGTTCTGCTGTGGCTGTCTTTCCTACAGAAGTGGATAATAACATGTGTTTTAAAAGGTGGAGATATTAGGAAGAAAAATTGTACTTGAAAAGAAATCATTGGCATCAAAAAAGGTATCGATTAAAATGTGAAAATATTTCCACTACAAGTGAATAGGTGATTAGGTCAGAATTTAGTAGTGGTTATGAAAATGTAAGAATGGGAAAAATTATATAAAAAATAGAATGTGACTTTCTCATGAAAATGCTTTAATGAAGAAGGAGCAGAATTTGCAACTCTAAAGATTTGCTTCTGAGTAAAATAAAGTTAATAAACCCAATGATAGCAGTTTGAGGAGACAATCAAGACTCTGAAGGAAAGATATCTAGGATATTTTCTAACAGTGATTTTGACCTAAGAACATTCAAGTCAACATCGCTGGTAGGCAGATGAAGTACTACGCTGGAGTATAAAGCCCTCTTCTAGTGATCTTAAAAGTGACGAAGGTGATGAAAACACAATGCTTTTTATCACTGGGAGCTTTTTGGAGGACAAAATTTGGCGGTGGGGAGAAGTAAAGAAGCAAAAGCAAAAGATTGAATGGTAAGGCGGACACATTGCTGGCCTATGAATCCATGGGGTTTATATCCTGCAGTCTGGCCTCTGTAACCAGTTCTGCTGTTTACTTGAACAGTCGTCTTCATTCCTTGTCTGAAAATCGATCATGTTGGACCCCATACGTTAAAAAGAGGAGAAAGAAACGAATATTTATGGAACAGCACTACTCGCTATTTTCTTGATAGAATTTTTAAAAATGGACCTGGGCATTTCTTTACTTATATTACCCTTAACACAAAATATCCTCATAAGAAAGATATTGTCCCTATCACTTTACACAAGAAAATAGTGATACCCACGATCTAAGAGATTTGTTAGATTACAAACTAACAAGGAAATGAGTCTCTGAGAGAATTTGTGTATGCTAATCATAGTTTCCTGAGTTCCTTCTTCCACGTAGCATTGCCTTCCTGCTCTGCCCTAGGCATAGCCAGTTAGAATGAAATCACAGATATTAAGAAAGAACGCTGAAAGGAAAGCTCAGATTTGTGAGCAGAGAAGATTTATCTAGTCCCTGTGGGATTAGAATCACCTCAATTTAATATGATCCGCAATCTCATGTATTCCTAATTTATTAAAATATTAAATAAGGCAGGATTTAACACTGGCATCTTTCCCAAATGCATATATTACCTTTTGTCATGGGTCTGTCATTTCTTTCTCAGTCAATTCTTGGTTGAAGTGACATTTTTTAAATCCTAAATAGCTTTAAACTAATTTGCAAGCAAGCTTTCATAAAATCCTATATCAAATGATGAATTAAAAATAAAGTACACTTCATATAGTATTTCATTTCATCAGTTCATTTTGCAATCCTTCATCTGATACAATTTTTGCTTCATATAATCATCTCTCCCGTGCTTATAATAACATTGTTCTTTCTGCTTTCCTCCTTCACACCTTCTGATTCTTCGCTGCATTTTGTTTTACGTTAGCTAGTAACTTCTTAATTTGTCATTTCTCAGGCTTAGAGTTCTTTTAAAATTATTTTTAGAGAAATTTCTAAAAATTATCTTTAATTCTAATAAAAGCTTATTTGCAAAACTGAGTCCACTAAATGTATCAAAACAGGTTGGTGGCTCTCCTTATTGTGGGGTTTCACTATATAAGGAAAAATTTTAAAAATATATGAGATCATCCGGCTGGTGTGGCTCAGTGGTTGAGCGTCAACCCAGGCACCAAGAGGTCGCCGGTTTGATTCCCAGTCAGGGCACATGCCCAAGTTGTGGGTCCAATCCCCAGTGGGGGGCATGCAGGAGGCGGTCAATCAATGTTCTGTCTCATCGATAGTTCTATCTCTCTCTCCCTCTCACTTCCTCTCTCTCTAAAGTCAATAAAGGGAAAATATATATATATATATATATATATATATATATATATATCAAATTTGGCAATTCTCCCCATAGGCTCATAAGTTTTTAATAGCATGCTTGTTTGTTTGTTTTTCTGCTGTAAGTTAACAAGTGAATGTCCTTAATATGGTCCAGTGTCCCACTTATTTTCTAAATTAAATAATTCTCAACAAAATGATTGCTCTGATATTTGGGCCTGATAAGTGTCTCTGACAATTTCTAACTTTAAAACCAGAGCTCTTTTATCAGAAATATCTTCAGAATTTGGGATTTTCTTTACTGTCTACCCCTTTCCACTGTGCTCCATTGCCCACTTGCCTCCAGCTGCTCTGAGTCCATTTTCTATCTTTCAATCTTTTCTACAGTCCCCTCTGCCTAGGCCTGTTAGAAAGATGCGCTCACACACGTAGACTGTGGATGTGTGAGACTGAGTGTGAGGGTGGAGATGGGGTGGTTGGAGTCAGCAAGTTCAGGCTCCAAAGTATCTGTAATGAAGAATCAGAGCAGAAGCCTCTCTGGAGAAATACAGGCATGCATGATCAAAGGAAGAGGAGAAAAGGAGAGAGAGGCAATTGGAGAAGAGTAGATGCAGAGAAGGATCCCAGTTAAGCTGTTTATTTTTCATGTTTAAGAGATGACCTGGTGGGAGATACAGAGGGATAGAACAATGAAAAGAAAGAACTGATAGATATTTATCTCTCTTGAGTAACCACAGTTTCTCAGTCTGCTTGATAATAGTTGTCATTTTGTTTTGAGAACCTGCAAATTCTCAGAATAGCAGAAGCACCACTTTTTTTTGAATACAAGTATAAAGTACATTTCTTTTTTTTCTCAATTTCAATTCTGTTTAAATAAAACCGTCAGAAATGCTGTGCATCTGTGCCCTTATGTCTTTCATTAGTGGAATGTGTAGAGGTAAATAGGCTGTGTTCCTTTCAAATAGTTCTAAGACTTATGAACATTCCATATTTTAAAGACAATTTCTTAAAATGGGAAAAAAAATCAAGTGAAGCACATATAACTGATCTAAAAATTATTTAGGGTAGTGTTTAATGCTAAATTCATTAACTGTATATAAATTTAATATATATCCAAATATATGTAGATATACAATCTTATTCCATGTGGAGATTATATATTTATAATGCTAAATTTTACTCATAAAATGGAGTATACAAGATTTATTAAATTAAAAAATATTTTTATATACTTGTAGAGCTTGGGAAATTAAAAGTTTAACTTCAAACAAAATTCAAAAGTAACTGTGATCTGTTTTTATCCTGCCTGTATGTGATCCAAAAAAAAATCAACAAATGAAGTTTTTAAAAAATTTTCTTATATCTTTCAAATAGCAAAAAAGAAATAGTTACCTTTTATTTACGAGTTATCATTTTTCCTCTCTATATTTTGATAAATAACATGACAGAAAATGATTAAGTTTCTCATTTCACAATGTGACTTCTGTGTTATTTATTGTCAAAATAAAAGTCACTTTGTGAATCAAAGTTTTTAATCTTTTTTTTCTCCTCAATCTCAAAAACTGTTTTGTCAGAAAACTGGTTTTGGTAAATACTTTCTTCTTCCCTAATGATAAGTAAGTCCTTTTAAATGACTCATTGCTAATTAGTTCAGAGCAATATTCCAAAAGAATATTTTCTTTTTGGAACCTCATTTTATTGATTTTCTGCTCCAGTAGCATGACCAATTCACATTACAGTCAAAGCTCTGCAAAATGTTTGGAGCAAAACCCCAAACCAGGTGGTAATCACCTGGTATTTACTTGGTTTCTTTACTATTTTATCAACCAAATCATCAGGCTCAATTCCTGAAAAGGGTCTTGGCTTTTACAAGAATTCTCAATAATCCTGGGCATTTCTCTCTGTCAAGATCATTGCTCTTGCAAATTCCCAAATTCAGTCTCCAAATGAAATGAGATGCTATGGGTTTGGCTGTTCTTTGCTTTTTATTTTTGGTTCAGTGATGCCTGAAAGTCAAAACGAAGCTGAAGTATAGGCTCTTGGGAGTCCAAATGAGTAATTTAAATGAATATCAATGAATTCAGCATGCTGACTTGTAGCAGCACAGCATTGCCAGAACCAAAATGTCTTTAGAAGTTACTCAGGACTGGCGACTGGTTTTAAAGATCAAGGTGGAGAACAGAAAATTGCTTTTCCTATAACACGCTGTCTATATAATCCTTATTCTCTGTGATTCTTTTGCAAGCTTTTCATTTGTGGTCATATCTACCGAATACTTCAGTCAAAAACATTCATTCTCCAGGATTGCTCCTTACTTTGCCACATACAAAGAAGAACAATGTTTAAATTTACCAGAAAGGAAATATTTTGTTTATGTTTATCTATGTTTACTCTCACTCAGTAAGAAAATCAGAGGATTGAAAAAAAAATTCACATGGCTTTTATTCAATTTATTTATCACAAAGTTTCAGTAAAAGAAATGCAGAAATAAAATGGAGTTTGTTAAAAATATAATGATTCTGATAAAATAAAATGCATACCTGTTGATTTAGCTTCTGTTAAATTATAGAACTGGGTAGGGGAAAAATATGTTAGTGGAAAGTAGGGTTGATGATGGAACTCAACTGGAAAATCACTGTGGCTCCTTTCAAGAAAAATGTACATCACACAAAAACATACACTATTTCCATGGATTCATAGATTCAAGGTTAATAATGCTGATCTTATAGAGAAATCTTAATTAATACTGAAATTAATTGAGATAATTTATAGTCTCCATTCTGTCCATTTTCCTTCAAATTCAACATTTGTTTCACTAACACGAAACAATTTTTCAAAATAAATATACATTTGACTAATGAATACACCTCTTCTCTCACTGTTTTAAAACAGAGAAAATTAATCTATAGTGTTTTGAGAGAGAAAAGTTTATATCCATCTGAATGATCTTGAATAAGTAAATAATTAAAAATATATATTTAATGTATAAAGGCTTAAATAATTATAACTGATTAATAATTTTAAAAATATTACTTGAACACATGCTCTAGGCCATAAGTTCCCAATCTTTCCCAGTAATGACACTTTATTGTCTAAGTAATTTTTAACAGTACTTTTACCAAAATATATACCTAGTAGTTCTGTTTATTACGAAATAAGATTCAGCCTTAGCTGTTGTGGCTCAGTTGGTAGGAGTATCATCCCATACTTTGAAAGGTCCTGAGTTTGATTTCTAGTCAGGTTACATGCCTAGGTTGTGGGTTCGATCCCTGTCCCTGGTTGGGGCACGTGCAGGAGGCAATCAATGTTTCTCTCTCACATCAAAGTTTCTCTTTCTCTCCCTCTCCCCTCTCTAAAAATCAATGAAAAAATTGGGGAAGGACTTAAAAAAAAATAATAAGATTTGCCCTGGCTGGTTTTGCTCAGTGGTTAGAGCGTCGACCTGCGGACCAGAGAGTCCCGGATTCGGTTCCCACTAAGGGCATGTACCTCGGTTGTGGTTTGTCCCTGGCCCTGGCTGGGGTCATGTGGGTGGCAGCCAGTCGATGTGTCTCTCTCACGTCGATGCTTCTCTCTCTCTTCCCCCCTCTCTCCCTCCCGCTCTATCTGAAGATAAATGCAAAAAATGTCCTCGGGTGAGGATAGAAAAATAAATAAATAAATAAATAAATAAATAATAAGATGAAAATAATTTGAGTATTTAAGTTTTAAAACAGAGCTGTCTTAAAAAATAATACACAGAAATTAAAAGGATTAATATTTCTATTTCACTATTAAATGACCATCATTACTTATTAATGGTATGTTTGCACATGTTGGGCACTATACAACTTCTTAAACATTAGAATCATATTGGAATACTGTTATCATCATAATTAGCTAGTTATTGATAATAATAGGAAGAAAGCCAAGGGAAGGCCAAACATTATAAGCACGGTCATCTGGACAGCTTCACCAGAAAGCTGCAACTTCACACTCCTCAGGGAACCAAGGGTCCATTCCCTGCAGATCACTGGGGGAAGGGGTTCAACAAAGGGGGAGATAAACACATGTGCAGAAAGTCAGGGTGATGTAGGGAAGGTGCTTGCCTGTCAGTCTAACCTGGGAAAAAGATAACAGGCTAGAGGGGTGCAGGCACTGCAAGCACACTAAATCTGAAGGGTTAATTGGTTAAATATCTAGTTGTAATCCCCAGACAATGTCTCTCTTGCTTCACTCTTGTCCACTTGCTCCTCTCCTGCTCTGTGACCTGCACTTGCCCCATGTACTCGCCTGCCGTGTGGCCTTAGAAGCCACATGGCCCATGGTCATATGTACTTCACAACAGGATGTTGGACTAGACTGTGCTTTAATATGGAGCAGAGACTCTGGGCATTGGCCTTAATCCTAGCCCTGCTCTAGACAAGACTGGACTTTTTCTATTGCAAGATGGAGAAAGATGAGAACGTGGAAGGAAATGCCTTAATTTTACATTATCAATAAAGCTTTTTCCATGATATCTCATCCTCCTGTGGGGGCCTCAGGTAAATATTTTCCCTAGAACTCCACTTCAGCTGATAGCAGGTAGGGACACAGGGAGCACTCCACCAATAACAATACCACCACTCTTATTTTCACTGGAATCATAATCATAATGCAATGTTTGCTTTTTAGCACAGCATCTCTCTCAAAACCCAGTTTTACAAAGATATGTACGTGAAATAATGTTGAAACTATGAACTACCTCAAGTTGATAGTGTTTAACAGATATTAATGTGTTTCTCTCAAAAATTTAAAATAAGTTGGGTGTCCCTGTGAGTTCGTTGTGGCATCCTGAGCACCCCAGCATATAGTTTTGTAACCAAAGCTTTTGATAAATGAGTCAGGAATAAATATTATGGACTAAAAAATGTAGAAAGTCATGTTTTAAACAAACAAAGTATTACCCTTTATATAATAGACATCAAATTCAGATGTACCATCAGATTTAGGCTTGTAAGATACATTCTTCAGTATAGAAGTAAAATTGGGAGATGGGGGAGAAAAAATGTTTAACAGCTTCTGTTCATCCTATATATTTTCATGTTGTATTTATAAATCTCAAAAACAAGAGGACAACTTTTATAAGACAAATAAACATAATTTTTAGAGAATTCCTTATGTCCAGTATTGCATTAATTAATGTTCAAATATGCACAGAAAAAATTCCAAGAGTAAATATACCAATATACATTTTTTTGTTTGTTAATCCTCACTCAAGGGTATTTTTCCACCAATTTTTAGAGAGAGGGAAAGGGAGGGAGGGAAAGAGAGAGAGAGAGAAACACTGATGTGAGAGAGATGCATCAATTGGGTACCTCATGCACAACCCTGACCAAGGCCAGGATTTGAACCTACAACCCAGGTATGTACCCTTGACTGGGAATCAAACCCACGACCTTTCGGTCTGTAAGCCAATGCTCTAACCACTGAACCAAACCGGCCAGGGCCCAGTACACATTTTAAATGTAACTCTTCCCCTGTGGTAAGCTGTGGGTGGGAGGGAGGATGTTTTTCTTCATTATACTCTTTTCATATTTCCAAGATTTTAATAATTTGCATATATTCATTTTAATGGAAGAAAATGCATTTATTTTAGGATAGAATTGGGAAAACGTTAATAATAAAAAAATTCTTAATGAACCGGTATTAATAATAAACATTTTCTGAAAAACAGTGCAGATTTATGAAGGATCAGGAAAAAAATAGCTAAAAGGATAAATCAATTTATAAACAAAACCTCAAGTGTAGAAAAAGCAATAATATTAGTGCATTGTCTGTGATATTTTCTTGATTTTGTCAGTGGAAACTAACTTTTAATCTGTGTATTTTATAGTTTTTCTTAAGGCTTAGAAATGCTTTTGAAAATTAAAAAAATAACATGCATAAGAGGGTGTTCTGCTGTATAAAATAATACATAGATGTGAGGTGTTACTTTTTATACAATGATAATTGTAGAAATATGCTCTGATCTTCAGGTGGTAAAGTCACAGAAGTGCCCATCCCCCTCCCCTGTCATCAGGCAAGGCTTTTTGTACTGTACAAAGACAAAAATGAATCAGTGTCTGAGGGGACGGTTTCACAGTATCTCCAAATTTTAGCATTTCATGGCTTAAAATGTGCTCAAATATATATTCTAAATATCCCTTTGGACAACAAACACTACATCCTCCTTGTTTTGCCTTGTGGTCTCATTATAAGATACAGTTTCTCATTGGCCAATGCTATCAAGATATTCATAGAATTATATAATGAGACTATGTTTTCATAAAGCTATTTACAAAAAAATGATGTTTGCTTTTAAAATACAGTCAATTAAACTAATGGAAAAGGAGAAATGAGTAACTTCAGAAGGGTCAAATGTTAGGTGTTTGAACATTCAAATAGAAATACAGTTTTTTCTTTTGCTCATGTGGCTCCATTGTACTGTTTCCCTTCATTTGGTATCTCAATGTAAGTAATGTTTGCTCTGCAGTTTGCTTTCATTTTAGCCTTGCCATTTTCCCCCATGGGTTTCTAATTTCATTTACATATGTGGATTGTTTTCCACCAATTAGTGCTAGATGACAAGAATGAGGGTTTCTTAAAACTGTTTTCAGTTCTTTTGAACTACATGGACACATTAGCTGGCAATTAGTCTAAATTATACTTTATCCTCTAGCCCCTTATCATATTTTATCTTATCTTACCCATCTTATCTTCATGGAAACATTAATTACCTGTTGGATAACAAAAATTGAAAACAAAATAAATTAAAGTAATAATTACAAAAATTGCTAGTGGATCACCATTCATTTCTTTTAATATTTGTTCAACGTGTAGCTTGCTCAACAATGCTTTCTTTATTTTTATAATTATCTTCTAATGATTCCATAGTGATATTACAATGTTAATAGTAGTTTATTTTCTAAATAAAAATAATGAAAAACACTATCACCAGATGGGTGTCAAATATCAATTTATATTTATCCAGACGTATTTATCTTTGATTATCCGGAAAATAATATAATTAATAATAATCAGTTTTATTAATACAAATGCTGCTTACTTTAAATATGCTCTCACATATATTATCAGGACCATAATAGACTTAGCTAATACTATTATTTCCAGTCTGCAGAAGAAAATATAAGGTTGGAAAGCTGAAACACCTTCTCAGGACTCTCAGGACCTAAAGTGCGTCCAGGTGTTAGTTGGCCTTTCGTACAGCAGCCAGTACCAGAACAAAATTTTATTAGATATTTTTTGTTTGTTTACTGTCTATTTCCCCTTATCAGTTAAGTTCCACAAGAGCAAGAAGCATGTGTTTCATTCATTAATAGCAGAGAATGGCACGTGTAATGGGTTCTTAATAAATATATTTTAAATCAACCAATAAAAGTTTCTAACTGGTGATCCACATGTTTATTTTGCCACCCCACTGTACTCTCACCTGAGGAGTAGTAACAAACGCACCCTACCCACAGGCTGTTTCTGTCCCCCCACCTCCATTTATGAAAACTCTGGAGATTGCAGAACCGCAGTGGTAAAATGAGTCCCAACCAACTCACTTCCTCCACTTTGATGTGGGTTCCCTTGCATCTCGTCTTTTATGATTTGTTTCTAATTCTGCCTCTGATTAGCTAGTGGCAGAGATATACTAGCCAGTGTCTGCAACTGTGCTGATGTCCAATGGGCAAAATTTTGACTGATGTCACCAGTGGGAGGAAAACATCCATCCCAGCCAACCACAGCAGCTCTGGCAAGATATGGACTGCAACCTTCACCCCACACCCACCATCGGAGACCGAAGCAGATTGTAGACCACATCATTGAGGTTCCATTTTTGCATCTTTCCTACTGCAGGAGATTGGAAAGGTTACTATATCTCTCTGAATAAATTCCCCACCTATAAACTGAGACTGCTAATGGCTATACATATAATCAGAAGGCTAATTGAAGAATAAAAATAATATTTATGAAATTGTGTGCAACATTATATACAAACCTAATGTTATTACTTATTATTAGGATTTCTGCCTTCTAGTTCACAAGTGAGAACGGTGTGTGTGTGTGTGTGTGTGTGTGTGTGTGTGTGTGTGTAAAAATACTATATATATTATACATATATATAATTTTTCATTAGTTTTAGGTTATCTGAAATAAATTGATAAAATCTTTGTAATCTTTCCTATGCCCTGGAATAATTCAAACAGTTTAGAAATTATTTTAGAAAATGAGAACTCATTCTAAATCTTTCTTGGTTTGGTGTCATTAAATGTCCAATATTTGGGTGAAAACGGTGAAGGGATGAAGCGAAAAAAACATAGATACAGACAACACTATGGTGATCACCAGAGGGAAAGGGGGTGGGGGAGGTAGAAGAGGGTACAGGGGGAATAAATGGTGATGGAAGGTGACCTGACTTTAGGTGATGAACACACAATATAATATACAGATGATGCATTATAGAACTGTACAGCTGAAACCTATATGATTTTATTAAATGTCACCCCAATAAATTCAATACAATGTTTTTAAATATGCCAATTATTTAATAAAATTTTTATAGAGTTCTTTTTTAAAACTCTATTTAGTTGTCTTTTATTTCTTCTTAAGGCAACTTAATTATATATTTTTTTATTTAAAAATCTATTAGTATAAATAAAAATTTATAAAGTCTCATAATCTTTTGTGATTCAAACGACTTCTTTAGATTGATAGATCTTATTTTTAATCACACACAATACATTTACATATATATTTCATATTCAGGTTCTACTTAAATTGTTTTTTTAAATGTTTTAAAACCAAATATACTTTCCATTTTACTATTCAAATCACAATTTTCAATTTTGTTATTAATATTCTCTTATTATTTTATTTTATAATATTGTTATTTTCTTTATAGTGGCTCATGATGAAGGCTCACCATATTTATTTTCAGTTTTTTACTTAATAATACCAGTTATAAGGTTCAGCATTTTTCTCTAAGTAAACCTTTAGCCACATCTCTAAGTTTTGATACAAAACAAACAGGTTATTTTGAAGTTAGAATGTTTAAAGTCATTTGGTGATTACTTTCTTGTTCATTTCTATCTGTGAAACATTGTTGTCAGGGCATTCAGACTATAGTTCTCTACCTTTAAGAATGTATTGAAAAAATAAAGGAATGTACTGAAATTTCCAATTTAACCGAGTATATGATCGATTATAAATCTTTCACATGCACAAAAATGATGTCTTTATTTGCTGACTACAACATAGTTATAGCTAATAGAGTGAGTGCATTGGTTCTGCAATTAAAATTCTATATACACGTATTTATGTTCTATCTCTTCAGTGTTTTAAATTCTCATAGAAGTGAATTAAACTTCTCACTATGATTATGGTTCTATCAATTTTTCTCACATTTCTAAGGTATTTTGCCAACTATGTTTTACTCATATTTTGTCTGGGCTATATTATTTAGTGCTTTTATTATAATGTTAAGGTTATTGTAACAGATACTCATTACTTTCATTCCTAAACTTCTATTGTCTTTACTTCTAAAAAACAAAACACAATTTCTTTTTCCCTATCACAACTAAGTTCATTTCATCTTACAACTGAGACTCGCTTCTTAGAAATCCGTTCATTGCACTATCATCATTCTTACCACCAGCCAATATTTTTCACATTAGTCCAAAACAATGCTCCAAACCAGGACATTTATCTCCCATTCTCATATATTCTGCTTCTGGTCTGGTATAATTGTAGATACCCAATACACTGACCGAATCCATCTACTTCTCAATCATTTTATCCATCTCTTTTAGTCCCATTCCTCACATTATATATTCCAAACTTTCTCCAGTTTTCTCCAGTCTTACACCTCATCTTTGAAACATTTATTATTAGATATCTCATCTTCTAAACTTTCTGAGGCTAGTTATACCATCCAAAATGAGATTCTTTTATTTCCATCTTTTCCACTTAAAAATCTTAACATATGTGTTACCCTTGCGTGTTTCCATTCCTGCCACTTCTGAGAAGAAATAGCCTTCCTACCTCCCACTGTTGACTCCTTTGTCCATTTGTTTTTTCTTTAAACTTGTCCCCTTTGTGATTCATTGTAATTCTCTCATCGCCACAGCATCTTTTTATCAGATATTCAAAATTTATGATCCTATAATTTGCTTTATAACATATTACTATTTTATATTCCATTATTACATTGCTTATTTGTACTTTGTATATTTTATCATTTGATTAGAAACTATTTCTGATGTGCTCATCACTGAGATGTCAAGATTAGGCCACTGTTTTTTTCTAAATTCCTTGCTAAATCAAATTACTCAAATGTACATCTCTTTAAGCAGACTATGGCTCATATCTGTATTTTCTATCTTGACCCTTCTTTTGTCTCTAATCCAATAAAATCTTTCCTGGCTGAAGCAAAGTTGTTTTAAAAGAGTATTCACCTAAAAGTCAGGAAACTGGAAATCAAAACATTCTATCCTTAACATAATTTGTTATTGCATCCAGTTATTCTCTTATAAAACAAAAATACCAATAACTGTATTGTCATATTAGGTCTTTGAGAAGGACTTTAAAATAATAAAATGCTATAGAAATATATCATTATTTTTTAACATGACTACTTTCATAGTTAATTGTCGATTGCTTTAAAATACTGTGTGGGGCCCGGCCAGTGTGGCTCAGTGGTTGAGCGTCGACCCATGTACCAAGAGGTTGCCGGTTTAATTCCCAGTCAGGGCACATGCCCAGGTTGTGGGCCCAATCCCCAGTGGGGGGCATGAGGAGGCAGACAATCGATGTTCTCTCTCATTGATGTTTCTGTCTCTCTCTCCCTCTCCCTTCCTCTTTCTCTAAAATCTATAAAGAAAAATAAAATAAAACATTGTGTAGGGTGTGTGTATATATCTACATTGTCAATAAAACACATGGAGCAATACCTTTGCTTGTGAATTTTTCAGCAATAATCTCTCTGCCTGACCTATGTGAATGACACATCAGTTTCATAAATTTTCTTTCTTACTGCACTCTTTCCATCTCTCCAAATGCATACCAACCCAGATTGCGCATTGCATGCCTTAAACTATTTACAATTACTGTTCATATATCTATTTTCCACACCAGTTTGGAGCATCCTATAGACAAAAAATACAAAAACAAAAACATTTTTATTCAATTTGTAAGTGCAAAGTGTAAGTGACAATATATGTTGACTATATGTTGAATAACCTTTATCAAGTCATAGCCAATCTTCCAGGTAAGGGGAAAAGAGTAAGGGTTCTCACTTGGGAAATAAAGCACTTTCCCAGGAACAGAGTGATAAACCGATTCTATCCTTGATCCTGCTCTCTCCTTGAACACAATGACTGCTTCTTCCACACTCTCCCACTGATCATCTAAGCTAAAATACACTATACTAGGATTTTTTTCAAATACATTTTTCTCTATTTAACACCTAAATAATGGCAATGTTTCTCTCTCAAAAACAAAACATAAACACACAAACAAACAGAAGCAAGAAAACGTCTCCTGGCTCAACACCCTCCATGGAACTACAGAATGCCCACTGAAATTGTGTCTGAATGCATAAAACACTGCCGGAGGGCACATGAATTTTTTTATCTTGATTCCTTTTGTTGTGTTTTACAAATTGTTCAAGGCCATGTGAGCCCGGTTTTTGAGAGAAGAGGAAGGACTTTTGAGTCCTTTCCAAATCTTCATATTAGGGTAGGGGGAGCCTACCAGGAGATTTGTTCAGCAAAATCTCCTTCATATTTGGCCAAATGGGCATGCACTACCCTGGGCTCTGGGAATCCAGTTTATAAGGCTGCTTGTGGCAGTCAAGGTTCAAAAACAAACCTATGGGTAGAAATATATCTAAAAGTTTCAAAGGCAAAAGCTGCCATCTGAAGTTTTCTAACAATTCTGTAGGAAGTAGTGGGGAAGTAATGCTGAGAATACCCTGCAAATTATACAAAGGCGACTTGAAAAGCTCCAGCATGTCAGTTTTCAAAAGTCCTCCTGAGGCTGAGACACTGTGAAATTCTCATGTATGTTGATTTATTCAGTGATTTGCTTTGACCCCAGGGAAAGCTGCTTTATGTTTTGGACATCTATGCCTACCCACCTTCTCACCTATCTGCGGGAATCATCAAACAAATGTGCAAAGGGAAAATAAATGAAGAAAAAAGGAAAGCAATAATAAAAATAATCACTTCTCAATTCAAAAGTTAAAATATTTTTTCATTGTCTCTGTCTGAACATTCCATGCACAGTGGGCCATATATTCTATCATAAACTTTGTTCAAAGCTGATTATTTTTCTATGTATGTGTGTGTGTATACTTAGATCTTTTAAAAAAAAAAAAAAAGACACGAACAAAATGAATATATTTCAATAGACCCTGAGAATGGCATTTTGCCTAAACAATGTTCCTTTGTCTTCTTGCCCCAATCAAATCCTAACCATGTTTCAAGCCCTGTCTAATTTACCTACTTTCTAGAATATTTCCTGACCACTCTAGCTCACAATTGGCCATCGGCAAAGTCCCTAAATTGCCTATTATCTGAAAAATATTTTGATAATTAATCAAGTTATGAATAGTTGACATTATTGGCAGTTTTTGTCCATTATTTAAATTTTTTTTACTGTGATTTACAGTGATTATTACATTTTAAGGCTTCTTAGCCATGGAATATAAAGTTCTGTGATAGACTTTGACTCTATTTTTTGATCTTTGATTTACCTTTAGCTCATAAACTCCACTCCTCTCTCTTCCTCATTCTACCCTATATCTGGGCAAACGAATAAGAAAGGCCAGGTAATCCTTCCTTTTTTGCTGGCAGGAAATTCAAATCTTGTTCACATATGAGAACTTTCACTCAGGTCCCACCCTGTAACCATAATACAAACTCCAAACCAGTCTGCTTTTCTTGCTACTCAAGCTACTTCATACCAGCTTGGGAGGCTGGCTATGCCCTCCTCAGGCAGCCTCATGTAAATTACAAACTTTTTCATAATCTCTTGGTGTGCATCTGAAGACTTCAGTCTTGACATCTGAAAAAAATATGTTATGTTGAATGTATCCTCCCTATGAAGGTTTATTACAACACCTTCCCCAATACCTAGTCTGAGGTCTATGTTCATAGAGAGTGCTCAATATTTACTTGTTAAAGGCATGACTGAATGCTTTTCATCTGCTTCATTTTTCTCTGGCAAGATGGAACTCAAATTGTGGGAAGGGGTTACTAGCCAGACATTCATTTCATTCCTCAGGGAACTCAACAGCTAAAACAGATAACCAAAAGAGCCTTTTGGTCTTCTCTTCGAAATTGATCATATAATGGATGAGAAAAACTAGGAAAAAGATTAAAAATGAGGACTTCATGCGATGATGCTGATTTCAGTGCTCACTCCTTGGACCAAGGTCCTCAGGTATCAGCTCATACTCAAGACATCCTGATGCTCCTTGCCCACTGCCTCGGACACTCCCCCTGGAGCTTACACTTGGCATCTGAACCGTTCAGTCAGCACTCCCAGAAGTTACTGGCAACCTACTGAAGTGCTATGAGATAGAAAATAAGTTTTCTATCCTGGGCATAGTCTCAATTTTGAAATGTAACAAAAATAACTTTGTATATAAGAGTAGAGACACATGGCATGGAGGTTGAAATTGTTCATTTGTCCTCTGCAAAAATACATCTCTTTCAATAGTCATTTTTTATACTTTTATCATTTAAAGATATTTAATCTACATTTGTGTATTTATTTATTTATAACCTATCTCTTTTGGAAATAATTTGATATGTTCTTTTTTATTATTATTATTGTTGGATCTTCACCCACAACACCATGAGATAGGAAAATCAATTAAACTCAATATAAATGGCTACTGAGAATAACAGAAGTCATGACTTGCCCAAGATCAAGTAGGTAACTTCCTGGTCTTTGATCCCTAGGCCTTTCATTACATAGTGTTGCTTTCACGGTACTATTGCCAATATAAAAAGTAAGGTACAAGATATACATGAGATGTCTGATATGTAAATGATATGGAAAGGATAATTCATATAGCTACAATGTTCTGTTCATGTGATGTTCATATCAAACAGAACCTGCTGATGTGAAGATTCTCATCACCTACCTCAGTGCTTAGTTTAAGTCTCAGTAGCTCTCTCTTGAGCTGGAAGAGAATGTCTTATGCAAAGCAGAAACAAAACCCAATACAAAGATTTATACTGGGGATAAGTTTCTTCCCATAAAATTGTGTGTGTGTGTGTGTGTGTGTGTGTGTGTGTGTGTGTATGTGTGTGTTTCTTTTTCAGACAGCTACAGAATTGAAATAGAGGTGGTTGATGAGGAGAGGGAGATGTAAAGAAAGAAAAATAGAGGAGAGAAGAGAGAAAATTTGTAGTGTTTTTGTTTTGCTTAATACTCATGCAGACTTCTTCATCTCAGTTAACAATGTGAGAAAGACTCACAGCAGTAACTGAAGTAAACCAGACGTAAAACAAAAAATAAACAACAAACACACAGGTATTTTTTATCTCAGTCACTTACTAACTTAACATAAACAGATTTCACAATGAGCAGTGGAAGTTGACATCCTACTTCTCCCAGGGACAAGAGCTTTATCTGACTGGTAAATCATCTGTTATCAGGGCTATGCAATCATCCTAGATTAGATAGATCAACTCGAAATGATTGGCAGTGTTATTTGGTAATGAGTTAAACCAAGTTCTAGGTAAACCCTTAGATTTATATCAACTTCTTGGGGGCACAAATAGAAAGGCAGGCACCAGCTCCTTCACTGCTATTATGCTGGTATTCAACCTTCTTTACACTGAGCTCATCTGGCCACCGTCCACTGCCCACGGCTGGAAACTGTTTTCCCTGCTCAATGTATGCACTAGACTGGTTCATACTTCAGAGCAGTTGGTTAATGATAATGATAATGATTTAGATTCCAGTGGGCAGTAAATATAAAATATTTGATCATTAAATGGCTTCATCTATGTAGGAGATTGTTTACTAACTGTGTGGGGAGGGGGAGGCAATTTAAGCATGCTAAAAAGTACAAGCAAAGAAAATGAGAACAGAAAATGGTAAGGCAATAGGTTTTATTCCTAGAATGTAAACAGTGGGGGGGGAGGGGGGATAAAAAACTTGATTCCTTAGCAGGAAAATTGCATGCATGATGTAAATATGATAAAGCCAACACATTTTAAAATGTTGCAAAGAGTGAATTACAGGCCTATTCTTGAGTCAATGTTTTGTCTATAGTCAAGGCAGGAATACCCAGAGACTGCTGACTGTACTCGTCACAATCATTAGATTAGGACCTCTTTATTCGACAAAAATTATACATTTTTAAAACTATGGTTATTCAAACAGACCATGTGTTTTGTTGCCCTAGCCATAGAAAGGTTATGATATTAGATCATGTGATAAGTCAAATAGGGCTTACATAAAACAAAAACAAAAAAACAACAATAAACCAAGTTATTGATCTCTGATTCCAAATTTGAAATGTTGAAATATAAAGTTAGAAAAAGTACATTTTTAAACGTTCTGTATTTGGATTTCCTCCCTAATGTAACTGTAACATCCCTTAGCATGGGCTCGTGTGTCACACACGTGGTATCTCCAGGGCCTTTCTCTGTGCCCTACATGAAGGACATGCTCAGTAAATGTCTCTAGGTGAAGATGCTGTCAGATACAACTCTTTAGGATTAAGTTCACTAATATCTTCAGGTCTGCAAGGATTTCAGTCATCATTAATTTAAAAGATGTGGCAGCTTTAGGGAAAACTCTTCTGCAGCTAAAGGAACCAGACTTTACTCAGGAGGTAACCTCATGACCCAGTGATACCATTGCAGATTTTCAGAGAAGAGTTTTAAAATTGTCTTTGCTGTTTCAGAAACCCAAAGTAAAGACTCAGGGAAACACCTGAATTTAAGGACTCCCTTCCCAGACCTTACTGATAACCCATCAACCAGGGATCAAGTGCATCTGCATCCCTGTAAGCTACACGTTTTCAAAATACAGTGCCTGTTAGAAATGCAGATTACCGATCCTGCCAGCAGAGACCATAAGGAATCTGCCCAAGGTGAGTCAGGTGTAACTGATGATGAAACAGACATCCATCTTCGTCAGCCCCTTTGAATCAACTGAGCAATTAAAATATAATGCTACTGATCACCCCAAAGTCTCTGATTTAATTGGCATGGGGAGCCCCCATCCTATCACATTTTTTAAAGCCCCGGGGTAGTTCTAAAAGTGCAGTGTGAGTTGAGAACATTTTGGGTCCTCCCTGAATATCCTGGCCTTCTGACAGCCAGCACTGTGTTTCAGGAAAGAATTTCATCACGTGAATCCCAGCAATATCTATCTCTGTGGAATCAACACTCTTAATTGGGTAGGCACTTAAATAGCAAAAGACAACTTCTTCGAGGGGGCTGCTGAGGTATAATGTGCTCCCATGAGAAAGCAGCCTCCACTGACAAACAAGTTAGGCCCTGAGGAACCACTGTGACTGCTGTCCTTGATCTAACCACAGTTCTACCCTCATGTGTCACCCGTGAAAGAACCACACACCTGACCTCCCTACACTCTGTTGTCTCTGTCTTCAGGGCCTCATCTTTGTACAACTTCAAGAGTACCAGTGAATTATGCAGAACCAAAGGTTCTGTGTGGGTAATGGGCTTTGTCTTCTACCTCCTATACTGTCTTCTCAAGGTTTTACTTTATAATTTTAACTCCTTAGCAGGTATTTTATAGGCTACTATGCCCACCTTGCCTGAGACCTGAGCCCGGCTCCACCAGGGGTGGAAATGCTGACCACTCTTTGCTCCTTCCTCTAACTCTACTTGACCTATAAATCAGGTCATCACTCCTGCATACCTGACCACTGCTAAAAACTCTCAACCTTGGCCCTTTGACTTCAACTTGTCTTCCAACATACCTCTTTCCCACTAGTCAAACTTTTTGAAGTATCACCTTTTATTACATCTCCAGCATTCTCAACAATCACTGAGGCCCTGTGTTCATACATAGGATACAGTCACACTCTCTTTGTAGCCTGAGAGTCTACAATCCTTTCACAGAGCCTCATTCTGATCTTCCTACCAGGACTTCCCTAAAAGAAATAAGTGGTCCCAAGACACCCTTCTTCTAACTGTCCCTCAGAAACACTGATGTTCACTTTCCTTGCTCATATGCCCCACCTTGAAGCACAATTTTCCCCTTATACCTGATAGAATGTTATTAAACCTTCAAGACTCTGCTCACGGTCCATCTGGTCTGTAACACCTCTGATCCCATCAGCCCATAGTGACTTTTTAAGTCCCATAACACTTGTTTTCTTACCATTCATTCAACTTATAATACTATAGTCTGTGTCCAGTTTTCTGTAGGTTGCCTTAGTTATTTGTCTGATCCAGAATTTTGTTGGCACCAGTATATAATGAGGAAGTCATTTCTAACTTACTAATTGATAGAGCCTATATAAAAATGAAGCCTAGAACGGAGAAACTTATAGTTAAAGCTAAAAGAAAATGTTATAGCTTTATGATAACATACTTTTACTTCTAATTGTTCAAGGCCCAAATGGAGATTTGAACCAGGATGTGCCCTTTTCTAAACAAAGGCAGCTGAACTCATACAATTATCTCTCTCCTCTCTCTGTGCCGACACGGGACCCAATGAAAGGTATGAGTCCAAACACATGAAAAGTGATTTGAAATGTCACTTGTTCACATCTGAAAAAATACTGCTTTTTTTGTCTCCTTTCAGTGTAATCAACTGTAATTTTAAATCAATACCTTGCTTCACTATGGATTGCTTTATATATCCAGTCTTCTTCTTTTTCTTTTTCTGCCTCATTACTTATCTCCTTCACCTACTGATATTAGTTACTCCAGATGCTAATGAAATTTTCCTGGCAGTGTGAAGTAGATTAAGCTCCTTGACAGTCAGATCTGAGTTTTTCAGCATATTACAGAAAACGTTTATGTTTTGGCTATTTGTTCTAGATTTTCAAGTACATTATTAAACTTAGTTAGAAAATAGTAACTCATCTTCGCATTGAGCTGGGGCTGCTGCTCCAAATTAAAAGATTTCCACTGATCCCCGTGGAGTCATTTCAGAGTGAAAGAGTGTCTAACACGACCATTTTAGGACATACCGGGGATAAGTTGAAAGAAGGATTGTCTTTCACTAAATTGATTTTCTGCTCTTACATTATTTATTATCGTCTAAATATATGTGGAAACATTGCCTCTCTTTCCTTAAGAAAGTTCTCATCCATTTCTGAAGTTTTATTGTGGCCTTGGACTAATTTGGCATTTTCTTAACAATGACTTTGTCTCTCCTGGGATAAGCTCTTCCTTTTTCTCCATGTAACCAAATCCTACCTTTTGACCAATGTCAGCCCAGTCCTTCCTCCTTCATGAAGCTTTCCCTGATTACTCTACCTTTCATTCATTTTTCCCTTATCAGAACTTCTATAGCTATTATGGGTCTTGTCTGAATCCCAAGGTTTAACATTTGATCATGCTACCTCATCTTGTTCTCTCACTGTTACGTACTTTACCTCTGGTTTTCCCATCTGAACTATATTTTGCTTATCCAATCATTAGTCACAATTCTATCAAATCAATATCTGTTGACTCTGTGTATCTGTACAAAGCCCTTGCAATTATTATAATAAATGAGCAATATTATGCTTTATATTTGTCTTATGTCTCTCAATAGATGGTAAGCTCATTGGAGACAATAAATTGTTCCTTCTTAAATATCTTCTTAAATCTACTAATTTTTCTCTACCTCCAACAATGTTTTGGCACATATGAAAAGAAAACATAAATGAGGGAATGTGTTTGAGAACTTTTTCTAACATAGAATGTAAATTTGTCAGAGAAAGACAAGTACCATATGATTTCACTCATGTGTGGAATCTAATGAACAAAATGAACTAACAAGCAAAATAGAGACAGACTCATAGATAGAGAGCAGGCTACCAGCTGTGGGGATAGGGGTGGGTGGAGGGATCGAGGAAAAAAAGAACTGAAAGAAATAACTCATGAGCACAGGCAACAGTGTGGTGATTGCCAGGGAGAGGGAGGTTGAGGGAGGGTAAGGGGGGTTTAGGGGAGATAAATGGTGATGGACAGAGACCTGACTTGGAGTGGTGAACACAAAATACACTGTAGAGATGATGTGTTGTAGAATTGGGCACCTGAAACCTGTATGACTTTGTTAGCCAGTGTCGCTCCAATAAATTTAATAAAAAGGAAAAATAAGAATGTAAATCCATTGAATTTTTAAAAGAATTATGATTTATCTAACTCAATTATGAATTTATCCATTGTTCAGAAATAAAAATTAAAAATGTAGAAGCATCTAATACGTTTCTAACAACTATGAGCTAGGAAAGAGGCATATACCTCATTTCTACTTTCAAAGAACTTAAAACATAGAGTTAGAAAAACTGGCTTCACACATGTGAAACAATCAGAACATCTCATCTATATTGTAATATATGACCAAACTCCTCATGCATGGCCCCATGTACAGAAGGTCTGCAAACACGATGTATGGTCTTGGTATTATAACTTTGCCTGCGTTTCATATCATGTTACCTTAATGCATTTCTTGGTCCTTGTCTCAGTCATGCAGCACAAGTATTCATGCCAAAAACATAATATTTAAATCCTAATGAAAAGCGCTTGACAAATAAAAAGCATTGCTGGTGTCACAGTGTTTGCAGACTGTCAAATCCACTGTGGCGGTCCTGTTTTCCACACACCTACTAAATTTTGATATCCATTCTTGTGTCTCCCAGGACCAGGAAGTGAGTGGCAAGACCTTTCCCACATTTCTGAAATAAAGTCATCCACAATTAAAATGGTTTACTGGAAACAGATGGACTTCCCACAGAGATTAACCCAATTATCTTTGGTTTAAGAGCCAGAAAAAGCCATAAGATCATTATCTTACAAGACAAGAATTTTATCGTGATGCCAATCTCATTACATGAATGAATGGAAGTGTTTAGTGATAGTTTTTCTGCATAAATATTCTTAATAGATTTGGTTTTTCAAACTCTTGGCTCCCCATTATTTTCAAATGAAAGAGCTCGACAGATGAATGGTGTTGTGCCTTGCGGAGGGCCAGAGTCTGTAGTGCACGTAGTTTCCTCCACAAAAACAAGGGCACTGCTCTCAGACACAGAAAGGCCCTCACATTTAGACACACGCCTAAAAACATTCGAACTTGTGTTACCTGATTTCACTGAGCGACAAAACTTAGAGAGTTCGGATATTTTACAAAAATAAGTTGCGTTTGTTTGTTTTTCCCAAGCACACAGTGTGTTATTAGGCCAATACCATAACTAGTTGAAGCTTTGAGATGCATCCAATTTTTCAAAAATAAATTCCTCTAAGTTTGGATTTTTGTTTCCATTTTTTTTGGAGGGTGGTGGGGTAACGCTCCCAGTTGTTAAGGATAAAAGGTTAGGCTAGTAAAGAGTATTCTCATCCAGCCAGTGTGGCTCAGTTGGTTGAGCATCGTCTCATGCACCAGGAGGTCCCTGGTTCAAGTCCAGTCAGGGCACATGCCCAGGTTGAGGGTTCAATCCCTGGTGGGGGGTGTGCAGGAAGCATAGATTAATGTTTCTATCTCTTTCTCCCTCTTCCTTCCTCTCTCTAAAATCAAACTGAAAAGTATTTTTAAAAAAGAGTGTTCTTTATTTTTGTCTTTATATACTCAATAAATATGCAAATTTATGTCTGATTAAGCAAATATGAGGGAGGAGAGAAAGCCTATGTTTTATATCAAAAGGGGGGATTAATTCATGTATGATGTGACAAGCGAAGATGGCTATGCCTAAAAGAGAAGCAACACTAAATAGAACACTGATCTTACAATGGGAAAAACACTGCACTGGCCCTTTAAGAACTAAGATAGGAGTTCTTGTAGCATTTAGTTGCTTATAGATTGCTAGTTGTGATAGCCCTACAAACTGAGTGGCAGAACTTTAGTGTCAGCATTTCTAAAACTGGTGCCATCAATACCCATTGCATGGAGTTTTTATAAGTATCAAATAAGATAATGTCTAAATGGTCTACAAAGTGTAAAGTATTACTGTGAATTGGTCGTATTGTTGGAGTGAAGGATAACTCGTTTCCTTCCCCTCACTCAGGGCTGGCTTATCCATTGAGCACAGCAGGCTCTGTGCCTAAGGTCCACACATTTTTAGAGGTCAGGAAAATATTTAGCTGCGATTTGTTTTAAAATCAGAATAAAAACGAATATAACAATAATGCATATATAGTAACAAAAACCATCCTGGATTTTTATATTCATCTAACACCAACAGAGTCATTAAATATGTAAGTATTGTTGATCTTTTTTTTATAAAATGGAGGAAGAGGCCCACAAAGGCAAAAGTGCTTAGAGCATACAAAAGTTTAATGCAATTCTGTCTTTCCTTAATATGAACAATTATTTGAAGCAGTCTCACTTCTGAACCTCTCGGGTTCTGCACAACCCTTTTCAGCCTGGGATGGAGGAAGGCTCAGATGTGAACATTTCACATTCATGCCTGGAGTGTGGGCAGACACACACACCAGCTTTTCCACAAATGCAGGCAAAGCGAGTTCTCTCTGAGACAGCCCGATGGTTCTTGTCTTAAAGTCCGAGTGGGATCAGAAGCACAACTCATTTATTCTTTCTTGAGTCATGAAACTTTCCTGGAAACACTTGATTTTTCCTGACCAGAGATTCTTCATTTGTTTGTTTGTTGTTAGTTTGAAGTTTAAAATGAGGGGTAGAGCGTAAATAAGACAGTTTGATTTTGGTTGCTTTCTGTTCCCATGTTCGTTTCACTGAAACTTTGAAATCAGTCTGTGAGGGTTCCTTAATCTACCTAGCTCCTGTGTGCTCTCTAGTACCTATCCATCCACCTATCCGTCTCTCTGTCAGTCTCTCTTGCTATCTATTTATCATCTAGCTATCTATTCTACTGATTTAATCTAGAGTAATTCAGAAGAAAGAAAATAAGAAATGTTGTGCAATACCATTTATATATTTGTTTATTAAAAAAAAACTCATATACTCACAGAATAACACTAAAATTTAATACATACGTACATTTTTACGTTTATAGAGGAAACACATAAAACTGGGTAATTGCGGGGAAGATGTAAGAAGGGACAGAGGATGAAGGGAATAAAATATAACAAGATCAGGTACTGCCTTCTTGCACCGTAAATAAACGAATGCAGTATAAGAAGTTTCAGTGTCTACACTAGGTCTTAAGAATAATATATCGTAGTTCAAAAGATGGAGATAGTATTGTGTATCAGGATGCACAAGCACTGCTTTAGAGAGAATGCAGAATGTGAATTATGTCTTGAAGGAGAAGTACAATATGCGGTCATAAAAGGAGGGACAGGATGTGATTCATCAAAGGGAACAAAATCTGAGGGGTGGGTCAGAGTAAGAAAGGTTTGGGGGCAGTTAGTAAATGAATCGCCATTCCAAGTATGAAAATGGAGCCCCAGGTACTCTGTGGACAGTGAGTGGCATTAGAAAGGGCTTGTCATCATTGTGAAACCATAGGGCCTTTTCAAACAGATCTTTTGTGGACAGACACATAGATAATGGGGATGTTAAAATGGGCTATGTCTCTTTTCTGAAGGGAAAGAAAAAAAAATCTGCAATCCTTCCTCTCTTCTTGCTGTTAACAATTCGGGGAAAGAAAAGAAGTCTATCATTCAACTGATCCCAGGGAAAAAGACAGGCAAGGTCATGTCCCCTCACACAGAGAGATACAGCCGCAGAGAGACCTGGCCTGTGATCTGCTCCCCATTAGGGCAGTGTGGCTTCTCTTAATAGGGCCCTGATCGTTTTTCAAGTAGCAAATCTGTGCAGCAGAAGGCGGTGAGCTATTGTTATCATTTATTCTGATCCATGGAACCCAGTTGATAAAAAGGTTAGAAATGCCACCTCCAGACATGTACTACATCAGATGTGGTTAAAACTGCAATTCAGACGGAGCTCCAAATAGTTTCTGCTTCTCCTGTCATCTCTTAGGCAGAATAATAACCTACAATAACAGCAGCCCTTTTTGCTTCTAGGTTAGTATTAAAGAAATGAATATAATTTACAACCTACTTAAAAACACACATATCTACATATAGCATCGCTACAATAGGATGCTTATGAAGATATTGAACTGATCAATATGAATAAGTACAGGATATTATGAGAGATGAAATAATAAGGAGGAGGAGGAAGAAGGAATAGACTTTTATTTAAATTTCCTGGATCATATGTTTTATTCTCAGCCTCTCATAATTTTTTTTTTCTTCATAACACACTGGCTTTTCCTATACTTTAAATTCATTAACCACTCAGGTATATACTTCACTGTATACAACCAAGATATTTTCCTGGCATTATTTAAAATTTTCTGGTTTATATACATACTTTCTTTCTCCCCAAACATTCCCTAATTATAAGAACCAGTTTTATATATTATTTTATTATGATTCCTGGGGATAGGATTAGGCCAAAATTGAGGCTTACGTTATAGATTTCTCTACAGTATCACATATTCATTTCATAAGAATTTATTGCTAATCTATAATGTTGTCCAGGTCCATTTAGCATGAATGTTATGCTAAATTCTGCACTAACGTGACATTCCTTGAAGAACATGCACTCCAAAGGCTGACACTGAACCAATAAAGTAGAACAAACTATATAACAGAAAAGGAAATGCCTTAAATGCTTATGAATACACACAACCACCCTATTAACAAGAAACAACCCATCTAAGCAGATTGCCCAAATAACTTCCATTTTCTCCTTGGTGCTGCTTTTCCACAAAATTTCAATAAGTCAGAAGCTGGCAAAAAGAACATACAGAAATAAAAGGAAAAAGAAAATAATGTTCTGGTGTGAGCACACAGCTAGCCTAATCTTGGGGACTATCTCTAGATCTGTGGAGATGTGAATTGATATAAGCACTAATCCCCAATCCCCATGGAGTCTTCCATCAACTAGAATTAAGTTACCATAGGCAGACTTACCAAGGCCTCACAATGGGATCAGATTCTCTAGGGAAGAAAATACAAAACAGTAGTTGAAATCCAGTTGAAACAGACAAATAACACAAACCCCAAAGAAACCAACACAAAATGAACATAACGAGGACAGTCAGCAAGGACAACATTAAAAGTAATAAATCTGGTGAAAATGATACTAGAAAACAGATACCAACTCACATATACAAGAACTGGCTGCCTCCCTGTCATCCCTCTAACTATGGAGAATATCCTTTCCTGTGATCTGGATTCTGATAATATACCCCTAGGGAAATTTCTGGAGCAGCAGCTTCCATGTTTCTGGCTGTGTGGTTTTATTGTTTCCGGTGGTGGTGATGGCTTGTTTGGGCTCTTTTATGTCTTTGTTGTTGGTTTTCATTTTAATTTTACATTTGGCTGTTAGGAGTCTCTATCACTGGACTAGGAACCTACCCACCAGGCTGTTAGAGAACACATCCTTCAGCATGGGACAGATGTTGAAAGCTGAGGAGCATTTACATGCCAGTTGATAGAACCCATAAAGTTTGTATTAGCTTCCACAGAAAGTCAGTCAGTCTACCCTCTTCTAGCTTACCTCCACCTGTACCTGCTAGAGTAACACAGGATTATTCCACTTGGGTTATATGTAAGGTTTGATTACTTACCCATGGTAAAACATTTTGAATGCTAACTAGGAACCTATTATTACGTGCTTGTTCTGAGTGTGTAGCCACGAGAATAAAAAAGGGAAGGAAGAAATGGTACAATGAGAAGATTTGATATTAATTATTTTGGGGGAGAGTTTAAGGTGATATACAGAAAGTAGCAAGTCCAATGTTTGGGGCCCAGGCAACCTGGAGAAAGACAGAACCACAGAGAGAGGAAAGTGGAGAAGAAATGATACATGAAGAATATAAACAATTTGATTAGGGTTACATTGGAGCTCATGTCAAACTGAAAGACACAAAAATAAAGGTTTAATAAATTAACATGGAGATGAAAATGTTGAAGTTTATGAAGAAAGTTAATTTTGTCCTTCAGATATGTAAAAAAGGGAAATGTAGCTTGAAAGTTAGATAAAGTTATATAAAAGCTTATGTATGTAGTAAGAGGCCAAAGTGAATCAGCCTTATTAGGGATTGGGAATCACAGTATCCTTCATTAGAAACTGTTCTTCTATTGAATCCTTTACTTAATCAAAAGTGTGTAAAATATGGTGGAGACAAGACCTAGTTAGTAAGGAGAGGACAGTGAAAAAGAGCATCCACAGCCTCTGATGAGACTCTTCTTCTGTAGGAGGCCTTGGTAACGCCTCAACGATCAGTAAGAGAAACTAAATCATCACATAACATATAAAGATAATTTTCACTTTGTGTGTTGGGGAAGTGGTGAGGGTGAGGGACTTTGTAAGTGCCTATAAAATAAATTTATGGTGTCATATTTCAGGTACAATTTTAAATATTCACATGACTAATACATCATATTAGTATACATTTTCCATAGAAAGTGAGGCACATGGTCCTGAGGCCAGAGCTAGCATAAAAACTTAAATATTTCTGAGTTAGATTCTTGGTTTTTCTAATAGTACCCTACACTTCCTTGGGAAAGTTATATAGGTGCCTGGCCTGCATTTGTGACAAAGTAGTAAGAACAATAATACACACTTAGAAAACTCTCATGAGTGTTTGAAGAACTAATTAGCTAATATTTGCCCAGTACTTTGAAGATGGGAAGTGCTAAATAGTATTATTGTAATGTCAAGCTTGTTGAAGGCTAATGAACTCAGAGGGAGATGGTCCTACCAAATGCAAGCTTTCTAGAAAAAGCATAGCATCCTTCTTCCTCAAGTAGGAGGTGAGCATAACATGCATAAATCATCTCATCAACTACCTGAAACATTGTAGGTACCCCTGAAATTGTAGCAATTATCACCATCACCATCACTATCCTCATAATCCTTGCTCAGCAATTAATGTCCTACAGATGCTAGAATTTGGTTAGAATCAGCTATTGAAATAACCAATAAGATATGCAAGAAAAAGAGCAATATATTTTGAAAACGGAAAGTTTTTAATAAACCAACTTGTTCTATCTCAACAATACATAGTACATGTATTGTTTTATATACTAAGAACACAGAGTTCTGACTAAGAAGGGTAATTGACCTCTTCTGGTGTCCCACAGATACAGCTTGTGGCACATTTTATTCTATAGCCCATACCATTTTAGTTAAGTTTTTAAGCATTTTAGGAATCAGTTTTGTCCATTACTGCCATTGTCCATCACTTTAGAAGAATATGGGCCTGAACTCAATCTAAATCAAATACACAAAGTAAAAAATATCACCAACTACTAGAGCCAGGTGATTCCTCATCTTCAGACTGTTAGCACCTTTGTAGGTAGAGGGACAAATTAAATTATGTATTACATTGATTATTGACCAAATATTTATTCATCTCTTATAGTCTGGTTTTTCCTCTTACTACTCAAACAACACACCGCTCTTTCTTTTTTTTTAAGGTTACACTACTCTTAAATATAAAATATATGTTTTCTCTTTTCTCTAATTTTCCATTATCCTTAATCTTTCTGTGTCCTTCTGTATCCACCAAGTTACGTTTTTTTCTTTCTTTCTCTCTGACATACTTTCTTGTTAGCTTCTTATTTTTCTTCTCTCTTTATTCCTATGATTAAATATATATGTTTCATAAAGATCTCCTTACTTCCCTTTTTTGTCCCTTCATGCAGGCTATCTGAAAAGTATAATCCACCCATGTAAATTTAAAATCACCTCTCTGAGAAATGCTATAACCCTAAGTTTTCTCTTGAACTACATTTCTAATATTCCACAGGAATTCTCATCTGGGGTGTTCTATAGAATTTTTCAACTTAATACATTTAAGAGTGAGTATGTAATTTTACACAAACCCTTTCTATATAATGACACAACACTCCTCCCAGGATCTCAGACTTGAACTCTCATCTTTGAATCATTTTGAGTTTTTCGTTTTCCTTGTCCATAACACTGACTTTGTTTCCAATTCAGTAGTTTCAGCCTTCCTAGAATAGCTCCTATTCATTGTCTGGCTTTCCATTTTAATTGTCTAAGTAACATTCACTACCTCCTTTTACTGTATCCTTTCACTGGCTTCCTGACTGGTATCTCTACTTCCAACCATTGCTGTGTGCTATGCATCTAACACTTTGCTCCCATGTTAATCTTCCTGATGGGGAACATTAACTGTGTTATTCCTTCTGGCTCAAAAGTGTCATGGGCTGCTATGACCTTTGCTCTTACTTTATCTTTGATGTACTCTGTTCTGTGTCCTGGAAATCTTCCAGGGCATTGACCTTTCTGAGTCTTTCTCTTGGTTTTCTACCTGCTCAGAATTTTCTATCCTCTTCTCTCTCATTCATTCATTCGATTCCTGATCAATAGCCATGTCTCTGAAAGTCTATCATATCTACCCATTGGGAAATAATGACTCTTCTAAAAAGCCTATAAGTGGCCTAGGCCAGTTTAACATAGTCACATGGTAAATCCCTTAGTCTTTTTTTTTTCCCCCTAGATTATTTTATCCCATGAGAACATGTAATTTTCTTCAATGTCAGTTATAAAATTTCAAATGCAGGTCTAGGTTTTGGATGGGATTATGAACTATATACATTCTTGTCAATTTTTTTTTATTATATAAACCACACATTGAAACTAACAAAATCTATTGTTTTTTGGCTAGTGGTAAGTCACCAAAGAGAACCTGTGTGATTTCAGCTGTATTTGAGAGTACATATACATTGTAATCTCTATGTGTATGAGTATGTGTGAGAGACATTTTTTTTCATTTCTTTAATGTTTAAATATTTCAATTACAGTTGACATTAAATGTTATATCAGTTTCAGGTGTACAACATAGTGATCAGACATGTATACACCTTACAAAGTGATTGCCCTGATAAGTCTTGCAACCAACAGACAACATATATAGTTATTACAATATTATTGATTATATTCCCCAAGCTGTATTTTACATCCCTGTGACTATTTAAAGTGTAGACTTTTAAGTCTACTTTTAAGTGGTTAGATCTAGTTTTGTGAATCTAGATCTAACTAGCCTAACCAAAAAGGCAGTGTTCTCATGAGTGAGCCATGGAGGCAAATCCCCAGAGAGCAATAAACACTTGTTTGGTTATACTCCTCCTCTCTTTACATGTATCTCTCCCAGTGTTCTGCCAAGACAGAGGTGATGGTGGTGGTGGTGGTGATGGCAATGATGTAGAGGTGAAGGGAGGGAAAAGAACAGAGGAGAGAGAAACTTTATATCAAGATAAACTTGTTTTATTCTCCTGGGCTTTCTTGTATCACAATATTGTTCTAAAGTAACTTATATCTCCAGCATTCATCTAGATATTGTTCTATTGTTATTTCATGATAACTTCAAGTGACAAGCATGCTGTAATAGGAAAAGATATGGCTGTTATAGATGAAATGCTCAACAAATAATTACCAGAGTAATTAATCTTTCCACAGGAAATCAAGATGTATAACTCTAAAAACTACATGTATGTATGTATAATATACACATATATAATATGAGATATCTATAGATAGATAGATAGATAGATAGATAGATAGATAGATAGTCTCTCTATTCTGAGAAATTGATTGGCCTACTGAAGTGTCACAAAATTCTGTGTCTAAAATACCTAAGGCAGTAGAAGTAGGTCAGTACAGTTGCTAGGTGGTTTCTTCTGTTAGAAGGGCAGCCTGCCACACAGGTGGTATGGTGAATTGTGAAGGCCACCAAGCATTCAGTATTTGTTCAATTTATCAGAATTACAAAAACACCTGGGTCCAATGATCATATGTTCACCTGAAGAATCTGGTGGGGGGAAAATGACTTGGAGGATTTTCCACTGATACTAAAATATTTTATAGAACTTAGACCAGCTCTCTTGTTTTACAGATGAGGAAACAGAGGTCCTAAGAAGTAAAGTGACTCCCCAAAGGCCATATAGCCAATTAGTGGCAAGTCAGAAATAGAGACTTGGATATTCTCTTGATATGCAGGCCCATATTTTCAAGTCATTTTATTAAATGGAGTAATGAAATAGTATTGGTTGTGGCTCCAGACACTAATTGATGCTGAACTCTTTCTAATCAGGAGAGAGGACCTGAGAAATGTTCATGAACCTATGCCTTTTTTTGCACACACTATTATTTTCACCTACACATTCTTACAACCTCTTCTGCTTGGTGAGTTACAGTAATCTCCCAAGTCCTAAATCTAACACCTTCTCCTCTCTGAAGGCTCCCTAGATTTCTGAGACAGAATTCATTGTTCATTTCTACCAGCTCCGCAGCCCTGCTTGACATCTCTATTACAATATCGTGTCACTGTGATTTGTACCTGTATCTATCTATTTGTACCTGTATCCTCATGGACCTTCAAATCCTTGAGATCAAAGGCTACGACCATCATATCTAGTCATTTCTGTAAACAAACTCTGGCTCATACACAGTAATTGCCAAAGCAGGTTTTCTTTTTATTATTTTTTTAAACATTACTTGTATGCATTTCTTTTTCTTTATTGATTTTAGAGAGAGAGGAAGGGAGAGGGAGAGAGATAGAAACATTGATGAGAGAACATCAACGGGCTGCCTCCTGCATGCCCCCCACTGGGGATTGGGCCCACAACCTGGGCATGTGCCCTGACCAGGAATCGAACCAGCGACCTCTTGGTGCAGGGGTTGACGCTCAGCCACTAAGCCACACCGGCCGGGCCCAAAGCATGTTTTCTAAATGAAAGCATTAAAATTTAAAAATGAGAATAATTAAAAGATTTTGTATTATTTTATCCTACTACATGGTTTGCCCTTCACACCCATATATATATACAGTAAATCTCTGCCACTAACTAGGAGTTCCTGGTGGAGGAATAGGGGAGAGAAATGCCTGTTGTTTTGTTTGCTTGTTTTGTATATTTTTCAAAAGTGGAGCAAAACAAATGTTAACAGAATGAAGTGAGTCATCAAGAGATTTGGGTCATAGTTTCATTTGCTTTAACAGGTCTTTTTGCCCTTTCTGTCTCAGGTTCTTTGTGTCTCAAATGGAAATAATACTAACGGTCTCAAAGATAAGTAGTGAAAGAGAAATTAGATATTGTACATGAGGCTATTTAGAAATGTATAAAGGACAATGCTCATTAGGTTAGATGTTAAGATGTTGATAACTGTAAGGATGACAATGTTGCTTCAAAAGATTAAGAAAAATGCATGGATCTGAACCTATAATGCTACCCGTTTTATTCAGCATCAACGATTCACAAATTGTCTTATTGAATGTAAATAAATGCCCAAGAATTTCTGGGTTTCTTTAGTCATCAACAAAGCTAGTTGCCATTTAATATATCGTCCCGTTCAATTGTTGTCTTTTGAAAATTCAGAGGTTGCCATTTTTTACATGAGACAATTTGGTAAGGATTGGGGTTCTAAATAGGGCTGTAAATACAACCTTTATCACTTACTAGCTCTGTAAGTGTATGTAGGTTAAAAAAAAACCAAACTCATTAACCCTTAGACACCTGTCAAATGGGAATAATAATCAAAGATGTTTCTTAGGGTTCTTTTTAAAAAGTAAAATGTAATATTGATGGTTTTAAAAATGCTTAACATCAGATTATATAATTAAAATAAGTAGAGAGTAAAAGACATAGTCAATTATCTAAAACATTATCAGATGTCTAAAATACCTTCTGTCGATGTCATTATTATAGAAATTTTAATATTATAACTTAACTTCTTTGTAACTGAGCATTTGCCTAGTGAGGAAAGCACTGGATCTGGAAACAGACTCAAGTTCAAATATTGGCTCTACCTGTTACTAATATAGGATATAAACTGGGTGATAAATGAAATGCATACTACATGACATCGTTTAGATAAAATAAGCAATGTACGTAAACACTGAACGCAATACCTAGGACACCTGCCAGATGAATAAACTGTCTACGTAAGAGCAGCGGGCTCTGTCCCACGTGAGCCGGGAGTCACTGCCCGGTCGTGGTCAGCGGGCGCCCTGCAGCTGGTCCAGCCCCACAGCCCTCAGCTCAGTCTCTCTCCAGCCTGCTCCTAGGAAGCAGGAGAGGCAAACATTAAGGCAGCTTCCACAATAGGTCACCCACAGATAAGTACAAACACTGGTCTCCATGATTAATACGGATTTTCAAAATAGTCAGTTCTGGAGGGAAAACACAGTATTAGTGGTGGGAGCAGCCAGAGGAATAATAAACTATTTAATTTCAATTTGCTTTTAGGTTCACAGCGCATTCACTAACACCGTGCGTTTTTACTGATGTCTCTCGCCCAGCTTTTTACTTCTTCAGTGGTGACCTGCTATTCAGTCTATTAAATCTCCTTCCTAAATCCCCAGACTCATTTGAGGCCTCCGTCCCTTTCTCCCTTCCCCCTCCTGCCTTCAAAACCTACCTTTTTAAAGCCCCTTTTCTTCCATTTGTTCTCTAAACAAAACTCTGTAGTGGTTGCCACACTTCCCTTCCAGATGCTGCTAACAACAAATTATTCCCCACGGGTTTTAGCTAGGATTTCACCCCTGTTCCATTTGGCTCTCAGGACACATTTGTTGAACTCAAAAGCCTTTTAACTGCCTTTTTTTCCCTCCTCGGGAAAACTCATAACAACACACTGTTTCTCTGTCCCCAGAGCAACTGACAGGTCCCAGAAATAATGAAACACAGAAAAAAAATCTATCAAGCAAAGCTTTGATAGTTGACCTATTTGGTCACTATCTTTAACCACAACTCCATTTTTTTTTTCCTTTTCTATTTTTTGTTCCATTTAAAGATCTATATTTATATTCCACTCGTAAATAGTAATGATAGGGAACCGCAAGTTCAATGCTGAATATGTAGGCATCCAGAACTTCATCTCAAATACATATTTATTTGTTTTAAAGACCTGAATAATGCTGTTTTTAATTTGTTTCCAATATTTTCATAGTGGTGTAAATAGAAAGCTGTACAAAAAATGTTTTTGTTGTTGTTTATGTTATGTTCTCAATTTTTGGTTTTGTTTTGTTGTTCTGCATTTTGGGGACAGAACAGAAATAAAATAAAGCCGGAAAAGAAAAGATAAAGAATTATTGGAAATAGAGTATGTGCATGTTTACTTTCTGTAAACATGGATTTGTTTTCTGTCTTGTGGTTTGATGTAGCTTGCATTATTCGGCATTTACTTTCTGATGAAAGTCAAGAACACCCTTATTCTGAAAATTTAATATACACGTTAATTTGGATGTAACATCTGGGAGGGTTAACTAATGAAGCCCAGTTGTAGACATAACATGGATCTGTGGCCCTTGGCTTAAGGACTCTGGTGTAGCCAGATATGATCTCTGCTGGGTGACAAATTCAGGGTTGGAGGCCAGCGTGGTCAGACACCTGCCCTTTTCTCTATGGAGCTGGAACAGTCAGTCATATATGCATGTGTATGATGGGAGACAATAATGTGGCTGTATCCTAAAGGATTTTTAAATAAAGTATCTGTAAGCTAAACCCCAGAGATTTCCAGAAGAGATACGCTGTTGACTTCAGTAGGATGCTCCACAAAGTTCACAGAAAGAAGACTAAGAATGAGCAACTGAGCGCTGGGTTCTGTATTCTCTCTCTAACACAAGCTCTCGCTCTGAAAGAGCTAGGGCTGCCATGGCCACTGTTGGTTAATGGTTCCGTTGAGCCTGGAACAGAGTTCTGTCACAGTAGGCACTCTGTAAGTGTTGATTAACTGACACAGAGGAGGAAAGTAAAATGGGTCAATGGCCAAGATCCAACAGGCAAGTTAATTACCCGGAGGGGGTGAGTTAGAGCAGACACTTGCAAAGAGCTGCTGATTACTTTGAAGATGGTTAGCCCTTGCCTTTTACTTGGGTCACGTAGAAGCAAAAATAGGTAGGAGTTCAGCCTAGACACTGGCACATTGACTTTGAAGTTCACCTCAACAACCTTTCTCTAACATGAGGGAATTTTCCTAAAATATTTTGTAATTTATTATAAATTAATTATTACTTATTCTAATGACTTTCCAGCACCAGGAAGTTATAAGAAGACAGACTTTTGATCAAATAAAAACAACAACAGAAATAACTTAAAAAACATTAAAATGGCCTGGCCAGTGTGGCTCACTAGTTGAACATCGACCCATGCACCAGGAGGTCACCGGTTCGATTCCTGGTCAGGGCACATGCACAGGTTGTGGGACCAATCCCCAGTGCGGGGCACACAAGAGGCAGCCAATCAATGTTATCTCTCATCGATGTTTCTATCTCTCTCCCCCTTCCTCTCTAAAAATCAATAAAAGAAAAAAAAATTAATAAATAAATAAAAACATTAAAATGGCTTAATGTGTCTTAAGACACAGTGTGGTCTCCCTCATTGGAAGAACTCAAATAGACTCTGGATGTCTTGCAAGGGATGAACTAGAAGTCTGTGGTAGGGCGTGGGATTAAGTAACCTGCAAAATCTCTTCAAATATAAAACCCCTAATTCTATCAACTCCAACTAGCTCAACCTGAGATGGAAATGTCCTATTATATGATTCACCCCTCCTGGTTCCATAGGACAGTGAAAATATATAACTTTAAAATGCCCTCTTTAACCTCTTATTACTACTTCATTAATTCAGAGGTAAAAATGGTTCACAATGACTGACCCCTAAGAAAATGGCCCAGAGAACAAAGAACAATCAAGGCATTATGAGGAAACAAGAAAATAATGGAAAGACCTGAATTATGTGCTCAAAATCTATCTGATTAGTGGATGAATAAATACTTTTACAAACTCCCTGACACATAAGGTACTTAAGAGGTCAGTAGTGTGATAACAAGGGATGCAGATGCTATTAACGTGTCCATAATCAGGACATCATAAAAATATACTTATTCTATCAATTAATAAATCAGATGTTTACTAAATACTTTATTAAAAACAGGAACCATGCTAGGTACTTGGAATATACAGATAATTACAATTGGTTCTGTCATCAAGATATTCAGTCTAGTGAAGTCATATACCAAACATTCACTTGGAGTATTGCATGCTCAACATAATAGTGTGAGTGTAATAATGTATCTGGTACATAATAGTTACTCAACAAATATTTGTTAAGTAAATGAAGTGCTGAAATAGGGACACACACATGATCTTGTGGAAGTGGAAATACTAACCCTACTTGAGAGAGCTGGAAGTGCTCTTTAAAATGGAAGCAGTGTTTGAACAGAGTTCTAAAAACAAGTTGGAGTTTGATAACAGAAAAGGAAGTCTGAGCAAAAGGAATATTATGTGCAAAGGCCTGGAAATTTGAAAGTACAGGAGAGTATAAACAAGCAAAGATTTTATCAGAACTGGACCATGAGAGGCAGTCGGGGCAGAAGCAATCACTGAGGTTAAAGGGATAAAACGAGATTACTTGATGAGAGGTCTCAAATAGCGTGAAAATAGGATTTGGGTTGGAATGAAGTGTTGAATGATTTGCATGATCAGGAGCTGCACTGGTCACAAGGAATAGGGATTAAATGTGTCTAATGCAGCAAGATAGTGTCCATTACAACTAGACTTCCTGTCATTTGAGTTCCCTCCAGACCATCTGGGCTACTCCGGAATTCCAATCAGCATACGGATCTCAACAATATGGAAGTGTCCTCAGATCCATTGTATTGCATTTTGCTTCAGATCTTATCATGGCTAATTTATGTAAACTAAGGTTGGAGTATGGTAATCTCCTGGCCAAAATCGAGAATAATCTCTGTAGCCTGCTGAGTATATTGCAAACCCCTTGACATAGTTATTCCCATTCAAACTTTTTATGTCTCATTTTTACCTGTAGCCCCTGTGTACCTTAAATCTGTATATTGCTTTTTTTCTCAATGATGAAAAGCAAGTGTCAAGGAAAAATATATTTCACAAGTCAAAATCCTTCTTGCATCTCACAAAAATATGTAGTCATATTTTTTCTACCCTCGTTTATGTAAACAGGGACTTCTATTATGGTTTTTCTATTGAACAATCAAGAAACCTTTTATTATAAACTGAACCACATAAGTGAGGACAGGTAAGTAAATGTGCCCACTCTTTCCTGGATACTGGACAGTTATCCTTAAGTATGAATAAAATGAGGTGAATATAGAGAGCCCAAATCCAGACATATAGATGAGTCACTTTTAAAAATTTTGCCTTCTGGGCAGGGTATAGACACCCAGAACTCCCCTGAGCCCCAGTCTTTTTCTTTTGTTAGGAGAAAAGCACATTCCTGGTTTAATCTCTCTAATTAAATAGCAACTCCTTCCACAGCTCTGGAGGTGTTATATCCAAAAGTAATAAAACCTAGGATTCTTTCACTCAAAGAATCCCCCTAGTTATCTGTCTTCTAGGTCACGTATCACAGGAGAGACCCTTAGGGCTGAATTTTAAAAGGCAACTGGGCTTTTTCCTGTGAAGATGACAGGTGTGTTATGTATTACATTGGACAATGACATAGGAATTTCCAACATGAAAGACTCCTCCTATCCCATCCTTCCCTCTTGAAATTATCAAAGGTTTAAAGAATATTCATGCCCAATCTCTTAATAGTGCTGAGGCTGAAATATATGTGGAGATACCCAGGAGACTTTTAAAAAGTGCTGTAAGTAAAGTTTGCCTCGTCAAAGCTTGGTTTGTGTCTTGATGGTGTCTTGAAAGAAGAAAAAACTTCAGGACTGATTGGCTCCCCAATTGCTAGGAAGTTGAAACTTTTCCTAAGTTCTCAGGGATTGTTCGTGGACTCTTACTTTACATCTACCCTTACACATTGCTTATCAGGGTTTTTCCTGCCTTCTGAGAGCAGGGTAGGACTCCCTTTTGCACACTCTTATATGCACCAATGTCCACACTGAGTACACAGTAGATTATAAACTTCATGAGGGCAGAAAGTTTGTCTATCTTGTCTGTCAACATCAGACACATGGAATGTGATAAGTACTTAAATTTTCTTTGACTAATGAAGTATTAAATAAATGAGTGGTTTCCACAATGGTCTATGTAGGTTTTCTGATTAACTACAGCTATTTCTAGCATTGGTGTAAGAGGAGAGATGAACATTTTTTTTTAACCCTAATAAGATTGCTAACATGTTGTTGTTGTTTTCTCCTTCTGTCGTATAAAAATAAAATTGTATTACCTCCAAGGATGTTGAGGAGACTTTGGACATAGCTATGCAGTATCTGAGACGTCTTCATTTCAGAACGATCACATGATTTACATAAAGCTTAACCAAGCTCTCTTCCCCACATCTGATTCTTTAAAATTCTCAATGGATTGTTCTAGCCAATGGTTTCCTATGATATGAACACTGAAATATCTTCAATTTTATACATATCTAACTGGGAATCACACATATATCATCACTGGTCTAAACTCAGCTCTACTCAACACATAAATAGCTCAAAAGGTTGGCTGGTGTCCATGGAACGCAGGCGGAAAATTTTCTTCTAGGATTTTGAGTGGTCCCAGGTCTTTTGTCTGCCCACAATTCTGTGATTGCTTTAATTGAGGGAATTCAAAACAAACAAACAAACAAACAAACAAAAAACCTAAAACTAAAAAAGAGCTCTATATTTGGAATTTCTGTCTTTATTTCTGTATTTTAAGAAGTTTAAGAACTTGTATAGACTTTCTTATCTAGAGATAAAGCCTCCACCGAAACCTAGACCTTTTTCTACTGTCATTAATAATTGCATTTTATGTCTACAGGAAGATGCTACTTTTTTGTTGTTGTATTGAATTAAGTAGCACAATTACTTATTGCCAGTATGTATTTAGAAATCAAGAAAGGTATTGTGATATATTCTGTGATTATCTCCCAGATAGATCTTCTGCACTTTTTGAATCTCTATCAATAAACTTGATAATCAGAATTACAGAGCTAGAAACAATTCAGAGAAAATATATTTAAAATCTCTGATTTTAGAGATGAGCAAACTGAGAAACAAAGATGCTATCTAGTTGAACAATGTTCAGAAAGTTACTTCAAGCTAAGCCGATACTGGAACTCAATGTCCCACAATATCCAGTGGCTCTGAGGCTGTGGAAAGTTTAGTGAGTCTTTGCCAGATGCCCTTGTATTGAATGCTTCCTCTTGCACTAAGGCCAAAGTCTGCAACGCGGTCCCCACAAGGCCCTACATCCTCAGGCCTCTACTTCTTCTCACCCTCCTTTGAACCCTTGCTACATTTCATTCTGCATTCCTGTCATCGGGCTTGCCACTGTCTTTGGAGAAATCCTAATCATTTGTCTCCCAGACCAGCAAACATGCTCTGCTTAGAACCCACCCTCAATGCCTGTTCTGAGCTACTCAATGTCTAGTCATCAGTTAAATTTTAGCATAATAATCAATTTTTCAGTAAAACATTCCATTCACTCTATTATTTCCAACCACTTTCATAATGTGGTATATCTAGAAAATGATAAGAAGAAACAAACAAAAACACTGAAGTAAAATGAGGAGACTGCTCAGAGTAGGGACAATTGTCTCCGGATCTCCATTCAGCCCGAGTCCTACCCAGTCACACTGAGAGCAAAGGGATCAAATTCTGGGCACAACTGTAACTAAATTATACCCACACTGCAGAGGTGGGAAATACTACTAACCATTCACCCCTTTCTAGTAGGTGGAAACCAAATTATCCAGTCTTACATCTTATACCTCTTGGCGTGTCATAGAGTCAGGATTTTTCCTTTAGGCTGTTAGTCTCATGGAGGCAGGACCACCGTTCTGTTTACTGTTTTAGCTCTAGAAACCACACATTCTTAGTATTTGTTGACTAGAGTAATGATAGTCCCATATACACAGGGTCCCGCAATGACTGCATGGAGGAGGTGGAATATAAACTCGAAATGTCTCTATTTAGAAACAATATTCTTAAAACTATCATCCCATGTTTCTTCTCCAAAAACATTTATCAACATTATTAGGGAAACAATAAAACACAGTTTCCGTACAAATTTTTTTAAAGATGGCTAACCAGAAAATCCCATCTGTGACTATGTATAGCCTTCCGTAGACACCTGTGCAAGTTACTTTTGCTTTCTCCTATGTGCAGGCAACTACAGAAATGTGTCTTGAATAACTCACCAGGCATGCACTTCAGTCCATCAGTAATTGGACTTTATTAATAGCAGCAATCACTAAGCTAGTGTAACTTACACCCTCTTCCCCAACTCCAGAGAATGGATTTATTGGAACTTACTCCCAGAGCTATTTCTTAGCCCTGTTATGAGTATGGAAATTTTACCCTTTTTGAGCCTTCTCCCTCCCTGTTTTTCTGCACAATTTCTCTGTTGAGGACAGGGCTTCTCTGGGCCCTAAACCACTCCGTTCCCAACCATTCTATCTGTACTTGCTTGCTCTCTAAGTCCCACTATGCGTGCAGAAAGAAATCTCTATGTCAAGGTATAGATGACTGATTCACATAAAACATACAGTATTTTTAAAGGATAGGTGGAAAAGGTGATGCTTAATACAAAGATGTAAAATGGACTTAAATCTATTATGGACTTGTGCTCAGTGTGAAGATCAGTTTGCGGTTTCATTTTGAGACTCAGGGTTGCCTCCCTAATGCCTCTCAAATCAAACTGCACCAATGGCTGGCCACCGGGGCCCACGTCAGTGCAGTCCATGTCCTAGAGATAATAAAACATCTCACAGTGCATTCCTGAGGCTCTTTGACAGAGCTCGGATTCATTGTTTTCCTTCTTTGTCTACTGCCTACTTTCAAATTCCCTTTTACAGGTTAATTAAGCTTTTTTGGACTCTGAGGAGTTAAAGAGCTTTTCTAAAGAATGACAGAAACGAGGAGAAGAAAAAAATTCCTTTTGAAGAAAACTTTTTCTGCCTTTTTCTATTCCACAGGAATCCCAGCTGTATCCATACTCTGCGTCTATATATACACATAGGAAAAGGGCAAAGATGGATGTTGGCATGGGCGGAAAATGTTCCCTGGAGCAAGAAGTAACTTTAATAAGGCCATTATGTTTGGGGATGAGCATATGTGTGTGTAAGAGAAAAAAAGAGAGAGACAGAAAGACGGGACACACACATACACAAAAAAAAGATTAAGACAAAGGGAGAAAAAAGGGGAAGGAAAGGAGAGGATGGAAGGAAGAATAGGGGAGGAGAGAGAGAGAGAGGCTGGTACCAGCTCCCCTAAGATGCCCCTAATGGTAAATTTATAATAAGATGAGTCTGCTGAATGATTTACTGCTGATCCCATAGAAAGAGCAGGGGGAGGTGAAGGAACAAAGGTTTACAGTCCCTTTGGAGATTTGTTTCATCTGTACATCAGCCCACAATTAATGGCCATTTAGCTGTTGTTCTCCTGCTGGACACTGGTGGATTGATTCAGTAAATAAAAGTGACAGAGCGATGTCCCATGGAGGCAGGCAGCAGAGTCTCTGCACCTGTTATTTGTGAATCTCCACTTGCCAGGTCGTTGACCTTTAGAAGCTGGCGAAAATTAATAAGTGAAAGCACAAAGCTGCCTGCTTTTCAAAAATGCGGCCGGAGGACCCAGGCAGCAGTTCGGCTGCCTTTCCTGGGAACTGGCCGGTAGCCTCTGAAGAGTTATCACCTCTCAGTTTTCAGACTAGCAGCATCACGGGAGGTGAGACCGCTGGCTAGTCAAGCACCTCTCAGCCGGTCTTGCCATGCGGTCTGAGAAGGCCCAGAGAGGTGGAAATATCGAGATCCACTGGAAGTGGAGAGCCACAGTGCATCCTGGCCTGCCCTGTTCTTCCTGAGACAGTTGGGGGGCCGTTGGGGGTGGATGGTGAGTGGCCCAGCCAAACTGGGCTGACGCATCTGAGCAGCTGTGCGTGGCATGGCTATCTGGTGAGCAAACAGCTGCACTGGGTAACTGATCATTTGCAAATAGTTAATGACAGATTTGTCCTTTGTGTGCACTACCATAAGAGGGGAGGGGAGAAATGGCTTCTGCTACTGCGACTGCTGTTGTTATTGTGGTTGTATTGAAAGTGATAGGAAGGTCAACGGATATTTACAGGGTCTGTGCTTCATTTGGGCAAGCTGCCTTCAGACCATAGACTGTGGGCGGACCATGGTGGTCAAGGAACCTGAGACCTGTAAGCCCTAAATCTGGGTGCGGCTACCTGGTGCACTTTTACTCTCTTCTTTATTTCTCTCTACCCCATTTTTTTTTTCTTTTTTCTTTTTGGTAACTCATATTTTTGTTATTTATTTCTCAGTAAATTACAGTCATTTAGCAAGCATAATTAGGCTTTGCTTGCCATGCAGAGGAGGACTAGGCTGGATTTGGTTAAGTGAGTTACTGAGCATTAAATAGTGCACTCAATCCACCTATGGGTGTTATTTGAGGGATTATAAAAGACACCTGCCCTAATGTGCCCCTAAAGAGAATTGCTCCATTGGCAATGCATTCATCTGAGTTAAGGCATTTCAGGTTTAAAGAGACCTCCTTTAAATACCTAATTTCAATGGGACATAACTCACTTTCCTTTAACATGAGAAGCGTGGTCCTACCTCAGCAGCTTGGATCTTGCTTCTTCCCCTCCCCACCTCCTGGAGTTCTCTTGCCAAGATCTCCACTTGGAGTATTCCTCAACACTGCAGTCTCATCTCAAATGTCATCCTAGAGAAAGGCTTTCCCTGACCGCCCTGTGTAAAGTAGACTTCTCCCTGCAATCATTCTTACAATGAATGCCCTGATTCTCTGAGTACCCCTGGCACTGAGAAAAATACCCTATACAAAGCAGGGTTCAATATGTCCTATTTGAATAAAGAAACTAATATAATTAGGAAAATTACTCACTAGTGTTTAAGAAAGCTGGCACTAAGGCGTGTAGAGAAGGAACTAATCGTTCTGATAGAAAGCATTCAGGAAAGGGGAAAAGGGAGATCTAGGAAATGGAATTTGTCAGGAGCTGGGTGTACAGGGGGCCTGGCCATGCACTACAGTGAGAAGAAAAAACCTGGAAGCCCAGGAGCCTTAAGGAGAAATACGTGATGTTTGTAAAAGGGGATAAAAAGTGAGAAGTTGGAAGAAATAGCATGAGAAAGAGAACAAAGCACTAACTTTCTTTTAAGAGGTTTTAAGTTTTCCTTAAAGTTTTTAAAATTTAAAGATTTTTTAAAGAAGAACTGCAGTCTTTTGTGTGTTTTTTTTCAGCAAAAGTAATTTAACGTATATTAAACAGTAAGTGTTGAATGGTTAGTCAGTCCTTACCAAGCCAGGATTAACAAATTTCTAGGTTCTGAAAATTGTAAAAATATCCAAGTTGTTTTCCAGACTTCTTCAATCCCCAAATTCCTATGTTCTTTGATGTCATTACCAACCAACAGTTTAAGTGGGAACAGGCTCATAAAACCTGTCCCAAGCCAAGAAGGATGGACCATTTCATGGCCTACAAGTAGCTTGACTGCATCACCTGCCCCAAAGTGCCCTTAAAGGCAGTTGTGAGATCTTGGTTTCCTAGTTCACTGATGCCAAATGGGCTGTAGAACCCCAGAGAACATAAGAAGTATTTCTGTGGGCCTCATAACCTAATACCTGGTCATTATCAAGGCCAACTCAAAGCTATATATAGGTAGAAAAGTAATTTTTTTTTAACTCAAATCACGTGAGAGATGAACTTAAAAAAAAAAACAAAACTGAGTAGGCCTTTACTTATGCTATGTAATATATTCTATGTAGTAAATTCTTCAACTGTACCATCATCACAGACACACGGCCAGGCTACATACTCATACCCACACATACCCACATTCAAAAACCTTTATTATCAAAGCATGATTCCCTTGGAATCCTGGGAATCTGGAGGTTTTTATTTGGCTCTAGAGATGTTTAAAAGCTTTATCAGCTGCAGACCACCAGGGAGATATTCTGAAAGTAACTGAGGTGCAGACACAGTGAGCTAGCACAGGGGGATGAGACCCAGTAATTTTTCAGTAGGAAATGGATTCCAAAAATATGGCAGGAAATAAGCAGCCCTTAAGTTTCTGGTTTAATAAATCTGGGGTGGGACCTGAAGATGGGCATTTCTAACAAATGTCCAGATGATATTGATGCTATTGTTTTCTGGGCCAAGCCTTTAAGGGTCCCTGGCCCTAGTCCATCTTCCTAATTTGATGAATGAAGTAACGAAAGCCTAGATAAATTTAAAGTTTATTAGACTTAAATATTCGCAGAATAAAAGTATTTTTTTCTGCAAATATTAATCAACTACTCCCTGGTGCCAAACGGACGTTCCTCCTGCCTCTCCCACTAACGGAATGTGGCACAATGACCATCCCAAAGGTTGAGAGGATGTTGTGCTTCTGCCAAGGGCCCTGCATGGACACTTTCAGAGGGCTTTGCATGCCTTTCAGGTTAAGGAGCAAAGATCTGGCACCCAGTGCCTGACCCCAGCAGCCTGGCCTCCTGCCACTGACCCATCTGCTGATAGACCTGGCTGGGCTCTGCCTGCTCCGTCTCTAGGACCTTCTCCTTCTTTTTTTCTTTATTGATTTTTGAAGGGAGAGAGATTTAGAAACATCGATGAGAGAGAACATCGATTGGCTGCCTCCTGCATGCCCCCCACTGGGGATGGGGCCCAAACCTGGGCATGTGCCCTGACCGGGAATCGAACCAGCGACCTCTTGGTGCATGGGTCGACGCTCAATTCACTGAGCCACACCGGCCGGATATCCTTTCTTGGGTGCCTTCTCCTCAGGCAAGGAATTTGGCTGGAAAAAGAGGCTTTGTTTAACTTTCTGTTTGAAAATATTGTCCTTCCTTTTAATTTCAGAAAACTTGGTCAGAAAACTCTGTTAAGAGCCGAGAATGTGATTTGGACCACAAATGTGTGAGCATTTCCCTCCCTGGAGGAAAGGCGGAATGACTTGCCAAGTAGCTGGACAGCTAAGGGCACTTAAATTGGCCCCTGGTGAAGAGAACATTAAGGCGAGGTTTTGGTCAGGAGAGCTTATGCCCAACGAGGGAAATTGCTGCTAAGCAGGCTTCATGTGAGGTTTCCTATTAGGATGATTCCAGAAAACAGGTCAATTATTTCTCATTCGGACGCTGAAACCAGTGGAAAGGAGAGATCAAAGGGTTACAGCAAGAGGTTAATGACTGAAATAAGTTTAACAAATACAGGGGAAAAAATTGTTCTCTGTACACAGCATGGAGTCAACCCCTGCGAGTCACTTTAAGAATAGGTCACAGAGTCAAACACTGCAGAGCTGTGCTTGGCGATTTTACATGAATAATGGCGTTTATATAATATGATGGGTTTGAGCTGGAAGCTCAGGGCTACGGAGAGCAGCAGTAAGTACTGACCCCACCACCCGTGAAAGAGTCTTATTGCTTTTTGACCAGAGTGGGAAGCTCAGTGTCCATGCAGGCTGGTCTCCGGATCTGCATTAATCTGCTCTCATTATCCAGGCTTCCTTTCTGATTAGCCAGGGGTCAAAGAATCTGGACTTGTACATGCTGACTCTCTGGCCTACTGACATGGATGGCAGGGGCAGAGCAGCCTTCAGACCTAAGTTAGAGAAAGTCCCACTCAGTGTCCTCGTGGGCTTTAAGTTCAGTGACAAATCGCGGGGTCAAGATCTGCTGATTGGAATGAGGTGAGATGCTTTACACAAGTCTTCCAGAGCAAATGAGTTTGCATGACAATCTGGCATAACCACCCACATGCTTATACACAGAGGTATGCAGTGGAGTGGAGTGTGTGTGTGTGTGTGTGTGTGTGTGTGTGTGTGTGGTTTGGGGATTGGAGGATGAAGAGACAGTCTGATGAAGGATACTTTCCCAGAGAAAGAATCACCTTTACAAGTGTCAGAGGGATGGCAAAGGTGATGTAGCTTTCGTTTTTGAAAAGCACATGAGGCCTGTGTATCCAGAGGAGTGCTGTTCTTAGAAAATACGAACCTGAGAGGATACATACTTCTGTATATCCTACGTTGTTCCAACCACAGCTGGAAGGCCCGTCTGGATGTTGCCTTCAGAGCTGGTAATGTATTCCTTTCAAATATTCCTTATTATAAAATGGTTTCAACGTTTTAAAAAATTAAAATTAAATGAAAACATTTGTGTTTCTCCTGTCTCTGTCTCTTAAGGTTGGGATGAACTTGGACAAGTCACTTAACTTCTGTGTGCCTCAATTTCCTGATCTGTAAAATTAGAACAAAATAGTACCTATTGTCCGGCCGGTGTGTTTCGGTGGTTGAGCATCGACCCATGCACCAAGAGGTTGCCAGTTTGATTCCCAGTCAGGACACTTGCTCAGGTTGTGAGCCTGATCCCTAGTGGGGGACATGCCGGAGGCTGCCAATCGATGCTCTCTCTTGTCAATGTTTCTATCTCTTTCTCCTTCTCACTTCCCCTCTCTGTAAAACCAATAAAGGGAAAAAAAATAGTACCTACCTCCTAGAATCATTGGGAGAATTAGACGAACTGACATACAGGCACACCTTGTTTTATTACGCTTTGCTTTATTGCACTTCACAGATGTTGCACGTTCTACAAGCTGAAGCCAAAGCCCACCACCAGCTAAAAGATTTCAAATGGCCCACCCTGGCCGGGTAGCTCTATTCCTTAGAATATCATCCCGATACAACAGAGTTGTAGGTTCGATTCCCAGTCAGGGCACATACAAGAATCAACCAATGAATGCATAAGTAAGTGGAACACAAATTGATATTTCTCTCTCTCTCTCTTTCTCTAAGATCAATAGATAAAAATTAAAAAAAAAAAAAGATTTTGAATCGCTTTGAGACTCACTTTATTTTGAAACTTTCTTTATTGTGGTGGAGGGGAACTGAACCCGCAATATCTCTAAGGTATGCCTGTACAGTAAAGGTTTCAAATAGTGTCTGTGATAGAGTCAAAATAAGTAAGTAAGTAAAACTCTTTATAAGTTAGTCAATATTAAGACTTAAAAAATATAGGCAAGTAAATTCAGCAGTACATTTTTGGGTGCAAAACAGGTAATATGTCATGAGACAAACTTGGCACTTATGTGGCAAGGATCTCACCTACCACCTTCCCCACTCTTTACCCAGAGGCCTTTCTGTCAGACATACCTTACAACAGGGTGAACAATTCTCCAGCTGGAGGAAAAAGTACCTGCCAGCTTTGAAAATTCACTGATACCCCCTTCAAATTCATTCAGGAAACAGCTTACTGGGGTGTCCAAAATTCAGGATATTTTCCCATTCCCCGTAGATAAATAATAAACTTAAAATTCAGCAGAAAACAAAACTTTGGGGTTTTCTGGTTTGGGGGCTTTTTTTTTTCTTTTCTTTTCTTTAAAAGTCACTGATAGTTAAGCTGACCCGATATTTTAAAGCTTATTTACCATGTAAAGAGGACTCAAAGTCAGTGTCCATTTTGTGCAGGAAAGTCAAAAGAATGCCTTCCATCTTTAAAAAGGTGTTGGGGTAGAGCATCAGCCTGTGGACCAGAGTCGCAGGTTCGATCCCTCGTTGCAGTTCATCCCCAGCTCTGGTCCAGGTCGTGTGGGAGGCAACCAGTGGATGTGTCCCTCTTATGTCAATGTTTCTCTCTTTCTCCCTCCCTCCCACTCTATCTGAAGATAAATAGAAAAATATCTTCAGGTGAGGATTAAAAAATAAAATAATAATAAAAAAAATAAAAAGGCATTGCCGAGACAGAGGGCTAAATCACAAATTTTCGGCTATCCAGGCTACTAAACAACCTTAGCAAATAAGAGCAATTTAAAACCAATTTAAAATCTCATAAGCAGTCAGTTATTTTATATACATATACATACACAGTTAAAAGAGAGAAGTAAAAATAAACAACTTAAATGAAATTTGGCTAGCATTGAAGTATACACGAACCTAATCTCCTGCAGTAATAATTTCAAATCCTACCTAATAGAATAGCATGAGTAACAGCATTTTATTCCAATTAACTCAGCTTGGCACTCAATAAGCTTGGGTCTTTTCTATAAAATTTTAAATACTTCCTCCTAACCACCTGCACACATTTTCCTGATTTGCATTTATTTGATTTTAATGTTTTTCGTTTGTTTGTTTCATTTCATTTTGTACTTTTACTTTCTAATAGAGAGAGATGAAAAGTATGAAGTGGAAAATTGCTCCAAACATGCCCCAAATCTCATTCCCTCCGCATAGCTCTGAGTCCACTCAGTGGGAGAAACGGTTGCTGAGGTCACAGAAATTGATTCGTGTTTTTCCTAAACCTTCCTCTTTTCTTTTTTGAAGACTAATATATGAAAATGTGGCAAACAAACCTCTTACGAATTTTTTATAAAATGATTTGGGAACAAAACTTTTGGGATACAGATTGCTAAATTTTATGGTTTGTAGTATCCGTTATGAAAAATAAAGTCAGTATCCTGGAACCAAGCAAGGAAACAAGCTATATAAATCAACATAGAAAGAAAGCTCATTAATGACTTTTCCCAATTTAAAGAAATGTCAAAGGCAAACATATAAATAGAATGCAATCATATGAATAGTAATAAATAACCATCATGGGTACTGAACTTTCCATCAAATTTTTGTTCTAGTATTCTGGCATATTCTACTATTTAAATAATTCTAAAACTTTTAAAATACATGCAAACAGGAATAAATTAAAACGATTTTTGGGGAGCAGGTGTTTAAAAGATGAAAGAATCACACACACCCTCTGAATAACATACACCACTGATTGATTCATTGAATTAGTACCTAACTGGTTTAACTGAATTAGTACCTAAGCTGCATTAAAGGTCTGAAGGACAATGATTAAAAAAATAAAAAAGACCCAAGATGCTATTGAAATGTCTTTCCAAAATCTTACTAGATTAACAAAACAATATTTACAGAGTATTATCAGAGACCAAAGATGCCACCAAAAGATAGCATTTACATATCTAATGTGTAAGTTTACCCCTCTAAACTTCGAGTTTACTCTTGCATCTGTGAGCTAGTTTCGTATGGAGCAGATCTACCTGGAGAAATTGGGCGGGGTGGGGGGGCAGAGAACAAAGAACAGACTACTCTGTTGCCTCCATGTTTTTCTTTCCCCTCTATGTAAGTAAAGCAATGAAATCCATTGTGAGAGAAGTGAACATAAGGAGGCCTGAATCTGAGTCTTGACTCTGTATTAATTGGTTATGAAATTACGAACGAGTAACGTAGCTTCTCTGAGTCTTATTTTAATTCTATTCAATATGTGTGTTTGGAACCTAACATAATTTCCCTTTAACATTTTAATTATGAAATATTTTAAGAATATAGTAAAGTGCACCAAATGATATTACAGTCGTATATCTATTCCACATATTTAACAAATGCTAATTTTTGCTATAGAATTTGTACATCGTAAATTGGTCAATTATAACTTCACAACTCAGATATTTTTAGTACATCTTCAGAGTTCTGTAACCATCCCCAGAATTCAAGTGTAGACCATTATCATCACCCCCAAAGGATCCCTTGCATTGCCTTTCACAGTCAATCCCCATTTCCAGATTTGCTATTTCTGGACATCCACATATGGAGTCATACAGTAAGCAGCCTTTTGTACAGTATTTGGCTTTTTTTCTTAGTACACAAATCACCAAACTGGCCACAAACGAATCCCTTCTAACTTCTACTTTTGTATATAAAGCTGTATTGGCTCATTTATTTACGTAACATCTATGGCTACTTTCCCCCTACAAGGTCAGAGCTGAGTAATTGCAACAGAAATTTTATAGACTGCTAAATCTAAACAATTTATGGTCCATCCCTTCAAAGAGAAAGTTTTGCTTATTCCAGACTTGGCATGTCTTTAGGTTTATCACAATGGAGGATGTTTCAGTACTTCTTCTTATTTTTGTTGTTGAATACTATTCAAACATACCACATTTTCTTTATCCATTCACCATTTCACAGTATTATTTCCATTTCTTGGCTGTTATGAATAATGCTGCTATAAGTATTTGAATATGTGCCTTATTGTAGACATATGTTTTTATTTCCTTGAATAAATACCTAGCAGTGAAATTGATGGTCATATGATAAATTTGTATTTAACTTTTTAAGAAAGTTGTATTCCAAATTGTATTCCAAAGTGGCTGCACAACTTAACACTCCTACCAGGAACATTCGGGGGTTATAATTTCTCCACATTCTCATCAATATTTGTTGCCAGTCTTTTTTATTTTACCTATTCTAGGGGGCACAAAGTGGCACCATCATTGTACTTTTAATTTGCATTTCCTAATAACAAATTATATGGAATGTTTTTTCCTGGGCTGATGGGCCTTTTGTCCATCTTTCTGAAGTGTTTATTCATTTTCCTATTCAAATTCAAATTCTGGACACAGTCTTTTATTGTATTTATGATTTGTAAATATTTTCTCTGGGTCTAACGTAAGTTTCCAATTTCTAAATAATGTCTTTTGAAATGCAGTTTTTAATTCTGGAAGAGTTTCAGAAATATGGCTATTATTTCACTTTGAAATGTTTGGCAGAATTCATCAACAAAGCCATCAGCACTTGGGTTTTTATTTGTGAAAATATTTTAAATTACTATTTAATTTCATTAATTGTTTAAGTCAGTTCAGATTTTCTAATTCTTCTCAGTTCAGTTTTTAATTTGTTTCTTCCCAGAATTTGTTCATCTAAGTTGTCTACTTTGTTGACATAAACTTGGTCATAGTATTCCTTTACAGTGCTTTTAGTTCTATAGGGTATGTACTGATGTCCTATTTTTCTTTCCTAATTTGGGCAATTTAAAATTTTTTCCCTGTTTAGTCTAGTTAAATGTGTCACAATTTGTTAATATTTTCAAAAATTACATATATATTTACTTCCCTATAGTCTTGTCAATTAAATATTTCTCAATCTTTTAGATTTTGGCCATTTTGGTAATATGAATGATTATCGACATGACAATATGTTTTTGTCTTATACATGAAGTTGAGTGTTTATTTCACACGTATAATAAATTTTATTTCTTGTTTAGTTGATATGTTTTTTCCAACTTAAATTATTGTTCACATTTTTATTTGATGTTTAGAAGCTTTGGTATATCAAGGTATAAGCCCATTGTGATATAAACTGCAAATATCTTCTACTTGTTTGTCTTTTTCTTGTGGACTTGTATATCATGTTTTTGCCGTACAAAGTTTCCCATTAAAAACTGGAGTGCAGTATATATTTTTATCACCTTTTTGTTTTGTTTGAGTCATAACGTTTTCCTTTGTACCAAATAATGATAGAATTCTTTCATCTTTTTTTCTAAATCTCCTATATTTTCAGTTCTACATTTAGACTTCTGATTTATTTGAAATATATATTAGTGTATGTTGTGATATTTGGATATAATATTATTTTAATCTAGAGGATTATGCAAGTGTCCAAATTTAAACTGTTGATTTGAGATGGCAACTTTATTATATACCAAATTATTAAAGGCACTTAATATACAAAGACAAACTTTCATTTCATTTTTTTCAAATATAATTTAGTTTGTTTCAACAATGTTTTAAAGTTTTCTTTATATGAGTTTTGCACATTTCTTATTAACTTTTTTCTACAAATTTTACTAAAATGTTTTAAAGCTGAGATCTATAACTATGTTGAGCTTTGTCAAGTACTTTGTAATAATGTGTCATGATCATTATATTATTTTTCTCCATAAACCTATTATTATATCAAATTATATCATTGGTTTCCTAATATTGAAAAAGTATTACATTTCTGGAATCAATCTCAGTTGTCAACATAAACATTTAATGGGTGTTGCATTCTCTTTGCTTATATTTTCTTTAACATTTTTGAGATTTGTTAAAAGTTTTATTTTGTGTTCATTATCAATCATGTTTTCTTATCCATAGCATATTTGCTTTATATAATAATTTAGAAGTTTTCATTACTTTTCTCCTTTTTGGATTAACTGATATTTACAGAATTGATAGCATTGCCCTGTGAAACAGTTTCTGGAACTTATTTGGGATCAATCTCTTTTATAGTTTAATTCCTCAAATTGTTTTCTGGTTATTTGTAGGTTTGGATAATCTATACTGCCAGTTTTCCTTAATTATATTTTTCTAGAAAGTATCCACATCATCTAGATTTTCAAATATACGAGATGTGCAAAAAAGTGACGGATAACTTTTTATAAAGAGTTTCACTTTTGCATTTTATTTGAAATTTATCTATTTTGTTTAATTACTATATCTCCTCCTTTCTATTATTTAAACCAAAGTTTAATATTTGGCTGATTTTTAAATGTCATCTTCTTATGTACTTATCAAATTTAAGCTTTGTATTTTCCTACTCATAATTTCTGCTTTTGTTTTAATACTGTTTTCGTTCTTCTTTTTGTTTTACAATTTTGTTCTTTCTCAAATTTTTGAATTGGATATTTAATTTATTCACTGATACAGACATTTAATGCTACAAATTTTCTTCTATGCATTGCTCTAGCAATATCCCATAGATTTTAACATGTTTTATTAACAATTTTTTCTAGAAATTATGAAATTTTGTTTATCTTTTTCTTTTATTATTCCCAGAGGATTTAGTAGAGACTTTATACAGTTCTAGTAGAAGGGCATTTAAATTTTTCTATTAATTATTATTTTTTCCTGATTATAATTTTTGTTTCCATTTTTAATTTATTGAGATATTTTTCTTTGTGGTCTAATAAGTGGAGATATTACTTGTAAATAATTTTATATATACCTAAAAGGAGGTGTACTCAATATTTTTGGATTTCTAGGTTTGATATATATTTAAAAGATGTCAGGAATTACATTAGGTGTAAAATGATTTCACATGAGAATATGTATTGATATAATCCAAATCACTAACAGATTAAAGAAGAATGATTTTAAAATGACTTCAGGAAATACAGAAAATCATTTGATAAAATCCAAACACTTTCATTTAACACAACACATTCCTCAATATAGTAAGAAAGCTGTCTTAACATGTAAAAGGATATTTACTGTTTTCAACTGTTTCAGATACAACTTGTTTAATCACTCCCAAATTTGTCATGATGATGGGGTTTTAGCTTTCAATAGTGTATATTTGATACAATAATATCTTCCTTACTATAAATATTTTACTTCACTGTCACTTTTCTATATCGATTACTTGGGTATAGAATGCAAAGTGAGAAGTTCACGCAAAATTTTGAAGATTAAATCTAATGCAAGTTCTTTTATCATTTAATTGCTGTCTCTTTGTCAATAGTCTCTTTCTATGATGTGTGATATATTTTCAGGATTTTTATTTTGCTTTTTGCTTTGCAATTTTTATGCTGTAATGCCAGTATGAAGCATGAGGCAAAAACACTTGGTATCCACCAAAATTTATTATTTCCTGCTTTTATAGCAATAATAGTATAGCCAGACACCTGAAGAGTCCACGTTTCCCAGCCTCCCTAGCAGTTGAATGTGGCCGAGGGACAAATTTCTCTACAATGAAACAGCTTTTAAGAAAGCATGTATGTCTTCTTCATGACCTTTCCCATTTCATTGGCTAGTTATGGATGGCAACAAGTCTTCCCTAAGGTAGAGCTACAAAATGGTAGGAAGAGGGGTCTATAAATTGTTACATGGAAGAGGGCCACTCATGAACCAAGAGCACCTGCCCTGAATCGTTTTATGACAGAGAAATAAGCTTCAAAAGAGTTTAAACCATAATACTCTAGAATCTACTTACAGAGCAATTTAATCTTTCCTAACTAATAAAATGTATTTATAAATAGATTATTTTTATGTATCCTACTCAGAAATTAATGAAATCTTTATTTTGAAAATCCATATTGTTCTTCAATTTTTTAAAGTTGTAAACCACAATGTTTTCAAACACCTCTCCCTCATTCTCTCCTGGTCTGCTCTTCTATGAAGTTTTTAGAATGTTTTCAACTTCCTCTTTTCCTTCTCTAGGTCTTTAAACTATTTGCTTTTGTTTGAGACTCCTCAAAGCAAAGCCTGAGACAAAGAGTAAATTGCCACTGGTTTCTTATAGAATGATCCTAGGGAACATGAGCAGGAATGAGGAGACGGACAAGGACGTATTATGGACTGAACTGTGCTCCCCACCCCCAAATTCATACGTTGACGTCCAAACTTCAGTACTTCAAAATGTAACTGTATGTGGAGATATGGCCTCTAAAGAATTAATCAAGGTAAAATTAGGTAGTATGGGTAGGGCTAACCCAATATGACTGGTATTCTTATAAAAAAGAGAAGACTGGGACAAAGATGCTATTATTGTTATTATTATATTTTTTACTAATACTGCCATAACAAAATACCACAGACTGGGTGGCTTAAACAACAGCAGTTTATTTTCTCACAGTTTTGGGGACTAAAAGTCCAAGATCAAGGTGTTAGTCTATTTGGCTTTCCTGGAGGCCTCTGTTCTTGTCTTGCTGGTGGCCTCCTTGCTCTGTTCTCACATGGTCTTTCCAAGGTGTGTACAAATCCCCAGTGTCTTTTGTGTCCCAATTTCCTCTACTTCTATGGCCAAGGAGAGAGGCCTTAGAAGAAACTAAATCTGGGATTTCGGTCAAGACGGAGCATAGGTAAACGCGGTACTCACCTCCTCCCTCAACCACATCAAAATTACAACTAAACTTCAGCACAACCATCATTCAGAACCACCTGACATCGAGCTGAATGGAAGTCCTACAACTACAAAATTAAAGAAGCAGCTACATCCAGACTGGTAGGAGGGGCGGAGGCGCGGATGGGCTGGTCCCTCATCCACGTATGCCGGACAAAAATCAGGGGGATACCTCGGCTGGGAAGGTCCGCCCTGAGGACTGAGGGGTGTCCATCTCACACCAGGCACCCAGCTCAGGGTTCCAGTGACAGGAAGAGAAGTGTCCAAACTCCTGGCTGTAAAGCCAGCGGAAACTGAGGCTGAGGGAGGCTGAGGCCTCTGGAGCCCCAGGCAGTTCCTCTTAAAGGGCCCATGCATGGACTTACTTGGACCCACTCCTTCTGGGCTCCAGCATTGGAGAGGCAGCTTGAAAGGCATCAGAGACATATGGGGAAGAACTGAGTTGTTTGGCATCGGGGTGAGAGCTGAAGGGGCACCTTTCTCCTGGACAGTCTTGCTGTGGAAGGCCATTGTTCCTTTGGTGAGCCCTTCCCTGGGGTGGTAGATGGCCACCATATCTGGGACTCCAGCAACCTGGCTCACACTGTTTGCCCCGCCCCGGTGATTCCTTGAGGCCCTGCCCCAACCAACTTTCGGGCCTACCCAAGCTGTTTCCAGTGGCTTTACCATAGGGTTGGCCTGTCTTGGATCTTTAGATTTTGGCTTGGCTTCAGATTTTCCTAAAATCTCTCAAACAAACAGCATTTGGTCTCAGCAAGCCCCATACCTCTCATTCAGTGACCCCAGGCCTGGCACTAGAAGCAGCCAGACTTGGTTCACAACTTGGCTTTTCCTGGGTACTTCTAAGCCCAGTACAAGAAACAGCCATCTGCAGATCACTTTGTAGCTTATGCTGGGTGGCTTAGAGTAGAACACAGGCAGTGGTTGACCTTGCCCCAGAGCCAGGAAACCCAGTGGACAGCTTCAGACCACATCAAAGCACCACCACCCAACCATGTCCACAAGTGACACACTCAATGAGTGGACTCAGTGGGTACCAGAACCCTGCTGAAGTAAGTCTTCTCTGTGCTGAAGTAAGTCTTGGGTCCCTGCACAGCTGATCCTCCAAGGTAGTCAGAGGCCAGAGGTCAGTGGGCACAGCCAGTCCTTGCTGCTGATCAGCCTGAGTAAATCCCTCCCACTGATGTGCCAATAGCAATCAAGACTCAATTACAACAGAAGGGTGTACAGTCCACACTACGGGTACACCTCAAGGCCCCAGCTAGGGTGATCATGGAGGCTGTGCCACTGGACCCTACAGGACACCTACTATAATAAGCCATCCTATGAAGCCTAGGAGATATAGCAACTCTACCTAATACATAGAAACAAACACAGAGAAGCAGCCAAAATGAGGAGACAAAGAAACATGTCCCAAATGAAAGAACAGAACAAAATTCCAGGAAAATAATTAAACAAAATGGAGATAAGCAATCAATCAGATGCAGAGTTCAAAACACTGGTTATAAGGATGCTCAAGGAACTTAGTGAAACCTTCAAGGAAATTATGAGAACTTCAAGGAACTTAAAGAGAACTCCAAGGAACTTAGTGAGAACATCAAAAACATAAAAAAGGACCAGTCAGAAATGAAGGATGTACTAACTGAAATAAAGAATAATTTACAGGGAACCAATAGTAGAGTAGGTGAAGCCAAGAAGCAAACCATCGATTTGGAATAAAAGGAAGCAAAAAATACCCAATCAGAACAGCAAAAAGAAAAAAAGAATCCAAAAAAATGAGGACAGTGTAAGGAGCCTCTGGGACAACTTCAAGCATACCAACATTCGCATCATGGGGGTACCAGAAGGAGAAGAGAGAGCAAGAAATTAAAAACCTATTTGAAACAATAATGACAGAAAACTTCCTTAACTTGGTGAAGAAACAGACATACAAGTCCAGGAAGCACAGAGAGTTCCAAACAAGATGAACCCGAAGGGGTCCACACCAAGACACCTCATCATCAAAATGCCAAAGGTTAAGCACAAAGAGAAAATCTTAAAAGCAACAAGAGAAAAGCAGTTAGTTACCTACAAAGGAGTTCCCATTCGACTGTCAGCTGATTTCTCAAAAGAAACTTTGCAGGTCAGAAAGGAGTGGCAAGAGATATTTAAGGTGATAAAAAGCAATAACTTACAACCAAGATTACTCTATCCTGCAAAGCTATCATTTAGAATTGATGGACATATCAAGAGTTTCCCAGACAAGGAAAAGCTGAAGAGTTTATCACCATCAAACCAGTATTATATGAAATGTTGAAGGGTCTTCTTGAAGGAGAAGAACAAAAATAGGAACAATAAAATGGCAGTAAATACATATCTATCAACAATTGAATCTACAAACAAAATGAGCAAGCAGAACAGTAACAGACTCATAGATACAGAGAACTTTTTGTTGCTTGCCAAATGGGAGGGGGTTGGGGGGATGGGTTAAAATAATGAAGGAATTAAGAAGTACAAATTTATTGTTAGGCTGATAAACCTCAAAGGGAAGGGGGGAGGGAGGGCGGGGAGAGATAAACCAAAGAAATTCTATGCATATATGCATAACCAGTGGACACAGACAATAGTGTAGGGAAGGCAGGAGGGGGTGGAATTGGGGAGGAGGGGGTCATTGGGGGAAAAAAGGGGAGACATCTGTAGTACATTCAACAATAAAGATGAGTTTAAAAAAGAAGAAGAAGAAGAAACTAACTCTGCTGACACCTTGAGCTCAGACCTCCTGCCTGCCTCTCTCTAGTCTGGATATAAATCTCAACTGCTAGATTTGTCACCGGGCCCATATTTTTATGGGAACCCCATATGTACATTTGAAATAAATTGGTTATTTTCCCCTTTTAATCTGTCTCATATCAATTTGTCTCATATTTGTTTCAAGTCAACTACATAGAAAGGAGAGGAAGATTATTCTCCCTCCCCCACACCATTAAGGGAATTGACAAATATCTAAGAACTTCCCATACTATATACAATTTATGAACTATTTATATTAATACAATTTCACCCATACACACTTAACTTAGGGAGAGCTAAGCATGCCTTTTGATTTCACAACTCCTCTCATATAATTCAGCAATAGTAATATATCAAATAAAACTAATTACTTCTAGCACTTCTCCTTTTACAAGATTAAAGAAAATTTTGTTAGGATCTTCCAGAAACTCCCTGGGATATTCAAAGAACAGTTTTAGATGAAATAGATATCATTTAAAATTTTATTTAGGGTAGCAAAATAGCAAAAGTTGTCAGGAGATTTGAACACTTGATTAATATAGAATCATGGGTTGCTGTGCAATAATATCTTACTACCCATTTATCCAAAAATGAATTATTAAAATAAAAAAATTAGGTAGTGTTATTTTTAAGAATTCTAGTCTTTCTTAAGTGAGATACCTCTGTTTACTTAAATCACCAAATATATAATAAAATAAACATAAACCATAAGAAGTTATTCTGGCCCTGGCCGGTTGGCCTCAGCGGTTAGAGCGTCGGCCGTGGACCGATGAGTCGCAGGTTTGATTCCAGCCAAGGGCACGTACCTCGGTTGCGGTTCGTCCCCTGGCCAGTCAAGTCATGGGGGAGGCAACCAGCTGATGTGGCTCTATCATATCAATGTTTCTCTCTGTCTTTCTCTCTCCCTCCCTCCCACTCTATCTAATGATAAATAGAAAAATATCCTCGGGTGAAGAATAAAAAAAAAAAAAAGAAGTTATTCTGGTAAGACACAGAATCTTTGTTATCTAGGCAAATTACACAAGGTAAAGTATATATTTTATAGCCTGTTTTAATGACAGACCAATAATCCAAAATTATTTATTCATCTTAACAGAGAGAAAAAATATAGTTTTACATTAGTATATTTGATATAAAGTTATTTTTGAGAGTTGTATAAATAAACCCATCACACCTTACCCAACTTTGACCATAATAAATACAAATGCCTTTTCATAAGCCTGTATGACTATATATATATATATATATATATACATATATGTATATATGTATATATATATATATATCTCCCTTATAATACAACTTTTCAAAATGGCAAAATAAAAATATTCATTATAAGATATAGATAGATAGATAGATAGATAGATAGATAGATAGATAGATAGATAATGTGTATATATCCATTTTCACCAAATAAAAATGAGGCAAAACATATATGAACTTAAAATTATTCTTAGAAATTAATGTTTTAGTATTCTATCCTTCATTACTTTTAGATATACGCTGAATATCCATTAACTACTTCGATTGAGCATCAGTTCAAGTGTTTTAGTTGCCTAAAGATCTTCAAAATTATCTTCAAGTTATATTTTACAAAACATAATTGCTATTGAAATAAAATTTATCAGAATAATGATTTGATTTGGTTTCAAAAATCTACATTTTTAATAATCTTAAACATTTGACAGAAGCAATGCTACCATGTAATATTGAATTTTTGATTGTGTGCCTTTCTTTGGTGAGGTTATGTTTTTAAAGTCTATACTCCATGGTATATTAAAGTTTCATGACACAGAAGTTTTCTACCTGTATCAACGTGGGTCCAGGGGTTTCATTCATCAAAGAACATTGTAAGATTAATATGTTGTTTTTTTTTGTTTATTCACTGCACAGGTAGTATAAAACTCAGACCAAAACCAATGCAGAACAATGTCCTAGGGTTTTAATGTCTTTTTTTAAATATATTTTTTCTCCTTTTCTGTCTTCTTTCCTTCCCCTTTCCTTCTCCTTCACCTCTGCCTTTAACATCCAATGTCTAAGATAAATAAAATGCAAACTTGTATGTGCCTTTTTGAATCACTTTGCATAGAGCTCTCTAGTAGACGGATTCTGCAGGTAGTAGTCCCTGGGGAAAGGTTTAATAAGAACTTCTTTTGGAATCAACACCAGTTAAAGGGAAAGAAGAATGCAGGATTGGGACAAGGAGGATTGGGACAAGTCCCAGCAGACTTGACGGAATTCTGGAGGTGGGATGACCTGGCAGATGTGTCCTGAGTTGAGCTGAGAAGCCAAGCCTTCATGCTGTTATATCCAACCATTAGACATGCATCAGCCTAGAAAGGGGGCTTAAATTTGGGAAAAGTCTCTCTCTTCAACTGAGATAATCCCAAAAGGAAATTAAAAGATGAGGGCTATCTGCTGTAGCTGGGGAAATAAATATTTTATTCATCAGAAGATCTCAACAGCCAGTGCAGGGTCTACAAAGTATTTTCCCAAAATGATGGGGAGAATTTGGAGCCGGGGATTTATGCAAGGGATTCAGTTCTAATTTAATCACTCTGTTCAGGTCCAAGCTCCTATTTCCTTCTCCTGATCTCAGAGTGTTAGAATTCCCATCTGTAACTTTTAAGTCCTGTAGTTTATTGTAAATCTTAGGAGTGTCAGCTTCTCCTTAATGCTTTTGGCTTGATTTCTCTCTTCAATTTTAGCATCTTGGTGTCTCTTTCTTTAGAGCTCAGTTCTAAATGTGTTCTTTCATACTTATTTTAGAGTGTCTTTCAGATCATTTTATTACTTTGTGTTTAGGGTTCTAGAACCTTTGCTTGCTGTATAGAATCTGCATCACTGACTGTTTTTTGGTGAAGACTGCACCTATTACCTATGACTCATTTCTTGTGTTTATAGTCAGTGTCCAGTTCAATCCACCTAAATGATCAGTGTTTCCTTAATCTAATAATGTTCACCTGTGATATGTTATGATATTAATTGTGAAATGCTACTCAAATGTCCTGTTCTTCAAAGGATTCCCTCAGAAGTAATGTGCCTTGTAATGTTCAGGAGACACATTCTTTTTAGACATTTTGCTGGTAAAACCAGAATTAGAAAAGTGTATGTTTGACCTTGAGATATGCCATTATTGTTCAACTGAAAATCTCTACAACATCAACATTTTGAGTTATAAAAAAGGGCACTCTTTATCTCAAAACCAAGTTAGTTCCAAGTTATAATCAGATTTATTATCAGTTATTCTTTGCGTACACTGTTATGTGTGACACCTGTCTTTGCCAATAAAATCCATAATCCTGGAGAGCAGATAATGTATTTTCAATTTTCTTTGGCCTCACCCATGTTATTTGGGACAAAGCCGAAAATATATAGGTATTTAGTCCTTATGGAGTCACAGAAGGGTGTAGAGAGGAGAGAGGGAAGGTGCCAGAGGGAGAGGTTGCCAAATCCATTGGCAAGCGTCTTGGCAACATCTCACCTGGGGAGGCAGCATGACGCAGTAGATGTGAACCAGACAAACATGAGTTTTCATCCCAGCTCTGTTGTGCACTAACTGTGTAACCTTGGGCAAGTACTTCAAGTTCCTTAACCTGACTTTGTTTTTTTCTTCCACCTGATAAATGCAATTAATATTAATACCTAACTCACAGGGGTTTTGTGAGTATTAAATGTGATAATTACTATAAATCATCTTTTATCATCCTGACAAAACTAGGCATTGCAAAAAAAAAAAAACCAAAAACATACAAAAACATATTTCCTTCCCTTATAGCACTGTTGTTCCAAATGTGTTCCTACCTGCTGAATCAAATCAAATGATGTTAAAAGTGCAGATTCTCTGACAGCCCACTTTGCATTAAAATATCTGTGGATTTCCCGGTCATTGTGTCTCAGTGGAATGAGCACTGTCCCATGGACTGAGAGGTCCCTGTTCGATTTCCTGTCAGGGCACATGCCCGGGTTGTGGGCTTGATCCCCAGTGGAGGGCGTGCAGGAGGCAGCGCATCAATGTATCTCTCTCACATCAATGTTTCTATCTCTCTCTCTCTAAAAAAATCAATAAAAACATTTTTTTTTTAATTTGTGGATTGGGCCTGGGTATCTACTACACCCAGCAAAATGAAACCCCCATTGCATCAAAAACAAGGATAGCTAGAATAAAAGTTTGTCTTTCTTGGCTAAAAAAAAAAGGAAAGAGAGGGTTGTGGGAGATTGAAGTGTGCAGGAAAACAGCAGCAGAGGTCAACAGGAGGCCCATGACCAGTGATCATCTCTCCAGGACCTGTGAAAAGCACTGAATGGCGGGGTCCCTGCTGTTGCTTGGCTCACTTGCTAAACAGCCTTGCCCACGGCTGAAGCCTGATCTTCAACAATCCCAGGAACACTTAGAAATTAATGTGATTGTTGTTCCAATAAACTTTAGACAATTGTGTTCCACTGTGTTATTTGGGCTTTTAAAATAATTGTATGTAGTGGGAAAATTCTTTATGGATGAAAGACTGGGATAAATGATAGTCACTGCTGCAGAAAGAAAACCAAGTTCTTTTCTAGAATGTGAGAGAAGAAAGCTTTGTTTTTCTCTTTTGTAAATAATGTGACACTATCCAAATCATCCTGTCTGGAAGTGATGCTGCTTTGTGTCTCTGACCTTTAAATATCCGGGGCAACAGTTTCCATCATGGAATGTCATCCTTGCTGAGCTCACCTCTTCCACAACTGCTTTTTACCTGGAGGCTACAATATACACAATCGCATGGCTTTCCTTCAAACCATATTAAGTTATAACAATGCAATGCACATATTAGGGGGCTGTAGCCCAGCTGAGCCCTAAACCCTGCCCCTGTGACAAAGAATAATGATTCCTGAACACCAAAAAGGGGAGAAACAGGTTCCCGATTTCTAATATGTTAATAGCTAGTTCATAGATACTGATAATTCAGTAGCAAAGAATCTGATAGCTCACGCAATACAAAGTTGTATCTAATGTTATTCAAAGCTAGCTGACATTCTTACTGTGCACACAGCTCAAGACAGGTGGCAAATGAAGACTCAAAAACAAAGAACCAGTGGCTGTTCCTTGGGGCTCTGTCTTGCCTGATTAATCAATGGCGATCTGGCCCTCACTGACAATTGCCAAGAACCCAATCGCAGCACAAATCAGCCCATCGACACGTAGAACAAGCAACAATCAGATTTAGGAGGCTGGTTTCTTCTAAGCCAGTGGGCAGTGACAATAAGGGTGATTTTGCCATGCTGAGAGACAAATAATCGGTTGCCCACCCCCTACCACACTCTCCAAAAGTGTTTAGATCGCTAATGAAAATGAGTCCAGAGGCTTCCCATGGGTCAACATTTTGCACATCAGAAAAACACTATACAATTCAGCTTGAGCGACAAGTCTCCTCAGACACCACACAGAGCAGCTGAAATAGGGGTAGAAGCTCGCAGGTCGAGGGAGGCATGAATTCTTAATGCCCCAGGGGTCCAAGGACAGACTAGCAGGGGTAGTCTCATATTCAATTATTTATCAAGTTCATTTATGAAAATAAACCCAAAATCTAGACTAGTTGGTGTATCTGAGAGTAGTGGCATGTGTATCAATAAATAATACGGAGAATTCAGCTCTCCACAAAATTTCCCTCCTCATATCTTAAAGATAAAACCTGAGTCATCTGACATCATACAATATCCGATGCCATATATTTCTGTTTCATAAATAATACCCAAGACACAAATATACAGGGGATATAAACTCACCACCCAGATATGAAGAAATCTTATTTATTCTAAATTAATTTTTAAATAACAATAATAGTAACTGCAATTTAACAGATGCCTATACAGTGGTCCCCCTTCATCTGAGGTTTTGATTTCCTCAGTTTCAGTTCCCATGGTCACTACGGTCCGAAAACATTAAATGGAAAATTCACATCGTGTAACTAAGTGGCACACCATCACAGCAAAGTCTCCCACAAACTCACCTCCCCCAATATACAAAAGTTATGGCTGTCTCCATTTGGCACCTAAGCAGTTAGATTTAGAGCTAACAAAACTCCCAGACAGAAAAATTCTCCAAGGTAGTTACCGTTATTAATAACATTAATATTATTTGATTCCCTTTATATGCTCATTTTTCTCTATTTTCACAAATAAATTTTTAAAATACAATCAGATTTTCTCAGGCATCATTTTATTAAAACGACCCATTATTTTGTGGAGTTAATAGAAGGCAACAATTCCTACAGATGAATAGGGCAAGTCCAACAAATGGGAATGGACAAGCTGGTTTAAAGAAAAATAAGAATTGTCCCAATCTCATTTTTATCCTGGTGAATCTTAATTAGACTTATGGTAAGCTGCATTAGTGTTAATAAGGATTAATGTCATAGTGATAAGCAGAGCATACAAATCAATAAATGCTGCGGTATCAATATATGAACAGAGACAGAAATAGCCAGTCTAGTTCTTAACAGTGAACTCGTTATAGAGTTAAATATTTGCTGTGTGGATTTGAAATACCTTGATAAGCAGAAGACATTGTACTGGCGCAAAGAGCAGAGCAGTGACACTTGACAGATAAATATAAACCTTAAATGATTTACAAACTTGCCCAGAGGGTTATTTCACAATTCTGCCACAGTTTGGAGTCTTGTCCTTAGGTATTTGAGAAAAAATTAATGATCAATCCATCCATCGAATGAGTGTGTATTGATTATTACTATAGAACTGGATATTGCATTGTGTCCTCCTCTGATGGGTACAACAGTCTTTAGAGGAGCTTACAGTTATGTTGAGGAAAAAATAAAAGAAAACATTAAACAATTATAACATGTACCAGTTAGAATTAATTTTGAATTCAAGGTAAAAAGAGCTCAAAATTAATGGCTTAGACATGAGATATTCTCTTAAAAAGAAATCAGTTTGGGGATTATGACCTCCATGTGGTAGAAGAAACCCAGGATGTAGCCTCCATCCTCATGGTCCAGAATGGGTCTTGGGGTAACAGGTGCTGGAGGAAGTGGAAGGGTGTGTCTCCTCACTGAGGGAGCTCTAAAGTCACACACGCCACTTCTATGCAAACATTTCTTTTATTCCTAGACATTTCCATTTATGATTTTTTTCTTTTATGAATCTTGCTTTTGATATTATGCCTAAAAATTCATCACCAAACCTAAGATCACTGGCTACGCTTATTTTTTAATGTTTTCTGTTTTATATTTAGAGCTATAAACCATTTTCAGTTAATTTTGTATAAGTTGAGACATATCTGTCAATATTTGTTTGTTTTTTGTTTGTGGACATCAATTGTATGGCTAATACTTTCAGTAGGATGTCTAATTGAGTTGTGACAGAAGGCTTTCTTGTTCTGTTATTGATATTAGGGAAAGTTAAATGTACAGTCTTTCTTTTTTTCTTTCTTTCTTTCCTTTCTTTCTTTTCTTTCTTTCTTTCTTTCTTTCTTTTCTTTCTTTCTTTCTTTCTTTCTTTCTTTCTTTCTTTCTTTCTTTCTTTCTTTCTTTCTTTCTTTCTTTCTTTCTTTCTTTTCTTCCTTCCTTCCTTCCTTCCTTCCTTCCTTCCTTCCTTCCTTCCTTCCTTCCTTCCTTCCTTCCTTTCTTCCTTTCTTCCTTTTTTTCTTTCCTTTCATAATCTTTGTTAGGTTCAGGAAGCCCCATTCCATACTTAGTTTTATGAGAGTATTTTTCTTTTTCTTTTTATCATAAATGTATGTTGAATTAATTCAAATCCTTTTGCTGTATCAAGTAAGGTATTCATTTGGTTTTCATTATTTAGCCTACTACTATGGTGAATTTTATTAATTTTTGAATAGTGACCCAGTTTTACATTCTGGAGTGAGCTTCACTTAGTCATGATATATTACCTTTCACATATTGCTAGATTCAATGTACTGTACTAAAATGTGTTGAGGATCTTTGCGTATGTTTCAGTGAGGGGCATTGTTCTTTGTTTTCTTTTCTGGATTTTGTATCAGGGCCCCAAATGATGCGTACTGAGAGCTTCCATCTTCAATTTTCTGAAAGAGATCACTTAGAATTGGTATCATTTCTTCCTTAAAAATTTGCAAGAACTCATCAGTGACAATATCTGAATCTTATAATTTAATTTTGAATATTTTTATTATTATAAATTTAAGTTCTTTAATAGATGTATAATATTCAGGTTAATTTCCTTCTTTCTGATTCATTTGTTTATTTTACTTTACTTACTTTAGGCTCTTAAAGTGGAAGCATAGACTACTAATTTTACATCTTTTCTAATATGAGCATTAAATTTTAACAGTTTAAATTTTTAAAAAATATAGCTAATTTATTGATTTTAGAGAGAGAGAAAGGGAAAAGGGGGGAGGGAGAGAGAGAAAGAGAAACATCTGTTGCTCCACTTACTTATGCATTAATTGGTTGCTTCTTGTAAGTGCCCTGACCAGGATCTAACCCAAAACCTTGGGGTAGTGGGACGACACTCTAACCAACTGAGCTACCCAGCCAGGACACAACAGTTTAAATTTTTATTATTGTACCTTTAATGTTAATATATTTTTCACTGCTTTTAGTATTTTATCACTATAATATTTTCTTTTCTTTTTTTTTTTTTTTTTTCTAAGTTAGCTTTAAATCTTACTGCTGTAACTTTGATGGTTCTTTCTATTTAGTTTTGTTTTTGTTGGTCTTTTGTTTGTTTGCTTTTGGATTTTGGCAGTCTTATTATATACATTTATCCTCTTTATTCCTGTTAGGTTTTTAGTATCTCCTTAATTTATGGTTTGAAGTTGTTTTATTTTTTTTAATTCTCAGCTATTTACTCTTCAATTATTGCTGTGCTCTCTCTCCTTTCCTTCCGATACTGAAATTAAATATATATTAGAACTTTACATTGTATATCATATGCTTCACTATAGTGTTATTGTTGTTTTTAATCTCTGTACTTTATTTTGAACATTATAGCTGACCTATCTTCCTCTTCATTAATTTGTTCTTCTGTTGGATCTAATATCCCACTAATCCCATCATCATTTAGTTTCTACATTTAGTTTTAGGGTTTTCTCTTTTTCAGTGCTAGACTATCCATTCTGATCTTTTCTATAGTATTAATTTTTCTGACAAAATTCTTGGTCTAGGCTTTTATTTTCTTGCACGTATTAAGCATAATTATCTTAAAATCATGTCTTACAACTTCATTATTTAAATAACTGTGAATTTCTCGTTATTATCTGTTTTTTTTTTTTTCCTTCTAGATTTTGATAATGTTGTTCATCTCCTCTAATACTTGATTATTTTTTACTTACAGCCAGGCATTACTGATGCTAGACATCACCAGGGCATTTACACTTAATTTTTAAAAATAAAATGAGAGTCCAGCTGGTGTGGCTCCGTGGTTGAGTGTCTACCCATGCACCAAGAGGTCACCGGTTCGATTCCTGGTCAAGGCACATGCCCAGGTTGTGGGCCTCATCCCCAGTAGGGGGCATGCAGGAGGTGGCCAAGCCATGTTCTCTCTCATCGATTTTTCTATCTCTCTCTTCCTCTCCCTTCCTCTTTCTCTGAAATCAATAAAGGGAAAAAAATAAAATAAAATTAGAGTTATTTTTCTAATCTGGATTTTAATTCCCAAAAGAGATCATTTCTGCTCCATGTTCATTCTTACTACATAGACCCACAATCTCTCACTCCATAGTGAAGGCCTACACTCTAGTGTTGGACCCCTAGACCCTTTAATCCATCAAAGGCTCTCAGTTTTTAATTTTCCTTCCTTAGGCATTGGCCAATACCTTAAGAAGCAGTGGCTTCAAATGATTCTTTCTTGTTGCTAGATTTTTTTTTTTTTTTTGTCTACCACATCTTGGCCCTTAATTATTCACTGTTTTGATAGTTCTCTTATGCTTTTAAATGTACATTTTTAAAATATTTTATCAAGTTTTACAGTTCTTAGTGAAAACATTGGTCCATATTATTTATGCCACCATTGTCGGAAGCAGAATTTAACAAATAAAATGCTAACACATAAAGTTACTTTTCTTCCTAAAGTGCTTGTTGAGTGTTCCATTTTTTAGCCTTTTATCATGCAGTGTAACCGCCCCAGCATCTCTCTGTTTTCCCTTTCTCTTCTCACACTCCAATTGCATGTTAATATCACCTGAAAATTTAGTTGGTGGTTTTTAAGGAAAAATCAACACCAAAATGGCTAATTTTATTTAAAAATAAGTTACACCAATATTTTAACCATTGTTTTCTGTTGCTTGGTTTTCCCTTATAGTTTTATCTTTCTAGAGTAAGATATTAGTTATCCTTAGAGTCTGGGAGTTGGGGTATCAGTGTCAGTATATGCAGTTTTTCTCTCCCTTTAAATAACTTTATCCTATCTTTATATTTGAACAAATAATTTAGGGGATGTGAGTTTCTAGGTTTAAATCTCTATTATAATACTGATCATTTTTCTCTATCTTCTTATATTACCTATAAAAAAGTAGTTGTCAATCCTTGTGACTTTATTGATATATATATATATATATATATATATATATATATATATATATATATTTACCCTGATGTTTTAATTTTTTTCTTTGACCTTGAGGTTTCAAAATGGCTGAATGTATTTTTCCCTTATTATCACATGCCACTTGAAGGTCCCTCTCAGTGTACTCATAACGTGATTCATTTCTTAGTAGTTTTCAATTATTATTTTTCTCCTTTCTTTCTTTATGAATCTATTAGATTAATATTGGCATTGAATCATATATCCTCAATTCTTTTTTCCATATTTTCCTCTTCTCTATTTCTACTTGATTTATTTTGGTGTTATCATTTTATCTTGTCTACTGGCTACATAATTTGGGCTTTTTCTTGTTCTGTTGTGCTATCCCTATTCCACTGTGCTCTGCAAGCGATCTGTGTAGTGGTGTTTGTTTTGTTTTGCTCTGTTTTTAAATATCAACAATAATATACAAGGTACTTAACTGTTTTTTAAAATTACTTGTTCTTGATTTATATATGCTCTTCCCTTTATTACCACTCTGTGTATCTGCCTCATCTCATGCTTAATTTTACTTTATTTCATTTTATTTATTTATTTTTATTTTTTGTTAATCCTCAACCAAGGATATTTTTGCCATTGATTTTTACAGACAGGGGTAGGGAGGGGTGCGCGGTGGGGGAGAGAGAGAGAGACATTGATGTGGGAGAGACATATCGATTGACTGCCTCCCGCATGCGCCCCAAGTGTACCCCTACCGAGGGGCTGGGGATCAAATGGGCAACCCAGGTATGTGCCCTTGACTGGGAATCAAACCCATAACCCTTTGGTGTGTGGGCCAATGCTCTAACCACTGACCACTGAGCCATACTGGCCAGGACTAATTTTACTCATTTTAAATCCTTGCACAGTTTAGCTCCTTTACTTGGGTGTAGGATTTTCTGTTAATTTTCTCTTTCAATGCATCAGTTGTTTTTAGCAATCTCTTGGTTCCTCTATATGAGCTCATACATCCATTTAAGCAATCCTTTAAGAATGTCAGCTTCCTCCTCTTATGCGTTTACCTGGCATACGGAACAAAATCCACTGGCAAGGCAGGTCCTACCTGAGTTGCAGAATATTAGGGAGAGGATTGAATGTTATCATATTGGTGGTCCTTTAAAGTCAACTTCTTTTCATTCATTCCAGGGAATCCCATTCCATAGGGCATGGCCTCAATGCCATATCCCTAGTCCCTGTCAGACATCATGAAATATTGTTGAAACTGCTTTTCTTTCAGGTGTCAACTATACTGTGGGCCTGGTCAGCCTGACTGCAACCACTATGAGATCCCCACCTCTGACATCGGATTGTCAGGCCCCTTGTATTCATGACTCTACTGCATAAAGGCAATAAGCCTGTTGGCTTTGGTCTTGTCTACTTTAGTTGCTGTCCTGAAAATGCCTTCAAGAATTGAGGCTGGGAGATTCCAAAATGGCGACAGAGTGAATGGAAGCTACACAGACCATCTCCCAGGACCAAACTGGAATTACAACTAAAATAAAAACAAATCGTTGGGAAAAAGCAACAGAAAAGCAGCTTGCGAGTACCATATAACCAGGGACACTGAATGGATCCTGGTAGGATTGTGGAGGCACGAGAGGGGGCTGGGAGCCCACAGACAGCAGTGGTCTTAGCTGTGAGCACCGCCCTCGGGGTTAAAGCCCAAGCAGGCTCCACAGTGCAGAGGGCTGGAACAGAGCACTAAAATAGCCACAGCCACTCACCTTGGGCTCCAGCAGAGGGAGGGAGGACTGGACTGGAACTGTGTGGGGACACTCAGGATTTGGAGGGTGCTTAGAGCTTTTGCTGAGGTGTGGCCACACAGGACGGTGGCCATCTTACTCTTTACCAGGGCTCTGGGGAGAGGAGGCAGCCCCTCCCTCAGAGATTCAACCACACCCAGGTGGGTCATTGAAATGCAAATTGAGGCTCATTAACAACCAGCATCTGCCCTGTACTCGGGAAAGCCTCTTAAACTGAACACCTGAGGGAGGTTTTCATTCAATTGAGAACCCAAGGCTCTTCTACTAACCTCGACTAATAGCCTCTAGGCAAAAAGGTAGAGGATACTTAACCTTTTCTGGGCTTGCAAATCTACCCAGAAAAGTAAGACTTGAAGGTGGTGTTTAACGTGGGTCCTCCCACACTCATCCAAACCCAGAAGAGGGAGCCACAAACAGCAGAACACCAACATCCACAGGGAAAATTTGGCAGGCTCCAAAACCCACTGAGGTAGCCAAAATGGTGAAACAAAGAAACAAATCCCAAATGAAAGAACAGGAGTCCTCTACTGAAGATGAGATAAATGAAATGGAGTTAAGCAAGTTAACAGAGCTAGAATTCAGAGCCATGATCTTGAGGAAGCTCAACAGCATGAGTAAGGACATCAACACCATGAGTAAAGACATCAACACCATGAGTAAAGACATAGAAACATTGAAAACCAACCAAGTGGAAATGAAGAAGCACCAAGAAGAAATGAAGAATGACATAGCAGAAATAAAGAACACATTGGAAGGACTAAATAGCAGAGTAGAGGAAGCTGAGGACCAGATCAGTGAATTAGAAGACAGGGTAGAAAAAAATCAACCAATCAGAAAACGGAAAGGAAAAAACAATAGAGTAAAGACAGCCTCTTTAATAAATGGTGTTGGGAAAATTGGACAGCTACATGTACAAAAATGAAACTAGACCATCAACTTACACCCTACACAAGATTAAACTCAAAATGGATAAAAGACTTAAATGTGACTCGTGAATCCATAAAAATCGAGAAGAAAATGTAGGCAACAAAATTTTGGACATCATACGCAGCAGAATCTTCACTGATATATCACCTAAGGCAACAGAAACAAAGGAAAAAGTGAACACCTGGAACTACATCAAACTCAAAAGCTTCTGCACAGCAAAAGAAACAACCATTAAAACGGAAAGGGAACCCACTGTATGGAAGAGCATAATTGCCAAGATACATCAGAAAAGGGGTTAATCTCCAAAATATATAGAGTGCTCATACAACTCAACAAAAGGAAGACAAAGAATTCAATTAAAAAATGGGCAGAAGAACTAAATAGACACCTCTCCAAACAGGACATACAAATGGCTAAGAGACATATGAAGAAATGCTCGACATCACTAATCATCAGAGAGATGCAAATTAAAACAACAGTGGGGTATCACCTCACACCTGTCAGAATGGCTGCCATCAACAAATCATCAAACAACAAGTATTGGCCAGGGTGTGGAGAAAAGGGGACTCTAGTACACTGCTGGTGGGAATGCAGACTGGTGCAGTCACTGTGGAAAACACTATGGTGTTACCTCAAAAAATTAAAAATTGAATTGCCATTTGACCCAGTGATCCCACTTCTAGAAATATACCACAAGAAGCCTGAAACACCAATCAGAAAGAATATATGTACTCCCATGTTCATATCAGCACTATTTACAATAGCTAAGATCTGGAAACAGACCAAGTGTACATCAGTGGACGAATGGATACAAAAGCTGTGGTACATATACACAATGGAGTGCTATGCGGCTGTCAGAAAGAAAGATCTCTTATCCTTTCAGACGACATGGAGGGACCTCGAGAGTATTATCCTAAGCGAAACAAGCCAAGCAGAGAAAGACAAATAGCACATGATCTCACTTATTTGTGGAATATAATGAACATAACAGTCTGAGGAACAGGGTAGATCCAGAGACGTGGAAGTAGGGTACAGACTGACAACCCTCAGAAGAGGGGTTAGCAGGGGGAGGGAAGAGATAAACCACAGAACTTATGTGCGTGTACGCATAACTGATGGACATGGACAACAAAGCTGGGGATGGGGTGAGGGGGATGGGGAGGAGGGTGTCAATGGGGAAAAAGGAGAAATATCTGTAACAAAAATAAATTAATGAAAAAAAAAGAATCTAGGCTGTTTTCTTTAACCAAATCCTGTCTGCTCTGTTTCTGCCCGTCTAACATTTAACTGTTTTGTCTTATTTCTACACATGATCCTTTCTCTGCCAAAATGCTTTTTGCTTTTTCCAGCATGTTGGGTGAGCCTATAGCATATATGAATTTAGCTGTCTTGCAACCAGACTCATGAATCTAGGTTGTTCTCCTATGCATAGCTTTATTCGTTCCCACAGAGTTCTAAGAATGTTGCACATAAAATCCTGTACCTTTCTGTTTATTATAAAATTTTGCCATTAGGAATTTCATATTTTTATATAGAAGTATTTGTAAAATGTCTACCTGGTATTCAATTTAGGGGCTATACCCTAATTAATCTTACAAGTTCATAATGACGTTTTCATCTTTCAGAAAGAGAAGGAAATGATAGGGGAACTGTGGCTCTGGCCCTAATTATGCATAATGTGGAGAAATGAGTTGGTGAAGTGGAAATGATAGGAGTCTTGGGGAAAATGGATCAGGACATATTTTAGAGCTTCATAGCTGGGAGAGAAATACAGATTTTATCTTAGACTTGCAAAGGCAAAATGTAAATCATTCAAGTAGAAGGTAGCTTTACATGTCTTTAATTAAAATAAAAACAAAACTTCAAAATAGTAGCAAATTTCTCATGAACAGATTTATGACTGTTCTATTAAATAGTTCAGAAGACCCCTGTTTTAAATGATATTGTTAAGAAGGGGGAATTGAGAGGAGCCTGTGAGAACAATGAAGTTCCACTGGCAAAAAGAGCTAAGATTTTTAAAGAACATGTGCTCTACATGGCAAGGAAAAAAAAACCCAAAAAACACCAAGACAGTATATGAGAGGATAGCACATATCTGTTTGACATGTGCTGATGTAACACCTGACCGGTTTCTGAAATGTGCATCCTGTAGCACTGAAAAGATTAAAGTCAACATGAGATCAAAGTGTGAGATAAAAATTATTGGCTCTTCAAAATTTGGTTTTAGAAACAAGCTCAGAACAAGAACATTTTAAAAAATGATCAGTCATCAAAAAATGACATATAAAAGTATAAAACAGATCAGAAAGATAAGTATAATTACATAAAGGTGAGATAATCATTTCATTGACCTTTTTCTAAACATAACTTTAAATACACTTTTTTTAAAAGCATATCTTTCTAAACTTTCTTATTTTAATCTTTAACCTTGAGTCCGGCCAGTGTGGCTCAGTGGTTGAGCATCGACCCATGCACCAAGAGGTTGCCAGTTCGATTCCCAGTCAGGGCACAAGCCCAGGTTGTGGGCCCGATCCCCAGTGGGGGGCATGCAGGTGGCAGCCAGTTGATGTTCTCGCTCATCAATGTTTCTATCTCTCTCTCTCCCTCTCACTTCTTCTCTTTAAAATCAATAAAGGGAAAAAACATTTTTTTTAATCTTTAACCTTGATTGTTTTCTATCTCAGTTAGACTTTTTTTTTTTTAATCTAATGTATTTATTGAGAGATGACCAATTCACTCCGAGGGAGATATTCATTTATGTTTGATTATTCACAATTTGTGTTTTAATTTCATTTCTTCTTTTGAAAATTCCTTTTATGGGAAGGCTTAGTGCTGGGAGTTAGTGTGACAACTTCTGGAATAGGGTGCTCTACCTGTGCTTGATAGTTTAATCTGATAGAGCTTTCATGCTCATCTATGGTTCCTTCTGGCATTGCCTCATCCCTTCCACATTCACATCTTTCCAATACAATATATGCTGAGATTTTTAAGGGGCTATCTATATCTCTATGACTATAACAATGTTTTTGTGGTATCAAAAGTTCTATTTGGTCACATACTTGAGGAGCACTCTTGATATGTCACTGGAGACAAAATAGATGAATTTGGCATTTTAATGTATACAGAAAAAGAAATGTGTAAAAAACTATTTTATAATTTTGGTTGACTTAGCTCTCATTATTTAGGATTTTGCCAAGGAGAGGCTTCGCCCTTCATTAGGTGATCTGGCCAGGGCTTAGTCAAGATGGCTTTGTGAGCAGAATCTCTATCCCCACTTTGGACATCCTGAGAAAGGCAAACTGAAGGAAAGGTTTATTTCATCAATGGCCCCTGCTCATAACTGTGTAATAAAGTCTCCTTTAGTGCCATCATTTACCAAATTTTTTTTCTGGGAACATCCACAATAACGAATTTGAAGAAAGAAAAGTTAGGCGTCATGCATGACAAGATTCTTTCTTTCTTGCCTGATTAAAATGAGAGAAGGAGAGAACCCTGAGGAGTATTTTTAATACATTTCCCCTGACACTGCATAAATCTAAGAACATTTATATGCTAATCAAATCAAAATAGGAATTATTAGTGACTGGAGAGCCCCAACATGGCTGTTATTTTTCCATCAACATATGATAACAGCTCTGACGCTGAATTAAGGAGCTGAATATTATATAAGCCCCAACCAACAGGTTATAGTACATGACAGGTTTAAACAATATTAAAATCTAGAAACCCTGCCCCACCTTTTACATATTTATTTGGTATTACAAATTGTAAATATTTAAAAATACACAAAGATACAGTGTGGGTAAATTCTTAATGTTTAATGAAATTATTCATGATATACAAAGAGTCGAGTAACTCAACAAACACCATGAAGGTTAATGCATGCGTATGAATCTGAAGAGTCCAGCAATGAGAATAACATACTGTGTCCTTTCCTCGGATGATCATGAAATGGAATTAAAGTAACCTGATTTTCATGGTTAAGTGATATCGCTGGGGATAAAAGGAAGCAACTTTCACTGAAGACCTACTAGCAGCTAATCGAGATCCAATGTCAGGTCTCCATCTCATGAACTGGAACCCACTGATTCTTTGTCCAGTTATCATTTTAATACCTTTTAAGATAGAAACCTGGTCCCTGTAAAAATCTATATATTAAGCTTTTCTTTTGGCAGTTTATTTTATCACTTATTAAGAGATCACCTGATGGTTAGGAAGAGCTATATAGAATCTCAAATAAACAAATAATGGAAAATTCAAGAAAAAGACAACAATAAGAGCTGGGGTAATGGGTCTGGTGGGGACATTTTTATTGTGATTTTTAGGGTTTCTGTGTTCTTATTTATCACAGATCATAGTACAGCAAGTCTAAGTTTACACTTCCCATTTTTAACACTGCAATGCCCACACAAGAAAAACCGTGTCTGCAGTGAATGGGTAAGCAGAAGAATTTCCCTGGCAGACTCAATTTTCATCTACATTCAAAATGTCATTTTCAAGTTCTATCATCAGCAGCAATAGCAGAATTGCTCTGATGTTTACAAAGCCTCAAGAAACTGAGACAGATAAAACAACTGTGAATAAGGTTCCAGTGAATGCCCTATAAAAAGCCCAATACTTATAACAGAAGATGAAGATTATTGGAAAAATATCTGTTGATAATAGAATATTATAACCATCCCTGGACACTTTAATGGCTAGGCTTTCATCTTTTCTTTCTAATTTTTTTCCCCTTTATTGATTTTAGAGAGAGAAGAAGTGAGAGGGAGAGAGAGAGAGAGACATCAATGAGAGAGAACATCGATTGGCCACCTCCTGCATGCTCCCCACTGGGGATCTGGCCCACACCTGGGCATGTGTCCTGACCGGGAATTGAACTGGCGACCTCTTGGTGCATGGGTCGATGCTCAACCACTGAGCCACACCATCCAGACTAGGCTTTCATCTTTTCAATATCTATTTATCTACTATCTATCCATCAATTTATGTATTCTGATGAATAGTCAGAATTCCTTTTTTTTTTTTTTGGAAAAGAAAAATTTCAGATGTTTATCTGAAACTTCATTTTCTTTCTAGAATTGTAATAGTTACGGATTTGCAAGCATAGTCAATGTATTTTAAGAAGATATATCCCATATTATAATTCTCCAATTAGGTATATATTGTTTTTCAATGTAATAAAAATCACTATCTTTGCTCTTAAAAGAACTCTTCTTAATACTGATTAGCAGAATTTTTCACTTAGGAAAATAAGTTTAATTTCTTAATGTTAATCAGACAAGAATTAGATTTTATCAAATGGGTAAGATTTTATGAAGCTTTTGAGACACACACAGTTTTCTTATTAAAAGGAAGACAGAAACTTGGCTTTATGTAACAGATTTGGTTGGTTTGGCAAAAATTGTTTGCCATTTCCTAAAGAAACAATAAAATATATCACTTCGATTCCATTCAATCTCTATATTTTTTAGGTGGATTGGTTTATTTAATAATTATTTGATTACTAATACTTGTGTAAATAAATATAAATTTATATTTAATTCATGTATATTCCCACCCCACTAGGTAACTTCTTCAGTTCTCTACGTAATATAAGAACAAATAAACACACAAATATATACATAAAATGTTAACATTTGATCCTAGGATTTAGACAAATTTGAGTTTGAATTTACTTGCAGAAATTAAATACTACAAAGAAGCCAATTTACCTAATCCTTCAGAACCTGGGATTTCTGATGTACAAAGTAAAGGTAACAATACGATTTAGCTACAGGGTTGTATTAACTACATTACTAACATGTACAGGGACTGGTTTCTAATAATCATACAATAAATGGTGGGTACCTATATGTCCTAATACTTTAGTAATAGTTAATACTGCTACTGACCAATGGGTTTAATTAGTCATACTGCTTGTTGACTTAGCAAGAAGTTAGTTCCACAAATCTCAAGTAGAATGGGGTAGGCAATCATAAAGATCATTTTTTAATCTCCTAAAACTTTTCTTAAATCTGAATGGGGTAGGCAGTCATAAAGATCATTTTTTAATCTCCTAAAACTTTTCTGAAATCCTGAATATTTAAACTGAACTCATTCTGTACAGTTAGATAAATATTCAGAATAAATTTTTTTTAAATATTGCAAAGAATAATCCTGTCTTCTTAGCAACCTTGTCTATACGGTTCCTTCCTATACTTTACTACCTTGCAAAATCCAGGAACAGAGGAAGTACTGAAAAATATTTTTAGCATAAATTAATTAAACAAAGAATTTTTATTCAAGGATTACTCAACCAAGGATCTGTTCTGTTTTTACTTAATATTCAGAGTATGAATCAGAATGAGATTAAAGTGCAATCTTTTGTGGGGCTCATACATAAACAAGGAGAATGATTAAAAACTTCCACTGGGGCCAGCAACACCTATTAGATAAATTTTTGAGAAGTTAGCCCAGCATTCAAAGTTCTTCACAATTTATCTTTTACTAAATTTTTTAATCCTTATCTCCAACCATTGTGCCGAATTCACTGCATACTATTTTATCTGACCAACTTGCATTCCCTCTGTGAATTTTAGCCATATTTTACTTAATGTGCAGAACACCCTTCTTAATTCATGTATATTAAAAAAAAAAAACTGCTCTCATAATTCAAAACCAGATAAAATACCTTACGTGCGTGAGGATTTTCTAAGTTCCTGCTGAAAATTAATCACTCCCTCCTCTTTTATCCCATAGTCATTTTGTTCCTATCTCTAATGTATTTGTTATCACATTTTATTATAAATAGCTTTATTTATAATCTTCTTGGAACATAGCCAGAAACACCTTTAGGGTAGGACCTTTATTGATATGTTCATGTTTATATGGCCTGTACTTATCATATTAACTGGTATTTAATTTTGGTTTCTAAAGTTGGTTGATTTATTGAATTAGATTTAGAAAGAAGGGGCAAGCAGAGCAGAACAAAAAATGAGGTCATAATTTAACATTTCACACTTCTAAGTACTTAAATAAAATTCTAGTTGCTTGCAGGATGATTCAAATACCATCTTTTTCAATTAAATTGTGAGTGTTTTAGTGGGTAAATAACCACTCTATCATAATTTTCAGCAACAATCTGATGGGATTAAAATGTAAATCAGGGCATCCATCACACTTCGGGCTGCTGATGGTGAAATACCCTGCCCCCTGGATTTCTTACAGTAACAGATATGTCCTTGCCTTTCTCTTTCCTGAAGAAAAGCATAGCTATGCTCTCAAGACTATTCTCAGCAGAATGCCTTTAAAATTAAAAATAGTGGTGAAAGAAATGATCAGAAAGAAACAATAAGCAATCCGCACACTGAAAACAGTGACATAAGGTGGAGAATAATGGAGAATGAAAAAATATATAATGATGTCTAGGTGACAGATTGCCGTTGTTTGATTCTCTAGGGTGTTGTCACAACCTTCAGTGGGGAGATGACATTGAACATCTGGTGGATAACCAGTGTGGAACCTCAATGAAGCTGAGTATGTGCAACAGACAAGATGAGCTTGGGGCTGTGGCTCATCTCCTCACACATACCTAAGAAAATGAAATGAGCCAAGAATAGTGTTAAATAATAACAGTCACCTTCTAGGAAAACATTTGAGTCATAATATTACAAGTCTTTCTCTGGCATCAAATAGTATGAAAATCAACTAAAACATGCTGCTTTTGCTCTTGTCATATACTAGCAATATGACCTTGGGCATTTAACCTCATCGAGCCTTAGTTTCCTCACCTATAAAATATGGAAAATAATAACTCAATATAGTAAGTTCTACTTTTGCAGCAACTAAATGATTTTGGTGCTTGTGCTTTGCAAATTGTTATATAAAGACATATAGTGCAATGTAACAGCAAGCATTGCCTTTTTTTTTTTTTTAAGTAAATAATTATCCAAGGTTTTGCTGGAAGTCATTTTTCTGTCTATCTGTCTGTCTATCTGTCTATCTATCTATCTATCTATCTATCTATCTATCTATCTATCTGGCGTTGAAAAAGAATAGTCTCCTTTATTAAAAATTCCTCATGTTAATTATTGGTCTGACCTATCATTCCATCAGTAGCCTTAATTTTTCTCCAGTCTTTAGTGATTGATATACCTGGTATCTTCTAGCTGTCATCACCTATCATTAGTTGTGTGCTACTAAACATTTAATAATTGACTTTCTGTCTCTTGGGGTGAAGCAATGATTTGTAGCATTCCCCAATTTCTTTGGTGTAAACACTTCCAGCATAGCTGACTCCAAGCTACCAACACGACTACACGTTGGAGTTGCAAGACTTGTGCACAGTAATTTCTCACCAGCTGCTAAGGATTAGCTCCAGCATACCACTGTCGCATATTCAGTATAAACGAATTTCTTCAAGAGTCAATAAAAAATGGTAAACTTTTCTTAACTTGCTGTCTCTGAAACAAACATACTTATTTAGGGTTTTACTGGTAAATACTGAAAATGAAAGAGGAAACTGGTGAGAATCATAATTCAATATATGTATCAAGTTCAAGAAATTTGAAGAGAGCTATGTCTGAATTCCATTCAAATATAAGTTAAGGTTCAAGTATGCTGAAATACCTGCAGCCAGATGTCCGCTGAGCTCCCCAACACATAAAGACTGACGTTGTTGTTGCTGCCTTGACCATTGTGTATTTCCAGCTCTCCTACTTACAACATCTTACCTAGTGTTGTCACTGAGTGGACTGAAAAGGACAGAGTTGTCTTTGACAGCTCAGCAGTTTCCACTCTGAGAGCCTCAGGAGACAGAACCCATGGAGAGGGGCAGCCTTCCCACAGAGGCACTGCCCTCCTTTGCTGGAGCAGGGATGAGCCTCACTTCAGGCTGCCTTCTCCTGCCTGGTTCACCCTGTTTTCTACCCAGGAACTGCACAACACAACTAAACTGGTCATCCAGGTGAAGGCGTTTCCTACACAGACTCCAAATACTTCTGCTCCAGAACATAGGTAACCCTGCCTTTTGGTAGCATCTTTGACTTCTATCACGGCCTCTATATACTTTAAACTTGGAATTATTTCCCTCATTCCTGTTTGATTTCTTTTCTGCTCTGCTTTCTTTTGAAATATGAAGAAACATTTTCTCATGAAACATATTCAAAATCCCATTATTGAGGTTTGACTGTAGTCTGGATATTCTCTCCCATGTCCTCTTTGGTAGACACCATCAAGTCTGTGGTCTCTTTGCATCATATTTTCCAAGGGGCATTAAATTCTCAAAGATATTGATTCTTTCGGAAGCCACCATTATGATTATCTTTTTCTTTTCTTTCCAGAGAAGAAATGACTGGCATTACATGCATTTAGAGAGTAGCCGGAACTTTCCTGATCTGATTTTTGAGCTCCTTTCCTTTTCAAGCTGGGCAATTCCAACTCTTCCCACCACGTGCTCCTCTTAGCGGCTGCTAAGCACCATCCCATTAGACACAAAAGGAAACAACACTAGACAACGCTTCTCCCCACAAGAGCAATTGAAAATTTGCTTTATGCAAATAGCATTTTGTGTTCAGGGCTAATTGGCAAACACATTCCCCAAATAATAACGTTAGTTCAGACTCCAGAGAGTGGAGCAGAGGAATGGCACACCTTCTCCAGAAACCCCAAGACTAAATGGCATCGGCTTTACTGAGATCATTCTGCTCTGTGCAAGGCCTTCAGGCCCACTTCCCAGAGAACAGCCAGGAGATGAGTCAGGACCCACCTCTGCCAAGGAAACAACATACCACATCCTCTTTTATGGTTCGGAAATGAAACACACAACCTTGGAGTAGGATGCTAAAAATCATAATGGATCTAGCTTTCCTAGAAAAGTATAAATATACCATTGAATTTACTGATCTCCCATTGAAACATATATAAAAAAAAGATTATGTTTCATTAGGACAGCCAAGAATAAATGTGCCAGTTAAATCTGCCTGCTTGTTCTTAACTCTGTGTGTCTGCTTCCTAACGTAGATATAATTAAAAAGTTAAGGCAAAAAATTTTATATCACTTTTCCTTCCAACTTATGTTTCCAGATTATTGCTTTAATCATTTAATACTTAAACATATATTATGTCCAAGGTATTTTTAAATCCTGGGACTGCAGCTTTATGTTCACACGTGTTTTCTCATTGGATCCTTGTAGTAGACCCTGTGAGGACACTTGGGCAGGCGCTAATATGTCCAGTCTTTTGACACAAAGGTAGCCTAGAATCAACATCCTCAATGCTAAATTCAAGTGCTAAGCATCTTTGTAAATATTCAAAGTATCATTTGTTTTTAGGTGTTTTACTTTTCTTTTTAACATATTGATCTTGCCACCCACCCCCATATTGGAGGTTGTTTTTAAGGTATCTAGTACTGACTTAATTATCCTCTGATATGAAATGTCTATATATACATTTGACTTTAAATTTGAAGCAATCCTATTCTCGTAGAGCTGATAAAAATCCACAATATACGCATCAAATGCAAAGGACCCAGGGAACAGAGAGCTTTTTGAGAAATGTGAAAAACTTTCAGTCGTAGGAGTTGTGAGTCCTAGGGGAGCATGTTTCTCGACCAGATCTAGTGAAAACCTAGAGAATGGGAGAAAAACAGGAAGAGGGGGAGGGTGTGTCATAAAGTGGAATGGCTGCACCCTCTATGCACTGAAATGCAGAATATTGATAAATGCATTAAAATGTTTATCCTCTCAGTCACCAAGGAAAGGGGAATTTAAACACCAATAAAATAATATTTGTACCTTTCCAACTGATGTCCTTTAGAATAAAGCACTATGCTCAGTATCCCTCAGGCTGTGAAGAAAATTTACACTACTAAAGAATCATATATTTATTATTATAGATGAGAATATGGTCAAAGAAAAGTTGTACCTCATAATTTCATTTAGAAGATTTTCAATAAATATTTTTGATTGATTAATTTATAGTGCATTTCTATTCAATGGCCATTTAGTCATCACAGAAATATTTGTTGCTTGTACGTATATGGGAACAACATGCATACTCAAAACTATCAAATAAATGCACAAGACAATCAATAATAATGACACATGAATAATATAGGTAATAATGTTATAAGTTTTTAGAAGAAAAAGTGAATCCCAAAAGGACAAGTGCCCAGAACAGGCCTGTAAGAGTCTGAGTGACACTGACTGTGTCTTGTATGTGGGTAAAACTTAGGGTTACAGAGAATAGCAATGAGGGAATTCCAGGTGTAACACAGCCACTGGGGAAGGAATGTGGGATGTTTTAGACACAGTACACAGTCAACCTGAGCGAATAGAGAGGACGAACATGACGATGAACAGGAGATAAAGAACCTTTTCATGCACCATCACTATGATACCTCTAATGTGTTTTTGATGAGATTTTTTAAATTCATAAAAACATGAGCATCTAGATTTTTTTTTTTAGTTTTAGAGGATTTAAATCAGAACCTTGAGTAGTTTCATAAATAGAAAACTAATTCATTTTATTTTCAGTCATTGAATTTTCTGTTGAAAATGAACTGCGTGCCTTTTCATCAATTCTTAAATTAAAAATAAAATGGCAAGGATTGTACTAAGAGGATATTTGAATGGCCTTTTATTTGTAAAAGAGCCCAATGAGTTCTAAGTGACTATTGCTACAGCATATCATTTGTGTTTAAATTTACTTTTCACACTGCACTTGACTGTGTTTAAATGCTTTTCTTATCTAAAGTATGTTCCTCGATACTCCCTTCAAATATACCTTAGGCTATGCAATAAAATAAAAGATAGTTGCCCAAAAGAATGAACCATAGTGCTGGAGAGAGTACAGGGCATTTCTGTCCCCCAGAAGACTGTGGATAGCAACAGCCAGGCATTCTTCCCTGAAATTCTACTATTATAATTACCAGTGTGAAGATTTTGTTTCAAAGATTTGGCATCTTTAAATGAATGTACTTAAATTTGTAGTTTGTTTTGCTTTCTTATATTTTCTGAATCCTCCAAATGACATACTCAGAAAAAATAATGGCAGAAGCTATACTGTATATAAGATAAGTCTATTCTTTAAACTCTCGGGTACAATTTTAAATTATCCTGAGGTACAGACCCAATCCACTGTCATTTTTCATAAATTTCAAAGCCTCTAGCTTGTTTACTAGCAGCTTTTATATAATCTCTATTCCTAGACCATTTCTTATCATCTGTCTAGGGAAATGGTATTCTTCAAGACAAGAGTGATCTCCGCCACCTACAACCAAAGGCTTTTTGACACCAGAATTGCTTATAATACCTTTTCTTCTTGGAAAATCATTTTTCCCCTTCATTTTGGTAAGGACTTTGTATTCTCAATTCAAAGATTTCTCTACTCTGCTGCATCTAATATTGATAGAATCTACGTCTATAGGTACTTAGATATTCAGGGATCTATGAAAACAGCTTGTTGTGGTAGTTTTAACTTTGCCATAGTAATGTCTTTTATCTGTAATTACCAATATGAAATTCTGAATCATCCTATATCTATTTTATCTTAAATCCATGGGTAACTATCATGTAATCTGCATTGATATCAATGCCTACTTGTTTCCCATATTTCATTACTTGCATTTTTGTGTTGTCTATTTTAGATCTGTCCATTTTTATGATCTTCTTTCTTATTCTGTCTGCTTATAATCCAAGAGACAGTAGGTTCATTCTGTCCTCTACCTAATAAAACTGTGTAGGATACTTATTGTTATATGACAAACCAAACGGCTTAATATGATGCCAATACTTTGTTTTATTTATGAATCTGTAGTTTGGGCAGGGCTCAGTGGGATGGCTCATCTCTGCTTCACATGGCATCAGCTGGGCTATTTGACTGAGGCTGAAGTATCCATTTCCAAATGGTTCGCAGACATGCCTGGAAAGTTGGTGTTGGCTGTCAGCTGAGAGCTAGGCTGGAAGTCTTGTTTCTTTCAAAAATGAGCTTCTCCATGGGGCTGCTGGAGCTTCCTTGCAACACAGTAGCTGCACTCCATCATTTTGTGAGCTAAAAGAAAAGTTATCTAGACCTACATAGATAACACATAATAAGAGATAGAATAGCTACAGTAGACTCTACCATTGAGAAAGGGGAGAATTAGGACATGCATAAAGGTCATTTGTTCATAGCATTTCTGAAACCTACCTAGGCACACATTGTCATTTCATTGATTAGCGCTCATTCTGGTTCCCTGGAAATGATTCTTGACTCTTCACTCTGGATCATCTTTTACTTTCTATCAGGAATATCCCCATATTAATAGCTGAGTAACTTTTTTAAAACTTCTTTTAGTGTAGTAAATTAGGGGTCCATAGCCTCTTTTCATTTTATACTATCTTTGTACTTTTTAGTTCATACTAGCTCATTACTTAAAAAATTGGCAAAGCTTCTGTGGGCCAAATCACAACTAATTCCATTAGATAAAATCTATTCAATGCTAATCTCCCCAATATAGGTTCTTCTTTACTTTGGGCCTCGATGAGTCTACTGTGGGACACACCTTTAATATTCTTAGAAACCCTATTGCTTAAGTACAAGGCACACTCTTAAGAATATTACAAACCCTATTATGCACATCCTTAAATCTTTCTGAGGTCTAAAATATTAGATCGTACAGTCATGTTATGAAAACATTTAGTATTAGGCCATCTTATTCTAGTAGTCGGGAAGGATTTGGTGTTTGCCCTAAAGCCTTTTCTTACTTTAAAAATCTATTTTCTGGTAGAGATCAGAAATAACAAACATTCCTATTTTAAGCTCTTAAACTCCTGGTTCCTTTCCATTTCCTCTAAATTCTGCTCAATAACTTAACAGCTCCTTCAATTTTCTCCTCATATCTAGAAAAAGTCAGTCAGCAATTTCTACATTCTGTCCCAAAAATCTATCCAGGACAGTGAAATCCATGAGTTCATTAAATCTCCTCTCCATTTCCCATATCACCACAGGCAATAGTGTTGACAAATGTTCAACCACTTCATAAGGGGAACCTCTTTTCTCTAGTCCACATGTTTTAGGTTTTTGCTACATTGGCACTCCATTTGCAGGAGCCAATTCTGCTCTAGTTGCCTGCTGCCGAGTAAGAAACAATCCCAAAATTTAATGACTTCAGATTACAGTGATTGTATTTTATCTTGTCATCCGGTGGTTCAGGAACTAGCACTGAACTCAGTCGACATTTAGCTGACAGCCAGGCTGATCTGATGGGTAATAATGGCTTCATTCCCATGCTTTGCACAGGAGTGGGAATGGCTAGAAGAATGGGCTCATCTGACACTCTCTCCTGAGATACGATGACATAGAGAAATATAGTCTTAGGGCATCTCTAAATATTCTTTTCAGCAATGAACTTGGACTTTTCTCTTGGTGGCTCTAGACTCTAATATAGGTGTTCTCAGAAACAGGAAGCTACCTATTGTTTAAGAACTGGATTCAGGAACGGTCACAACATCACTTCTGCTGTGTTCTTCTGGTGTAGCAATCATGGAGATGACCCAGATTCAATAGGAGCAGTCTCAGAGACTCCGTGACTATCTTCGATCTACCACAAGGGATGTGCAAATACAGGTTTTTCAACTTGGATTGATTTTGCTTGTACAATCAGCCATAAGCCTAAAGGTAGTGGCTGGGTTATACAGTTGCATATCTTTTTTATTAAAGAAGATTTAGGATATATTTTTATCCCTTTTTACATTTTCTTTACCAAAAAAAAAGAAAGAAAGAAAAAAAGATGTTGTTGGGGGTGGGGAGCATAACTCCTAGGTGGTAACACTTGGAAATTTCTATTTTACTCAATTCTTGTACATTTGCCAAAAATGTATCCTTACTACACCTTTTGTTCTTTGTCTCTTTCTCTTTGTGGCTCTCCATTAACTGTAGGAAAATGTTCCCAATCTTCCTATTCTGAAGGTCCATATTCATTTTCTCTGATCATTTCATTTTTTACGCTTTCACCTCCTATTAGTTTCTGCTAAGGCTGACAAACCTCATACGCTATTCTTTGCCATAAGCTAAGAGATCTGTCCCTTCCTGAAACTTTTGATCTGCTATCTCTTGCCTTGAAACCTTCAAGCCTGCTGTTTTTATATCTTAATTGGTTTTCTTAATTTACCCATATTTATTCCTTAAAAGATGGCAGGATACATTTTTCAATTTCCTCCAGTCCTTTCAGATTTCACAACATTTGCAATTACAGTATGCTAAAAAAGATATATTTCTTTTCATTTCTAATATCTTCTAATATGGCTCCATTAACTTTTACTCTCAGCTTCTTTCTCATACTTGAGCATGATAACTATATAGCCAAAAAAATGCAGAGCAGAAAATTATATTTTCCCTTGTTAAAAAAAAAGAAAAAAAAAAAAGTTTGCCTGACCAAAGCTTTATTTTCAGACATTATTGGTTTCTTTCCTGTCTTGAACCTTAGTTTATCAAATCTAGAAATTGTGTGGAATTCTTGACCCACTATAATCCAGAAATATATTTAAACTGGGCAAAATGCTTCAGAACAAAAGAAGACTATCACCTCCTCTGAACTCTGTCCTATTTGTAGAATAAAAGCAAAGAGCAGATGCAGCAATGCTGAAACACTGACAAAGACTCTGAAATCAACCCCGACTCAAAAAAATCTCCTCTACAAATATGGCAAGTCCACTTTTGTCACATTTTTCCAAGTCATCTATAGGTTACTCCATTACAATCCAGTATAACATTGTCAAGGACTAGAATAAACTGTTTGTGATTATTTCATCCAGGCTGTGAGACTGGGACTAGAGAGAAGGGGGGCGGGGGTGCTAACCTGTCTTAAAAAAAATCGATATGAAATTCCCTTTTAAGGATTGTTTTCATTGGACATTAATGGGAATGGAAAGGAAAAGTTAGTGTTTGACCAGACTATTTTATGTTATCTATTTTCTCTGATATTATCACACACACACTTGAAATGGCTAAGGTCATAAATAAGTAATGTTTTCATCATAGTTATTATCATTAGAAATTCATTACAGCATGCAAAGTCACACTGTTGAATACTTCAGATATGCTGTTGCCAGGATAGAAAATAAGAGACTTTGTTGATCATTTGCTAAGTGGCCAACCTTGTGTTAGGCATGTTTATTTGAATCATCCCTATTACAATGGGGCACTATGAGGCAGAGTTCACTGAATAAGTAGTAAAGATTATAAATGACAAAATTTATAGGAATTCAAAAGAAGGTCACCTTGGTGAATTCCTACTCATAAAATTAGTGTTTATGAGAAGGAAACTAAGCAGTTGTATTCATTTTACAAAATACCCAACTAAGGGCAATGCTATTACTTTGGATGCCAAACAAGAACCCTGCTGGAAATCAAAGAGTGTATCCTTTTTTTTTTTTAAATGTTTTATTGACTTTTTTAGAGAGAGGAAGGGAGAGAGAGAGAGAAACATCAATCAGCTGCCTTCTGTACAGCCCCTACTGGGCATTGAGCCTGAAACCTGGGCATATGCCCTGACCAGGTATAGAACAGGTGACTGGTGCACTGGACAGTATGCCTAACCAACAAAGCCACACCGGCTGGGTGTGTATCTTATTTTTTGAAGCAAGATCAAGACCAAGGGAAGTGCTCTTTACATTATTCCACGAAGATTTTCCTTCTTCTGGAGACTAAGAATTACTCTCTTCTATCTCAGGGGAGCTACTAAGATGATGAATGGTCCTTGGAAGAAGTCAGTGTAATCCCTGGATAACTGTATTTGTCTGGAGGTGGGAGACTGGTTAAGGTAACTACTTCAGTTCCTTGTTAGCCTCAGGATTCTAAATCTTAGCTTTATTTCTACTTGAAAAGTTACTTTTGTGCATAGTCATACTTCTTCTCTTTTATTATATAATGGGCCCAAATTGACTCTTATTTTTACAGCTGTCATAGAGGCTACAGCAAGAAAATTTTAATACACCGCATTAGAGCGAAGGGCTAGCAAACTATGGCCCACAAAGCAAACCTGCTGACGGTTTTCATATAGCCCACACACTAAGAATGTAAAAAACAAAAAAGAAAAATGTTTCACCACATTTGGGAATTAAAGAAAATTCACATTTCAGTGCCACTCATTAAACAAACATTTTTTTGGAATGAGTCCATGCTCATTTGTTTACCTATGGTCTACAGCTGCCTTTCTGTTCCTACAGCAGAGTTGTGTAATTGGGATTGAGCTATATTGTCCACAAAGCCTTATTTGTGTACTTACTATCTGGCCCTTTACAGAAAAGTTTGCTGACCCTTGTAATACATGTTCAAGTGATTTCTTTTCAGAATTGAAATCTGTCTTAAACGAATTTGCATTATCAACTTGGACAATGAAAAGCCTGATAAATTCTTCACTGGACTTGGGTTGAGGGCACTCTCAGACACAGAACTAATCCTTGCCCTTTGTGGACAGCTTCTGCTGACAGTGACTTTGGAATAGATATATTTGCCAATCAGATGAAAAATGTGAAAAAATGGTTTGAAATATAGAGCAGACTGCTATCAATGAGGCTTATAAATTCAGGGACAGGAGACATTGTCAGTAGTTTTGCAATAAATTTCCCAGAAACATTAATGTTGGTGGAAAACAATAATATTTACTTCTAAAAAAATGCCTTTCAATATCTGCTGATCTCAAGACATTGCTCTACCAAGGTATAAAATTTCTCTGTTTGGATAGCATACTTTTATCCAATGGCATAAACAGAGTGCTTTCTCTTTGTTCCAAAGTAACTATTTCTGTGTGCATGACCGTTGCCTCCTCAAATTGTTCCTGATTCATCAATCCTTGAGTGTTAGAATTCTCTTAAGTTGTTTTCAACAGGACTGGGGTTATAACCCTAGCTTTCTGAGAGAATATTTATATTGTCAAAGATGTCCATAGGATGCCCACAGATAGCAAACAGCCACCAAAGTCACTTTGGAATTTTCAACTGACACCATAACAAAGAATTCTGAAGGGGCAGTCTGCCAAGACATCTTGGAAATTAGCACTGCCAGGGACCCAGATAATATCAAGGTGATACTTGTAAGTACAGAAGAAGCCGTGGAATAAGTTGGTATATTAACCATGTATGAAAAGAATGTTGTGATATTGTAATTCCAGCCTCATACAAATTCAAGAATAGTAAATTAGCCCTACTACTCTAAGATAAGTCAAATTATTACCATATATTATTATAGTATTGAGACAGGGCACTGTGCACATTTTTACCCTGGCTGCTTTTGCTTATACCTCGTATTCCATCTGGAATATTCTCTACCTTCTACAGTCTTGATGACCTAGCTGTATAATCCTTCTCTTCCAAGGAGTTTCATAAACTATTCAACTCCTGAAATTAAAGCATTTAATATCTGTTACTTTTTTGGTCAATTTACTTAGTAGACCTTTAGGATTTATGAACATTTTATGGTATTATTTAGTTCAAAAATATATAAAAACTCAATTCTCTTTTCAATTATAACTTGATTGAGGTTGGGGACACTGCCTTATATATCTAAACTTTCCCATAGCATCTACAACTGTGGCTTTTGCCAGTGATACATGAGAATAATTTGCTGCTTTAATTTTATGTGTGGAGTACACAAGTTCCAAATTTGAACATGGGGGGTGGGGATCTATAGTTCCAAATTTACATTTGTCAGACAGTAAATATAACATTACATTAGAATAATTTTAACAACAAATAAATTTTAAAAGGATGGCAACCATCAGCAATTCAACAAACAACAAATGCTGGTGAGGGTATGGAGAAAAGGGGACTCTAGCACACTGCTGGTGGGAATGCAGACTGGTGTAGCCACTGTGGAAAACAGTATGGCGTTCCCTCAAAAAATTTAAAATGGAATTGCCATTTGACCCAGTGATTCCACTTCTAGGAATATATTCTAAGAATCCTGAAACACCAATGGGAAAGAATATATGCACCCCTATGTTTATAGCAGCGCTATTTACAACAGCTAAGATCTGGAAACAGCCCAAGTGTCCATCAGTAGATGAGTGGATAAGAAATCTGTGGTACATTTACACAATTAAATACTATGCAGCTATAAAAAAGAAGGATCTCTTACCCTTTGAGACAGCGTGGAGAGACCTGAAGAGTATTATGCTAAGTGAAATAAGCTGGTCACAGAAAGATAAATATCTCATCTCACTTATATGTGCAATCTAATGTCCAAAATAAACTGATGAACAGAATAGATCCGGAGACATGGAAGCATGTCTGATCAATCTCAGAAGAAAAGGGTGGGGATGGGAAGAGATTGATCAAAGAACTTATATGCATATACGCATAACCCTTGGACACAGACAGTAGTGGGGAGAAGGCCTGGGGGGGGCAGGGTGGAGGGGGTCAATAGGGGAAAAAGGGGGAATATCTGTAATACTTTCAACAATAAAGGTATATTTTAAAAAATAAATAAAAGTGATGTGATGTCTCATCTGTGATTCGGTTATATAAGACTGTAATTTCTATTTTGCTGGTAGATTGCTCTCTTGCTAGCTTTGATAAAATAAGCTGACATGGCAAGGAACTGAGGACAGCCTCTAGCCAATAGCCAGCAATGAACTGAGGCCCTCTGTCCAATAGACTGTGACGAATTGAATCTTCCCAACAAGCTCTGTGAGCCCAGAAGTAGATCCTTCTGCAGGTGATGTGCAGATGAGACTCTAGCCCTGTGAGGGAGCCCTCAGCCAAGGATTCAGTTCATCTCTTCCTGGACTCCTGACCCACAGCAACAGAAATGATACATGTGTATTCTTTTAAGTCATTAAATTTTGAGATATCTTATTCATTAAATAATTTTACGTCTTTCATATATATTTACATGGTTTCATTTCTGTAAAGTCAATAACTGAGACTCTGAGATCTTGATTTATTGCAGTCCATATTCTCTGCCTGGACAAGAGTAGTCAGTCATGTATCCTGATTCTAAGAGTAAATCTAAAAAGGATTTATACTTGTTATATCTCATTTCAAAATTGCAACAATGCTGTAAGGTAGACTGATAAAGAGGGGGAGATGTCTATATTATTGCCATATTTAGAAGATACCAACACTGATAAAGGGTTAAGGTATATAGAAAATAATGGGCCATGTGTCTATTACCTTGAAGGTGGTGAAATTATATGTTAAGGTCCTCACATCATATGAGCAGTTGCCTCCTTCACAAATGTTTAAGGTTGCACCTGCTTTTTAATGAAAAAATGTACAAAAAGAAAATGACAATAATTATGGTCATATGTATATTTGTGTGTGTGTGTGTGTGTGTGTGTGTGTGTGTGTCTGTCTGTAGCTGAAACTATATCTCTGGCATTTTATTTGAGAATCCTGCATTCCCCCTAGGGGAAAGCATCCAGCCTTCCACTTTCCAGGGAGCTAAAAGAATCAAACCATCTGTGGCATGCCCGGCTGGGTGAATTTGAGACACCCACACATGATTTCTTTTCCTGAGACTAACCCAGTATCGTGGCAGGTAAGGCTGAAATATCTGCTCCTTAATTGGGAGACTGTATAAAATCACAGAGAACTGCCTGGGAAGCCTTTGTAGTTTTCCCAGAATTTGCTTTCACACTTTTTTTGTGCCACTGAGCAAATATTTATTGCAGAGAAAAATAACAGCAATTTGTTCCAACTGGTAAGAGATTCAACATGTGACACCAAATGAGAGTAGCTTTCTGGAGACTAAATATGCTCAGTTAATAATACATGTGTATGTGTGTGCATGTTCTCAAACCCTTCATCAACAAAAGAGCATGATCTCAATTTAGGTATTTACAAGAAATGTCAGAAAAAAAATTTAAAACTGAAAGAAATATGTAGCATATGTATGTATGAATATATGCATGTATATGTATAACCAGTTTGTTCATTGATCCCGACATTATTTCTGTGGATAATTATGTTCAAGAAATACTAAAGCGCTCTGGAACTATCAAGGGTCCCTCAAGTAATAACTAGAGAGGGGTCAGGAGTAGTGGGGAGCTGGCTGTATGAGATACGGGCAGACATGAAGTGCTTTTCCTTTGGTCCTACACTAAAAGTGCTAAAACCCACTAATATTAATTCTTTTCAGCATTATTCCTAACAGAACGGGGAGGCAGCACTCTTTGACTTGGAAATACTGTTTATAAAACAACAACCATCACTTCGAACCCCATGATATAGTGTTTCATTCTGATTTTGCGTTTTACTCATTTTATTTTGTCTTTTTTACATTCTTTGAGGGCAGGACCTATACACCTGTGTTTTTCTCTATTGGATTGTGCCCTAGAAGTACTAATTCGGTGACTATCTTACACCTTTCTCCAGGACTCAGTGAGCCTTTCAGAAAGACACTGGAGTCAAATTTGGGAGAGGTTTTTGCCAGTACCTGGAATAGGAGCCGTCATGCTAACTGAGAATTTTCTACTTTACACCCTACTCTGAAGGTTGTCAAAATAATTCAGTTCTGGATTGGAACTCAGTTACCTACTGTCTGAATTATGATAATCCCTGTAGCTATCCCTTCATTTTATGGAAGACATAGTTCCCTGAAACAATCCATTTTTGTCAATTGGCTCCTATCTTATTGCTCTGTGGAATTTAAGTGTCTGGGATCATTTATTTTGAAACTTTTGTCTAATAAACAATTGTTTCCAATTTATGTTGTGTTTAACTACCAATGCATTAGTTAGGGGAACCTACCTACTATACAAACAACCCCCTAAATATGCTAGTTTAAAACAATAAAAGGTTATCCCTTATTTAGGTAAAAGATTGCGGCAGGCAGGACTTATCTGCAGGTGGCTTTCCTCTGGCCTGTGATCTACAGCCCCCGGATTCTTATACCTCTTAGCTCCACCTTTCCCTAGTGACTGGTAAGTCCTGTACTAATGCCTCTCAGTTGGCGTGACACATTGGAAAAAAGGCATGACTCCATCCCCCTCTTAGTCACACCATCTCCCCTGGATGCAAGGGGTCTGGGAAATATCCCCAACTGGGTGTATGCCTCCAGCCAAAAGTCGCTATGAAAGGAAAAACAGAAGTAAGAAATACAAATATTTGGAGGTCAGCTAGCTAGCTTTATCTGCCACTCTATCACAAATAATTAAAATTTACAATGTCTTTCTTTTCTAATCCCTTAAAATTTGCCTTACAAAGACTACTACTCAATTGCACACTTTCTTATGTGGAATTCTAGTTGTTGTTCGGTGATTGATTGTTTCTGCAGGAAACAGCTGCAGGGCAGAGCAATCATGATTGCTATTATACAGTCACTCGAGGTACCTAAAACAGTTCTGGGCTTGGTGAAGACACACTTTCCATTCCTGATGGAGGAGCCCAATCCTATCAAGTCCTCAGGATTGACAACATGCACCAAGGCTTCAATGCCAAAATGGCAGCTCTGGATACATTATGGCTAAGTTATTCTATTCATTCTAGCTACAGAGTTACTTGAACTCTTCTCATAAACCTTGGGTTTACCCACTGTAGATTTCAGGTATTCTGGCCAATAACTCGATGGTTCCTAGAATTCCAACATCAAATCTGCCACTAGCATCTGCTCAAGTTATCAAAAGTACAGAAATTAGCTCTGGCTGGTTTGGCTCAGCCGTTAGAGCGTAAGCCTGAGGACCGAAGGGTCTCTGGTTCGATTCCCAGTCAAGGGCACTTACCTGGGTTGCAGGTTCCATCCCCAGCCCCCATCGGGGTCATGCAGGAGACAACCAATTGATGTGTATCTTTCCCATTGATGTTTCTCTCTCTCACTCTCTCTCTCCCTCCCTCTCTTCCACTATATCTAAAAATCAATGGAAAAATATCATTGGGTGAGGATTAACAGCAACAACAAAAAAGTACAGAAATGACACAAAAAAGTCTTTGTGCTTGCTGTAGCTGTGGCTTGGTTTATTTTGCCTTTTAATTAAATGGTTGCATAAGTAAAGCAAAGGGAAAATTTCTAAATTATAATAATGTTACTAACAAACACACTTTGCATTTGTATAGGTTTGTAGAGTGTCTTTTACTTTTCAAAGTACTTCCATGGTGTTTACTATATTTAGTTTTAAAAATTATATGGTGATAAAGGAAGATGGGTATTATTACCTCCAATGTAGCATGAAAACATTTTAGCCCAGGGCAGACGAATCAGTTTCTCATATTAATATAAATCAGTGCTAAAACTTAAACTGGAATGGATGTTTTGGGGTTTACAGTCCACTTGTTTTTTACAAAATGCTATGAATTTTGTAAAAATTTGGATAGTAGGGAATTGCATGTTTTAATTTTTATTACCTATTTGTACTTTGAAAAAACATTTTTATATTAATGAACCTGTGAGATTAAAATAAAAATACTGTTTAGCACATCTATTACCTATTTTATTTTTCTCTTCCTGGGCACACAGCAAAGACATTACTATAGTATTACTTTAGCCAGACAATTTCTGCACTTCCAAGGAAGACACGAATAATTCTACCATGAATATATCCAATGTTATTTATAACCCAGAATTTTATACTGCACTACAGGATGGTCCATAGATTTTAATTCTTGACCTGAATGCTAAGATCAGGGGTGTTTCCTAAATATTTTAATACCCTTTAAATCCTTATTATGAAAGGATGATTCACATTTGGAAGTTTTCTTTCTTTTCAAATTGCAATGATTTCTTTTTAATGAGTGCCAAGTGCTTACTCTTTGTGAAGTAAGACTTATCTTTAACGTCTTAAATTTAAATTGTTTGCGTTTCAAGAGAGCCTCAGTTGTTAATTAATCTTCCAGGATTCAGTGGTCAAGGTTGCGTTCCCTCAAGCCTGTCCCTCGGTCATTTCAGAAGCAATAGTTGTATTACCCCCTCAGCCTCCATTTCTCAGACTCAGTCCCTAACTCCTTAGTCTGTTCCTCTGAGGATACAGTACACACATAAATCAGGCTTCCAAGGAAGCTAAAAGAGGTAATTATTATTTGCATTTTGGGCATTTAAAAACTCAAAGCTCAGAGGTGAGGATACTTAATTCTAGCTACTTCACCAGATTATAAATTTCTCCTGGGAGCACAGCTCCTTCTGTTTGTTTTATCTACATCTCTACTCCTTAAGATTCTGGTGATACAATCATACAAATAACCCTGACTCTAGGGCTCTGAATAAGAAATATAATAGGATCCATCAATTTACTAATCCCAGTTCTAGTTCCTAGGTCTTTCTCAGCCAAGGAAAGTAGAAGTGTGTTACTTGTACTACTCTTTCAGGAAAATAAGAAGTCTGTTTAGATCACTGAGGTGAGAAATGTACTTATATTTCTATATTACAAAGTATTTCTATCTGAATTGTATGGATTCATGTCCAACTCCCTTGAGTGATGTAGGTACAGTTCAGGTGTACTGAGAAAAATCATCTCCCCCAACCTGAGTGGTTTGCTACAGTTTAGTTGCTACCGAAGGACAAAGAAGTTATTTACAAGGTCCTTTTTCGAGTTTAAACCAAACTTAAACCTTTTTTCTTCTTCTTCTTCTTCTTCTTTGGCCTCAAAGTTACATTTTAATTACAGTGCAATAATTTGAGGAACATTGGTAATAGGGAAAACTTTCAGACCTTTTGTACTTTAGTGCAGTCAAGGGAAACCTCATTAGAGAGGATTTTCTTAGTTAGCAGGGCTTCGAGGTTAATGAGCTGTGAGTGATAATATATAGTAGTAATCCCTCCTGGCAGTAACAGGTTGTATTTTATACATTCCTTAATCTCAATAGGAAAAGAGGTGATGGGAGAGGGTGAAAAGAAAACCAATTTAAGGGGCTTCGGGATGTTTCAAAAATCCCACTCCAGGTATGAATCATCATTGAAGATTTCATATGTTCACACCTTAGAAGCTGAAACATGGGTAAAAACATTTCCCATAAACTGATTTCAGTGACAAAATGGTGACCTGGTACGAATTCCAAGCTGGATTGAAGGGTGTTCCCCAATAGCTGGTGTCACTGGGGGCTAAATTCACTTGACTGTCACAGAAGGAGCCAGCTAAGTTAGAGTCATAAATCTTGGATCAAGCTGACAGAAGTAAGGGACAGAAGGAAGATGAGAGTAGATGAGGGTGGTGTTAATAAGGGGACATCCTGAGCTTTTTATTGGCATCACAGTGGTCCTCTGGAACCTTCCTTGGCTCATCTATTTAGTACTTTCTTAGTTGTTGGGGAACCTCCAGAGGTCAACTCAGTTTATACTGTAAGTTTAAAAAGACAGATTTCCTTTCTCAGCAAGGTTCAGAGCTCAGTTGGCTGAGCCATAATGTCATCTTATTTGTGGGATATTCGACACCTTTATACAAAGAAAGCAAAAGAAGGAAGAAGGAAGTTCCTGTGTCTCCTTTGCCAGTTTTGTTTTTATAGGTTGGCATCCCTGAACTGCCATCAATACTTGGAACCATGAACAAAATAAAGTTCAGAATCCTTGTCCTGACATTCAAGGTCATCCAAGATGTGGTGTTACCTAATTCTTATGTTTTATTTCCCATTTCTTTCCTCCACAGCCTCTCTGTTAGAAACAAGCCAGAATACTCAATTCTCCTAAACACACAAAGCCCTTTCCACCTTCACTCGTTGGGACGCTGCTGCCTGGAATATGCTACTTCCTTTCCAGTTATCTTCCTCCTAATTTTTAGGATCTAGTTTATAAACCACCCAAACATGCGCACATTCTCCATGACATCTTCCTTCCAGCTCTATTTAGAAGCAAGAAAGAAAACATTTCTTTCTTTATCTCTTAAGGTGCTATTTGTGTGAATACATTTGAAAGTATTTTAAAACCAAATTGAAAGTGCTTTGTAATTCAAAGGTACTTCTTAACATATAGGCACTGCAGTGCCTTTTTCCTAAGATAAATGGTATCTTAATACTGAAAACATGGGGAAAAATATTATCTCAGAATGAAAGACAATCTTATAAATCCTACAAACTTTACATAGTGTAAAAGCAAACTCATGTTCCCATTTAAAAAAAAAAAATTACACAAACGCATGAAGATTTAATGAGTCATCGGTCCCTTGGACCATTTGAAAAGCCACTCTTAAAGGGGAAAATTTCTGAAGCTAAAATACGTTTCATCCAGGTCACTAAAAAAATAGAGGTCTTCTCTCTGGGGGCTGGATTACTAAGAACAGGAGTCAGGGTTTCCTCTCCTTGACATGTCCCAGAGAAACCTCCAAATGCTTCTTCAAGCATGTGAACCCCCTTATTGAGGCTCCACCAACAGAAAACTCCCTTTTTGTTTATACCTAAGAATGGGATAAGGAATCACTCTAACATATTCTTCTTTCAGCTCATGGCCACCCACCAGCGACACCAAGAACACTCTAGATTGAAAGTCATGCTTTGTTTCACCCAGAAGACTCGTGAGTGTCTGGACAATCAGATCCCTCCAGCCCTGCACCCCAACTACTGTTACTCAAGTCCCTGGGATGCAGGGTCTGGCCCTGCGTGTGCTGTGCTTCATTATCTTTGTGAGGTATAAAGTTCAAAATCAATTATTTGTTTTCTACCATCCATTTGAAGTAGCACTTCCCTTTCAACTGACACACTGTTTTTCTTTCTCCCTTTTATTGGGGTGACATTGGGTCTTTATAACACCCAAGGGTTTGTATTAATTCTGATTCCCTGTCTCTGTCCTGTTGATTTGGGACTTCTGGTGATTCCTAAGACACTTCAGACACCTGTCGTCACTACTTCAGCAGGAGTTCAGCTGATTATTCAGTGCTTTAATTTTACAACCTCTTATTTTTATCCTCAATATGCCCTGGGTCAAGATTTAATTAGAGAATACGCATTGATTGTTCCTTTGAAAGAAAAATTGTAGGTCAATAGAAAACACATAAACCATTTTTCTAGTTTTTAATGGGATACAGTTTCAGAGATGAAAATCTTGATGATTGGGGCAACCTCTGTATTTTTCCTCACAATCATAGTGTTGAGCCTTTTGTTGCTAAAAAAATAAAGTTTCAGTTTTAGTATGCTTAAAATATATAATATTATCTACGTAAATCTTAGACCTTTGACTTAGAAGTTTAAGCCCTTAAGAGAAGAACATATTGGCAATGGGATAGAATTTTGTTACCATTTTTAAAGATGTCCTTAAAAGATTGTGTCATTTCTTCAAACTGTCTTGAATAAAGTAGTTATCTAGCATTTTGTAAACAAAATTCTAAAAAAATAAAATAGGTTCCAAGACTTTTATTAGTGGTTAATGTTAATATGGTCTTGTTTCTTAACTAGATCAATACTAGAATATTTTATTGAGGACTCTGAATTGCTGCCACAGTAAGGGTGGCTGGACCACACTCCACCAGAGCCCACGAGGCTGGCAAGTGTGAGATGAAAGAGATGGAGAAAAGATGTGTAAAGTTGCCACATGATCCTAAAATTTTGTGTACACTCACCCAGCCGGTGTGGCTCAGTGGATGGGCGTTGACCCATACACCAGGTTGTGGGCCAAATCCCCAGTTGGGGACATGCAAGAGGTGGCCAATTGGTGTTCTTTCTCATCGATGTTTCTATTTCTTTCTCCCTCTCCCTTCCTCTCTCTAGAATCAATAAAAGAAAAAAAAATTTTTTTTAAATGTGTACACTCTACCTATAATTCCTTTCTTCAGGTCCCTATATCTGCTGTCATACCCTTCATCATAAATAAAAACTGGCATATATTCCATACATAATTTACAGTTTACTTTTATTCATTGATTACGTTCTCACACTGATCCTGATATCCACCTTACCCGAGGTATGAGAACATATGTAGTTGGAAAAGGGAAGAATGTGAAGGGTACACCCACTGTGCTATCTGCTCTGGGCAAAATGCTTTCAGTCTTTTATCCCCCCCTCCAATGGGAATAAATTGTTACCAAAGTGGTCTCCTTGGAGGTAGATAAAATGAAACTCTAACACATTCTGAAATTAATCCATTCCCAAATTCCATTGTATTTACTTTACCCAAATTGCCAGCATTAATGATTAATCTGTTCTCATATTCCTTTATTTACTTCACTAATTTTGGATTTACTTTACCAGGTTTTCTGAATTAATTCTTATTCAATTTTATTCATTAATATTTGAAAATACTGCAAACACTATATATAATGAACTGTTAATATAGAAATGACTTGAGTCTTGTGTGATTAAATTCTTTTAAAACTGAGTGTCTACTATGTTCTAAACCATCTGCCAGGCACTAAAGGGGAAGGGAAAAAAGTGTTAACTGTACTGATTATCCTTAAAGAAATAGGATGTGGTCAAGAGTCTAGGTTTTAGAGATGATTCCTCCTTCCCATGTTCTCCTCATACCAATCCATACTCAAATCTTGTCATTACACTCTCCAAAATATATTTCCATTCCAGCTACTTGTCTACAACTCCACCATTGCCATACTGATTCAAACCACTATCATTCAGAAGAAATAACTTCCTCAATGTCCTACCTCCTCCCATACCTGCCTGCCCTCCCTATAGTATATTTGTCCAGAAACAGCCAGAGTCATCTTTAGAAATTTCAAATTAGATCTTGGCCTTGTATTGACTTAAATTTTCCAATGATATAAAATAAAATCCAAGATCCCTTTTCTGGTCCCTTCCTGGTTCTTCTGCCACTGTCCATTAGCAGTGTCACCTGGGAGCAGAATCACTCCCGGTCAAGGTGTCTGAGATGGGGCCCAGGATTCAGTATATTAATGAGCCCTCTAGGTGATTCTGATGCATACTAGAAGTTAGGCTCACTGTCCCACATCCCTTCTTCTCTTGCTGGGTTTTCCCCAGCCAGCTCTGTAGGATTTATTTCTGCTCTTTGAACCAGTGAATCCAATTCTGTTGTCAGGATCTTTAAACCTCTCTCTGCCTGGAATTACCTACCTCTGATCTTTGGATAGCTTTCTCCTAGTCAATCAGGTTCTTGCTAAATACTATCCCTTCAATGATGTTCCCCTGACCACACCATCGGATACTGTCCTCCTCACCCCTTTCTTCCACATAGCTTCCTGTTTTCTTAGTAGCAATTATGATTATTTGAACTTACTTTTTGCTTATGTACATATCATGAAAAAAAAACTTGGAACTGAGATTCTGAGACAACAAATACTATGTTCTAAAGTGAAGTACAAGGCTATCCACAGGACTTGAAGAAGGAGGTTAACAAAAACTAATGTATACCTTTGTGGAATCATTCACTTCAGTGTATAAAATAAGTTTGAGAGGCCTAGGAAAGGGCTGTGGAATAGAAAGTTCAAGTGTGTAGGTGGCTGGTGTGCTCTGGGTCTCATCCCCTTCATCATGTAAGGACAGGCATATTTTCCTCGTAATCTCAGATTACAGCAGAGGGCCCCACAGAATCATCCTCAAGAGTTACTGTGTGTCCCCTACAGGGTGTAGAATACTGAATTGTGTCTGAGAGAATCTCACATATGAGAGATGGGCTAGTTCTGACAATAAAGTAAAAGGAAAGAAGAAACGTGGCTGGCTGCCTTGGGCGATCTATGCTCCTTTGAAGGGAAAAAGAATACATGATAAGCACTTCCCTTAGGCAACATGTTGTCCTTTTAAAATACACCCAAAAGTTCTACCAGAAAGGGCAAAAAAATTCCCAGATAGGGGTAGAAGGTCTTCAAGGATGACCATGGGCTAAAGAAGATGCTTTGAACAGCCAGCTGTAGGAGAGTGAATCAACAACACAAAGGGACTAAGATTTTCTGAAAGCTTACTTAGCAAGTCAGTTTCAACAACCCACCTAACACAGAGATAGTGGACCTATCTCTGAAAGGACTTTAGGTACCTTTCTACTCCTCCCTTCCTATCTCTGACCCTGGAAGGATCAGCATAAGTCAAAGTTAGCAAACTGAAACAGGAATGAGTTATTTGCAAGCCAGGGTCATGCAGATGTCATTCACGACACTTGTCTCTTTTTGCAAAGGACTTGCCTATAGCCTGCTGGGTTAGGAAAGAGGAGTAACCATAACATTGAACAAAATGTAAGGTTTTGATTCTTACTGTGTCTAAACTTATTAATTATCTACAAAGGGTTTTCTATGTATAAGATCATATTGTGTGCAAACAGAAAATTTTAATTTATTCTTTCCAATTTGAATACATTTTATTTCTTTTTCTTGTCTAATTGCGCTGGCTAGGAATTCCAGTACTGTGTCGAATAGAAGAGGTAAGAGTGAGTATCCTGGTCTTCTTCTTGATCTTAAAGGAAAAGCTTTTAGCTTTTCACACGTTAGCTGCGGGTTTGTCATATATGACCTTTATTATGTTGAGGTATAAACTTGTTATACCTAATTGAGAGTTTTTATCATGAAAGGATGTTGAGTTTGTCAAATGTTTTTTCAGCATCTATTGAAATAATCATATTATTTTTATCCCTTGTTCTATTAATGTGATGTATCATATTTATTAATTTATTGATTTATGTATGTTGAATCATCATTGCATCCTAGGGATAAATTCCCCTTGATCATAGTGTATTATCCTTTTAATGTGTTCTTGAATTCAGTTTGCTAGTGTTTTGTTGAGGATTTTTGCATCTATGTTTATCATGACTATTAGCCAGTAATTTTCTTTTCTTATAATGTCCTTGTCTGGCTCCTGGATATATAGCCAAAGTAAAAAAATATATATATAGTATTTCACAGAGTTATATGCACTCCCATGTTCACTGCAACATTATTTACAATATTTAAAGTATGGAAATAAATGTCCTTCAATTGATGAAAGGATAAAAAAGTTTTATATATGTAAATATATGGATATAAAAAGTTATATTTTGTGTGTGTGTGTGTGTGTGTGTGTATGTGTGTGTGTATATATATATATATATATATATATATATATATATAATGGAATATTACTTAGTCTTAAAAAATAAGGAAATTATGCCATTTAAAAACAGCATGGATGAACCTGGAAGGCATTATTATAATTAAAACAAGACCGACAAAGACACTTATCACTTATAAGTGGAATATTAAGAAAAAATTGAAAGAGCCCGGCTGGTGTGGCTCAGTGGTTGAACATCGACCCATGCACCAAGAGGTCACCAGTTCGATTCCTGGTCAGTACACATGTCCAGGTTGTGGGCCCGATCCCCAGTGGGGGGCATGCAGGAGACGGTCAATCGATGTTCTCTCTCATGGATATTTTTATCTCTCTCTCCCTCTCCCTTCCTCTCTCTCTAATATCAATAAAGGAAAATATATTTTAAAAAGAAAAAATCAAAAGCCTATTTCATAGAAGCAGAGAATAGAATGGTGGTTTCCAGCGGCAGGGGGAGGGAGAAACTAGAAGATGTAGGTCAGAGGGCACACACTTTCAGTTATAACATAAATATGTTCTGAGACTCTAATGTACAACATGGTGACTATAGTTAATAATACAGTATTCTATTCTTGAAATTTACTGAGAGTAGAACTTAAGCATTCTCACACAAAAAAAGTTAATTATGTGAGGTGACGAATGTTATCTTGATCTGGTTAATAATTCCACGTATGTGTGTGTGTGTATGTAAAATCATCATGGTGTACACTTTAAATATATATAATTATATTTGTCAGTTATTCTTCAAAGTTGGAAACATGTTTATCTATAACAGAACCTTTTATTACTTAAATTACTCCCAAATCATGGAAATTTGCATATATTTCATCGGTATAGGAGAACCAATTTAAAGGGACTCAGGGAGACAGACTATAAAAGTGATTTTCAGCTACATTCTGTGAGTAGGACTTGCTTAACATAAAGGTTGTACTTGCGTTCTGCTCAGCCATAAGCACCAAGGAAAAGGGGTCTCTTCTATTATTGTTGACTAAGGTGTTCACAGCAAAAGATCAAGTCTGGTATGAAGACTGGTATTCACCTAATGAGTATCAGTGAATGAATAAATAAATGAAAGAACAAGTACACAAGCAAAGGAATGAATATAACTGGTAGACTAGTGTTTAAATTAAGATTCTGCCATTTATGTTACTGTGTGATAATTACTAAACCTCAGCTACTTTTCTTAGTAAAAAGAAATCATAAAATAAAAGCACCTACTCTGAGGCAATTGGAAATATCAAATAATGCTTATAAAATACTTAATACTGGCCTTGACCCATAACCATTATTACAATTATAATACTTTATTTTAGGAAACAAGACATATATATGTATAATACCATATTAAAATAAAAACTAATAAATATCTTAATGATTAAAAGGTGACACAGGATTCAAGTCCCAACCTTTAAAAGTAGATAGTGGTTGAGTATGTGTAGAGTTGGAGCGGAGAGGAGAGGAAGTGAGGGATCTGTGTGCAGTGTTAGGAAGGAGACACAGGTGTCTAGTAACTGTTGGGTAAATGCTATCCATGTTTATACCATATCATCTCACACCTATATTAGCTCATCAACCTGTACCTTTTTATTTTCCTCACAATACTGCTTTGGTAATGGCACTCCAATAACAAAAAAAACTAACAACAACAACAAAAAGCAAATTAAAAATGTCCCACAGAAACTCTCTGCACAGAATAAAGTCGAAAAACCTTATATGGGTATTCTAGTTGCATTGTTACATGGTGGCAGAATGTTGGCTTCAAGTCTTACTGTTCCTCACCAAGGACCGTCTTGGAGCCGTGATTATCTTTATAATGTTTGACTATATAATAAACATTTAACACAAGAAGTTTCTTCATTTTGCATTCTCTCCGGAGAAAGCGCTTCTCTCTGCTCTCAGCCTGTCCCCACTGCCTCCTTCTGCAGAGTTCAGCTCAAGTCAGGTCACCTCTCCTGGGTTCACACTTTCCTCTTTCTGAAAAACTATTCTTCTAATTGGTTATAAAACTTTTTTTGTTCATTTACATGCCTTGGGCTCCCCTGTTCACTGCGCTCTCATATAATTATTTCATTACTATAGTTATATATAGATTATTGTGATTAATTTTTAACATATTTCCTTTATCTCTACTATTGAGAAACACAGAAATGCTTTGATGATAGACACTATCTCTTATTTCTGTGCAGCCTGCCCAGTAACTAATAGAATACTGCGCGTATGACCTATTTCATAGAATTCTGCTGTGCTGTGAATGTTGTATATACTGGTGGCTTAGGGTAGAGTTAGTGTTACTGTTGTCACTATGTTTTATTGAGGAGACAGACACAGCCCTCCCCTTGAAACTCTGGATGACCTTGAAGAAAACCGGAAGAGATGTACGCCTCACAACAACCCCAACCACAGTCAGCGGTATCACAAACTATTAACGACTATGCTCACTTAATATTGTGACTACCTATTTCCAGCTAATTGAAAAGGAGTTAGGTACTATTTGAAATTTTCTTTTTATGTATTTGGCTTGCTGGAATAGAGAAATAATAGGAGTTGGAAATAAAAAGAAAAAAAATTTTATTGGTTATATAACCTCAAATAGGCTCTAGATAGACAAGGACAGGTACAGATGGCTTCTGGTCATTTATGTTATTTAGAATGAGTTATTTAAATATCTCTGGTAGAACCAGTTGAAGTAAATTTGGAAATAAAGTCTAATATTACCATACAGTCATATTGTTGGTGACAAGAGGGCTAAAAACATAGAAAAAAAAATAACTGGGTGGTAATATTTTAAAGGGTAACCAATGCTTGCTAGCAGCTGCAGTAAGACATTAGGTAATAGAGCACAGTAATGTTAACTGCTCTCCTGGTAAGAGTGGTAAATGAAATAAACCCCAGCACCCGGGGTATCATTAATCTATAGTGAATAATGGCAGTGGTGGTGTAAGGAGATTAAAAAGGGCATTGTAAACATTTGTGGCTGTATAATATACAAATTAAAAATGTGAGAACGCATGCAGCTGCATAATCTACAAATTAAAAAGTGTAATAGCATGGCATTAATTACTGGCTGATCAATTCCCCCATAATTGCTGGCATGTAGATGAACAATTATAGGTCCGAAATGTTATTTGAGAAAGAGACATTGACCTTGGAACTGTAAGGAATGATATTCTGTTATACGGTAATACAGGATCCTATCAAATTGGGTTCCAGTATTTGTAGCAGCCGCCAGCTCAGTGCAGGGCTGTAATCACCACACTATTTCTTTCGATTATGGTGCCAGAGGGGTTACACATTGTTTTCTCTTTTTGAACAGAAACACCCAGTGACCTTCAGCCTTCGGAAAATGGGACCATCAGGCCTCATTTCCAAGTTCAAACAGTTTTAATAAAAATGAAATAGCAGGAGATAATGCTCTTTACCCTTCTAGGCCAGTGGAACGGTTTGGAAAGTTGGAAAGACAAACTTCATTCAGATGTGAACATTCCAACTGGGACTGTGGCTAAATGTTTCCAGACCAACCCTTTTCAAGTTGACAGCTGATAGTTAAGTAACCAGAGACTCAAATAGTTGATTGATATTGGAAGTCAGAACACTTACCTCCGTTCTCCAGCCTCCTTAATAACAGACAATGCAGCAAAGCTATGCTCTTATTGACAATTTGCTGTTACGATGGCCAATACGGTAAGTGAGCTGAGATTCAGCACAGCAGTTGCTACACCAGACATGTTGCTTCAGCCAGTTAGCTCTGTTAGTGCCATTCTTGACACTGAATTATAACTTCATGTCCAGGAGTTGCCAACATTCTCTGTCCCCTTCTTTCACTTACTAGATGTGTCAGTCTAAATTTTGCTCACTGCCCTTCAATAGAAACTGTCTTCATCAAGGTCACACTAACCACCAGTTCAATGGACAGCTTTCATACCCTGGCCTCATCGGAGCTTCTTGGGGAAGTTGACTCTGCTGACTACTCCCTTCATCTACAAACTCTTCTTTTTTAGTCTTTGTTGACCCTCTTGCAATAGCTGCTTCAGCTTTCTTTCCATTACTGGCTTCAGTGATAAAAACAGAATCAGCTGTATTTCTTTTATTTTCTTTCTCTCCCATTCTGTCCCAGTTCTGGTACCTCTTAGAGCCAATCTCTGGTCCAAACCTTTTCTCTGGGCTTCAGTCTATAGCCAAAATCCCACTGAGCATAAAAAATGGAAGGGCTCAGCCTCTCAGATTCTGCATGTGCGCCCTCACCCCTCCTCTTCCCTGAGAGTGACTGACAGCCAAAATGTCTATTCCATTCTTTAAGCTCTCAAACCCATCACGCCAAGTCAGTCCTTGTGGTCTGTTTATATGTTCCTCTAGATTTTTCTTGAACCTCTAGCATTCTACTGTTATTCTCTTCTTCATCTTTTTCCAGGATTTGTGTCATAGTCTCAGAAGTTTTGGCCCCCTCCACTTCAAGTACTAACCCCACCCCAACACGCCCCAACACACCCCAGCATGCATCTTTCAGCCCATTCTCTGTAGGGCCATCCTTTCATGCCTGGCCCACTTGTGGTTTTTCAATTGCTTTGTATTTTTTTACCAAGTAAAGCTAAGGGTTTCAGTATAACTTACTACACCTTACAAAACCTGGTCCCTGCTTCATTCTCCGAATGCATGTGCTACTGCTTTCTGATCATGCATGTTTTCTCCAACAATAACTAACAGCAATAACAAATACTTTAAACAAAGCCAGCTTTGTGACATCTCCGGCCCTTGAACATACTTCTGCCTGGATTCCTGCTGCCTCCTTGTCCCCTTGAGTTATTTCTCAACATCATTTTTCGAGGATCAAGTTAGATGTCATTTTCCTTCAGAATCATTTCTTGTCACCCTCGATAGAGTCATCCCTCTCTCTATAGATACTTCCTTATCTCCATAGACACGTCCATGGACACACTTATCAAAATGTGCTATTTGTCTAAGTAGTTATTCCAACTCTCTTGTGCCTTTGTAAATGTGGTTTCTGTCAGAAAGCCTGACATCTGGTAGGCACTTGGTAATTTTTATTTTATGAAAATACCGAAGTTGGTAAAACCAAAAAAAGTGCTTGAAAACTAGAAATTAAAAGTAGACAAAGTACTGCTCCACTGGGAGTACTTTGCTTGTATTAAAGCAGTTACAGTGGAGATATTGATAGTAATATAAAATGCTAGCCCTAGTAATAGTGTAAGGAGTAACACAAATGCCAAACACTTCCTATGCACCAGATGTTGTACAAATTTAGGAGGTGGGGGGAGGCATGAATCATCCCATTTGATCTTGACCACAGATAAGGTAACTGAAACTTCAAGAATTAAAGAAAAATAAAAGTCTGTTCAGAATCACATAATTAGAAGGGTGAAGCTGGGAATCAATCCATGCCTGTCTAATACTAGTCTATTCTATTAAGTATTTCCCCCTATCCAGCACTACTTAAAGTATATTTTCATTCAACAGCTCTTTATTTAATTTAAAATACACAATTAACAGGTTATTTTGGATTTGTTTAAACCCAGAACATTCATTTCTCTATAGACATACTCTTAGCCTGTAGATTTTCTTTAAAAAACAATCCTCAATACTTTGAAAAGAGACTGACCTCAATGAAACTTTCATTTGAAGCATTTTAAACTACATATCACACATACATACCCAACAAATTTGCAAATAATACCAGCTCCTTTCCCAAAGCAATATTCATCAATTTCTTTACTTAATCGTTCCATCTATTCAATACAATTATGGAGATTTAAAATACACAATAGATATTGATTCAGTCTCTCACATAGAAACCATTTAAAAATAAGAACTTGGGAGGAAATTTTGAGTAAAACCATTTACATAAAAAATACAATCCTGGCATATAGCTTGCATTTGGTCTTAAAAGAGGCCACAAAACATATAAAATTAAGCAACTATTTTCAGACACTTTTAATAGCCTCTCCCCTTTGTACTAATCAAAATAATTAGCATTTCTATTCTTTCTTTGGAATCTCACTAGAACTCTTGGCTAAATAAAGGGATTCACTGGTTTAAAAATGTGATTAGCATTTCTATAACACACTAGAACATCATTTCCTATAAATTAGAATTCAACATTGTGAAGGCTAGCATTTCTACCACTATGCTAAAAAATGTGTGTAAGGTTACTTACCATGAAAAGGAATTCACTATGGAGTTCATGAGACTGGACCTACAGAAAAAGATAAAACAAAGGAAAAACAGAGAAACAAAAATGAGAGAGTGTTTTCTTTCTTTTCTTTCTTTCTTTCTTTCTTTCTTTCTTTCTTTCTTTCTTTCTTTCTTTCTTTCTTTCTTTCAAAGAAATGTCCAACAATAAGATTTATTGCAGTGACATTGGTTAGTAAGATTATATAGCTTTCAAGTGTAGATTTCTACGATATATGATCTATATATTGCATTATGTGCTTTTCAAGTATCAAAATGAACTTGCTCTACAGTGGTGCTAGCCACATACTAGGCAGTTAGTGATCCCTCAGAATGACCCCAGAGCCTAATTCCATGGGACCAAGCTCATGCTCTTGTTTCTGCCCTGGATAAACTTAGATGATTAGCAAACCTACAAGAGTAGGAGGAAGAATGTCAGTCTTCCGGTTCTTTATTGGTTGTGCATGGGAAATATTTTAAAGAGAAAAAATAAAGCCCTCAAATTTAGAAAAAGAATAGGCTGTTTAAAAACCATTAGGTAATTTGATTACTATTGTAATTTAAAAGTTTTCACAAAAATCTGTTTCTTTGAATAAATTAACTCAGTTTGAATGATGCAATATAGACACAACTTCCAAGAAAATTAGTTATTTATTTCCATGGCATCATTGTTTTGTTTTTGAAAGTATTAGAAACATTTATAAACCTGTCTATAAAGTTCCTCAGTAGCTTGCTACGTCTCCTTACATTATTCAGGTCACTAGGGAAAGCTCCAGTCTGTTACTCTTCCTCTGACCTTAACCAACCTAGATGTAAAGAGGAGGTATATGGACAAGAATGGACCAGCGTCAAGGTCATTGACTGAAACATGGTATCAGAGTCATGGTCTATCTTTTTTTCAAGGTTCCATTCTCTGGGTCCTTCTTTCAACTCCCCAACACCAGGGCAACATTCAGTGAGCCTTGACCTCCTTTGGCAAGGGGCGTTAGTCTCACCTGCAAAAGATCTGGGAGAGGCAACATAGAGCTGTCTATGCTAAGCTCACAATAAACTCTTTTTATTCCCCCAAACCATTTTCTATCTCTCCTCTACACTTAAAAAAAAACCACATTTTATTTTGGAATAATTGTAGACTCACAATATGTTGTAAAAATATTAGAGAGAATCCCCATGTCTTCTATACCCAGCTTTCCCCAATGATAAAATCCCAAACAATCAGAGTACATTACTGAAATCAGGAGATGGACATTGGTACAATACTGCTAAATAAACCACAGCTCTTATTTGGAGTACACTATGATTTACATGCATATCTTTTTGGGGGTGGGATGCATAGTTCTGTGAAATTTTATCACACAACAGTTGTATTCTCACCACTACTATCAGAACAATTCAGTTTTCCATTTCCATTATGACAAAAAAACATCCTCTAGTTACAACTACCCTTACTAGTCAAATCATCCCACAACCTTAACCTCAGTAACATTGATGTGATATAGCTTTTCCTTCCTTCTGCTCTTCATTTTTTTTCTTTCCCCTTTATTCCTCAAAAGATTTCCTATTATGGAGGAACACATTCAGTAAAGCTTAACTCCTCTACTACAGATGAAATGACACCACATAAGCGCCAGGTTGGAGCAAAATGACACCCACCTATCCCTAGATTTGTGAAACCAGTCCCCACCCTCAGTGTTAGTCCATAAAGTTAGACAGCTTTTCAGAAAACAAAACACTTATTAGAGATGCATATACCATGTGCTATTGCTTTGTGACACTGGCAAATCTTTTAAACCTTCTAAATGATCTTTTAAGGGTGTGAAATGTGGTGTTTTTCAAAGACATGGAAGTGAACTGAGGCCGTGCAGCAGTGGACATTTTGGCTATAAATCTACTCAATACATAAATATATGCATATTGAGCTTTTCTTCCCTAGGCCAACCATAAAGTATCTGCCTTGTTGACTGTGTTGTCTGTACTGTGCAAAGCTCACAGTGCTAGGAGAACCATAACTTCCTCATTCACGTTTTGTTCTGTGACATGCAAAAGTGAGTTTATTTTTCCTAACGCTAGAGTTTTGTGAATATAAAACTGCATCAGATTAAGAGCAGAATATATAAAATATTTTGACTCTTAAACAATAGACTTTAGAATATTTTTTTTTGTTTCCCAACATGCTTATTGTATACCAAATTTTACTGTTCCTTTAATTTTCTGAAACAATGCAATAGATATCACAATTTTTTAAAATTTTAATGTAAAACATCTATTTGCACGTTATACATTATGTATACACTGTCCAGTATAGAATGTTGAAATTTGTAATATTTAGACTTTTCGTAGATAAACTGGTCTACCACAGTTATTTGACACTTGACTCCTTATAAAAAGAAGGAAATAAGGCTCTTATTTCAGTTAAGCGGGTCTCAAAGAAGCTGTCTCCTCTTAAATAAGTAAAAGGATAAAAAATCAGTGAGGACAGCACTGTCCTTTGGAGAATGGAGTTTGCCTTTAGGTTTTTGTAATCTACAACTGATTTAATAAGATTTATTCTTTTTATGATTTATGAAACACTACTTGTAGTTGAGAAATAATTCAGCATTATTCCGGACAGGATGTGAAGAATGAATCTTTTCAGCTTTTAAAAGGAGCTTATTCTGCTATTCTTTTAGGCAAAGAAATAAGACTGCTAATCTTAGGCACTATTCCCCTGCAGATGGTACTGGTCAGATCTCGTTCTTGTGGATGGAAACGTGAATTTTATACCTTTATTACAGTAAAAGGATTGAGCTGCACTTAAAAAAAGAGTATATGTTCCTAGGTAAATGGCAAACTGTTTGACTTCACTCTGGACTGCAGGATTTGATGGAAGCATTTTTTTTTCATAGTTGGCTATGAAAAAATAAAGACTCAAGATGCATAAATTGTAGCAGATGCTTCCTTAACTTACCCTAGTGAAATAATTTTGATGGGTGGTTATGAATTTGTAAGTAATGTTTACTTTTGAAAGGCCATAATTGCTTTTGGAACTATTTGAGGCATTTTGAATTGTATCTGTTTTTATTGTAATACGGAATTGTATTGCCATTTTATGAAGTGGCATCTTTTTGATGCATGGAAGTTCTGGATACATTTGTTATCCATCATGAGGAAACCGGATAAGTAAATATTACAACTATAACTGAAATGGTTCTTTTTTACATGAATAAATGAAAACCATTTTGAATGTGAAGGCAGAAACACTCTATCTGCAGACTGACAAATTGCATATTTGTTTGGTTTCATAAAACGGGTGTCTGGCTTCTACACTGTGACTAAGGGAAATGTCTGTCTCCTGTGTGACAGAACCTCTGAGACGGAGGCGCTCTCTCCTTGGTGGAGGCGGAAGAGGTCAATTGAATATACCTTAAAGAAAAAGAGTCCTTGTCTACATATTTACTATTGAATGGAATAAGACCACAACGTCTCTCCACCTGAAATGCTGTGACTTATCTATATTGCTACATCCCCAAATCCCTCTGTTTTCTAATCTTTCCATAAACAATTATTGAGTACATAACTTTGTGCAAACATTATTAAGAATTAGTTTGTTGTTAATATCCTTTGAGCACTCACAACTTATAATTATGTGATGAATCTGCCTTTAATATAATTCCCAAACATTGACCCTATTAAGCAGTATATTTTTCATATGTGTTTTAACCTAAAAATGTACAATCTGGATTTCTAAATGGCTAATGTGGTATAATTAGCCTTTGAAGGAAGAACGACTAGTTTTCATGGAAAACTAGTCAAGCAGTTCGAAAAACAACCAGGTCTTTATCTTCTGACATGTACTTGATGTTAAAAGAGCTTTTCTGGGAGGCAAATATAAAAATAATTGAGGGATAAAGATTACATCCAGAAATATGACTTCCTCTTGCTGAGGATTGTTTGGACAATGTATGAAACACGTTATATGACGCAGACATCTTTGTTGGTCAGACAAGGCATGTATCAGGTAGGTGACTGGCTGCAGGGATATTTAGGGTGAAGGAACAAGTTTGAAGACAGACAAAGGGACCATCTACACCAGTTAATATAGATATGAATTAATATAGATATGAATCCCCTGGAAATTTTGATAAATTCCAAACTCTGATTCAGAATTTCTAAGGGGGGACCCAAAAGTATGAATTTCTAGCAAGCTCCCAAGTAATGTCAATGATACTGGCCCACTGACCACACTTACAGAAGATAATGTTACAGAGAACTTAAGGTCCATGTACACATCTTCCCCAACCTAGTGAGAAGGGCAAAATAACGAATTAATAAGTAAATTTGACAAAGTAGAAACCGTGTCCCATTTTCTTTGCTAAAATTCCAAAGTCTGTCCACAATCAGAGTTCATCTTCATGGATGGATGACAAGACCAGATGCCTACTCTTCAAGTGCAACAGCATCATTATTTTAGCTAATATATTTCTCTTAGGTGTGGCTTTATTCATTCATACAAAAACAGGAGATGAAAAAAATATGATTACTCTTTCCAAAGTTATTACAAATGATAGACCAGTAAGACTAATCTAACTTCCAAATACAATTCTAAAATAATTATCAAAGTGTTGGCTTGTAAGTGCCTAAGATAAGGCAGTCACAAAAGCAGGACCTCCTGAGCATGTACTACACACAAATCATGTTCCAAACAGCCTAGTTTCTTCAGCAGCAGACACAGCAAGTCTAGGATTCCTCAAGACAGCCGACAATGTTTCTCTCATTGAATTTAAAAACAAAGTGTAAAAATATAAATTATATGGAAAAAAAAATTATTTTACCAGTGATTATTTAAAGAACCATATCGAAATGAGGCTGGTTAATTGATGAAGGTACATTGGGTAGAAGTTTCTAGAATTAGACTAATGGGTTATGTCTGTTCCTTTTTATTTAACATTTTATTAATGCATTAGATAATGATTATAATAAAGACGACATTGGCATCTATATTTTATGTAGTATTGAGCCCTGGAAGATAGCAAAGGTATCAACAGGCTAGAGTGACAAGAGTATTGAACCTACGTATCATTAACACCAATAAATGCTTTTGTCTAACAGTCCTTATCTTAAGGTCTACCTTAATATATTAACTCATAAAACCAAATGAATAATTTTATGAGAAAAGATTATCAGAATCTCAGAGGGGTCTTTCTTCTAAAAATTAGCCACTGTTCTTTACACATGATATGGGGAGAGAGGGGACAGTTGAGAAGTCTTGGTCAAAGAGGTGGGCTGGAGTCCATCCATGTGCAGCTACTGCTGGACAGATGGACAAAACAGACAAGTGACAGCGCTTGTTTAGATTAATTAAAATGGAAAGAAATAAAACAAGGAAAAGTATGGAACCAGAATGTGCACGGCCTGTAGAAACGAGCAAGAAGCTATTCATGAAGAAGTGCCAAGTTTATGTTGGAGTGAGACCTAAGGGCAACTTGAGTGAGACCTAACAGGGCAACTTGAAAAATTATAATATTGTCATATGTTTAATTTCTCTCACGAGATCTCTATTTCTTTCTGGTTCATCGATTATTTTCAAAATGTAGTTAATAAACTTTTGGAAAACTCCAAATACAGATATTTAATAAAAGAATAAGAATCTGGGTGAATACATGACCCAGGGTGATTTTTTTTTCTTCTTGAAGAGGCAGCAGATACACAGTGGAAGAGGGTTCTTGGGTACTTCTGTCTCAGCATCAAGGGCAAGGGTGTGGAGTCCAGGAACCTCTTGCCTCACAGTCCTGCACACCTGGAGACCTTTGACCTTCTGGTCACACTTTCCCATGCTTATTGACTTATAATTTCTCTCCATATTCTCACTAGCTTACCTTGGTTTTCCTTGGCTGAACGTTTTAATATAATATAAACTGAATTAGGAGGGCTGTGAGTGTGTGTGTGTGCACGCACACCTTCTGAGTGAAGTACTGCCTCGAAATCACAGATGGCACATTAGAAAAAAGAAATATAGTAAAATGAGTAAAATATATTCTCATTCACAATTTCCTAGAGGCCCCTTGGTTGTTAATTGAAACTTTTGTCTACTTTATTGAACAATAAAAGTGGCAGCAACTACTCCCAGATGTCCTTCAGTATTAAAAAGAGGATAAAGGGTTTCTAGCAAAGGTGACAGAAATTAATGCGGTGAGCCCAGCTATCAAACATTCTGATATGTGAATTGCCTGATATTTCTATAATGCCGTCTTATGATTGGAAATGTTATCGCTTCTATTGAATCAATAGAAAATGTTAAAGCTCCACAGAACCCCAATTACAAACTAAAGCTGGAAGGTTAACATCTGGGAGCAGCAGAGATAGAAACAATCTCTATTGTCATACCTTCCTGACAAGTAAATGTCAGAAACATAACGCCTTTGCCTGGTCTCAGCACGGAGCACATGTAAAAGAGTGATTGCAAGGCTGCCTCAAGTCAAATCGCCTGTCATCTCAGCTTTGACACGGAATTACTTTTGTTTTATGCATCTATTAACCTTGAACTATCAGCATTTGTTTTAATGTTCCAGGCTGAAGTGACCTAAATGTTCTTCTCTCGTGCAGTGGCCTGAGTTGGGGCTGGTCTTTATGGAAAGACAAGAGTGACTGAGACCAGAAGGACCACCTTCCTCCCGAATGACAATGTTCTGCTTTGAAGTCCACCAACTGAAGGGCATTCTTTTGTGTCTTAAACAGCTGCCCTTCCCTAAGAGTCTCCTGCAGAAATGTAAAATCACACATCATGGAGAGGATCCCATATGATCATCCATGACATAGTTATCACATAATTTGTTTAGAAGAAGTGCTTCCCATGGTCTGTAGGGGAGGGGAAGAGGGAAAAGATGACCTCTGTTTTTTACTATGGAAGATGAGGCAAAGAAATTAAATAACTTGACTTTGACCTGAATCTTTTTTGTGTCTTTTAATCCTCACCTGAGGATATTTTTCAATTTATCTTCAGATAGAGTGGGAAGGGGAGAGAGAGAGAGAGAGAGAGAGAGAGAGAGAGAGAGAGAGAGAGAGAGAGAGAGAGAAACATCGAAGTAAGACAGACACTTCGATTGGTCGCCTACCGAAACGGGGACGAACCGCAAGGGGGACAAATGCCCTTGACCGGAATCAAACCCATGCCTCTTTGGTCTACGGATCAGTGCTCTAACCACTGAGCCAAACTGGCCAGGGCAACCTGAATCTTGTACATCACTTTTCACTGTAGCTAGACCTTGCATATCAGATGTTCTACATCTTCCATATTACCTTGGCTACCAACCTTTAAAGAATATCCATGGCAGGTTGCTTTCAACATTACACTAGATAAGGAAAATCTGACAGTTTTATGACCGACTCCAGGCCTTCTGTTCTAGTGCTTTGCCTCTGTGTGTGTGGTGTGTGTGTGTGTTTTGTTTTGTTTTTTCCTAAATCCTAAGGAAATTTCAGTTTTATCTGACTTACTGTACCAAACTATGAAGTAATTATTTTTGTAATTTTTTTTTATCCAGCATGGTGTATCTGAGTCTGGGCTCCAGAAATTCTACTTTGCCTTTGATTCAATAGTCCATGTACCCAAAAGCATATTTTAGACATGTTTTGCTCAAAGCCCATTGTCAAAGACGAGCTTGTTCTTTTGTGAGTTCCAACCCCTTCACCGGCCTTCTAGCCTGGATGCAGCCCAGTCTTCCTAGGGAGAGTAACTCAGTGGAATGCTCCCCCTGAACAGGAACGTGTTTTCGACACATGAACTCTTTACACCCCTCAGGAAACTTCTGTCTTCCTGTTTGCACGGCCATTGCCTTTTAAGACCAATCGTCTACCTTTGTAAAATCTCAGATTTTCAATTCGTTTGTAAAAATAGGTGATTAACATCTTTGTTTATACTGTTCTGGATCCCCTCTCTGTTCAGTTCAGGAAGTTCTTCCTTGATGACTCACCGGGGTGCATGCACATGGCGGCTCCCCTGTTCCATCAACCACGAACTCAGAGCCCGGGTCCCAGGACACAATCATTCTCTTACATAGCAAGCATTTCTGTGGCACGTTTTATGTTTTAGCCACTGCTCTCAGCATTCAACACCTATTACCTCATGGACTTTCCATAAGAATCTTAGAAGATAGAAAGTCTCTGTTCCCCATTTTATCGATAGAAAACGGAAGCCCAGAATATGAAGCCCAGAATCTTAGAGTTAATAAAGAAGAGAAACTAGAATTAAACCAGTCCTTTCCAGAACCTATCATTTTAATGCTCTGCTACACAATCTCTCTACTAGTCACCTAAGGAAGCACAGGTTAAAAGAAAGGATAAAGCATTTATTGAACATCTATCATAAACTAGACACTGCAAGGGTTTTATATAAATATTTTATTTAATACTCAGAGAAATCCTATTTTACAAAGACCAGGGCACATAGATACTAAAACACGGATTCCAAAGTCCAAGTTCTTTTTAATCTAGGTGAAGAGTGAGTATATTAATATAGGTAAAAATATAACACTTGATGGTATACTCATTAGTAATGCTGTGTCATATAAATTACATGCTAAAGCAATTTAGGGTTTTCATTCTGAAAACTGGGAGTAAGCAAAGCCATACAACCTTTGACAGTGAGCCCTGTTCCTGGAACCAACACACAGATCCTTGGTAACGCTGTAGGAAATTTTCCTCTAACCTTTTCTCTTTCCAGAATCATACCATCATTTCACTTTAATAAGCCTTTATGTTGCCAGGAGTGACTAATTTTATAGCAAGGATGATCATTGTATAGACAGATAAGGAAATTTTTAAGACAATAGCTTTGAAAAATAAAGCATCTCAAAGTCAAATTAGATATGTGTTTACTAAGCTTATCTTTATCAAAACAGGTTCCAGCATTCATGGTGTGGCTGTACTGTTTAGAGTCTCGATTGCCCTATACTCAGACCCCATATTAATATTTCTTTCTTTTCTTTGTGAGAACACCAGCTTTTGTGAACTATTTCAGCTTAGTTCAATTCTAAAAGCAAGGTGGCTGACACCAACCTCTATTGAACCACGGCCACAAAAAAAATCAAATTGCAGTAAGTGATTTTATTTTTCTATGAGCAACTATAAAAATACTGTCCATCAGTCTGGAAAAGTACTGTCTTGGCGAAACAATGCCTGTGGCCAAGAAATGAATAATTACTGTACCATTCATTCAGCAAAATTGTCTTTGAAGCTAGTAAAAGTTTACATTGAAGGAAACTAGACAAGTAGATCTGATCATAACAATATTTCTCTGTTTGGGGCCAGAGGATATTTAGGAAAATGTGTCCTGCAAAGTGATTGGATGAGTGCATCACCAGATAAGGTGATTTCAGCCCACGATGATGGGGATAAATGTAAGGACACAGCGTTACTCATACCACAAAGCCTTAATTCACATTTATGTCAGCAGTCCTGTGCACCAAATTGCTCATTTTATTTGTTATATCTGTGGGTCTTAGGATCAAAGAACTCTAAGTCTTTCAGGCAAGTTTATGAAAACCTAGAATTACTAACAGTTTGTGGAGAAGTATTTCCCATGGAGGTCAAACTGAAACAAGAGTATTGTTCATTTGCTTTCTCTCTTCTCTTTTAATTCAAAAGAAAGACTGATGATTGCGAGGAATTGTAAAATGATTGAGTTAAAATCCATCAAATTTGTGTTGGAGTTGTGTAAAATGCAAGTGTGTTGTGTAAAATATAAACATATATATTACATATGTGTATATGTAATATATATATACATAGAGAGAGAGAAAGACAGAGACAGGGACACAGATGGAGAAACAGAAACAGAGAGAGAGAGAGAGATTCAACTAACGAAGCTATTGCATATGTCTAGCACTGTACAAAGCTCACTAGGGTAGGGGATATAGGAAAGTTTATCCTTTTGATTCACCTCCCCACAAAACTTGCTTTTGAATTCAGAGACAACTGCATGCACATCAAACAATCAGAAAACATTGCAAAATAATACATAACTACATAATTTATTTAGTGGGACAGATTTTCTGTGTTAGAAATTCTTAGAAAGCAGCTGATGCAAAGCCTTGGAAAATAAAAAGGAGGTGTGTGTGGAATAAAAAGTAATTACATAAAGCATTTATTCGTAACTGCTGCAAAAGGTGATGAAGATAAACAAATGACTACAGCAGAATATTTTCCCTCAAAGAGCTTACAGTTTAGTGGAAGAGATAGACAAGAAACAAGCATCCAGTGTCCGATACATTTCATTGTCATAAGCACAGATTGATGCTTGTATCATTCAATGTATGATATGCCAGCTACATCTGATCTCTATGTGAACATTATGTTTACAAAAAGAAGCAAAAACAATAAATAAAGACCCAGGAGAATAGGAACTTTGCAGTGTCGCTGCTGTGAAATTTCTAGCCTCATGAAGACCCTCATGCAAAAGATTTAGGGAAGAATGAACTTCTGTATTACAAGCCACCAAAACAACAACAAAAATGATTATTTAAGTAAGGCCTTGTTCCTCTTTATATGACAAGCCAGGCACAATAATATAATACCTAAGAAATCAGTGATTGGATAAATGAATGAATGATGTGTCTCTCTCCTTGAAGACACAGCCTCATCAGTTAATGTTACTAAGGTTCATTCCTTATCATTCATTCATTGCTTTTCCTTTTTCTTTTTCTTTTCTTTACATCTTTCATACTATAATTTAAATATCCTATCTGTTTATTCTTGTTTCCTCTAGGTAAGCAGTTTGAGAAAAGTTGGGTTTAATATCATTTGGAATAGTATCCAGACTATAAAATAATATTAAGCATATGATAATTTCATCCCATCTTTGGAAAAAATACACTCAAAAACACCTTGATAGATCAAGGATTAAGGTAGATCTAGGTTTGAATTGCATTTTCATCAAGCACAAAACTATGACTGGCTAAGAGATGATTAAATCTCAGTTTTTTCATCTATTAAACGAGGGATGTAGTATCAACTCAATAAGCATTTTGTGAAGGTTATGTAGCATGACATCTGTGTAAAGCCCAGAGAAATGCTCTGTCCAAGAAATGCCAGACCTCTTTCTTTGGTATCCCACACACTCACATACACACATAACGAAAGAGATGTTGCAGTCAGAGTCACCAACTACTGACATACATATTGTGTAAAGCTCAATCCAGGGAGAGATGTTCTCTGGAACTGTGAAAAGCAATAGCTCTGAATAAGGTCTGCTTTATTTTAATAGCAGAATCAGCAATGGTCACTATTCTATTTAAATGTAAAACTGAGGCTTGGTACAGTGATATAAATAATTATTAATCTGGCACATTTTCATTTATATATGGCCTGGCCCACTGGTGGTGAATAATATACCATGTATAATATTAATGTTATGTACTATAGTATTTTGAAACAAAATATCCATTTTAATGGGATAGTACTAGATATGGTCAATTTTGTCATAAATTCCTTTACCTTCTATCCCTTCAGGAATTATGCAAAAACAATTTCTTTGTGCTTCCTATTTTACTATCTTCTCATTATTCCTCAACATATGTTATATACATTCTTTTCTTTATAATGTTCTCTGTGCCATTCCCCTGACTGGTATATTCTTCCGTATCTTCTCTGCTTCTCTGAACTCTTCCAGGCTTTCAAAGACCAGCTCATTTTTAAACTCCAATTTCATCGGGGTGCCTTCATCTTTCTGCCCACACAAAGCTGATCTTTCCCTGGGCAGTTTCAGAACTCAACATCCATTTCTCCTTCAGTTCTTAAACAATAATTCCAGGCAGCCTATTTATTCCATTTTTACTGGTTATCCAGTTTTATAACTACTATGACCTGCTTTACAACATGAAGCACAAATACTGTTAGGGCACTTTAATAGTTCTAATTAATATTTTATTTCCCTCAAGAGTTCCTAACTGGAATGTATCCTTTCTCTGAGACTGAGCTGCTCCTTATAACCTAAGCCTGAGGGTGAAGGAGGGAATGAGTCTAATCAGACTACCTCTAGCATTGCTTCTTGATGTCATATGATGTGACTGATGAAGAATGACCCTTTAGAGCTGGGTCTTATATCAATATCTCCCTAACTTGTTTAGATTCCTGTGTAGGCAATGGATTTTGTTAAGAAAAAAAGGACCTTGTTTCTTCAAGACTCAACAATGTATCATGGTTGGACTCCCTGTATATTACATGCCACTGTGAACCCATATTCTGTTCTGTTACAAGACGACCACAAAATAGATCACTCTTAATTATCCTGCTTGACTGCATATGGTGGAGACCTTTGTACACCAAAGGGACTGACTCAGAAATAACTTCCAGTCTCAACCACTTCCCTGACTGGGACCAGCTTTCCTGCCAGAGTCTCCTACAGCTTTATCTTAAACCTAGATCTAGGATTAATTCATCTGTTTTCAGGGCAATTTATGTCAGCGATTCATTGTCATTTTCTTCTAGTGGGCTTTGGGGGAGGTTATTCTGCCCACTGGCCAGGTCTACCTCAAACCATGGGCGTTAGGAGTCAACATTCTTCATCTCTAGAAGAACTTTAGGAGAACGAAACGCCAGGCAATTCCACCTTCTCTGCAGGGGTCAGTTTCATTTACTGTAAGTCTCAGACAATGGCAACCTTGATGGAATCACAAGATTTTCTATTAAATCATAATCTTTAAACAGTGAAAGTCACTCACCTGACAGTAAAAAATCAGATTACTCACAAAATCCTTCCTGGGCAAAAAATATCAGCTTTTCTACATTAAAATAAAAAGAAAACTAGAACCAAAAAAGGAAAACATATACATCCTGCCTACCTACCTATCGGCAAGTATCTTAAGTAGTATCTCCTTTTTATCTCTAGAAACAAACAATACTATATTATTAGAATATAAACACCTATATCATCAAAATTAGGTATGGAAAGAAACTTGGACACAGAAAACTTGAAATCAGACTTGAGTCATGAAGCCCAAGGCCATCACACTAGTTTGGGTCAATGGAGAAAATATATTTGATTATGATAATATCTAGTTTATACGTTTTGTTAAACTATAAAGACCTCAAGGATGAGAGTCTTGACATCAGCTCTCTTAATTTTTCCATAGTAGTTTTTCCAAGTATATATACAGTGGACATACAGTGGTTATTTTCATAAGTTTATGTCGAAAGAATGAAAGAAACAGTGTGATCTTCCTACATGTTTTCTTTGCCTTCCCATGTAATTTCCACATGTCATCTTAAAGATATCGACTGAGCTTAATATGAAACATTACAACTTGATTATAGAAATTAGACTTTGTAAAATTATTTTTTATCTTTGAATATCTAGATAAAGTAAAAACACCAGTGTCAGGAAGAAAAATTATGACATCTAATATTCATTTTCTATTTACTGTTGTCATGTTTATTGCCATTTTCAATGAACACAATTATTTTTAAATGGCTTACTCCATTTTCATATGCATCCTTGCTGAATGGCAGGAAAAACAGCTAGCATCGTTCAAGGATGGCCCAGGGTATAAATGAAGTAGAATAAATATGTCATCAGCCATCTTTCAATCTTTCCTTTTCATGTGCCTTTAATCCTTCCAGAAACATCCTTTTGTTTATAGCTAGTGCTTGTTCACTGCTGATTGGCTCCCTGCAAACCAGTTCAGCACTCAGTAATGCCATTCACCTGAACATGATCCCTTTACCATGGGGCAACTGAGGTGAGCTTCCACAGCGGGCTGTGAGGGAACCTCAAGACAAAACAGAACCACCTGTCCCTCTGTCTGCCAAACCAGAAACTGAGACACTCAGAAGTTTTCTCCATTAAAAACTCTGATTATATATATTCAAACTATATCAAGATGATTATGAAGAGTTCTTAGTAGATAGAAGGCCACTGAAAATCCTGGAGATTCTATAATCATTTGAAAAAAGATATTTTTGGGGGCGTGGGGTGGATTAAAGGGATAACTACATCTATATCCCAGTGGTTTTAAACTTTGACAATTACCAAAACTGTGCTCACTCTGAAAACATGAATAATATTCCTATGATTGAAAGCAACCAAGGTTTATAGTAACTGTAAGGTCTATTAAGCAAGTTCCTATATGAATCCAGAGAGTGAATTGTATAAGCATTTAGAATGTGCTGATGATAAAGGGATTCATAAAAGTTGTTATGCTGATTTTATGTTGATAGATGTTTGAATATAAGGTGAGTTATTAACCAGAGGCAAGTGAAACTAATGTTTAAGTGTTATGATATATGTGTAATTGAAAGTGAATTTTCTTGGCAAAATGGGGAGCACAGTGAAAGAGAAAGAATGAGTTCAAATCAAGATAATAATACAGATAAATCCATTTGCAATGTCAGTACAAGTAGCCAAGTTGCACATAAAGCCAAGAATTTTAACCCCTGAAGGAACCTAGTCCCCAAATATTAGTCCTGTGTAGATTTATAGTATATTCAGTAGATGACACACAATTCTGCTTCTTAATTAGATCTGTGCAGCTTTCCTTCTTCCTCATCTTCACCACATGTCCTTTTCCACTCTTGGCAGGCTGTTGCCTCCTATTCTGGCTGCATATTGGTAAAATTATCAGGGTAGTCATTTCCTTCTCTTTGTATGCCATTGTAGTTACTGAAAGAACAGAGCTCTGCCTCCATGCCACAGCAATTTGCTTAGAGTCTGGACTCCAAAGGCTGGTCTGGTGGACCCACAACTCAACCTTGGACCTAATACTGATTGGAAAGTGGAGGCACTATGACCCATGGTCACATTTTTTATTCTCTTCTGTTTCTTTCCCCCACAGACCTTCCTTTCCTGTAAACTTCCACTTCATTACAATGGCAGGACGGAAAGTAGGGAGGACATGTCTACCTGAGAATAGATATCTAAATGAGACCTTTCATTGGAACCTTCTCTTTAACACATAGTAATGCTGTTCACAGTCATCATTCACGTTTTTTAACCACTTTTACACTATGATCCTCTTCACCTGATCTGTGCAAGTAGACACGTGATTCTGCTCCTTCACTCCCACCCTTGTCTTTTTGGATGGGAAAATAAACACTCAAGGGGCAGAGGATATTGTTTGCCCTGTTTCATAATCCATGCTCAAATAATCAAATAGGAAACAAAGATCATCAAAAAAAGAATAAGGGACTTATTTTTTTTAACATTTTGAACAAGACTTGATAAAGTAAGTGTGATAATCAACTCACAAAAACGCTGAAGTGGTGGTGTTTTTATTGGTTGGCTAGCTGGTTAATGCCAAGTAAGCTTATAGGGGAGAGAAGGAGAAAACCTTAAACACAATTGCTAATACTTGAAGAAGACAAGGTGACATCAAATCATGTTAGAGAGAAATCAGGATCATATGAATCTTTTCCCCCAGGGGGTTTTCTTCACATTTTACACAGTAGGAAGCATTTGAGGGCAGGATATGGAAAGTCTTTCAGCATCTGATCAGTTTAAACTCTCCAAATTAAAAAAACAAAAACAAAAAAAACTGTTGAAATGCTATGCCATAGGCTCATTGACCAAAAAAATTTTTATATATTGAAGAAAAAGATAATTTTCTCTAAAAAAAAATCAATAAGAAATGACACACAGAAAATGTCAAACAATAAACAGAATTATATCACTTTCAACTTTTACTACTCTATTCACTGCCAAAAGAAAATATAAAGAACCAAAAAAGTGGGTACTGGGAATCATAGGACCAATTTTATTGTTTTATTATATTACAATTCTATAGTATATTTTAAATGAATAATTAATGGATCAGTTTGGGTTTGTCATGCCAAGGCAACCATTGCAAGCATATCACAAGGTAACTTGTTAGAACAGGTGAATTCCTTAGATCTAAGTTATGTTGTTCTTGTATAATTTCTCTCAGTCTCACATAACATCACTGTTACAATGTGAGTTTTATGAGAGCACCGAAACGTGGATTCATAATTAGTGGAAAAATTACCTGGTTTAAAAACTGTCATGTTGCCCGGCCAGTGTGGCATGAGGAACGGATGTTGCTCTGGGTGAGGGGGCTTGTAGAAGACTGCCATGGTCCTTTTTTTAATTATTATTATTAAGATTTCATTATTTTTAGAGCATTTTAAGATTCACAACAAAATTGAAGAGAAGGTACAGATATGTCTTATATTCTCCCTGCCCCACACATGCATAGCCTCCCCCATTATGGTCCTTCTTGATCCAAAGTAATAAGATTCTACCCATGCGTTGAACATAAATACCGTGTGTGCCTATTGTGAACAGGTGCTGAGAAAGCTCCCCAGGTACAAGGAAAATAGGAAATTGCCCTCTGCCCTCAGTGTTTTTATTCCACCACTTACGTATTCTTTTTAACACACTGTAAAAAACTGACTTAAAAAAAAACAACAACTGCTTATATTTAATGATAATTAAGTTTAGATAGTATTCATCAGCTAAACCATTTTTACATTTATAAAAAACGGCACTGAAAGAGTTAATACACTCTTTTGTCTTTGAAAAAATTAACTACAATCTTCACTTATTAAACAATTAAATTTTTAAAATTAATGTAATGAAACATAGATTATCATTAGCATCTCCTACATAAATAAAGTTATATACACACCCCCACATACACAGAGTAGCAGAAAGAAGATTATTACAAATATATACTAAAGTCCACCCTTTCACGTAGTTTATCACTCTGGAAAGGACCATGATGATAGTTCTTAACCCTCATCTTTTATGTGCCTGGAAAAACTTCAGAAGAAACAGAAAAGGAGGTACCGGCCAACTACCACGATCTACCATAAGAAGCTTAGTGATGAATTTGAATTCAGTGGCCTACAATTTTATATATTCAAACTAAGACCAGTGGCTTCCTAGGTTTTTGGAAGTGTTGTATACTATCAACACCTGCTATTTGTGAAGAGCTGAAAAAGGGCTATTCTTGGCTTTTATAAACCCTGGAAGAGGAGTTAAAATGCAGTTGGTATTTGCAAGGTGTTAGAAAGCAAACACTCCAGTACTTCCAGAGGTTGACCGGCAGCATGGGGAATGATGGGCAGCAGTTTCTGCCTCAGAAGAACCAAGGTGATGTTGCAGCTGCACCACTTAATATTTGTGAAGCTTTGAAAAAGTCCTATGAATCTGAGTTTCATCATCTGCAGTCTCAGAATAGCTCTTCTCTATCACCCAGAGTTGCTTTGAGGAAGAACAACAACAAAAAAACAAAAACAAAGTTTTTGTTTTGTTTCATTCATTTATTTTTCTATTCTTGCCTCATTAAAAGACAAAACAAAGTAAGGTATTATGACCATCCAAGCACATATGATTTGTTTTATGATATCTTAGATTTATTTGTACTTCTTGTCGTCTCTTAAAACTTTAATAGATAGTTTTAGGCTGCAATATCCCAGAACTGGCTCATTTTCAGGACCTAGAGAAGGCACTACTCTTAAAAGTTACAAGAAAATAGAGAGAAGATGAGGTAGAAGAGAAGGTAGGTAAGCTCTTTGGGCTGCAGGAGAAAAGCTGTGTTTCTACTGTATGCCTGTGGTTAGGCAGTAACTGTGAAGAGAAACCTCTGCTTCATGCTGAAGATATCAGTTTAAGTTGATTAGAGAAATAAAAGCTTGCTCCAAATTAACAAACTTTCAAAACCCCATTCCAAGTCTTTTCTAATCAACCCAACAACCTCTTGTCCTTAAATAGCTTTATTTCTAGGTTTAATAGTCACTTGGGGTGAATTATCTGGTCAAGAACAGAAGCTCTGATAACTATTCTGGTCCAGAGTAAATAAGAACTAATGCGCATTCTACAAAAACAACAAACAGAAAGGTGAAAGGGGCATCAATAACTCCCTGACCTTTTCCTCTAAATAACTTTAAGTAGTGACTTTACAAGGTTTTCTTTTTACTGAATTGATCATTGTAAAGTAGGTTTCATAAAAAGCCCCAGCCTTAACTGTGCCCACGGAAAGCTGTGTTAATTCTTTAACCTAACTTAGTTAAGAACTCTTTGCAGATGAGTGATCTGTGACATAATTTTGGAGGGCTGACAGAGTGATGGAGAAGACTACTATATTTTTCAGCAGACGCTGACTGTAAGCAGATTCTGGCTGCTCTGGTACATTTTAGGGAAGAAGTCTTCCCATTTTCCTGTATTTCTGGATCCATTGTTTTTGTTGTTGTCATCATTTTATCCTCACCCGAGGACATTTTTGCATTTATCTTCAGATAGGGCAGGAGGAAGAGAGAGAGAGAAACATCATGCAAGAGAGACACATCAACTAGATGCCACCCACACGACCCCAACTGGGGCCAGGGACAAACTGCAACTGAGGTACGTGCCCTTAGCGGGAACCGAACCCAGGACTCTCTGGTCCACGGGCCAACGCTCTAACCGCTGAGCTAAACTGGCCAGGGCTGGATTCATTGTTATTCATTTTTATTCTATGTAGGGCAGAATGACCTTAAATAGAGTAAAAAAAATAAAAAGGTACCATGTTTTTGCTAGTAAAACTGAGAGTAAAAACGCTTTAATTAAAAGAACAGGCTGTGCTGGTAATACATGTAGCTCAGACTAACTTTTTTTCTCTCTGAGAGTCATTGGGTTGTCTGTAAGCTTATATGGGCACCATTTGTGGTCTCGAAGGCCATGCCAAAACTGGTATCCATTGGAGACCTTGTTCAAAAATCTCTTCAATATGAGAGTGAAGCAGTGGCAAATTTGAAGTCAATTGTTGTGGAGAGTATTATGCTGAGCAAAATAACCCAGTCAGAGAAAGACAACTATCACATGATCTCACTTATTTGTGGAATATAATGAACAAAAGAAGCTGATGAACAAAATAGACCCAGAGACATAGAAGTAGGGTACAGACTGACAAATCTCAGAGGAGGGGGGTGGTGGGGGGAGGAAAGAGATAAATTAAAGAACTTATATGAATGTATGCATAACCAATGGATATAAACAACAATGCTAGGGAGGGGGCGGGATCGCGAGGAGGGTGTCAATGGGGGAAAAAGGAGAAATACCTGTTACAAAAATAAATTAATTAATAAAAAAATAAAATAAAGTCAATTGTTGTTATAGTTCCAGTGAACTCCAAGGTTTATCATAATGCTTTGTTTGAAAAGAGAAGAATACAGTCATTGCTTGAAGTATATGAGTAATTGACAGTAGAATTAAATTCTTTTCACTGCAGGTGTTTTATTACTGTTATATTTATCAGCCTTATCACTATCGCTATCATCATAATCATTAGGTCTTTAGTACATACTGATATACGTAGTGGAGACAGAAAGACCAGTAAGTCACATCCTCTGCCCCTGAAGAGTTTGTAATTCATTTTGATGGGCTAGCTCATACGCACAAAAGTCCCAGTAATAATTCCACATAGAATGGTATCAACCAAAAACATTTATGGACTTTGTGGAAGAAACATTATTGGCGAAGCTAAATCTAGCACTGGACAAGCCTACATTTGTTCATTTATTCATCCATTCAATAATATTTATCGATGATGTTATCAGTTAGAAATAATTTTGGCTGAAGTTAATCAAAAACCCAAGATTAGCTAAAATAAATTGCTTTGCTTTGTTGTCATTCTCTCATAATGAGAACCAATGGTAGGTCTAGCTTTGCCATCAGAGACTCAGATCATTTCTATGAGTCATTGTATTTTTAGGGGTTGGTGTCAGCCCCGTGACTACTCTCTCTTGTTCACTAGATATTTTTTTTTAAATCCTCATCTGAGGGTATTTTTCCATTTATCTTCAGATAGAGTGGGAGGGAGAGGGAGAGAGAGAGAGAGACATCAATGTGAGAGAGACACATAGACTGGTTGCCTCCAGCACGACCCTGATCAGGGCCGGGGATAAACTACAATTGAGGTACGTGCCCTTGACCGGAACCGAACCTGAGACTCTTCGGTCCGTGGTCCGATGCTCTAACCGCTGAGCCAAACCAGCCAGGGCTCTAGATATTGATGAAGCTTCATATGGTATATCCCTAATCAAGGTAGAATGAGGTGGTAGAGAGCATAACAAAATAAATATGCAAAAGTTGGAGAGGAGAATGGCATAAGAAAGGGACCAAAAAAAAGGAGAACTAAAAAAAAAGATAAGGAAGCTAGATAAGCAAAGGGGGTTCAAAGAGCATTGTTTCAGGTAGGTGGGCAAGATAAGCAAGAGATTAGATGGGGAATGATAATTATGGGTTTTAGATAAAAATTAGCAACACAACAGGAGCGTCTATTGCGGGATATCGATTTAGCTAAAATTAATTGTTCCACTTTATAAAAGTGGCATATCTGTGATCCCAAGGACCACTTGAAGATTTTGGGGCAAATGTGAAAATAAAAAGGAAGGGGCTGACTGTGAAAATAAACCATAGCCAAGAAGTTCTTAGAATTCGATTTAAAGACAGACTCAAGGGCCACAGGCAGGCAGGCAGCAATTAGAAACTTAGGTTTCAAGGTTAGAAGTAAATAGTAATGGGATCAGATCTATTCTTGTTGATAAGAAATGTGAAAGTCCCAGAGGTCAGGCCAAGGCACCTGAATGAGGAGTGAGTGGTCAGGGAACTGTTTGGACTTTGCCCAATAACACGAGCTTAAGGATATGTCATTTTCACTTACTCAAAAAATATATGTTATACCCATAGTCCATGGGTGAAGGGAAGAGCAGCCGCTGACCTGGCTGAGAGTATCTCAGAAAGTGCAGAGTGCCTGACAGACAGATTCCAATATCACCTACAGAGTTTTGTCAGCAAAACAGAGTTGTCTAGGTTTATTTTTAAGTTTTATTTTATTTTATTTTTATTTGGAGCTAGACAATATATGTTTGAGCTAAATTACTTCTCAATAGATCTAATTATTCTCTACCCTGTACCTTACCTTATCTTATTTGGACAAATATTCTTTGCTAGCTTTGTGCATTACATTTCTAGAATCTGTTAGAAATTTTGTGACATAGGAGTATATATTGAGGGCTGTATAAAATCAGTGCTACTCAACCATATCTAATAATTCAACTGGGTCTAGTATCGCTTTTTTCTTTTCTTTAGAGACGCACTAACTTTTCACCCAGTCATTTCTTGTAATCTGTTAGAAATTGAGGGTGATAAAAATATGTATTAATTTTGTTCAATAGGCTAAGATGTTTTCCTTAGACATCCAGTCCTTTTCTGGCTCCAAAAGACACACTTAAAAAAAAATCTCATTGCTACTCTTGTAGCATAAGCAGGTCATTTTTCATTATCTATTCAAAGTCTTAGATTACTTAACTGTAAAAGTCTACTGCAAACCATCTTCTCAACTTCAAAAGGAAAACACTTCATTGCCTCCATAAAAGGACTTTTTCATACCTTATCAGAATACCTTCCACGATGGTTTGCCTGCTTCTGAGATTCAAACTCATCAGTAAGCACCACTGTTTCACTGACGTAGCCAAAGGAGGTTATGCTTTTTTTTTTACTTACATAGAAATGATCTCCAAAACAGAAAAAAAAATTCACAATTTGCTCCTTTATTTTAGAACTCCGTCTGTTTTATTATTGTAATTAGATTTCCGTTAGTTACAGTAGCCTAAGTTTATGTGTTTATTTTGTTTCAGTATGGTTCCATACACTCCAGGAAAATGTCTGCGAAAGACAAGTTTTAATAGAAGCCACGGGGCTGTCAAGTATGTTTATGTTTCCCTTACTGTTGATTACCTACAGGTGAGTGACAAAAATTAGCTCTCTTGCTGGAAATCAGATCCCCTTCAGATGATAAACTGAACAAGGAAACAAATTATGTAACAAAGACTCAGATAAGAGCATCCTCTCCTTCAGTTCCAGAAAACCGGGTATTAGGCACGGTCTCTTCAACCAAACCTGTTGACTGAGGGCCAGTTCAGAGTCTGGGCTTTCTAACAAATCGAATTCGGGTTACAGAGGAACAAATTTAGAAGGGGTTCATAAGCCTATCTGTTGTATACTATAAGAGATTCACAATTAAATACGAGCTACTCTGTTATTATTGCTTTTGTTATTGTTTTGGGGGAGGGAAGACAGCATTTCATTTTTAACGTCAGAATAGAAGGCTTGAGAGCTGGAACTCCTTCCATTACCATGTGATAGCACTGGGGACCTTGTTTAAGGGAATGTATGCATCCAAAGATAGTTAAGAGGTGGGATGATTGTAACAGAGCAAACAGATGTCCTTCATCCTGTGTTACATTAACGTGGAATATTCTTCCTTGGGTTCCAGCGACTGGGAAGTTCTTCCCTAAGGAAAGAGAGAGGATGAATGCCATAAATTAGTCCACTTGTATTGACCCGCTACTACATGATCCATTGTGTTTCACAGCTCAAGATATATGAGCTGTAGCTGGGTGGTAGATATATGAAGTAATCCGAGGGGAAAAAAAACACAGACACTATAAAATGAAGTATCATAATGCCTGGACTTAATTAAACCATATAATTAAGTGGAATGAGGACAACCAGCATTTTAGAAGTGATCTTTGGAAATTCTATTATAAAATTAACTTCCAGTCCTGTTGCCACTTTAGTTCTCATGATAAAAACCCACAAAGCTAAATACATCAACAATCAGTCTGAGCTGTGTTTTATTAAGGAATACATGTCCTCATGGTTCTATATCTAATTTGCAGCCTGCATAAATATAAGTTGTATTCTTCTATGTATTTTTATATTATTTATTACCAATAAAATGGTCATGATTTGAGGTTAACTGCTCTGGGGTAGGCATTGTATTCAGTGTTTTAGCTCACTTACTTTGATCTCTCTGAGGTATCTTATCTTATTGCAGTTGAAAAAAAACTGAGCACCAGGAGGAGAAAGCAACACGTCCAAGTTCATGCAGTAAATACATGGAGAAGGCAGAATCTGAACCCAGACTTGTTTGACTCCCAACTACGTGTAAATTGTAGCCATTCAGCAGCACTCTAAGACAATGCAGAGTGATCTCAATTTTGTAATTTTACTTGGGGTAATACATGTCTCTGAATAACATCAGTATTCGAATATTGATTATCTTCCTTTTATTAGTAGTTAAAGCCTCAAGTCTGAAAGTAAAATTCTAAGGAATTCATTCAGAAAATACTGTCCATAAATAGAAGATGTCATGAAAAGGGTGTATGATATTATAACTATCTTACAAACCCAGATATTTTTCTGTAAACATCTATTTATCTACCAAGCTATCCATTTATTTCAAAAATCAATTTCATTTCTCATCATGATTCCATGTCAAAAATTCTGTGCATAAAATAGCTTAGACATTTTTCTTCTTAGAAGAGTTTTGATCCTAGGGAAAAAAATAAAAAAATCTTGCCTTTGAAGCCAAAATGACATGCAAATAACACACTTCTCCAAAGAACCTGGTACTGTAGCTTCATAGAGCTCAGGGAATTAACCTTTTAGGATTGTCTGTCCTCTCTACATTGACCAGTCACATTGACAAACACCCAAAGCAAAGATCCACACTCTGCTTCCTACTGCCCTTCTCATACAAACTTCAAGTTAATCCGGTAGAGGTGAGTAACACGTGAAGGTCCTGCTTCATTGCCATGTCAGCTTGCAGCTTCAATGTTTTAGCCAAGAATTCTTCATGAGTAAGAACCCACCTACCCACTAAAGTAGTGCAACTATTTCCTCACCTGTTTCCTTTTTCTTTCATTTAATCCTTTCTCTCTCAATTAAGAGACTTTGTCTTTCAGTTGTCTCTTGACACATTGCAATGTTTCTAAATGGCTAGAAGCTGTAACTGTCTTTGTAAAGCGTGTTGTCATTGTTGATGGTGGCAATAGCGCATGGACCACCTAAGATGACAGCACAGGATTTTCTGAGACTGTGCATCGTAGTCAGTTGTTCAGAATTATTTTAATGCTTTACTATTAATTCCCTGACTATCCAGAGTCGGTTGCAAAAAAACTATCTAGAGTAGAAACATACTAATTAGGTAAAATAAAAAATTCTCCAAGAAATGGTGATTAACAACCCAGCAAAAGTTGTCTTAGTGAGTCATTTTTGAATTGAATCAGTTCCCTTTTCTTGGTCCATATAACCACGGATGCAGATTTGTGTTTCTTATGGTTGTCACGAATTAGTAAGTTGTACCTGCATCTGGGAAGGCCAACTGTGGCTTAGGACCGTATTTAAAAATATAACCTACCCAAGAATTCCTCTAGAATTAGGAGGTATGATTTAGGTTCTGACAGAGAGGTATGCTGGGGCGTAAACCAGCAACCAAATTTTTCAGAATCACGGTAAAAAAATTACCTTTATTGATTTGTCTAGAAAAAAAGAGGAGGAAAGGAAGGGAGAACTGCAGAAGCTTCTTACCATATTTCATTGTGCTGAGAGGGCTCTCAAGAAAATAAAAAAAGCAATGTTAAAAATAAACCATTATGTAAATAAATGTTACATATTTTTTATCTCCCTGAAAAAAAATGACATTAGGCCAATGTGTTTATTCAGCCTATAGTTTTTTTGTTGTTGCTATGTTTCACGTTAACAACGAACTTGTTTCTCTTGGGAGCTCACTCATTAGCCTATTTTCTACTTGAGACTGCCAAATAGAAACAGGTCCTTCCAAGAGTGATTGAGAAAGGAGATATCAGAAATATTTTATATTTACCGCTACCTTTGCTCTGGTGCTGTAGGAATAAATAAACATGAAATAATAGTTATTCTGTACATTCTAAGTAGCATGTTTGGGTTAGTGAGAGTGCCACATAGAAAGGCTGCATTTAAGACCTGGCCTCGTTTTCACAATTCAGCGTTAATGTGCAGTCCTACATATCACTTAAGCTGCCTTCTCCAATTTTCTTATTGTACAGTAATATTGTTATCACGTGCTTCAACTTACAGCAAGCCCCACCTGCAAAGTATCCTATCATACCTCTCTTTCTCTATCTCAATGTATTCTTTAAGTCTCTGCATAATTCCCACTTGTTTTTAATGCACAAAAGATAAATTATTTTTCTTCTAGAAAGTCGGTTGGTTTGCCCAAAATAATTGATTAAAGTTGGCTATACACTTCACACGTTATACCAACATTCAATGAAATCGTTTAAATACCCAAATATAAAATATAAGCCATAGAAAACTGGAAAGAAATATATGTAGCTTTGTCTATCATCCTAGGATGAAGAAACCACATTTAAACAATGAACAAAAACAGATACTGTAAAGGCAGTATTTTTTAGTACTTACAAACATATTCTCAGAGGTCAAACCATTTCAATTTTGTCTCTATGACTGACAAACTGTGAAACTTTAGGCAGGTTACTTAACCTCTCTGAATCATAATTTTCCCATTGTAAATTGGGGAAAATAATGGAACCTTCATCATTGAGTTGTTAGGAAGACTAAGGGCAACAATGAATGCAAAACACATATCATAGTGTTTGGCTCATAGAAAGCACTCAGTAAATATTTACTACTATATTTTTTTTAAAGTTGGATAAATTTGACTATATGCCACACAGAGGAAACTAACATGCAACAGGCATAAATATACACATATGCCAGTGAGTCAATATTCTTTTTTTTTTTTTTTATCCTCACCAGAGGACACCTTTGTATCTATCTTCAAATAGAGCAGGAGGGAGAGAAGGAGGCAGAGAGAGAGAGAAATATCGATGTGAGAGAGACACATCGAGTGACTGCCACCCACACAACCCCAACTGGGGCCGGGGACAACCGCAACGAAGGTATGTGCCTTTAGCAGGAACCGAACCCGGGACTCTCTGGTCCGCAGGCCGACGCTCTAACTGCTGAGCCAAACCGGCCAGGGCAAGTCAATATTCTTAAATACAGAACACTCTTAGTAAGCAATTAAAATTTTTGAATACCCACTTAAAATAGTTAAAAAGTAGACAGAACACAAAATAATTGATATGAACTTTCAATATTCTTAAAGATTATTCAATCTTCAGAATATTCACTAGTAATCAAAGTGTAAATTAAGTTATAAGAACAAATCATTTTCACCAATTAATTTGGCAAATATTTATAATTTTTAGTTACAGAAAACAATTTTGGTGAGACAACTGTTTACTTTTAAATAACACAGACAGGCATATAAATTGGTACATAGTTTCTGATGAAAATGATATACTTTTTCTTACTTGTTCATATCTTTTTATTATTAGTTTAAATGTTTCTTTAACTGAATACTTAATTCTGTTTAGAAATTAAATTATACTGTCCTGGTCCAGGTCCGTTTGGCTCAGTGGTTAGAGCATCAGCCCGTAGACCAAGGAGTCTCAGGTTCGATTCCCAGTCAAGGGCACGTGCCTCAGTTGCAGCTTCAATCCCCGACCCCAGCTGGGGTTGTGTGGAAGGCAACCAATCAATGTCTCTCTCACATCGATGCCTCTCTCTCTCTCTCTCTCTCTCTCTCTCTCTCTCTTTCTCCCCCTCTTCCTTCCCCCCTCCCTCTCTATCTAAAAATCAATGGGAAAATATACTCGGATGAGGATTAAAATAATAATAAGAAGAAATAAATAAAAATTAAATTATAATATATATCTATGTATAATATATATGTATGGCATATATATAATATTTTTCAATATAATTGAATAATACTTGAACAAATATTTTAATAGTTCCATAGGATTTTATAATATGGGTATATTAGAATTTATTTAACCATAATAATTTTGTTGTACACTTAGTTTGATTTCAAAATATTATTATTACAATAGTGCTAAGCAAGGAGAAATTTTTTTTAATTAATTTATCTTTGTTACAGATGTTTCTCCTTTTTCCCCCATTGACACCCTCCTCCCCATCCCCCCCCCCCGGCCCTAGCTTTGTTGTCCATGTCCATCAGTTAGGCATACATGTGTATAAGTTCTGTGGTTTATCTCTTCCCTACCCCCCACCCCCTCTTCTGAGGGTTGTCAGTCTGTACCCTACTTCCACGTCTCTGCATCTACCCTGTTCCTCAGACTGTTATGTTCATTATATTCCACAAATAAGTGAGATCATGTGATATTTGTCTTTCTCTGCTTGGCTTGTTTCTCTTAGGATAATACTCTCGAGGTCCCTCCATGTCGTCTCAAAGGATAAGAGATCTTTCTTTCTTACAGCTGCATAGTACTCCATTGTGTATATGTACCACTGCTTTTTTATCCATTCATCCACTGATGGACACTTGGGCTGTTTCCAGATCTTAGCTATTGTAAATAGTGCTGCTATGAACATGGGTGTACATGTATTCTTTCTGATTGGTGTTTCAGGCTTCTTAGGGTATATTCCTAGAAGTGGGATCACTGGGTCAAATGGCAATTCAATTTTTAATTTTTTGAGGTAACACCATAGTGTTTTCCACAGTGGCTGCACCAGTCTGCATTCCCACCAGCAGTATACTAGAGTCCCCTTTTCTCCACACCCTCGCCAACATTTGTTGTTTGATGTTTTGTTGATGGTGGCCATTCTGACAGGTGTGAGGTGATACCTCATTGTTGTTTTAATTTGCATCTCTCTGATGATTAGTGATGTTGAGCATTTCTTCATATGTCTCTTAGCCATTTGTATGTCCTGTTTGGAGAGGTGTCTATTTAGTTCCTCTGCCCATTTTTTAATTGAATTCTTTGTCTTCCTTTTGTTGAGTTGTATGAGCACTCTATATATTTTGGAGATTAACCCCTTATCTGATGTATCATTGGCAATTATGCTCTCCCATACAGTGGGTTCCCCTTCCATTTTGATGGTTGTTTCTTTTGCTGTGCAGAAGCTTTTGAGTTTGATGTAGTCCCATGTGTTCATTTTTTCCTTTGTTTCTGTTGCCTTAGGTGATGTATCAGTGAAGATTCAGCTGTGTATGATGTCCAAAATTTTGTTGCCTACATTTTCTTCTAGGATTTTTATGGATTCACAAGTCACATTTAAGTATTTTATCCATTTTGAGTTTATTCTTGTGTATGGTGTAAGTTGATGGTCTAGTTTCATTTTTTGCATGTAGCTGTCCAATTTTCCCAACACCAGTTATTAAAGAGGCTGTCTTTACTCCATTGTATGCTCTTGCCACCTTTGTCAAATATTAATTGAGCATAATGTCTTGGGTCAATTTCTGGATTCTCTGTTCTGTTCCACTGGTCTATATGCCTGTTCTTGTGCTAGTACCAGGCTGTTTTGATTACAGTAGCTTTGTAGTATAAACTGATATCTGGTATTGTGATCCCACCTACTTTGTCCTTCTTTTTCAAGATTGCTGTGGCTATTCGGGGTCTTTTTTGGCAAGGAGAAAATTTTTTTAAAATCTTTTTACAGCTGGGCGTAATTCTAAGTCACCTTCATGGTCTATTTTGTTTGTGGGAGCCCAGTAAAAGATGGAGTAGGGAAGGCAAAATGTGAAATAAAAGGAAAGAAAATTGTTCTAAATGATTTTTTTTATCAATTTGTATTGTGCATGTATGTATGTATTTGTTTATTATTGTCCCTTTTAAAAATTTGACATATTCTCTGCTTGGCTTGTTTCTCTTAGGATAATACTCTCCAGGTCCCTCCATGTCGTCTCAAAGGATAAGAGATCTTTCTTTCTTACAGCTGCATAGTACTCCATTGTGTACATATACCACAGCTTTTTTATCCAATCATCCACTGATGGACACTTGGGCTGTTTCCAGATCTTAGCTATTGTAAATAGTGCTGCTATGAACATGGGGGTACATGTATTCTTTCTGATTGGTGTTTCAGGCTTCTTAGGGTATATGCCTAGAAGTGGGATCACTGGGTCAAATGGCAATCACATGATCTCACTTATTTGAAGAAGATAATGAACATAACAGTCTGAGGAACAGGGTAGACCCAGAGATGTGGAAGTAGGGTATAGATTGACACCCCTCAGAGGAGGGGGTGGGGGGAAGGAGGAGATAAACCACAGAACTTATGCGCATGTATGCATAGCTGATGGACATGGACAACAGGGCTGGGGACGGGGTGGGGGGATGGGGAGGAGGGTGTCAATGGGGAAAAAAGGAGAAACATCTGTAACAAAAATAAATTAATTTAAAAAAATGTAAAAAAATAAAAATTTGACATATTCTTAAACAAAATGCCCTGGGAGAGGAGAGGTGATATACCTGGGAAGGAATATTAAGGAGGAAGAGTTGAAGAACTTCAGATGAAGGAAGCTTCTGAAACTTGAACACTATGGCAGAAATGAAAGATTCCAAAAAAGACGACAAAAGGAAGTGATCCTCAGTGGTGGGAGGGGTTGGGGCTGTAGAAACAGGATTCAGATTATCTAATATTCTGCAATATAGTTTGTTATTCAGGGGTTTAATTCCCCTTCTATGTTTGCAAACTTTGTGATGCATTTGGCTGAATGTAACTAAGTATCTTGTGTCCATGATGCTTTTGGTTAATCTCAGAAGAGAGTAAGGCAAAGAGATTATACTGACAAGGAAATGGTGATTTATGTGAGAAGAGTTCATCAAAAGCAGAGGGATTGAAAAAAGAATGTAGGACCACAATCACCAGAGAGTTAGTGGAAATCAATGGAATTTCCATAGTTCATTAGATGGGATTAAACACTTACTGTACACTGAAGTAGCCATTACCTAAAATACTCAGGCAGGGTCCATGCATCCTAAGAGGGATGACTGGGTTGCCAGGCGTGTAAACAACTAATCGACTAACCAACAAATAACTACTAACTTTCAAACAATGAGGAATGTAATAAGTGCTTTGTACTTATAGCATGATACACAGAGGGGGGATCAAATACAAGAACATCATGCATTTCCTAGGTCAACTCTTAAAACAGGAAAGAACTTTAATAGGAAAAGAAAGCAGACCCAGGAATTGCAGGAGCTTGAAGACGCTGTCAGCTAGATGGATGGGCTGACAACAGCACTTCAAGGATTGGCTATGCCTGCGGGAACAACCCTTGTAGGTCCAAATAGATGGTTTAAAACAGCTTTGTCAGCTTTGGTCTGAAGAGTAATTAAACACTGGAAAGGTTAGTAAGGGAGTATATAGCAAGCCCATTCTTGAGGATCTTTCAAAATAGAAATGATTTAGAAAATGTTAAGGTTACATAGAAAAAGTCCAACCAGCAGAGAGTTAAGTCTTCCATTTCACCATACTCAATCACAGGTGACAACTGTGTGCCCTGCATTCACTGAAATGTACATAGTATGGATCTTGCACACCTGCCAGAGAGGAGAGGAGATTTGGAGAAGATAGAAATGGCAGAACATGAGGGCACAAGGAGTTTTCATGGACCAAGAAGAGAGCTGGGTCACATTGTGTGGCATCAAAGTGATAGGCAGAAAGTTTGCTGGCATTGTATCCAATCTCAAGCTCTGCTACAAACTATAACTATTTATTTTGCCTCATTAATTTTCTAAAGCTAAATGATAATAATATACCCATTGCAGTTCAATGGTGAGAATTAAATTATATGTAGGATGTTTGGTACAGACCAAGTTGTTCAATTAGCAGATGCTAATACGTGCTCTGGAAAAAAATAAATCAAGTGTGCAGAAAGATACATTTTAGGGGTTTCCATCTTGCTTCTGCAGGACACAGTAACCTCTGGAGGTTACTTTCAGCTCTGTGATCCTCTATTTTTCTGAAAAGCAATCCAAAAAGAACTTATTTTTTACCCTGTGCAAAAACAAGGTAATGTATACTTTAAAATCGAAAATTTTTTATAGTTTTCAAAACATAAAACAACAAAAGAAAATATCTTCATCATTTAAGATCTAAAACTTTATCCACAAAAGTCAGACCAGGGTGCTTTTTCTCCCCATATTAATCTTGGGAGATTTAGACCTTAAAAAAAATAAGAGAAAGGGAAAAAAGCATCAATATGTCTTCTTGCTTTGGAGCAGTAATCATTTTGACCTTTTCCTGCGTTCTTAGCTGCTCCCAGCATCGCTACCTGTTGGCACTTTCTGGCCTTTTATTGCAATTCTTTCTTCTCCACATCCTGGTGTTTGTCTGAGACCTTCTACAATCTTACTTAGCTTCTTTTTCTTTAATCCGTGATTTCTTTTGAACTGCAGACATTCTATTTTTATTTTACCTTAAATTCCCTTGCTGATTTCAATTGCTCAAAGGTACAGGAACAAGCCTTCTGCTTCAAAAACAGAGTGTGGTGTGTGTGTGTGTGTAAAATGTTGGAAATTGATGACGTTACACACGCTGTGCTATCCTTAAAATGAATGTAAAAACAAAATTTTGGAATAAAATATTCCTTGAGGTCGTCAGCAACAAAAGCAAGAAAGAAAAATAATTCTCAGTGTCTGTTGAGCAAATATCATTAATGTTTCCATTGAAATGTGTCCCCGTCTATTTACATTACTATATATGCCTGGCTTTCAAGACCATCTATCATCTGTCTTTAGTCTGTTGCACACAACTTCATTCTCTCTTCTATGCATTCCTTCTTTGCTAGACAGGCCAATATTCTTAGTGGATTCCCTAGAAGAAAGGCTAATTTCTGCTTTATGCCTTTCCTTACCCTTTACTTTGTTTGAACTGTCCCCATGCCTTTCATTTACACACTCTTACTCATTTTTGACACTGTACTTCAGGTCACGCATCCTCCATAAACCTCTCCAACACATCCAGCTTACAGTTATTTGTCCTCAACTGACCTCACATAGCACCATATGCTCATGCTGATTTCCTTATATTAGTACAAAAGCCACCTTGACCTAAAGATAGCATTCCTACCTGGAAAAAACCTAGAAGTGAGTAAATCCAATCTCCCATTCACAGTGGCATAAGCATGATACTGGCATCACATAAAACTGAAACTAAAGCCTACATTGGTCATTGTGTACGCTTTCTGGGATAAGTTATTTTAAACTTTCTGATTCTTCTAACTTATGAAATGGTGATAATGACACATTACAGAATTGCTTTGAGATATGAAAATAATCTATAGTTTATCATAAAGTAGTTGATCAAGAAATGGCGATGTTTTGTATCAATATACCTACCATTGGCAGCATCATGGCACCTGTAAACTTCACCCATGAAAGAACAGCCGTTGTGCCATCGTGTTGCTGATACAAACTAGCCAAGATGGAGTACATTTTTGGTTAAAACCAAATACTTTAATGCTTCTACCCCTCTGTTTCTTCTTATATTTTTCCCAAGAGAAATCCATGTCTTTGACCTCATGGCATCTCCTCAAATGAATACACAGGTCAGACACTACAGCTTTTCTGTTATTCCTGCTTCAACCATGCTTCACCACACTGCTCTACAGCCTGCTTAACTGGGCCCTTCCGCTGGAAGAGTGGTCCTCAACTGGGCGATGAGTGAAGAATTTACAGGAGGTACAAGGACATGGGTCGACTTAGGAGAATCAATTCCCAGACCCTCTGTTATTACCTCCGTTTCAGTTATACTCTGATTCACTGACCCAAGTAAAAGCCAGTCGAGCACCAAACAAGGAGAAATTAGGTCATGTCTGTAATCATGTACTGTAACTGTCCTTTATATTTTTAGTTGTCTAATATCATGTAACAAATTATCCCCAAACCCCATAGTTTAACACAACAATAACTTATTACTTATGATTCTATATCGCCTTTCTTCCTATCTTGCTTAGGCTAACTTATGTGACTACACTGAGCGGAAGGGTTGGCTGGATGGGGCTCAGCATAGATCCTGGGAGGACTGGGCTCACTCACACTTTCCATGTGGCCGCAGGGTGACTTTTTTCCATAATTTCCTATAATTCAGTAATTTAGTCCAGGCTCTCTGACATGGTGATGATAGTATGTGAATTGGACAAGTCCTTTTAAGATTTAGCCCTGGAAGTTGAATACACTTCAGCTGCATTTGACGGTTAAAGCAAGTCAAACAAACAGCCCATATTCAAGAGAGGAAAATAGACTCCATCTCTTGATGGAAGAAGATAAAAATCACACTGCAGAGGGGCTTAGAAATGGGAGGAAAGCTTGTGATCATCATTCAAACTATCTACCACATGCCTCCAATCATCTCATTAATGATGCATTTCAAATATAGCAGGTCCTCAAATAATGCCATTTCGTTCAATGTTGATCCTTCATAATACTGATGAAATGCCATAGGAAATTAAGTCTTGTTTATATCAATTACCCCATGGTAAAATTTGTGTTGTCATAAGTTATAGTGCTTAAAGTTACAGAATCTATCAGCAACGTTAAGTAAGGACTTTCTGTAATACACTATTTTTGTAATGAATGAACATTATCAAAAATTTTATTACATTTATGCTTTGATCATTTGTCTAATTATCATTTTAATGATAACACATCCCATAAGTATGATTTTAACACTTAAAGTTCTTTGGTTGAAGAATTTTTAAAAAATTCAATTAATGTATGTATTTTATTTCAAAGAAATATGCTAAGTTAATCAATAAAGTATAAATCAACAATGCCATGTATACTATTTCTTTAAAAATATCATATAATTCTGTGAGGAAAGAGGAACTGAAATATGATTTTTAAAAGATAAAAAAATTGCTATAAATGTTCCAACTGTAGAAAAATAATTCATTTGTATGCCATGTTAAATAAACACTGAGGTTATTAATTCACCTTTGTAATTATATTTTATTTGAAATGTTTCAAGAAAAATGTAATAGTTTTATTTTAAAATGTTATTATTTACAATACACCAGAATTTATACTCCTCTTAAGTATATCTATATTAAAAAATTTAAAGCCAACTTAAAATATTCTTTTAAGGGGCACATAACCACACCAGTGTGAAGATACTTTTGTCAGGACACATAACCAATTTTTAAGTCTTTCCATTGCTTTTAGGTTTCCCTAACACTCATAGGTGACCATTTTTTAACATTCAGGAAGTCTGGCCCAGCTTGTATGGCTCAGCGGATTGAGTGCAGTCCCATGGACTGAGAGGTCCCGATTCGATTCCTGGTCAGGGCACATGCCCTGGTTTCGGGCTCCATCCCCAGTAGGAGGCATGCAAGGGGCAGCTGATCGATGTTTCTCTCTCACATCAATGTTTCTATCTCTCTCTCCCTTCCTCTTTTTCTAAAAAATCAATAAAAACATTAAAAAAAAACATTCAGGAAGTCTGATTTCCCTTCTGGAGTTATCTAACATATCATTCATTAGCATAAAATAATCCAATCATTAGACAATAATCATGTTTATTTCTCCTTCAAATTATCTCTTTATTTCTGAGATTCTTAACCTTTTGTGCCATAAATCCCATTAACAGTCTGATGAAAGACTATGATTTCTTCTCCGAATAATGATTCTAAGTTATAAAATATATAAAATATACAAGAAACCAGTTATATTAAAATACAGTAGCAATATATCATAAAAGCTAAATTTGTAATGTAGTTCTATGTATGATTGTTGCACATATGACACAATTTAGTAGCAGGTCTAATAACTACTATAATTTTGAAAGATATTTCAAAGTATCTGTGACAACGGTAATGTAATGTGAAAATATCTGCAGTGTCTATTGTTGACAGCCTCAGGAACTATTAATAGTACTGTCGTTTGTAGCCTACATTCATAATTGAAGGATATGATAAATTTTAGTTATAGGTTAATGAAGAGAAAGATGCAATTTTCCCCCCATTCAAATTCATAACCCACTAAAATCTATCCATGAATCTTTTGGGAAGTTTGTGGGCTCCAGGGTAAGAGTCTCACAGATTAATGTGTTTAGTTTTATCTTCCCAAGTAAATTGGGGCAGTTCTTCAGAAACCCAGTGAGCATGTAGGTGAGAACTATGTTCCTTTAAGTAAAACACGTTGCATGTTTTACTTTTAAAAGCAGCCATTGCAGCCCAGCTGGTGTGGCTCAGAGGTTGAGTGTCAACCTATGCACCAGGAGGTCACTGGTTTGATTCCCGGTCAGCGTACAAGCCCACATCGCAGGCTCGACCCCCAGTAGGGGGTGTGCAGGAGGCAGCCAGTAGATGTTGATGCTTCCCTCTCTCATAGACGTTTCCATCTCTCTTTCCCTTCCTCTGTCTCTAAAAAAAATCAATAAAAATAATTTTAAAAAAATAGTCATTGCACTAGTAAAGTTTAGAGAATATTTTGGACAGTTATCTGAAACTAATGATCACATCTAGATTTGTCTAGGATATAATTTTTGTTTATAAATATGCTTTAAATTTTAGAGCTAGAAATTGAAATTTCTTCTATTACAGGTGGTGGTTGTTAGAACTATTAGTAATGATAAAAATAAAATTAACAAGAAAAAAAACACAATATTAGTTGAGCATATCTTACCTAGGGGGCTTTTTCTTGTTTTCGTGTGTGTGTGTGTGTGTGTGTGTGTGTGTGTGTGTGTTTATTATATCCGCAGAAGATTTTTATTATATCCACTTTAGAGATGAAGAAAGGGAGATCTGTAAAGGTCAAGGTTATTTACCCTAGATTGCAAAAACTCAGAAGTCCCTGAGTTTAGACAAAATCTTTAGGCTGTTCTGACAATAAATTGTGTGCTCTGTGGTCTGTTAGTTTATCAATCTATTTATTTCAATAGTTATTCACTTTTTAACAAATACTAATTATACTCCTAATCTATGCCAATTATGTTTTAGGTGCTTAACATTAAAACCTATCTGTCTAATTATTGATCTACTCATCTTGCTCTCTGTGACCTATGGCTATGTTAATCCTATTCTCTATGTTGTTATACTGCTTGATTTTTTATGCATTTTACTTCTTGACCCCAACAAATATCAAGGAATGCCTGGCCCCAGAATGGAGGCATAGACTCTAGTCTAGTTAATACCTTGAACTTCCCCTAGCCTTATAAGTCCATGTCTTCATATTTTATGTATCTTATTATTATACATTCACAGGATGAAGAATTAAATAGCCCTTCCAAGAAAAGAAAAGATCGAGAATGGAAGGTCACCTAAAGCTGAAAAATAAGATAATACTGTCTTCAGCATAAACGAAGGTACTTGTGACCCCACATTTCCCAGAGAATGCATTATGTAATCATGCATTCCTTCAAACAGATAGCAAGTGTCTACTTCCTACTATTTTCTGTGAATTTAACTAAGTGACTAACATACATGAATTATCATTACTAAAAGTGACATTCCAAGACAATTTGTCTGTGAACAAGATTTTCCACTGTGTGAGAACTAAACTTGGCTACAGTTAAGTGGTATGACTTACTGAATTTGCCATTAAAATAACAGTAGATATTCAGATAGACTCTCCCTATATTTTCAACCCTTAGTTGAATGTCAAAGACATTTGTACAATAACTGGCCCTACATATAATTTAATCCATATCTATTTGTTTCCTGTAAATTTCTTTTTTAAGCCCCTAGGTAAAAGGGGGGAAAAATGACCTTTCTTTAAATATAAATAACAAATACCACTTGCTGCTCTTCTTTCAAGAATTAAAATTGATTTTCTCCTTCTGGATGAGAGATGATCAGGCTTGGTAAGCACACAGTGGCTTCAGTCACAAGTGATGCTACAACATTTACTCTGAGGAAAACAAAACGAGGCTGTGGCTGAGACACTTTTTTTAAACACTGAACAAAGTTCAAGCCACACACAAGGGTACATCTTTCTGACAAACAGAAATCATACTGAAAGGGTTTGCCTTGTGGGTCCAACAAAGTTCACCCAAAACCTTTTAGTTTTGAGTCTTATATAGGTGAGAAAGGTGAGAAAGCCCTAGAAATCTTCCAAACAGCAAAAGCCAGCATTTACTGTGAAGTTTAGGGTGAAGAAAACCCACCTTACTGTTAGCAGGATGTCTCATCCATAGGAAATGGAGTTCTTCTATTCTCACTAGCTTTAGGGGTCTGGGGCTGAGCATCCCTGTCTCTCAGGAGTCAGTTGCCAAGGGAAACATTGACACGTGGTCAAAGAACTATCTTGGTCTGGAGACCTTGGTTTTGGGCAGGCTCTTTTGAAATGGACTAAGAAATAGAGTTGCTATTCCATCAAGGAAGAGTGATTGCCCAAGAGACTTCTAAGATCAATAACATTTCCCAAATTATCCATTTTGTCTCACAAGGTTTCATAAATCTCTAATTACATTTGGAGTTAAAAATTGAAATATAGTTAACATTTGGGCACTTGATGAAGACTTCTAATACTTTTTCTTTTTTGAAAATTGTACTACCCATTTTCCATAGTCACCGGCAAGTCAAAGGGATAGCACTGACGTTGTCACGTGAGAAGTGCAACCACGCATTGTGCTTTGCCGCAGTGACTTACATTTGTGGAAGGTTTCTTATTACTCAGTACAAATACATTTTAATTGTTCCCTGAACAAAGACATCCCAACCAAGCTCTTTGTCTGGGTGTGCATTGTTGTAGTGCTGAAGTATGAATTCCTGGCACCAAAGAAAAATTACATAACAATGAGTGTGCATTAGGCCTTAGAGTTATGAGGTGCACTTGCTACCTGGCCAGTGCATAATCTGTGGATGACAAATGGTGTCTCTCTCCACCAGACCATGAAGCAAAAGTATCCAAATATTCCTAAATGTCCTCTTTCTCCTTCTTATTCTCTTTTTTATTTGTCTCTTTTAATATTAGAAATGGTTTTTGGATACCATTGTACTCAATTACCTCATTTTACAGATTATAAAATTGAGGCTCAGAATGCCTAGTAAGTGGTAGAAATGAGCCAGAATTGGAAATCAAGACCTAAAGACAGGTTTGAGTCACAAGTACTGAAGGAGGGTCAGAGCAACTTCTCCTTGGGCTCTTGTTAAAGCCAATAACATCGTGATGAAAAACTCATTCAGTTTATCCTATAATAGACACTGGAAATGTAGCAGGTCATAGCGAGAAAAAAAAAGAGCGACCCCATAGATATTTGAAAAGGAGAATCTTTCTTTAACCTTCAAATTGGATAATATTCTCAATGGAATTTCCCCCATAAAGGTGATAATGTACTACAGATCTAAGGGACCACTTCACACACTTAGTGACTGTAAATACCAGCCTAACGACATTAAAATAAATTTCTCTTGAATTACATTTTTATTGTGATCCAACAGTCTCTGATGCATGTCCTTATACTACAGGTCAATTGACTTTTCAACATCCATGAAACTTTATCTCTTATTTGATAAAGATGTTTGCACTAGTCAGGTTTTATTTTTTTGAAACACACGCACCCATACATGTATATGTGTATGTACATACACATACAAACACATACACTGTCAGACATAATAAGCAAATTGAGACTGTAAGCAATGTATGGAGGTGAGCACAGTCAGGGCTGTCAAATGGCCTCCTATTATTCAGAGGATAATCTGAACATTCATTCATTTGGTTATACCAGGAAATGATGCTGCGGCAACCAAAAGTCTGGTCATTCCACTTCCAAAAATTTTCCAATGCAAGAGGAGATGTTGACAAGTTTGAATTAAAAATATAACACGGAAAAAGGGGACACATTTTTAGTGCTTCATAAAATAAAACTGTAAGACCTATCAGATAGTGGTATAAATATGATATAGTCTGCAGTATTGGTCTTCAGAGTTTATTCTTTCCCTATGCTCACTGTTTCAATTTTAATTTAGATCCTCTCATATCTCCTCAAAATATCCTTTCATCTGAAGATCAAAGTTAATTTTTATTATTAGCTCTCCTGTTTTTTAATTGGCATGGACAGGACAATGCCAAAAATATTTACTAGTCAACACTCCCAGTGTATTTTAATTTTGTAGCAGGTCTTCATGATTACATGGGTTAGAGATTGGATTCCTTTTTTATGTTATGGTTTTATTTTTGTTTTTTCTATCCCTACATTGTTAAAGCCCACACCTCATGCCAGCCTACCTTAGAATCATTCCACGCTGGGCATCCAAGGAAGTCTCTGAACACCAATAAAGATTATGTGAATAGGCACAAAGCTATTGGAAAGGTCAATCTGTATTCATCACACATTTTTGTCTGAGTTATTTGTTTGGTTGATGTTCAAGAATAAAAGGATAAATAAAACAAACAAAAAAGCCAGCAAAGGAAAAGCTTTCTTAATATTTTCAACTTTTTTGAAGAATAAGTTGTTTTGCTTCATTGTAGTTTGAAAATATGTCATTTTGTGAGATTGATCCAATGCTGGGATAAAGAATATGTTCTAAAAATCTCTTTTAGAAAGATTTATAATATTAACCTCAGGCTATTTTAAGTCCCCTTCGATCTTTATGAAAACAGCCAAGAGATCCATTTGTTTTCCAAATAGTAGAAAGTCTCTGTTACCTTTTGTCAACCATGATTGAACAAATGACTTTGGGTCAAAGTGATTCAGTTGTGAAGTGCCTGGGGTCCTGCCAGGCCCCTGGAGTACAGACTCAAAAAGCAGTCACTTTGGACCTGAGCTGCCCATTGCAGCCAGGGGCTAAGTAGTCCTCCTCAGTTTTTCTGGAACTAACACCATTACGGACCATCCTATACCCAGGATTAATAGGAACCAGTGCAGTGGCTACGTGTGGACACATGGCCAGCACGCCTGGTCAGAAACCGAATATTCTATCCAACTACTCACTCTGGTTTTCTCATTACTGCTTTCCTTCTATGCAATCAATTAGTTATGTAGCAATGTTAAAGAAAAACTCCGTATCTTGATTATTTTTTTCCCTCAGGATGTAAGAGATCCGTCCAAGGCACTGAACCAGGCTAACAGACATTCTGTCTAGCCAACAGAAAAGTAGAATGTATTACCTATTATGCCAACTCTATATTCTTGTTCAACTCCAAATCATTCATTCCATTACTATCACAAAAAATATTTTTCGGTCAAGCCTTACCACCCATCAGGGCATTCATCTTTCATTAAAAAAATGTTGTAATCTTTTTTAAAAAAATCATTAATGGGCCACGTTTATATAATGGCAACCTGCTTCTTCGTGACATTTTTTTCTAAAACCTTGCCCTGTTCATCACCCCACCACCACTCCTCTGTGCACACACACATACACATGTACACATACACATGTACACATACACACCCCATTATGGTTCCAGCACAGCAGCCTAGTCCATTCAGGATTCATTATGAATTTGTAGTCTTTTTATTGTTTTGTTCTTTGTTTTTCCCTGCCTGAACTCTACCTTCATTTGACCCTTGTTGCTAAGGTGTCTGTATGAGTTGATACCAAACTTACCTAATATAGGCTAATGATGAAAATATTTTCTCAAGCTATGACTGGTTTACTAATTGGTTTAATGCATTGTGTATTAATACCTGGCTTCAGGAAGTTCACAATCTGGTTTTAGCACTTGTCTTTGGGTGCCCTTGAGTATATTTTCCTTCAAGGATGCTACACCTGGATGTGTTGTTCATTTTTGATTGTTGGCTCCCAGAGGATAAAGAACTTGCCTACTTATCTTGCTCTGCATAGAATCCTGCACGTATCAGTATTTAGCAAATCTTTTCTCTTGCTGCTACTGATGATGATTAATAGTGTTCTTCTTCAGCATTCTCCAAACTCTTACAAAATACATTAATTATTTCCACATGCACCCAAGGAGGAAAGAAAGCACCATTATTGACATTTAAAGGATGAGGAAAATGAAATACTGTGTATTTAAGTGAACTGTCCAAAGCTTTAGATAAATAAGCAACAAAATCAGAGAAAAAGAATTTAGCTCTCTCATTTCCCAGCTCCTAAGGTTTCCAATTCAACTCTATACAATTTTAAAATTTAATGAGTCTTTATGCACAGTATTTGGTTAGGTGCTGTGGAAGGAATGAGAAAATATTGTCTGATCTCCTACCTCAAAAAAGAAAAAGTAAGTAGATAAGATACACAGCTAAGTAACAATTAGATGGTAATTTATTTCAATTTGGAGTGGACTTAGGCAATGGTACTATGTGAAATATATAGTTCTAGGATATGAGCAACGCAAATAGGGATAAAACATATTCTTTACTTGTAGGTACGCAAAAATGGTAGGAAAACAGTAATATTTTTCAGTTTATCAGAGGTCTTATTTAGATGCTAAAGAGGGCACATAGAAGGTAACCCTTCTAGTTAGTAGGAGATGGATCTGAAAATGCTTTGGAGAGAAGATGGCAATTGTGGACTTTGATACACCTGATTCTGGTGACAAATTGCAGAACAGCTTGGAAAATAGAGAGAAGTCACTGGGACAGAGGTATCAAGTCTAAAGTGGGAGACATGCTGAGAAGCTATTGCAAAGTCAACATGAGAATGACAAGGGCCTAAACTACAGGAGTAGCAATGAAACTGGAGAGAATAGGATAAATTGGACAGATAATTCAGAGATCAATAAATGTAAAGAGAGAGGACAAAGAGAACCTAAAGTTACTAAATATTTCCTGCAGACAATAATTAATTGCCAGGTTAACTGTGCTATGTAAGGTCAAGAAGAATGTAGAGATGTTGAAAAAGGTCTGGAATGAAGTCCGACTTAGGCTTGATTTTGAATGATGCCTAAGGGTGGATGTGTGAAAATTTCATGATCTTCCTCAGTATTTCCTTGTTATCAACAAGTAAACTTTGTTCGTCTCTATTTTCACTAAACCACTGTTATATGACCTGAAGAGGCTTGCTGATTTCCTTGAAATTTAACTCAATTTCTTAAAAGTTTCTAAGGACTTCCATTTCTTGATGATCTGACCTTTCTCATCTTTTCTTACTCAAACGTCAACCAAGATAGTAGACTGCCTTTGAACCCCTCCAATATTCATAAATATCCTCAAAGTTGGTATCTTTTGTGAGTTTTTTTCACAAGTAGCCAACAGAAATGGATTTCTGATATTTTCTGGATGTTTAATTCGGGTTAAGCTCACAAACATTTTTTATGATTCAGTTTCAACATACCTAACATTAATAGTCCCAGTTGGAAAAATAAAAAGGCTAAGTATGTCACAGAACCTGAGCTTTTAAACACAAGAATACATTTTTTTTCTAGATGCAACTCCAGTCAAAACAAGAAAACTTCCTTTATCATTACATTCATAGTAATAACTATGAACCACTTCTTTTTAAACAGGGGACTTTGATGAGAGATCACTGATGTGGGAATCCAGGTCCACAAAATAAGTAGGAAGTTGCATGTTCTTTACTTGAAATGGTCAAGAACCAGAATATTCTAAAAGGACATTAAGCAAGAACTATAACTACAAAAAGACAGGTAGGACAACCATTTCACAGCTGGAATAAGCTGGTAAAAAAAAGTATCAACTAAGGATCCTTCAGACAAGAATTGCTTCCAGCCAAACCCCAATCTTTCCATTTTGCTCAGGATCCAAATTTTCTGGCAAAATGACTAAAACTTAACAACTAAACTGTGTTTTCATTGAATTCCATATAAAGAAATGTGGAGTTAATTAAATTACACACTGTGGAGAATAGACAGTGTCCCAACAGGAAAACTGGAATGTTATTGGGGAAAGGAGACAGATGTTGACAGGGAAAACTGACATGCAACTAAAACCTTTGAGCAATTAAGACTTCTTTCTGCATTTATGCTTGTAACATAGAAAAGATTGCCCCAAATATTTATGATATTTACAGCCAGAATGAGCAATAAGAAAGCTCACAAACCTTTTTTATGATTCAAGACAAATTATTCATGTTTCCTTACGTTCCTTACATTATTCTGTACATTGTTCACTTGTTTCCTTACTTAAATTGATTACTATGCTTCATATTAGATGTATTAAGAATTTAGTATTTATAAATTTGTTAACTGAACATCACTTTCCATATCCTGGGCCATAAAACAAACCTCAGCATATTTAAAATAACTGAAATCATACAGAGTGTGTTGTTCTCTTTACACAATAGAATCAAAGTAAAAATCAATGATAGAAAAACAAGAAGAAAATATCCAAATACTTGAAAATTAAATAGCATACTTCTAAGTGATCTGTGGATCAAAGAGAAAGTCTTAAGTAATATTTTTTAAAAATATATGAACTGAATGAAAATAAAAGTACATGCAGATTTAAACCATGTAGCATGCAGGTAAAACATTACAAAGGCAATGTATAATATAATGTTTAATTTATAAAAGAGGAACAAGGTCCCCAATCAATAATAAAACTCCCATGTTAATAAATTAATGAAAATAAGAGCAAAATGACCCTAAGCAAGCACAAGAAAAAAATAATAGAGAGCAAAAATCAATGAAATTGAAAACAAAAATAAAGAAAATAAATAAAACAAAAGGTTTATTCCTTGAAAAGATCAATAAATTGACAAACCTCTAGCAAGACTGACAAAAAGGAAAACCAACACAAATTACCCATATCAGGAATTAAAAAGTAGTTATCACTATAGACCACAAAGTCATAAAATGTATGATAAAGAAATACTATGAATAAGATTATACACATTTATTTGACAACTTAAATAAAATAGACCAATTCCATGAAAAGCATATACTACCAAACTCATCTAATATAAAATAGGTACTATGAATAATCTGATAACCATTAAAGAAGCTGAAATTATAATTTTAAAAATTCTTAAAAAGGGATATGTTAAAGCCCAGAATGTTTCACAGAAGATTTCTAGCAAACTTTTAAAGAAGAATTAGCTATAATTGCATACAATTTCTTCCAACAAAGAAAAAAAGAGGGGGGACTGCCAAACTTAATTTTATGAAGGTGGTATTACTCTTATATCAAAATGAAAGGAGAAAATAAGATAACTATATCTCAATATCTCTCATGAGCATGGATACAAAAATATTATTAAATTTAATGCAGTCATATATCTCAACCAAGTGGATTTTGTTTCAGAGATGCAAGATTGACTCAATGTTCAAAAGTCAATTAATGTTGTCCAGCCGGTGTGGCTCAGTGATTGAGCGTCAACCCATGCACCAAGAGGTCGTCAGTTCGATTCCCAGTCAGGACACATGCCCAGGTTGTGAGCCCAATCCCCAGTGAGGGGCATGTAGGAGGCGGCCAATCGATGTTCTCTCTCATCAATGTTTCTATCTCTCTCTTCCTCTCTCTCTAAAATCAATAAAGGAAAAAAAAATTTTTAAACAAAAGTCAATTAATGCAATCTACTTTATTAATAGGCTAAAATAAGATCACAATTCCTAGCTAGTGCAATAAGGCAAGAAAAGAAAAGGAAAACATGTCAATTGTACAGAAAGAAACAAAATGATCCCTAATTGCAGTTGACATGATGGTCTATGTAGCATATTCCAAAATATTGGTAAAAACATCAATAACAACCCCAGAACTAACAAATGAGTTCCGCAAGTTTATAGGAAACAAGATTACCATATTAAATCAGTTGTATGTCTATAAATTAGTAATGAACATGTGGAAACCCAAAATAAAACAAAATTTAACTTTCAAAAACTCAAAACACTTAGATATAGATTTAACGAAGCATGGTGAAGATTTAAATGCTTAATACTGCAGAGTACTGATGAAAGTAATCAAATAAATAAAGATGTTCTGTGATTAGAAAACTGAACAATAAATATGCCAGTTCTCCATAAATTAATCTATAAGTTTATTGTAATTCCTATCAAAATCCCAATCAGCTTTTTCATAAGCTTATTCTAAAATGTGTATGGAAAAGCAAAGAAACTAGAATAACTAAAACAATTTTGGGGAAAAAAAGAATAAAATGAAAGAATCACTCTACCATATTTTTAAGACTTACAATACAGCTACAGTATTCAAGATAGGGTGGTCTGAGTAAAGAAATGATGCAAAGATAAAAAAAAAACGGAAGATAAAAACCACAAAAAGAGATCCATATAAAAACACCAACTCATTTTTGACAAAGATACAAAAGCAATTCAGTAGAGGAAGCATACTATTTTCTATAAATGGAGCTTAGACATACACAAGCAAAAATAAATAAATAAAATAAAACTGAACTTCAACCTTATACCAAATTTAACTCAAAAGGTATAAAGATTTATATGTCAATGTAAACCTGTAAACTTTTGGAGGAAAATGTAGGAAAAAATCTTTGGGACCTAGAGCTAGGTAAAGAGCTCTTTGACATTACAGAAAAAGCATGAGCCATTCAATATAACAAATTGGACTTCATCACAATAAAAAATGTTTGACTTGCAAAAGATCTGATTAAGAGTATGCAAAGTCAAACTTCAGATTGAGAGAAAATATTTGCAATCTTCTTTTTTTTATCCTCATTTTTCCATTTTTGTTCAGATAGAGTGGGAGACAGAAAGAGAGAAACATCGAAGTGAGAGAGACACATCGAATTGTTGCCTTCCACACGACCCCAACCAAGGCCGGGGACAAACTGCAACCAAGGTACGTGCCCTTAGCGGGAACCAAACCCTGGGTCTCTCTGGACCGCAGGCCAACGCTCTACCACTTAGCCAAACCAGCCAGGGCTGGTTGCAATAATCATATGTAGACTATATAAAGGGCTCTCAAAACTAAACAGTAAAAAGTCAACACAACTTCTGGTCAAGATGGAGGCGTAGGTAATCTCAGTCCTTGCCTCCTCCCACAATCACATCAAAATTACAACTAAACTACAGAACAACCATCATTCAGAACCACCTGAAATTGAGCTGAACGGAAGTCCTACAAGTATGTGATTAAAGAGGAAGCCACGTTGAGACTGGTAGGAGGGGCAGAGGCGCAGACGGGCTGGTCCCACATCCACGTGTGGCAGATAAAAATCAGGATACCTCGGCTACGAAGGACCTCCCTGAGGTCCCTGTCCCACACCAGGTGCCCAGTGCCAGGAAGAGAAGTCCCTATAACTTCTGGCCATAAATACAGCAGGAATTGAAGCTGAGGGAAGCTGAGGCTTCTAGAGTCCCAGGCAGTTCCTCTTAAAGGGCCCATGCACAGACTCTTTCTGGGCTCCACCATTGGGGAGGCAGCTTGAGAGGTGTCAGAGACATACAGGAAAGAAATAAGTTGTTTGACATTGGGGCAAGAGCTGGAGGGGCAGTTTTCTGCTGGACAGACTTGCTAGCGGAGGCCGTTGTTCCTTCCGTGAGCATTTCCCCCATGGGGAAGGCAGACAAGTTCCATATCTGGGACTCCAGCAACTTGGCTCACACTGTTTGCCCCGCCCTGGTGATTCCCTCAGGCCCTACCCCACCCAACTTTCAGGCCCACCCAAGTTGTTCCCAGTGGCTTTACCATAGGATTGGCCTATCTTGGATCCTCCTTTAGATTTTCCTAAATGCTCTCAAACAAGCAGCATCTAGTCTCAGCAAGCCCCATATCTCTTGTTAAGGGCCCCAGGCCTGGCACTAGAAGCACCCAGCCTTGGTTCACAGCTTGGCTTTGCCTGGGCACCTCCAAGCCCAGCACAAGAAGCAGCCATCTGCAGATCACTTTGTAGCTTATGCTGGGTGGCCTGGGGTAGAACATAGGCAGTGGCTGACCTTGCCCCAGAGCCAGCACCCCCAGTGGACAGCTTCAGACCACATTGAAGCACCACCACCCAACCACCTCCACAAGTGACACACTCAATGAGTGGACTCAGTGGGTACCAGAGCCCTGCTGAAGTAAGTCTTGCTCTGTGTTGTGGGCCCCTGCACAGCTGATCCTTCAAGGTAATTAGAGGCCAGTGGTCAGTGGACACAGCCAGTCCTTACAGCTGATCACCCTGAGAAAATCCCTTCCATTGACATGCCAACAGCAATCAAGACTCAATTACAACAGAAGGGTATACAGTCCACACTAGGGGTGCTCCTTGAGGGCCCAGCTGGGGTGATGAGGGAGGGAGTGCCACTGGACCCTACAGGATACCTACAACAATAGGCCACCCTAGGAAGCCTAGGAGACATAGCAACTCTACCTAATACATAGAAACAAACACAGAGAAGCAGCCAAAATGAGGAGACAAAGAAACATTTCCCAAATGAAAGAACAGAATAAAACTCCAGGAAAAGAACTAAACAAAATGGAGACAAGCAATCAGATGCATCTGGTTATACAAATGCTCAAGGAACTTAGTGAGACATTCAAGAACCTTAGTGAGAACTTCATGGAACTTAATGAAAAATTTGAGGAACTTAGTGAGAACATCAACAACATAAAAAAAAGACCAGTCAGAAATGAAGGATGCACTAACTGAAATAAAGAATAATATACAGGAAATCAGTAGTAGAGTAGATGAAGCCAAAAAGCACACCGTTGATTTGGAATATAAGAAAGCAAAACACACCCAATCAAAACAGCAAAAAGAACGAAGAATCCAAAAAAAAATGAGGATAGTGTAAGGAACCATTGGGACAACTTCAAGTGTACTAACATTTGCATCATGGGGGTGTAAGAAGGAGAAGAGAGAGAGCAAGACATTGAAAATGTATTTGAAAAAATAATGACAGATAACTTCCCTAACTTGGTGAAGGAAACAGTCATAGAAGTCCAGGAAGCACAGAGAGTCCCAAACAAGATGAACCTGAAGAGGTCCATAGCACGACACATCATAATAAAAACGCAAAAGGTTAAAGACAAAGAGAGAATCTTAAAAGCGGCAAGAGGCCCTGGCCAGTTTTCTCAGTGGTTAGAGTGTTTGCCCATGGACCAAAGAGCCACAGGTTCGATTCTGGTCAAGGGCACGTACCTTGGTTGTGGTTCGGTCCCCAGCCCTGGTCAGGGTTGAGCAGAAGGCAACCAACTGGTGTATCTCTCTCACATTGATGTCTCTCTTTCTCTCTCTCCCTCCCTCCCTCCCTCCATCCCACTCTCTCTCTGAAGACAAATGGAAAAATATCCTCAGGTGAGGATTAAAAAAAAACACAACAAGAGAAAAGCAGTTAGTGCCCGGCCAGTGTGGCTCAGTGGTTGAGCATCCTCCCATGCACCAAGAGGTTGCAGTTTCAATTCCCAATCAGTCACATGATCAGGTTGTGGACCCAATCCCCATTATTGGGCATCCAGGAGGTGGCCAATCGATGTTCTCTCTCATCCATGTTTCTGTCTCTCTCTCCCTCTCCCTTCCTCTCTCTCTAAAATCAATAAAGAAAAAAAAATTAAAATAAAGAAAAGCAGTTAGGTACCTACAAGGGAGCTCCCATAAGACTGTCAGCTGATTTCTCAAAAGAAACTTTGCAGGCCAGAAGGAAGTGGCAAGAAATATTCAAAGTGATGGAAAGCAAGGAACTACAACCAAGATTATATTATCCTGCAAAGCTCTCATTTAGAATCTATGAACATATACAGAGTTTCCCAGACAAGAAAATGCTAAAGGAGTTCATCACCACCAAACCAGCATTATATTAAATGTTGAAGGGTCTTCTTGAACAAGAATAAGATAAAAAATATGAACAATAAAATGACAATAAATATATATCTATCAACAATTGAAGCTGCAAACCAAATGAACAAGCAGAACAGAAACAGACTCATAGATACAGAGAACTTTTTGTTGGTTGCCAAATGGGAGGGAGTTTGGGAGGATAGGTGAAAAAGGTGAAGGAATTAAGAAGTGCAAATTCATTGTTAGACTAACGAACCTCAAAGGGAAGGGGGTGGGGGGGGGGCCGGAAGAGATAAACCAAAGAACTTATATGCATATATGCCTAACCAATGGACACAGACATTAGTGTGGGAAGGCAAGAGAGGGGTGGGAGCAGGGAGGAGTGGGTCAATGGGGGCAAAAATGGAGGATATCTGTAATACATTCAACAATAAAGATAAGTTAAAAAAAGAAAAAAAAAATCTTGTCTGGTACTACCCACCCATCCAAGGCAAGGAGGAGGGTAAAACCAACCACACTGGGATTTTTATTATAATTGCCTTATTACTTATGGATGAAGTGACATTTTTCTGATATTAATTCATTCTATCCAGAAACATGGACTTTTTTTTTTTTTAAATCCTCACCGGAGGATATTTTTCCATTTAACTTCAGATAGAGTGGAAGAAAGAGAGGGAGAGAGAGACAGAGATAGAGACAGAGACAGAGAGAAACATCGATGTTGACAGAGACACATCAATTGGTTGCCTCCCACATGACCCCAACCAGGGCCGGGACCAAACCACCACCGAGGTACATGTCCTTGACCAGAATCAAACCCACGATTTTTTGGTCTGTGGGCCAATGCTCCAACCACTGAGTCAAACCAACCAGGGCCATGGACTCTTTTTTGTGTAGGTTTTGGTTTATGTCATTTAATAAAAATTTATAATTTTGTTCTTATTTTAAAAAGTCAAAACAAACACAGTCCAATTGAAAAATGGGTAAAAGACATTTACAATCATTTTATCAAAGTGTATATACATATGATAAACAAGAACATTAAAATATAGTAAAAATCATTAGCCATTAAGAAATGCAATATAAAATCATGAGGAGATATCACTATATATCTATTAAGATATTTAAGATTTAAACAAATAATAATGACAACACTAAATGCTGGTGAGGATGCCAAAAACTGAATTTCCCATATATTTCTTGTGTAAATAAACATTAATACAACTGTTTTGAAAAAATAGTTTGGTACATTTACACCGAACATCATGCTGACGATATGACCAAGCAATTGTACCCCTGGATTACATCACAAAGAAATGAAAGCTTATATCCATACAAAAACCTGTATATGAATATTTATTGCCTCTTCATCTTAATAATAGCCAAACACTGGAAACTAGCTAAATGTCATTCGAGATGGGGAATGATTAAACAAACTGTATTACATTCATATCATGGAATAAGACTCAGCAATAAAAAAGGAACAGACTACTGCTATACAGAACAAATTGAATGTTTTAAGGGAATTATGCTGACTGGACAAAACAAAACAAAATGGTCAATCTCAAAAAGATGCCTACTGTATGATTCCATTTATATAAATTATCCAAATGATAAAGTTATAGAAATAAAGACCAGATTAATAATCACCAGAGGTTAAAGATGTTAGGACAGTGGGATGAGGGTATATTTGACCATAAAATAATAACACAAGGGAGATCTTTGTGATAAGGGAACAGTTTTGTGTCTTAAGGGTGGTCATGGCTAAACAAATCTATATAGAATAGAATTTTATGGAAAACACACACACACACACACACACACACACACAAGAGTGCATCTGAGTGCACAACTGGTGAAATCTGAATAATTTCTGTGGGTTATACTAATGTCAATTTCCTAGTTTGGGTATTGTAATATAGACATGTAGGATGCTGCCATTGAGTAACAGGTACCTCTATGTACCTGGAAATCTATAATTATTTATTCTCTAGTACTGGCTAGAACAACCAATAAAATGTTAAACAGAAGTGGCAAGAGTGGACATTCTTGCTTTGTTCCTAATTTTAGAGTAAAGCATTCATTTTTTCATAATTAAGTATAATCTTTGCTGTAAGTTTTTAATAAATGCTTTTTTACCAGTTGAGAATACTCCTTTTTATTTCTAGTTATTTGGAAGTTTAATTATGAATGGGGGATGGATTTTTTTCAAATGTCTTCTCTGAATTTATTAAGGTAATAAAGTGCTTTTTGAGCTTTATTAACATTATGTTATCACATTGATTTTCAGATATTAAGCCAACCTTGCATTCCTAGTATAAATCACATTTGGTGTATAATCTATTTAATAAGTATGCTAAAATTTTGTTAAAGCCTTTGTGTCTCTATTGATTCAAGATATTGATCTGTTGTTTTCTTTTCTTCTAAACTCTATGGCTTTTGTTGGGGATAATACTGACATTTTTAAATGTGTTAGAAATGTTTCCAATCTTTTCTATTTTCTGGAAAAGTTTATGAGAGATTAATATTATTTCTATTTTAATATTTGGTAAAATTTATTAGACATTTAGGTCTAGTTTTTCTCTATGGGAAGATTTTTAATTTCCAATAAATTTCTTTGTTACAGGTCTATTCCAATTTTCTATTCCTTCTTGAGTTAATTTTGTAATTCCTGTCTCTAGGCAATCATTCATTTCATCCAAGTTGGCTAATATTTGACATAAAGTTGTTTATGTTATTTCCTTGAAATTCTTTAATTTCTATAGAATCCTTAGTCATGTTTCCTTTTTCAACTTACTTTTGTAATTTGTGCCTTTTTATTTTTTGTCTGGTCTAACAAAAGTTTTGTCAATTTTATCTTTTCAAAGAACCAACTTATGATTTCAAAAAATGTTTCTATAATGTTTCTGTTTTCTATTTCACCTATTTCTTCTCTGATTTTTATTATTTTTAGCCTTCATTCTTTGCATTTAGTTTGTTCTTTTTCTGCTTTAGTAAACTAAAACTTTTATAAATTCCTTTTTTCTATTACAGACCTTAAAATCTAAATTTTCTTTTAGGAATTGATTTGTCTTCATCTCATAAATTACAATATAATTCAATTTCATACATGCTCACTTCAAAATATTTTCTAATTTCTCTTGTAATGTTTTATTTCACTCACTGATTACATAGAGGTACTTTATTTTTCCAAATGTTTGATAGCTTCTCAATGTCTTTTTGTTATTGATTTCTAATTTGGTTCTATGTGGTAATGAGACATACTTTGCAAGATTTCAGTCCTTTGATATTTGTTGAGACTTGTTATATGGTCTAAGATATAGTCTATCCTGGAGAATATTCCATGTGCACTTGAAGAAAATGTGGATCTTACTTTTGTTGGGTGAATTATTCTATAAATTTCATATAGGTCTAGTTGATAATATTGTTCAAGTCTTCTATATTTTTGTTAATTTTCTTTATTTTTTTGTTCTATCAATTATTAAATATGATCTATTGAATTCTCCAACTATTATTATTAAATGTCATATTTCTCTTTTCAATTTTGTCAGTGTTTCCTTCTTATATTTTAGGACTATATTGTTAATTATGTTTATTTATAATTATCATATCTTTCTGATAAAGCAATACTTTCATCATTATGAATATCCCTCTTTGTCATAATCTTTGAGTCTTTATCTCATGAAGGCATTAGCATTGCTACTGGCATTTATGATACATTCTATAATAGTTAATCCATAAATGTGATGATATATTTATTTAACAAATATCATTTACTCTATGCCAGGAACTATTTTAAGCACTAGCATATTGATTATTATTCAGTATCATCTCTGTTGCTGATGTTTTATATCTTTATTTATATACAGGTGCTATTTTATATTTGTTTATATCATGAGTATCTCCACTAACAATTTAAGATTTTAAGTTCTTAGCAAAGAACTTTGGTGTAGGCTTATTTGTGTTTTTAAATGAATAATGATATGGCAGAAACTGTACTTGATTAACCAATGTGCAATATCCCAAGAACCCTTATTTTATTGAAGTAGCTATGAGCCCTGGTAAAGGACTATACTTTCTAGTCTCTCTTATAGCTAAGAGTGGCCATGTGACAAAATTCTGGCTAATGAGATGTAACCAGAAGTTATGAGATTGAATTCTAGCTTAGACTCCTTAAAAGGGTACATAAATCTCATTGTCTCCTCCTTTTCCTGCTTTCTGCCTGGAATATGAATGTGATCAGTTATCTTGTGAGTCTGCAAATGGAAAAATGTGTTTGCCAAGGAATGTGGGACATAAAGTATAAGGAGTTTGGATCCATGGTAGCTTATTCTTAAAATAAAACTCTAGATTTTTGGTTCAGGTCTCTATTATATGCACCTGCATACAATTTCTAATTAATACAAACGATGGCTATGATGTTGCTAATGATAAACAAGCTCCTGTCCAGGTTCATCTGAGCTGACCCACAGTAAAGGAGAAGTGAATTACATAATATCCCAGATCTCTCAGGTTCTGGGGCTATCCAAACCAGTAAGCCATTTATTTCTCTCCCAAACTCTCACTCTCTTACCAATGAGATCAGAACAAATTTTGGCATAGCTGTACAAACCCATCTTTTCTTATCATTTAAAGTCTGAGTACTTGGAGATTCAGAAGACAGTGATTAAGCATAGTGGCCCTATTCAGGATTGTCAGAGGAGGTCACCTTTTCCAAGGCATTATTCATGGAATGCAAATTTATAAAGAAATATATTCACTTTAAAAAAATTCCTAGATATGCTGACCTTCAGTCTTTGTTGAGCACTCATTTTCCCTGAATATTTGTTATCGCCAATGCACTACATTTCTACCGTAATTCCTGTGACCTTAAAACAGCCTTTACTGTCCTGGAACTGCTGGCTACTCAGCAGATACCGAGCCTGCCCTCATCTCTAGATGCTCCAGTGATGCCACATCTGCACATTCAGCTAGCTCCCGCTGACTTTCTTCCTATCTTTTCTTTTCTTTTTTGGCTGGCTGAAAACATGACCAAGTTAAATTTCCCCATAAAGTTCTCAAAAATGACTAATTATTTAAATCTGTTTGAACTCATCCTTAACTGCTAATTGAACTCTGTGTGCAAGGAGGCCAGAGGTGTGCAGTGAGGTACAGCCTCCTCACAATAGCATGCAGAATCAGCTCTTTACCACAGTCACTGCTAACGTTGATAGACTATAACTATTTCAGCGCCTAGTAGTTTGGGGCATTTGAGTGATCTTTCCTCCATTATCTTTCTAATTGCCTTCTCAACCTGATCCCCCCCAAAACAGGGGGGATCTAAATAAAAGTTAACCACTACCTTGGCAGATGAAAAAGATGATTAGTTCTAATGGAAGCAGGGGAGTGCTGTTGACATTTCTTACTTCCAGTGCTTGCATGGCAATAAGGCATAAGGACTGATTTATCAAAGAGAGTGTGCCCATCAAGCATGAACAAGACAGAGAGAAAGTTCACATTGCACAAAATGAGCTGCTAATTTCTTTTCCATTTCACTGACAATGTGCTCTATGAGTTCAGAGCAGCTGGGATGAGAACAATGGATGTTCCCAACCTGTGCTCCATTTAACGTCTGCAACTCTACAAGGTCAAATAGCAAGAGGGAGAAAAAAGATTTCTCTCTCGCTCTCTCGCTCTCTCTCTGGCTTATAGTGTGGCAAAGCTAGGAGACTGAGGGACTATCTAAAAGGTACATTTAGTTTCTTGAAAGAAATTCCTGTTTCTAACCAGAGATTTAAATAGATTGTGGTCCATCGTTATGAGTGTGTGTGTTGGGATGGAGGAAGGTGAGCATGAGCACTCACATTTGAAGGGACATGTGTAGTGTTGATTGCCTAAATCTTCCCTGATGCAAAATGAATCTGTGCATTGGTTCTACTGCCACTGACAGGGAATTTTTAATCTCTCTCTCTCTTTCTCTCTCTTTTTCCAATTAGCAATGTGTTACCAGGGAGCCTTACTATTCAATATGCTTTTCTACAACCCATACTGCCAGAATGGTAGGGTCCCTTGGGATACAGGCTTCATTTTCTTCTCTTTTAATGAATGTACTAACTCCCCCATGATTTGGTTCCTGTAACTTAATCTCAATTAGCACTGGTTCTTGGCACCCTGATGTTAGGGGGTGAGAGGTGGAAGAACTAAGGGTGTGAGCTAATAGTCATCAAGGACTTCTTGCCCAGTTTGCAATTCAAGAACCACCTCCTAGCATTTGAATTACTATTCTATCATAATACATATGACATTATATTCTGAGAAACTGAGACTGGAGATCTGCTTATAAAAGTGTAATCATTGTTCAAATATTGGACATCTATACTCTTTCTAAAATTTAGCATTTTTGGTTCAAGATCAAAAGACAAAATTAATCTGATGATTTGACTTTAAATATATTGAAAATGATGATAATTTTTAAAACACAGTTCTCTCATCAAGAAACCAAATGCATTTCATGGGAATACACGAATATTGTTTTCAGTCCTACATTCTGGTTTATTCAGTGAAAAATAAAACGTTATGGGGAAAAATAGGAATTAATGTTGTAATAAGACCAATTCTCTAGCATTTAGTTTTCTCATACTTGACTATAATTATTTTAAGAAATAAACCATGTTTAGCCTCACCCACGTGTCTAAGTTTACACTTTGTTTTTCTTCCTCGTGCATTTCCATGTTCTAATCACATTGACTGATGTGCAATTCTCCATCTTTCCTTCATAGACTGACTTTTCTTACGTTATCATCCCACTTGGCTTGAAGCACAGACTAATCTCTATGCTTCAAGGCCTGGCACAAACTTATCTCTATTCTTCTCCCCTCATCCATTTGAGTGATATGGATTGGCCTATCCTTAAGCTCTTCACTTTATCTGAGCACACTTCTACCAGTCATAGCCTCCATACACTGAACAACACAAGTGTTTAGGTAGCCATCATCTGTTTCCAGGGCAAGGAATAGCAACCATGCATGACCTACCATTGGATCTCCAGGATCTAGGACAACTCCTGACACAGAACATGCTTTCAATTGTTTGCCGAGTAAGTGTAGACCTTGCATCTAGTCTTTTCTAGGGTAATAATTTGCTTCCTGAAACATGTGCTTTCAGAAAGGAATATTTGCCTATTTAGAAAATATATTTGTCTTACTCTTAAATTTGTGTTTCATACATTGCTGTACCATATTAAAGGTAAGCAATTACCTATTATAAAATTGTTATCAAACTCTGATTAATACATTTTTTAATTGTGGTGGACATTGGTTGTTGTTCAGTGCTTTTTAATATTTATAATATTTAATTTAACAACTGTCATTCAATAAGAAATTAAACCAGTAATCCTGAACATTCTGTCAAACTATAAAAATGTACATAGAATTTAGAATGATTTATTATTCAAAACCAATGATTTAGGATTACATTGAACTAAAAATACATTAAAAAGTTAAAAAGTACTGTCTTAAAAGAAGTATATTCACTTCTCTTTCTCTTTTTTTAACAAATTACCTTTGTCTCTATGTGACCTACTTGAAATGAGAATGAGATGTTCTCTTGTAAACTCTGCCTACTAGCATTCGATACAGGAGTTGCATAGTTAATCTCTTAGTTCTTTTTACCTAATGAAACTTCCTAACCTTGAATGTCGTGTCCAAACAGATAATCTAACACTAAAGTGAGATCATATATATGTATGATCATATATATATACAGAGAGAGAGAGAGAGAGAGACATGTTATAGATCTGAGCATAATTAAATGTAGAGGGATAAATGATGGAATTATTTCTGAAAAAAAATTACAAGGAAGAATTACTGTTCAAAGTAGAAATTCAAATTCAAAGCCTGATAGATTCTAGATGTAACTTCAAGAATATGGTTAGAGGAAAACACGAATAGTAGCAGCAATGTAAGAAAAGAAAAGAATTTCACAGGAGATACTAAACATGGGATCTCTAAAGAGTGAATTATATTCATGGTCCAATTATTCTTCTTTATGTATATGACCTCCCATTCTACTTTTGATAAAACATATAAGTAATGACTCCAGTACCTGGAGAAGTTTCCCAACCTATTCCATACCACTCTAATTTCTTAATTCATCAAGTTATTATAGTGCATGGACTTATATCGACCTGGTTTGGGTCCATGTCTGTAGCTAACTAGGCAATTTTTTTTTTCTGAGGTTCCCTTTCTTCACCTACAAATGTAGCCTAGAAATACCTAACTCTGTCAGTTAAATTTCTGTCAGAGAAGCAGAACGACTATGATTAATGTAGAATAAGGAATTTATTACAGGAATTTAACCTTACACAACTTGGGAGCTGGTTACACAGTCTATGTAAGGTAGTTATCTGTGCCTATGGTTCTGGGCTCTGATGTCAGCAGTTGGAAAGAAAATATATAAAATGGGAAAGGGTAATAATAAGCTGGGGCCCACAGGATATAATGGAGCCCATGGTGAAGTCTCACTACTACCTCCAATTCTCCAAGTTTGATGATGCAGTTTACCTGCAAGAGAAGCTGGTACCTTTCCATGGAGCTAAGTATGTATCAGACACAGATGTCAGAAAAGTCAAGGCAGGATTTCACAGTAGTTGAAGAAGCTGCAAGTGGCTGGGAGCCAGTACAGTAAGGTGAGCCAGCAGTTAAATAACATTTATGGGCTGAAACAGTCTTAGAAGCCCCTTATTAAAGGAACATGGCTTCTATTTCACTCCCACCTTTCAACTCTAATGAAAACTGAACTACACAAGGAACGTAAGTCTGGAAAATGTAGACTCAGCTTCACTAAGATGACAATGCAAATCCTTAACAACATCCTGTCTACCCAGACAGCTGCTGGGTTGATAAAATAAAATGCATATTAAATCATTTTTAAAACCTTAAACCATGAAAGCCGTACAAAGTAATATTATTTTCACAAAGTTTCTTCGTTATCATGAGCAGACAATTGTTTCACCGGTGTAAGTGGCCTTTTCAACATAAGCACATAAGCCCTGGTGGTTGATCCCTATGCAGTATGATTTGACGGGAATCAGTAGACCTAAGAAATCTGAAATGTCCAACTAAATCGTCAACTAAAAAAGGATACAGAAAACAGCTTGGTCTCATCAGTATACCTTGATGATTTTTTTCACAGAGCCTGACCCATGCAAAGAACAAAAAAGAAAGAAAGAGAAAGAGAAAGGGAGAAAGGAAGAAATATCACATTAGGATGAGAAATTGAGGTGGAAATAAGGGGAAGGTGGTATAAAAATAATCACCATTGTATTTTTATCCCATAAATGTCCTGGAGAAAAGAACATACACCAAATCTCTAACTGCAAATTAAAATCTGTAAACAAAAACAACTTGCAAACTTTCTGGACTTTTAGCTACAGGATTAAATAGTAACTATAAACTTAGAATAAAAATACTATTGGGGTAATAGTACAGCTCATGTAAATGGACCGGAGCAGAAGTCACTTTATAAGAAAAAGACCGATTTTAATATCAGCTTCTTGATTTTTTTTAATAAAGCACACAGATTTCTTAGTATATAAGAAAGACTTATATCATGATATCTCTTTCCAATTTTTAAATCAAGAAAGTTCTGATCCATATTTGATAAACGCCAATGTATCAGTGGGATTTCAAGGCAATAAGAAAAGAATTTGGGTTCATTTTACTCTCCCTAAGATTATAGCCAGATGAACTGTTAGAAGAGAAGTCACCTTGAAATGCCCAACAATTGAGTCAAACTGAGTTTAGGAAGAACTGCTGTTCTGAATGTCAAGGTCAAAAAGGATTTCAGTCACCACTTACATTCTAAGCAATACTCTCTTAGCACCCTTAGTCTACAGCAGGATTGCCTTCAGCACCAGCAACAATTATGTCCTTTTCTCAGCAGCTTCTGAGCCCTTGGTAGAGGTGGTAAATGAAATCCTCTAGTGAGAAGACATGAAAATGTTATCTGAGAGACCGGAAATGGCGGCGGAGTGAATGGAAGCTACACTGACGATCACCCAGGACCAAATGGGAATTACAACTAAAATAAAGACAAATTGTCTGGAAAAAGCAACAGAAAAGCAGCGAGAGAGGATCATATAACCAGGGACACTGAATGAGCCTGGTAGGATCTGCGGAGGTGCGTGAGGGTGGCGGGCTGGGAGCCCACGGACAGCAGCGGCCTTGGCTGTGAGCAGCGGCCTTAGCTGGGAGCAGCGGTGGTGCCCGCCCTCAGGGTTAAGAGCCCCAGCGGCTCCACAGAGCAGAGGGCCGGGACAGAGCACTAAATAGCCACAGCCACTCACCTGGGCTCTGGCAGAGGGATGGTGGACTGGACTGGAACTCTGTGGGGACACCTGGGATTTGGAGGGTGCTCAGAGTTTGTGCTGAGCTGTGGCCACAAAGAATGGTGGTGGCCAGCCGCTCCTTCCCGGTTACACAGAATGGCAGCCAAGTTTACTCCTTCCCAGAGCTGTGGCAGCCCCTCCCTCGGAGATTCCCAGGTGAGGAAAAGAGGTAAAGAAATGCAAATTGAGGCTCATTAACAACCAGCATCGGCCCCACCCTCGGGAAATCCTCTCACACTATAAACACCTGAGGGAGTTTCTCATTCAACTGAGATCCTAAGGCTTTTCAAGTAATTGAGGCTAATAGCCTCCCGGCAAAATGCTAGAGCATAACTGAACCTTCCCTGAGCTTGCAAATCTACCCAGGAAAGTGAGACTTGACAGTGGTGTTTAAGGAGGGCCCTCCATGCTCATCCAAACCCAGTAGAGGGAGCCACAAATAGCAGAACACCAACACCCACAGAGAAAATTTGGCAGGCTCCAAAACCCACCGAGATAGCAAAAATGGTGAAACAAAGAAACAGATTCCAAATGAAAGAACAAGAAGAGAACTCTACCGAAGATGAGATAAATGAAATGCAGTTAAGCAAATTATCAGAGGTAGAGTTCAGAGCCATGATCTTGAGGAAACTAAACAGCATGAGTAAGGATATCGACACCATGAAAACCAACCAAGTGGAAATAAAGAATGACATAGCAGAAATAAAGAACACATTGGAAGGACTGACAATCAGAGTAGAGGAAGCGGAAGTCCGGATCAGTGAATTAGAAGACAGAGTAGAAAAAAATCAATCAATCAGAAAACCAAAATGAAAAAAACAGGAAGATAGCTTAAGAGAACTGTGGGACAACTGGAATAATAACATTCGCATTATAGGAGTCCCCGAAGAAGAAGAAAATGAGCAAGGGTTACAGAATATATTTGAAGAAATAGTGACAGAAAACTTTCCTAACCTGGTGAAGGAAGAAGGCATTCAAGTTCAAGAAGCACAGAGAGCCCCAAGTAAGAAAAACCCAAACAGGCCCACACCAAGACACATAGTAATTAAAATGCCAAAAATTAAAGACAAAGAGAGAATCCTAAAGGCAGCAAGAAATAAGCAACAGGTTACCTACAAAGGAACCCCCATAAGGCAATCAGCTGACTTCTCAACAGAAACACTACAGGACAGAAGGGAATGGCATGAATTAATCAAGGTCATAAAAAACAAGGATCTGAATCCAAGACTACTCTATCCAGCAAGGCTATCATTCAAAATAGAAGGTCAAATAAAGAGCTTCCCAAACAAAGAAAAAAAGGCTAAGGGAATATATTAGCACCAAACCAGCACTGCAAGAAATGTTAAAAGGACTGCTGTAATTAGTAGAAGAAATAGGAAGAAAAATATAACCACACTAAACAAAAATGGCAATAAATAAGCACATATCAATAATCACCTTAAATGTAAATGGATTGAATGCTCCAATAAAAAGGCACAGAGTAGCTGACTGGATAAGAAAGCATGATTCACATATATGTTGTTTACAAGAGACTCACCTCACAACAAAAGACTCACATAGGTTGAAAGTAAAGGGATAGAAAAAAATCTTCCAAGCAAACAAAAAGGAAAAAAAAGCTGGGGTAGCAATACTCATATCTGATAAATTAGATTTCAAATTGAAGACCATAACTAGAGACAAAGAAGGTCACTACATAATATTGAAAGGGTCTATCCAACAGGAAGATATAACCTTGGTAAACATATATGCACCCAATATACGAGCACCAAAATATATTAAAAATCTTCTGGAGGATTTCAAAGAAATTGACAGCAATACAATCATAGCAGGAGACTTCAACACCCCACTGACATCACTGGATAGATCATCTAGACAAAAAATTAACAAGGAAACAGAAATTCTAAATGAAGCACTAGATCAAATGGACTTAATAGATATATTCAGAGAATTACACGCCAAAACTGCAGAATTCACATTCTTCTCAAGTGCACATGGGACATTCTCAAAGATAGACCACATGATAGGACACAAACTAAGTCTCTACAAGTTCAAGAAGATTGAAATCATATCAAGCATCTTCTCAGATCACAACGGCATGAAACTAGAAATCAATTGCAACAAGAACATGCAAAGACATTTGAAGACATGGAAGCTAAATAGCATGTTATTGAACAATGAATCGGTTACCATGGAGATCAAGGAAGAAATTAAAAACTCTCTGGAAAGTAATGAAAATGAACACACAACACAAAATCTATGGGATGCAGCAAAAGCAGTTCTGAGAGGGAAGTTCATAGCACTACAGGCCCACCTCAAGAAAGAAGAAAAATTTCTAATTGACTACCTAACCTCACAATTTAAAGAACTAGAAAGCAAACAAAAAGAAAACCCTAGAGCAAGTAGAAGGAAGGAAATAGTAAAGATCAGAGCAGAAATAAACGACATGGAGGCCAAAACAACAATTCAAAGGATCAATGAAACAAAAAGCTGGTTTTTTGAAAAGATAAACAAGATTGATGGACCCTTAGCTAGACTCACCAAGAAACAAAGAGAGAGAACCCAAATACACAAAATCAGAAATGAAAGAGGAGAAGTAACAACTGACACCACAGAAATACAAAGGATCATAGTTTAACAAATACTATGAACATTTATATGGCAACAAATTCAACAATCTAAGCGAAATGGACACATTTCTAGAAACACAGTCTCTCAAAACTGAACCGGGAAGAGATAGAAAACTTGAACAGGCCAATAACAACCAAAGAAATTGAAGATGTAATCAAGACCCTCCCAGCAAACAAAAGCCCAGGCCCTGACGGCTTCACGGGCGAGTTTTACCGAACATTCAAAGAACTAACACCCATTCTCCTCAAACTATTCCAAAAAATTCAAGAAGAAGGAAGACTTCCAAACTCGTTTTATGAGGCCAGCATAATTCTAATTCCAAAACCAGAAAAAGACACTACAAAGAAAGAAAACTACAGGCCAATATCCCTGATGAACATAGATGCTAAAATCCTTAACAAAATACTAGCAAATCGGATCCAGCAATACATCAAAAAAATTATTCATGACCAAGTGGGGTTCATCCCAGGGATGCAAGGCTGGTACAATATTCGCAAATCAATAAATGTGATACATCACATAAACAAAATGAAAGATAAAAACCATATGATCATATCAATAGATGCTGAAAAAGCATTCAACAAAATCCAGCACCCATAATGTTCAGAAGCCAGCAGAGGAAGTCTTTTAACTAATACATGCAATAATATACCACATGAGAGAAAATATTGTAAAAGAAAATAAATAAATGTGTATTATTTACAATAATTCTCATTGCATATATTTAAAATCTATCTTCTACATTCCACTCTAAGCTTGATGAGGGCTGGAACCTTGCCTGTCTTGTTTATTAATAAAACACACTGCAAATCTCTGTGCCAGACACATATGAAATAGCTAATAAATGTTTTTAAATAAATAAATTCTGAAGGTGAAAAAATTCCAAACTAGACATGATAGAAAGCATATTGCCATTAAAATATAAATGATTATTTGAAAAAACAAATTGGGAGAGGACTAAGAACACATATTTATTCATTAGACTTGTTTATGCTATAAAAATATATCTAAACATTCATGTTATAAGCACTGAACTATGTGTTGGGTGAACAAGAGCTCTAGTTCCTGCTGCCATGGGATTTATGAGAAAAATATACAAAGCATGGAAAGAAAAAAAATGAACTTAAGATTCTAACATATTCAACTAAGTAAACTTTTTAAAATATCTGTATATCAAGAAAGTATAACCTTTCACATAAGTCCATTAACTATTTATATAAGAATTCCTATTTGACTTTTAATTTGGACAAGAAAGAACTCGACATGAGAGTATATCAGTTAGCTACTGCTGTGTAACACATGGCCCCAAAACTCAGTGATGTAAAACAATAAGCATTAGTATTCACAAATACATGAGTAGGATGGGTGATTGTTTCTGTCATGAGCAGGCTCATTCACTTGTTATCAACTATGAGTCAGGCAAATATAATCTTGGCTGAACACTCATGTATCTGGTAGTCAGCTGGCTCTATGCTGGTTCAGAAAGGTTCATCTGGAACAACAACCCTCTCCTCTTAGGTCTCTCATCTGCTAGCAGGCTATCTCAGCCTTGTCCAAATGACAGAGACAGGGTTTGAGACAGAAAGAGCAAAGGCACACATGACCTCTTAGTCCTTGCTCAGAATTGGAAGAGTCTCATTTCGGCTGCATTTTGTTGACCAAAACCACACAAGTTCAGCTCAGGTTAAAGCATGGGGAAACAAAAACCTTATCATAATGGGAGGAACTACAGAGTCACATAGGAAAGAGCAGGTTCAGATGAAAGGGTAAAGAATTGAGACCATCTTTACAATAAATCTACCATACATAGAAATATTGGAAAGAAATGAAAACGACAGAAACACCAGGAGGAAGTAACCAGGTCATCAAAGTATAATAAAGAGAGAAGCATAATAATGGTCATGACATGCCTTAGAATTTAGTAAGTTCAAGTCAGTAACAAAATATTTTGCATCGATTATGCTATTTAAAAATCTTTATTGAGCCACAAGCTGTTTTAAGCACTGGGTATACAAGGAAAAAAGAAAATTAAAGTTTTTGCTCCATTTTCCTTTGGGGAAAAGTCAATAAAGATACAAATAATTATAGATGAGATAATTTTATATAGTGCTAAAAAGCAAAGCAAAGAGGACAGTAGTATGGTAGGTGCCAGGTTTGTGGTATGGGTGAGGCTATTTTAGCTAAGAAAATCAGGACAATTCTCTTTAAGGAAGTGATACATGAGCAGAGACCTAGATGATGGGGATGAGGAAGCCTTGTGAACATGTGGAGGAGAAATAGAAATCAGTCAGCACCGAATTGCTGAAAAAAGAACGAGTTTGGCTCATTCACAATAGAAAAAAAAAGGGCTTGCGAGGCTGTATTGTTTACTGAGCAAAGTAGAGAAAGGAAGTAAGGCCACAAAAAGCATGGCCTTGTAAACCAGGTAAAGGATTTTCAATTTTATTCTAAGTCTAACAAGAAGTCACTGAAGTATTGTCATCAGGGCAGCAATGTGAGCTGATGTAGGTTTTTAAAAACATGTGGTTACTATGAGGTTGAATTAATGGAGATACAGAAGCAGAAGCAGAAAGACTATTATTGTATGAGTACACGACAGGTAAAAATAAATAAAAGAAGACCAGTAAGGAGGTAGTTAGTAATCCAATGTGAGAGCTGTTGGTGGCATAGGCCGCAACAGACCTTGAAAGGAGAGAAGTGGTCATGCTCTTGAACTATTTTAGAGATAGAGCCCATTAGGCTTGCTGAGTCACTGAGTGAGGGGATGAGAGTAAAGAGAAATGTAAGGATGACGTATTGAGAATGAGTTGAGATACAGACAGCCAGTCACAGTGGTTAAGTCAGCATTCAATATATGACTTATTCTCAGGGAGAAACCAAATGGAGATGCGTAATTTTTTAGAGTATCTTCATAGAGATAGAGCTGGGTAAAATAAACTTAGACATTATGTAGAAAAAGTAAAAGTCTGATGAAAAAAGTCTGATATATTCATAATAAACAGGTAGAGAGAGGAAAATGTTTTACTTAAGGAAGGCCAATTATATCAAATGTTTCAGAGAAGTTGGGCAAAAAGAAGATCCAGATGCTGGATGAGCCTGGGTATCAGGCAACAGCCACCTGGTGAAGAGATGTCCTCTAAAGTCGGTGGGCTATCAAGAGACATAGGAAAAAATACTCAACATCACTATTCATCAGAGAGATACAAATTAAAATGACTGTGAGGTATTGCCTCACACCTGCCAGAATGGCTGCCATCAACAAATCATCAAACAACAAATGTTGGCTAGGTTGTGGAGAAAAGGGGACTCTACTACACTGCTGGTGGGAATGCAGACTGGTGCAGCCACTATGGAAAACACTATGGTGGTACCTCAAAAAATTATAAATGCAACTGTTATTTGATCCCACTTCTCAGAATGTATCCTAAGAAGCCTGAAACACCAATTAGAAAGAATATATGCACCCCTATGTTCATAACAGTGTTATTTACAATAGCTAAGATCTGGAAATAGCCCAGGTGCCTATCAGTAGATGATTGGATAAAAAAGCTGTGGTACATTTACACAATGGAATGCTATGCAGCTGTAAGAAAGAGAGATCTCTCATCTTTTGAGATGACATGGAGGGACCTGGAAAATATTATGCCAAGCGAAATAAACTTATCAGCAAAAGACAAGTACCATGTGATCTCACTTATTTATGACATATAATGAAAAAAATAAGCTGATGATCAAAATAGATCCAGAGACATGGAAGTAGGGAATGGACTGACAAACCTCAGAAAGAAGGGGGATGAGGAGGGCAGAAGAGATAAACCAATGAACTTATATGCATATATGCACAACCAATGGACACAGACATAGTGTGGAGAAGGCAGGAGGGTGTGGGAGCAGGGAGGTGGGGGTCAATGGGGGAAAGATGGGGGGCATATGTAATACTTTCAACAATAAAGATAAATAAATAAATAAATAAATAAATAAATAAATAAATAAATAAAATAAAGTCAGTGGGCTATAGCATTTAGGAGATGGAAAAATCTCACTTGGATCATAAGGTGACATTAGATATCTGGCTATGCTCTAGGCTGGAGGTGAAGTTCCAGGAAAGAGGGAGGGAAACTTAAATGAATGATATATAGAAAAAGTTTAAGTGGTTTACAGAGATAAAATTCTGACAAAGTATGTACTTGCAAATCTTTTTGATGAAGGGAAAAGATCACCAAAATTATTCATGTGGATGAGAGGGATCATAGCTTTTTTCCAAGAAGGAGAGACAAGGTCTGGACTTACTGTCCCAAATGAAATAACCAAAGGAATGAAACAAAACATATGAAACACAGCTTTTCAATATACTGGGTATCAAGCAACAAAGGACAGTGATGCCTATGAAACAGGAACCAGATGAGACCTGACTGGGAATCAAACCGGGACCTCTCAGTCCATGGCACAATTCTCAATCCACAGAGCCACATCAGCCTGGCCAATTTCTTAAATTCTTAAACATACATCTACTATATGATCCAGACATTTCACTCCTAGATATTTACTCAAGACAAATAAAAGGAGACTCTTGAATTATTTTAAAGATAGAGCCCACATGCAAAGATTCATACATGAGTGGTCATAGAAGCTTTATTTGCATTAGTCCAAAACTAAAAAGGTAACACAAATGTTCATCCATATAGTGAATGGATAAACAAATTGTGGGATATTCATAGAATGGAATAATATTCAGCAGTAAAAACAAATGAACTGTTGACCAGCAGCATGCTATAACATGGATAAATTTCAAAGTAGCAATGTTGAATAAAAGACAACAGGCAAAAAATGTACATATTGTATTATTCCATTCATATAAAATTCCAGAAAATGAAAACTAATCTATAGTACCAGAAAATAGGTCAGTGTTTGCCTGAGGATGGATGTCAAGGGAGAAAATTGAAGGAGGGAAAGATTACAAAAGGGTATGAACAAAATTTTGAGGGCTCATTATCTTGATTGCAGGAATGGTTTCACAGTTGTTTCCATAAATCAAAACCTACGAAAATGTACACTTTAAATATGTGCAGTTTATCATATGTCAATTAAACAATAAATCTGTTTAAGTATAATTAAATAATAACAATGATTTCAATGCACAGGAGCTTTTCAATGAGCTTCGGTGGGAAAGGGTTTCCTTAGCTGAAAGGACAGGACTGTAGTAGAGAGCAAACGTTTAAACATACCTTATAGCTATGACTGGTGCCTGGAAGGCAATACAAATCGAGGTTACAGGAAAAACTCTAATGAAAACCAAACAAGAATAAAATAAAAATATAAGAAGATATATATATATATATATATATATATATATATATATATATATATATATAAAATTTATATATAAAATTATAAAATTTTATAATTTTAAAATTTTCCTTCCTCACCAAACATACAAGGAAGTGATTGGTTCAACCCTTGAGACCAATGATGTTATTAAATGATAAAAAGTAAAACTCCTTATGTTATTTCTCACTTCAAATGAATATATTTAACTTTTGGATTGAATCCATGAGCATAGATGAGCTCTCTCAAAGAAGAGTTATAGAATAAGTGTCTTCTCTCCAACCTTCAGACTCTCAGACTCAAGACATCCTACTGTATGTACAATTTGTCTGTCATTAAACAATGTTCCTCCATATGGAAGGAAGACCAGAGAATTTATAAGTTTATGGATTGTGTAAGTACTTCTTCTTTCTCATCCCTCTCATCCAATCTATCAACAAATCTAGTTGATTCTACCTCCAGATATATGTGCTAAGTCTACACATCTCTCCATCTCTACTTTCACACCTTTATACATCTTCATATTCTGTTATGTCTTACAGTAAACATTGCATTTTCTTAGAATAATAGCCAAAAACAACCCAAACGCCCATTAACTGATGAATGGACAAACTATATATATAATATACACACACACACACAATGGAACATTAGTCAGGAATAAAAAGAAATAAATCACTGATACATGCTATAACAAGGATGAACCTTGAAGAATATGCTAAACATAAGAAGCCAGTCACAACAGCCACATATTGTACCATTCTACTTATGTATAATGTCAAGAATAAGCAAATCCACAGAGATAGAAAGTAGACTAGTGAAGGGCTGAGAAGTCGGGCAAGGGGGAGCAGAATGGGGCATGACTTAATCAGTACAGGATTTCTTTTGGGGGTGATGAAAATGATCTCAAATTAAAACATTTAGATTTATAATTAGAGTGTTGCACAACTTTGTGAGTATACCAAAAACATAAGATTTTATACTTTAAAATGGTGAATTTTATGGTAATTGAATCATATTTCAATAAAGAAATCTGATACAAATGGTCTTAACTTGGGGAAGAAGGTGACAAAAGCCTTAACTAGAGTGATAGCAGTAAAAAGAAGGGGACAATAATAATTATGTGGCAAACTTTGAAAGAAAAAAAAATGAAGCAACTTGGTGACTAATTTAAAATAGAGCAAGGGAAGGAAAGAAGCCAGGACAATTGTCTTAATGAAATGAAGTATGTAATTTGAAAAAGAAATCCAATTGTAGGGAGAAGATTAATTTAGTTTCAAATACGTTAAAGTTTGCACCAATATGAGGTCTTTTAAGTGGAGATGCCTTTAGGCAACTGAACATATGGGACAAAAGTTCAAGCTGCTGGAGACGCAAAAATGAGAGTCATCAACTTGGAGGAGGCAATAGAAACCATGGGGATAAGGTGGGGGTTGGGGGAGAAAACTAAGGGATGGAATTCTTACAGGAGTATTCTTCACTTAAGAGATGGTCTTACAAAGGAATCTCAAAAAAGAGAAATTAAAAATGATGGCAGAAAAGTCCCTTATCACAGAGGTTAAAAGAGCAGAGTTGCAAGAAGAAATAATGCAAATACTGAAGAGTTGTCAGAGAGTCTGTGTGAGAAAACAGTGACGCACCTGTTGGGATGTGTTGTTCAAGTTGTGCACACTGAAGAGTGAGAGCATATCGCCCTGGCCGGTTTGGCTCAGCAGTTTGAGTGTCGGCTTGCGGACCAGAGAGACCCGGGTTCGGTTCCCGCTAAGGGCGCGTACCTCGGTTGCAGTTTGTCCCCGGCCCCAGTTGAGGTTGTGTGGGTGGCAGCCAGTTGATGTGTCTCTCTCACATCAATGTTTCTCTCTCTCTCTCTTTTCCTCCCTCTCTCTCTCCTGCTCTATCTGAAGATAAATGCAGAAATGTCCTCCGGTGAAGATAGAAAAAAAAAAAAAAAAAAGAGTGAGAGCATATCAAATTAGCATCCAGAGGGAGCAAGGGGGGTTTTAAATTCATTTCAGACTGGACTTTTAAAATGAATAAAGGATTTTACCCAGAAGAGTCACAATGTATGGCCATGGAGAAAGTAAGCGTAAGGGAAAAGTCATTGAGCTTAGAACATACATGAAGTGCCTAAGATACCAGGCTGCGGGAAAGGTGAGAATGGACATGGCAGGCAAGAGAGACGCAGAAAAGTGATATGACTCAATCCATTCTTAAAAATTGAGTTTAAGGAAGATTGTTTTAGCTATTGTATTTGAGACCATCTAGAGCCTAGAATTTGGGGAGAGTTCACAGTGGGGCAGGGAGATGGAAGCTCCATACCCAGCTATCAAGAAAGTCAGGGTGTGCAATATTCAGCAGCACACACCACAAGAACAAAGTCAAGATCTCAAGTGCAGAAGCAGATACATTTTTTTTTTCTCTTCATAAACTACACATCCTGTTGGCTACACATTAGCAGAACATTGATCTTACAGAAGACATTTTGTGGATTTCTGCTTCCCCGATATTAATGGTTTGTTAATGCCTCTGACAGTCTATATTTTCCCTACACCCTCTCTTCCCTACTGCGCCACATGAAAAGACAGCCTGTCAAAAAGTGAAAATGATTTTATATTTACAAGGCAAAGGAACCTTTAAATGACCTCCGAGGCTTACATGAAATAGCCACAGCTCCAGGATGATCGGCGAGGTTGTTGTTGACAGATAGTACTTGATGGACTGGAAATCAATTTGATCAGATGTTTTTATGGATTATAGTGGCCTTGGCTAATTACAAAAGATTGTCTTCCTAGATCCCACAGTTTTCAGAGCTGACTTTGAGCAGAAGTACACAGGATTAAGCTGCAGGCTTGACAGTTTTCCCTAATTATCTGTCGCAAGGGCAACTCTTGGATCGTCTTGACACTTATGTCAAAAACAGGCTGAACTTTTATTTCTTAGGCCACATGCCTTTCTGTCACAGTCATCTATATTTAGGTGATGGGGCTGATCAAATTATCATCACTTACCTGGGCATGGAAGACTGGAAGAGACTACAAATATAAAAAAACAGATATGCAAAGTTTTAAAAAATTGACATAAAGCAGATAATGTAATCATTGACTTGAATGAAAATAAAATGAATGTTGTGTATATTCAATCACTCAGATACAGCTAGAAAGTATGAGTTTATAACATAATGTTTTCAAAGGAAGTTATAGGATGTCTTATTAAAAGAAGAGATAAAGCAAAAAAAAAGGGGGGGGGTTATATGTCTTATATTAACAACATTTTTTATCAGAACTGATCTTACATAGGTTTCATAAAAATTTAGGTTCACTCTCAACACACTAAATTATGTCATTTCCAGGAAGATTTTGATCGATATATAGTTGAAGTAGATGTTTTGATTTCCACAAGGTTAACTATTTCAAAAGAGAAAGCATTCCTTTGAAAAGAAAATGATTACATATCTGTTCATTTAAGATGATATTGAAACTAAGCTAAATTACAATTTAGATATTACTGAATATGAGGAACAAGGGTTCCTGATGCAAGATTTAATCTGCACATGGGTAAGACAACCTGCCCGGCAGTAGTTCTATGTGGAAACAGTAAGATGGAGAGAAGAGAGAAGGAAGGGTGAAGGAGGATAGCAAATCCTATCCTTACTTTGGCTGCATAAATGAGGTCTGAGGCTTTTGAGAGCAGAGTTTTAGACTGGAGCTGAAGAAACTGAAATCAGAAAGATTTGTGGGACAGGGATCCAAGCATGTTTGCTGGAGCCCATGAGCAGCAAGATATGTCACTGAATGGGGCAAAAGTCTTTCTTCTTAGTCCTGTCCAGAATCCAGCATATGCCTGGAAATACTAGGAGTTTGGAATGTCAGTGTGTATTCTTGGGAGTAACTGTTGAGTGAGGTGGAGAATGAAGGAGACAGTAATAATGCTTAACCAGAAATTGCCATTCTAAAAGGCACACTCTTTTCATATGTGTCCTTATAGGTAACTTGGCTGGCATAGCAGAGCAACTCTGTAGAGGGTTAAGAGCTTATGCTACCATTCATTTAACAAATATTAATAGTGCATGCTATGTATACTCTCGATTTAAGTATTAGAGATTCATCAGTGAAAAATAAAACAGGCAAAAGACCCATAAACGTGTGAAATTTGAGATACCATGACCCTTTTGTACAAACAATCTTGTAAAGTCTGGAGAATATTAGGTTACATTAACAAAATGCTAAAGAAGCATAAATTCTATTAATACCTCATTGACTAGAAAAACTATTTAAAGTACACTTTATTTTTTTTAAAGTTATCTTTTCTGAAGAATTTACTTATTGAACAAAGAAAACTGACATGATCTTTCAAGTTCTTATCTAATTTTAAAATTTTATAATTTTTGTTTAGATAATTACTTCTAAAATTAGAAATATACTTACAACAGAGACCAGAAATAGTAGAGAAAAAACAAACATATTTAAAAGATTATGTATTATAAGAGAGGCTTACTCAGAAGGCACAGTGGTTTCATTGAGCCATTTTGGATTGTTCCTTCAGATGCTAGACCATAAAAACAGATGACGTGTAGAAGAAACTACAACCAGTGGCCCATAAAATGGCTGTAATCTCATCAAACACCAAGAACAATTATAGTCCAAACTTATATCACCAGACCTATCAAGTTATAATTTGTATATATCTATTTTAGAAACTGCATCATTTAACCTCACTCACAAAGGTGTTAGGAAGATTAACTAACTAGATAATTTCACAAAGTACTTAGATAATAAAAGGTAAAGAGATAAATGCCAAGGATTATTGCTTTAGACCCTCTGCCAATGTTAAAAGACCAAAGTTAATGTTTTGTTTCATTTTCCACTGTCTAGGTAGCTCAAGTTCATTAGTTTCAAGAATAGGGGTGGTGGGAGGTGAGAAGCACCTTTCCAGGAGAAAGAGAACATAGATTCACATCCCAAGGGGAATCAAAGTCATGGGATTTAACAGAGCATTTCTCCACTTAAAAAGCATTGGAAGACAATTTCCATGGGTGTCTCGTGCTCTTTCATGTCTTGCAAGAAAAGGCACTGATTGCCTTCATTTTGAGATTATCTTTCAAGAATGTTTACATACTCCGCCTTGGAAGACAGAGATATTGTCCCTCTCCAAAGCCAAGAGCAGGTTTGCTTGCAGCCTTGGAACATAAAAATAGAGTCTCTCTGAAACAAAGGGTTGGTATGTTTGCTACCCATTTTAAAATATTTTGATCTTCTATGCTCAGGGTTCCTCTTATGTAATATAACTCACCTAGACTTCTTTGTTTCATCAGGCTCTCTATGTCATGCTGTGGAAATTGAGGCTTGAGGAACCAGTGCAAGAAAATGCTGATAATCTGGCTAATAACATTGCCCTGAGTAACAAAGTCCTTTGTCTCTGACCCAGGTGTCTCATGTCTTCTGTTAGTATCCATGAAATTATGGCAGGCTAAATTGTTAGCCTGATTGTAGTATAAAATCTCAAACCTTTGACAGTTTATCATATATATATATATATATATATATATATATATATATATATGGTGTGTGTGTGTGTGTGTGTGTGAGATGTATTTTATATTCATGAATATATACATATTTATACTCATTTAAAATAAGTATCCTGTGTTGGAAAGTCTCTGAAAGGATTTGAGATTTATTCTCAACATTGTCCTTAGACACTGTAGAGAAGTAGTCATAAGTCCAGGAAAGTAATTTAAAAAGTTGAGCAAAACAACATGTAACCACGAAGCATTATTTCACTTGATGTGGAGTATTAGCTCATCAAGGTCTAGCTCAGCCACGATTTCCTCTTGCCATTCCATTCATTTTCTTTCTCAACCCTGCACAGTTATTCACTGAATGAGTGCCACCCTGACCCATTCCTCTTTCACCCAGAGGCTGATAGACTGTGTTTCCCAAAGCTCATTCTCTGACTTCTGATTTATGGCTCTGACAGCACTTCACTGAGTGAGGCTTTGTGGCAATTTATGTCATTACACAAATTATACAAATTGCCATTAACTGATGTAATGTACTATAAAGAACTGAAAGCATAAATAAAAAACTATCTGAATTTCTCTTCCACATGTTTGTAATACTTTGTCACTTATTTTTCAATTCAATTAATACAAATATATACCATTAGAAGAAACATTTTGTTTACCACATCCATCTTATTCCCCCTTATTTTCAATTATTTACTTATTTTTCTTGTTAAAGTACCTCTCCTTTATTAAGAATTTTAAAATCTAAAACATTTCTGAAATATCAAATCTGACACTATATCTAAAGTTAGAAAAGGAAAAATTAAAGGTTGAATGCCATATTTTAAAAAGGAACTTTTATTTAGTGTGATTGTGGATTGAATGAAACAAGTTCAAGGTATTAAGGAAATCAGGAACGTATCTGATGGATGATATGAACAAAAGTGAAGTTCAATGTCAGATTTCTCCTCATTTTCCTCTTTGTGTTAGCTCTGACTATTGACTTCCAGACAGACTTGAATTTGGATTCTGGTCTACCTGTTTTATGTTTACTGATGACAGCAATAATTTGAAGAAGTAATCCAATCACAGTGTCTCAGGATTGTCCTGGATCACCTTATATAAATGCAGCAGGTCTTTTGTTGCTAGGTAGCCTCTTGGTTGAAGTGGAGGTGGAACAAAATAAAATATGTAAGCAGCCAATCAAACAAGTCTCACTGAGTATCTAGTTCATATTACAGGTCTAGAAGTTGAGGAAATTAAGAGAAGAAAGTTGTAAATAAAAGAAAGGGAGAGAAAGGGCTCTGGAGAGAATGTTGAAATAGTAAGGGAACAGACAGAAAGTATCTTAGTACATAATTTATATGACTATAATCTCTTCTTCATCCAATTCAACTTGTCATCTCACACTTCATCCAAATTTATCATATGATGACCTAATCATGCCCCTTCCACTTACTTTCAAAGCTTAATTTCTTCTGTCTAGAATATATAATCTAGTCTTAACATATCTATAAAATCTTTTCTGCTATTCTCCCAAAACTAATATCCACCCAGATGGACCTGTAGACTAATCTAAAAGTGAGATAGACTACTAACTATCCTTCAAGAACACCTTCCTTATCTTTTTCATACTCATCACTCAAAACATATATCCTCAAGGAAAACAACAAATCAAACTACATTAATGTTAATGTATAAGTATTTCATGAGAGATCCTTCCCTAAGGGCAGAATTAATTATAAAGAGAGAATCAAGAACATTAATGCATCTTAAAAAGACAGAGAGAAATGATGGAAGACAACAGAATTTCAGAGTGATGAGGATCAACCTCAACAATGTGTGTTAAGCCAGATAATCTGGATCCTTGTCCTGAATCTTCACTTCCTATTACAAATGAAAACACAGCTACAGGACCTAGTAATACCAACATTATATACAGAAAAAAGCTATATATATTTCATCTGGAGCTCCTCCCTCCATATCTGACTCTCATAAGGGACCCATAATTTGGGTTTATGAACCATCAAAAGTTAGTTTTCATAAGAGCCCAGAATTGCTACTTCGGGACAAATGGTATCTTTAACAATCAACAACACTGGTATTCTGTGGAGGCTGAATATATAAAGTCTTAGAAATTTGAACAGGTCAAAATGAAGCCTGAGGCAATTGTTTTGATATTTTCACACAAGCCCTAGATTTTATTAGTGTTTGTTGGTGTTTTGTGTTAACAGAAAAATTGCTTAATATTCCAAAAAGGATTTTAAGAACTGAATTGACTTATATATCCATGCTTTCCAAGTGAAAACAGAGTTATGAACAGGTTTAGAGGTTCTTGGAATCTCCTTTAAGTAACAGAATTTGGATACAGTCATGAAGCTCAATTCTTCTCCCTAGCAGAAAATCCCACCCTTGCTTACCACTGCCCCTAATTTAAAGAGTGTGAGAATGAATTGTAGGATGGTAGGAGTTGATAAACATGCACCTGGCCATATGTACAGAATAAGAAAGTATAGCAGTTAAAGAAAGAGAGATCATGTAAGTAACACAGGATTTATTGTTGCTCCTGTTGTTTTATTTTTCATTCCTTTTTATCAATTGTAGAGTTTTTAATTCAGCACTGTTGATATATTAGGCCCTATATTTCTTTATTGCAGGGGATGTCCTGTGCAGTGTAGGGTGTTTTCTCACATCCTTGGCTACTATCTTCTAGTTGCCAGTAGAACCCTTCCCCCAAATTGTGAAAACCAGAATTGTCTCCAGACATTGCCAAATGTCCCTTGACAGGCAAAATCACCTCTGGTTGAAAGCCACTGCTTCTGGGGAACCCAACTGAATCTACACAATTACTAATACAACCATTAAGCTTCTGAAGGATTGAGTACGTGCCCTTGGTCAAGTTATTTTCCATTTCTGGGCTACCTTTTTGTAATCTGTAAAATTAAGGATTATAAAATTGTTTCCAACTATAAAACAGGATGAGTTTAAGGGTTCTATTCCATAAAGGTGCTTCGCACATTTTCTGGTAGCAATCAGAAGATACAGTAAGGATTTTGTTATATGCTACCTGAAATAAAGGTAAAACTTGCATTATAGAACCATCTCTTTTCTGAAGTAACTTGGAGTTATTAGAAAGTTAGATACATAGATAGTAAGTAATGATGGTGTTTATGGCTGTTATGAAAGATTTTGGAGACATCTCTTTTCTGGTGAAACTTGGTGTTATTAGAGAAGAAAATAGACAGTACGTGAGGATGGTATTTATGAGTATTTGAATAGATTATAAGCTACAACAATAAGGATACCTGAAATGTGAAAATATAAAATTCATTCAAAACATTAAGAATCACACAGATAAGAAAACATCAACACACGGAAGGAATCTGGGACTCAAGGGAGGAGAGTTCTGAGACAGTCCAACGGGTTTGCACATTGTAAGCCATCCACAAATTAAGAGAATACATTGTCTTTTATGTTTTTCAAATACATTTCAGTTTCTATTTGTATTATGGCATTAAATGTCTTCCATTCTTTAAAATATCATTTTTCTCTCTTTTGTGGATTAAGATATAAATAAGACCATGTTATTCAATTCAGAGAAACAGAAGCTTCTCAAGCCCCTACTATATCTCCAAGGCCTGATTTAGTCGCTATGAAGGCCACAAAATAAGAAGAAAAATAGAACCATAAGCTCTGTCACTAAGAAGCTTAAAATCCAGTTAAAATTACAGGATTAACCCAAGGGATTTAATAACAAGTGATAATACGATACCATATACTTAAGTACTAAATTGTACTTAAGCATCACAGGAGGGCTTCAGAAAGAAGAAGGTGTTGCATTAGAGAGGCAAAGTGTATTCAGTCCAGCATTCTGTGCTTCAAAATAGCCATAAAGCACATGATTACATAACATTTGAAAAGTATTTTGCATTGTATTTGATCATAAACAGAGGTAGAATTAATATACATATGATGACGAGTTTCCTGGCATACTTTTAAAGACTAGGAATGTTGTAGCTTTCCTAGATTTCACTGATAGTAATACATTCATTTGAATTTGTGTAGCACTTTTGGAATTTGTTAGTATTTCTGACAGTTTCACTTCATGTAATAGGAGTTACACGTGTTTATTACATGCCATTTCAAGTAGAGATACTTCTTACTTTCCCCATATATGTTTTTTTAAACTCCCTTTTCTCAGGGTGTAGGTAACTGGCCTAGAGGCCAGAAAGAGGAAGTACTTGTAAATATAGGAGTCACTGGGGAAACTTGAGTTACATGAAATATTTCTTTTCAGATCACTCTGATTTTCACATAACAACTACCTACCAGTGACTAAAACTGCCATTGGAGAAGACCCATTATTATCTTGTTTCTTCCTTAGTAACACAGGATTAGCTTTTGCTAACAATATAAAAATATAGAAGTTGACTTCTAATTAATCTTAATAATTAGGACACCCATTCCATAGATCTTCTAGTATTTCTACTTTTCATCCCTTTTCCAAAGAGGTTTTGATTAACAAAAGCCACATAACACCAAACTTTGATGTCAAATACTGTATTCCTCCTGGTCTAAAGCAGTCATCAGTTTGGAAGTTCCCTTTGAAACTAGTAATAGTGTCTTTGAACCTTTGTGTCTGTGGACTACCCAGCCAAAGGGGGTGACAGCAGTTAATATATATCTCATTAGGTAGCTTTAAAGATTAAACATTCTCCCTCATACAACACTAAAAATATATTACCATCTGGTTGTTAAAATCATTTTAATGTTCATATCACAATCAAATGTAGTAAGTTTGAAAAGTAATTTTACTTGGGCCAACAGGGTATATTTGTATACTAAAGCAATTAAGAATGAATTAAGGGGAATGGGAACATGTACTCTTTCACTGAATGTAATTTGGTGACATTACTTCTATAGATCCAGCTTCTGCTCTTCTTTTGTTTAATTGCTCTGATACTTATGAATGACATGGCTTAGACAAATCGCACATGTCTGAATCTCTATCTCCTCATTTCAAAATAGAAGGATTGAACTAAATAATCCCTTTGATGCCCCCCTCCAATTCTATCTAAGAATTTGTAAGCATAATTTTAACCACTATTATCACCAGTCTTGAATGCATTAATATACATAGTGATCTTACATTTTAAGATGCAGTGTTTGAAATGTTAACTAGGTTTGGGGGACATTTATTATTTGAAATAATCATAATTATTATTTCTTTGAACATTTAACATGCTCAGTTAAATTTTAAATATTTTAGGGATAAGTTTAATATTATATACCTTTTAGATTTTTTCAGTGCAATGATTCATAGATAAATCAATAACATTTGGTCAATTAGAACACTTGATTCTGTAATACGGTGTCTCTAGAGTCCAGGGAACAGAAGAAAGGAATCAACATTTATTAAGCATTTACCTATTACTTATAGGTGCTAGACACACCTATAAGGTAGGTAACATGTTCCCTTTATATAAGGAAGTAAACTAAAGGAAGTAATATGTGTTGGATCCAGAATTTACCCCCCTTAAATCTCTAATTCCAACAGCTATCCATATTTTCTATTAAACACACTACTATGCTTTTTTTCCAGAAACAATGTCTTCACCTTATAATTTTGCCTAGGTTGTTTGTTTGTTTGAGTCCAATGCCATGGCTAACCATAAAATCAATATGCTATTGTCTTTCTCCTCTTTATCATGCATGCATACATAAACACACAAGTGTACACACAGCACATTCACACACTCACTAGAAACAGATAGAATTTACCCCTTGGGATTGAAAAACATAAATAACAAACAAAAGTCATTTCTCTTGCACTGCGTTTTAATCTTCTTTTATCTATCTTTTTATTTTTATGATAGAAAAACACATCAATCATTACTAAACAAAAAAACTAAAAATGTAAGAACATAATAAAACTAAGCTTTTGTTAGTGATAATTGACCAGTTCTTTAAAGTCTAGAATGTAGAGGACACTTGAGAACTCTTAAGCTGAGTGCACAGGAGAAGAAGAAAAATTGACTTAGATATCTTTACAATCGAAGAAAACACTAAGACCAAGACCTTGCTGTAACTGCTGGAAATGGAATTGTGAACCTGGAGTATGCAACTTGCTATGATGCAGGTAGATGCTCTAGCAATGACCAATTCAATCACAAAGGTGACCAACAATGTGGGATGAGGAAAAATAAAAATTTAAGAGAAATGTGTCTATATATCTCTCTGCTGGCTTAGTCCTTCCACTGGTGAAATTCCCTAGGTCTTGACAGCATAAGCTATTCTACTGTGGCCCTCAAATTGCTCTCATGTTTTATTGATGTGCCCTATTTCTTTCTCACTTCCACCAGCAACTACATTTGGCCAGGGATTTTAATATCCAATTGTGAAAATGACACTTTGATTCAATTCTTAGACTCCCTAGGCTGTATTATACTTAGACCAATCACAGAGTTATATGATATTTGTAATGTAAAGTTTGCTTTGCAAGTAAAGAAGGGGGCAGGCAGGAATACAGTAGAATTGTGAAGTTTCAAAAGGTTTGGACAAAGTTGTGCTTGGCTCTTAGTTTGCCCATGAGCTTTTTCCCATGAATGATATTGGAACTTTGATTCACACTCTATTCTTGCCTCTTTATCTATTCTTGGTGTTGACATTTAAGTACTGACCATGTATTTAAGAGTATACATTGAAAATACATTGGTATACTTAGAAAACACATTGGTCTTAGAATGTGTATCTATTCTCATATCATGCACGAATAACTACATAATCCTGAGTAATTTATCTTATGAGTGTCAGCTATTTTATCCATAAATAAGTGCATTGAAATGCATGGGCCTCTCCTTTCATCTCTAAAATGCTAAGGATTGCCACTCATTTGTTCATTCATTTATACATTCTTGGTTATTACTAATTATTGAGGGTTTTTGTTTATTCTTTGTTAGTTTTGCATAAACTCTGTCATTGGTTTTTTAAGACAACTTTGAAGAGGAAGGTGCTCACATCATTGAGAACTCACTCCTAATTAATGTACATACTAGATTTCAAGCTGCTTACTCATATAGCTCACCTTGAACTCAAAGAAACCTTACCATCATTTATGCATCCCAAATACTAGCTTCTTAGTTCCTTGACCTCCTCACTTCCGACAGCTTTCCATCCATCTCATATGAGTCATTCACTTCTGTGGTTACAATCATGATCTTACCGTCACCAATACCTCTGAAATATTGAATCCTAGTATATTACTTTCTGACCATCACCTCTGTCATTCCATATCATTTACTCTAGTCCCTCACATTCAGTCACTTAACTGTTGTTAATCCTCACCTGAGAATATTTTTTCTATTGAATTGTTTTTTGTGTTTTTGTTTTTTTTTGAGAGAGAGACAGACATCTATGTGAGAGAGACACATCAATTAGTTGACTCCAGCATGTACCCTGACCAGGGCTTGGGATCAAACATGCAACCTAGGTACATGCCCTTGACCAGGAATCAAACCTGCGACCCCTGAATGTGAGGGCTGACACTCTAACCACTGAGTCACACTGGTCAGGGATCAGTCAGTTGACTACAACTTTTCTATTCCCTGACAGCCCAATTACATGTTTATCTCTATTCTTAACCTATATAGGTTTATATGGTCCAACAACATAAACACACACTTGTAAATACCCTTGACACTCCTTTCCTATGCCCTATAAACCTCCCTTGAAAAGTTCAATCCTTGTTAAGTCTACCTGAATTCTTACTCTATGTGTATATCTTAAAAATGAATGTGATTATAGAAGATCACATAACTCAGTTGACTGGTTTTACTTAGAATTTATCAACATGTCAAGATAATCTTACTATACCTTTCTAGAAAATTTCTTTCTCATTGTAGAAAACTACTGTTATACATTCTACTTTCCTCTCAAATATCCAAAGCCCCATCTTTAGTTCATCACTCACAGCTCATGACATCATCTTATTTTTCATAAAGAAAATAGACAAAAAGAAAAATGACTTTATCTATCCATCAAGTGGTCCATCATTTTACATACATCTCTGCCCAGATTATTTTGCCTTCTCCTTTATTATAATAAAGGAAATGGTGCTGTCTCTATCAAAAGCCAACCCCTCCAGATGTACCATGAATGTCCATCACCTTCCTAGTACTCAAGGCCAAACATTGACTCTACAATTCTTTCCTCACCCACCTCTCTTATATTATCAGTTCCCCACTTAAAACAAGATCTTTTTCTTAATTAAAAGAGCATCCTTTACTTCTGGTCAAGATGGCAGCATAGGTAAATGCGGTATTGCCTCCTTCCACAACCACATAAAAATTACAACAAAACTACAACACAACCATCATTCAGAACCCCCTGAAATCGAGCTGAATGGAAGTCCTACAACTACAAAATTAAAGAAGCCGCCACATCCAGACTGGTAGGAGGGGCAGAGGCGGGCTGGTCCCATACCCACGTGTGGCGGATAAAAATCAGGAGACACCTCGGCTGGGAAGGTCCTCCCTGAGGAGCGAGGGGTCCCCGTCCCACACCAGGCACCCAGTTCAGGGTCCCAGTGCCAGGAAGAAAAGCACCCATAACTTCTGGCTGTAAAAACCAGAGGGAACTGAGGCAGAGGGAGGCTGCAGCTGCAGAAGCCCCAGGCAGTTCCTCTTAAAGGGCCACCACACGGACTTACTTGGACTCGCTCCCTCTGAGTTCCGAGGGGAGGCAGCTTGAGGGGCACCAGAGAACAGGGAAGAACTGAGCTGTTTGGCCTCCGGACGAGGGCTGGAGGGCAGCTTTCTCCTGGACAGACGAGCTGGTAGAGGTCGTTGTTCCTTTGGTGATCCCTTCACCCACAGGGCAGGCAGACAGCTGCCAAATATGGGACTCCAGCAACCTGGCTCACACTGTTTGCCCTGACCTGGTGATTCCTTGAGGCCCCACCCCACCCAACTTTCAGGCCCATCCAAGCTGTTACCAAAGGCTTTACCATAGGATTGGCCTGTCTTGGATCCTGCTTCAGAGTTTCCTAAAATCTCTCAAACAAGCAGCATCTGGACTCAGAGAGCCCCATACCTCTCGTTAAGTGGCCCAGGCCTGGCACTAGAAGCAGCCAGTCTTGATTCACAACTTGGCTTTTTCTGGATACCTCCAAGCCCAGCACAAGAAGCAGCCATCTGCAGATCACTTTGTAGCTTATGCCAGGTGGCCCTGGATAGAGCACAGGCAGTGGCTGACCTTTCCCTAGAGCCAGCACACCTGGTGGACAGCTTCAGAACACATCGAAACACCACCACCCAACCACCTCCAGAAGTGACACACTCAATGAGTGGACTCAGTGGGTACCAGAGCCCTGATGAAGTAAGTCTTGTTCTGTGTGGTGTGCCCCTACACAGCTGATCCTCCAAGATAGTCAGAGGCCAGTGGACACAGCCAGTCCTTGCAGTTGATCAGCCCGAGTAAACCCTCCCATTGACGTGCCAACAGCAATCAAGACTCAATTACAACAGAAGGGTGAACTAGGGTCCACACTAGGGGTGAACCTCAAGGGCCCAGTTGGGGTGATCAGGGAGACTGTGCCACTGGATCCTACAGGACACTTACAACAGTAGGCCACCCTATGAAGCCTAGGAGGCATAGCAACTCTGCCTAATACATAGAAACAATCACAAGCAAGTTCTCATTTCAAGTGTGCCAAAATTTGCATCATAGGGGTGCCTGAAGGAGAAGAGAGAGCGCAAGAAATTGAAAAACTATTTGAAACAATAATGACGGAAAACTTCCCTAACTTGGTGAAGGAAACAGACATACAAGTCCAGGAAGCAGAGAGAGTCCCAAACAAGATGAACCCAAAGAGGTCCACACCAAGACACATCATCATCAAAATGCCAAAGGTTAAATACAAAGAGAGAATCTTAAAAGCAGCGAGAGAACAGCAGTCCGTTACCTACAAAGGAGCTCCCATAAGACTGTCAGCTGATTTCTCAAAAGAAACTTTTCAGGCCAGAAAGAAGTGGCAAGAGATATTCAAGGTGATGAAAAGCAGTGACCTACAACCAAGATTACTTTATTCTGCAAAGCTATCATTTAGAATCGATGGACATATCAAGAGTTTCCCAGACAAGAAAAAGCTAAAGGAATTCATCACCATCAAACCAGTATTATATGAAATGTTGAAGGGTCTTCTTAAAGGTGAAGAAGAACAAAATTATGAACTAAAATGGCAATTCATACATATCTATCAACAATTGAATCTACAAACAAAATGAGCAAGCAGAACAGAAACAGACTCATAAATACAGAGAACTTTTTGTTGCTTGCCAGATGGGTGGGGGGCCGGGGGCATGAGTAAAAAAGATGAAGGAATTAAGAAGTACAAATTGGTTGTTAGACTGATAAACCTCAAAGGGAAGGGGGGAGGGAGGGTGGGATGTGTTAAACCAAAGAACTTCTATGCATATATGCATAACCAATGCACACTGACAATAGTGTGGGGAAGGCAAGAGGGGGCGGGATTGGGGAGGAGGGGTCAGTGGGGAAAAAGGGAGAAACATCTGTAATACATTCAACAATAAAGATGTTTAAAAAATAAATAAATAAAATAACATGCTTTGCCTGGCCAGTGTGGCTCAGTAGATTGAGCATTGTCCATTGGACTGAGAGGTCCTGGTTCGATTCCCAGTCAGGGCACATGCCTGGGTTACGGGCTCAATTCCCGGTGGGGGATGTGCAGAAGGCGGCCAATAGACGAGTCTCTCTCACCTTGAAGTTTCTATCTCTCTCTTCCTTCGCCTCTCTCTAGAAAATCAATAGAAACATATTTATTTATAAAGCATGCTTTAATGTAATGTTTTAAGAATCCTCCTTCAAAGAACAACTAAAAAACAGGAAGACAGCATAAGAGAACTGTGGGACAACTGGAAACGTAATAATATTCGCCTCATAGGAGTCCCCGAAGAAGAAGAAAATGAGCAAGGGTTACAGAATATATTTGAAGCAATAGTGACAGAAAACATCCTTAATTTGGTGAAGGAAAAAGGCATTCAAGTTTAAGAAGCACAGAGAGCCCCAAGTAAGAAAAACCCAAACAGGCTCACACCAAGTCACATAGTAATTAAAATGCCAAAAATTAAAGACAAAGAGAGAATCCTAAAGGCAGCAAGAGATAAGCAACAGGTTACCTACAAAGGAACCCTCATAAAGCTATCAGCTGACTTCTCAACAGAAACACTACAGGCCAGAAGGGAATGGCATGAATTAATCAAGGTCATAAAAAACAAGGATCTGAATCCAAGACTACTCTATCTAGCAAGGCTATCATTCAATATAGAAGGTCAAATAAAGAGCTTCCCAGACAAAAAAAAAAAAAAGGCTAAAGGAATACATTAGCACCAAACCAGCACTGCAAGAAATGTTAAAAGGACTGCTGTAATTAGTAGAAGAAATAGGAAGAAAAATATAACTACACTAAACAAAAATGGCAAAAAATAAGTACATATCAATAATCACCTTAAAGGTAAATGGATTGAATGCTCCAATAAAAAGACACAGAGTAGCAGATTGGATAAGAAAGCATAACTCACATATATGTTGTTTACAAGAGACCCACCTCACAACCTAGGTTGAAAGTGAAGGGATGGAAAAAAATCTTCCAAGCAAACAGAAAGGAAAAAAAAGCTGGGGTAGCAATACTGATATCTGATAAAATAGATTTCAAAATGAAGGCCATACTAGAGACAAAGAAGGTCACTACATAATATTAAAAGGATCTATCAAACAGGAAGATATAACCTTGGTAAACATATATGCACCCAATATAGGAGCACCAAAATATATTAAAAATCTTCTGGAGGACTTCAAAGGAGAAATCAACAGCAATACAATCATAGCAGGGGACTTCAACACCCCGCTGATATCACTGGATAGATCCTCTAGGCAAAAAATTAACAAGGAAACAGAGACTCTAAATGAAGCACTAGACAAAATAGATTTAATAGATATCTACAGAGAATTACACCCCAAAACTGCAGAATTCACATTCTTCTCAAGTGCACATGGGACATTCTCAAAGATAGGCCACATGTTAGCATTCGACAAAATCCAGCACTCATTTCTGATAAAAACACTCAGCAATGTGGGAATAAAGGGATCATATCTTGACATAATAAAGGCCATATATGAAACAGCTACAGCCAACATCATACTCAATGGGCAAAAACTAAAAACATTTCCCTTAAGAACGGGAACAAGACAGGGATGCCCACTTTCACCACTCTTATTTAACATAGTACTGGAAGTCTTAGCCACAGCAATCAGACATGAAAAAAAATAAAAGGGATCCAAATTGGAAAGGAGGAAGTAAAACTGTCATTATTCACAGATGACATGATATTATACATAGAAAACCCTAAAGACTCCATCAAAAATCTACTAGACTTAATAAATGAATTTGGCAAAGTAGCAGGATACAAAATTAATGTCAAGAAATGAACGGCATTCTTATACACCAATGATGAACTCACAGAAAGAGAAACTAAAAAAAAACAATCCCATTTACCGTCGTGGCAAAAAAATTAAGATACCTAGGAATAAACTTAACCAAAGAAGTAAAGGACCTATTTGGAGAAAACTACAGGACATTGAAAAAAGAAATAGAGGAAGATATAAAAAAGTAGAAGCACATACCTTATTCATGGATTAGAAGAATTAACATCATTAAAATGTCCATACTATCCAAAGCAATCTATAGATTCAATGCAATCCCCATCAAAATACCAATGACATATTTCACAGAACTAGAACAAATACTTCAAAAGTTCGTATGGAACCAAAAACATACCCGAATAGCCACAGCAATCTTGAAAAAGAAAGATAAAGTAGGTGGGATCACAATACCAGATATCAGGTTATACTACAAAGCTACCATGATCAAAACAGCCTGGTACTGGCACAAGAACAGGCATATAGATCAGTGGAAGAGAACAGAGAATCCAGAAATTGACCCAAGACATTATGCTCAATTAATATTTGACAAAGGTGGCAAGAGCATACAGTGGAGTAAAGACAGCCTCTTTAATAAATGGTGTTGGGAAAATTGGATGGCTACATGCAAAAAAATGAAACTAGACCATCAACTTACACCATACACAAGAATAAACTCAAAATGGATAAAAGACTTAAATGTGACTCATGAATCCATAAAAATCCTAGAAGAAAATGTAGGCAACAAAATTTCGGACATCATACGCAGCAGAATTTTCACTGGTACATCACCTAAGGCAACAGAAACAAAGGAAAAAATTGAACACAATGGACTACTACATCAAACTCAAAAGCTTCTGCACAGCAAAAGAAATAACCATCAAAATGGAAAGGGAACCCACAGTATGGGAGAGCATAATTGCCAATGATACTACATCAGATAAGGGGTTAATCTCCAAAATATATAGAGTGCTCATACAACTCAACAAAAGGAAGACAAAGAGCTCAATTAAAAAATGGACAGAGGAGCTAAATAGACACCTCTCCAAACAGGACATACAAATGGCCAAGAGACATATGAAGAAATGCTCAACATCACTAATCATCAGAGAGATGCAAATTAAAACAACAATGAGGTATCACCTCACACCTGTCAGAATGGCCACCGTCAACAAAACATCAAACAATGAGTGTTGGCGAGGGTGTGGAGAAAAGGGGACTCTAGTACACTGCTGGTGGGAATGCAGACTGGTGCAGCCACTATGGAAAACACTATGGTGTTACCTCAAAAAATTAAAAATTGAATTGCCACTTGACCCAGTGATCCCACTTCTAGGAATATACCCTAAGAAGCCTGAAACACCAATCAGAAAGAATACATGTACCCCCATGTTCATAGCAGCACTATTTACAATAGCTAAGATCTGGAAACAGCCCAAATGTCCATCAGTGGATGAATGGATAAAAAAGCAGTGGTACATATACACAATGGAGTACTATGCAGCTGTAAGAAAGAAAGATCTCTTATCCTTTGAGACGACATGGAGGGACCTGGAGAGTATTATCCTAAGCAAAACAGGTCAAGCAGAGAAAGACAACTATCACATGATCTCACTTTTATGTGGAATATAATGAACATAACAGTCGGAGGAACAGGGTAGACACAGAGATGTGGAAGTAGGGTACAGATTGTAAATCCTCAGAAGAGGGGGTAGAGGGGAGGGAAGAGATAAACCACCGAACTTCTATGCATGTACTCATAACCAATGTACATGGACAACAAAGCTGGGGATGGGGAGGAAGGTGTCAATGGGGAAAAAAGGAGAAACATCTGTAACAAAAATAAATTAATTAAAAAAAAAAAAAAGGAAGGGAACAAACAAAATCCAAAGCTAGCAGAAGGAAAGAAATAATGAAGATTAGAGCAGAAATGAATTAAATAGAAAAACAACAGAGAAAATCAATAAAACCAAAAAGTGCTTCTTTAAAAAAAAAAGAATCCTCCTTCAATCTCATTCTCTTTTCATTCATCTATTTAAGAGTGAAACTAATAAAATGTTTTCTTTACTCCATGTTCTCACCTCACATTCCCTCTCAACTCACTATTCTCTGACTTAAATCTATACTACTCTACAAATGAGCCCTCTGTTGACATATCTGAGTGGTAATCTTCTGTTTTCATTAAAAGAACCTTGTATCAACCATTGGCACAGCTGACCACTCCCTCCTTTTTGGAATAAATTTTTTCCAAAAGTTTTTTTAGATCCTTCTCTCTATTTTCTTTTCTCTTATGTCAGAAGCTATTTCTTTCCATTCTCTATTCCTTCCTTCTCGTTTGCACAACATCTTAATCTTAGACTGTCCTAAGCTTAAGTCTTAGCTTTCTTCTTTATCCACAGTCTATCCCTAGGTGAAGTCATCCAACTCCATATATATAAATACTGTTTTTACAATGTTCAATCATCAAAAATATATTTTCCACTCAATTATTTCTTGAGATTTAAACTCATGTGTCCAGCCCGGCTGGTGTGGCTCAGTGGTTGAGTATCAACCTATGCACCAAGAGGTCACCGGTTCGATTCCCAGTCAGGGCACATGCACAGGTTGTGGTCCAAATTCCCAGTGTGGGGCAAGTAGGAGGCGGCCAGTTGATGTTCTCTCTCATCGGTGTTTCTTCTCTCTTTCCTTTCCTCTCTCTAAAATCAATAAAGAAAAAATATTTTTTTAAAAAACGATGTTCTTAAGATTTAAAAAAAAATAAAAAATAAACTCATGTGTCCAATAAACATGTCACCTCCTTTTGAATAGACATGAGCATCGCAAAATCAGTATGTCTACTTCAGAACTCTTGAATTTTAGTCCCAAAGCTGGCATATTTCTTTTTTCATCTCAGTCTTCATTAACTCAGCATGTGGCACTGCCAGCCGCCTCTCTGGCAGGACTCATTTGTAGATGCTTTCTCGCACCACCCCTCTACTGCTCCACCATCAACAAGTCTCATCAATCCTACATCCAGAATATATCTAGAATATATCTAGAATACATTATTATAATTCTAATCCAAGCTAGCACCACCTGCCATCTGGATTATTGAAATCGCCTCCCACCTGGTTCCTCTTGCCCTCTTTGCCATGCTTTCTCCACTGCTTTCACACAAAAGCCAGAACAAGCTTTTGAAAGCATGCGAGTGAGTGTATCAGCCTCTCCCCACCATACATACACTTACAACCCTCTAATGTCTTAGAGGAGTTTGTGCAAAGAAATGAAAATATTCATGGTTTCTTCTAAGTGGTTTGCATCCTAGGAATGCAAACAGATCATTACAGATCACAAGTTGTGTGATCTGCCTTGATGGAGCTATACAGAAACCTAGAAAAGGATGTGAATTCTAAGACAAGAGATAACGACAAATGCATCAAGTGAGTCACAATGTTGTTGTTGTTTTTTCTGTTGGATTTGCCAGTGCTGAATGGGATAAAGTCTAAATTAAATTTGCTTAGTCTAGATGAATGTAATTGGTCAGTTGGAGGGAGTGCACGATATAAATATGGCTCTTCTTTCTGGGAGAGTAAAAGCTCAAATGGAAATATTTTCAAAGTCCAAGCACATCTCTGAAGAATACCAAAAAAATCAGTTTCTATTTTATATGTAACAAGTACTGTACAACTTAGTCTATCTCAAACTGTGCTTTTGTGTCTAGAAAAACCTGGCTACAAATTAGAACTGACTTGCCTTTATTAGGCCCAGGGGTATTTAGCCCAGACTAGAATGCATAGTCTTTTACTTGCATGAACACCTTTAAGAAGCAAAACAAAGTAAAATTTTAAGAATAGAACTTCAAAGCCTAAATAACAAAGCAAACAGAGAGCCCATTTGATTTGGCCACTTCTCTATCCCCGGGATCATGTTATTGATCCATTGCACATAGATAAACTCCGATGCGCGGCCACTCATTGTCCGAGATAATCTTGCATTTGCCTGCACAGCACTTCACCTGGCTTCTTGTATAACAAGACCTAGGAAATGAGGGAGGCTGTGGCAAAGACCTGAATAAAGAAAGACACTGCTCTTTGTTTCTCATACCTCGCTGTCTTCTCAGCTTTTCCTCCCTCGGCCTTTCATTTCTGTGTTAGCCAAAGAAAAGAATTAATAGAGTGGAAGTTTTAGGTCTGAGGCAGGTTTCATTGGCATCGATGCTTTTTCCCAACCTATTCTCAGCTAAGTGGCAGGTCACTGGGAGACTGTCTATATGCTAAGTTGCTCTTTTGCTGAAGGCTTTTCTGAGAGGGGAATTATATTTGCCAACCGCTGAAAAGCAGACATTTTATCTGTCCTAACTTTAGAATCCCTTTAAAGCTGTTTATTCGCATGTTGGGATTGAACAACAATTTTAAATGACCAGAAAAATAAGTCACGCTCTGAATGTATACAGTAACTCCTATCCACAGCTTATTTCCAGACTCCCTCTTCCTTGCGCCTGGAGAATGGGCATCACTTCACAGCGTGCTTAGGAGGAGAACACATTACTCTATTTATTAATTTTATTCATTTTTAACATGTTATTATAGCCATAAAATTCTACCTGAATGTAGCTAGGCATTCTCATTGGTTATCCTTCAGTCTCCTCCTTAGTAATCTAATTATTCTTTGAAAGATAATAACTAGTTCATTTAGGGAGATAAAGGTAAACAGAGTAGCTATTAGATACACAAAAGAGACCGACTGGTGTGGCTCAGTGGTTGAGCGTCGACCCATGCACAAAGAGGCCGCCAGTCCGATTCCCGGTCAGGGCACATGCCCAGGTTGTGGGCCAAATCCCCAGTGGGGGGCATGCAGCAGGTGGCCAATCGATGTTCTGTCTCACTGATGTTTCTATCTCTCTCTCCTTCTCCCTTCCTCTCGCTCTCAAAATCAATAAAGAAAAACAAACAAACATACATATACAAAAGAGGTGGCCACCATTGAAATAGAAGTGGAAGTTCGTCAGGAAGACTCTCTTGGTCTGAAATTTCACTGCAAAAATATTTTACTTATGAAGCCCGGCTGGTGTGGCTCAATGGCTGAGCACCGACCCATGCACCAAGAGGTCGCTGGTTCAATTCCCGGCCAGGGCACATGCCCAGGTTGTGGGCCCAATCCCCAGTGGGGGGCATGTAGGAGGCGGCCAATGTTCTCTCTCATCGCTGTTTCTCTCTCTCCCCCTCCCTTCCTGTCTCTCTAAAATCAATAAAGAAAAAATATTTAAAATTTTTAAAAATCTATATTTCACTTATGAAGCCACTGGGCTGAAAGGTAACACACTTCATTCTGGCCACAGCTCTGCCATACCCACTGTGTCATCACCAGCAAAATGAAGTAAGAGATGTAACTATGATTTTTAGTAATCTGTTTAAACCTTGAAGAAATGTTAGTTATTACAACAGCAGAACATTTCAGACATTTTGTTCTGACAACCACTAACTACAGCATTTTGTAAAATGTTGTTCTGACGTCAACTGCATTTACCAAATAATACCTCCCTAACAAAATTTAGGATTAGAACTTTGTTATTTCTCGTAAGAGTAGAAGATGCTGGACCTGAACATTGTGGACAAGGCCATATACAGGAGACACAAAAGGGAAGTGAAAGGGATAAGGAACAAAAATAGAGAAATATAAATGTATTAGAATACTTTCCTGCCATTAGAGCCCCCCCCCCCCAAAAAAAACCACAAAAAACAGTTTATGAAAATGGAAGATGATTGTGAGTATAAATGTTAGAGACCAAGGAGAATAAGTAGCAAAATCAGGCCACAGGCATTTGGTGACTAAAAAGTCACCAGTTATCTTTGTGAAACTGATACCATTGTAATTAACTAGTTAACAATAATCAGAAAGAAGCAAAGGGGAGGTCAGGCATTATAAGCATAGCAATTTGGGCAGCTTCACCAGGAAGCTGCAATTCACACTCCCCAGGGAACCACCAGCTTATTCCCCACAGATCACTGGGGGAAGGAGTCCAACAAAGGGGAGATAGAATCATGCACAGTGAGTTGAGGTGACTAGAAAGTGCCTGACAGTCAAGCCTGGGGAACCATGGATTTGCTAGAGTAGGGGCCACTGCAAGCCCATGTAAATTTGGGAATACATAATCCCCTAAACAAGGGAGTCCTCTCTCTTGGCTGTTGGCTCTCTTGTATTTGTCCATGTGGCCCATGGCCATGCAGACCCCACATGCAATGGACTGGTGGACTGCAATGGGGAACAGAAACTAAGCCAGCTTGATACTGGACTGGACACTGACCCAGAATGATACAAAAATTCTGGACACTAGCTTTGATTCTAGCCCTGTTGAAACCACAGCTACCTTTCCTCCTTGCAGTGGGGTGGGGGTGGGGAATGGGACCTTGGAAACTCAGGGGTTTGATTCCACAGAAATAAAGATTTCTGAAATATCTCATCCTCCCATGGGACTCTCAGAAATATTCCTTTTCTCAGGATGTCACAAGCCCATTCCCACTAGCAACAAGGGAAGATGAGGACCTCTCCCCACTAATAACAAGACCAGCATCCATTGAGTGGTGGGGGCAAAAGCCAGACCTCAGGGTGCAATGGAGCAGCAGTATGTGAAAGGTTTTATTAATAATTCTGCTTACCTTCACATGTCTCCACCATCCATCCACCTCTCTATAGCTTTCAAAAGCCATGATGAGACAGATATAGATATAGATATAGATATAGATATAGATATAGATATAGATATAGATATAGATATTAGATATAGATGTAGATATAGATATAGATATATAGGTATGCAGATAGATATAGATATAGATGCATACTAAGAAAGATATAGGATCTCACTTAAAATTCAGTACATCTACCCACCTGCCTTAGGAGTCATTAGAGACTGAGATCAGCGTTCTTACACTCCAAACAGTATCCCTTTCCTCATTTTGTGTCACCACCTTCCTATGAGTTTTACATATTCAATTCTTAATACCCCCACAGTGATGAACAAAGTGTTTGCATTTGACTGACATAAGATAGTAAGTACTTTAGAAGTCATTATCCTAAATACAGAAAGATTTTGAATAATCCTTCAAAATGTCAAGGCACATATCACATAAGCAATTGTTAAATATATTTTGTAGGGGAAAAAGTTAATTTCAAGCACTTGTGATGTTTAATGCCACTTAGGACAGTTGTGAAAAAATTCTAACACTCCGGTGTATTTATCAACCCATATTGTCCTTTCTGGGGTCAGAATGAGCCCTAGGCAAAATGCTGCTACCATGGAGGTTCATTTTTGAAAAGCCCATCTCCCAGGTTCTCAGTATTTCTCTTCCTAACCTTGGTACCTCTCTCCTTTTCTTTGTACCCTTAGGTGACTATATGCTCCAAACTCACTCTTAAGTAATCCCAGGGGATTTTTAGCTAATAATGGCTTAAAGTATTAACTCATAGAGGGTATTTGCACTTCAAAAGAGAACTCAGGAAGACTAAATACTTTGAGTTCCAAAGTGGAAATGTACAAAGATTTCATCTCAAGCAATGTTTACATTGGTAAGAAAGGTTTTTGGAATGCTGAAGACTTTTGGCACCCCTCAAATTTTACCTAAACATTCTGTTAACAGTCTGGAAATTAATTTTTTTTTAAATATGTTTTTATTGATTTATTTTTGGGGAGGAGAGAGAGATAGAAACATCGATGTGAGAGAGATAAATCGATTGGCTGCCTCCTGCACATCCCCCACTGGGAATCAAGCCTTGAATCCAGGCATGTGCCCTGACCGGGAATCGAACCAGGACCTCTTAGTCCATGGGACAACATTCAATCCACTGAGCCACACTGGCTGGACCAGACTAGAAATTATAATATTTGAGGAACAATATTTCACTCTCACCTGGCCCTGAAAAGGATTGAAGTCATCTTTCAAAAACTAATTCCAAACAGCTGAGCTGAGTTTATATAAAATAGACCTGGACAGTATTATGCTAAGTGAAATAAGCCAGTCAGAGAAAGACAAATACCATGTGATTTAACTTATATGTGGAATCTAGTGAACAAAATAAACTAACAAACAAAATAAAAACAGACTCATAGATACAGAGAACAGACTGATAACTATTAGAGGGGAGGGGGTTGGGGGTCTGGGTGAAAAAGGAGCAGGGATTTAGAAAAAAATCATAGACACAGACAACAGCATGGTGATTACCAGAGAGAAAGCGGGATGGGGTGAGGAGAAGAGGCTGAAGGGGGGATAAATGATGATGGAAAGAAACTTGACTTTGGGTGGTGAACACACAATACAGTATACAGATGATATATTATAGAAGTGTACACCTGAAACATATATAATTTTATTAACCAATGTCACTCCAATACATTCAATATTTTTTTAAAAGATAGAACAACAACAACAAAAAAAGTAATTTCCACCTCTGTATATGTCTATTAAAAAATTTTTTTTTCAAATTAAAAAAAAAATCCACAGCATCCCCTACTCAGTCACAGGTCTAGACACTTCAGTACAGTAGGCATTGAAATATATTCAACAGATTCATTCCCTGGTAGCTCTTGTTTTACCTTTCAAGGAGCTTCTGGTCTTAGATAACAAGAAAATAAATTTTTATTATTCCCTGTACGAGACAATGACATACAAGGCTGATGCAGCATCAACAGTAAGTTTTATAGCTTTAACACAAAATCCTCATGTTGTCCTTATATCTGTAGGAAAAAACAAAATTACTTCCTTAGAGTTGTTTTGGAGGCAGTGCACCACAGTGGGTATTTGTCTGAAAATAGTTATTAATTTTTCTGTCACTTCATGCAAGTCACTAAGCTTTTCTGTGTCCCAAGTTTCTTCCTAAATATAAATATAAAATCCCCTCAATGTAAAAATAGAGAATTGGGATAAATGCTCTCCAAAATTTTTTTTCTGCCTACCTGGATATATCACTTTTCTGAACTCTTTAACAGTTCTAATATTCTCCCTGTGAAAAGAAACAAAACGCTCTCAACTCCAGCTATTGTGTGTCATTCATTTATTTGCTTGTTAATATTTTGCTCAAGAGGTGACTGTGCCCCAAAAGCAGTTATGTAATCTGACACTGCTCCAAACCTAGATTAGGAAAGATAAAATAATTTCTGAATCCCCCAAGGAAGACTAGAACTGTGAAGTAACAATACTATTTGTAATTTAGTCCTCTTTCGGAAGTAGCCTTTTTCTTCTGACATAGACTTTGATGTCTACAAGAAAGTAGAACAGAACCTGGATACATTGTAACTGGGTAGTTTTGTAACATCATGCCCCCCTTTCCAATGACCTTTATGTCCCTATTACCACCCTTCTCATGAGTGTCTAGTGCCTTCAAAGTTTCCCCCACATTCCCTTCCAGCATCTACTCCCACTTCAGGTGCTTAACCACAGATGGTGCTTCATGTAGGCCTGCCAGGACATAAATGATTCCCTTATGGGGACTACCTCTATATTCCCTTCTCTAATGGACCTTGATCAATTATACTAGGTAAGTGGAAATATGTTCCCAATATAATATAAATGGTGACTATTAGAGTAAGTTTTATTTTATTTATTCTCCCTCACATGCTAAAATGGCAACTGTATATCACTTTAGCACAAATCGTTTAGTAGTTGAAGACCTAATCATGGAGTCAAGGTATTTTTTGGAGCCAAGTGCTTATTTGTATGGGCTTATTGTAGTAGTCCATGTGGTAGAAAGCCCTGATGTTCTCTGCTATGTTTACCTCTTAAAATTCTGTACACTGTCTATACCCTTCAGTGAGACTAGACTAGTCAGTGCTCCCAATAGCTATTATCCATTTAAAAAGTTAGTTCTCCCATTTACTCAGGTTTAAAACACAGCTTAAACCTAACTTTTCTTATTCTTCACTTCTATAGAATTTGGTTTGTATCTACCTTATTGGATTGTGAGAATTCAATGAAATAAGGGCACGTAAAGCACCTAGCATAGTGAAGTTGTAACCATCACTACAGTACTTGTTTTCTTCTCTTTCTTTATCATGAAAGAAATATTTTACAAAACTATTAGTCAAATTAACAATGAGTTGAATTAACGTAGATTAGCATTCATTAATTGGATAGCTTAAAAATATAGAAAATAGCACCCAAGACGGGGGACAATAGTCCAAATAAACATGGACAAACCCAAGACAAATGTCGGAATTGCAGCAGATCTCTGGCAGATTTTATGGAGAAATCACCCAAAAAGGTAACTGTCTTTCCTACTTCTGGGTCAATTTTATTTTCCAAAGGAATATTTAATAACTAAAAATAAATAAAAAAGTGTTGTAGACATGACTGCTTTATTTTTGCACTAGTTTTGTTCCTTTGCATTTTTACATAACTCAATCAACTTTTCAGCTTTTCTTTTAAAATCCTTTCCTTTTCCCATTAGTCTGTTAATAATCATTGCTTCTTGGCATCCCCATTTTGTCAGGTTATTATGCATTCCTCAGCATTGTGAAAAATGAAAAGTGGAAAACTCACATATTTTTCAGCTGACTTAACACTCTGTAAAGTGCTGAAATTATTAATTGAACATCTTGATTATAAATTAGGTGGAAATAATGTTGAAGAAGCAGCCCCTAGTCATATAGGATTATTATTAGGGCCACACACTGAATGATTTGAATTTCATTCTAGTAGTAGTAAATATAGTTAATACCAGTGAATATGAGCTCATAGATTTTGGCTGAATATCAACCAAATCAAGCAAGCAATTGCCTTCCCAGTTTTTAGGTTTACATCCTAAAACCTTGTGTGATCACTGCATCTTTGCCCCTTAACTGCTTGAGAACTGCATCAAGAGTTTAGAGCCAAGCTAATAGCTATCTCTCCCATGGAAACATTTAACCCCAAATCACAACATTTTTAAAACCTCGATAAAATTCACTCTACTAATTTCAAAGAGGTAATAATCCAAAATGAAGCTGGATGGATATTCACCTTTAAATAGTACCATGAAAAATATGTTCATCTTGGGCAAATCAAAGCATCATCCACATTTTAACAAGTGTTTAACTTGCTAAAGATACTAAACCAACTTCAATCTCGGAGCAAAACTTACTAGCACATCACATTTAATGCTTAATTATAAGCTACTTTTATCTGCTCTTTGAAGTTGTCCTGGAAAGATCTGTATCTAGCAGTATTTTATATATTACTTAAGGTAGGCTGGTAGAGATAACCAATCTCAGAATATCAATGGTTTTAAATAATAAACTTTTAGTTCTTGCATACATAACATTTCTGTGTGAGTGTTCAGATTATCAAGGGAGTCCATTTCCACACAGGCGTGTAGGAACCCCATGATATTTGATGTGTCAGCTTGGCGAGGCTATAATAATACCCAGTTATTTAATCAAGCATTGATATAGGTGCTGCTGTGAAGGTACTTTGCAGATGTGGTGGACATATAATATTAACTGACTTTACATAAAGGACATTATTTTTCATAATGTGGGTGGGGTGCGATCACTGAAAAGAAAGGCCTTAAGGGCCAACTGAGTTTTCCCTGAGGGAGAAGAAATTCTGCCTCGAGACTACAGCATGTGCTCCTGACTGAATTTCCAGCCTGTGGCTCTATCCTACTTGCCAAGCCCTACAATCTCATGAGCCAATTCTTTTTTAAAAAACTGGCTTAATATAATTTTTATTCATATGTATGTGTGTGAATGTGTGTGTGTGTGTGTGTGTGTGTGTGTGTGTGTTGGGGGGGTTATATATACATATATACATATATATATATATATATGTATATATATATATATACACATATATGTGCATAGTACATACATATGATGTTTGATATCACACACAGACACATAGATATATGATATTTGCATGTCCTACTGTTCTGCTTCCCTAGAGAACCCTGAGCGCTACTCACCCCAAACTCCTTTCATCTAGTGTCTCTGCCATTGTCATCTTCCTCTCTTTTTTTAAAAAAAATTTTTTTCTTTATTGATGTTTAGACAGAGAGGAAGGGAGAAGGAGAGAAAGATAGAAATATCAATGAGAGAGAACATTGATTGGCTGCCTCCCACATCCCTTGCACTGGGAATCAGGCCCACAACCTGGGCATGTGCCCTGACCGGAAATGGAACTGGTGACCGATGGTGCATGGGTCAATGCTCAACCACTGAGCCACACTGGCCAGGTTGTCATCTTCCTCTCTTAAACAGAAGAGGAGAAAGAGCACCAAAAGAGTGTGCCAAGAGAAACATACCTGAAAGGTTTTATAGATCGAAGTGGCATATAGCATTATTTGTTCATATTCCTGGATGAGACTTAGTCACCTGGCTATGCCTCAGTGCTAGAGAAGCTGGAAATATTTTCTAAGTGGACCCCAAAACAAAGAGCAGATTTTGGTAAGTAACTAACATTCTCTACTAAAATGTTCAGTAATATGATTTATAACACAATATTTATAAAATTTCATTTTATTATTCAATCAATCATTATAGCATTCAATGAGGCATTTGAGGTGAGTCTCACATTTGGATGGAGAGAAATGGAGGAAAGGTCATCGTAGGCTGCATGAATAGAGCAAGTTTGAAGAAAAAGAGAAGAGTAGGAGGAAGAGAAAAGAGAGGAACCTATAAGGTGTGAAGAAGGCAGACACCTCTATGGATATTGTGATCTGATCTTTTCCCATCCCCTCTGTTAGTGACTCACTGCCTTGATGAGCCACCATTACAAATGGAATTTGCATATTCCTCAAGCATATTTGAACAACAATAACACAAAGTTGTACACACTGGTCTGGATCTTAGAATGAGAGAATGAAGAGAAATGAGGCTGGAGAGGTATAATCACTTCAAATGCATGGTCAAAACTTTGAATTTTACTCTTCAGATAATGAGGAGTTAATGCTAAGTTTTTACACAAGGAGTGATGTGATCAATGTCAATGTCAGGCATTAGACTTACCAGGTTGCTTTATTTAAAATATGGATGGGACAAGGGAGAGATATGAAGTATAAAGGCCAGTTAAGAAATAAGACTGCAATAATGGTATATGGCGGAGCTAAACACCTGAGTGTGGCAGGTGGAAGTGGAAATTTAAAGGAAAAAAAAGAGGAATAACATCATGGTAGTAGTATGGACAGAACTTAATGCTTCATTGCATATAACATTAAGGGGAAGAAATATTCAAAAACATTGCCTAAGTTTAAAATTCAGGTGATGGGAGGCTGGTGTAGCCTAACTGAAATTAAGGATACTTTACCTGTACTCTGGGATACACTAACCTTCCCTAAAGAAATTATCAAGATACATGGTTCCACTTGTGGGACCCCAGAGGAGGGGGTGACCCATACAGAAATGCCTAATTCCCTTTGCCACCTTCAGACCTCTTATGTTACTATCCCCTACTTCATCACTCCAGAAAGACATTTAATGTTCATTAAGGAGATATAAATAGGTTGCTCTCTTATCAACCAGGCAACTGGGTCAATTTCACACTGAGTCATTAAATGTCTTAAGAACTGGTAATCTATCATGTTTTAATGACAACTTTAAAATGGTATTTCAAAACCAAAAGATTTATATCCCATTAAGAGATGATTGTAATATACTAATATAAGACTTGACTCACCCATTGAGAGCTATGTTTTATAGAGGAAGGAGGGGGTGTAACTACCTTACAATATTGAAAACAGCTGATCATTTTGGATTTTAGTTTAGAGACAGTATTCATTTAATTTGTGTTTTGGCAGACACATAGGTAGCCAATATATAATAACTTTACCAATATTTGAATGGGACTTTTTAACACACAGATATGAACAAATTGTTGAGCAAAAGAAGCCAGACTCAAAAAGTATAAAGTTTATAATTCCATTTATACAAAGTGCAAGACTAGCAAAACTAATGCATCTTATTAGAATTCAGAATAGTGGTTACCCTTGAAAGGAAAATAGTAAAAAAAAAAAAAAATCATGAGCTATGTTTTAATTTGTATACTTTTGTCCATGTATGTTATACTTCAATAAAAATATACATTAGTGATATCCCAAGATGGCGGTGGAATAAATGGAAGCTACACTCACCTCCTCCCAGGACCAAACTAAAATTACAACTACATTATAGAACAAGCATCCTGAATAACCAACTGAAGATTAGCTGAAGAGAAACCTTATAACCAAAGATTTACAGAAGAAGCCATTTCAAACTGGTAGGAAGGTTGGTGAGGGGAAAAAAGCTGACCCTGCTCCTATGGGCAGTGGCTGAGTTACTGGAGGGAAATCTCAGAGACGCAGATGTGTGTCTCTGAGAAGCCTGGGGTATAAACTCCACGCCAGGCTCCCCAGCCAGGAAAAGTTGCCCACATTACATCTGGCTGTGAAAAGCAGCAGGGTTCCTGTCCATCAGGAAGAGACAGCTAGAGACACAGGTACCCTCTTAAAGGTCCAACACACAACATTTTGTTTGCAGCTATTCACCTGGGGCTCCAGCAGAGGGAGGGCTGAGTGGACTAAAGTTGTGTGAGAATAGTTTTGGGTTTGTGGCTCTGGGGAGAGAGCATGAGGGTCAGCCACCAGGATCCTTGTGCTGAGTCATTCTCCAATACCACAGACAAGCACTCCCCTTCATGTAGCATCAGTCTGGGGAAAGCAATAGCCCCACCCTCTGGACTCTCTCTTGTCCAACCCTGTGGAGCTTATACCCTGTTGAGGAGTACAACCAGAGGCCCTTTTGGTGACTGAACCTAACAGGCAGCCAGCAGGAAAATGCAGGCAGAGGCAGATCTTGGCAGATTTGGGGACATTTGTTGATCTGGCCATGGGCCCAGTACTGATAGAAGCCAGCCTTGGTGCACAGTTGATCCATCCTGCATGCACCCAGGGCCAGTAGAGGCAGCCACAAATTGTGGATCACTGTCACAGGCAGTGTCTTGCACTGGCCAGCACCAGAGTCCCTCCCAAGAGGCCCAGAAGCAACACACCCAGTGGCCAGCTTTAGACAACATCAGAGCAGGATCCAGTAATCTTCACAAGCAGCATATTCAAAGGGAGATCCTGGCAGGCACCAAACCCTACTGAGACAAATTCTGCTTGTGCGGTCAGCACCTTCGCAGCCTCATAGTCAGCCAGCCTGGGGGGCAATCTGATGCATGAAGGGGTCAATAGCAATCAAGACTCAATTACAACAGGAGAGCCCACCTAACCCACACAAAGAACATTCCTGGGGCACCCAGCTCAAGTGATCAAGGAGAATGTACCACTAAATCCTACAGGATGCCTACTACATTAGGCAACCCTATGAAGACTGAGAGTCAAATCAGATCTTATACATATAAACAAACACAAAGAGGCAGCCAAAATGGAGAGACAAAGAAACAGGCCCCAAATGAAAGAAAAGAAGACACCTCCAGTAAAGAGCTTACTGAAATGGAGGCAATATATCAGATATAGAGTTCAAAATAATAATTATAAGGATGCTCAACAGTATAAAAATGACATAGAAAATATAAAAAAAAAAAGGATCATTCAGAAATGAAGATTACAATATCTGAAATGAAGAATACACTGGAAAGAATAAACACTATGTTGGATGAAGCAGAGGATCAAATCAGCAATTTTGAACACAAGATAGAAAAAATTACCTAATTAGAGCAGCAAAAAAAATTAAATGAGGATTTTTTAAAGGGACTTTTAGGACAATATGAAGTATAACAATATCTGCATCATTATAGGTACCAGAAACGAAAAAGAGAGAGCAAGGGATTGAGAACTTATTTGAAGAAATAATGACTGAAAACTTCCCTAACCTGGTGGAAGAAAAAGATACATAAGCCCAGGAAGCACAGACAGTCCCATGCAAGATGGGCCCAAAGAGGCCATCACCAGAACACATCAAAATTAAAATGACAAAGATTAAAGACAAAGAGAATTTTAAAAGCCACAAGAGAAAGACAGTTAGTTACCTGCCAGGGAGCACCCATAAGACTATCACCTGATTTCTCAACAGAAACATTTCAGGCCAAAAGGGATTGGCATGAAATATTCAAAGTGCTGAAAAGCAAGGACTTACAATCAAGACTACTTACCCAGAGAAGCCATCATCTAAAATCAAAGGAGAAATAAAAAGCTTCCCAGACAAGAGAAAGCTAAAGGAGTTCATGACCACCAAAACAGTATTGCAACAAATATTTAAGGGGCTGCTAGGAGAAGAAGCAGAAGCAGAAGGAGGAGGAGGAGGAGGAGGAGGAGGAGGAGGAGGAGGAGAAGGAGAAGAAGAAGAAGAAGAAGAAGAAGAAGAAGAAGAAGAAGAAGAGAAGAAGAAGAAGGAGAAGAAGTGGCAGCAGAGGGGAAGGAAGAGGAGGAGGAGGAAGAGAAAGAGAAAGAAGAAGAAGAAAAACAGAGGAACATAGTTAAAAAAATAAAATCTCAATATATGCACACCTATCAATAATCACTTTAAATGTTCCAATCAAAATACATAGGGTAGTTGAATGGATAAAAAACAAGATGCTTATACATGTTGTCTACAAGAAAACGACCTCAGAATGAAAGACACACACAGACGAAAAGTAAAGGGATGGAAAAAAGATATTTTGTACAAATGAAAATGAAAAAAAAAAAAAAGCAGGGGTAGCAATACTTATATCTGAAAAAATAGATTTTAAAACAAAGGCTATAGTAAGAGACAAAGAAGGACACTACATAATGATGAAAGGAGCAATCCAACAGAGAGTGTAACCCTGATAAACATTTATGCACCCAACACAAGAACAGCTAAATATGTAAAGCAATTATTGATGGACATAAAGGGAGCAATTGACAGTAATACAGTCATAGTAGGGGATTTTAAGACCATATTGACATCAATGGATAGATCTTCCAGACAAAATGAACAAGGAAATGGTGGCCTTAAATCACAACTAGATCAGATGGATTTAATTGATATCTTCAGAGCATTTCATCCTAAAGCAGCCAAATATACATTATTTTTAAGTGGACATGGAACACTTTCTAGAATAGACCACATGTTAGGTCACAAAGTGAGCCTCAATAAATTTAAGGAGATTGAAATAATATCAAGCATCTTCTCTGACCATAATGGTATGAAACTAAAAATCAGTCAAAAGAAAAAATGAAAAGAAAACTAAAAAACACAAAGACATGGAGGCTAAATAACATGTTACGAAACGATGAATGGGTTAACAATGAAATCAAGGAAGAAATCAAAAGATACCTTGAAATAAATGAAAACGAGAACACAGCAACCAAAAATCTATGGGGCACAGCAAAAGCAGTCATAAGAAGGAAATCCATAGCATTACAGGCCTACCTCAATAAGCAAAAAAAAAAAAAAAAAAATGTCGAATAAACAATCTAACTTTACCTTTAAAGGAAATTGAAAAAGAACAACAAAGCCCAAATTGAGTAGAAGGAAGGAAATAATAAAGATCAGAGCAGAAATAAATAAAATGGTGTCTGAAAATCACTACAAAAGATCAATGAAACCAAGATTTGGTTCTTTGGAAAGATAAACAAGACTGACAAACCTTTAACCAGACTCATCAAGACAAAAAGAGAGAGGACCCAGATAAATAAAATCAGAAATGAAAGAAGAGAAGTAATAAATGACACCAAAGAAATGCAAAAGATTAGAAAAAAATATTACAAACAACTACATGCCAACAAATTGGAAACTTTGGATGAAAATGGATAAATTCCTAGAAACATGCAATCTTCCAAAACTGGAAAAAAATGAGAGAATCTGAATAGATATATTACAACTAGTGAAATTGAAGCAGCAATCAAAAATTCCCAAGATATAAAAGTCCTGATCCAGAGGCCTCACAGGTGAATTTTACAAAACATTCAAAGAACTTAACACCTATCCTTCTCAAACTACTCCAAAAAACTCAAGAGGAAGGAAAGTTCCCAAGGTGATTTTATGAGGCCAGCATTATTCTAATTCAAAAACCAGATAAAGACACTGCAAAGAAAGAAAATTATAGGCCAATAGCCATGATGAACATGGATATTAAAATCCTCAACAAAGTATTAGAAAACCAGATCCAGCAATACATTAAAAAGATTATACACCATGCTGAAGTGGGATTTATTCCAGGGAAGCAAGGCTGGCACAATATCCACAAGTCAATAAATGTGATACACCACATAAACAAAATGAGAGATAAAACCACATGATCATATCAGTAAATGCAGAAAGAGCATTTGATAAAATCCAGCACTCATTTATGATAAAAAACTCTTAGCAAAGTGGGAATAGAGTAAACACAACTCAAAGTAATAAAGGCCATGCATTGGAAACCCAAAGCTAACATCATACTAAATTAGCAAAAACTGCAAGCATTTTCCTTAACAAGACAGGGGTGTCTGCTTTCTCCACTCTTATTCAGCATAGTACTGGAAGTCCTAGCCACAGCAATCAGACAAGAAGAAGAAATAAAAGGCATCCATAATGGAAAGGAAGAAGTAAAACTATCATTATTTGCAGATGACATGATAACTGTATATGTATAGAGAACCCTAAAGATTCCTATCAGAAAAAACTATCAGAACTGATAAATTAATTCAGTAAAGTAGCAGGATACACAATAAATATCCAATAATCAGTTGCATTTTTGTACACCAATAATGAACTGTCACAAAATAAAACTAAGAAAACAATCCCATTCACAATTGCTTCAAAAACAATAAAATAACTAGGAATAAATGTAACCAAAGATGTAAAAGACCTATACTCAGAAAATTATTAGACACTGAAGAAAGAAACTGAAGAAGATACAAATAAGTGAAAGCACATACCATGTTCATGGAGAGGAAGAATTAACATCATTAAAATGTCCATACCACCTAAAGCAATCTATAGTTTCAACCCAATTCCCATCAAGATATAATGGCATAGTTCACAGAACTAGAACAAATATTCCAAAAATGCATATGGAATCACAAAAGACTTCAAATAGCAACAGCAATCTTGAGAAAGAAGAATAAATTTGGAGGAATCATGCTACCTAATATATCAAACTATACTGCAAGGCCATAGTAGTCAAAACAGTATGTTACTGGTATAAAAACATATGTATAGATCAATGGAACAGAATAAAGAGCTGAGAAATAAACCCACACCTTTATGATCAATTAATATTTAACAAAGAAATCAAAAACATACAATGTAGTGCCCTGGCCAGTGTGGCACAGTTCATTGGGCATCATCACAAGCACCAGATAGTTGCCAGTTTGATTCCCAGTCAAGGGCACATGCCCTGGGTTGTGGGCTCAACCCCGGTGGGGGGCATGCAGGAGACAGCTGATCAATGTTGTGCTCTCACATCAATGTCTCTTTCTTTCCCCTCTCTTCCTCTCTCTCTAAAAATATATAAACTATTCTTTGACAACAACAAAAATACATACAATGGGGTAAAAACAGTCTATTTAATAATGGTATTAGGAAAATTGGACAAATATGTGCAAAAAATGAAACTAGACCACTTTCTCACACCATATACAAGAATACACTCAAAAAGGATTAACACTTAAATGTCAGACTCGGAACCATAAAAATCCTAGAAGAAAACATACACAGTAAAATCTTGGACATTACTTGTAGCAACATTTTTTCTGATATATCTCCTCAGGCAAGGGAAATAAAAGAAAAACTAAACAAATGGAACTATATAATACCAAAAAGGTTTTGCACAGCAAAGGAAACCATCAATAAAATGGAAAGATATCCCAATGAATGGTTGAACATATTCACCAATACATCTGATAAGGGGTTAATATCCAAAATTTATAAAGAACTTATACAACTCAACACCAAAAATCCAATTAAAACATGGGCCAAGAACCTGAATAGATACTTCTCCAAGGACAACATACAGATGGCCAATAGACATAGGAAAAGATGCTCAATGTCACTAATCATCAGAGAAATGCAAAATTAAACTACTATGAGATATCACCTCAGACCTGTCAGAATGGCTAACATCAGTAAATCAGCAAACATGTGTTGGCGAGGTTGTGGAGAAAAGGGAACTCACGTGCACTGTTGGTGGAATGCAGATTGGTGCAGCCACTGTAGAAAGCAGTATGGAGTTTCCTAAAAAATTAAAATGGAACTGCTTTATGACCCAGTAATTTCACTTCTGAGAATGTATCCAAAAAAACCAGGAACACTAATTCAAAAGAATATATGCACCTTTATGTTCATTGCAGTGTTATTTACAATAGCCAAGATTTGGAGCCGCCCTAGGGCTCATCAGTAGATGAGCGGATAAAAAACCCATGGTATATTTACACAATGGAATATCATTTCATGACAGCACAATGAAATGATACCCTTTGCGAATGAAATGTTATCCTTTGCAACAGTACGGATAGACCTGGTGAGCATTATGCTAAGTGAAATAAGCCAATCAGAGAAAGGCAAGTACCGTATGATTTCATTCATATGTGGACTTTAATGAACAAAATGACCTAACAAGCAAAATAGAAACAAACTCATAAATAAAGAACTGGGTGATAGCTGTCGGGTGGGGGAGGGGGAAGGGTTGCTGGGTGTGGGAGGGGAAGGGATTGAGCAAAAAAGAAAAACATAAGAGAAAAAATTAATGGATTAAAGGACATAGACAACAGTGTGGTGATATCTGGGAAAAGGGGGTGGGGAGAGGTGGAGGAGAGTTTAGAGGGGATAAATGGTAATGGACAGAGACTTGACTTGGAGTAGTGAACACATCGTACAGTGTACAGATGGTGTGTTGTAAGAGCTGTGCACCTGAAACCTGTATAATGTTTTAACCAGTGTTACCCAATAGATTCAATAACAAGGGGGTTGGGGTATATATTAATTTACATGCATGTATGCTGCGTATCTGTGTGTGTATTTTTTCATGTATTCAGAAGTACACATCACTGGACACTTCCATCTCCAACATCAACACAGATCCATTTTCCTTTGGGGTGGAATAAAAGTGTGAGCTAAACTATGTTTAAAGCAACAAGCATGGTCTATACAGGCACTTTCAATGCCAACCTCAGAGTTACTAGAACACTTTACAGTTGCATTTTTTTTTTAACAGTCAGGATTTGAAATACCAATTTTTTAAAGATACTTAATCCTCTGCCTCCCTTTCTATTCTCTATCATTTACATCTCTTCCGTTGTTGCTGAAGAGGACAGCTTTAGCAATAGAATTCATTGTGCAAAATAAGCAGTTAAGATTTGTCATAGAACTTTTCATGTTAATTAAAAGGGAGGTTAAAACACAGTATTAAAAAGAAAGACAACCAGGTATAATGTATGTATTTTCTAATGGAAGCATGTGATACCATCTAAACAAGTATGATTTTCAAAAAGATCAAACCTAAATCTGATTAAATCTCTTGATGAAAACCTGGTCAATCTTTAGAAAATGAGAGATGTAGAGAAAAAAATGAAAGCATGCTATGGGAAATGTGATCATCAAAATTCAGACTATGGGAAAATCTACAAGCCAAAGATTCAATGGGAAAAAAAAAAATTAACTGACAATTTATAAACTGGAAGAGGACTAAAGACGTATCAACTATTACACTCAACAGAGCTTTCTTTGAATCTGAATTAAGTAAATAAAATTTAAAAAAATTATTAAGGTAATTGACATATATAATCATAGAAAGGACATAACTTTTTTAGGTAGCTTAGATGTATGCTTTTTTTATTTTTAAAGATTCCTTATGTTTTAGACATATATGCTAAAATATTTACAGATGAAAATATATGATATCTGGGATTTGCTTTAAAATAATATGGGATGAGGGAAAGGAGAGAGAGCAATATAGACAAAACAGGACTGGATAAGAGTTGATGTAAACTGAACACAGGTGAAAGTATTCATGGTTATTAATTAAACTATTCTCTATACTTTTAATTATGTTTGAAATTCTTCATGATAGATTTAAGGAATAATAAATAAGTTAAAGCAGAGAGGTGGATCCTTGAGTGTATTTGATTTTATAGGACATCTAGTAAGTTAATTATAGCAGCAAAAAAAATGAAGACAGCTATTAAGCTATAGAACAAATGCATCCGTGGGAATCTTTGCTTCAGAAACATCACATGTTAAAGTAATTATTCATGAAAGCAAAGTGGTGAAACAAGGGCAGGTGAGCATCTACTTAGTTGCAAAAGTCAAGAACAAAACAACACGTTCCTCACTTTATGCCTCTGGGAATTAGTCACAGTATCAAGTTGTTGGAGAGGCACTTTAATTTGATACCTCTTGTGCTTTGGGGATACTTTTTACTGGGTTAAAATTGTTGCTGTTAGAAAAATCAGTGTCAACCATGAAGTTATGTTGACCCTCTGGGCAAAGGTGAGATGAGAGGGTCAGGCTGAGAGATGAAGACAAGAGGGGAACCGTGCAAGGAGGGGAGCAAAATGTCAGAGAAAACTTTCTTTTTTTAATGAGCTGGATTTTCTTCCTTGTGCCCAGGAAGGCATGTTACGCTTTTCCTCAGGAGAGGAGTAGAGAAGCACCTCTTGCTGCCCTCTGCTAGTATTCTGATCATCAGTGTCAACAGAGTAGCCTTGCTTTGCCTTTAGTAGCAGCGGAGAAATTGAGAGCAGTTCCAGATCTGCCCAATTACAGTTTATGGAGCCTGGCCCTGAGAAAACAAAAGATCAGCACTTTCTCCTCTCAGAGTCTGCACAGGTTCCCTCTCTCCTAGATACCCCGCCTCCTCAAAGGGATGCCCTGCAAGATGGTTTTATTGAAAATAAAAATATTTTCATTCTGGTTCCAGATCTGCCATTTTCCCCCAAAATGTTTGGATTGTTCATTTTGCAAACGAGAGACTTATAGATGATCTTGGAGGTTTTGTTGAACTCTATCAGTCTCTTTCAATTTACATTCTCCAGTTACCTCTAATAATAAGAAGCTTCTCTACAACTCTTCTTTTTGATTGAGTGAGAACAGACGGAAGTAGAGGGAGAACCCCTAGGATGATTCTCAGATTTGTTTAAGCTGTACAAGGTTTGTTTTATTTTTGTTCTGTTTTTGTTTGCTCATTTGTTTGCTTTATTCTTTTTTGTTTCTTTATTTTCTATTAACTACCTTACATATTAGATGTTATAGAGAAAACAGAGGGTGATTTTCTTGATAGGGTTGTAGACTATTGCAAACTATCTTACCTTGTGACTACAGAAACAACCCTCCCCTATTCATTTCAGTGCTGGACAGTCCCAGATAAATCCCATAGACACAGACTTCTATAGCTTATATGCAAGTCTAATTACAACAATCCCCTGTTTAAGCACATCTCTGTCTTCCCATTTCCTAGAGGAAAATGTATGTATATTGCCCTGTGGCTTTGTACCTTTCCACAGAAACTTTCACAGTTCATAATTCAACTGCTACATTATACTTCACTAATTTGGAATACAAAAACTGTCATATCACAATTATTTCTTTACATGCTTTTCTTTATAGGAAATTTCTTTCTCTTAAGATTGTTTGTTTCTAAATTACCTGAGTCCCCCAAGAGTCACTGAGTCCACAGGAGTAATTCCAAAGGCCAGGCTTAAAAGAAGAGACAATGAGATGTTCAAGTAGTACTCTCATAGGATGCATTGGGTTGCACCAGCTGGTATCTCTGTTCAACATGGGTCATATGGAGAGGGCTATGGTCATATCCCTCTGGCTCAGGTTTCTCTTAGCCCATAACTGAGCTACAAGATTACACTCATGTTCCCCAAAGTCCAGTTTTTATGACTGTAGGGCTGGGCACACAGAGGCTTCAAGTCTATTGTATATGTGCTTTCAAAACTACTTGAGCCTCATGAACACTAAGCCCTTGTTTAGCGACCAGTTTAGCAACTTGGACTCTGTTCCCTCACAGTGAGTTCCCCTTAAAGATCCTCCTCTGTCAGGTTCAACCAGTTAACACTGGTGGTTTCTTGAATTTTAGTTACCAAAGAGAAGTAGTTTATAATCAGTTCCATTGCCTCTAAACAATGTCCTCAGTTTCTTAGAAAAAATTGTTTCACCCCATCCCCCGAGCTCTGTATACCAAGATTAGAGGTCCTTTTAGGGACACACACACACACACAGTCAAGATCCATTTATACACTTTGTCCATGCAGGAGGGTACCTGCTAGTGTTGGGTTTATACATTTATGGGAGCCCACATAAGTTTGTATGTTTATTTTTCCTCCTAGTAAAGAACATCTACTCTAAACTCAGTAGATACAAAGGTTACTGGTACAATGTTTCAAAATTATATTGATCTCATAGATATTATAATAGCTATTTGTGCAATCATTGATGACTTTCCAGCAGATTTATAGTTGTGCACATGCGGGAATAGGATTGTTCACCAGCACGATGCCCAGCATTATGAAGAGTTAGTAGGTAGAAGGAATAATGTGCAGAAAATATTGGAAGTGTCTAGAGCATAGGCCTGGAGGGGGATAGGAAGGTCAGAAGTATAGAAGGTAAGAAGATCGTGAAGATGCTTATAAACATTATTCTGGAGTTGGACTTCAATCTAAGGTCAATGGGAAAATTTTACAGCACCAAAAGCAGAGAAGTGTTTTTCAGAAATATCACACTGGTTTGAATATGGAGGATGAACTGGAAATGACCAGCACTTGCGTCTGCTTTAGCAGTCTAGGCAGACACTCACAGAACCTGAATCAGAATAGGAGTGGGAGGACTAAATATATATTTAGACTGGGAACTGATAAGATTTTTATAATGGATTATACGTGGGAAGGGGGGGAAAGGATGAACTGAAGTTCATGTTGAGATTTTTGCTTCGATAACTGAAAGGATGGTAGCAAGAGGGAAACACAGGAGGTCAAGGGTAAGAAGGGAAAGACTGAATTCAGTTTCAGACATCAATTTTGGGTGCACAAGCAGGTGACACTATGTGTATAAGGCTCAGAAAAGAGATCTAGTGAAGATGCAGATTTGATGGTATTTAATATATGGCAAAGGAATGGCAAAAAGGTCTTATCTTGAGTTTCTATTCTGAAATAATGTAGCATTTTCCTAGCTTGCTGAGTTAAAAAAAAAAAAAAAAAAGACTTTGAGGCTAAATTCTTTCATGGTGGAAAAAAAAATGTGTTAATTGATTAGTGAAGTTGGCATGCAGGGAGAGAGAAGTGGGAATAGAAGCATATTTGTAGTATTCATTTACCCTGATCTGGAAGGTAATTGATGTCATGGGATATATGGGATTATATACAGCATGCATATAGCATGAAGTGGAAACAAATTAGGGCAACATTCCGAAGTACCCTAATATTTTAGAAACATAAAGAAGAACGCTGGTTTTTGGTAGTGTTGAGAATGGACTAGGAAGAAGTCTTTTGTTATCAGTTTATCAGTGCCACAAGCAGAGTGGTGTTAAAGCAGGCAAATACCAACGCTAAAAAAACATCTTGGTATTTCTTATCTTAAATGCCCTCCTTTCATGCCAATCACATTGCAACAGTCTGACCCTTGGAGAAATTAAAGAATCCCTCTAAGGCTGTGTAACCTTCTAGGCTGATGGCCATCAACTTGCTTCGCTTGCTGCCGTAACCAGGTGTCCACTCCTGTATCCGCCCCAATGCCTGTGTCTCTCTGCCTTCCTACTGGGCTGCCCTGGCAGCCTCCTGGGTATGCTGGTTCTCCCTCACAGCCCCTGTTCTTACGACTGTCACTGCTTTGCCAGCACTGTAAGTCACATTACTGGCTACTACATCTTTCTGCAATGGACGACTGGCTCACCTACTTTCTTGGATTTTTCTATTAATAAATTAATTCAGCATCTATTGATTGCTTTGTTAATTTTCTGGCTACACCAGTCTTATACAGTGAGGGAGATGGACAAATAATTCAATGATCATAATACTTCTGTAAATGTTGTCACAGACAGAACAGAGAAAGAGGAATGTAACTTGTTTCCTGGGATCAATGAATGTTTCCCAGATCAGAATTCACTTGGGTTGAGTATGAGAAATATGTAGGGAGTATTTCTCATTTATTATCTGATTCTATTGATAGATCAATTAGAATGAAAAAGACTCAAGAGTAATTTTATTTAAAAATTGTTTATGTTGTCCGGCCAGTGTGGCTCAGTGGTTGAGCGTAGACCCATGCACCAAGAGATAGCCAGTTCGATTCCTAGTCGGAACACATGCCCAGGTTGTGGGCCCAATCCCCAGTGGGGGGCATGCAGGAGGCGGCCAATGTTCCCTCTCATTGATGTTTCTATCTCTCTCTCCCTCTTACTTCCTCTCTCTCAAAAATCAATAAAGGGGAAAAAATTTTTTTTAATTGTTTATGTTAATCACAAATAAAAGGAGTTTAAAAGGGTCTATCTGGGACTGGCACAGTGGCTCCCTAGTCATCAGTAACTAACTGGGGGTCCTTCTCTGTAATTGTCAGTGCTTGGCTTCCATCCTTAAGTTCACGTCCCAGTATGGTATGGCTGCTGAAGATCTTACTGCATGTCTGGGGCTCAGTCAATAGAAAAGGAAAAGAATAAAAGGGTAAATAGATACACCTCATGGATGAGACTATGTAGAATATAGGAGAGGGACCAGTTAATAGGGAGAGGAGAGCAAAGAAATTGAAAGAAAGGAGAGAAAAAAAGAAGATAATCAGCAAGGGAAGGAGTAAGTTACTGACCCTAACAGTAATGCTGTTATTTTAGAAAGGGCAATATGGCCCTGACCAGTTTGGCTCAGTGGTTAGAGTGTTGGCCTGGGGACTGAAGGGTCTCGGGTTCGATTCCCAGTCAAGGGCAAGTGCCTGGGTTACATGTTTGGTCCTTGGCTCCAGTTGGGGTCCTGTAGGAGGCAACAAGTTGATGTGTCTCTCTTGCATCAATGTTTGTCTCTCTCCCTCCCTCCCTTCCACTCTATCTGAAAATCAATGAAAAAATATCCTCTGGTGAGGATTAACAAAAAAAAGAAAGAAAGAAAGAAAGAAAGAAAGAAAGAAAGAAAGAAAGAAAGAAAGAAAGAAAGAAAGAAAGAAAGAGCAATATATACAAAGTAATATATTCCTTTGGGGTAAAACACTAACAAAACAAACACCAACAATATAGTACATAACAATATACTATAGAAAATTGAAGTATGAGTTTTTCATTGATTAGAACAATAATGATATCTGTGATGCTATTTTCAATATCAGTGTTTTTTTTTCCAAATTTATTTCCCCCAATTGAAAGTGGTCCAGGAAACTCTCATTCACTTAGAAGAAATTGGACTATTTTTTGTTTCTGAACTGAAGAACCTGCTTGAAATCTTGGACTGTGTATTTATGGGCTGCTTTGCCAAACTGTAGTGGCAATATCTCTTGAGAAACTCAGCAGGGTTGACTTTGTCAAGTGTAACAAAGAATATTTCAAATATTGGGGGTTTGGCCAAATCTTCAGTATGTTTGCCAGGTGCTATTCCATCAATTTTTCACACCCATTTTTTTTGAGACATTTAATCCATACTTATTTCTTACTGCTTCACTTCTTAACTCATCAAAATATTACATTTCAAGAGCTCTTTGATGTGTATGATACCTCTGGGCTTTTTTTTCCCCTTCTTCAAAACAGGAAGTTGTGTTAGCTGAGGGGATAAAAGAGGGAAGAAAACCCTTGAATTTTGAAAGGGGTGTTGGTTCTGGTTTCAAAAGTCTTGAGGTTTGAATCAGTGCTGAACATGATTGAAATTATCATAACAGAAAACAGGAAACTGATTGTGAGTATAATTTTTTTCTCTCTATATATAATCATAGATATAGTGCCAGAATATATCTAGTCCCAGCCTCCACTGAAGGACTGAATCCCCCAGTGCATTGTTGCCATGGCTTGGTTTGAATACCTCTGATAATGAGAAACTCAGTGTCTGATCAGGTTAATACATTTTTTCCCAGAAAAAAACAAGGGATTAGAGCCTTGAACTCTTTTCACACGAACTTTTTTTTTTCATCCCTCTCTCTGACAGGTGTTCCCATCCCAGCATCCCTCTCTCTTACCTCATGTTCCCAGGATTTCTCTCTCTGATGATGTGTTCCCAGAATCTCTCTGACAGGTGTTGCTGGCACCCTTCCTCTGAGGGTATGCCCGGCACCTCTCTCGCTCTCACTCTCTCTTAAGTCACTTTCCCAGAATCCTCCTTTTTGACAGGTGTTCCCAGGATTCCTCTCTCCGACTAGGTGCTCCCAGCATCTCTGTCAGGTGTTCCCAGAATCCCTCTGACAAGTGTTGCTGGCATCCTTCCTCTGAGGGTGTTCCCAGCATCTCTCTCTCTTTTAAGTGATGTTCCCAGGATTCCTCTGTCTGACAAGTGTCCCCAGCATCTCTCTCCAATGACCAGTTCCCAGATCCCTCTCTGAGGAGTGTTCCCTGCATTCCTTCCTTGGAGGGTGTTTCTGGTATCCCTCTCTCTCTCTCTTCACTGTAACTTCTATCCTTTGGTTTCACTATGTCTTGCTGGGCCACACATATCCATGTTGTTCTTCTACCTGACAGTCTTTCGAATGTTTGCAACAGCTGTGCCATCTTCCTGCTCTGGAAATAGAAAACAAAAAACTTGTTAAACTACTTATATGGCCATCCAATAACTAAGGGAATTCTCCCCATGTGCCAATGTTTGTCAATATTACACTTGAATTTTACCATCCAGAATTACATAAAATAATCTAAATGTTGTGCTACCAGTTAAGAGAGTTGAAAGAATACAAGAATTTTCCTGGACATCATACTTCTATTTCTATTCATGAAGCCTAAATTATTCTACATATCTCTATTATCATCACACACACACACACACACACACACACACACACACACACCATATGTAGGGAAAGGAAAAAAAAAACAATTTGCCATGGACTCAGATTCACAGCAATAAATGTCTTGGATTTACTATACTATAATTAGCTATTTTACTACTTAGTATAACAACATTTGAAACAAATCAACCTAAGTGTTCTAGAAATATTGAAATATTTAAGAGAAGGGCAGTGAAGTTATAGAGATCTATAGGACGTATGAGGCTGGGTTTATTTGCCAGATTTTACAGATGCCACATGGACTTCTCAAATACAACCTATTCTCTTTATCTAAATATATGTTAATAGGATTCTGAAGTTATAATGAGTAAAAAAGGAAAACATATCCTTAGTTTGGATCCACTGATATCCACTGCTGAAATCATTTTTGGATGCTAAAGTTAACAGAAAGCTTTCTTGAATTTCCTCCCTGCTCTCTTCTTTCTCTCAGATGTCACCGTGGCCATGTTTATATTCTAGTTTTCATGTAAGTCAAATGTGTCGCAGTGGCAGGAACCTTATCTTACTGTAAAAAATGACAGTGTTGAATCCAAATACAAGTATTAATAGCTAAGTAACTATGTACAAATTACTTTAATGTCTCTTGGCTCAATTTTTGTGAAAAGAAAATGTAGTATATTTTCTCAGGAGTGTGTGGATGCAAGCGAGTGTGTGCATGTGTATGTGTGAGAGGGGGAGCAATTAATAAATAATACACATGTCAACACCTACCTTTCAAATGTTTGATGGCAGTTATGTGGTCTACCCTAATGTCTGGCCCATAGTTCTTTTTTTATTTTTTTTATTTTTTCTTAATTGATTTTAGAGAGAGAGGAAGTGAGAAGGAGAGGTAGAAACATCGATGAGAGAGAACAGCAATTGGCCGCCTCCTGCATGCCCCCCACTGGAGATTGGGCACACGACCTGGGCATGTGCCCTGACCAGGAATCTGAACCTTCGACCTCTTGGTTCATGGGTCGATGCTCAACCAGTGAGCTACACCAGCCGGGCCATAGTTCATTTCTAATAAATATTTATTTTGTCTTCCATGCTCAAATGGGTAGTTTGTGTAGAGTTAGTAAGCCTCACTGTTTATCTAACAAACTGGAGTGTCAGTCACCACCCACATATCCCGTGGCTGCTTGCTAAAGGGTCCGAAGATAAAGAAGCACAGATCTAATCAGGGCTCCTCTCTTCAAACAGAAACAGAAACAGGCTGATACATTTATTTCCATCTCCTGCAATTATTTCCCATACATCCCCTCCCCACCCTCAGTGACTTCCAGGGCTTTGAGGCAATTAAAATCAGACACCCTTAGTAATTTGGTAATGTTATTAAAGTCACCATATTACCACTTAGACTTAACCTCCAATACTACATATAATTATAAATTTCTGGAGCCAATTACATTAAAATGTATGCTCAAAATATATATCTACTAACATTGCTTTTTATTCTTTAGAAATTCTAACATATGATAAGAAAACTATTGGCATATAAAAATTAGAAGAAAAAAGTTATCACACTTTAGATAATACAATTATCTTTCTTTTTTTCTTTTTTCTTTTTTTTTATCTTCACCCGAGGATATTTTTGCATTTATCTTCAGATAGAGAGGGAGGGAGAGAAGGAGGAAGAGAGAGAGAGAGAGACATTGACGCGAGAGAGACACATCAACTGGTTACCACCCACACAACCCCAACCGGGGCCGGGGACAAACTGCATCCGAGCGAGGTACATGCCCTTAGTGGGAACTGAACCCGGAACTTCCCAGTCTGTGGGCCAATGCTTTAACCGCTGAGCCAAACTGGCCAGGGCAATACAATTATCATTAAAAAAAAAAAAAGCTAAAATAATCTATTGAAAAAGTTATAGTAAGGTGGGCAAGATAGTAATTGCATTTATATAAATTAGAAATAACCAAATAAAAATATAATAAAATTAGCCTGGCCGGTGTGGCTCAATGGTTGAGCGTCAACCCATGCACCAAGAGGTGGCTGGTTCGATTCCTGGTCAGGGCACATGCCCAGGTTGTGGGCCCAATCCCCAATGGGGCATGCAGGAGGTGGCCAGTCAATGTTCTCTCTCATCATCGATTTTTCTCTCTCTCTCTCCCTCTCCCTTTCTCTCTCTCTAATATCAATAAAGAAAAAATTTAAAATATATATAATAAAATTATATTTGCAAATGCACACAAAAACATAACTAAGAAGAAACTTAACAGGAAATCAAATAGAAGTTATCTTAAAAAAAAAAAATACAGGACTTGACCAAGAGATATAAATATGTTCTAAGTAAATTTAAAATAAAATATTGTAAAGATGTAAATATTCCCAAATAAATGTATAAGTACAATGCAGTTTCAAAAAAAATTCATCAGGATTATTTTGGAAGTTGATACATTAATTACGAAATTCACATAGGAAGATAAATGAGTAAAAACAGCATGAAAAGAAAAAAATTGACTACTACACATGGAGTGATGTTACAAAATTACAAGATTTCACACGTGTATGTATGATGTGGAAAAGTCATCTGAAAGACCTGGCATTTGGGTACTTGGAACAAGAATGACATGGACACTTGTCTCTGGAGAACATGGTGGTGATGCCAGCCTAACACCTTGGGGAAAGCAGGGCAAAGAAACAGCATTTGAGACTTGGGCAGGGTTGGTGTGGGAGGCGGAGGGAGTGATAAATTCCAAAAGAAGAGTATTTAAAAGCAAAGTGACTAAGCTTTAAAGTTGCCAATAATTGATATGATATTTGAGTTTTGCTGAACAACAAGTATTCCTGGGACAGAATGAATATCCTGAAATGAAATAGAATATGTTGCCTATGGAAGACAAAATTAGATAAATTACAGAAAAACGACAACAGGAAAAACTTCCACTCATTTATGACAGTCCAATTTATGCCTCTTACACATGTATACCAAATTCATTATAATAAGCATACATCTCTTTCATTAAAAATGTAATATGTGCTACATGAAAATTCTGAGGTTTCTGATCAAAAAAGCAAATCTAATTAGGAATTTTAGATTTTCACAAATAGGAAGATGAGGAAATACCTGTTATGTTCATAAAATAGTATCAAAGGAACATAAATAAGCACTTGACAAGCTTTTGCAAAACTGTTCACAGAGTTGTCACATTTGAGTAAATGAATTAGAGGAGTGGATAAAAGGAAAATGCTTCTCTGATACATGCATTTATTTATTAGACTATCAGAGAGAACTAATCCCGAAGGATTCCCTTAGTAGTAGAAATTATTGCAGAGCAGAAAGCTTATATAATCCATTGTGAGTCAGAATTTTTATCAAACCACCTAATTAAAAGTTCTTCCTTTCTTAAACTGCTTAATGAGGAGTTGCATCATGACTCCTGGAGTGAGTCAGGGGTTCTCAAGGATTTAGGGATGAAGTAAGAAAATGCACGGAATGATAAATCCTTCACCATCACACAGTTCCATGGGGGCCATTAATAACAGAAACATTGTCATCTGTTGCAATAAAATGTAGAAGCATTCGCTACGGTCATCACTGTTCTCTCAGCTGCTCTTTTTACTGACATTTTCCTACCTCAGACACATATTTTTTAATTTACTTGTCCTTGGTATTCTCATTCCCACCTCCCACTCCTTTCTCCATGGACAATCTCTCTAATAGCTAAAGTACACCTTTGTGTTGGTAACTTTTCTTGCAAAATGTTTACTGTTTATGTATGAACATGAGTCCATATTATACTCTGGTATAGATCTCAATCTGTTACTATGTCACCAGGCATCCATGCTGCTTTGTGAATATCTGGTTGGTGTCCTCTAACTGTTTAATCCTCCATCAGATTTTATCTGGTCACTCCCCAGGTGGTGGATGCTCTCCAACCTCCCACTACCACGTACAATAATATTGTGGTCAGCATCCGCCTGTATGACCCCTTTTGGAATGAGTGAAAATCCCTTTGGAATATATATTTAGGGGGTCAACTGCTAGCTAATAAAGTGTGTAGTTAATTAATGGGGGGATTTCTGCCAGAAAGCTGTGGGGAACAATGGCACCTGCACACACTTCCGCTCTAACGTCACCTCATCCTGGCCTCGCTGGATCTCAAAATGCCTAGGAGCAGGGCTCTCCATGAATGAGGGCACGGGGATTCCTGCTCCCTGTTTGTCAGCAGCTGGGGTTGGGGCTGCTGCTGCCAGAATCCCCACCGCTTTCAGGAATTGACTTCGGAAGGGCAGTGAAGGCGGGGTGGCTCCCAGGGCTCCTAGAGCCAGGAAGCAGGGTGACCTGTCCCAAAGAAAAGGCCTAATCAGCTGAGCCACCCCCTGGTTTCCCTCCAGGTCCAGGATGGGGGAGGGGGTCTTAGTTGTTTCTGGTTACGCCATGTTTCTCTGTTCAAGTACAAAAAGCAAATGCTCATCTTGGGTCCCAGCCTGTCCCACAAGGACCTCTCTGAGCAACAGTCAGCACCTCCACACCTTTGATTAAACTTGGAACCACTAAAACACAAGTAAACAAACCTCTTAATATCTATACACTATGCAGAGTGATATTCTTTGGTCATTCTGATTGGTGCTTCTCTGGTTGCTAATGAATTTGAGCATTTCATCATATGCTGCTAGCTTTTAGGATTTCTTCTTTCCAGGCTGTGTTGTGTCCTCTGGCCATTTTTTTTTTTTTTTTTTTTTTTTTTTGTGGTTATTGACTTTTTCTTGTTTATTTTCAGGAAATCCTTTATATTCTACATATTAGTTCCCTGTTATATTTTAAAAATAGGAAATATCTTTCCCAATTTGTTATTCATTTATTATTCATTTGTAAACTTTGTCCATGGTGTTTTCCATTGAATAAAAACCCAATATTTAAAATTTTGTAGTTTATGATATGGGACTTTTTTTTCTTTTTATTTATTGGAGTGACACTGGTTAATAAAATTATGCAGGTTTCAGGTGCACAGTTCTACAACACATCATCTGTACACCGTTATCGTGTATTCACCATCCCTTTGATAAGAAAGTTTCCCCCCACAACAAGATCACAAAGCTGTTCTTGTATATTTTCTCTCATTAATTTAAAAGTTCTGCCTTTCATGTATAAGTCTTTAATCCATCTGGAGTCCATCTGTAAATAGACTTTATTTGATAGCTAAATGTATCTCTATAGAGTGAAGCATAGAAAATTCCTTTACTTTTGCTATGGATTTAAGTAACAATTTTATTATGTATTAAGTTACTATATATAAGTGGTCTGTCTCTAAACTCTCTACTCTGTTCCCTTGGTCAACCTGTACATTTTTTGTGCTAATTCCACACTAATCTGTATTGCTATGTCATTGTAGTATGTCATGCTTTCTGATAGCACTCTCCCTACACGAATTTGTACACTTCAAAGTTGATTTTATTCCTCCATATAAATTTCAGAATGAATTCATCAAGCTCCTAAAAGAACTCCAATTGAAAATTTAATTGAGATTGCTATTACATATAGATAATTTGTTAGATCCACCACTTCAAAAAGTTAAATCATCTATGCAGGAGCGTGTAATTAATTTTATCACCTTGCTCTCTTTTATTGGGATATTACATTTTTCTACATAGGAATTGTTATACGTTTTTGATTAGGATGAATTGTAAGTAACTGATAGTTTATGCTATTTTATGAAAAATACTTTTTTTTTTTTTACAGTGATTTCTGGTTATTCCATCATTATAACAGAAGCTACTACCTCCAATGTTATGTTAAACAGTGGCGATAGCATCATCTGTATATTTTTCCAAATCTTAGAGAGCATCTAATGTTTTGCCTTTCAATATTTTGCTATAAGTTTATGGTATAAAATCTGTATCAAATTGAGGCATTCATTTCTATTCTTGTTTGCAAATAGTTGCTTTTTAAATCTTAAATAGATGTGGAATTTTTAAGTAAATGTTTAGTTGAAATATAACATACCTTTAGAAAAATGGACGAAATCACAAGAGCACAGCTTAAGGTTTTTATTTTTGTTCTTTTTATTCTTCTTAAATAAAATTTTGTGTGGAGTAATTTTAGCTTTACAGAAAACAGCACAAAGATATCCCAAATATTCCTCTAATTTTAAGATCTTAATTATTGTGATACATTTGTCAAAAGTAAGGGTCACCTCTTAAAGATCATTGTCCTTCATTGCTTGATGTATAATATCTTGTGAACTGCGTGTTTCTTCTTTTTTTCATATTTTATTTCAGGTGGGAGTGTATATCAAATCACTATTATTCCATTTTGTTTGGAAGGAAAAGTTCTGAGTTGGATTTTGATATAAAAACATTTTAATTCAAAAATTCAAGTACGTGATAGTTTCACTGGAGGTCATGAAGACTTTCATCGGTATCATATCACCTACCAACATAATTATATGCAAATCAAGATGATCTCATCACTCTACCCTGACTAATTGAGACAAGGATGAGGATAAGTTAATTGGCCTTAAGTTATTTATTTTTTCTATACTATTCAACAATAATAACTTTATGTTGATCATGGACTATCCTTCCCTCTAACTCATTTGGTCACTAGAGAAAGTAGATTCATTTTACTATGGCCAGTTAGGAATCTTCCCATGACATTATAGACAATTAATTGTGTTGACTAAACACATTGTGCTTTTTTGTTGTTAATTTCCCACCTTTAAGGAACAATACATTTTCTTTGTTGCTTCTTTTTCTTTGTCTTCCACCTAATTGTTAATTTCCTCTTTGAGTGTAGTGTGGGTTTCAAGTTGATGGTAAAAAGGTTCTCTAATTACATTTTATTCTTTGCTCTCCACAAAAATAAAACTCTTAAGATGTGTTAACGGTCTTGAGTGTAGCTAGGAGCTCACTCCTTCCATCAAGGCCCAGCACAGTGACGTGTCACTCTCAGCACTGGCCTAAGTGAGGACAGAACAGCAGGCAGCCCACTGAAGTACATTTCTTCAGGCAGAGGGCAAGCCAGGCTTGTGGGGAAGAGGTGAGATCATCCATATTTGATTTTTATTGCCTATGTTTCCTAGTAATGGTGACACGATATTCATCAGAGATGTGAGGCGTCCCCCATTTCAGCACTTAATGTGCTGCCCCTGCTGCACGGGGGCATGGTGGGCACTCCTGCAAGGAGCAAAGGGGAGAGGGAGCATGGGTGACCTGAATACAAATGTCCCACCAAGAGCTCAACAGAGAAAAATGGATTTTTACAGCACTTTCCATTTCCTTTTCTGTTTTGTTCTTTTTATTTATTGTTATTTTTTTATAAGAAGGGTAATACAAATTAAGTTCTAAAACAAGATAGTTAAAGAGTATACAAATTGACATCTAAGTCCTGGTGTTGCCTACACGCTGCTGGATAAGAGAGGAGAACAGGAGAAATGGAGGCAAAGCCTTCACTAATGAATGATTTGTTTTGTTTTCCTAAAAGTATAAGGAGCTTAGGTTATTTTGGTTTTCCCTCAATTCTTAACATAGTTGGTATCTGCTTCATACCTCAAAGAAAAGCACAGTTGTTTTCACAGTTACTTAAATGAATGAGTTTTAAAAACATTCGAAGTACTGTAACAGACATCAATGTTTTTAATTTAGTATAGCTACAAGTATGCACTGCCCTTTCTACCACTTCCAAAGGTGAGCATTCAGTGCAAATCAATAATAAAACTTATCTAACTTGTTCAGATAGAATTAATGATTACTTAATAAATTTTAATTCTTAGGATTCTTCTCTAATATAATTACATCATTCTAATATCCTTTAAATAAAAATAACAATGATTAAAGAAAGTAGTTTTTTTTTTTAATTTTTCAATAAAAAATTATTTGCTCTTTCTTAATCATTATTCAGCCCTAATGTCTTTAACTATATTCTGCTGAAAAAAGGTAACTCAAAATAATGATGGAAAATGGTCTCATCTTTCCTTTTAGGAGATCCTGAGGATATCCAATGAAATGCTACATTTCATTTTTGAGGACACTCTAAGAGCTTTGCTTGCCCTCATACATCCCTCTTCTGATTTCTGGAACTTGTTATGGACTAAAATTATGATACTTTTACTACTTACTGATTAATACAGTCCTTCCAAAATAGTACTGTAGTAGGCAGTGAGATGGGCATGAGCAGAGCGGGAACAATGGCCCAGGTGCAGAGAGTTACCAGGGCTGAGAGCCCTGGGTGCCTAGCAACACGCAAAATTACAAGTCCTTATTGACCACTCCCTTAAGCATGAACCCCAGGAGATGACATCTAGGCCTCAGCTGTGTTTCAGCTCCAAGCTGAGAAAAACAGCAAAACCAGGTGGATCAACACCATCGCTGACATCAGGACCAGCTGCATTGACTGGTGACCCCTCACCCTGGCACCAAATAATCACCAATCAGTGGAAACCAAGACCCTGAGGAGACACACCTGGAAAAGCTGCTCAATCTTCTATTGAGATCCTCCCCTGAGACCTCCAGATAAAAATCCTTCAGGACAGAGGACCCAGCTCACTCTGTCTAGGGAGCTCGCCTGTGTCTTTCTCCTCCCCATCTTTCGCCAGGGCATTTTCTCTCTCTCTCTCTCTCTCTCTCTCTCTCTCTCTCTCTCTCTCTCTCTCTCTCTCCCTCCCCCCCTTTCTCTCTCTTTCTCCTTTCAGGAGCATGTCCATGCCTTTCCTCCCTCTTTTGTCTCTCAAGGCCCACGTCTCTCACTTTCTCTCCTAAGCTCCAAGGGCCCTTCTTTTGCTTCTGTAACTTGTTTCCTGGGCCCATTACTTCTACAGCTCACTTCTTCTACCTCTGTGACTTTCTAAATAAACTCTCTTTCAAGAAATTTTCAACACTCTAGTCATCGGGTTGATTTTCCTGGCAACAAGCTAAAAGTCACATGATTAACATAATAAAAGATGCTTTTGTTGCTTACCACTTACAAAATGACAAGACTTTTAGGAGCTCAGGGACAAAACAGGGACAAAGACCAAATATATAGGGTGTCCCCCAAAAATGTATACACAACTTTGAATAATTATAAAGCAAGTGTTTATTAAAATACATTTCATTTTCAAAATGTAATAGAATCTACAGACACCCTGTATACATTTTGGGGGGATACCTTGTATATTCCTCAACAATAACATCACGCTATGTAAGGAGGTCATATGTTACGTATGATTCCTAAGCCAGGTTTGGGGGTAGGGCCCAGCAATCTGTATTTTAGCAAGCCTCTTAATTGATTCTGCTGCATGTTATTATTATTATTACTATTAATGTTATTATTATCATCATCATCTTATTGAACACATAAACTCAGTATTCAAAAAGGAGAGCAGAATGAATCTGGGCTTACTAGGCTCCTCTGAAAAGGGAATTACAAATTCAGTTAAATTTTCTGACATCTGTAAATTTCCAACATTTTAAATTATGTGTTAAGGGGTCTCTCTGAAGCTGAGTCAATCCCTGACATTGCCAGCAGCAGGGCCAATAAAGACCTCACTAAAGACATATCTGGGCAGCTGCATCTCACTGTCGACCAAATTATCAACATTTTTATGTTTATATGCTGCCTCAGTTGTTTAGAATCAGATTGGTATAACTTTGATCATTAGTTATCCTTGCTGTGTAACCATTTCAACTCTCTGCAAATGCTTCCTTCTCTTTCTAGTCATTGGAAGATGCTTCCCTTTCCTCGGGATTAATTATCTTCCCAGGCTCCTGAGGGTCTTATAAACAACATGTTCTACCTTTTCTCATATCTAGAGCTTAAACAAGTTAATTATCTTCTCTGGATCTCATTCACCTTGTCACGAAAATGGGAATAATAATATCTTTTTTATAAGATTATTGTGAAGATTAATAAGCTTACTTTTTTAGTACTGTAGTCCCCAACCCCTTATCCACAGGAGATGTGTTCCAAGACCCCCAGTGAATGCCTGAAACCACACACAGTATCAAACTCTATATGTTGTTTTTTTCCTTATCCACACATACCTACAATAAAGTTTAATTATAAATTAGGCACAGTAAGAGATTAATATTAATAATAAGATAAAATAATTATAAAAATATAGTCATACAAGTTATGTAAATGCGGTCTCTATTTCTCAAAATATCTTATTAAACTATACTCACCTTTTCATTTAAAGGAAGTACTTTCAACTTCTTTTGGCATATTCAAATTGCCAGAATGACTATTCTTACTCTTTGGAGCCATTGTTAAGTAAAATAAGGGTTATTTGAACAAAAGCACAGCAATATCAATGACAGGTGATTTGACCTTGAGGGCTACTAGGAGACTAAGGAGGGAGGGAGTGTCTACAGGGTGGATACTTCAGACAAAGGGATGATTCACGTTCCAGGTCCGGGGAAGAAGAAATAACACGAGATTTCATCAGGATACGCAGAACATCATGCAATTAAAACTTACCAATTGTTTATTTATGGAATTTTCCATTTAAAATTTTCAGACCGTGGTTAATGATGGATAACTGAAACTGTGGAAAGCAAAACCACAGAGAAGGAGGGACTATTGTACTTAGCACAATGCCTATATCCTTATGGCATGTACTTAAGAGAAAAAAATGTTCTCTTACCGCCCTTTCTACAACCTGAGAAAGTATGAGATTCACTGGGGTAATTATGAGCTTGAGGTTATATATAAAACAAAAAATATGAAATTCACATGTGGTCTATGCTGTATTAAGTCGGAATAGCTTCAACACTATGGAGTATTAAAGACAACTGTCTATCATCTGCCTGCAGAATGGTTGCCATAGCTGAGCTGCTAATTAAGCTCATAGTGGCACATCATAAGGAATAGATGATGCTTTTGGCCTTGGGGATACTATATTCTTGTGCTAGTTGGACATTAAAGTGATTTTTTTTTTAAATAAAAGAAATAGAACATTGCAGATAAAGTTGAAATTCCTTTTATTACCTTCTTCTCAGGAGTAATCGCTATCATAAATTTGCTGTGGACACTTCCAGTCTGTTTTTATACTTTTAATATGTAAATATATACATAAACACTATCTGTATTGCTCTCTGTGTTTTAAAAAGTATATAAAAATCTATCATTCTATACATATTCTTTAGCAAATTTAATTTTCACTTAATATTTAGAGATCTATCCTATCCATTGGATAGGTATATATTTAGTGTTTCTTTTTTAACCTGCCATACAGAATTCTGGACTTCTGGCCCAGGTTGCAGAAATGGAAGAAGGGTCACTCTAATCCTTGCAAGGAAAAAGAGCTGGACTAACATCAAATCTGTGTGTTTTTTGAACCCTTTAGAGAGCCAAAATTGAAGAGCAAGCAACTCTCTCAAAATCTAAAAAGAGTTGGTGCTTATGGGGACAGAAGTGATGCAAGCAGGTTCTGACACTGGGTAGAAGCAAAGAGCTTGGAAAGAGTTAAGCTGAAAGAGTTGATAATTCAGTGAAGACCAAGTGTGAGTTGACAGCACAGAATGATTGTGGCAGACATTGGGAGGCGCACACTTTCTTATAGGTTCGTCCTCCACAAACACCACCAAACACATTAGTAAAGATCCTAAAATGCATCCATTGGAGAGCTAGAAAAAGTAAATAGCAGCCATACAGGAAGGGCAGGAAACTGCCTAGATCCTTCTCCCCTGTCTCCACTAGAGAGCAAAGCCTTAGCTGCAAGGGAAAAGATTACAAGTAGTGCCGTCATAAGGACATTGCTGTAAAGTCATTGCAGCTGGGAAAAAGAATAGGGGTTGAGGGAGGAAGAAGCAGGATGCTGAGCTGGACCTACAACTACAGCTGGGGGAAGGGCAGGAGAACTGAGATCCAAGGACACACTGTGTCCCTGTCTGAGGCTGAATCAGAATAACAGACAACATTGTCTTCATAGCCTCCACCACGAAGTTAACAGGTTTCAAAAACAACAGAATATTGCTGGAAGAGAGACAAAGTGAGGAAAAAGAATGAATAAGGATTCTCAGCACAAAATGGAGACATGAACTTTAAAACTGAATAGACATGGTTCTGATAAACCAACACCTACACTGAATGAAGCCTGTGGCAGTCCACACAGGTGAACTGTAGCAACAACAGACCTCAAACCCAGCCCAATTCCTATCTAGACTAACTCAGTCTACATGAAAGACTAGCAGAACTTATGCTCATTTACCTCGTCTCTACTGTTATATACAACATGTCTAACTCAACAAAATGTTACAAGGCATAAAAAGAGTAAAAAAAAAATACTCAGAAAAGACAAAAGAATTATCATAACTAAACTCAGATAGGACAAAATGTTAGAACTACCTGACAAGAAATGTAATGTAACTATGACTAATGTGTTAAAGGCTCTAATGGAAATGCTGGACAGCATGCAAATCAACAAGGTGATTGCAATAGAAGAGTTAGAAACTGTGAGAAAGAGACTAACAGAAGTGTTAGAACTGAAAAACGCAGTATCAGAGATAAAGAATATCTTCTATTGGATTAGCAGTAGACTCAATATAGCAGAGGGAAGAATCAAAGAACATGAAGACAGAGTAATAAAAATTATACAAATTGAAATGTAAAGAGAGGAAAGAGTGGGAAAAATTTTAAAGGAAAAAAGAGCATCCAAGAGTTGTGTGACAATATCAAATACTCTAATAAACATGGATTACATTCTTGGAAGAAAGAGAGAAAGAAATAAATTAGAAGAAAAAAGTTGAAGATATAATGTTTACAGTTTTTTCAAAAGTACTGATAAACACCAAACCACAGATCCTGGAAGTTCAAAGAACACCAGACAGAATCAGGTAAATACTACCCCAGCCTCCAAACAAACTTCACTGGCACATCTTACTCATTGCTGAAAACAAAAGACCAAGGAAATATCTTGAAGACAACCAGAGGGGAAAAAATGATATATTCCGAGTGACAAGGCAAGATTTAAGGCCAGCTTCATGCTGGAAACCAACCAAATCAGAAGATAATTAGTAATGTTCCATTATCAGTTTATTTTCTCTCCGTTCCAAATTGACCCTTAATATATTGATATATGAAAATAGAACCAGGCCCTTTATTTTTTCTTTGTGAGATGGTATGATGCTAAGTTTTATCAGCAGAAGGTACCAGAGAGAGAGATCACAGGAGAAAGTAATTGTGGAACTCCGGTGAGTTCCTTCTGGCAGCTTCTTCAGTGGCCCATGGTTTTTCCTGTTCTCCGCTCCTGAAGTGTGGGTGGCCTCTCCTGCCTGCATCTACCTATGTGAATAATAATCAGCAACACCCAGCAGCCTGGAGCTACCCCCACAACTCCCTGGGTGGTTTCACAGCAAAGTGCCTTTAATGAGATACTGTACTGTGAACAGCCTTTTCTTGAGGCCATATTTCTGGGAAGGTACTGAGAGTGAATTTCCATCACATTCTGCCAGGGCAGCGCTGTAGCAACTTCTCTGATATTCAGGAAGACAAAGGCATGACCTCTCCAACAGTTTTGGATCTTAGTCCTAGAAGGAAGTTTCTTCCTTAGGGGTCCTATCGCAGCCCTAGGCCCTAGGGGCCTAGGAGATGCAGGCTACTTTTTGTATTTGCTATTCTTATATTCTTTATACTTCTCTTAATTCTTCTAGCCAAACTCTTCTTTCTCTGATTCTCTAAGTTAATAATTCTTTATATTTGAATGCACCTGTTCACATTACTGTGTGGTTTCTGTCGTTTTAGATCCTGACTGATACCATGTAGCATAGATTCAGGAGGCCCTCCTGAGTAGCTCTCCACGTGTACCCCTTCCACAGTCTGTCTCTTCCATATTGAGTCTTTCCTTTTCAGGTGTTCAGAAAAGAGACAAAGAAACAGAGAGGCAAACGTAGCTCAAAAGTGACTTCCATCACTTCTTCCCACAGTTTATGGTCCCAACCTAGATGCAAAGAGGCTGAATAACACAGTATTCCTATATTTCTAGGAAGAAGGGATGGGCTTGGTGAGCATCTAGCCAGTCTGCAACAACATATGAAAATTCTTGTGTTTTATTTAACTGAATTATATAAACCACTCCCCACAAATCTTCCCCATCCTTCATCTCTTCCACAGTAAATGTCACAATCATTCACCTATTTATCAAGAAAAAAAAACCCTGTGGTCATCTCCAATGCTTGACTCTCTGACCCTTCAAATCTCTCATTGAATTCTGCTGCAAATCTCACTACCTTCATCTTGTCTGAGCGTATGCATCTCCATCCTGGACTACTGCACTGAACTCCTAATTCCTGGCTGGTCTCTGCTCTCACTCTTTTCCCTGTGGTATATTCTCAGAGACACCAGAGGCATCATCTAAAACTTAAAAAGTCATGTGACAATCCCACTCTCATTCCATCAGTGGTTTCCTATCACATGTAAGACTACAATGTAAAGTCCTTTCCATGGCCTACCAGTTTCTACAGTCGGCTTCCCAGTTACATTCCCTAACCCCCCTTGCCTGTGTTCACTCCACTCTGACCACATGGGAATCCTTGCAGTTTTTATCTCTAGGTCTCTTCTCTTATTGTCTTATCATTCCAAGAATGCTCATTTCTCTGTTATTTTATTTTATTTTTTAAATAAAATTTTATTGATTTTTTAGAGAGAGAGGAAGGGAGAAACATCAATGTGAGAGAGAAACATCCATCAGCTGCCCCCTGGAAGCCCCCGATTGGGGATCGAGCCTGCATCCTGGGCATGTGCCCTGACAGGGAATAGAACCAGGACCTCTCAGTCCACGGGATGATGCTCAATCCACTGAGCCACACCAGCTGGACTTTTCTCTGTTATTGTAATTGGCACATTTTTCTACATTCAAACTTAAAAGTCACCATCTCATTAGATCCATCTTAGACATCAATGTAAAATATCACCTATTTTGATTGATTTAGATTTTGTCACATCACGAATCACTACCAGACAGTATTATATTATCTCATTATTTTAATCTCTTAATAACTAGAATATAAACTCTGTGAAACAACTTTGCTTCCTGTTTCCCCACTGTAAAACCAGTGCCTTTCACAGTTCCAGGAAACGAAAGGCATAATTAATATGAGTTGAATGAATGCATGAGAGTTAGAACTGAAGAGAAAGCATTCAGTCAACCACATTTGGAGGGTAGATGCGAGGTGGAAAAAAGAAACAGCATTGATAAAAATCTTGAATCTTTTGTGAGCAAGGAAACAATGTTTGGCGCAGCTGGGAAACTATAAGCATTTCAGAAACGCAAGGAGGGGAAAATGAAACTTCAAATGATAAAAGATGAAAACCGTGAAGTAGACAGGGGTCAGATACAGTGCTGGGGAATTTGGGTTTTATTACAAGCAGAGCAGGAAGCCATTAATTGTTTAACATTAGTAGGAAAGTCACCTGATCAGGTCTGTGGCTTAAGAGGATTATGCCTGCTGCAATGTGAAGAATAACTTAGAGAGAGCGGAGACTGGCGGGGAAGCACACCCATGTTAACAAGCAGCCTGGGTCAGCTTGAGCCCAGATGATGGCAGTTGGAATAAAGAGGAACTAAAAGATCAAGAGATGTTTCAGAAATAAAACCAACAGAACATAGTTGTTGTTTCTTTTTTCTTTTTGTTAATCCTCACCGGAGGATATTTTTCCACTTATTTTTTTAGAGAGAGTGGAAGGGAGGGGGTGGGGGGAAAGAAAGAGAGAGAGGAGGGAGAGAGAGAGAGAGAGACAGAGAGAGAGAGACAGAGAGACAGAGGGAGTGGAGGGAGAGAGAGAGGAGAACATCCATGTGAAAGAGACACGTCGACTGGTTGCCTGCCACACGTGCCCAGACCGGACCGGGGATTGAACCTGCAACCCAGGTACGTGCCCTTGACAGGGCATCGAACCCAAGACTCTTCAGTGTGTGGGCTGATGCTCTAACCACTTAGCAACATATACCAAGGCTAGTTGTTGTTTCTTAATGTGTAGAAGAGAAAAACTTTCTATTGATCTTCAGATAAAGAAAAGGTAAATCCCCAAGTCCCCTATTTACTTCAGATCTAAGTCCTCAATCACAGAGAAAAATGTTAATAATTAGTCTCCTTAAATTTAATTAAAACACAGTTGATAGTTGACAATGAAAGTGTTTTGGTTTTTTTTAATCCTCACCCGAGGACATTTTTGCATCCGGCTTCAGATAGAGCGGGAGGGAGAGAGGAAGGAAGAGAGAGAGAGAGAGAGAGAAACATTGATGTGAGAGAGACACATCGAGTGGCTGCCACCCACATGACCCCAACTGGGGCCGGGGACAAACTGCAACTGAGGTACGTGCCCTTAGCAGGAACAGAGCCCGGGATTCTCTGGTCCGTGGGCCGACGCTCTAACCGCGGAGCCAAACCGGCCAGAGCAACAATGAAAGTGTTTTTTTTTTTAGAGGTATGAGAATGAAGACACTCTATTTATTATTTTAAATGAATGATTTCTGATATATTGAGTAGGTCAAGGAACCACCCTTCCCAAGGACTCGTCAACATTCCCACAACTTGCTACCTAAAGTTTTCATAGGCAGAACAACATTCACAAACCCTTGAGAAAATAACAGATAAATGCCTGCCAAACACTGGGAGCTATTTAAATATTATTATAACATGCAATGTAATTAGAACAATTCAATCTCCTGGAAAATGCAATAACCAGTTTCCCTGCTTGGTAGAAGGAAAGGGACTGTGAACGATCCAGGTTGTGTGACTTTATCTCTGGTATCCTGCTAAACAAAGAACTGCTACTACATACAGTTTAAGGGAAGGTTTTAATGGAATTTCACATTCACAATTCCTGTTTTATTTTTCCCCACATAGGAATCAGAAGAGCTTTATTAGTATAGTAAGTGGTTAGGCTTGGGAGGGAATGGTATAGATTTTGAAGCCAATTCCATCATTTTAGAAACTAATTTGACATCATATCGTTTCGATATCAAAATTCTCTCTTCCTGCAATTCCAACAGCTCCCCACTGCAAAACTGACCATGAAATTTGTGGAGCCCAGGGCAAAATGAAAATGTAGAGTCCCTTGTTCAAAAATTAGTAAGAATTTCAAAATGGCAAGAGCAGAACATTAAACCAAGTGTGAGCCCCCTCTAAGCATGGGGTTCTGGGAGCGCCCACAAAACCAGTCTGCTTCCGTGCTTGAACAAAAAATGAGAAGAGCTCCCGACTTTGATCATTATTTGTAAATGACTGACAGCTCGAATGAATTTTACTTTCAATTTAGATAGTTCGTCTTATAACTTCGCTTCTCCAGCAGGCAGCCTATGTCCCTGGGAACACAGTCTGATCTGACGTGGTTGATCAGAAACCTGGCATTTCTTTGTCTCACTCACTATAAAAGCAAACTTTAATAGATTCTTATGAATCGAGCCATGTAAAAATACTGTCATCTTTTTAACAAGGCTCTCAACTGTTTCATTTGTCATTCTGGAAATCCACATCCTTTTGGAAATCATTGGAAAAATTTGACCACTGCTGCTGGTTTAGCAATTTTAATGGGCACGATTAGTCACTTCAGCTAAAACATTGCTTGATTAAGGGGTGGGTAGGTGTTAAAAGTCAGATAAGCCAGTGTTGTATTGAATTTGCTGATCAATGCAATCCATCAGTCCTTTGTTATGCCAGAGTTGGTGAGGTCACTGGCTGCTGCAGTCACTCAGCACTAAGAAGGGTGCCTGGTAAAGGCACCATTTCCTCCCTCTGCCCTTTCCACCAACTTGAGTTTCTCCGTCTCTTATCCCTCTGGACCGCTTGTAATATCACAGACCTAGAGAGCTCTGCTTTATCTACATCCCAGACTCTACAGCCTCTTTTGCCTCCCTTCCTTTTATATTTTTGTGCTTAAGCATGTCAAACATCTCTATCCAACCCTGAAATGAATTCCACCTACATCGCCCTTCACCCTTTTTAAGGGTAGCGTGCGTGCACACACACACACACACACACACACACACACACACACCAGTCCTGTAGTAAATTCTTCATTCTAACAGGAATTGAGTATGTGAGTGGTTAAAGAACAAGGACTCATCATGGAATTCAAATACAATTTTCAAATGGCCGCAAAGGAGAGCATTGTGTGTAGCCTTTATTCAGCATGAGATGCAGTAGGAAAAAATCAGCCTATGGAATTATCTTTCTGTTCCTTTATTGTTGAAACCCCAAATAGCAGCTCTACTACTGTTATTTTCCTATAGCAAGCTTCATTTAACCAATGTAAGACTGCCTTTGATGCCAGGCTTAGTCAATGTAAGATGAAATAGAGATGTGTAAGTTACTTAATGTCTTTGAGTATCATTGATAATATATTTTTTAAGTAAAATTATTCAGTAGCTTCTCCTATGTAGTTCTAACTAATTATACTTCTTCATTTTCTCTTTTCAAAACAAGTTTTGTTAACTTTGCTCTAACTCTGAGTCATTCTGTTCAAGCACAAAAGTCAATTTCTGTGGTCCATAAGTAAAATTTCTTCTTTTTCAAACTACTAACCCTACTAAAATAATCAGTTGTAATTTATGTTTATTCTCCCCCTTTTCAAAAATAGGTCACAACATCATTCTGACTTTAAGATAAATCAATCATTAATAATTCATAAGAGAGTTAGAAATCTATTAGTGTACAGACCGATTCCTTACAAGTAAATAATTTATTTAATTTTATCTTGTATCATAGTTGCTTAAATAGATTTACTTGACTCAGTTACTGTGATTTTCTTTTACCCTCATTCATATAAAACATCTTTTATACATATTTATTTTGTATTTATCAAATAAAATCCTTTGAAAATGCTAAACCATAAATATAATTACATCATTATTTTTGTAGTCACATCTATAAATATACACCCTCAAAACAATATGGATAATTAATTCAATCTTACCATTGTCACAGTTAATCTAAAATTGAAATGTAACATATCTTTCCCATCTCTAGTTCTGCTAAATTCTACATTTTTGACAGTAAAGGAACCAATGTTATTTATTTATTACTATCATATTGGCAAATGTGATAGAATTTATTATGAACTTTGTTCCTCAAAATCACTATATATTGCCCTGGCCGGTTTGGCTCAGTGGTTAGAGCGTCGGCCTGTGGTCCAGAGAGACCCGGGTTCGGTTCCCGCTAAGGGCCTGTACTTCGGTTGTAGTTTGTCCCCGGCCCTGGTTGGTCGTGCGGGTGGCAGCCACTCGATGTGTTCCTTTCACGTCAATGTTTCTCTCTCTCTTCCTCTCTCTCCCTCCCACTCTATCTGAACAAAACATGAAAAAATGTCCTTGGGTGAGGATTAAAAAAAAAAAAAGATTAAAAAAAAAATCACTATATATTAATAGATAAAAATATTTATTTAGAAGTTTATCAAATAATAAGTGAATGAAAAAGTCTCACATTACTTTCTTTAAGATCAAGATTATGTTCTTAGTTGGAAATCTTCTGGGCTCTGTAAGAAATATAGTCACAGATAAAGACATTATCATAGTAAATGCTAATTTCTTCCAACTGAAAAGGTATACACAGAAGTTTTCTGTTGTTTCCTTATCAAAAGTTTGTAGAGTTGTTTTCTGTTTTACTTTGGTAGCTAGGAGTGCAGATTTTGCTGGTGGTATTCTTAGTAAACTTTTCTCTGATCAGTGTTATCAGTTCATTAGTACCACCTTACTATATCTGATTCCATCAGTCAATTTGAAATAATTCATACTTTAATTCATTATTGTATAAAACTTCCTTTGTGAAGAAAAAATACAATGTCATGTTGAAATCTTTTTATGGCTAAATATTTGGGGCTGAGCCAAGTAAAAACAGTTAAATTTTACCTAAATATTTTCCTAAAATTTAATTATTATTTTTATTTTCTAGTAGGTTTTTAATTAGGATATTTCCCTTATTTTAAGTTTTTGATATGATATGGCAGAAAGAACCTGTCCAAATCCATTTGGTCTACTCTAACAGACTAGGTGGCTTATAAACAACAGGAATTTATTGCTTATAGTTTTGGAGGCTAGGAAGTCCAGGATCAAGGTGCCAGCCCATCTGGTGGTGTCTGGAGGGAGCCCATTTCCTAGATAGCCATCTTTTTGCTGTAACTTCACAAGGTGGAAGGGGCTACAGAGCTCCTTTGAGTCTCCTTTATAAGGGCAATAATCCCATTCATGAGGCCCCTTCCTCATGACCTAATCACCTCCCAAAGGTCCCACCTCCAAATTCCATCACCTGGGGGTGGGGTGGGGGGTCAAAATTTCAGCATATGAATTGTGGGGGGGATATAAACATTCAGACCATAGCAGAGCCCAATAATTAAAAAAGAAGGAAGGAAGGAAGGAAGGAAGGAAGGAAGGAAGGAAGGAAGGAAGGAAGGAAGGAAGGAAGGAAGGAAGGGAGGAAGGAAAAAAAATGTGGTCTGATTCTGGGCTATAGCATAGACCAGCTCTGTGACCAAAAGTATCAGGTAAACTTTCTGATATTTAGGCCTCGACTCTGACAAAAAGGGGTGCTGGTACCCACTTCACTAGCTGGTTGTGAGAAGGATTCAAATAAGGAAATTACATTATGGTTCTCTTACCAACTCTAAACCTAATATAAATGGTCTCTAAGAGGCCACTATTAAAATATAAAGAGGAAAGAAATGGTTGTTCAGGAGAAAGGGACTGGCCATAAACAAGATTCTCCATTAAACCCATTAGCACTTATCAATCTGACTGACTGCCTGTCCTCTTAGAATAGGAATGAGTATGATACCAAGCTCAACCAATGCATTAAATAGGGAACTCATTTAATCATAACAACCAGTCCAGAGCCACAAAGACTGAGTTTCAGAACTGAGTCTGTTTTTAGCTGTGCAATTGTATGCAAGCTAATTAGGCTCTCTGCCTCATTTTCCCCATCCATAAGGTGGTGGCAATGAAACTACCTCAGAGGGTTATTGGAAAATTTTAATGAATTAATATATTGAAAATATTCATACTAGGGCTTGACATAGAGTAAGTGCTCTGTGCTGGTCATGGTTACTATTATCAGTGGGCACATGTTATGGAACATATGCCTTCAGGTTGAGACTATGACTGTGGAGAATCAGGCCACAGCTAATGGGACAGTCAAATATAGAGTTTGTATATGGGGCAGGAAACAACAAATTTTGATGTTTTTATGTATTCATTTCTCAATGCTGTGAATAATTTACTTAATAGCTGTGTCTAAATCTAGATAATAATTAATACTATGCACTAAAGTAGATGTTTTATGCTGGGTGTAAAGACAAAAACTCGAGAGTTGAACCAGAATGGTCTGCCTTTAATTCTTCAAATCTTTGTATCTCCATGAACAATAGACATGATACAGAGCACAGCATACTGAGAATATGGAGGACACAGACTCTCTAACTCTGTTCTCTGAACACATTCACCAGAGTAAAAGATTAGCGAACCTTAAAGACAATACAGATAGAGACAGTAGTGCACATATTGAGATAATGACTATAAAGTGCCGAGAATCTGAATGATCATTTGTACCTCTAATTCCATAAGGACAGGAACTGTGTTCTTAGACCTATATGGTGATGCAGTAACAAAACCCAAAATAAGATTTCCAAACAAATATGACAATCTTTGTGGAAGTCTCTTAAAGGCTCATCAAAGAGGGATTTAAATTCTCTGACACAGAACAAATGCCCCAAAGACCCTTTCACCCTTCTCCTTATGCCTTGTCACAATCTGCTTTCTCTACGTCTCTTTCCTTCCTCAACCCCGGTTCAAGTTGGCTTTTTCCTTCTCTCTAGAATTTCTAATCTGAATCAACATTGTTTTTCTCAGCATTTTACATTTCCTCTTCCAGAATTCTCTTTAGGAGATTGGAAGAGAAAAAGCTGTAAAAACATATGCCTATATGGAATAAACTGTGGAATAAATGCAAGTTTAGAAGCATAAATTCCATTCAGTGAAGACAATATTTTAGTAGTTTGGCCTGGATGTTTGGAAGTGAATTAAATCCCCATGCCTGTCCCAGAGAAGGACAGAATGCACAAGTAAATTAGGCAGGACCTCAGAAGATTATTTCACATTGAAAAATATGTGAAATCAAAAAACAAAGACTTACCAGGTCAGTGTGGCTCAGTGGATTGAGCATTTTCCCCTGAACTGAGAGGTCCCTGTTCGATTCCTGGTCAGGGCACATCCCTGGGTTGTGCGCTTGATCCCCAGTAGGGGAAATGCAGGGGGCAGCCAATCAATGTTTCTCTTTCACATTGATGTTTCTATCTCTCTCTTAAAAAAATCAATAAAAACATATTTTAAAAAAAAAGACTTATTAGCAGGATTTACTCTTTTTAAAAGAATCCTCACCAGAGGATATTTTTCCATTGATTTTTTAGGGAGAGTGGAAGGGAAGGCAGGAGGGAGGGAGAGAGAGAAACATCGATGTCAGAGAGACATGTCAATTGGTTGCCTCCCACATAACCCCGACCGGGACTGGAGATCGAACCTGCAACCCAGATATGTGCCCTTGACTGGAATCAAACCCACGTCCCATTGGTCCGATGCCACGATTTGCTCTTTAACTCGGGTTCAGATTCAAGTGATTCTTTCACAGCTCCTTTCGGTCTTCTGGCCTTGGTTCTCCTGGTCTCTCATCTCTTTCTCTCAGATATGTACTGAGTTTTTACCTCTCCCATCGACAAGCTCAAAAACCCCACACTGCTCTTTAACTTTTCAACTGTGATTGTTTTTTGGTTTTTGTTTTTCCTTTTGGGTGTGTTCCTAAGAAAGAATCATTCTAAAACTCTCCTCATTGAATGCCTTTCTTTTTAAATACAATAGCCACAGATTACTTATTATGGCAGCTTTTAGATGCACTGAAAGCCATGCTCCTTCCTTAAGACTCCACAAAAAGCACCTTTTATGTTAAATAGCTAAATTGTCACAGAATGTAGTACAGAAATTAATCCAGGTTTTAGTTTACTTCATTATAAGGCATTATAAGTGCCTTCCCTGGAACAATAGATGATATCAGGAGGGCCCTTCAGTAACCTTAACCCAAATTCAAGAGAAAGGAGGGTGGCAGAAGCATGAAAAGAGAGCTTTAAGCCATCACAAGACAACCAACAGGCAGAGAAACACTGTTAGGTAAACTAAAGATCTCTCACCTCACACACGGAGCATCAGAGCCCGCCTTGGAGAGGATGAGCATCTCAGCTCCCTAATTACCAGCCCCTGGGCCTTTCCTATCAGAAAAAAATAGACTCCCCCAGGTTCCTCACATTTGGTCCTTTGATGAAGTTTAGTTACAAAATCTTGGATGCTTAGTGCATCCTGAATGTTTGTTTTTATTTCATTTTCAGCCAAGACACTGGACATTGATTTCCTCTTGCATTTCATTTCAAGTAAATTCACAACGGTGGATGGGAAAACCAGAGCCAAAAATCTTTGCCCTGAGCACAAACCCAAGTAAAAATCAAAGCATTTCTGAGAGTGTGAGTTGTTCAGTTAAATTTACTTAAAAAAAAAAAAAAAATCATCAAGCAATTGCCCTGCTGAAATGAATCAGACATGGAGGCAGAGAGCGGGCGCAAAACTCTTGGTGTGCCAACTTGCACAGTATAATTTTCACATCAAAGAACTTCCAAATAGGATTTTTGGCAGTATTTTAACTTTTAGCTAGCTGTCTCGAATCCTTTCTGGAAGTAAGCAGGTTATAAATTATAACTACATAAATAAATAAATTTCATGGTGGTATCCGATATCATCCAGTTTGCCCACTCCGTCCCCATCCCATTCCACACGGGTCCAGGCTCTGTTCACATCACAGCTTCTGTCTTCCACAGAACTGGGTGGATATATGTGAACATCCATGCAAAAGAAGTGCTTCCCAGGAGGACCAGCATGGTTTCGAAAAGAGGCCTGGGAAGCTCATTAACACGTAGAGTTCAGCGTGAGGAGAGGGTCTAGTGTGTTGAGAGGAAATGAGACCAGAAATGTAAATTCAGACAAGTTTGAGAGAGCTTTCATGTCACTGTAACAACTTTTTTTCTGGTCACAAAACCATCCTGGAGGCTGGATAATTCACACTTGGTGTACAGCCTGTTTTGGTTGCTAGCTACCTGTATGAGTTTGTTTGTATAACAATTATTCTGCTAGCACTTTACTCAGCTATCAATGAACAAATTCAGATTAAACCTCTATGTTTTATCTGTATGTATATATATAAATATATAAACATGTTTACCTAGACACACACATACAACATATTTACCTATAAGTAAATTCTGATACAACTACAGATTTCAATTCTTAATAAGTGTCTGGAATATAAATATCTCCACAATTTCTACACTTCCCAGGTAGATTTATCAACGTACAGTCCCACTGACTCTAACCAGTGGTTCTCAACCTTCCTAATGCTGCGACCCTTTAACACAGTTCCTCATGTTGTGGTGACCCAACCTTAAAATTATTTTCGTTGCTACTTCATAACTGTAATTTTGCTACTGTTATGTCTTAGACGACCCCTGTGAAAGGGTTGTTTGACCCCCAAAGGGGTCGTGACCCACATACAGTGTGTCCAAGGCTTTCTTGATCCTTTGCTTTTCCTAACTTTGTGCCCACTTTATGTAACTATTCTGACCCCATAACGTCTATTAAAGTCATGGTTATTCCTCATATTCCAGCATAAACTCTCGTTCCAGATATATTCCATGTATGCTCAAGATAAATTTAGATTTGTCTTTCCTCAAATACCCAGAGTATATTTATGCTGGTTGTTAATATTCTGTCTTCACATAAAGTTCCTTTTGAATCAGTATTTCTTACTAGATTACCAGCTATTACAGAAAGGAATAGCTCCATACTCATATTTACTACTTTTTCCCTAGTAACTCCAAAATATGTTGTAGATAGAAGTTGTTCAATAATACTTTGCAAAATTGTATTGAGTGTATAATTTGGATCACATGGTAGAGAAAGCTTTAATGTTAGTTATCAGTGCTTAAATATATTCAGGGCTTCACAAAAATTAATGTTCATGCCATAAATAGGAAAGTATAACTAAACAATGGTTATGGAGCAAGGAAAGAAACTCTTCTTAGATTGTAATAGGGAGAGTAGGTACATATTCTTCTCTCAAGAGTTCTCAAAGTCTATTCCCATTTTAGAACTAATCATCTTACTTGTTTTTATCATAGTCCACCTTTCCCGTGAAATGTGAATTAGTGCAAGGTGGTGCATACACAGAGTGCTAAATGGGAAATCTGGAGGCCGCTTTTCAAGGACCAGGTCTTTCTCTCCCTTATGGTTTAACTTGGACATTAACTTAGCCTCTGGAATCATCATGTCCTCTTTTGTAAAAAGGGAAAAATAATGTTTATGCTTTCCATTTAATGGGGCTCTTTTTAAATCAAGAGATGAAATATTTAAAAGCAAATCACAGATTTTATCTCATCCAATTATCTTAGTTTCTTGAATATGTAGTAGAGATCAAGTCTCCATAACGACGTGCATGTTGTTTTCTGTGAGGAAAAATCCGTTCTTCTCTTCTATATGGTCTGTTCTACTTTTCCTTATAAAATGCAGCACGGTATTCACCCCCAGAGAGATTTCATAGATGCCCACACTTGCTATATGCTATTCTATAGTCCTTGTGCTGGATCATCCCCTTGATTTAATGTTCAGTCTCCAACATGATGCCAAGTCCTTGATTGAGGGAACTAAAACCTATATAACCATTAAATCTTCAACACATTGGTGTTCAGTAAATGTTTATTGGTTGAATAAACTTTGAATGGCATCTCAGACTTGACTCAATTTGCTATGAGTTGGGTACAAGGATCTCCTAATTTGCAATTTTGTGAAAACTGTGTTCCAGTTAATAAAATCAATGGTAGTAGACTTTGAATCTGAGGTCTGGTAGAAAGCCCGAGGTATATTTATGAAGGCATCTCATCTCTAGATTTTTCTTTCTCTGTTTTGTTGTACAAACACTTGTTAAAAAATATTTTTCAGGAATGATAGTGAAAAAACAAATCTTGGACATAGGGCCTGCTTTGTACAAAAGCCTGCTTCACTTGGTAATTTATTTTTCTTAAATTTCTCCCTAATCCTATTTCAATATGCTAATCTCCCTTGTTTCTTCATCAAGCCTGCTTTAGAATTATTTTATATACAATAGCCTCCTACTCTGGAGAGGTAACTAAACTTTTATGGTTGTCTAACACCCCCCTCCCCAATTTATTCAAAGACACAAAAATAGAAAAAATAGGCCATAAAGATAAAATACATTATTAAATGGCATTATTGTCATTGTTATTATTCTCCCATCAAACAAGGATATGAAGAGCTAAATTATGCACCATATGGTAATTGCTTGGAAGATAACCACAACTTACGGTCACACCTTCAGCATCCAACTGCATTGTCTGCTGCATTTCAGGTGCCAGTGTGGCAGAGGGCCAGCCCAAAAAAGATGAACTGGCAGAGGGAGAATGACAGACATTAGGCATAAGTACTTTTCATGTCAAGCCTTTGGCATGTTCATTGTTGAAAAAATCTGTTCTCGGAAATGCCTTCCAAAATACGCAAGTTATGCTATGAAGGCATACGATAACTTTTGCTGTCCCAGGATATGTTAACGTGGATCATCTTGGGACATGCCAAATCTCAACCAATTTAATGGGTGATTCCAGGTGTCTGTCTAATCTCAATCCTACTGCCCAAAGGAAGTTCAAAAAAATGTTTTGTTAAATTTTTATTTTTATTAAATGTATTGGGGTGACATTAGTTAATAAAATTATATAGGTTGCAGGTGTACATCATCTATATATTGTATTGAGTTCACTACCCCAGATCAAGTCTTCCATCATCATTTATTCCCCCGTTAACCTCTTCTACCTCCCCCAACCTCTCTTTCCCTCTAGTAATCACCATCCTATTATCTGTGCCTATGAGTTGTTTGTTTTTTGCTTAATCCCTTCACCTTTTTCACCCAGCCCCTCAACCCCACTCCCTCTGTCAGCTATCAGTCTGTTCTCTGCATCTATGAGTCTGTTTCTATTTTGTTTGTTAGTTTATTTTGTTCATTAGCTTCCACATATAAAGGAAATCATATGGTACTTGTCTTTATCTGACTGGATTATTTCACTCAGCATAATACTCTCCAGGTCATTCTATGCTGTCACAAAAGGTTAAAATTTCCTTCTTTTCCACAGCTGAGTAGTATTACATTGTATAAGTGTACTACAGTTTTTTATCCACTTATTACTGAGGGGCTCTGGGGCTGCTTCCAAATCTTGGCTATTGTAAATAACTCTACAATGAACATAGGAGTGCATATATTCTTTTGAATCAGTGTTTTGGGTTTTTTCGGTTCCATATCAAGAAGTGAAACTGCTGGGTCATAAGGAGGTTCCATTTTTACTCCATACTGCTTTCCACAGTGGCTGCACCAATGGGCATTCCCATCATTAGTGCAAGTGGGTTCCCTTTTCTCTGCAACCTCACGAACATTTTGTTGTTTGTTGATGTATTGATGATAGCCATTATGACAGGTGTGAGGTGATATATCATTGTGGTTTTAATTTGCATTTCTCTGATGATTAGCATCTTTTCATATGTCTGTTGGCCATCTGTATGTCCTCTTTGGAGAAGTGTCTATTCAGGTCTTTTGCCGATTTAAAAAAATATATATTTTTATTGATTTTTAGAGAGAGAAGAAGGGAGAGAGAGAGAGAAAAACATCAATGTGAGTGCAGAACATCGATTGACTGCCCCCTGCACACCTCCTACTGGTGATGAAGCCTAAAACCTGGGCATGTGCCCTGACCAGGAATCAAACCTGCAACATTTCAGTGCTCAAGATTATCATGTCTACTTTCATTACTCTTATTCAACATAGTAATAAAAGTCCTAGCCACAGCAATAAGACAAGAAGAAATAAAAGACTCCAATTTGGAAAGGAAGAACTAAAACTCTCATTATTTGCAGATGACATGATACTGGATATTGAGAACCCTAAAAATTCCACCAAAAAAACCACTAGAATTGGTAATTAAATTCAGTGAATTAGCAGGATACAAAATAAATATCCAGAAATCAGTTGCATTTATATACACTAATAATGAACTATCAGAAAGGGAAACTAAAATAAAAAAATTTCATTTACATTTGCATAAAAAACAAAAACAAACAAAGAAATAGAAGATACACATAAATGGAAACATATACTATGTTTATGGATAGGAAGAATTAACATCATTAAAATGTCCATACTACCCAAAATAATCTATAGATTCAATGCAATTCCTATAAAAATACCAATGGCACATCTCACAGAACTAGAAAAAATATTTCAAAAATTTATATAGAACCACAAAAGACCCCAAATAGTCTCAACAACCTTGAGAAAAAAAGAACAAAGTTGGAGGAATCACACTACCTAATATCAAACTATATTAAAAGGAAGTTCAAAAAATTTTAAAGGAAAGTTTATATGGAATTTTTCAATGTGTGATGAATTTCTACACTAGTAGTCAACTCGAAAATGATAAAGAACAACTTGAACATTTACATTTAAGTATGTACAACTCTTCATTTTCAGAATCTGTATTTGAATTATCACCTTTCCCAACAGTAAGAAGGTGGACTTTTTCAAAGATATTGAAGGTGAAATTACTAATTTAGATGATTTAAAAAATACCTTAGTTTCAATAATGCTATTCAGCTTACTAAATGTTATTTCACACATTATATTATGTTATTGAATTTTCCCAAGAACATCATTAGGTAAATATAATTTTCCATTTTCTTTCTACTATATAAAGCAACTCACGGAAAGAGGAATCACTAGTTCCAAGTCATTCAACTGGATTTTAATAGGAATAAAACCCAAATCTATTTGTTTTCAAGTAAAATGATCTCAAGCAATTTTGGTTATGTTAATGAGTTACCACTTATAATTTTCTTCTGGAAACTGGTTTGGTATTTCCATTATTGTTAGAGTTTGGAATCTAATGCTTTTTGTAAATTATAAAATATATTTATGGACTCATGCCATATCTGCTTTATTGCTAAAAAATGATAAGAATAATTCTCCCATATTTCAAAAGTGGAAAAAAATCAGCTCTGTAGTAACATTCAAAGGCATAAAACATGCCTATAAAACAACTATTTCTCTAGTTGATATCTTCGACTTAGCTCACAAGCCTGCCTTAAAAGAATCAGCCAATCAAACTCTTCTCTACAGTAAGCTAGCTTTTCAAGATATAATAGTACCTTAAATGTAGAAATACTCTTGGAATTTATTCAAATCAGAAATCTCAATCCAAAAGCACAGCTGAATATTCATGGAGCGTTTTTATTTATCCAGACTTATCCTTGGAAAACACAATTTTGGAACGATCACTATGTCTTGGGCAACAAAATTTTCACATGTATAAATGTTTGTTTCCATCATAGCTGTTGTTCTATTATGTGTACACACAAATACACATGTGAATATGTGTATATGAGATTAAAAACATATTTAGAGCTTTAATAGTATTTTATGAATCTTTCATTGTATCCTGGCTATAAAAAGCTTTCTTGATGAAGAAAGAAAACATAAAGTATACCTGTACTAAAGGCATCTATTGACTTTCTGCCGTGAACTCAGCCCTGGTCTAGGCACTGTGGTTGTTAGGAAAAAAATAAAAGATGCCTCTAAAGGATTTTGCACTTTAGCAGGGAGGCTCAAGGCATATTTATAAGAAACACAACACATGGGTAGATGGTTAATAGGGCACCAAAGGTGTTTTAATAAGTAACAGAGAGTAGCAGACTCATTAGTGTATATGCATGTGTGTTAGTAAATATGCACATGTACAAGTCATTGACAATTATGCTCCTGACAAATCAGAGACCAGACACAAATTGCCCTCTATCTGCCTGGCCTGTGGAGTTAGAGGAGCCATTCAGTAGCTATTTGTGCAGCACAGAGAAGTCCAGGGAAACAGTGCTGCAGGGTCTCTCAGAATGGCCTTGCACTTCTTCTTTGGGTTTTACTATAGACTGAATTGTGTCTCCCCAAAATCCATATGTTGAAGTTCTAAACTCTAATTTGACTATATTTGGAGATAGGGCCTATAAGTTGGTAAAATTAGATAAAATCATAAAGGTGGGCCCTGATATGACAAGACTGGTGGCCTTATAAGGAGAGATACCAGGGAGCTCTCACTTTCTTTGCCATGTGAGGACACAGGGAAAAGGCAGCTTTCTGCAAACCAGGAGGAGCATGTTTACCAGGACAGGAAACAGCCAGCACCTTGATTTGAACTTGTCAGCCTCCAAAACCACGAGAAGAATCTCTGCTATTTAAGCCACCAAGTCGATGGTATCTTGTTATGTCAGCCCTAGTCAACTAAAACAGGCTTTATCACTGAGGAGATCATAGGACATGATCAACTCACTGACTAACTTTGCTACTGGACTCCAGCCATATCAACACTTTGGTTTTTCTCCTATATGCCATTCAGACTCATGCGACAGGTCATTGGGTTTGCTGTGCTCCACAAAACCAGAGCAACTCATTCCCTCTTCTTATTTATTTATTTATTTATTTATTTATTTATTTTAAATATATTTTTATTGATTTTTAGATAGAGGAAGGGAGAGGGAGAGAGATAGAAACACCAATGAGAGAGGAACATAAAATAGCTGCCTCCTGCATGCTCCCTACTTGGGACTGAGCCCACAACCCAGCCATGTGCCCTGACCAGGAATCGAACCAGCAACCTCTTGGTGCATGGGACGACACTCAGTCCACTAAACCACACTACCTGGGGCCCTCTTCTTTAAGCCATTTTGTAACCGGCACCTTCTTAGTGAAGACCTCATTGACCACCTTAAATCACAAGCCCTTTCAATACTCCTTATCCATTTTCTCTACTTTTCTCCTTTATATGTATATCCAATTTACATGCTATATAATTTACTTGTTGATTTTGTTGATGTTTTTCTCTTTTCTCAGTGGAATAAAAGTATATGATAGCAAAGATAATTGTTTTGTTAATTGCCACATCCTCAGTACCTCACACAATAAAAGTGTTCAATAAATATAAACCATGTAGCATCTGATGTCATCATAGACCTTAGAAAATTCAAAAGGGACAAGAAGAAGTTAATAAGGGTTAGAAACCAATGGCAAAGGGGCAGATGGGGTGTTGCAATATATAGTGCATTTCCCGATTCAGCAATCAGTTCTTGAGCAAAACTATATACCTGATGCTGGGATTGGTGACCCTTAGAAGCTCAGCATCACAAAGGAGAGAGAAAAAAAAGAGTGAAAAAGAAAAAGAACAGAAAAGTAATGATATGAGAATAAATGTATGATCATTTTATTCTCTCTTCTCCTTTACTAGAGTTATAAAAGTCAATTAAAAGACTATCCTTGCTATTATTGTTTCCTTTTTACAATTGTATTAAAGAATATGCATGTGTGAATAGAATGTCAAAGAGAAGGGAAAGGAGGAGATGCTTTTTGGATCACTTACCAATCAAGTTTAGATTTACTTCTCGATACCGTAACTAAAGTTTCAGCAAAAGGTATTGGGGGAAGGGAGAGTGAAGAGGAAACTGTAAATTATATAGATTAAGGGTCAGTCAAAATGAGTACTCAAAATTAATATAAAGAGACGATAGAAACCAAGAGCAAATTGAACATCTGGTATATCAAGTCAATAACTGGTTTACTCCAATGTATCTCAGGAAAGATAACTTCCAGAGTGGGAACAAGGCCATGAAGGAGAAGTGGATGCTCTCAGAATTTTATTTTTTTCACTTTGAAGGGGATAAATTAGGATTAGCATAAACAGATCTAAGATGCCATATAGTCTCCTCTCCTTGATAAATATTGGTTGTTATTCTTTCAGTCCTTGTCCTCTGAGAATAGAAAGCTTTATGGAGATATAGTAGGAAGAAAAGCTGCTTAATGGGGCACACTACAGCAAACATTATTGATCAATTTGGTTTTACTTGTAAGAATGATTGAATGTGCAAGTAATTGAGATGTCATTTTGTAGCCTGAACGTTTTATTTTCTAGAATGTTTGTTTTCTCCAAGAGAATTTATTTGAGAGAAAATAAAGAACTAGAGATGATGTATTGAACAGCAAAAACATGCTAGTTGACAAGAAGATTTATCTGGGTCACCCTCTGGATTTCATGGCACCATTTTGTATCATCAGTGGTAAAATTTTGCCAGCTCAAGGCAAATGCAAAGATTCCGGTGATTCCCATTTTCTCTTCCTTCCTAATTATTTACTCTATTCCATCAAACCACATCTTTCTGCCTCTTCCAGTACATTGCGACTTCTTCCTTGAAATTTGCTATAATAAAAGGATGTAATAAACTCATTTGTATTAAGGTGTAAATAATTGGTAAACTTTACTTGAAGTGTAGAGACTCTCTGCCTACACCTAATTCCCCTGCAAATACACATGCAACCATCCCCAAACAGCAACAGTATTTTTAAAAAGTACAATAAAGAAAGTGAAGGGATGCTCAGATAATAGGCAAAGTTGAGCAAGGAGAAAAGTACCCTTCTTTCTTTGCAGATGTAGAGTTGGCGAAAACTTATTGATTGTTGCTGCTGAAATTACACAAGGATATCTTAAACTATTGAAGAATGTAACCAGCCTGTTCCTTTCTTCAAGCTTTTAGAATTCCAACTACTCTATCTTTGTGCACAATATGGAGATAATTATTTCAAAACAGATACGAAAAAATTAACATTGAAACCATTAGATATGAATGTGGTTAAAGGAATCTCACTCAAAAACATCTTCCTGTCTCATTACCAATTTTTTTAGTATCGCTCCATTAGAAATTGTTTCCTTCAGTTTACAGAGCTTTTCTAGTGAAATTACAAACTTCCCTAAAAATTAAAATACAATAAGCCTAACAGGGACTAACACTTTATGTGATAGAGTTTCAGTTCCTTTTCATTGTAACTAGCTAATATCAGCTTCCTCAAAAAAAAAAAAAAAAAAAAAAAATCCACAGGTGAGATGTGGCTGGAGAGGAGAAGATAATATGAGGTTTAAGACAAGTCACATCGTGGGTTTACTTTTACAATCCTAGGTGTTTAAAGAAAGACATTGGTATTCTGGGATGAAGTTGCACTAAGACAAAGGCTTCTAACAACTAGAAATGTTTGCTAACAGTATAATCATATCTAAGCATATAATGAACTAATGCATGATCATTGGCCTCAAAGATGGTTTTTGTACAAAATGGCAAGTTCTTTGACAGACATATGGATTGGTTACTATGAAAGCCCTGAACACACCTCAGGAGATCTCAGTTCAAGGGTTGGCCCTGCCTTACTAGTTGTGAATCCCTGGGCAAACCATGTTAACTTCTCTGGATCTCAGTTTCTTCCTCTAATATTAAGTAAAGTACATTGTTTAAACGAAATCTATATTTTTGTAATCTATAAAGCAGTATGTTGTTGGGTGCTGTTGTGACATAAAATAAACATTGACTGTTTGTTCATGTATCAACCCCCAAAACCCACCCTCAGCATTACAGTGTTCAGAGATGATACTGGATATCAACTGCTTCCTGTCAGTTAACAATGGAAAGGCAGGGGGAGAGAAAATCACTACCATAAGAATCCTAGGGAGGAGCATTTGAAATCTTGCTCCCTGGCATATGTCCTCAGTTTGGCTCAAATTAACTCATAAAACTCTAAAAATTCTAAAAAAAAAAAAATCCTGGGGATTGGAATAGTCTTCCTGGATTGTGTTCTTCATCAATGAGGACTGCCCTGGAGATTTAGGAATTATCTGGGCCTTAACATATGAAAAAGGACTTCAATTTCCTGAGAGAATTGAGAATATTTTCATAAAAAGTAAGAGCATCTGGGTTTCTTTGGGGTGGGAACAGAGATTTGTGTAAGAACCATTGTAAAACATATGGAGAGGGACAATGCACCATAGAAGAATTTGAATCCAATTTATAGATTTTAATTTTATCTTAAAGTGAGACCCTCTTCACAAAAGTAAGGACATAAGGTCCACCAGCTCCTTTGAAATATACAGAGGCAAAAAAGAACCAGGCAATTCAGTATGGAAGATAGTGTAATTGCCCACAAATGGAATAATAAATTTCAGTTTTAATAGGGGGTGGGGTCATGAGGAGTGAGGGTTGTAGGCAAGGAACAGCAGCAATGAGAATAGAAAAGAAACTTGATTTGATATAAATTGAACTGAAAAAAACTGAGAGGGTTGAATGAAGGTGATGAAGAAATAGTAGCTATAGAATCAAAATTTTAGCACTCTAAGTAGTCATGGTATAAGTTTTCTTTTTCAATTTTTCATTATGTAAATGAAATAGTGAAGTTCAGAAAGTCTAAATAATTTTACTGGGTAGGAGGACAACAATTTGAGCTAGATTTTCTGCTTTTCACTTTATAATTTTTCTAACTTCAACAACAACAACAAATCAATCCTGGAATAGTAGGAATAGAGAACTACTTTTAACTAAAATAGGGCCAGGCAAGGACATTGTCAATGAGTTTACACAGGACTATTTTGATCTAAAAGTATTTAAATAAAAATTGCCTGTGAGCAGATAGAAATGAGATTAAAATTCAGAAGAGAGATTAGCTATAAGAATATATAATTTATCTCAATTTAAATAGGCTTTCCATTCTAACCCTCAAATATTCTGACTGGCATTTTAGAAAAATATAAACTCAATCATAGCAATGTAGGAGGAGGGTGAAGTACAATTGGCTGGAATGGTCCTTCCTTGCTTAAAATTATTCAGTGTCTTCCAATTACATACAAGATAAAGTTCAAATTTGTGAAATTGAATTAAAAGACCCCTCCCTATAAATCTAGGCTTATCTCTTACCACTCTCTCTCATCCACACTCTATGATTCAAATATAGAAAACTATCATATGAGTGCCCAATATTAATGGTAAAGGGAAAAATTCACAGAGGTGCTATTTGAGTATTGACTGATAAGCGAAGTGAGCTGAGAAAAGGAGTTGGGAGTGGATTGAAGAGGAGGAGAAAGGTTTCCATACAAAAGAAGGAACAGATACAAAATTATAGGACATAAGAGAGGAATTTCTAGAGACTCAATATGACTACTACATGAATATAATGGCTATTGACAGGCAGAATAAGATTTTGAAGGGCTTAGTATCCCACCAATCATTTTCAAATGGTTATATGTATTTCTCCCAAAGAATAATAAACCCACAGATATTATGTCATATTTTTCTTTGGGCTGTGTTCCAAAGCTAACATTTGCCTGCCCACAAAATAATTATTAAACACTAACTGCCAATTTTTAGTGGGAAAACATAGATCATTTGGAGGTTCCACAATTCCCCATTCTTTCAACAATGTAAAGAATCACATATTCACAATATCATGATTTTGATGATTTGAGGATGTAGTCTTTTTAGGGTCTGGTATGGACATCATGTCTTCATTAATTATACATTCCATTTTCTAGATTTTATGTTCTATACCTAGGAGACCATATTACATTGATCTCTACCACATTTTTATTATTTATTTATTTTTATTGTTGACAGTATTACAGATGACCCTCAATACCCCCCTTTCTACCCCCTTCCTCCCAGCCCTGCCCCACCCAAGGCCTTCACCACACTATAGTTTGTGTCCATTGGTTATGCCTATATGTATATAAGTTCTTTGGTTAACCTCTTCCTGTATCCCCCTACCCTTCCACTCCAAGATCTGTCAGTCTGTTCCATGCCTCCACATCTCTGGACTTATTTTTTTCTCAGTTTATTATATTCATTAGATTCCACTTATAAGTGAGATTGTATGATATTTGTCTTTCTCTGACTCCCTTATTTCACTCATCATAATATTCTCCAGGTCCATCCATGCCATCTCAAAGGGTAAGAAATCCTTATTTTTTATAGCTGCATAGTATTCTATTGTGTAAATGTACCACAGCTTTTTTATCCACTCATCTACTAATGGGCACTTGGGCTGTTTCCAGATCTTAGCTATTGTAAATAATGCTGCTATGAACATAGGTGTGCATATATTCTTTCTGATTGATGTTTCAGGCTTCTTAGGATATATTTCTAGAAGTGGGATTGCTGGGTCAAACGGTAGTTCCATTTTTATTTTGTTTTTGAGTAAATTCCATACTGTTTCCCATAGTGGCTGCACTCATCTGCATTATAGGTATTTTTATATTCATCTGGCCCAAGTTAATTCAACATTGTGATTCAAGGTGATAGTTATATATTTTATTGCTTCACAAAGCTATGAGCTTTTTGAAGTCTTTCTGTGTCGTTTATGTTTTTAAATCCAGATAATTGCACAGTGCATTAAATATAGTAGAAATTCAATAAATATGTGTTGAATAAGAATTTAAGAAACTATGTGATCTCTTTCTGGAATAAATTGTAGAGATAACAAGAGTCATATGAGAAAACCAAAGGATTAACAAATTAAAAATTAAAGAAACATTTAATGATGACATATGTTGTATTCAATCTTATACAAGTCACCAGTCCCATTAAGAAACAACTCAATATCAGAGGCCTCCATAAACTTAACATTTAGTGAAAATTAATAAAGTAATTTAGGAATATTGTGAGGTCATTGGGACAGATGTTAGTTACCATAAATCACAGTGGAAACTAAGTGAAAACATTAGGTAATAATCAAAGAGTGAGAACATTAAGAGGAACAGGGCAGCTCATTCTGTGAAAAAGATTGTACTCTTGGGAATCTACATGAGAATCATTTTTCAATAGAGGATTAAACAAGAAGAAACTATCTGAAATTCAGTGATTTCACATACCTTCAATAGAACTGAAAGAAGTTCAAATAATTATCAGAAAGTGTGATAAATTGAAAAAATATCTTTTTGGAAGTTTCTGAACTCTAATTTTTGTCCCCGTGAGTCTCCAGAAAATACTGTTGCACTTCCTTGGACGCTCAGCTGTTGCTTTAGGAACAAGAAAGTGATTGGAGAGGAAAGAAAAGACCTAAAGCTGGGCTCACTAGTGTGGGTTTTACTTTTCTCCAAGATCCTGGCTCTCCGAAGTGTCACTACTTTGAATGTTCCCTGATGTTTTCCTACAGATTTACTCTTACTACTTTGTTCAATATTTCTAGTGGTTCTCAGCAGGAATCGTAGTCCAAAACATCTAGTCTGCTATTGCTGAAAGAGGTACTCTCCAGATGACGTTTTTAAGCCTTTGATTTTTATAAAATTCTGGTGCCAACAATTCCAGGGACCAGACTCGATGCCTCAGGATAAGAGGCATCCTACTTTTGGGATAACAGAATTAGTTTGTGGCACTAACAAAAAATAATTATCTGCAGACAGAAACTTCCCCAAGTGTTTATCTGGAATTAGAATTTATGTTCACCGCTGTTGTGAGTAAGTAGTAATTCCACTTCAATCTCACACACCTTCTAACTTTGATTCTGTTTTTGGCAGAAAAACTTTTCGAAATCCAAACTCCGAAACCCTTCCAAATTCCAGGAAGCAAAACCAGACTGGGGAAACGTTTGGTCTTGAATGCCCTTAGAGCTCAGGGTTCTATTTCCTTATCTTTTGTTTGATCTTTATAATCCCTGACACATTTGTTCTGTCTCCCGAGTGCCCAAGACATTTTAATGCCCACGCTTTTCCCCCATCGATTCCATGTTCTGAAATTTTAAAAAGGCCTTCCTTTCTTTCTTTCAAAACCCTTGTTCCATCACCTAGCATGTGGGGATTTTGTTCATTTTTTCTTTTTTTGAAAGTGACTGTGGTACACATTGCAGGGTGACTAGAATATTTGGCACATGGACACGAAATCCTGTAGCCAACCTCAGTCATTCCTCATAGTAGATATTTGAAACTGCCTATCCTTCCAACTTAAAATGCAGGCATGTTTTAAATGATGTGGTGTTTAGGGGCTGAACACGGAGATTGGATAGATTTAGACTTTTTATAATGCATAGCTTTTTAACTGGGATTGTAGATTTGCTTAGGTTTCTCAAAATAATAATGTTTCTAAACTCAGTAAAGTGGAAGGAGAAAAACAAAAATCTCAAAGGTCTTTTTCAAAGAATTGCAGGTATATTATACACTATTATTCCAAGCACTGGTGCAACTGTTTTTAGACAATCTCACAGGTATAAAATGGCCGTTCTTAATAGGAATAAAAGGTGACACACCATTGCTAAAGCCAACTTGCTGAAGCATGAATGACTAGTGGTCTACGCTAGCAAAACATGCTGGGCTTGCAAATATTACTTTTGCCTTTCTTTTTCTTTTACATTTCCATTTATAAATGTATATAATTTGCTTGGTAGAGCAGACCAAGGAGTGTTTCTTGGCCAAATTCCCATCTGTTTAGAAATACATTCAGTTCCCAGGAGTTTAGTTGAGGTCAGATAAGGTACTAGATTGGTTTAGTTTAGAGATCAAAATAAATAAATAAATGTTGTAAGTAAGTACATCCATTCAGCTTGATGTCCAATTTGTTATACATCATGGCTATATGAACAGAAAAGTAATAATTTAAAGACTCCAATATGTACCACTGGCCAAAATGGATAAAAGACTCAGCAGAAAAAGATTTGCTGTATCAGCAATATTTTGTTTCCTCTATACTGAAAACAGCTCAGTGCTAGTTGATATAAAGTGAAAAATGGCCTTGAAAAATGTATTCCAACTTCAAGAATAGTTAAAGATTTAAAATACAGCCATATGGTAAATAGAAAAGAAACTGTTTTATCATAACTAATAAAGAAACATGGATTTAAAAGGAATAGTTACTATTGGCAATGTAAAAAGGCAATTGGGGAATGGAAAGAAAATTTGTTTTTCAATGGTATCATTAAAGGAGTTACTCACATAGGAGACTACAATGGAGATTTGTCCATCTAAGCTTAGAAATTAATAATGAAATTCATACTAAATTCATCAGGAACTTCACTACCTTTTGCAGGTAGAGCTTGCTAAGAAACATTTGATATTTCTTTTGAAAAGCGTGGAGACATTATTATAAGTATTCACGATTGCATATTAATGCTCTTAGATGGTATTGAGGTTGGAGGAACTGTTTTTCCTGTCATTGCTATATTATTTTGATTTTTGACTATTATTTTTAATTTCTAAAAATATTTTTAATTGATTTTTAGAGACAGAGGAGGGGAGAGAGAGAAACTTTGATGTTAGAGAGATATGTCAGTGGGCTGCCTCCTGTATGCTCCCTACCAGGGATTAAGCCTGCAACCTGAACATGTGCCCTGACCAGGAATCAAACCAGCAACCTTTTGATGCATGGGACAATGCCCAACCAACTGAGCCACAATGACCAGGGCTATTATTTTGAATTTTGACCAACTGTCCTTGACAACCATTACTTCGAGCTGTAGTTAGTATGCCTACCTCTAGCAAAGCCACTCTACTTCTCATTCCTCTACTGAATCTGTTGTCCTAATGTTTCATAGGCTAAAAAACTAGATTGGAAATTTGTTATGCATGTGGGTAATATCAGAGTAAATAATCTTTGAATGACATCATGGTCTGAGGTTAATCTACCATGAATTAAAGACATGAGCGTGCACACTTTGTGATATTTACTTTGGATATTTATAAACTTTATATTGAGTTTCTGATTTTCAAAGAGACAATTTATCAGATAAAAGACGATTAGAAATGTGAGCAAGGGATATTTTCCTTTTAGTGGTAGTAGATTAGGTAATGCAGACCAATATTCTAACTGACTACGATACTGAACACAATTTAAAAGTATAATGTGCATGTGAGGTCTGTGTGTGTGTGTGTGTGTGTGTGTGTGTGTGTGTGTGTGTGTGTGGTATAAAGTGAAAAGTACCGGAGAGCTAACAAAACTGAGAGGAGAAATTCCCCAGCTGGTGCCAGGGGAGAAGGAAGCAGATGAGAAATTTGACTCCAGCACTTCCGTCTAAACTGGGAGGTAGAGGAGCACTATTCACAGCCCAGAGAAGCTAGAAATATAAATATTGACATAAAGGGCACTCCAAGGAGGGTGTGATGACTCCTCTTTTGAATTGGGATCCCACAAAAGAACAGCATCAAAAAATAAGTTGAAGCAAAAAGTAGGAACTCCCTTTCAAAGACTGGAGCTCAGCTTTGCATACCTAGTTTCCTAAAACTGGACAAAAAAGGCCTTGGATTTCTAATGCCCCCAGGTGCCTAGCAGGAGCAAAGGTGAATCATTTTTGGAGAAAAACATCATTCTAGGTATGAAATATACTGTAACTGTAAATGCTTGTTCTATTGACATCTCCAGTTAACAATAGCCAGACTCATTTGGAGATTAAAAAATAAAATGTTAAATTTTTATTTAAAAATCTTACTATAAAAACTATAATAAAACACTTTCAAATGCTCTAGACATCGGAGTCATTAGTTGTGGTCATTAAAATAACTGTCCCTATTCTGATAAAAAATGGGGAACTTGTTTTCAGAGAACTGGAAATTTAACAAAAAATGACAAATTATATAATTTAAAAATTCTACAAATTAAAACAAATGCAGGGAATGAGTTAAACAACAGATTAAGCACAGTTAAAGAGATAGTGAAATGGAAGATAATATTTAAAAATAAAATATATAGAGAAAATAGATTTAAAATATAGTACAAAATAGTGAAGAATGCAGCATGAAAGTCTTACTGATTTGTACCTGATGTCTCAGAAGAGGATAAAGAATGGAGCAAAAGTAATACAATGATATATAAAACTAATATAACGATAGGATATAAGGTCCAATAATTTCCAAAACTGATAGAAAACAGCAATCCACACACATAAGAAGCCTTCCTAAACAGCTTAACCAAGATGTAAATTCATATCTAAGCTCATCTGTATTAATTGCTAAAAACTAAAAATAAATGAAACCAAAATATAACAAGATATTTTTAAAGCACTAAAAGAAAATAGCTTTCAACTTAGAATTCTAAATCCAGCAAAGTTTATTTTTCTAGAGTAAAGAAAATTGAAACATGAGGAAAAATCTGAAAAGAAAAAAAAAATCAGAATTGTTTCAGAGGAAATACTAAAGACTTTTCTTTAGGCTAAAGAAAAATATTTCTAAGTGGTTAGCTGTACATCCAATAACAAAAAGGAAACTGGTAAATTGTACTAAATATAGACCTAATAAAACTAAAATAATAATTTCTTTTGAGTTTAAAATATAGTAAGAAGTTAAATTTGTGACACACAATTGTAGAATATACATTCTTTTTTAAAAAAATATCTTTTTAGAGAAAAAGGAGGGAGAGGGAAGGAGAAACATCAAAGAGAGAGAAACATCAATTGGCTGCCTCCTGCACGCCCCCTACTGGGGATGGAGCCTGAAACCCGGGCATGTGCCTTGACTGGGAATTGAACCAGTGACCTTTTGGTGCATGAGGATGCTCAACCAACTGAGCCACACTAGCCAGGGCAGAATATACATTCTTGTGTACATGTGGGATCATTCTAAAATTTAAAAAATAAGCCAGTCCCATCAATACTAAAATGATTAAGATCATGGATAGTTAATTCTGTGACCACACTGAAATTTAGCTATAAATCAATAATAAAAATTAACTATAGAATCATTTTATGTGTATAAATTAAGAAATGTACTTCTTAATAATTCATAGTCCTGTTGAAGAAATAAAAACAAAAATTAGGATATACTTGTATGTGAATAATAATGAAAATTCTACAGCTCAAAAAATGTGGGATGCAGATAAAAATGTACTTAGAGGAAAATTTATGGCCATAAGTATATGGCTATCATTAATAATCTACATTACCTTTTTAACTCTTGGTACACATAAAGCTAACAAGAGTCAGAACATAATTTTCAAAGGTTAAAAATGTGACTCCAATACAAATATGAAATTAATACAAGTCAAAGATTCTTAAGGATACCAGCAATTTGATAAAGCTGGTACCAACAGAATTTGAGGAACTAAATATTACAGGTAATTTAAAAAATGACTATTAGAAATACAGTTGCTACATTCAATACAAACTTCTTTAATGTTCTACAAGGCAATATTCTTTAAAGTTCTCTTTTCTACAGAAAGAAACTGTAAATTAATATAGAACTTCAAATTGTTTGATCTTTAATTGAATGGTAGAAAGCAAAGCCAAAGCAGGTGTATTTACTTAATTAAATAATCCTAAGTGGGCATGTTAAATGCTGTCTCCAAAATAACCTTGAAAGCACCAGTTCTTTCCTTTTTTGCCTTATATCCAAACTATGGATGACTTTTCTTGACACAATTGTTTACAAATTTAAAGTGCTTGGCAGCCCTGGCCGGTTTGGCTCAGCGGTTAGAGTGTCAGCCTGTGGTCCAGAGAAACCAGGGTTCGGTTCCCGCTAAGGGCACGTACGTCGGTTGCAGTTTGTCCCCGGCCCTGGTTGGGTCGTGTGGGAGGCAGCCACTCGATGTGTCCCTTTCACGTCGATGTTTCTCTCTCTCTCTTCCTCTCTCTCCCTCTATCTGAGCAAAAAATGGAAAAATGTCCTCGGGTGAGGATAAAAATAAATAAATAAAGTGCTTGGCAGATGCCACAAAGAAAGCACAATCCTACCTCTAGGCATTTTCAGAATACAGTAGCCCCCTCTTACCCTTGATTTCTCTTTCCATGGTTTCGGTTACCTACACACAGTAAACCACAGTGTGCAAATTTTAAATGGATGCCCAGAAAGCAAAATTTCTGTTTTATTAAATAGTTTTCTCTTGTCTTGGTCAGGTCCTTGATGACTTAAGATAATAATCTTCTGAATCCTAAGAACTAAATTTTTGCTAATCTGCATTTTTTTTTTAATCCTCATTGGAGGATATTTTTCTATTTATATTCAGATAGAGTGGGAGGGAGGGAGAGAGAGGGAGAGGTAGAGAAACATTAACACGAGAGGGACACATCGATTTGTTGCCTCCCACATGACCCTGACCAGGGCTGGGGACAAACCACAACCGTGGTAAGTGTCCTTGACCAGAATTGAACCCCTGACTCTTTGGTCTGTGGGCCAACACTCTAACTGCTGAGCCAAACCGGCCAGGGCGCTAATCTGCATTTTTATTTGATACTGTTTTATGTCACTTTAGGTAAATGAGTAAGTTAATATTCTTTCATAATGATATATAATCTTTTTGGTCAAGTGTGTTTGGTAAACTTTCCAGGGTTCAAATTTTAATAGGTGACTTTGTTTTTTACTTGTAAATGGCTTTGGGTAGTTCCAATGGGCCCCTGGAACATAATAGGATTTGTTTTCTCTCCTTGCAAGGGAGAGTATTTGAACTAATTAGAACTATTTTATATATTTGAACTGCACAGGAAGCTTCCTCAACTAAGGAAATAGTTGTGTTGTATTCGTGTGTATGTATTCTTATTATTAAATGGATATTATACACTAAAGATTATATAAAAATCTCCAGGAGTCTAAAAAGTCCTGATTCAATACTCATTTGTAATTCTTGTTCCCTTAAAATGTTATGTAACAGAAAAGCAAAGTTCTTTGTCAAATACATTCTATTCAAGTTTATTTAAAAAAAGCGAGAAAGAAAAGAAAATATTAAATGAAAAATTCCAGAAATAAACAATGTACAAGTTTTAGCTTGCAAGCAGTCTGAGATGTGTGAGGAGCTCTTGTGTCATCCCATTGTGTCCCACCCAGCAGATGAGCCATCCCTTTGTCCCGCACATCCCTGCTGTGTGTGCTTCCTGCCCGTTAGTCACCTAGGAGCTGACTCAGTCATCAGGTCCACTGTGGCAGTTGCAGTGCTTATGTTCAGATAATCCTCACCTTACTTAATAATGGCCCCAAAGCCACTCACCTAACTTTTCTATTATAGCATATTGTTGTAATTGACCTATTTTAATATTTCATGATTTTTGTTAATCTCTTACGGTGCCTAATTTATAAATTAAACTTTATCATAGGTTTGTATGGATAGGATAAAACACACAGTATATATAGTATTCAGTACTATCTACAGTTTCAGGCAGGGTCTTGGAACATATCCCCTGCAGATAAGGAGGGGCTACTCTGATGGACATGGACAACAAAGCTGGGGAAGGGGTAGAGGGATGGGGAGGAGGGTGTCAATGGGGAAAAAAGGAGAAACATCTGTAACAAAGAAAAAATAAATAAATAAATTACAGAAAAAAAAAAAAAAAAAGGAGGGACTACTCTAGCTTCTCAACCAAGACAAGAACCAAGCACAGAATAACACAAATTGTTTTAAAGGATACAATGTATATTTAATAGTTAAATAAAGTTTTAGCTGCAGTGAAAAGAAGGAAAACTATAACAGATCATCAATGAGAGAAGTTTTAATTCTTTACAGTTCTGTATAGATGAATCAATGATATCACAATCAAAGTGTTCAAATCTAAAATCACCTTCCCTTGAGTACTTCTCTTACATTTTCACCAGTGTTCTTAGGATTGAAACTCCTGAACCTTAATAGGTTAGGAAACTACATAATTAATTTTTATATTCCTACCACAGTTCCTGGGTTAGAGCAGGTGCCTCACATGTATTGACATAAGTATTAATTTTTTATTATTGACATAATTACTAATTTACATATGACCCTCTTGCATTCTTATCTCCTGACCTCCACACATCCTAAGTTTTACTATACAGCTAGTCCTCTCTTGCTGTGGGTCAGGCACGAGTCTGATTTGCATGTGTGAGCTAATCTTTCCAACAACCCTATGAGATTGGCACTGTTTCAGTTCATATTACAGATGATGGCATTTAGGTTCAGTGTGGTTAAGACATTTGATCAAAGTCATTTACCTTATATGGAGGAAAACCAGATTTTTACCTCACATATTCTTATTTCTAAGCTTTTAATCATTTTATACTACCTTAAATTCTGCCACATGGCAAAATAGAATGAAGTGCATAGAGATCAATTCTTATTTGTTTTTGTTTTTTGGTCTGTTTCCAGTATCCTCGACAGAAAACATAAATAAAGCTTAAATAAGAATGGTGGCTATGTGCAAAAACAAAGTGAAAGAAACAAAGTAAAAGAAAAAAAGAAAGGCGTTTCATCTTAAACACCTTTAAGATGAAAGTCAGACACCAGACTCTGTGAACATGAGACCCGTGGAAGTCCTTCTGTCCATCTCGGCTGCAGGTGTCAGAGGAGTTTATTATTTAAGAAAAGATACCCCAGCCCTGGCCGGTTTGGCTCAGTGGTTGGAGCGTCGGCCTGTGGACCAAAGAGTCCTGGGATCAGTTCCTGCTAGGGGCATGTACCAAAAAAAAAAAAAAAAAGAAAAAGAAAAGATACCCCAGATAAATAAATATACTGATCCTTGCCTGAATATAAGTGATAGACTATCACCATGCCTCCCCACCCCCACAATCCATATGTCAAAACCCTAACCCAGAGTGTGATGGTATCAGGAGGTGGGGCTTTTCAGAATAATTAGGTCAGAGGGTACAGCCATCATGACTGGGAATAGTGCCCTTATAAGGAAGACCCCAGAGAGCTCTCGTGCTCTATTTCCACCACGAGAGGGTACAAGGAGAAGACAGCAGCCTTCGACCCAGGAGAGAGTCCTCACCTGGGGCTGACCACGCTGGCACCCGTTCTCAGACTTCCAGCACCCAGAACTGCGAGAAACAGGTTTCTCTTGTTTATAAACCACGGGTCTATGGACTTGGTTATAGCAGCCCAAACCAAGACAATCCTAGCTGATCACTCTGTTTTCAACTCCAAAGCCAGTTAACTGTAATTACCTAACAAAAAGCTGACTTTAAAGATAAACCGTTTTTATGGTAAATGAAGAGAAAAGAAAAGAAAATTAATCCCAAGGATAACCCGCCTTCTTTTCTAAAGGCAAGCTGACAAATGACATGCAAATTTGTGAAGCGTTTCATATTAAATATATATATATATATCTCAAGTCCATGCCTCCTTATCCTGGACCCCAACATAGGCCTGCTGGGACTTCCAAAGTGGAACTTGGCTCTGGGTCTACATTAATATAGCAGCTACATAGAAAAGACTCCACAGCAAAGGAACATAAGGATATTAGAGGAGAACACAAGCCTGGAAGAGGGAATTTCCCAAACTACATTTCTTACTGAAATAGCTATCACCAGCGTTTGGGCCCATGCAGTGTTCCTTAGGAGTCTCATGGCTTTCACCAGTTTGAAAGAAGACAGTGAATTTAGCAATCACCATTACGGTTAGGTGTTGTTCTCATCACTACATAACAAATGAGTCCAAAAATAGCTGTTACAAAACCACCATTTTATTATACTCACAAATTTTGTAAAGAATCCAGGCAGGCCTCAGTATAATGATGGGGTAACGCGGTGGCTAGGGGCTGGAATCATTTAGCAGTATCCTTACTCATATATCTGATGGTTGGTGCTCCCTGTTAGCAGGGGCCTCAGCTGGGCTGAAAAATGGAACTCCTACTTGTGGCCTCTCCACGTAACTTCTGTGCAGACCTGTCCACGGCAATGACAGCTGGGTTCTAAGAGTAAGAATCCCAAAAGAGCAAGGGAAAAGAGTGTTGCATTTGCTCATGTGCTGTGGCCATGTTTTAAAGCTAATAAATATAGATGTTTGATTGACTTTTTGTCACAGAGCATCACTGTCAATTCCACTGTACTCTATTGGTTAAAGCAGTCACGAAACTCTGCTCAGGACCAATGAAATGGGACACTATCGCTGAATGGGAGGAATGTCAAGGTTACATGGTAAGAACAGCATTTGAGATATCGGATATTGCTGTAGGCAGCATGCTACAGGTATGTAGGTATGGAGAATGAGAAATAAGACAATCCACTCTAATGTCACGAGCCCTGGTATCTATGTATCCCTCCAAGGATG